>CM059562.1:4721902-6069402 GCA_030386875.1 Morinoia aosen
GCGCTAATTCTTTTATTGTGAAATTTTTTAACATTTACTTCTGCTGGGTTAATTATTTATTTTGTGAAGCACGGAAAATTTGGTGCGGTTGCAAATAAATTCGTTCTCCTTTCGCTTTGATCTCCTCTTGATTATTTCGATTGTAGGCCAACTGATTCTCTTTTATGCGTTTCCTATTTTCCATGAACATTGGCGTTTAGATATTTCACTAAATGGTTGTCGCGCTTCTCAGGGCTGGAGCCCTTAACACGGACCTTGATCAAAATGATACAGAAAAATTGATGAATGATGATCAAAAAATGCCCTTGACACGCAGGCGTGCTGCTGGCCATCCTGGAGGAGGCAGAGGTAATCAAGTCACACCCGTACCTGAACAAGGGCACCGTGTCGGCCGGCTACCAGAACTTCCTGGTGTGCGTCGAGATGTTCTTTGCGGCGGTGGCGCTGCGCTACGCCTTCCCCTACCACATCTACGGCGACCTCAGCGGCGCTGGCCCACACCGCAGCGTCACCATGCAGAGCATCTCCTCCTCGCTCAAGGTGCGTGTGGCGTGTGGTGTGGGGTGGGTGCTGGAGTGTGGGGTGTGTGTTGGGTGCTGGAGTGTGGGGTGTGTGTTGGGTGCTGGAGTGTGGGGTGTGTGTTGGGTGCTGGAGTGTGGGGTGTGTGTTGGGTGCTGGAGTGTGGGGTGTGTGTTGGGTGCTGGAGTGTGGGGTGTGTGTTGGGTGCTAGAGTGTGGGGTGTGTGTTGGGTGCTGGAGTGTGTAGTGTGTGTTGGGTGCTGGAGTGTGGGGTGTGTGGTGGGTGCTGGAGTGTGTAGTGTGTGTTGGGTGCTGGAGTGTGGGGTGTGTGTTGGGTGCTGGAGTGTGTAGTGTGTGTTGGGTGCTAGAGTGTGTAGTGTGTGTTGGGTGCTAGAGTGTGTAGTGTGTGTTGGGTGCTAGAGTGTGGGGTGTGTGGTGGGTGCTGGAGTGTGTAGTGTGTGTTGGGTGCTGGAGTGTGGGGTGTGTGTTGGGTGCTGGAGTGTGTAGTGTGTGTTGGGTGCTAGAGTGTGTAGTGTGTGTTGGGTGCTAGAGTGTGTAGTGTGTGTTGGGTGCTAGAGTGTGGGGTGTGTGGTGGGTGCTGGAGTGTGTAGTGTGTGTTGGGTGCTGGAGTGTGGGGTGTGTGTTGGGTGCTGGAGTGTGTAGTGTGTGTTGGGTGCTAGAGTGTGTAGTGTGTGTTGGGTGCTAGAGTGTGGGGTGTGTGGTGGGTGCTGGAGTGTGTAGTGTGTGTTGGGTGCTGGAGTGTGGGGTGTGTGTTGGGTGCTGGAGTGTGTAGTGTGTGTTGGGTGCTAGAGTGTGTAGTGTGTGTTGGATGCTGGAGTGTGTAGTGTGTGTTGGGTGCTGGAGTGTGGGGTGTGTGTTGGGTGCTAGAGTGTGGGGTGTGTGTTGGGTGCTGGAGTGTGGGGTGTGTGTTGGGTGCTGGAGTGTGTGGGGTGTGTGTTGGGTGCTGGAGTGTGGGGTGTGTGTTGGGTGCTAGAGTGTGGGGTGTGTGTTGGGTGCTGGAGTGTGGGGTGTGTGTTGGGTGCTGGAGTGTGGGGTGTGTGTTGGGTGCTGGAGTGTGGGGTGTGTGTTGGGTGCTAGAGTGTGGGGTGTGTGTTGGGTGCTAGAGTGTGGGGTGTGTGTTGGGTGCTAGAGTGTGGGGTGTGTGTTGGGTGCTAGAGTGTGGGGTGTGTGTTGGGTGCTAGAGTGTGGGGTGTGTGTTGGGTGCTAGAGTGTGGGGTGTGTGTTGGGTGCTAGAGTGTGGGGTGTGTGTTGGGTGCTGGAGTGTGGGGTGTGTGTTGGGTGCTAGAGTGTGGGGTGTGTGTTGGGTGCTAGAGTGTGGGGTGTGTGTTGGGTGCTAGAGTGTGGGGTGTGTGTTGGGTGCTGGAGTGTGGGGTGTGTGTTGGGTGCTGGAGTGTGGGGTGTGTGTTGGGTGCTGGAGTGTGGGGTGTGTGTTGGGTGCTAGAGTGTGGGGTGTGTGTTGGGTGCTGGAGTGTGTAGTGTGTGTTGGGTGCTAGAGTGTGTAGTGTGTGTTGGGTGCTGGAGTGTGTGGTGTGTGTTGGGTGCTGGAGTGTGTGGTGTGTGTTGGGTGCTGGAGTGTGTGGTGTGTGTTGGGTGCTAGAGTGTGGGGTGTGTGTTGGGTGCTGGAGTGTGTGGTGTGTGTTGGGTGCTGGAGTGTGTGGTGTGTGTTGGGTGCTAGAGTGTGGGGTGTGTGTTGGGTGCTGGAGTGTGGGGTGTGTGTTGGGTGCTGGAGTGTGGGGTGTGTGTTGGGTGCTGGAGTGTGGGGTGTGTGTTGGGTGCTGGAGTGTGGGGTGTGTGTTGGGTGCTGGAGTGTGGGGTGTGTGTTGGGTGCTGGAGTGTGGGGTGTGTGTTGGGTGCTAGAGTGTGGGGTGTGTGTTGGGTGCTAGAGTGTGGGGTGTGTGTTGGGTGCTAGAGTGTGGGGTGTGTGTTGGGTGCTAGAGTGTGGGGTGTGTGTTGGGTGCTGGAGTGTGGGGTGTGTGTTGGGTGCTAGAGTGTGGGGTGTGTGTTGGGTGCTAGAGTGTGGGGTGTGTGTTGGGTGCTAGAGTGTGGGGTGTGTGTTGGGTGCTAGAGTGTGGGGTGTGTGTTGGGTGCTGGAGTGTGGGGTGTGTGTTGGAGTGTGGAGTGTGTGTTGGGTGCTAGAGTGTGGCGTGTGTGTTTTGGGGAGTGTTGAGTGGAGTGTGCGTTGGGTACTGGAGCGTGCCCTGTATGTTGAAAATTCTAGTGTATCAAGTGCATATGAAACTGACGTATCACGTGCAATGTAAATTATAACACGTCATATAGATGCTAATTCTAACCCGTCACGTAGATTGCAAGTTGTAACGCGTCACGTAGATTGCAAGTTGTAACGCGTCACGTAGATTGCAAGTTGTAACGCGTCACGTAGATTGCAAGGTGTAATGCATCACGTGCACAAAAAGAACACAACCTAACATGTCCTCCGTTTGTTGCAGGAGACGATGAACCCGAAGGACATCATGACGGACGCCATCCACAACTTCCACCCTCAGTACCAGCAGTACACCCAGTACAGCGCAGGTCAGTTCTCCCTCTTGTATACTTCCTTGCATTCATATCCCCTGTAGCCCACCTACCCTCGGAAACCCTACTTCTCCCTCGTGTACATGGCCATTTTTAGATTTAGCTGTGCAGCATTAATTTTCAGCGCTTACCTACAAATCGCGTTAGGAAAATTGGAGGGCAAATATGCTGAGTGCCCTACCCCACAAATCAGAGGTCAAACCTGGAGAGTGGATTAAGTGATAATTTCACCTCGTAGAGGCGTAGATGTCTTTCAGCAGAGTGGCCTAGTTCCTAGTTCAGTTCCTAGTTAGTAACTTGGCAAGGAATAGCCAGTTTGGCAACCTTGCGATGTACACCACGCCTCTAACTTGAGTGTCCTAAAATTCTGTGTTTTGTGGGTTAGGACACTCTGCATATTTGCCCTCTAATTATTCACTCATATCGAAGTTTAGAAGTCACGATGGGGAAAGCGAGATGTGGAGGATGGTTGTTGAAGAAAAATTAATAGTTGAAAGAAATTTTGGATGTTAGGGTTTTGAGGTAAATTATGGAACGGTACGATTTTCAATTCTTTGGTTTGTTCTAGAATGCGTCTAGAAAAGCGTGATCCTGCGTATTATGAGCATTGATGTTATTTCAGAATTCAGGTGTTGGTTTAGGTAATCCACTCAAGTATTTCTAAAAACTTCCCATCGTAGAAATAAGTTCGTTTGAACAATACGGAGACCCCCAAGATGTTGCCATTGTTTACTGGCTAGTTATTCCATTCACAATATGCCAGGTAAGACTTCCAGTGTTGATTCAGTGAGATCGATTTAGTGTAGTTTTTTATATATAAAAAAACGATTTCGCGTGCTCGTTCAAATTTGTAGCGATCTAAAATAAAATGAACCCAGAAAGGCTATGTAGCGCTCTAGTCTGAACTTTTACGGATTTAAAAATTAAATTGCTGCAATGCTTAGCAAATTAGGGCCAAGTGACCACTTGTTCTAACCTAATGCCAACAACGCTTTCCATCAGGTCAGGAAAAATGAACAGAGCTTGTAGTGAAAAACCGGACGGAGAATGGTAGGGATGATGGGGCCAAGCGGCAGACATTCCTTTCTTAATTAAGGGGACTGTTCGGGCTCAAAATCCAAAAAACCTCATTTATCTGTTTATCAGCTCATGTTCTAGAGAATTTTCTTACAAATGTAAAGTATGCATCACATCCTTGTGTGTTCATTCATCTGAACGAACGTGCCACTTAGGTCGACCAACGCCTGGTGGCGCGCTTTGGACCCCTAGTTTTTTCACTTCTCTGAAAAAAAAAATTCTAATACAAATTACTGAAGACTCTCGAAGCCCAAAAAAATCGATGAATGATTTCACAGCTATGATGAAAATTTCTGAAAAATCCGTCGGAAAATGACGGACTTCTTTTTTTTTTACTCTGACGGTCCCCAAAGTCATACAGCAAGCGAGATGGCGCGGGTTTTGTTGCTCGTGTAGCGTGGGCTAGACGCTGGTTACGTGCTGGGATCTGAGGTAGATCTTGCAGCACTCCCTTCATTGGGGTCTGCGCGGTGTTGGGTGCAAGTAGGGTTAGACCTGTAGGTTTAGACTAGAAGTAGGGGTAGACCTGTAGTGCAGTGGTGGCGGCGGGTGTGGTTTGGTGCTCTGTTGGGGGATCGGGGGAGTGTTCTCCGGAGTGTAAGTTTTGGTATTCTTTACTTGAATTCTAATTTTTTCCGAGAGGTTAAATTTTACTTTTTTCCTGGTGGTTTAACTCTACTTTTTCCCGAAAGCTTAAATTCTCATTTTTTCTGAGAAGTTCAACTTTACTTTTACTTGAGGTTAAACTCTACACTTTTTTCGATAACTTTTAATTCTTCGCGAACCTTACTTTTTTCCGAGAAGTTCAGTGTTATATTCTTCTGAAAGCTTAAATTTTACCTTCTTACAAACACAAACTTGCTGTTCAACTATGACATGTTTGAGTGGTGTCTAATTATCCCCCACGCAATCAACGGAACCGGGCGTGTAAATTTTCGTACTTTTTTGCGTGTGGTAAACAAGGGAACGATGGAGGGCTTGTTGGAGTGCTAAATATAGTGGTTGGGAGAATGAAGAAAACAAGCAATAAGTCACGGTTATTTTTAGCGATCTTGAATCCTAGAAATTGCGCATAAAATCTTGCGACGACCCCATTTCACAGAATTAGCTGTGTATGAATTATGGAATGGAGATGCACGTGCAATTTTTGTACAGTCACACCTACTCACGTCCATGGTGATACTAGTGCCAGAAGCATGACTTGCGACTCCCAAAAATATTGTTTCTGGCTCTCATCAAGCATGATATCCTTGCTTGTTGCATTGCTGTGCCCCCTCTTTTTTCTCCTATCTTATTTAGTAAAGACATGTTGCTTTAGGTGTGGAATGAACTTACTACTCATGCCCGTGCTTGAAGGCTTCTCAGATTTAGTTGCTGTGTGATTACCTTTAAGTTTGCATTGAATTGCGCTCTTAAAATACCACTTATTTTCATCCCGCTCCGTGGAAAGTTAAGCTAAGCTTTTACCGTTTTCAAATATTCTGTTTACGTTAATTTTATTTTTGACTGATCAAACCAAAGGAGACTGTGCTCGCCCCACCCAAGCGATCACGCACTGCTACGACATGGAAGAACTGCGACCTGAGTTGCTACCTCCGGCGGACAGCGAAGTTTCAGCTGTTGCTGCTGCCTCTACAAAAAGCACTTCATCCAGCAACGGTAACGTGGGCGGAGACAACCGCCGTAGCGGTGACAACCGTCCTACCACAGCTCTGAAACTCAGCCACGATCCGTTATCATCGGGGACCATCATCGGTAACAGTGATACCACTCGTAGTACTAGTGCAGCTGTTGTCACCAGTCGTAGCACTGCTACCACTCGTAGTAGTGCAGCTGTTGTCACCAGTCGTAGCACTGCTACCACCACTTCTAGTGCTCTCAGTACTGGTAAAGTTGACGATCCTTCTTCCGTAGCTGTGCTCAACCCTTCCGTCGTGTCTAACACTGGAGCTGCCAACTCCAGAGTGGTTCTTGTTGACTGTGGAACTGGTGTCTCTCTTCCGTCTTCCTTCTCCTCGACTGCCGGCATCCGACGTAATTCTAATAACAATCCCGGGCACGGTATCCCCTCGCAACCCTCCGGCTATGGCAGCCCTGCTGCTAAGCCGAACGCGACTCCAACTAAACTAAGCGTGGTCGATGGTTCGTATGACAACTCTTGCTTTGATAACGGCCTCCTCGTGACCATTAACAACTTGATCGATCTGTCTAACAATCGTGACACGCCGTCAACCTTCCTTGATTCTGCTGTAGCGCCGCATGTTAGCGCTAACGCGGCGGCTGTGGCTAGGAGTCGTTCCAGTAGCTCCAACTCCCAGCCGCAGCATGCTAACTCCCAGTTGCAACATACTAACTTCCAGTCTCAGCATGCCAACTTCCAGCCTCAACATACTAACTCTAACTCCCAGCCCCAGCATGCTAACTCCCAGCCCCAGCATGCTAACCTCCAGCCTCAGCATGCTAACTCCCTGTCACAACGCACTAATTTCCAGTCCCTGCATGCAAACCTTATATTCTCTGGAGGTAGTCAAGTCACTCGTCCGTATGGTAGCAGTGATACTACCACCCGTACGTATGGTAGCAGTGATACTGCCACCCGTACGTATGGTAGCAGTGATACTGCCACCCGTACGTATGGTAGCAGTGATACTGCCACCCGTACGTATGGTAGCACTGGGTCCGTCACCACGCCCTATTTTAGCGTGCACCCCAGCATGGGGGCACCCATCCTGCAACCCGAACTCCTGCACCCCCAGACTGGTACGACAGGTATCCTTTTTTTTTATTTCAGGGAATTTGCGTGCGGTTGCTTGCTTCGTGGTCACGCTTCGGTGATTTGCTTTTGATCTCTTCCGCGACTTTCATTTTGGGAAAACGTTTGGCTTTCAGATGAATTTTCATTTTCTGATGGATGAATCTTTCTGGGATGAAAATTTCACTTTCTTATGGGTAAATCTTTATTGGATGAAAGTTTCATTTTCAGATGGATGAATCTTTCAGATGAAGTTTCATTTTCAGATGGATGAATCTTTCAGATGAAGTTTCTTAAGATGGATGAATCTTTCTGGGATGAAAATTTCACTTTCTGATGGATAAATCTTTATTGGATGAAAGTTTCATTTTCAGATGGATGAATCTTTCAGATGAAGTTTCAGATTTTCAGATGGATGGATCTTTCTGGGATGAAAGTTTCATTTTCAGATGGATGAATCTTTCAGATGAAGTTTCAGATTTTCAGATGGATGGATCTTTCTGGGATGAAAGTTCATTTTCCGAGGAATGGATCTTTCTGTGATGAAAGTTCATTTTCCGAGGAATGGATCTTTCTGTGATGAAAGTTCATTTTCCGAGGTATGGATCTTTCTGTGATGAAAGATTCACTTTTTCTCCATTTAGCTTTCATTAAGTATTATTGAAAATTGCGTTTTGACTACAATTCGATCAGCAGCATTAGGAAAATTCCTTCCGTGTACCACCGGTGGTCACAGCAGTCAAAGTGTTAATGGCTGTGATCTGGGAGGTGCTTTCGTGTGATCAACTTCAGCTTTGCTCTCTCGCGTTTGTGGGTTGTGTTGTGTGTTGTGTTGTGTTGTGTGTTGTGTGTTGTGTTGTGTTGTGTGGTGTGTTGTGTTGTGTGTTGTGTTGTGTGTTGTGTGTTGTGTTGTGTGTTGTGTGTTGTGTGTTGTGTTGTGTGTTGTGTGTTGTGTGTTGTGTGTTGTGTGTTGTGTTGTGTGTTGTGTGTTGTGTGTTGTGTGTTGTGTGTTGTGTGTTGTGTGTTGTGTGTTGTGTGTTGTGTGTTGTGTGTTGTGTGTTGTGTGTTGTGTGTTGTGTGTTGTGTGTTGTGTGTTGTGTGTTGTGTGTTGTGTGTTGTGTGTTGTGTGTTGTGTGTTGTGTGTTGTTGTGTTGTTGTGTTGTTGTGTTGTTGTGTTGTTGTGTTGTTGTGTTGTTGTGTTGTGTGTTGTGTGTTGTGTGTTGTGTGTTGTGTGTTGTGTGTTGTTGTGTGTTGTGTGTTGTGTGTTGTGTGTTGTGTGTTGTGTTGTGCGTGGTGTTGTGTAGACCAGATTTTGTGAACGTCTTGTTATACCTTGACGTGAACGTCCTGTTATCCCTTGACATGAACGTCCTGTTATCCCTTGACGTGAACGTCCTGTTATCCCTTGACGTGAACGTCCTGTTATCCCTTGACATGAACGTCCTTTTAATCCCTTGACATGAACGTCCTGTTATCCCTTGACATGAACGTCCTGTTATCCCTTGACATGAACGTCCTGTTATCCCTTGACGTGAACGTCCTGTTATCCCTTGACGTGAACGTCCTGTTATCCCTTGACGTGAACGTCCTGTTATCCCTTGACGTGAACGTCCTGTTATCCCTTGACATGAACGTCCTGTTATCCCTTGACGTGAACGTCCTGTTATCCCTTGACATGAACGTCCTGTTATCCCTTGACGTGAACGTCCTGTTATCCCTTGACGTGAACGTCCTGTTATCCCTTGACGTGAACGTCCTGTTATCCCTTGACGTGAACGTCCTGTTATCCCTTGACGTGAACGTCCTGTTATCCCTTGACGTGAACGTCCTGTTATCCCTTGACGTGAACGTCCTGTTATCCCTTGACGTGAACGTCCTGTTATCCCTTGACGTGAACGTCCTGTTATCCCTTGACGTGAACGTCCTGTTATCCCTTGACGTGAACGTCCTGTTATCCCTTGACGTGAACGTCTTGTTATCCCTTGACATGAACGTCCTGTTATCCCTTGACATGAACGTCCTGTTATCCCTTGACGTGAACGTCCTGTTATCCCTTGACGTGAACGTCCTGTTATCCCTTGACGTGAACGTCCTGTTATCCCTTGACGTGAACGTCCTGTTATCCCTTGACGTGAACGTCCTGTTATCCCTTGACGTGAACGTCCTGTTATCCCTTGACGTGAACGTCCTGTTATCCCTTGACGTGAACGTCCTGTTATCCCTTGACGTGAACGTCCTGTTATCCCTTGACGTGAACGTCCTGTTATCCCTTGACGTGAACGTCCTGTTATCCCTTGACGTGAACGTCCTGTTATCCCTTGACGTGAACGTCCTGTTATCCCTTGACGTGAACGTCCTGTTATCCCTTGACGTGAACGTCCTGTTATCCCTTGACGTGAACGTCCTGTTATCCCTTGACGTGGACGTCCTGTTATCCCTTGACGTGAACGTCCTGTTATCCCTTGACGTGAACGTCCTGTTATCCCTTGACGTGAATGTCCTGTTATCCCTTGACGTGAACGTCCTGTTATCCCTTGACGTGAACGTCCTGTTATCCCTTGACGTGAACGTCCTGTTATCCCTTGACGTGAACGTCCTGTTATCCCTTGACGTGAACGTCCTGTTATCCCTTGACATGAACGTCCTGTTATCCCTTGACATGAACGTCCTGTTATCCCTTGACGTGAACGTCCTTTTGCATTTTGTCGTGAACGTCTTGTTACGTCTTATCATGGCGTCCTGTTACATGTTGCAAGCATCAGTCACTTGATTAGCTCCAAACCCTGGGAACAGAAGTGGCCACATGATCGACACAGATCACGTAGTTCAGCGGCAGCGCTTTGTATACGTGTTTAGCAATTGCACTCGTAATTTAGATACTGTAATGAACACTTGATAATCGAAATGCCAGGGGGACATTTTGGAATACGAGTAGAAGCTATTGTAGTGTTGCGAATTAGGAATAGTAGCTATTGTAGTGTTGCGAATTGGGAATAGTAGCTATTGTAGTGTTGCGAATTGGGAATAGTAGCTATTGTAGTGTTGTTGCGAATTGGGAATAGTAGCTATTGTAGTGTTGCGAGTTGGGAATAGTAGCTATTGTAGTGTTGCGAATTGGGAGTAGTAGCTATTGTAGTGTTGCGAATTAGGAATAGTAGCTATTGTAGTGTTGCGAATTGGGAATAGTAGTTCTTGTAGTGTTGTTGCGAATTGGGAATAGTAGCTATTGTAGTGTTGCGAATTGGGAATAGTAGCTCTTGTAGTGTTGTTGCGAATTGGGAATAGTAGCTATTGTAGTGTAGCGAATTGGGAGTAGTAGCTATTGTAGTGTTGTTGCGAATTGGGAATAGTAGCTATTGTAGTGTAGCGAATTGGGAATAGTAGCTATTGTAGTGTTGTTGCGAATTGGGAATAGTAGCTATTGTAGTGTTGTTGCGAATTGGGAATAGTAGCTATTGTAGTGTTGCGAATTGGGAATAGTAGCTATTGTAGTGTTGCGAATTGGGAATAGTAGCTATTGTAGTGTTGTTGCGAATTGGGAATAGTAGCTATTGTAGTGTAGCGAATTGGGAATAGTAGCTATTGTAGTGTTGCGAATTGGGAATAGTAGCTATTGTAGTGTTGCGAATTGGGAATAGTAGCTATTGTAGTGTTGTTGCGAATTGGGAATAGTAGCTATTGTAGTGTTGCGAATTGGGAATAGTAGCTATTGTAGTGTTGTTGCGAATTGGGAATAGTAGCTATTGTAGTGTTGCGAATTGGGAATAGTAGCTATTGTAGTGTTGCGAATTGGGAATAGTAGCTATTGTAGTGTTGCGAATTGGGAATAGTAGCTATTGTAGTGTTGCGAATTGGGAATAGTAGCTATTGTAGTGTTGCGAATTGGGAATAGTAGCTATTGTAGTGTTGCGAATTGGGAATAGTAGCTATTGTAGTGTTGCGAATTGGGAATAGTAGCTATTGTAGTGTTGCGAATTGGGAATAGTAGCTATTGTAGTGTTGCGAATTGGGAATAGTAGCTATTGTAGTGTTGCGAATTAGGAATGGTAGCTATTGTAGTGTTGCGAATTGGGAATAGTAGCTATTGTAGTGTTGCGAATTGGGAATAGTAGCTATTATAGTGTGTTAGGAATAGTAGCTATTGTAGTGTTGTGAATGAACTTGATTAATGATACGACTTAAAGGAATGATTCGGCGCTCTTAAGCCATGAAACCATGTCTGGAATTCGAATCATGAATAGGGCTCGTAGTTGTGATATTATTGTACGATTGTTCATAATTGAACTCGTAGATGTGATATTTTAGCTCAATTTTTCGTGATAGAACTTGTAGATGTGATATTTTAGCTAAATTTTTCGTTATAGAACTTGTAGATGTGATATTTTAGCTAAATTTTTCGTGATAGAACTTGTAGATGTGATATTTTAGCTAAATTTTTCGTGATAGAACTTGTAGATGTGATATTTTAGCTCAATATTTCGTGATAGAACTTGTAGATGTGATATTTTAGCTCAATATTTCGTGATAGAACTTGTAGATGTGATATTTTAGCTCAATATTTCGTGATAGAACTTGTAGATGTGATATTTTAGCTCAATATTTCGTGATAGAACTTGTAGATGTGATATTTTAGCTAAATTTTTCGTTATAGAACTTGTAGATGTGATATTTTAGCTAAATTTTTCGTGATAGAACTTGTAGATGTGATATTTTAGCTAAATTTTTCGTGATAGAACTTGTAGATGTGATATTTTAGCTCAATATTTCGTGATAGAACTTGTAGATGTGATATTTTAGCTAAATTTTTCGTGATAGAACTTGTAGATGTGATATTTTAGCTCAATATTTCGTGATAGAACTTGTAGATGTGATATTTTAGCTCAACATTTCGTGATAGAACTTGTAGATGTGATATTTTAGCTCAATATTTCGTGATAGAACTTGTAGATGTGATATTTTAGCTCAATATTTCGTGATAGAACTTGTAGATGTGATATTTTAGCTCAACATTTCGTGATAGAACTTGTAGATGTGATATTTTAGCTCAATATTTCGTGATAGAACTTGTAGATGTGATATTTTAGCTCAATATTTCGTGATAGAACTTGTAGATGTGATATTTTAGCTCAATATTTCGTGATGGAACTTGTAGATGTGATATTTTAGCTCAATATTTCGTGATAGAACTTGTAGATGTGATATTTTAGCTCAATATTTCGTGATAGAACTCGTAGCTGTGCTAGGGTTGCATTATGACTCGTTTTCATCGTGAGACGTGTTATAGTCGTAATACTTCTATCTAGGCTGTGTCGCGTCAGGACTTGTGTGTGTTCAGCCACATATCACGGCGTCTGATGATACTACTTACCTAACTCGTGTCTTCAATTCCATCTTCATAGACTTCACTGGTTTTTGAGTTTTCATGCTTCGCTGCCACTACAGATGTGTATCCTGCTTCAATAATCGTTGATTCATCCAAGGCCGCAGCGTAGACGTAGAATTATTGTGAAGGAAAACCGCTGGTATTTTCATCCAAAATAATTTGTCGGAAGCGACATGATTAAATAAATTTCAGCGATGCAAACTGTGGTCAATGACATAGATCAGTAAAAAAAAATGTTGTACATATGTGCGTTAAATTTTCTAAATGCTCATTACAATGCTTATCGAGTTCTGTGTTGTGAATCTTGTGATGGCAATTCCATAGCACAATTTTGACTAACACTGCATGATTGGCGTTAAAATATCTGACCATAAGAGATTTCATATTTCTATGACACAGTTTTAACTAACACTGCATGACTGACCCTTGAGTATCTGAGGGATTTCATCCGACTTCTATGGCATACTTTTGACTAACACTGCATGACCGACCCTTAAGTATCTGAGGGATTTCATCCGACTTCTATGGCATACTTTTGACTAACACTGCTCACCCGTAAATTGGGTGAGCAGTTTTCCAGTTTTGAGTCATCAACTTCTGCGGAGACGGCACGTATTTATGACTGACTCTAAAGCACAGGTTGTTGACACTTTCACTGCGACAGGTTAAACCGAACTTAAAATGTTCAGCTGAAATGTAAAAGCAATTATAGCAAGTAATGTTGGAAACAGCAAACATGAACTGGATCGTACCTTCATTTAGGCACGATTCAGTACCCACATTCTTTAGATATAGTGTTTATGAAAATTGAGTAACTACTGGTCGGTCAGCAGCATTATGAAAATCCTCAGTGACCAACTGTGACTCAGGTCGCAGTTAAAGTGTTAATTAAATTTTTTTTAAAGCACTCATTAAAGAACCTGTGTAAAGCTCTGCACAGTGCACTGGGTCCTGAATATAATAACCTCGACGAGGCCTGGTGTAATTAACACGTTACCCGCAACGGGTTAAACTGAAGTTCAATATTCAACTCTAATTTAAAGTCAATTATAGTCAGCTATTTTGAAAATAGCAAACATCAACTTGATTGTGGCTTCATTTAGCTTTCATTAAGTATTGATAAAAATTGAGTTGGGGACTGCAGGTCTCGGTCAGCAGCAGTATGAAAATCCCCTCAGTGACCACTGGTGGCTCACGTCGCAGTCAAAGTGTTAAGAACTAAAGAACCTGGACCCTAAAGGGTAAGTTTGTGCATCAAATGATGACCTGTCCAGACAACTTGGATGACCTTAACAGACGTGACGGACCAACTCTAGTGGGAAGTGAGTTAGTTACGATAAGCCCTCTATTGACAGTGTTTCAAAATCCACATCTCTTGTGACTGCTGCGGGTGTCTACAAAAAATGTATCCACTGACCGACATATGTAGATATGATACCAAAACCATACGCCGGTGTCATATTGTTCCGGTATGATACACCGGTATCATATATACATTATCGGTATCATATGGTTCCCGTGTAATATACCGGTATCATATATACACGTATCGGTTTCATATGGTTCCGGTGTGATATACCGGTATCAAATATACACATATCGGTATCATATGGTTCCCGTGTAATATACCGGTATCATATATACACATATCGGTTTCATATGGTTCTGGTGTAATATACTGGTATCATATATACACATATCGGTTTCATATAGTTCCGGTGTAATATACCGGTATCATATATACACATATCGGTTTCATATGGTTCCGGTGTAATATACCGGTATCATATATACACATATCGGTATCATATGGTTCCGGTGTAATATACCGGTATCATATATACACATATCGGTTTCATATGGTTCCGGTGTAATATACCGGTATCATATATACATATATCGGTGAGTGAATACATTTTTGTGGACACCCTGTATTATATTTAATCCTTGTTGAATTTGTACACTAATGTGTGGTTTGAAGTTCAGTGGCGAGTGGCAGTTCTTTCCTCATTGTGATGGCGGTGACAACCTGATGCCAGTGCCAGTCTGATGACAGTACAACGAGTAAAAATTATATGAAAAAGATAACAATAATAGCAGGCCTTGAGAACATTTTTGCAATTAAAGCACAACGTTTCGTGCACCTGTCAATTTTCACCTAGAGATCTGCAAAGAATAAGAACAAGCAAAAAAAAAATGTTTCAAATAAGGCACAAATAGTTCCGAGAACAAAATTGCCAAAAATTAATGTAAAAACAAAAGTGAATCGGACACAAGTCATTAGTGGGAAACCGTTCTGTTTGTCATGAAGTGGCTCTGTTTCTGGCAACGTACAAGGCTAAAACATCAAAGATATCAGACATTCAAAAAGAAAAACTCAGACTTGAGAAGGTCAAGTTTATGTTGGGAGTTATGGGTAAGATACATCAAATAGACCTGAAATTAGAGACTGTTAACTAACTTGCCTCATATAAACCTGAAATTGGGGACTGTCTTGATTACGAACCTCTAAAATCGTGTTGAAACTCTAGCTCTAACGCATGGTAATACGTGAAATGAGCCATTATCTCTAATTTCAAAACATCTTGTCCTATTGTTTAAGCAATTTCACAATATTTAATTGTGTGAATGCTGTTTTTTTTTCTATTGTGTGACAGCGATTTTGTTCCTATAATGTGGCTGCTATTTTGTTTTTCGAACTTTGCGCAGTTTACACTTTTTCCGACTCTAATTTATTCTTAAAATTATATTTTTTACAATTGCTTGAAGTTGTTTTTTTTTGTATTAACTCGCCCACCTGCCTCTTGAACCTCCCCCATTTCACGAGTTTTTCTTGCCATCACACTTCCGCCACTCATACTTCCGCCACTCCCCATGTCACAAGTTTTTCTTGCCATCACACTTCCGCCACTCATACTTCCGCCACTCCCCATGTCACAAGTTTTTCTTGCCATCACACTTCCGCCACTCATACTTCCGCCACTCCCCATGTCACAAGTTTTTCTTGCCATCACACTTCCGCCACTCACTGCTGAACTTGTTCTTTGTGTTGCTTGCTCATCATGTGATGTACCACATTAATCTCAAACTTGTTTGAGTTTTAAAATGTTTTTTTTTAAATGTTGTTCGTTTTTGTTTTGTGTTGTGTTGTGTGCTTAGTACTGTAGCTTAGCATTCTGTAATTTAATTCTTTGTTTTGTGATTTTGCTTAGCATTCTGTGATTTTGTTGTGTGCGTTTTGTTTTTACTTGGCGTTCTGTGATTTTGGGTGCCTAATGTTTTTGTTATTTTGTTGTTTGCTTCGCTTTTTGTAAGCTTATTTATTGTTTCTTAGTCTTGGACTTATTGCATATTTTTATTCAATTTTTCGTTGTATTAATTTGAGCTCAGGATTTTGCTGATTATTATAAAGTAAGGTAGTACAAGCATTTTGGAAGTTGAGCAGGTAATTTAATAGTATTTTTAAAAAACACGAACAAAATTGATATCATGGACATTTACGGAATGAACCAATATTTTGAACTAAAAAATCTCGAGCATAACCGTTTAGCAAAGGAATGTTTTTACGTTCCTTTTGAATAGGCAGTATTTCTTTAAATGGGTAATGGTATGTTGTAGTGGCGTTTTCCTGCGTAGATCATTACAAGTACTAGATTTCATTACAAGGATTGCAGTTTATTACATGTATTTCAGTTTATTACAAATAATACATTTCATTACAAGGATTGCAGTTTATTACAAGGATTGCAGTTTATTACAAGTATTGCAGTTTATTACAAATATTACATTTCATTACAAATATTACATTTCATTACAAGCTTTACAGTTTATTACAAATATTACATTTCATTACAAATATTACATTTCATTACAAGCATTGCAGTTCGTTACAATTATTGCAGTTCATGACGCTCTTTCGTCCCTTGATCATTCATATCTATTGTCATCCTTATTTCTTTCACTGGCAGTAATACAATATTTTGCCAGTATTATTCTGGAAGATCCTTATTCTGAAGGCAACTTCGCCAGTAAAGGCATAAAAGCAGCGCTTTCTCACCAATTTCGTTGTCTGTTGTCGATTTGTAGCCCCTCAGGGGGATACAACTATTGTATCTATGGGAAGTAGCGCTCCCAGGGGGACTAAGTGAGGGCCCGACCTGAAGATTAGGTAGGTTTTCATTTTTTAAAGTAGAACAGGCTTTTGTTTTGTTACGGACCATCTTTTTTCGGTTCACTGCTGTCCTGTTTTTCAGTACATACTACTTTCTTCTTCAACTTTTTATTGTTTCATGAACTTCTTTATTAGCTTACTGTTTCTATGCACCTTGTGCATAGATTCCGCTTTCCCTCAACTCCATACTAAATGGTGCTTTCATCCTTCCTCTCTTGGAACATCTTTGTCGTGGAAAAGGGAGGCTAAAACTTTCTTATATATTAATAATAATAATAATAATTATATGATAATGTCAATTTGTAAGTGGTAAGTAATTGCGTTATTGCTCAGAATCTACTCGTCTTCTTACACGTCTTCTCGCTGGTCAAACAACTCAAACTTGCTCGTGTGATAGTGTCCTACGGAGTACGACAACCTGGCCTCCTCACACAGGAGGCACCCGCGGCTCGGGCCACACGGCAGTGTCGACGTACGATACGGACGACGTGACCAGACCGGCATCACACGCGTCCACCAATGGGGGCGTGGCTGGCGGCTACCACAGCGGCGGCAACAGCAACGGATTGGCCGCCGCCGGTGCGGGTGCCGGCGGCCCTCCGCCCGGTGGCAAGACTGCCTACAATGAGAAGACCATGCTGCTCAGTTCCGACGATGAGTTCCAGTGAGACGAGGAGGGAGTTGAGGTGCGTCTATTTGTGTCACCTTCGTGTGCCCTTTGTCTAGTTGAGGTGAGTTTGTTGGTGCCATGTTCGTGTGCCATCTGTCTAAGAACGTGATTTGGCCGACGGTTGTTGGGTATAAATACTGGATGGAATGATGTCCCTCGGACACCCGCGTGAGTTTTACCGTCTCATTGTGTAATGTTCGCGTGTCATCGGCCTGAGAACGTGATGATTTAACCGACGGTTGTTAGGCCTGTGACCGAGGCATTTTCACGTTGACCACCTTACTAAAAACACCAGCCTAAGAAGTAGTCTGGCTGCAGCGGCAGCAAAGTTTGGGCTGAGGGTTGGTCAGTCGGGAGTCGTAGAGAGAGCGAGGCTGGGTGCAGATCTCATGGTGTGTGTCGCGCAGGCTGATGCGTGGATGGTTGCTCCTATACGCTCTGCTCGTACGCTGTGTTTTATGAGTAACACGCGCAGTTGTCAGGTTTTGACAGTGTAGTCAGCGCCTGCGGGCTGCCTCGGTATCCGTGATTTTGCAGTAAGCTCGTTTGTTCAAACTACCTGAATCGAGGCGTTTGCGAGTCTCAAATCGTCAAGCCTATTTAAAGTGCGGTTTTTGCCTGTTTTTCACCTTGTAAACAATCTTTTAAACTGTTTGTCAATAAACGCGAACTTTTAATTGCATTGCAAATGCTATCTAATAAAGTGCAATTCCTTCGGTTAATTTAACCACGTTTTTAATAAATTACCAAACTACCGGAACTGTTTTAATATAGGCCTTTCAACTGCATGGAAAAGCAATAATTTCCGTGGAAAAGGAAAGAAAAGAGTAATGACTTGGAAATAATTTATTGAACAAACCTCACAGTACATTGTTTATCGTCTGTCGGCAATGATAGTGGCCAGGAATCCTGAAGTCGTAGTTTATCGGCCACAGGCCTGCTGGATGAAATGATGTCCATCGGACACCCGATTTATTCACATAAAGATGCAAGGTGGAGAAGTGATTTTCGAGAACTCTCAACAGAGTGAAATTTCGGCTAGATATTTTCATTCTTAATATTAGAGAGAATTAGTGTGCTGATTGTCTCCCACGAGGTAGGCTGCCGTTGGTTGCTCAACCTTTGCCATGCGGTGGGAAATTTGTGTTCTCAGTGCGATAATTTCTTGATATAATATGTCACTAACCTGTCATGATTTTTTTTGGTTAGCGCATCACTTTTTTGTGGAGGCCATCCACAATCACGATACCCTTGGATGTGATCAAAGATTTGGTTCTTATAGAGCAGTGACCTCACGGAGTACGAGTGTGTTGTGAGTCTGGTTGCTTAGTGTTTGTGTGCTTCGATGGTGGGAGCCGGTGTGCAGTGCAACCGACATCACGCACTGTCTTTTAGGTATATGATTTTTTTCTTATTCATTTCACTGCATGATTTTGTGTATTGGCGATAAAATCATGAGCCAATATTGGTTCTCAGTGTCGCTCATTTAGCAAGTGTGTGACGTCTCCACTTACTCTTTCCAGTTGTGTTGATCACCGGACGGTCGGACGTTGTCGAAGCTCTCAAAAGGAAGAAAACAAGGAGAAGGAAAGAAGAAAACAAAGAAAAAAGAAGGAATAGAAGAAAATAAAAGGAATGTGGACGAGGTCATCAGGATTGTCCTGCTGGTTCAGGAGTTTTACTTTGATTCTCTGTGTACGTGCATGGAAATTTCATGGACTACTCCGCAAACAAGGAATTAATTTTCTACTTACCAAAGAGTTTGATATGATTGGAGTCCGTCAGGAAGACGGAGAAGGGAATAACTGGAATGTGGATCCCGCTTTGTAGACCAGAGGAAGGAAAGCTGTGCAATGAGAGCTAACTTTAAGATATTTTATCCGCCAGTGTGGTCCATTGGTTTAACTAATTTGTGGAACATCTTCAATTCTGTAACCACAGAAAATGTTCTATGGTGTCTGTAATGGTATTTATTCAAGTGAAGGACTTGCTTGGAATGTTTTAAACGCAAAAGTAAACGTTTTAATTTTAAGCATTTGAGTTTTTATGTACTGAGGTTGAATGTAAACGAATTTTAGTTGGGACTGAGATTTTTTGTTCTTGGTTGCGGCGCCGACACGGAACTCAAAAACAAAAATTTAAACTCCTTTTTAAAATCAGTGTGGCATGGATTCCGACTATAGTCCAGACACAGCAAACTCAGGATATCCAATAGAATAGTCAATCTATTACTGAAATAATTAATGTATCAATCTGCAGAGATAACATAACCTAGTTTGCAGTCTTGACAAAAGTGATGCGGTATTTTAAATGCATCAGCGCGCGCGCTAAAGGCACACTCGTCAGTAAGCCTGAGATTTTTTGTGTAAGTAATAATTAAGAGTTGCAGAAAAAATGAAAGCACGTTGCTTAAAATTGACTCCGCGTTGCTAAAAAAAAATGATTGCGCGTTGCTGGTGTTCGTACGAGTCATGTTTTTTAAGCCAACCTGTAATATTGTCTACACCAGAAAAATATGTATTAAAGTGTTATTGCATGTTGCAGAATGGTGTTTTTTATGTTCTTTTCTCCATTTTATTGAAGTGTGAGTATTGAACGACAGGCAATCTACTATCACTAAGGCCAAACAACTGGGATGATATAATTAAAGGTCTCGGGTCAATTCAAAATGGATGCTTGTGAAGAAATCCGTATCCGGTATACTCGATTTGAGCTTTATTGTGATGAAAATCATTCCTTCAAGCGTAGATTTTCTATAATTTCATTAATACTGTAAGTTCATCGTGCTATATCATTTGTTTAATCTCATCATTGGAATTGGCGTAGGGTCGACTCCGATCACTTGTAAGATTTTCAAGCCAAGCGGCCGAATGTGAACCGATAGAAGAAATGATTTCTATGAACATAATAATATCAGAAGAAATATCAATTGAAATGATCCGATATCGCATTTTACTGAAAATGATGTTTGATGGTCGAGTTTCTAGCGCGTTTAGCGGTGGTTTGTTCGCTTGTGGTATCTTTTATTGAGAATTAGTTTTAGGTAAATGAAGGTCACTTCCACAGTAAATCAATTACTTAATATTTGTATTATCAAATGAAGCTACCGTGTGATGGTATGTCCCAGGTGTTATTTTTTAAAGAATTTTTTTTTTTTTTTTTTTTTTTTTTTTTTTTTTTTTTTTTTTTTTTTTTTTTTTTTTTTTTTTTTTTTTTTTTTTTTTTGACTCAGGTGCTTTGTTTTTATGTGAGGTTGCATTTCTGTTTTAAGAATTACTGTAAAATTTCACATTCTTTTAAAAAAGGTTTTTCATGTTGCCCCTTCACATTTCAACGTTACTTGTATTTGTCTTGTGGGTGTGTAAAATATTAATTTCAATCAGATTTTGGCTGCAACACCTTGCATAATTTTGACATAGTACGGATGTCTAAAGACATCCGTACAATGCCGCAATCTATATAATTTTGGATATTTTGATCAATGGTATATGGATACCGCAATCCATGTTATTTTGGGTGTCTTGATTTACGTTATTTTGGATACTTTGATCCATGGTATTTCGGACCGCTCGTCCAAACATGGCCGGAAAAAATTAACGTTGGAGCTTGAGCATGAGGTGATCAGAGTGTGGTAAGGGAGGCTATAAACCAATTATTACGATTGATTATAATCAATTTATAATTATAAATTTATACTCAGGTGATGAGAGGATATCGAGTTGACTCACAGGTCACCAGCGCGGCAAGAAATCAACTTAGGGTGCACGTCCGTGATGGCATTCACGTCCACGAAGTGCGAGGAAACAAGGACGGAGAGCTTCGTCGCGTGGACGTGACAACCCAACTCAACTCCAGGCCTCCATTCCCTGCGAGGAGTTTTAAAATAGTTCTTTCGTTTTGTACTAGTATTTTGACTGCTGCGGTCCATTTCAGAACGCTTAGGTTCGCATTAGGGTTTTTTTTTTTGTAATATGTCAACTTTCATGTCAGCAGAAAGTATGTTAGTGTGTTTTTTTTGCCTACAGTATGAGCTGATCAGCAGCCCATGTGCCGCGAAGTGCTAGGTGTTCCAAAAATTCATTTTATGCCATTCGCACTTTGTTGATTTTCCGAAATGTATTTAAGAACACGTGTGAAATAGCCAACTGCATGTTGAAATGATTTCAGTACCTCATACGAGGCCTGTCAAAAAAGTATCCGACCTTTGGCCAGAAAAAATACTTCAACAACCTGACGGGGTTGGGACCCTAATCCCCTTCAAAGTAGGCTCCTTGTGCTTCCACACACTCAGCCCACCGATCCTTCCACTGCCGGAAACACCTCTGGAAGTCTTCTTTTGGAATGGTGTTCAGCTCTGTCGTCGCGTTCCGCATTATCTCTTCTCTACTCTCAAAACGGGATCCTTTCAGTGGTGTGGGAAATTTCACTGTTCCCTTTACCAATTTTACTGGCATCGAACTCGAAATATTTTCTTACGGTTATTTGATGTGCAACTTTCTTTTTGTGGTTTAGGGAACAAAAAAGAAAAACAGACAAGGATTTGATAGAGGTTACCCGTGCTCAGGTGCGGGTATCCAGCCCACCCGCACCTTCTCGTGGTGGTGCCGTTAGTACACCCACTACGACTACTGTCATCTGTACAACCTGTTGTACTGGGATAGCGACTTGATTATTGTAATAGTTTATCGCCAATCAGAATTATTGTGGGTGGAACCAACGCGGGGGGCGCCTAGGGCACCTCGGTGCTCTAGGTTTTGAATTTCTTTTTCATTTTTGGTTTGCTACGCGTTCGTTAGTGTAAGGTGAATAACTAGGTTGCATAACCTACTAAATCGTGTATTGTTCCAATTTTGTGTTAAATTTGTAGTTTTGTTCTTGTTCTAAAGCCTAAAATTAAGAGTAAAAACGCCAACCCTGATCCCGGAGGCCGACGGCCTCTGGGGTCGGGCATCATGCCCAGAGGAGCGAGAGGCTCGCGGTCCGGAGGTAAGCGCGCGGGGAGCGAGCGCAGGCCGGACCAGGGAACGACAGAAAAACGAGAGACTTTGCCTAACCCCATTAAGTCAATCAGGACTCCAATCAATAAGGAAACAATCGAGCCTACCAGCAATAACGGTGGAAGAATTCAGGCGGAACGTCGTGAGGCTGTGGCCGGGGGGACGGCCGTGGGTGCAGCGGTCGAGCTAACCACGTCCGAGCGGGTGAGCGAGGTGGAGAGGAGTGTGAGCAGGCTGATGCGGAGTCTGGGTGAGATGGGATGTGGCGGAGACGTCCGGGATGTTCAGAGTGGCGACCCAGCAACAATGGAAACATCTACGGAGGAGAGAATCAAAAAAGTGGAACTGGCTGTGAGCAAACTGGCGGACATCATTGATAAATTAACACCCCCTTCAGAGGGAAAACAAAAACCTACCTGTTCCCCTGGATCAACCAGGAAGCGAAAATATGTGCCCCTGGACCTCATGGAACTTCCAACCACACCGACATTCATGCGCTTTTATTGCATGAAATTTAAACCAGAAACTAAACGCAACCTAAATCCCTACGCAATTAAGGCCAGCATCATAAACGCTACTGGACTTCCTCCCAAGTCAATTACCACCAGCGGTAAAGATAGTTTCACACTCGAAGCAAGGGATAATAAACAGGGACAAGCCATGCTGACCATCACTAGCGTGAATAGCGTGCCCTGCGAAGTCATAGTCCACCCAAGACTGAACAAATCCAAAGGACTCATCTACATCAACGAGTACAACATGAGCGACTTCGACGAGTTTGCGGCCGGGCTGAAGGAAGCTTACAACATCAGCAACGTCATTGACGCTACATTCATAAAGACCAGACGCGAACAAACTAGCGCCCTTATCCTCGAATTCAACTCCGAAACACCCCCCAGCTATATATATATTCCAGGTGAGCGCGCGGACACGCCAGTTCATCCATACATCGACAAACCGATGCACTGCTCCAACTGCCAGCTGTATGGCCACACCAAAAAACGCTGCAACAGGCCACCAACCTGCGCAAAGTGCGGCACCGGGGGACACTCAAGCGATCAGTGCCTGGAAGTACAAGCCAAATGTCTCCATTGCCGCGGTCCCCACCCGGTGAAAAGCAAAATGTGTCCTAAGCATATTGAAGAACAGAAAATAGTTGAAATTCAAGCCAAGCACAAGGTAGGCATCCGTCGCGCAAGACAACTTTACCACAACTCTGACGAATACTCTGAAAAACCATCAAAAACCTCCACCGAGCACTTTCTCTGCAAAATCGATGCAGCCGAAAAACGCAAACTCTCACCGTGGATACTGGAGAAGAGCCTGCAACGGGAACTTGGGACCAAACCCAAACGCATTTCTTCTAAGGGGAACGATTCCTTTATAATCGAAATCTGCAATTCACGCCAGAGCGACTCTGTCCGCAAGATAAAGTCAATCAATAACATACCTGTCACCATGTCCGAATATTGCCACCCCAATGCCGCCAAAGGACTTGTCTACATATACGAGTACGACCTGACAGACTTTGAGAACTTTCGCAAAGGACTCAAAGAAGATCACGACCTCCACGATGTGACCAAGGCAACATGGATCCGACCCAAGGACCCACTCGCCCAACCATTGCTACTAACTTTCCGTGGAGACCTCCCAGAATATCTAACAGTGCCAGGCGAACAATCAAAGAGCAAAGTATACGCCTACGTACCACGCCCCATGCTTTGTAAAATATGCCTGGAATACGGGCATACCCAAAAGTGGTGCTCAAGCAACACTCCGATTTGTGCTCGGTGTGATAACGCCAATCACAGTGCCACAGAATGTACCAGCTCAAAAATAGAATGTCACCACTGCGGCCAAGATCATTTCACCGGAACCCTTAAATGCATCGAATTTAAATACCAACAAGAAGTTGTAACAATACAACACAAATTTAGACTTAGTAGAGCCCAAGCAAAAGCTAAATTGGATGCAGAATGTCCTCAATATCGACGCTCCTTCGTCAGTGCAGTGCAGACGACCGCCGCCAACACAGCGTCAAGCCAAACCCCACCGAGGGAAATGGAACCTCCGAGCGCTGCCGCTGCTGACAGCCCTGTCAAACCTGTGGACGGTAGCACGCGAAGAAAGCGGAAAAACTCCGAACATCAGGAGCGCCCAACGGAAAAGAAACAACTAACAGAGGCAGTGTGTATGAATCCTGATACTGGCGAACTTTATACTACAACGATACAAATGACCCCAAATTACGATTCCGCTCTCAGCGACTGTGAAATAACCAGCGAGAACAATCCCGCAGTCAGAAGAGAAACCGAAGAAATTTTCAACGAATATAAAACAAATCCATCCACATCCGAGCAATGAACAACCTAGCCTCAATTATCCAATGGAACTGTCAAGGAGTTCGAGCCAAGAAAGACGAACTGCTGGAATTGATACACCAGCACCGACCAGCTGTTGTAGCACTACAGGAAACCAAGTTATGGCACAATTGCACATTCTCTATACCCCAATACTCCCTTCTTATCAAACACGGTCACTTTAACTTCACCCCCCATGGAGGAGTGGGTCTGCTTATCCATAACTCGGTCCCATTCAGAGAACACGTTTTGACGTCCCAGTTTCAAGTCATCGCAGCCACCATCCAACTTAGTCGGCCGATCACAGTCGTCTCAATGTACACGTCTAGAAATCATAGCCTTACCCTAGAAGCACTACGTGATCTAGAAAATCAACTTCCTACTCCAAGCATTATTATGGGTGATTTCAACAGTTACAGCACAATTTGGGGATGCAGAACCACGGATACTCGGGGGCGCATTCTTGAGCAATATCTAGAACAGTCGAACCTCGTTCTATTAAATACAGGATCCCCAACCAGAATTTCGTATAACTCAGAATCCGCCATAGACCTAACACTAGCCTCTCCCCGCCTGAACGCGGAGTTGGAATGGTCTACCTGTCTCTCTCCTGAGGACAGCGATCACTGCCCGATCCTAATCCAGCTAATGAACGCACAACAAAGCGAGCCTAGCAGAACTGTGTGGTGCCTAAAAAAAGCAGATTGGCACTCATACGAGAACCACCCAAAGTGGAAAGAGCTGGAAATCTCGCCGGAAACTAACTGTGAAGAACACCTCCAAGCCTTTATTAATGCCATACTGGCTGTAGCTGTGGATTGCATACCCACCATTGAAATTAAAACCTTCTTTCCAAAGCCCTATTGGAGCGCAAAATTGACCGAAACACGACGAAACCGCGAACGCCTATACCAAAAGTACCGCCAGACCAGATCGATGCAAAATGCTCTTCGTTGGAAAAGAGCACGAGCAATCCACAGGAACCTCTTACGTGAAGAAAAGCGGAAGGCGTGGATAAGTTTCGCTAATACGTTCACCAGAAATACACCTCTAACAGCCGTATATGCAAATATTCGCAAAATAAAAGGCCAACCCCAACGAAAAATATCCATCTTGCAAGAAAATAATATTACGTATGCCACCGTGCCCCAAATAGCAAACAAGCTAGCGATGGCCTTCAGCAATACAAGCAGCGCTACGAACTACCCCGTCGAGTTTCAACGAGAAAGAGAAAAGGTCCAAAACGAAGGCTTAAATTTTTCATCTGCGAACACTGAAGTTTACAACATATCGTTCTCAGCAGCAGAACTAGAAACGGCTCTTCATAACACCAAAGACACCTCGCCTGGAGCGGATCAAATCTCCTATCAGATGTTGAAGCACTTACCCGAAGCCGGCAAGCAATGCCTACTATCCATGATGAATAAATTTTGGCTGAACGGATATTTCCCCCCCAGCTGGCGGGAGGCAATAATAATCCCCTTTCCGAAACCGCATAAATCTCCACAGTCGCCCCAAAACTACAGACCCATCGCACTAACCAGTTGCCTCTGTAAAACAATGGAACGTCTGGTCAGCAATAGACTCTCGGACTTCTGCGACATGCACGGCTGCCTCACCAACATCCAGTGCGGCGGTAGGCGAAGTAGATCCACAACCGACCACCTAGTGCGCCTCGAAACTACGATCAGGAGAGCTTTTGTACACAACGAACACTTCGTAAGCGTGTTCTTCGACCTAACGAAAGCTTACGATACAACGTGGAAATTTGGAATAATGCGAGATCTCCACCAAATGCAACTACGAGGACGACTCCCCTCGTTCATCCAAGAATTCTTACGCGACCGAACTTTTAGAGTCAGAATCAACAATTATTTGTCCGACCCCTTCCCGCAAGAAGAAGGCGTCCCGCAAGGTTCAGTGCTCTCGGTCACTCTTTTTGCCATTAAGATCAATAGTATTGCCTCTCTGATTCCTCAGGATCCACGATTTCATGCCTCACTGTTTGTGGACGACTTCCAGCTCGGCTATCGACACAGTGATCTAAATGTCATAAAAATTAAACTCCAGGAATGTATTGATCGTGCCGTACGATGGACTCTGAAGAACGGTTTCACTTTCTCATCAGAAAAATCCAAAGCTGTACATTTCACCACGTTGCCCGGTATCCAGATGCCCCCACCCCTAAAAATCGCAAATCAAGATATTGAGTTTGTAGAGGAAATCAAGTTTCTTGGACTCACGTGGGACACAAAACTCACATGGAAAAAACACATCAACGACATTAGAGCCAAATGCAAGAAAGGATGCGCTATGCTCAAATCTATCTCCTCCCATGACTGGGGAGGGGATCAGCACATTCTTCTCCACATGTACAAACTTTTTGTTCGGTCAATAATGGACTACGGATGCATTGTCTACGCATCAGCATCCAACACCACCCTTAAGCTTTTGGATCCCGTCGCCAACGACTGCTTGCGTCTGGCTACAGGAGCATTCAAGTCCACACCTGCCGCAAGCCTCCAAGTTCTAACGGGTGAAATGCCGCTGAACCTGCGAAGGCAACTACTTTCCTTAAAATATTATTTCAAAATGAAAAGCCACTTAGGTAACCCAGCCTTTAACTCTGCTATCCCTCCTATTGACAGGAGATTGTACGTAAATAAGAAAGTTGTGCCTTCATTTGCCATTCGCACACTCAATAACATTGGATCCCTAAATCTCGAACCCCCTTATATCAAACCCGCTTTCTCGTACCGGCTACTGAACCTTGACGTCCCAACATGGAAAACGGTCGCCATCGACATAAACTTGGAACTAACAGCCCTAAAAAAAGAAACAACCCATCCAACTACATACATCCAGGAATACCACCGACTAGCAAGCGAAAATTACCCAGGTCACACTGCCGTCTTCACAGATGGCTCCAAGAGCAACGACGGCGTTGGCGCTGCGGCATTCTGTAGCAGCATTCAGAAACAGATTTCACTTCCCCAAGTATCCACTATATTCACTGCGGAACTGTATGCCATTGATCTAGCACTACAGATCATTCGGGATCATCCTAAGGACCAATTTATTATCTTTAGTGATTCCCTGAGTGTTTTGCGAGTTCTCCTCGACAAACGCACGGACCATCCTCATGCCCGCCTTCTCCAACACCAGATTCACGACCTTGCCCAGAATCGTAAAACCATCAAGTTTTGCTGGATCCCCAGCCATGTGGGGATTCGAGGTAACGAGACCGTCGATAGTCTAGCAAAAGCGGCCGCACTTCGCCCGCCAGAGCGATTCCCAACATTTTATAGGGACTGGTTCACGGTTCTCGAGAAAGAAATCCACAGCAAATGGAAGGAAGGCTGGCACCAGCGGAGGAGCATCATGCACGAGGCCCAGTTGGAACCGGGATCATGGCCCAAAAGAAGACTGCCACGCCGAGTGGAGGTCGTACTTAATCGACTCAGAAGCGGCCACACCTACCTCACCCACAGCTACCTCATGAACAGTGAGGTACAAGAGCCTCCGCCTGGTTGCCCTTTGTGCCTGGGGGCGCGCCTCACCGTGAAGCACGTTCTCATCGACTGCGCCGCGCTGCGCAATACACGACGACAGTGTTTTGAAGTCTTCTCCGACGATAGCCGGCCACATTCAATAAGCAATATACTTGGCCACAATGCGCCCGTAGATCAGCTGATTACCTTTCTTCAAAAAATAAATGCTTACGACATGATCTGATACGGGGAAATGTTCAGGCTCCTAACTTGGATCTCTTCATGTAGTACTACTTGAAGAGATTTAACGGGAAGCCGCGCTGTAGGGCTTTATAGCCAGACGTGATTTCGTTTTGGAAGTTTAAAGATGAAGAAACTGTATTATGGCCGGGCGCGCTGCGTTGATACCTCGGGGGTTTCAGCGTGGGTAAGGCGTCCGGCCATAAATGGGTGGGCAGCTGAAACCCCCAACGGGGTTTGGTTGCTCAGTGCGTTCGAAGGAAATGTGTTGTGTACAAACTTTAATGGGGAGACACTTGTAACCTTGAGTTGTAATTATGACCATGATGCTCAGATAATTTTGATGTTTCAAATCATAGCAATGTTTATCTTGTGTGCTTATCTGGAAGAGTCAGATACGAATTAAATTGTGTGACCTTCGGTGCAATATAGTTTGAGTAACTGAAGCGCTAGCAGGCCCATGTTACTACTACTACTCAAACTCCTAAAAAGTACGACCCTTCACTAACCCAAACCGTGCATCATCAAAATTTACTCGCTAATTGTTTTTCTTGTATGTCCAGTGCGACGTGTCATAATGCGTGAGTCTCTTGTATCTTGCTGTTATCTGCCTTTATCAGAATATCTGAGTTTTTCCCGGCCAGCGCCGGGGGGGTCCACATTGGCGTTACGCTGGCGACCCCGGTAGAAACGTTTCCGTAAAATTATTATTATTATTCAGTGGTGTCTTCAATTTTGGAAACAACCAGAAGTCGCAAGGAGCCAGGTCTGGAGAGTAGGGAGGTTGGCGAACGGTCGTAATTCCATGTTTGGCCAAGAAATTGCGGATCAAATGGGATGAATGTGCGGGCGCGTTGTCGTGATGCAAGTGCCAGTTGTTCGCAGTCCACATGTCTGGTCTTTTGCGCCGAACTGCATCACGAAGTCGCCGGAGAACATCCTGATAGTACTCCTTTGTCACTGTTTGTCCTTCCGGTGCGTATTCGTGATGCACAATTCCACGGACATCAAAGAAAACAGTCAGCATCGAAGGAGTCAAACAGGCAATGCGACGATGGAGCTGAACACCATTCTAAAAAAAAACTACCAGAGGTGTTTCCAGCAGTGGAAGGATCGGTGGGCTAAGTGTGTGCAAGCACAAGGGGCATACTTTGAAGGGGATTAGGGTCCCAACTCCGACAGGTATTCGAAATATTTTTTCTGGCCAAAGGTCGGATACTTTTTAGACAGGCCTCGTATGAAGTCGTTTTTAAAATGGTGTAAAGGATAATACAAATAATAATCGAAAATCCTATAACGTCTTATGAATACAGTACTTATTTCACAAAATAATGCTTTATGAAGAATACCTACATATTTAAAACAAAATTATCGTAGCTCTGAGGCTTGTTGAACACCCTGCATTTCAGGAGACGGTGAGGATGTGATGTAGTACGTGTAGTGTGGGCGACGTAGCGGAGCATTTTGTGTTGTGCTCTCCGCGGTCGTCGCTCTGAGTCGGCCTTTTGTTGTGCCGCACCGACGTGCGCCATGGCATTCATTGAGCCGTTTGACTCTCCTGTTTAATTTCACCGAAAAGGGCTTTCATGTCGGCCCTAACATAATAGCTTCCATATTTGTAACTTTCATTTCGGTAAATTTCATGTTGGTAACTTTCATGTTGGCAACTTTCATGTTGGCAACTTTCATGTTGGCAACTTTCATGTTGGCAACTTTCATGTTGGCAACTTTCATGTTGGCAACTTTCATGTTGGCAACTTTCATGTTGGTAACTTTCATGTTGGCAACTTTCATGTTGGCAACTTTCATGTTGGCAGTGATCGCGCATCTCTGCAACTAGTACGCTTGGTGGTACAGCTCACGAGTCACACAATTTGCGCATTTTTTTCAGTAAAACTAATCGCCCCCAAAGCAAGTGCGACCTTCATTGTATAACAATAACGATAAATCACCATGCTACTTTCGGTAACAAGTGACTTAGTTCTGTAACGATACCGACAAATCACCTTGCTACTATCGTTAACAAGTGACTTAGTTCTGGTAACGATACCCACAAATCACCTTACCACTATCGCAAGAAATGTATCATTCAGATTGCACGTACTAGAACTTGTAAGAAATGTAGCGTTTCGGCAACATGAAAGGTCGACTTAGAGTGGTAATTGGGGCTCTTTAATTTGTATGTACAGTAGCGACAAGATTTAGTAGGATGCTAGTGACGAGTTGCCGCCGTTCTTTCCTGCGCGTGCGGCTGTCCACTGTGCTGTGCAGTTGACTTACCTTTATAGATAAGCTGTTGTATTACTCTTTCGGTCGCGGACGACATGAGTAGAGAGGAGCCGCATCCGTGCTTCAATGTTGATTTTATCAACACCTTTCATTATTATTATTACTGCCATTGTAGAGCGATTCCTGCAGTGTTACTTTATGATAACTGTTCTTGCAGCAGAAATTATGCTGCGTATGGTACTTTACTGAGTGAAAATTAGGCTCCAAATGGTACTTGGTAAAGCAGAAATTATGCTGCGTATGGTACTTTACTGAGTGAAAATTAGGCTCCAAATGGTACTCTGTGAAGCAAAGATTATACTGCCCATGGTGCATTATGGAGTAAAAATTATTAAGCTGTGTATGGTACATTACGGAGTGTAAATTATGCTGCGTATGGTATTCTACTAGCTACTGGTCTAAAAATGCGCAGCATTAATGCATTTCGACCAGGAAATACCATGATCCTGGGGCAATGTGTGAGGGTAACCATCTGCAAGCCTCTACTTCACATAGCTGGATATTGCTATTGAAGTAACTAGGCCAATATTTTAATGACACTAGAACCATATAAGAAATTGTATAATGCTAAATTACCGTTGTAGTTATGCTAAAAATTATATAAAATCAGAATCGAATAAGGAAAGCATTTGGTCTACTGGGCTTCTTTAACTTTCATCTTGTTTCGTATCCTACCTTCTTAAACTAATCTTACATTTCATCAGACATTTGACAGAACAGTCTACGGGAGACGATGCATCGAGATTTTCGCCTACTGTTTCCATGCCCATGGGATCTTGTGCGGGAATATACTTTGTGCCCCCTCAGGGGGATACAAATATTTTATCTATGGGAATTAGCGCTCTCAGGGGGGAAAATGTGAGGGCCCGAGCTGAGAGTTAAGTAGGCCTTGTTTTTTTTAAATAAAAGTTTTTTTATGTTAAGGACCACCTTTTTTCGGTTCACTGCTGTCCTGTTTTCAGCACCTCTCACTTTCTTCTTCAACTTTTATCTTATTTCATGATCTTCTTTCTCATCTTACTGTTTCTATGCCCCTTCAGCATAGATTCCTCATTTTCTTATCTCCATACTAAATGGTGCCTTCCTCCTTCCTCTCTTCGATACGCTCTATTTTTGTAGCGGTAGGGAGGCTTGAACTAACTTATAATCTTAATCTTAATCTGATGATCTGGTATTCAGGATGCTCAAGATACTACCAATCATGCCCTGGCGTCGATCAAAGCTGATAGTTAATAGCATTTTTTCCTATGAAAAGTATGAGCATCTCTCATGGCTAGCCAATTCCATTCTTCATTGGACATTCCTTCACATTTGTGACACACATCGACCGAGTGTTTGCTGCTCTCTTTTGTGCATTTTATTTCTTAGCATTCCCCGTATACCATCTTACTTTTATTTTCCTTCAAGTACAATATAACTGCAGGCATTTTGTTTATTGTGATGTTCCACAAATGGCTCGTAGTTGACCTATGTAGAAGCTGTGATTCTATGCAACCCTCTTTTACTTTATATTTTATTTTACTTAACTTCATTTTCTGAGAAGATATACCTCGAATATCCAGATTTTGTTGCCTCTCTTTTTGTGCGGCATGTATGTCTTGAAGATTATGAATGAAACTTTCCTTATGTACGTAACTGTTTCGTTTCTTGATAGAACCTATTCAAGGTTATGAGTAAACCTTCCCTTGTTGCAAGTTTCATTAACTATTGACTATTATATTAACTATTTCATTAACTATTGTTAGTTTCACTTATCATGAAAATACCCCTGTTCAGTACCACACCTTGATGATGATCGTTGTCCGACTTCCTTTTGCTTGTTCAACATAATTCATGTAATCTAATCCTTGCAATTCCAATGAACCATTATATATTTGTATACATTTTCGTATGCTAATTATCCTTGTTATCTATTTCTGTGGCCCACATGAAGTTTGGAAGTCCCCACACGATGGTGCCATGGTCATTTTGCCGTACCATAGTCATTGAAATTTGGCACCATGGTCATTGGTATTTGGTACCATGTACCATGGTCATTGGTATTTGGTACCATGTAGCGTGGTCGTTGGTATGTGGTACCATGTACCATGGTCATTGGTAATTGGTACCATGTAGCGTGGTCCATGTGGTACCATGTACCATGGACATTTCACCGTACAACCTATTAGTTCTCAAGCTCAAGGCTGTCTCTAAAATTGCACTCATCTTTTGTCTCACGATTACTCGTGCCTTTTTTTAGGTACGCTTAATTTTTATGCTATTCAATTTTCTTGTTTTAAGCTCATTACACTACCATCTGCCGCTAAAAACTTACGTTAAACCAAAAATGCATGATTATTAAGCAGTCTAAGGTGAGTATATATTTCGAGACACCCTGTGTTGGTCCTCTATGCTCCAGCGTACACAGAATTGAGTTGCGTGTACGCTTACTAGACGTCCAGTATCTTACGTGTGTTATCCATATAATGTATTGGATATGAAATTATGCATATAATGTATTGGATATGAAAAAATACGATGTATTATTTAGGCCTTTAGGCTCATTTATGCGTAAATTATATTGAATATGATGAAAAATTATATATGACTTATGTAGGCTCGTGTATTCCTCCACTCATGTATTATGGATGTAGACTGAATGTCACCGTATCAACACAAATGTAGTTGCCAAGACCGTACCAAGTATTTATGATGCTAGAATCACGCTAGAATGATACTCGAGTCGTGTTACAATGATGCTCGAGTTGTGTTATAATGATGCTCGAGTTGTGTTACAATGATGCTCGAGTTGTGTTATAATGATGCTAGAAACATTTTAATGGCACCGATATCGTATAAAAATAATACCGTTGTAGTTATGCTAAAAATGATATAAAATCAGAATCGAATACTGGAATCTTGCTGGAATATTTTTGAAATATTAGGATCTAAGACTGTGGATACCAGAATCATACTAGGATGATGTAGAATCATGCTAGTATGATACTGGAATCAATTTCCGCGTCTCTCTGAATTGAAAATAAATTAAACCACGATTTTAGCCATTAGCGATAATCGTTGTATTTGTTATTTTCATTGATATTTCCTTTGGCGAGAAATTATATCTTATTTTTGCCATCCTTATTTGATGAAGCGTTTCGTTCTATTGCAATGCCTACCGACGTTTGTGAGCTCGGTCGAGTTCCAGTCCGCAGTGGTGCGAGGGGCTTCTACATGGGGAATAAATGTAGCTAGCTACATAAATAATGTTTTCAGTGTGAATATAAACCTTTGTACGCATAAACCACCGGGAAAAACGTATGTGAGCTCGGTCGAGTTCCATGTGTCCAGTGATGCGAGGGTCTACTATGTAGGGAATAAATGTAGCTAGTGACTCAAATCATGTGTTCATTGTGAATGGAAGTACGGATAAATCTCCAGCAAAAACAAAGTTGAAGCACCTTGTAACTTCCTCGCTCTCTAACCCAAAACACTCTGTCCCCAATTGCGACAAGGAGGAGGAATATTAATGGTGAATCCGACGGTTATTTCTCTTGCGTCAACACGGTTGTGGGTAGCAGAACTGGAAAACCGACTTCACTGCTCTAATGTATTTCTATCGTTTCCAAGAAGAGTGAAGAATTTAAGTGCACGGTGATATTTTACTCCGCACGCTAAAATTTCTTCTGAAAAAGGTAGCGGATTAAATTAAATGTTTCACATTTAAATCAGTACGCAAATGATGAATGTACACACCTAGGGGTACACATATACATATATACCTCTACAAAGCTTTACAAAAATGCTTTCCAATGCTTCATTGAAACGCTCTAAACTTGGGAAAGTTTTGAAGCAAAACTTGCGCTAGAACTGAAACGTTTCATTGTTTCTTTTTCTATATACCTTCCTAGTCATTTTTTTCTTACGCATTTTTTTAGTGCTCGGTGAACCTGTAGCATGGATACGAGCAAGAAAATAAATGCTAATCTAATTTCCGTAAATAACGCATCCGATACGTGGTGGAATCTGCTTTTATCGTATGTCCCACAAAAACCCAAACCAAGTGTTTATTTTCCCGTGTCAGTAATACCCATAATTATTTCCCGTGTCAGTAATACCGTAATTATTTCCCGTGTCAGTAATACCCGTAATTATTTCCCGTGTCAGTAATACCGTAATTATTTCCCGTATCAGTATTGCCCTTTATAATTTCCCGTGTCAGTAATACCCGTAATTATTTCCCGTGTCAGTAATACCGTAATTATTTCCCGTATCAGTATTGCCCTATATAATTTCCCGTGTCAGTAATACCCGTAATTATTTCCCGTGTCAGTAATACCCGTAATTATTTCCCGTGTCAGTAATACCCGGAATTATTTCCCGTGTCAGTAATACCGTAATTATTTCCCGTGTCAGTAATACCCGTAATTATTTCCCGTGTCAGTAATACCGTAATTATTTCCCGTGTCAGTAATACCCGGAATTATTTCCCGTGTCAGTAATACCCGTAATTATTTCCCGTATCAGTATTGCTCGTTATAATTTCCCGTGTCAGTAATACCCGTAATTATTTCCCGTGTCAGTAATACCCGGAATTATTTCCCGTGTCAGTAATACCCGGAATTATTTCCCGTGTCAGTAATACCGTAATTATTTCCCGTGTCAGTAATACCCGTAATTATTTCCCGTGTCAGTAATACCTGTAATTATTTCCCGTGTCAGTAATACCCGGAATTATTTCCCGTGTCAGTAATACCGTAATTATTTCCCGTGTCAGTAATACCCGGAATTATTTCCCGTGTCAGTAATACCGTAATTATTTCCTGTATCCGTATTACCCGTAATAATTTACCGTATCATTAATACCGCATAATATGCTTGAAAATAAATGCTCGTGGTATTCTTATGATGGTATTAGTGATACGGGAAAATAGATACTCTTCGGATTTTTGTGGGACATTCTGTATTAGTCTATGTAATTTTTCAAATCTACAAACTTGAACTTACCTTGCTAGAGTTATTCCTCAAGGTGAATAAAGATACGGAAATGTAAGATGCTGCTTTTCCGAGTCCTGCGAACGACTGGTTCATCCTTGAAAAATGCTCTCGATAATATCTTGACCAGTATTCTTGTGATTAAAACTGTCACGTTCTTTTATCCAGTTGTTATTCGTTGATGTAACGGTGTGTGGTGTTGATGTCTTAATATTTTTTTGGGGGGGAAATCTGAATCCATAAAAATATTTCAAGTACAAAAGTGCTTTACGCTTTATTCTACTTATGTACTTGCCTTGAGCTAAAAGCTGTAGGGATGCTCTGCGGTGTCATCTATTAGAGTTAGCCACTCCGTTCTACATGTTGTCTGCCGCTTTATTTTCAGTTGTATGTGCTTTGCTATTCATTTATGTGTGAGGATTTCTACTTAAAAGCTTCCTTGCTCTCTTTGGATCGCATTTGTTGCGGATAGGGAGGCTCAAACTAACTAATAATCTAAATCTTCTATTTAAAAGTCATGTTGCTGTGCCATGCCTTTCACCAGGTGAACATGGGGCGAGACCATGACTATATCACGTGTGCGCTCTCAAGTTCAAGAAAGTTTCGTTGTCAAGTTTCGGTCGTATCAACAACTTTAAAAGTGGTTATGAACCCTTGCTGCACTGGTGCAATCCTTCTTAATACTGCATACACTCGCTTGACGCGGTGAAGCAGTCCGTGTTGTTGGAAAAAAGTTCCTAAGATCGTCATTTGCAAGCGAACGTGTAGATCGATGTGAATTAGTCATCGGAGCATGCCACGGCCACTGTACGTGGGTAGACGACCGTGTTCTATTGATGTTCTTTCGGTGTGCCTTGCGATGTAACTCCGTGTCACTCAACCTTCATTGCTCGACGTGTATAGCCCGTGTAGGCCCGTATGATAGTGATATTCACTATATTATTACGTAGTCAAATGCTAGGCTCATGTGTTCGGTGGCAGCAGAAACTTCGTGTGCGTGTCGGAAATAACGCTCTCATTGAACTGAAGCGCTAGCAAACCCATGTTACTACTGCTGCTCTCATTGATGCTATTACCTTGAGTTCATTTTGCACAGTTCGATTTTTTCCTGAAGCGCGCTAAAAGAAGTGATCAGAAATTGACGCAATTAAATGTAGTAAATGCGGACGATCGATGTTTTTTTAAGCGTTTGGTTTGACTCACACGCGTTCGTTTGAAGTGAATGTCATGTTTACCGTGAATATCATATTTAATAGAAAAAAGTCCCAGGTAAATTACCAGTAAATTGAAGCGTAATCATCCTGCAGAGAGTTACGCTCCTGTTTAGGGTAATCTTCAGTAAATGAAAGCAATTATTCCAGGCGGATTGTAATTTGTATATCTCTAGGATTGTAAATCCAGGATTGGGAATTTCCAGTAAATGATAGCATGTTTTCCAGCAGGATTGTAAATGCTAGTGAGAGGTCGTCGTCCGCGGACGACGACTAGCGCTCCACTGTGTGAGAAGATAGAAACTTTTGTGTTGACTTCAGAGCTTTCACTTGACAAATGTTTACTTTTCTCGAAAGCGTTGTGTCTCTCCGCGTCAGCATGTCGTGGGGAGCCCTACAATGTCCAATCCAATTCAGGGGCGTTGGTCATTTCGTCTACTTCGGAGAGGCCGGCGTTTTGGGGTGCTGACTATTTTTTGCCGTAGCGTCTATGTCAGGGGTCTCTAAACTATGGACCGCGGGCCACATCTGGCCCGCCTAACAAATCCCTGTGTGGTGGCCTTGAAAAAATAATTATCGTACGACCGGCCATCGCTGAATTAATTTTTTTTCATTTTTATTCCTTGTGGGAAATATATAATGTGGCCCTTGAAATGTTAGGAGACCCCTGGTCTCTATGTCGACGCTCATCACAAAACCTCTTCGTTTCTCCGAAATGAATGCGGGATAAAGCAGACCGTGAAGTACTTGAACTCCGTCTTTTTGTGTTATGCTTTCTGTCTCCAGCGTAGTGAGCTGTGCTCACTTAGACGCCCAAGTTTTGGGTGCCTCTTGAACTTGGACTCGCACTTGAATTTAAACTTGAACATGAACTTGGACTTAAATTGAACTTTTGCTTGAATTTAAAATTGGACTTATACTTGAACTTGAAATTGGACTCGTACTTGAATTTAAATTTGACCTTAAATTGAACTCGTACTTGAACATTAACTTCACCGGCATTGAACCATCGCTAAAACTTGAATCACGGTGAAAGCCGCCCTAATTTCCCTGAATTTAAGTTTCAATTCCATAGATGAGTAATTTCACATCTGTGAAGAACTGAAATTCGTTGTGAGTTTCTATGCGAAATTTATTCATTTTTGAATTGTATTTATCTACATCCATGCGTCAGTTTTACGTACTTGCAAAGTTTACTATATTTCTGTTACTTGCTGGTGAAGGCTCTTTGTTGTTTTGTTTGTATTGTCTCCCCTCAGGGGATATAACTGTCGTGGCTATGGGAATTAGCGCTCCCAGGGGGACTATGTGAGGGCCCGAGCTAGGTTAGGTGTGCTTTTTTTTAAATAACATAGGTTTTTGTTTTGAACGGAACATCTTTTTTCGGTTCACTGCTGTCCTGTTTTTCATCACCTACTACTTTCTTCTTCAACTTTGATCTTATTTCGTGAACGTCTTTCTCATTTTACTGTTTCTATGCCCTTTCTGCATAGATTCCACGTTCCCTTAACTCCATACTAAATGGTGCCTTCTTTCTTCCTCTCTTTGGATCTCATTTGTTGAGGATAGGGAGGCTTAAACTAACCAATAATCCAAATCTGTTTGTATTGTCTAACGAGTTGCTTTTGTAGTTTGTGTTGTAGGAGTTCTATGTTAGCGAGATGATGATATTAATGCCACCTTTTGTTTACTTGTTTACGTCCGCTGCGGCTATGTCATTCTGCAGGGCTGTCGTCCTACTTGTGGTCCAGTTGATATACGAATTATTACTAAGCTGAGTATTGTTTACAAATTATTTTCTCATATATCCGTTCTTGAAAAAAAAACTATATGTCCGCCTACTTCTGCCCCATCTTGGAAAATAATGATCTGTATGTTTGCTTCTTTTTATTCGCAACAAACAACACGCTCACTTGTCCTCTGTTGAAAACAGTTATTTCTTCGTCAATTTCTTCCCCTATTTGAAAGGAATGATCTAGATACTGGTTAGTTATCCTCTGTTGAAAAATGAGGGATCTTTTCCAGATAAGCCCCGCCACTAATGCATCAGATAAGTTCACCCTCTTGTAACTTTCGAAAAAATGCACCTATCTACTGCAAGTTACTTTTAAACGAAAGAATGTTTTAATCTTTCGTTTGAGAATAATTTGAAGTTGATAGGTGCATTATTTCGAAAGTTACAAGTAGGTGAACTTATCTGTTGCATTAGTAGCGGTGCTTATCGGGAAAAAATCCAAAATGAGCTGTATTCTAACTTCTTTCTTGTTAAGCTCAGCTCCAAGTTTTTTGGGTCCATGTATTGCGTTTTGGCTACGTGCATTGTTTGTGTCTGATACTTACAGCTGATAATCGCGATAAAACTAATAATGTTTACTGCTTACAATGTATCAGTTATTTTACTATGTACTACCTCAGACTTTACGTGTCGATCACAGACAGGCTACGGTTCCGAAATCTTTGCGATTTCTCGTAGTCTCTAGTGTTTCAGCACTCCACGTGTTGGCGGAAATGATGATGCTATGTGCGGTGCTTTTGCAAAGTTCAACACTCAAGGCAAACTTCAGGAAAATGCCTTAGTGTGTCGATGAAATAATCTTAATCAGGTAGCACATACTTGAATTTGAGGAGTACATAACCGCAACGACTTGTGTGAGCACCTTGGAAGTGTGAACCGTCGTTTCAAAGGAAATGTCCCGGTTCCGATCGACGCGAGCTGATCGTTGTGAATATATTTATTCTGAATAATGTAGATGACTGTGTTTGTAAGAGTGTTAATTAAAGTTGAAGAAATTATATTCTCGTTAGGAGCATGTGAGAACGAACTTTGAGGTGCATAAAACAAGTTTAGAGCATCTAACGGTGAGAAAAACAAGCTTGCTGTTCGTAACATGGAGAAAAAATCCTGACTTGAGACGCTGTTAAGTACTTACCTCTAATGAAATTATTATAACTTCAAATTTGTGTCATACACCCAATTGGAATTAATATATCGTGACCATATATTCTAACGTAGCTCTTCTTGCGCGTACTAAAACTGACTAGCGAGGTCCGTCAGGTGCGTTACATTTCGTCTGCTGTATCAATAACAAGATAAGCAACAGAGGCCCAGCGAACGCATGTCACGCTGTAGTGACGTGACTAGCACTTAAGCGGCCCATAGACGATCAATTTTATTGTCAATATAATTGACAATAATGAATATTGACAATTTAATTGATCGTATGTGAGCTTGATTGACGACCGTCAAATAATTGACTTTGTGGGCAAAAAAAAATTCATCAATACATTGAGTCAATGATATTGACAATTAGATTGACCGTCTATGGGCCGCTTAACAGACGCTCTCATAGCTAACGGGTGCCTGTACTGTATAGATGTTCCTCCCCGTATATGCGCTTTGTATTTATTTCTGTTCTACACAAATGATTGTATATTATCTCTATAGAAGATATGTATTTTAAATTGAAGTATCATTATCCTTTTTTGCGATGTAGCAGAATTAAAAAACGGGGAAAACAGATTAGAGGGGGGAATTGTTTTCTTGTAATTACTTTTGCACTTCACTTTCTTCCTCGCTTTAGGTCTCTTAAAGCTTGAAATCCGTTCGTTAAACTCGATTTTGATAATGGAGCGGTCGTTAAAAATGCAGTCTTCGTTTTTCTTTGCTCGTCTTTGTTCATATCTCTCCCAGGGGACAATGTGAGGGACCGAGCTAAAGGTTAGGTAGGCTTTCTTCTTGTTAAAGTAGAATAGGTTTTTGTTTTGTTACGGACCATCTTTTTTCGGTTCACTGCTGTCCTGTTTTTCAGCACCTACTACTTTCTTCTTCAACTTTTTCTTGTTTCATGAACTTCTTTCTCATCTCACTGTTTCTGTGCTCGTTCTGCATAGATTCCGCATTCCCTAATATCCATAATAAATGGTGCCTTCCTCCTTCCTCTCTTCGATACGCTTTTTTGTAGCGGTTAGGGAGGCTTAAACTAATATCTAGTCTAATCTAATCTAATACAGTGAGCATTTTTTTGCCTCTTTGGGTTTTCTATTCCATATATTAGGTTCATCCCATATTCATGGAAAATAACCCCTCAGGGGGATGCAACTATTGTATCTATGGGAATTAGCGCTCCCAGGGGGACAATGTGAGGGCCTTAGCTGAGAGTTAGGTAGGCCTTCTTTTCGTTGAAATAAAATGCTTTTGTTATGTTAAGGACCACCTTTTTTCGGTTCACTGCTGTCCTGTTCTTCAGCTCCTACTACTATCTTCTTCAACTTTGCTTTTGTTTCATAATCTTCTTTTACAACTTACTGTTTCTATGCCCTTTCTGCGTAGATTCCGCGTTTCCTTAACTCCATACTAAATGGTGCCTTCTTTCTTCCTCTCTTTGGATCGTATTTGTTGCTGGGTAGGGAGGCTAAACCTAACGACTAATCTAATCTTGGAAAATTATAAATTCATTGCGAATATTTATTATGAGAAAGAGTACAAATTGGTAAAACTTTCAAGATGCGACGATGTGGACCCTTAATCACCCCGATAAACGTTTGAGCTTCAAACAAAGTATCAACTAAATTTACTACTTTTTAAATAATTCTTCATTGTACTACATTCAGTGAAAGTGAAATAAACAATAGCACGAAAATAAATAATAAATAATTCATTGAAATAAATAATAGCACGAAAAATTAGCTCTAATTTCTCATAGCAGGACTGATCAAATATATACACAGTTCTCACACAGCTACAATATGTAAATAAATATATAAATTATAATAATCCTATTCGGGAAAACCCAAAATAATAATAATCCTATTTGACCAGTGTTTCTTCAACCCCAGCTGGTGTCAGACTCGTCATAGTAGTCATAGTGAGAGAATATTTTACTCAGCGCTTCGTTGAGGTCATCTTCCGGCTTCCTGTAGGCCCTGACTTTATCATTGATGCGCCGCCTCGAGGAAGTGCCTGGGAAAATGTGCCGCTGGAGCATGCCTAAGAAAGAATAATCTTCCTCAGGCTTTTCTTCTTCCTGTATCTTCGCGATCCTCCGCTGTATCATCCTAAGTCTCTCCAGCTCCTCCAGGGTGCGATGCGTCGATGATGGCGTCGGTAACTCGGTGGCGCTGACATCGGTTGTGTCTTCTGCAAGTTCTGTGGACATTTCTATCCCTTCTGAGGTGTTCTGACTGGATGATTGGACCTCATTGTCAGTTGCTGGTGTGGGATTTTCCTGTGTGGTCCCCATTGTGCTTAGATTCCCGTTTCCAGGTGCTAGTTCCGTTACGTTCTCGGTTTCAACAGCTGGTTCTGATCCGGTATGAAGCACTTCGGCTGCAACGCTGGTTTTTGTTTCGGTTGTAAATTCTAATTCTCCAAAGTCACCTCTAGAATCGTCTGCTGCAGTGACAGGTGGAGTCGACGTATCAGAAGCTTCTGACTCTGTGTCGATAGTTGACGGTCTCATTTGGAGTGTTGTTTTGTCTTCAGAATTCCTAATGACATACCTCACTAAGAGGTCGTCATTACTGCCACTTTTGAGTACTTTCACTGTACTGTTAGGCGTGAGCTTATCGCCTTTCTGTCTTTCGTGCAGTTTTTCAATCTGTGTTGTTTCGTCCCTCACACTCACTTCATCTGGTCTGACCTCTGGAGTTTCTGGAACATTTTTCGAAGCACTTGAGTTATCTTCGGCATCTTCAACCAGACCTTCGTTGTTACTTGTAATATTTTTAAACGCAGTAACGTTCTGATCAATGTCATCAAAATCCAATGTGAAGTTGAAGCCAGGTCTCCCAATGGTAAAGTTGTGCAGTGTGATAAACTTATCTTTTTCGAGATTTTTTATAGGTTGTTCTCCGCCCAGCACACTTGCAGTCCTGTTGTCGATATCGTCGAAAGTCAACGAGAAGTTGTAACCAGGTCTTCCTATGGTAAAGTTTTTCAGAGTGATGAACCCATTTTTGCTCCCTATTTCTATTGAATGTGCTTCTATTAGAATAGAGTTGGTTGATTCATTGGGGTTGTCACCAGGAGATGTACTTGTGTTAGGTTTTCCGGATTCTTTCGAGACCATCGCATCGGGATCTTTGTTAATTGCCGGTACCATTACATCAGGATCTTCGTTACCTGTTGGTACCATTACATCAGGATCTTCGTTAATCTCTGGTAACCCTACAATCTCTTCGGTGTCAGATTGGCCTCGAATCGTCGGAGGCTGAAGATTCTCGGAGGTTGGTTTACTGGTCGTGGTGTCGAAATCCGTAGAAAGGTTCAAAAAATTGGGCTTGCTAATTTGAATGACGTGCTGCCCCAGTGAAAACGTATTGTTCGTCCCTTTTGAGTGATCATCTGTTGCATTGCTCGCCATGACCTTTTCTGCTTGTGCTTTTGAGATGCTGTGGATTAGTTCGTCTTGCAGCTCTACAATGGTGGCTTCCAAATCATCACTTGTGTTATTACTTTCTTGAGTTTGTAACTCTTGTTCTTCAGTGCGGGTATTCTCATTCGCATTTCTTACATTGCTGTTATCAAAATTGCCGACTAACGCACCAAGTTTTGCAGATGATGTTTCATTTTCATTGTGATTTTCCTCATCGGTATCCCTTTTATAAATTTCCAATGTGTCATCGAAGTTTCCAACATCCAGTTTTCGTTCGTTCTGACCCAGATTGTGGATCAAAGCCTCAATGGCCTCGATATCCAGAGGCGCAGAAGTGGAAACTGGTAGAACATTCTGCCCCAGCACGTCCGAAATGGTGATCAACGAAGTTTCGGTCCCGTTAGGCTTCTTGCTTGTTGGTGAGTCTGTTTGTGACACAATATTTACTTCGGGGGAAAACTTGTCGTCGTTGTTGGGCAACTGAGTTAGGCTGCTACTGCTATACTGAAGACTGGCCGTTTTTCTATTCTCCGTCGCTATTCTTATCCTATCCAGTATGCTTTGGTACGTCGGGTTTTGACTTGGCTTATTGTCCTGGAGAGAGTCTTCGTTAGTTGCGCTCGACGCAAACCCTATCATTGTAAGAGGTTTTGGATAGAAGCTCTGTTCTTTGTCAACATCCGTAGCGGATGTCAGCGAAGGTTCTTGTTTGGTTTCGTCTTTGAGTTGTTCAGTAATCAACTTAATGGGATTGGAGAGTCCGTCGTGAAGTATTGGTAATTCTTGCTTTTCAACATGTGTTGTTGCAAAATTGGATTCTTCATTAGCGTTTTTTCCAGGACTGGGCTTTTCATCAGTGAGTGGTACTGCAAAACTGGATTGTCCCTCGGCATTTTTGGCAGTGCTCGGTACTTCGTCTCTAATTATTGATAAATTTGATTGTTCGTCAGGTTTATTTAATGGTCTTGGCTCTTCATCGGCAGATGTTTGTAAATTTGATTGCTCTTCAGCTTTCTTCAATGAGCTAAATTCTATTTCACTTGATGTTCGTAAATTTGATTTTTCGTCTGCTTTCTTTATTGGGTTAGGCTCATCATCACTTGATGTTTGTAAATTTGATTGTTCGTCAAATGATATTTCCAAGTTAGGTCTTCCATTAATCATCTGCTGTAGGTTGGGTTGCTGGTCAGCTGACGAGTCAGTTTTAACATGTTGTTCAGTTACGGCTTCTGCTGCCAAAAATTCTTCTTTTGCAGTCGTTTGTGTCGTCATCGCAGAAGCTTCTTCTTCTGGGTAGACTCCTTGACCGACGGAAGTTTCTGTTACAGCCTGCTCGACAAATTCGTTTGCATCAAACGATTCTTTCAGTGGAGTTTCTATGCTGCTGATCTTTACAGCGGTTTGACGGTTCCCAGCTACTGATGCATTTTCTACTAAAGAACTGTTGGCTGTCCCTTCTTGGATAAGAGACTCGTGTGATATTGAGCCTATCTGCTGGTTGGTTTCGAGGGTATCACCGGGATTATGACCACTTGATGACTCTTGCTCAGGTTTTTTCTCCGCGGGTTCCGCAATCGACAAATTTTGTAGAGGATCTTCACTTGCCGATGTATTCTGCTCGGATGGCTCTGTAACAAATGTATTCGAATCAAACTGATCCCCGTGTTTCAAAGCATCTATAAGATGTGAGGTGGCGGCTTCAAATGACGGATCTTCATGTTTTCCATTGGTGTGTGACGACACAACTCTGTCTCCAATTGCAAGGGATATTCCATCGTCAGTTTCGTATTGATTAAAGCGTTCGTCGTTGGTGGTCAGCTCTTCGTTGACGAGTTTGAACACATCAGCCAGATCTTCACCTTCTTGGTATGAAATGGGGACCGTCGACTGGAAGGCCTGTGATAACACAGCTCTGTCAATTGTTGGGCGGTGCCTGTTATTTGCAGCAGGGTGAAAATTTTCAAAAACGTCACTAGTTATGAAAGTTTCTCTTTTGCCACCTGCCAAAGTTTCACCTTCGTTTATGGGTTCAGACGCTGCTATTGCTGGATCTTTGTGGTAATGATCATTAGGAGATCTATCAAAAGCGTGTTCTTGCAGCATCGAGTGTTGTCCGATTCTCATGCCCGACTCCGTGCTTCGAATCGGCTCAGCATTTTCCGACACGTAATCGAATCCTTCGATTTTGTCATCAAGAATCGGACTTCGGAACACGAAAGATTCCGGCTCCTCGAACTGGAGCAGGAATTTATTCCTGAATCTTTGCGCAGGCCTCAGAGCTGGGTACAACTCGCCGTCGTCAGAATGCGAGCCAAAAATGTTGTGTTCCTTGCGGAAGTCGAATATTTTTTCAGGTTTTGCCGTTCGGAAGATTGGATCAGCTTTGCATTTCGTCCCAGAGCGCGTCATCCCCTTGATCCAGGTCCTGCAAGTGGATGCTTGTTACTATTACTGGATATGGTATTTTTAACCCGTTAATTGCGATACGGCCCATCGATGGGTCGTTTGAAAAATTTTAACCATAATTAAAAATTAATGGTATTTAATGGACCATTTAATGTTTGGTATTTATAAAATTCCTAACAACTTTTGACTCTAAACTTGTATTGAAAAATAAGCTTCAGTTTAACTCATCGCAGTGAACGTGTTACGGAGGTGTCAAGTTATTCATTTCAGATGAGCAAATTTCGAGAGAATATGGATTTGCTACTATTTCAAGGATCGTATTACTCTTGCTATTGAAAATAATCCTTGTTTCGTTAAAACATAATTTGAAAGCATGTTTTTTTACTTCAAAAATGAAGATTGAGCTTTACTTCGTTACAACATGCTATGAAACGACGTTTTTACTCCAGTAATGAAGTTACCTCAACCAACGTTTATTGTTTCGCTATAAGATCTCACAATAACGCTGTGCAAATGTATAATTATAAATAAACGAATTGTGTAATCACTTGACAAATTTATAAGTATACATAAACAAATTTTGTGATCTCTGGGCAAACGAATAAATATAAACAAGCAGATTGTGCGATTGCTTGACAAATGTGTGAATAGAAATAAACAAATTGTGTGATTCTGAGCATTTTCCTTGCAATCTCAGTCAAGAAAGCTTCGTACCTGTAGGAATATATCTTGGTGTACACGCCGGGGTGTTGTTCTTCTGCGCAGCCGATGCCCCACGAGACGATGCCGATGGCCTCGATGATGTGGTTGTTGGACACCAGCAGCGGGCCGCCGCTGTCGCCCTGTGACATACATTTACGGGTTGTTGGTTCACTGGGTCTGGAATGTATACTTGTGGATAAATATATGTCTGTATGGAAATATGTATGCATGCAATTCATATGCATGGAAATATGAATGCATGCAATTCATATGTATGGGAATATGTATGCACGCAACACCCTGCACATGGAAATATACACGTATGTATATATGGCGTTGGCGCCAATAATTTTATTGCTGATCCTACGACTCACCTGGCAAGAATCTTTGCCTGGGGCGCTGGCACAAATAATCTTATTGTTGATCTGAGAAGAATCGTAGTTGGACTGCCGTCGACACTCGGTTGGAGTCATGAGGTCGACTGTTGCCTTTTGGAGTTGTGTTGATACGGTGCCTTGCGGTTCCGTTTTGCCCCAGCCAACCACGACGCCTGTTGTGAGAAGCCAATGGTGTATTTTGAGGCATCTTTAGTGGAAATGAACTGTTTTTATTTTTTTGTGCGGACGGAAAACGGATTGGTGGGAGAAAAATATATGTTCAACGTATTGGTCGACATGTGCTTTATATGTTTTGGAGTATTTACTTTCAAGGTCCAGGTAAGATTCCTTCATAACAAATGTGCTAGAAACTCAATTGGATTTCCAAATTAACGGTACTAATTTAACATTGAATATCAAATCACCTGCATTTACAAAACTTAATACATTTGAACTTGAAATTTCAACATTTTTGAACGTTACAGGAACCGTTGAAACTGAAATGAACATTTAGATCGTGTTATTTTACCATTTCTTTGAAATACAGACCCTTCTTGCACACATCTTGGTGATAGCTTGTTCTTGTCCACATCTAATCTACGGACCTCTTTTTATGTATCTGTAGAGTACGAACTGTTAATGTTCATTTTTAAAATACGAACGCCTTTTATAGATATTTGATTTAGTAAGTTCCTATGCACATATTAAATACGGACCATTCCTTTACACGTTTCTAAAATACGGGCCATTCTTGTACAAATCCCGACAAGACGGACCCTTATTGTGCACGTCTTTGAAATACTGACCCTCTTTATACACATCTTTGAAATACGGACACATCCCTACAATACACACCATTCTTGTACACATCAGCAGGCTCGGCGTCGGTAGGCAGACACACGGGCAGCAGCGAGGGAGAGAACTCGACCGGCTCCTCCAGCGCCACCACGGCGATGTCGAACGCTGTGTTGAACTCTGAATACCTGAATTATATCAGATAAAATAAGTTCATTACTATGATCGGGTTACACAAGATTGGTTTTTATTGCTACAATGCATGTAGGAATCATATGACCATCGTTGTTTGACTAGTGGTAATTATTTCATCTTTCTTGCCACATTTTAAAGAGCTGAGGCAGTGTTTTCTAAGCCACCATATTTCTGCACGATCATTCCTTAACCTATAAAAACACGACTCATCAGGTTACTCAATTTGTCCAGTTCACAGCGTTGAGTGATAGAAATGCTCGTTACTTACATAAAATTAGTCATGCCATTTTTCACCGTTCACTTGACCCTCCGAAACGTAACAATTTGACTGCAAATTGATCCAGCGGTGGCCATGACATATATTTTCATAATGCCGCTGTCTGACCAGTAGTCACAAATTCAACTTTCATAAATAATTAAAGTGAAATAAAGGCACGATTTTTTCTATTTTCAAAATTACCCACTACAATTGACTTCAAATATGAGTTGAAGACCCGAACTTCAGTTAAACCAATTGCGGTCAAAGTATTAAGAATACTTAGCCGTAACCAGGATACGAGTAACTCCGATGTTAATATGTAGTAGGTGACCCTAGGGTAAAATGAGAACTCACTTCGGATGCACTCTGATGGCCTTGATGTTGAGGCTCAGAGGAGAGTTCTCCCGATCATTGGAGCCGGCTTTCACGTATAATAGTGACGGCACATCCTGATACCTGGAGGTGGTGAGAATTTGGTTAGTTTCAAATAATCGTACTTTTCTCAGCACATTCAGAGATGACAAACACGTACACCTACGCCGACAGGAACAATGAAAGAGGCTAGGGGCTTTTAAAAGTCGTAATTAAATGAACCATGCACTGTTTCTTGAATTATTTGTCAGGTTAAACCTGTTTGATAATTATTAAACTGAAAACTGAACTTTTTAGTTGTCTACCATCACAAATCGTTGTTGCATATAATGCCCAGTTGGTTATTGTCAGCTTTCACCTAGAAAATACATGAATAATATCCAACATATATCCTTATATTATGCTATTTTACAGGAAGACGATGCATTTTTAAGAACAGCTGATTTTTCACATTTGATACGATGTAAAAATGTATTGCAACGCTCGCTCATGTCATGCAAATCAAAACGCCATCGGAAAAGGTTTTTTTATATGTTAATATCCCACCAAACTAAGGCACACTGAAAAAATCTATGATTGCCGTAGTTTAATCAAAATATACAAATTTGATTAACCTTTATCTTCAGTATTCTATTTATTTTGGTCAATCATGATAGTCCATACTCGTTAGAAAACTAGACTAGACAAATCGATCACAAAAAATCTATGATTGCCGTAGTTAAATCAAAATATACAAATTTGATTAACCGCTATCTTCAGTACTCTATTTATTTTGGTCAATCATGATAGTCCATACTAGTTAGAAAACTAGACGAGACAAATCGATCAAAAAAAATCTATGATTGCCGTAGTTTAATCAAAATATACAAATTTGATTAACCGCTATCTTCAGTACTCTATTTATTTTGGTCGATCATGATGTCCACACTCGGTAGAAAACTAGACCTCGTGTGAGTGCATTTCACGGAAAGTGTTAGCCTGACGCTAGCTTGCCACGCTCACCTGAAGACGCAGTGCGCGGCAGTGAGTATGTGTCGGTCTGTGATGAGAGTGCCTCCACAAAACGTAAACTTTTTGGCTTTCAGTGCAAATCCTACCATCCAAGGAAACTCTGAAATCGTGGCGACGCTTCCCCCAATGATTTTATGGCTCAAACGAATACCACAATCTGTAAAGAAAAATTAGTTTGAATCAAGAAATGGTCCGGCTGAAACATCGTGTTGGTGACCTGCATAAGGTAAGAATTTCAGATTTAACCTCGTAAATTTGTAGGAGAATAACTAACTCGTCAAATAACATGTGTGGGGTGGTTACATTGGCAAATATTTTTTATACATACAAGCTGCACACTAATTTTTTGTCAAAATTTACCGGCCTGAGCAAGCATTTTAACGAGGAAGAACCTTCCAGAAATTTTGGACTTGGTGAACTGAGGAGCAGTGCGTAAAAGGTAAGTGAATCCGAATTCTAGTGGAGTAAATTTATTAGTCTCAAATTTTATGTGCTTATCTGTTGCCTTGTAGATTTGACAGGCGCTACGTTTATTATCAATTAATTTTGTCCTTCTGACCGTATATGTGATGGTAAATTTTTTATTCTGCCACAGCGGTAGTGTTGAAAATCGTAACTTGGCGTCAGTGAAGCTTGGTATTAATAAAGATTCCGACCAATGCCTCTCTCTATTCCTAAAACTTGTGGGTTGATGGAAACCATGACAATTGAGACTTGCATTTTCCTCTTGACTTTGGTTGATAGAGTTAAGTTTAATGATTATTCATTTTTTAGTGATGTGCCTGTTTTTTATATTCCGGCATCCTGTTTTTCGTCTTACGTACGAGTTCGTCCTGTTGAGTTGTCTCCGAGCCGAAGTACATATTTGTCTTAACTTGTGTGTCACCATGATTAGTTACCAGAGGGAAGCAAGAAAACCATATATTACTTATAAAATCGACCAAAAAATTTGATGCAACATGTTCAAACAAATGTTCGCTCATCTGAAGAAATAACCTCGAGTTTCCACGGTAATTACGACGACCCTCCCATGGCATCTTATTAAAGATTGATGAACTCGGGTAACTTTCCTGATATTGTGTCAAAAATTTCAATTTATTTCAAATTTCGCAACAATTTCCCAATTTGCGGCAACAATTTCCCAATATTTTGCTACTACTTTTAATATTTGGCAACAATCCGAATATTTTGGCAACAATCCGAATATTTTGGCAACCGTTTCCTGATATTTTGGAACCAGTTTCCTAATATTTTAGTAATATTTTGGCAACAGTTGCCAAATATTTTTGCATCACTTCCTAATAAATTGGTTCTGCTGCGCTTGTACCCAACAACGGAGATTTCATGCGGCCAAAAACGAGTACTCACGGCACAAATCTTTCCTGAAGATGCCGTCGGTGACGGAGTGCAGGCTGCCGCCCAGGTTGACCAGGAAGGCGTGGTTGTCCTCCGCTGCGAACGCAGGTAGGCAAATTTATAGCAACTTTGAAAGCTCACTGATTTCTGACGTTTGTGAATAATTACTTATTAATATTTCTGAATAGCTAGCCCTATAAAAGTTTCTGGATAAGTAACGAAAAAAACTTATTTCCGACGTTTGTGAATAAATACCAAAAAGCTAAGTTTTGACGTTTGTGATTAGTTACTCAGTTATCATTTGTGAAGAAAGTTAAAAAAGCTGCGTTTTGATGTTCGTGAATGAAGACTGAATTTGTGACTAAAAGTTGTTCTTCACTATTCGCTACTATATATGAACTTGCAAATAATTACCGAATTTGTGAATGAAAAATGTGTTGAAACTCGCTAAAAATTACGATTTGGTGAAGGAATCACGGAATTTATGAATGATTTAACCCTTTAACGTCCACATTTTGTACTCATGTTACCGTTATCACAACCGCCATCAATAAACTGGCACCGGCATCAGGTATTCACCGATTTCAGGATGAAGAAGGAACTGCCACTCCGACAAAACACATCAGGGAACTAATTTTACGAGAAATACAATATATTGAGGCTATTTTCGAAGGAGGACCGTACAGTCCACTTGGGCATTAAAGGGTTAAGGACACTTTTTACTGTTTACGAATTAAAATTAATTTTTTTTCTACCATTTTAAAATTGAAGTTAAAAAAATGAACTTTATCAGTTACGCTAATGTTGCTACGACACTGATTAAGATCAGCACTTGAACTACAGGATCTTGAACTAAAGTTCATTATTGAGATGATATTGAACGTAATTTCAATTTCAAACGTTAAAATAAGCATTCAACATTGAATAAAATTACAATAGTTGGGTTGCGCTTCATGCCCCTCAGGGGACACAACTACTGCGTGTGTGGCAAGAGCTGCGTTTACTTCAAGATTTATCCAATTACACGTTGTGTATGTAAACATCGTTATTACACAATTATACAAATTGTTATAATACAATTATACATATTGTGAATATATAATTACATATATTGTAAAAATACGATTATATATATTGAAATTATATAATTACGCATAATGTATTTACACATATTGTTATTGCACAATTACTCATATTATTACTATTATATATTTCCGCATATTGCATTTATATCAATAGTAATTACACAATTCCTCATATTGTACTTACACAATGTATAATTACAGGACTATTTCAGGTTGGGATAAATATTAGGTTCGATGTTTTTGACATGATGAGACATTTCAAAAATCTTCCCCACGCACAGCGAACCTCTGAAATGTGTCGCGTCCTAGCACTCAACAGCCCGTCGTTAGGTCGAGCATGTGTAATTTTACAGCCCTTATGCAAGTCCTGCAGCTCACATCTAGACTCAAGAGTCGGGTTTTCTTGGTTCAACAAGCAGCGAAAGTTTTGTTGTCGACTTGACGACGCTAATTTTTGTTTGACGAATACTTTCAATATTTATCACAAGTGCAAACGTCAGGATTTTGTCCTGAAGAAGCGTCACTTGCCGTAGCTAACCCGACTGAAGAACGTATGATACCGGCTGTACGTCTACGACTCGTAAACTGTGTTGTACCGGCTGTTACCGTCATTGCGTCCTGGTGTTAGTTACAAGGCATTTGAAAAAACATTGTACAAGATGACATGTATCAGGCTTGATTGAAATAAAATATCCTTTTGTGCGTATACGACTCGTCAATTGTTGAGAATGCCGGCTGTACGTCTACGACTCGTAAACTGTGTTATACCGGCTGTTACCGTCATTGCGTCCTGGTGTTAGTTACAAGGCATTTGAAAAAACATTGTACAAGATGACATGTATCAGGCTTGATTGAAATAAAATATCCTTTTGTGCGTATACAACTCGTCAATTGTTGAGAATGCCGGCTGTACGTCTACGACTCGACTGTTTGAATACCGGCCCCTGATATTCTGTCCTCAGTGATGCGCCGAAGTTATGACTTTCAGACCGGAGAGCGTATGGCGATGGCGTCTCGAGTGGCCAGGTGTAAATGGAAGAGCCCAGCGAGTAAAAGAGAAAGCTCGCCACAAAAAATAACAGAACCTGAATGCCGCACGCGTGCCCCAAAGGCAGGAAGCAATTCTTGCTGGCCGGTGCACCGCATTGTGCGTCGATTCCCCGCTTCTTTCATTCCGCACTGAATGATGCTTTTCACCCGTTTTCATGGGACAGACTTCGTTGGGGTGAGGTAAGTTCACACTATTTTTTTCATTGAATCTGTATTCATTTGTGTGTTTCTATTTCATAATTTTTCAGTATGATTTTTCCATTAGAAATCACTCATTTTTTGCGCTGAAATGATCTTATGAAGTGTTTTGGTAGGAAATTTTATTTATTAACTAATGCCTTGTCTATTCATTTTCTGATCGTCTTTGAAAAATCACTTAATGATTTACAAAATTTTCTTATCATATTCCTTAGTGTTAGAAAAATTATTTCTCTTGTTTACCTCGTGTTGTAATGAAGTGCACCTGCTCCGACTCGATGTACGCTGCGCGCATCACACCAACGTTTTATCCAACTTTAGCCGACTTTTAATCACCGAGAGGTGATTGTCCGACTTTTAACCACCGAGAGGTGATTGCCCGACTTTTAAACACCGAGAGGCGATTGCCCGACTTTTAACCACTGAGAGGCGATTGCCCGACTTTTAACCACTGAGAGGTGATTGCCCGACTTTTAACCACTGAGAGGTGATTGCCCGACTTTTAACCACTGCGAGGTGATTGCCCGACTTTTAACCACCGAGAGGTGATTGTCCGACTTTCGGTGATTGCTCGCCTTTTAATCCCCAAGAGGCGATTGCCCGACTTTTAACCACCGAGAGGTGATTGTCCGACTTTCGGTGATTGCTCGCCTTTTAATCCCCAAGAGGCGATTGCCCGACTTTTAACCACCGAGAGGTGATTGTCCGACTTTTAATCACCGAGAGGTGATTGCCCTTCTTTTAACTACCGAGAGGTGATTGCTCGTCTTTTAATCTCCGAGAGGTGATTGTCCGACTTTTAATCACCGAGAGGTGATAGCCCTTCTTTTAACCACCGAGAGGTGATTGCTCGTCTTTTAATCTCCGAGAGGTGATTGCTCGCCTTTTAATCTCCGAGAGGTGATTGCTCGCCTTTTAATCTCCGAGAGGTGATTGCTCTCCTTTTAATCGCCGAGAGGTGATTGCTCGCCTTTTAATCGCCGAGAGGTGATTGCTCGCCTTTTAATCATCGAGAGGTGATTGCTAGCCTTTTATTCATCAAGAGGTGATTGCTCGCCTTTTAATCTCCGGGAGGTGATTGCTCGCCTTTGGATCGCCGAGAGGTGATTGCTCGCCTTTTAATCGCCGAGAGGTGATTGCTCGCCTTTTAATCATCGAGAGGTGATTGCTAGCCTTTTAATCATCAAGAGGTGATTGCTCGCCTTTTAATCATCGAGAGGTGATTGCTAGCCTTTTAATCATCAAGAGGTGATTGCTCGCCTTTTAATCATCAAGAGGTGATTGCTCGCCTTTTAATCATCGAGAGGTGATTGCTCGCCTTTTAATCATCGAGAGGTGATTGCTCGCCTTTTAATCATCGAGAGGTGATTGCTCGCCTTTAACCTTCGAGAGGTGATTGCCCGATTTTTAATGATCGACTTTTAATCACTGAGAGGTGATTGCTCAACTTTCAATCACTGGTAGGTGATTGCTCAACTTTTAATCAATGGTAGGTGATTGCTCAACTTTTAATCAATGGTAGGTGATTGCTCAACTTTTAATCAATGGTAGGTGATTGCTCAACTTTTAATCACTGGTAGGTGATTGCTCAACTTTCAATCAATGGTAGGTGATTGCTCAACTTTTAATCAATGGTAGGTGATTGCTCAACTTTTAATCAATGGTAGGTGATTGCTCAACTTCTAATCACTGGTAGGTGATTGCTCAACTTTTAATCACTGGTAGGTGATTGCTCAACTTTTAATCAATGGTAGGTGATTGTTCAACTTTCAATCACTGGTAGTTGATTGCTCAACTTTTAATCAATGGTAGGTGATTGCTCAACTTTTAATCACTGGTAGGTGATTGCTCAACTTCTAATCACTGGTAGGTGATTGCTCAACTTTTAATCCGTGGTAGGTGATTGCTCAACTTTCAATCACTGGTAGGTGATTGCTCAACTTTCAATCAATGGTAGGTGATTGCTCAACTTTTAATCAATGGTAGGTGATTGCTCAACTTTTAATCAATGGTAGGTGATTGCTCAACTTCTAATCACTGGTAGGTGATTGCTCAACTTTTAATCACTGGTAGGTGATTGCTCAACTTTTAATCAATGGTAGGTGATTGTTCAACTTTCAATCACTGGTAGTTGATTGCTCAACTTTTAATCAATGGTAGGTGATTGCTCAACTTTTAATCACTGGTAGGTGATTGCTCAACTTCTAATCACTGGTAGGTGATTGCTCAACTTTTAATCCGTGGTAGGTGATTGCTCAACTTTCAATCACTGGTAGGTGATTGCTCAACTTTTAATCAATGGTAGGTGATTGCTCAACTTTTAATCACTGGTAGGTGATTGCTCAACTTTCAATCACTGGTAGGTGATTGCTCAACTTTCAATCACTGGTAGGTGATTGCTCAACTTTCAATCACTGGTAGGTGATTGCTCAACTTTTAATCAATGGTAGGTGATTGCTCAACTTTTAATCACTGGTAGGTGATTGCTCAACTTCTAATCACTGGTAGGTGATTGCTTAACTTTTAATCCGTGGTAGGTGATGGCCCGACTTTTACCTCTAAATTCTTGATAAATTATGAAAAGAACTTCGCTTATTTCTAGGGCAAGAAATAAACGATATGGATCTGTTGTATTATTACCTCTCTAATCCTGATCCTATAGATCGAGCTACTTCTTTCGAAGTATTCCATTTCCCAGTCTAAATAACTAATACGTTTTTATATTACTAGATCAAGAGAGGTATATATTTCTGCAGAGTTTCTTCATGTTGATGTCTGTATTCTTTCCTGTTAACAATTACTTTTTTAAATACGTGTATGAGGGTGTTCGGAAGTTAAATTCTTTTATTGAATTTTTCAAGTAGGAAAATAGAATGACGATACAGCATTTAATCGACACGTTACTCCAAAACATCATCAACAGGTCGAATTGTGTTGGAAGCCCAAAGCAGCAGAAAGCAGAAACGCGGGGTATTTTTTTACCCAAACTGAAGTGCGAAAAACTCTCCTGAAATTAAAAAAAAACGTAATAGAGGCATTAGAATGAAACCGGGGGATGCATACTCTCCTTATTTGATTCGGCAGCGATAGAATCTTATTATTAAACAGCTAATCGATAGTTACACCTTCACTTATTGCTGTTACTGCATTTACAAGATCACTTCTCTAAGTAGCTAACCTTCAAAATTGAATTTAAAATTTGACTCACTCGATGAGACTCTGGGAGAAATTACCATCATTCCCACATCCGCCTTCATTTACTATCGTCATTCTGCCCACAGACACGCAATTGAATCCATGAAGTGGATGTGGCACAAAACATTCCCGCGTATTGTGCCATATGTGTACCACTAGGTAAATTTCTCATTGACCTAAATGAATGGCATTTCATTTGTTTTACGACCACTTTAAGAAATAACTGTTATCAAACGATGTGAAACGTATTGTGCAATTGTATGTCTCATATTTCTTAGTAAGGATTAAAATATATTCGAGCGTAAAAGCCGATTACCTAATTTTGCTACTTACAACCTAACCAAACCAACCGTTTACAGCAGCATAAACGCGGTGAACGTGTTAAATTCGTCAAGAATCTTGCACTTGCCGTCTTACCTGCAGTCGTGGAGCCACTGGCACCGTTAGCGGCTCCGCTATCTCCAGGCATCTCCTGCTCCAAATTCGTGCGGTTGTCCACAACACCGCTCAGGTTACCTAATGCAGCCTCCGGTCTTCCGATCGTGGCTGTAATTTCAGCTGCTCCGTCTTGCAGCATCTCTTGTTGATTTTCTGGTGTACCTGAGCTGTCGATTTGGGATGATGCACCTACGTGTAAGTTTTCCTTAACCTTGCCTGTTACGCTCGCTTTTAGTTTGTGGTTATCCGTGTTCATATCGGGGGTTAGATTCCCGAGGTTAGCATTCTTCACGAGTTCTGTTATATGGTAATTTGGTACGTTCGTACCAGTTTCTCCTGATTTTCGAGTTGGGTTTGTGAAATGAGAGTACGACATCGTGCCTGGGGATAGTATTTCACTGATATGCTGCGCAGGCACCTGCTCAGGATCATCGCGTAAGGAATTCATGATCATTTGAAGGTTGTTTTCCAGGCGCATTTGCTCCAGCGCTTCCACTGCCATCCTGTGGCGGTTTGACTCGGACCGGCGAGCGTTTTTTAGAAGCCCTTCTGCGCTTTCTTGCAGCGTTCCTGTGATCGGTGCTACCGAGTGCTCATCGAGTGGAGAAATCAAGACTGCTGAACGAAAAGCGACAGCGGATTCCGCTGAATTTGCATCCTCAGGTGCATCTCTAGCCTCGACGACGTTAGGAGATATCATAGTCTTGCGTTTCTCTTCAAATGAATCTGAGTGAATTCCTTCCGTGTGTGTGAATGCATCGTCTGTAAATTCGCTTGCACCAGCGGTCTGAGACGCGCTTTCAGTTGCCGTAGGCCGGAGTTTTGAAGCTTCAAATGCGCCAACATTTTCTGGAGAAGGAATTTCAGAGTCAGATTTCTCTGCGGAAGTAGATTTTTCCCCTTGTACACCGCTTCTTATTCCCAAGTCTTTTGGACCGTTCAATTCGTTAATTTTCTCAACAATGGTGGAGGGCAAGCTCTGTTGTATATTTGAAGTGTTTGTTTGTATTGCAGCGTCCTCCCTTTTGTCTGCGGAAAAAGAGGACCAGTCGTGCTCGCCACTCAAAAGGTCATCTTCCAAATCCGTTCCAGGAGGTTGACCGGCAAATCTTTTCTGGATAGAATCGATGTCCGAAATTTTCTTCTCATAAAGCAGTTGTTCACTTCCCGGAAAAGAGAAAGTCTGAGAGTATTGCTCGTTGTCCTGGCCGCTTTCTTCAAGAGATGCCGTTATTTTCTCGACGTTCTCTCGCGAGTCGTGGTTGAAATTTTGAGCGTACGTGTCGCGGTGTTGCGGGATAACCTTTTTCTCGTAAATCGGTTCAGGGTTCACGTGCATCCCAGACATGCCATTTTTTATGGCTGGATTCAAGTGACTCTCGATTAAATGCTTCACGGACACTCCTGAGTACTCGCGATTGACGTGTTCCTGCCCAGAGCTGTCACGGATATTAGGCTTTACTGTCAACGGGTTCAAGTCTGGCGGACTTTCGGAAGTCATGATATTAAGTTTATTGTATGAATTGACATCGTCAGTTGGCTGTACTCTATTAGACACCTCCTGGTCAATCGCGTTCCCGCTCACATCTTGGTTCAATATGTCAAAATGAACGAGACCGTCGTCAGTCGTGTAAAAATCATTGGACAAGCCAGGCCTTGCCACGAACCCATCGTGCGGTTGCCCCCATTTATCATTATGCGGTGGCCCCCACTTATCATCATGAGACTCAGCGAGGTGAGGCAACCCAGCTCTAAATTTGTAGTTATTCACGCCGATGTAGTTGGGTTCCGGTGGCGGCAGTTTAACAGGTTTGATGGTGTGCACCATGCTCGATACGCCGGGTTCTTTGAGGCGCTTATCTAGGCCGCTCATGACGTGCTGCAGCAGCGGCGTGGGCATGGCGGGCAGCTCTGACCTGTCTATCATGATCGTCGTGCCGCCCAGTGTGTACGGCACCAGGTAACATTCGATCACTGCAGGCATTACTGCCAACAAAATGAGGTACGGTATGCCTAGTTGGCTCTTTTGGTGGCTCCTTGAAGCTGGTAGTTGGCATCCGGTCTTTTGGTGACCCCTAGAAGCTGGGTGTCGTTTGCTGTGCAGTAATGATTGTCTTCTGTTTAGGGTCATTTTGGAATCACTGTTATTGTTACGCTTGTGGAGAAACGTTCAGGTTAGTCACACTTCTGATCCTGTTCGTAAATTGAAGTGGTTTTTATTGGAGAATCTGCAAAAGTAAATGGAATTTTTATTACGTGCCTGTGTTGTGGTTGTTGCAAGTATCTTAAAGGGTTTCCCTCTCAAAGTGGCGTTCAACGTTTATGATCCGAATCATTTGGGTTAATGATTTCAGAGTTCTTTCAACACTTTGACTACGACGTGAGCCATATTTGGTCACTGAGAGAGTTTTCATTATGCTACTGACCAACTAGTAGGCACAAACTCAATTCAAAAAATATTTAATTAAAACTAAATGAAAACATGTTCCAACTAATGTTTGGTATTTCCAACATTGCTACTATTATTGACTTCACATTTAAATTTTATATTAAACTGCAGTTTTACGTGCCGCTGTCAAAGTGTTAATTTATTCCATGTAAGGAGGATATGTAGCTTACATCGCCTTGTGCTCTCCGTGGCACAGTGGTTAAGGGATCTGCCTTGTATGTTGGAGACGAGGGTTCGTATCCCGGCGCTGGCGCGGAGATTTTTCCCGTTGGGTATAAGGGAAAGCTCAAGCATAATACCCCACTCAACCCAGGTGTCGGAAATGGGTACCGGCTTTACGGGGGGAACCGTCATGGTGTCCTATATATAGGGTTAGTTATAAGACATTTGAAAAACCAATGCTTAAGATCATATGTATCAGGCTTGATTGGGAATAAAGCATCCCAAAGATGCCGATGTTTGTTTTTTGTTTGTAACTCGGAAACCAGACATTCCATCCCATGCGAAAATAATGAGCAGCATCAAGAAACACATGCTTCATTTTATAGCTTCTCTTCGAATAATTAATTACAACTATTTTTCAATTAATTTTTGTTGCTTAGTAGGTACAGTAAAAGTTATTTTACTCCAAGTTTAAACTTTGCTTGTATATTTTAATAAGAGATTAAATTTGTATCTTTGCCTTTGACTGTATTCAGCTCAGTTGTATCGGTGTAACAGACATTTTTCATTATCAATCCAGCCAGAAAATTAAGTGCAACTGAAGCTCTTCGCTCTCAAATTCCTTATGATTAGGTAAATTGGGGAAAACTCAGCTAAGGAGCTGGTATAATAAATTTCACACCATTTAGGACTCATTTGAACAAAATTTTGTGTGCTAAATCTTTTCGAATACCAAAGACTTCCTGGAAGGGAACGTTTTTCTAAACAACAAATGCGTTTGCTGGAGCTGGAGATTGAAAGTAACGATGGCAATATGAAAAATTCACTTGCAATTTTTTTTCATTGGTGCATGAAACTTTGTTACATTATCATTTGTTTTAGACCTTATGAATCATTTGTTCCCAAATTATTTAATTAATATTGAGCTAATCTCACATTAAGTCAAGATTAATAGCGAATAAACTAAATGAAAAAAATTGTTTAAAAATTCTGTTTCCCTGAAATAGCTTTCACTCTTATGTTGCTGTACAGTAGCAATAGACCTGGGAATCGTCTAAGAATTCTGGGGTAGTATTTCTTTGTCTATGGCTGTCCGAGTTTCTATAATAGATAAATTGGAAAAACGTAGTATTTATTACTTGAATATCCCTAGAGCAGTAAAAGTTATGCCTTTCGTTCCTGATCTAGATTTCCACATCCCGTTTAACTTGAGCTCTGTTCGTTTTTTTAGACGCTGGTGCGAGCTGTTGCCCGTAGCTTTATCGAGTGAAACTAAACCTCCGGCAACGGAAAAGATGCGCGGCGACGCACATATCAGTGAAATGCAACAGTTTCCTTTCGTATCTGAATGACCTGAGGCAACCGCCACCGTTGTATCCGCTTCTCATTGGCTCATTAACTCGCTGACGAGATGTGGCGAGATACCGAGTCTGTAACCTACGACTAGTGTTCCGAAACATAAATGCATGTTTGGGAACATCCAAATGTCTCCCAAAAATGTACTCATCCTTTGACGGACGATTATTCGCGTATTTTTTTTTTTTGTTTCTCGCGCAACTAAGTTTTCTAATATGACGTTAAATTTCCTTGAATATAACGTTCTTTTCTTGGATTTAATTCATTTCACTTGTATCTATGTGAAAAACGCGTGCACAAAAACTAAATACAACAGTACCGTGTAGTTGAAGAATGAGTACATTTTTTTAGAATACCTTGTACAAATAACGCTGGATAATTTTGTTGATATGCTTGCGTGGTTAATTGTGACTTGTTGCCCATCATCCATGCGCTGCTTTCAGTAATAAGATGCAAAGTTTACATTTCTTGCTCGCTGTGTTATTGGTGCGATCTATTATAAATACTCTTACGCGGAACATTACTTAAAATATAGTCACGCTTCAAGCCTGGCTCTACGGGTGGTCTAGTTTCTTCTGAAACTGGGCTCTTGTTTGAGTTCGTCAGCATTGTTCTCTTGAATTTGAAAAGTATGTATTAGTGCATCGTTATATTTTTAGTGCACCGTTAAATTAGTAGCACCGTTAAATTAGTAGCATAGAAGTTAGTTTAAGGCTCCGTTTTCAAAATATGTTTGAGTATTTCTAGATGCATCGTGGAATTTTCTTCTGCTACAAATTTCTGAACGTCTCCAACACTTAGTAGGCCTCTCGAGACCGTATCCAGGATACGAAGTTCAAGCACATGCGGTTGTGCTGTGCTGTTATCAAATGTTTTGCATTTTATTTGAATTGACACATAAAAGCGGCCTCTCTCGACCGTATCTAGGATACTTTCCGTATTAGAGGATGGCATACTTTCAATTACAGTTGTGCTGTGCTGTTATCAAATGTTCTGCATTTTAATTAAATTTACGCATAAAATGTATCTATCACTAAAGTGCCCGCATGCTTCCTAGTATTCATTTTGTTATCAATTTGTCGAAGTTTGCTCATGGAAATAGATACATCAATGCACACTGTATATATCATGCCTTCCATGTTTTCACCCATATAATTTCTGTAAGAACTCCGATTTCAATAGTACTATTGCACCTTGTTTTCCCGTATAAAAATTTGGAAATCTCAGTCCATCATGTGAGCAGGTATTAGCACTACTAGCGAAGGTACGCCAGGACTCTTGAAGTTTCTCCGTGTGGACACCTGCGCTACGCATGATTTCTCTCTTTCTCTCTCTCGCTAGCGGGCCATGTTTTTGTGACCTATAATTGCCACGGTTTTCTCTGCAAATCCTTATGCGATTGAGCAGAACTCCGTGTTTCTGTTCATAAACACAACTCATTTTACCCCGAAAATATGGAGGTGGTTAACTATAAAGATTATGAGGCGACGACTCCTGTGGAGATCTAGAATCCAAATCCGTCATTTTGGCTTTCCCTTTTGGCCCTGCATATCTAGCAAACGTACAATTGAATCACGGGAACGCGAGTAACATTGAGAATTTTGACTTGGTTAATTATTAAGATTATGCGACTCCTATAGAGATCTAAAATTTAAATCTGTCACTTCGGCACTGTCTTTAGGCACTGCAGGTGTTCCTTACATGCAAATTGAATCACAGCTATGCGACTAATATCAATGTATGCAATCTCAATGATAATATGAACTGAGAAATTTCTTCGAGGATGGTGCTTAACTTTCGCAATCAGGTATGGGACTTTAATGTGCTAAAGTCCAGCGAAAATAATTGTTAACATTTGTTATTTTAATTTTTCAGCAGGGCCTGTAGTTATGGAGTTGGGAGAAACTCCTACAAAACCAAAATCTCGCATGTAGTTTAAGTTCGCGTTTCGAAAGTTAATTTGATTATCTTCTTATACATTATGCAACGTAATTTTTGTATGTCAATATCACATTGTTAAGCCTTATTGTTGGTATGCTGCTTTACTAATATGTACCCTTATTTTGATTTTGATGACCCACTATCTCCCTCGTCGCTGTTCCATGTTTTCAATTATTTGTAAGACGCGTATAAATTTTTTGTCGTCTATAAGCAATTTCATTCGTTGAAAAACATTACAAATGTATACGCATTTTGGGAAGTGTAGATGAAGGCCCCCTACTTAATAACGATGTCCTTGCTATAAATAGCAACTACGAAACGTCCTCAATATTTTTCAGAATAAAATGCTGTTCATCGTAAACTTGACAAGACTCCTAACTAAATATTAAAATTAAACCCTGCTTTAAATTCAATAATTTTTGTCAGTGGTTTCTTTATTCTTTTTCAAGCGCGTTTTGTCACAATGATGGCTCGAGTTTTCTAATCTCGCCCCGTAACCTGAATTTGTTTCTCATACTTCAACCCCATCCTTATTGCATGCTTTGTGTTGAAAACGTATGGAAGCTCACTCTGTTTCAAATAAGTTGAAATTAAATTAATATAAGAAAGCATGTGCATTTTCTTCATTCACTGGCAAAAACTTTCTTGGTTTGCTGATATTATACCAAAATAGATTCATCAGGTTTTTCTTTAATACAAGGTTCGTTTACTGCATGAGCTCACTGTTACACTCGGACAGATACTGCGAACTTTTCCAAACACTCCGATAGAAAAAATCCAACGAGTTTTTGCTGAAAAGAAACGACGCAACGTCACGGAATCGACGCGGTTTTCCTGCAAACGAGCGACGCGACACCTCTACACCGACACCGGCAGCAGCAGGCGGACGAATGAGGATCATCACGTCCGGCTGAGGTGCAGCGAATCTTGTCGGTGTGACCTCCGGAGAAACTCGGCGGTTGGTTGCTTGCTTTTACCTCGACAGACACGCGCTCTCTATGGAACTGTCGGTGCGCTCTATGAAGTAATCCGGAGGATACCGGCCCACATATCCGGTTGGTATCCTTTGATGTTCCTCGACTCATTTGTGGTGTCCTAGAAAATTGACTCATTTGGCGATACAGTGTCTTCAAAAATTGACTCATTGACTCATTTAGCGATACAGTGTCCTAAAAAATCGACTCATTAAGCGATACAGGGTGTTCTAAAAAAATGTACACGGTCTTTGACTACCCAGTACCTGCGTATGTTGCTTTGATGTTGGTGGTTCTTGATTCACATGGTAGAAAGTCCAATGACTTAAATGAAAGAAAAGAACATTGGATTTCAGAAAATTGAATATCATAAATGAAAAATTTGTTTCACTCGAAACAAAAACCGAAACATTAAAAGTAGTAGTCATTCGAGTAGTCATTTAAAGTATGAGTACATTTCTATCGTACACCCTGTATTAAAGCCAAAACAGAAACTTCGATGTACCTAATAGTGTTTGTTCCCCTTAAAAGTCAACTAATGTCGAAAGAAAACACCTTGCATATCAAATATTATTTACTATCCAAAAAATAGCCCCTTTCTGGCGGTAAAATAAACGTACAGGCGTGCGTGAAAATTGTTGGCTGTAAATGCGACTGTTGATTCTCATCTACTCCTCTGGTGTCTGTGCGTGATTAGTGTCTGACGGTATGGAACTTGGGTAGCAACGCGAGAATGTGTCAATATTTAGTATTGCCATATTTCATCTTATTCCTAATCTCATATTGTATCATATTCGTATTGTCTTGTACCTTATACCCCCTCAGGGGGATACAGCTATTGTATCAATGGGAATTAGCGCTCCCAGGGTGACAACGTGAGAGCCCGAGCTAAAGGTTAGGTAGGCTTGCTTTTTGTTAAAAAAAGGTAAGGTTTTTGTTTTGTTACGGACCATCTTTTTCGGTTCACTGCTGTCCTTTTTTTTCAGCACCTACTACTTTCTTCTTCAACTTTGATCTTGTTTCATGAACTTCTTTCTCGTCTTACTGTTGCTATGCCCTTTCTGCCTAGATTCCGCGTTCCCTTTACCCCATACTAAATGGTGCCTTCTTCCTTCCTCTTTTTGGATTCTATTTGTTACTGCGGGTAGGGAGGCTAAAAATAACGATTAATCTTTTGTATCTTATTCGCAATGTCATATTGTATCCTATTCGTATTGTCTTGTATCTTATTCGTAATGTCATACTGTATTTTATTCTAGCGTTAGAATAGAACTCGAGCAAAACCTGTTTACAGCTTCACGCCGCTGCATGTAAGTAGTTTAGGCCAATGTGATACACAACCTTTCTATTATTTCAGGAGAATGACATGAGAATATTAGGAAGGACAATGGATCAATGGGATCATGTTCTCAGCCACCTGCGTCATATCGTCACGACTGGAGTGCCCACGTGTTGCGCTACACCAAAGATCGTCGAGTTTTGCACGCCTTTCATGATGTTATCACATGAGCACTACTGAGGTGAGTGATAAGTTTCGTGTTGAAAAAGAAAGAAAACCTGAGTGATGAGTTTGGTGTTAAAAAAGAAAGAAAGAAAACCTGAGTGATGTGTTTGATAAAAAAAAGAAAGGAAGCCCGTTTATTTCCAAGAAAAAGTTGGCACATAAATTAAAATATAATCAATTTAGGCTTTAAGTATTTCTAAATGTTTTTTGATATGTTAAGGAACAATTTTTTTTCGGTTCACTGCTGTCCAGTTTTCAGCACCTACTATTTTCTTCTTCAACTTTTATTTTGTTTCATGAACGTCTTTCTCAACTTCCTGTTTCTTATGGCTCATTTGCATAGATTCCACATTCCCTTGTATCCATACCAAAAGGTTCCTTCCTCTCTTCGAAGCGCTCTTTTTTAGCGGTTAGGGAGGCTTAAACTAACATATAATCTAATCTAGTTGAACTCCTGACGTGACTATTGTCTACGTTTCAATAATCGGTTCTTGGTATCAATACCAAGAACTTTAGTGTTTAGAAGTATTTAAAATCGAGTTGGTTGTTATGTACTTTAAGTATAAACTTTTTTGAAAATGAACGATTTTCTTTCTCAACTAAAGTTATGCAGTGATAATTGCCCCTAGTTTAGAAAATTGGTTTGGGCTCGATAATTTTAAGACGTTTGAAAAGCTAACCCCCAGGATGATCTGTATCAGATTTGATTAGAATATCACGCTTTTCATCTTAATTCTATGAGATCGCACTGATGCAACTGAATTTTTTTTGTCGCTTTCATTATTTAATCCAGTCAGTTTCATGAATAACTTTCCATGTAGACGTTCGTGTATCGTGTAAACATGTTTTAACATCAGGAACAAATTACACTTCAAATACTGTGTAAAATAAAATTTCCTTCCGAAAATTTTTTGCTGACTACAGTTCGTAAACTCACGGCATCGTTACCCAAGTTCATACTACGTTATCAAAATTCATCTTATCTTACCAGCATTTATCAGTCCTAAAATATTCCCTTCCTCGCCAATACGGTTTACTGCTACAGCTCCGTAAATACTATAGCATCAGAAGGCTTTTTACGGTTGATAATCCAGAACTGAATAAAAAATTGGTTTCTTTTCATTTCTTGCCATTTCTACTCTTCTTTCTTTGCGTCGACTCAGCGTCAATCAACTTTCGCTTATACTTTCTTATTTTTTCGTGTATTCAGTGTCATCAGTTTCTTTTAGTGTCTTTGCCTGTTCATTCGTTTTTGTTCTTTTTGCTGCATTCGCAGTCCAAATTGCTCCTGTGAATCGTTTATAAAAAACATGAAACATCTTCCAGATTGCTTTAATTGCTCCTGTGAGTTACGGATCATGAATACGATTCTATTGGCTATCAGCATATATTTACCGAACTCTCACTGATTGCAGCGGATTGAAAGCTTACTGAAAAACAAATAAACATAAATTTCAAGTGAGGCAAAATTACATCAGACAATTATCGGAAATTAGAAAACTCGAGAACCCTTCTCCCAAGTAGAGGTATTAATGTATGAATTTTGATGTGTGCAGATACAACACATGAATCCCGGTATGCGCGGCAAATAGCTTAATATTGAGGTATTTCTCAGAATATCTTCAAAAATCAACGCATCTGTACCCTCCAGCTATTCAAGACGAAAGATCACCGCAGGAGTGATTTGAACTTCATTTCAGATGTGTAATTAGGCATATCTAATTAATCATGTCTACTTGTTGATTTTCTCGTTCGCTTTTTAGAAATGGCCAAACTAAAATGTACAACTGTAAGTGCCGTCCGCTTTTGTTTCTTTTTCTCCGTAATTTGTACTGACACACTTGACTTCAGTTGGACTCAGTGTCTGGCTTATTTCATTCTGTTTCCGGACGGTGTGGAGATTACTCAAATATTCTACCATGTTCTGCATATTAAAACCTTGTTCGTGCCATGCAATTTATATTTTGATTTGTTTTGCTTTGTAATTTAAATCTGTTCATCTTTTGTTTCAGCTTTCTATATTATATACACTATTCGAAACCGTTCATATAATAAAGTCGAAGAACGAAAACGCGTATCGAATAAATGAAAAGAAATTTCCTATTACATAATTGCTACGGCAATTATATAGTTTCGAATAGGAGTGAGCAGTAGCGTGGTGCACCGTGAAAGTTTCAAGATGCTACAAACACCGCCGAGAGCTAATCCATCGCAAGATGAAGCAATCGGCGCGACTAGTGTCAACATGCCTGAACTCAGCGCTTCGAAATCGTCAAATGACACGACTGGTGAGAACCCTATTGCTCCATCCAGTAACTTGCCATATGGCAAACTAGCCTCGGTCACGAAAAAACGCAATGAAATAGAGCTCCTGCTGTCGAATCCAGCAGAGCATCTAAACATCATAAAATCTCTTTATACCGAGTACTTAACCAGAATCGAGAATTTGTACTCAGCTTGTGTAAATGAAGACTCTCTAATTTGGCTCGAGTCTCACAATGGAAACATAACTAAATTCAGAACCAAAGTCGAAAATTTACTATACCCCATCAAGCAACATCCTACAGCTGCAAGTAGCACTTCGCGTAGATCTGCAAGTTCTGCTGCTTCGGCCAAGATACAACTAGCGCAAATGAAAGCGAAGATTGGCGCTAGTAGAGAAGCCACCAGGAAATTGAGGGTAGTACAAAAGGAAGAACTTGAACTGAAGAGAAGAAAGTTTGAAGAAGAACTGAAGCAAGAAGAAGAAATGATGAAACTGAAACAAAGACAAAACGAAATTATACAGGAAAAAGAGGAGCATGAACTAACGATCCTCGAAAACGAGTTATCAAAGCTAGAAGTCGGCGATGCATCGATGGAGCCTCCTGACCCAAGGAACGAGGCATTTGAAGACGATCGACGAGTCATCTCTAGACCAGTCGACCAGGAACGAAATCGGGACTCTGACCTCGCCGCAATTCTACGTCGGCAAAACGACATATCTTTGGCACTTGCCCGCTCACAAGAACGAACTCTACTACCAAAAAAAGAAATAAAAACGTTCTCAGGAGAAGAGATTACGGATTTTAAATCCTTTATAACTAATTTCGAGCGCGTAATCGAAACAAAATGTGATGACGACGCGGATAAAATGGCGTATCTTGAGCAATATACGAGCGGAAAAGCACAGAAATTAGTTAAAAGCTGCTGCCACTACGACCCTGCTACATCATTTCGGAAAGCTAAAGAAATATTGAAGGAAGAGTATGGAAACGAATTCAAAGTTTCTTCAGCATATATCGACAAGTTGAGCAGTTGGCCTCCAATAAAGTCTGAAAATGTAAACGATCTCGAAGAGTATTCTCTGTTCTTGTTGAGCTGTCATCATTACTTAGAAAACATGACCTGGGCGAATCAATTGCAAACGCCTCAAGAAATAAAAAACATAGTGTCGAAGCTTCCGTACAAATTACGAGAAAGATGGAGACGCAAGGCATATGAAGTACAGAAGAATTTCAGTCTGGTAACATTCAAGGTGGTGGTCGACTTCATACGCGAAGAAGTAGCTGTGATGAAACAGCCGCTCTACGGCCAACTCGACGACGCACAGCCTGTTGGAAGAAAATTTGAGGTTAGTAACGCGAATAAAGTGTTAAAATCTAAAACTGGCGCCAGTGAGCAACCTGATGTAAAATTCAAGTTTACATGTAATGAGTATGAAAAAAGTGACACTTTACCCAAATGTGAATATTGCCACCAAACTAATCATACCTTGAATTCGTGTCTCATTTTCGAAAAATTGCCTGCAGAAGAAAAATCAACGTTTGTAAGAACTACGGGCCTTTGCTTCGGATGTCTGAAGAGAAATCACTTATCGAAAAACTGCAGAAATAGATTACAGTGTGACCATTGCAAAGGAAGACACCCGACTGTTTTGCACATGAATAATAAAGAAAAGAGTTCGAACTATCAAACTCAGAACTTATCTGTTGAAGTGAACGACTCGAAGGCCTGCTCCATCCGCTCCGGTACCTCTGCTGGGGCTGGTATCAACGAACGCAAGATTTTTCACCCCGTGATTCCTGCACGAATTAAAATACTCGGTGGTAAGGAAGAACTTCTTGTTAACGTTGCGATCGATAACTGCTCATCTGACTGCTGGGTTAAAGGAGATTTGATTGACAAGCTTGGCATTAAAACTACTGAAACTAAAGTGACATTAGCAACCATAGAAAATGCTAATATGAAGACTAAAACTAGAGTGATGAACAATCTAATAATCAGTGATATCGACGGAAATAACAGCATTGTCATACCAGTCGTATATACAAGAAGCGAGGCTCAATGGCCTTTCTCAATTGCAGACATACCTTCCAACGACGACATTGAAGAATATGAATACCTGAAGGATGTCCCGTTCAATTTCACCACTCAACCAATTAGTCTACTTCTCGGTATGAACGTGCCGTCGGTCATGAAGCCTCTTCAAATCGTCGACCGGGAACCCGATGAACCATACGCTTCGCTTCACACTCTTGGCTGGGCTCTTAACGGTCCTGTTAATCGAGAAAAGGTGAAATCTATTAGTAACAAGATAACTCTAAAACAGGAACCTTACTTGCACAAACAAATTGAAAACTATTTCAACAAAGATTACGAAGATACTTCACTTGAAACAGGGATGTCGTCTGAAGAAGAGCATTGGTTACAGAAAGTAGGTTCTAGCAAGAAAAAGTTGGAAACGGGTAACTACGAATTCTGCCTACCATTCAAGACAGGGGATGCGTCTCTGCCTGACAACCGAGATCAAGCATTGAATAGATTTCGTTCCCTAGAAAGAAAGCTGCAGTCGAACGTTTCATTCGGTCAACAATATAAAAGGTTTATGGAAGACATGTTGCTTAAAAACTACATAGAAGTTGTCCCACAAGAAGAGCTGAAGACTCGGTCTGGGAAAAAATGGTACTTGACTCATCATGGCGTTATCCACAAGCAAAAGAAAAAGATCAGAGTAGTTTACAACTGCTCTCTACCATACCATAATGTTTCTCTTAATGATCTATTGATGAAGGGACCTGATCTTGCTAATGATCTAGTTGGAGTTCTTATAAGATTCAGACAGGAAAAGGTGGCATTTGCTGCCGATATAGAACAAATGTTCTATCAAGTGAAGGTGCGCAAAGAAGATCGAGACTACCTGAGATTCTTCTGGTACGACATGAAAGACAAAACTAAGCTTCTCGAGTACAGACTTACCGTGCACGTGTTCGGTGCGACCAGCTCGCCAAGCGTTGCTAACTATGCACTAAAGCAAACTGCAGTAGACAATCCGCTGTGCAGTGAAGAGTGCGCGAACGCTGTTGACAAGAGCTTTTATGTCGACGACTTGTTAGTATCTGTAAGAGACGAAGAAAAAGCACTTTCGTTAATCAATGAAATTAAAGATACGACTTACTCAGCAAAATTTAAGTTGACTGCGTTCCATAGCAATTCTAAGCATTTGCTTCAGAATTTGTCATCGGAGGAACTGTCGGTAAATTTGAAGAAAATAAATTTGAAAGTTGATTCAACACCGACAGAAAAAACTTTGGGCCTGAACTGGAATACAAGCGAAGATAAGCTGAGCTTTACAGTGAAGCCATTCCACGAAAGCAAAATTTCGAAGAGGTCTGTGCTTGCTTATTTGGCAACAATTTACGACCCCATAGGCTTAGTGTCCCCTTGTTTCATTACTGCGAAGAAGATATTTCAAGAATCATGCCGCTTAAAAATCGATTGGGATGACAACCTACCTACCCGAAAATTTGACTCTCAAATGGAAAAGTTGGTGTTCAGATATCATGCAATTAAACAACTTACAAACAGACCGCTGTATGAAAAAATGTGAAGCTGAGACAGTCGTAATGCACACATTTGCTGATGGCAGCGAGACTTCATACGGTGCCGCAATTTATTTGAGCTTCACAGATCAGACTAACACGGTTACGTCTTGCTTGGTATTCTCCAAGTCCCGCTTAACTCCTTTGCGCCGGTCTACGCTGAAAACCATTCCTCGTATTGAACTCAACGGTGCGAAACTCGCGGTCGAAATATCTGAGAAAATAAAAAACGAAGTGAGCCTCAAAATTGATGATCATCATTATTACACGGATAGCCAAACAGTTTTAAGATACATCAAAAATGAGAAGAAACAATTTCAGAGATTCGTCAGTAACAGAGTAGCTTACATAAGGAATTACTCCAACATTGACAACTGGCATTACGTACCTTCCAAAAAGAATCCCGCTGATATAATAAGTCGTGGGGTTTCGGTAAAATCTTTGTCCAGTTCCTCTTTATGGTTCAGAGGACCTGACTTCATTAATACGTACCCGCTGGTTCCTCCGGCTGTAAATTACAACCGCAATATTCCAGAGGACGATGAAGAAGTTAAAAAATCGGCAACGGCATTGTCCACGAAACCAACATCGCAGCTCTCTCCAACCGAGATTCTACTGTCGTCCTCATCAGACTGGTATAAACTGAGACGAAAAGTTGCATGGATGCAGCGATTTCAGGATTTCTTGCGAGGCAAGAAATTACAAAACTCGTTACTCTCTGTCCACGAACTTGAAAAGGCTGAAATTTCCATATTGAAATTTGTCCAATGTAAGTATTTCAATCTGATTTTGGAATGCTTGCAAAACGTAAAACCTCTTCCCCAAAGGGAGCCACTAAAAAAGCTTTCTCCCTTTATTGACGAAAACGGCATTCTGAGAGTCGGCGGCAGACTTGACAACATGGCTGCAAGCTTCGAAACCAAACACCCTGCAATTCTACCAGCTGATTCCGTCATATCACGCCTCGTCATGAAAAACGCCCATGAGAAAACCGGTCACATGGGTAGACAGGCGATGCTGACCAACGTGCGCTCAAAATATGGGCTCATCAATGGCAACAGCTTAGCGAGGAAAATATTGAAGGAATGCATTACTTGCATAAAAAACTATGCTAAACCCTGTAGCCAACTCATGGCCGTGCTGCCAAAACCAAGAGTAACTACCGATGAACCGCCTTTCACGACGACCGGCATCGATAATTTCGGACCCTTTTACGTCGTTAATGGTCGCAAACAGGAAAAACGCTATGGCGTTATTTTCTCGTGCTTTGCAAGCAGGGCGGTGCACATAGAAGTAACGAGAACTTTAAGAACAGACTCTTTCATAAATGCACTCCGGAGATTTATTAGCAGACGAGGTTCTGTAAAAATGGTTTACAGCGACAATGGCACAAACTTCACGTCAGCTAATAAACAATTGAAAGAAAATGTGATACAATGGAATAAAAAGGTCATAAATGATTTTTTTCTTCAAAGGAACATCGAGTGGAGTTTTAACCCTCCATATTCATCACACTTTGGAGGAGTCTGGGAACGTGAAATTCGTTCAATACGCAAGGTTCTATCCGGACTTTTGTCACAACAGCCTAATCGCTTCAATGATGAAGAATTATCGACCCTGTTCTGCGAAATAGAAGCTATTCTAAACAGCCGCCCGCTCACGCCTGTATCAGACGATCCCGAAGACTATGAAGCGCTCACACCAAACCACCTGCTGTTGCTGAATTCCGCGCCGACGCTACCTCCTGGTGTCTTCAACGAGGAAGACTGCTACCTCCGTCGAAGGTGGCGTCAGGTTCAATACCTTAGCAACTTGTTTTGGACGCGGTGGAGGAAGGAGTATGTAACCTTACTACAAGAGCGACAAAAGTGGTCGCACCGTGCTCGATCCCTGGCAAGAAACGATCTCGTCCTAGTCGCAGACAGCCAACTTCCTCGCAATCAATGGTTGCTTGGGAGAATAACGAAGGTTTTCCAAGATTCGAAGAACTATGTTAGACGTGTAAGAATTAAAGTTTGTAAAAATAAAGATTCCTCTAATAAGTTCGGTACAGTAGAAATTGAAAGACCTATTGTTAAAGTTGTATTTCTGGCACCGAGCTCCTGAAAATGTTAAAGTTCGTATTTTACTAGATATTCATTAAATTTGTAATATATGAAACCGAGAGATTTGATGTCTAGTTGACGAACTAATACAGCTCATTAAATTAAGCATCTCTTGTGGAAGGCTACCTTGATACGAAGTAAATTGTGATGAATCGGCAAGGCAATTGCGGTAATATTAGAGTAAATTGTACTCTGGTAAATTTTGTGTAAAATTTAGGGGCTGGTGTAAGTGCCGTCCGCTTTTGTTTCTTTTTCTCCGTAATTTGTACTGACACACTTGACTTCAGTTGGACTCAGTGTCTGGCTTATTTCATTCTGTTTCCGGACGGTGTGGAGATTACTCAAATATTCTACCATGTTCTGCATATTAAAACCTTGTTCGTGCCATGCAATTTATATTTTGATTTGTTTTGCTTTGTAATTTAAATCTGTTCATCTTTTGTTTCAGCTTTCTATATTATATACACTATTCGAAACCGTTCATATAATAAAGTCGAAGAACGAAAACGCGTATCGAATAAATGAAAAGAAATTTCCTATTACATAATTGCTACGGCAATTATAACAACAATAACGGAATATTGCTACGATTCGTCATTGCACTATTTATTCGCTTTACTTTCTTCTGTTTTCGTGTCTTCTTTGCTATCTCTTCTTTATCTTGTCTTGCTTTCAATTACCTACTTAGCGATTCTATGCACAGGGTATCCTGGGTGCGAACATCTTGTGCGGAGATTTCTCTTTTTCTCCAGTCCATGCTAAATGGCTCTTCTCTTCATTATCTCGAGATCGCCGTTGTGGCTAGGAAGTTGAACTATGGTAATAGTAATAGTAATATTAATTTCGATTGTAATCTATCTTTTCGTTTCCATGTATACAGAATAGTTCCACAGTATGGACTGTGATCACACGAAAAACGAAACAGTCCTTATACTTCGGGTTTTACAAAAGTAAAACTCAAATTCCACCGCTACCCTTGTTACTTCAAAGAGCGTCCCACACCATTATATATTCAGAGTATCACCGCAGACCGGACCTGTGCACGTCACCGGGACAACAATCTTGGAGCTGCTTTCGCGCGATGGACGCGCTTTCGTCGCTGTACATCACTTTCTGCCACCGCCTTGATAACAAATTTTCAACACATATCAAGTCAACACAACAAACTGGGTAAGTTCTTCTAACTCAACTTTGCTAGGCTACATGAAACTGTAGCGTTATTAATTGTCTTCTCGTGAATTTGAGCGTAGCTGTAATACACCTCGTAGCTACTAACTTGAGATACGAGGGTTAGTCGATAGCGAAAATTTGTAATGAACGACTTAGTTGAGGATCACTTTGACAACATTTCGCGTTAAATATGTGGCTTAGAGAAAGATGTTATCGGCTAATAACGTCTTTGGCGTGTTGTTATAGGGATTTTTTAGAGAACAGCACTAGCTTCTTTAAATTGATTGAGCTAAATACTATCACCCTCTTGAAATTTACTGCAACGTTTGTGGGAACTATATATTTCAGCTTGTGTCAATATGGAAGTTTTCAGTTTTTTCCCCATTTTTTAACTCGTTCGAAACTATCTAGCTAAAAAAGGGTCAAGCATGTATAATAGCCAAGAAAAAGTTCGTCATTTTTTTAGTCACTCAGTCAGTCTGTTAGTTTTTTCTGAGCTACGTGGTAGCCTTCGTTAGTTTCGTATAATAAATACGTTCCTTCATTTTGAAACTTTACCCATTTTTAAAATGGAGGTAATCGTTTGCTCGATAGACGATTTTTGTTGGAGGAATATAGTGCGATGTAAGAGCGGCAATTTTTTTCAGGTTAAAGATAGTCAATCTTATAACCTTGCATTTACGGCCTCAAGTTTTCGAACATTTTCTCGTAACTGGGTGAGCGCCAGCCATTTCCTTTTTGCTAGCATAAAAACTTTGATAAGACTAACTTCGATCACTAGAAAGGGCGAGGCAAAACACGGCATAGTTAAACGAAGCAACGAGGACAGTGTAAGAATTTATTCCGGCATCTCACTGAAGCGTAGCGTTTTGAAAAACAGCGGAAAAAAGTACTCTAATACACTTCTTCATCATAGTCACCCAATTTTGCCATGGCAAAAACACAAATGAAATCCATAAGTAAAATTACATATATAGTAGATATTTCTTCCCAGCTGGTAAACATTCTTGGCCTAATTCTAATGTACCGGCACGCATTTAGTCAAGACAAGGGTTGTATCTACCATAAAAACATATTACCACATTTGAGAACAGACAGGAGATAAATTATTCTTATTTTATTATTTTGTATATATACTGGTTGTGTCGTATATTGAACTTTAAAGCACTGGTAAATTGTTTCAGAAATGCTTGGGTATCCATGCCCGACGTCTCAACACAAGTGTGCTTGTGTGGAGCAGCTCTGATTGAATGCACCTGAAGAAGTTATCTTTCTGAGGTGAGTAGCACCTAGTTCTTTGAACGTCAATCAACTATTTATGGGGGCCCTCCGAAGCCCCTTTTCTCTCCGATGGTCATTTTTCACGTTTTTGTTAGAAAAGGACCCTTAGGTGGTGGACTATTCGGTATTAAAATTTTATGGCGCTGCGGACAATACAATACCCCCCCCCCCCAAGGGGGTAGAGGGACCAAAATCTTAAATTTTTGACCCCATATAAAAAGAAAACACAAGAAGAAATGGAAAATTTGCAAATGTACTTTTGTTATATATGTTCCAAGGATTCTAAAACTGTCTTTGTTTTTGTTCTAGCATAAAACTCAATGAGTTCTATCCTTTGTGCTCTCCGTGGCACAGCGGTTAAGGGATCGGACTTGTATGCTGGAAGTCGCGGGTTCGTTCCCAGCGCTGGCGCGGAGATTTTCCCCGTTGGGTATATGGGAAAGCTCAAGCACAATACCCCACTCAACCCAGGTGTCGGAAATGGGTACCGGCTTTACGGGGGAACCGTCATGGTGTCCTATATATAGGGTTAGTTATAAGACATTTGAAAAACCAATGCTAAGATCATATGTATCAGGCTTGATTGGAAATAAAGCATCCCAAAGATGCCGATGTTAACCTAACCTTTTTTTTTTTGAAATATCAAAACCAGTGAACTAAAATCCAATATGTCAAATTTTTTCAAAAACTAAGGCATGAATAAAAAAAATGTATAGAAGAAGTTGTGTTTCTTTTCAAAGGTTACATATAACAGTCAAATTTCATAAGAATCAGACTGGAAACAAAAAATTTCATAATTTTATGAAATAAGTAAAAAAAAATTAATTTTGCTTTTTTTGTGGAAATTACAATTCACAGTGTGAATATGATGTTATGCATGGAGATTATCGAAATAAAAATGAAAACAGCATTCAATTACATAGATTTTCCATTATATTACACTTCAACAAAAAATTTTGTTTTTGGCCTATACTGCAAAGTCACTTATTTTCAAAATTCAAAAGAAGTCCTTGAGTTTTTATGCTAGGAAGAAAACAAAGACAGTTTTAGAATTCTTGGAACAATTCTAACAAACTGATAGCTTTCGATTTTCCAATTTGAACGTTCTCTTTTTTTCTGCTAGTTCAAAGCCTATTAATTCGGTATATATTAGGTATTGATCAAATACCGCATATTTAAAAAAAAATTTAAATAGAAAATCCAGACCTATCAGTTTCTTTGCAATGTTACGAGGAATTCAAAACTTTCCTTGTATTTGTTCTAGCATAAAAATTCATTGACTTCTATTCTTATGAAAACACCCCAAAAATGAACCAAAAAACGAGATTTAAAAAAAAAACTAAGGCCTTAATCAAAAAACTTATCGACTAAAATCTGTTTTTCTTGCAAAAATACATTTAGTGGCCAAATTTCAGACCAATCAGATCAAAATTCAATTTTGACGGGAGGGCCCCCTCAAGTTAGGAGATTTTAAAGCGTTTTCTGTTTTACGTTACGAGCACTTATAATATTTAGCTCGTCATCTGATTAAAAATTGCATGGGGGTAATAAAATTCCATTTAAAAATTTTAGATCATGTATTTTATGTACAAAATATACTCGGTCCGAGATTTTAATTTAAACATTTTATGCAAATGTTATTCCATGTAAATTTCTCATAAAAGCTTCACTTTGTAGTAAACACGTATGCGAAATGCTTGAAAGGCGTAATCATATGAAGAAATATGTATGGGCAGAAGTACTATTAAATACGTATTCCGAATTTACAATTTTTTGGAAGTCCATCTAAACAACTTTACTAAGGTTAGCGTCACCAGGATGTAAATGTTTACCATTTTTCCCAAAATTGTGCGAAAACTCAATCCCATCCTCTTACAGAAACATATGTAGGTAGGTATGGCTGATATTAGGGCCCGGAATCACCTAGATTCTCAGCTGTATCAGTATAACCTCTTCCTAGCTATAAAAAACTCCATTGGGAAGTTAATGATGAAACTTGAAATCGCTCAATATATGCAGTGTGACGTAAAAAATCTACGGAGCTGATATAGAATAGAACAAAATTGAACGTTCACTTAAACTAATATGTATTTATTAAGCTTCTAAAAATTCAACTACGCGATGTATACAATGGTTATTTGTACATGAAAAGCACATGTCATGGTCACAGCGCTTGCAAAACGAAAGCGAAACAAAAATCATTTTGTCTAAAAACTAATCTATAAAAATAATTTTGATTAATGTATAAGCGAACAATTATACAAATTTTCACGTTATTTTACATATTTGCAGTCGCCAATCAATGCTAGCAGCCCTCTTACCTGTCAGATGAAATGGAACTGAGGGTCTGTGGAATCTTTCATATCAGGAATTTAATTACTTAGAAAATTCCTGAATAACTATAGATAGATATTAGATACAATAGTAGGTATGTAGGACACGCGAAAATGAACGAAAAATTTTACTTAGGATTTTTTAAATAGCGGCTTTCTAGAACGGCACAGCCTTATATTCTACGCAACGTGAGGGAACCGTAGCATAATATTCTTGGCATTTAGTTATTAGTCTCTTCAAGCCCTGAATGTACTTGCGCTGCGTCTCATCGTTAAGCACGTGCGCCACGTGCTTACTGAAGATCTTCTCACGTCCCGTACGGGCGTGGATGCCCACCATGGTCACTCCGATGGGCCAGGGGGCGTTGCCGATAGCCATTGTGAGGTAAGCGTCGTTGGCACCCACATAGTTGCGCTCAAGGCAATGCTGCACTATTTCTACTAGGCACTCGAGGATGTCTTCTGGTAAAGTACGCTTTCTCAGTCGCTTGGTGAGAGGCTTGAGGTAACTCCTTGTTTGGTTGTAGGTGGCAGCGTCTTTTTTACCCATAACGCTTATTTTTTCAGCATCTGGTCGACTGTTTAATTTTTTGCCCCAAATCTGAAGGATCAATTCGACGAACTGCATCACCAATTTACAACTCCCTTCGATGCTGTCTTTATCCTTGGCTAAGCTTTTGGAGAGTTCCAATAAATCTTCCATCGTCAACTCAGCCTGTTCGAGATGCACATCCTTACTGTCACCATCCTTCCCTTGATATTTCAACAGCTCTTGCAAATAGGCTTTGTCTACGTTGTTCATGGCCTCTTGAAAATCATTTCTCAAGCCCCTGTTAATTTCAGGCTCAATAATTTCTAACTTACGCAGCCTCCTAAATGCCAAGCTGTCGGTCTCGCCGAACAATCTAACAGGTTCTTCCCTCTCACGCAGGCGGCGCACCACCTCAGCCCTCGCCAGCTCAGGCCCCGCGTCGGAACCGAGGGCATCTTTGGTCGGAGAGTCACCGTTGCTCGTTGTGCTCAGCGACCGAGCGAGGCCCTTGCTTGTGCCTTCCCCAGCGTCCTGGTCTTTGTTTTGCTGTTGCAGCTCTACGTCCTGGTTCAGTTTGGCCCGCTTGAAGTACGTCTGGCCTTCTTCAAGCACGCCAGAGTCTCGTAACTTCTGCTTCTTCGCAGCTATCTCTGCCTTCAACGCAGCAAGCATTTTTAATCTCCTGAAAAGAAATGAAACGTTATCAATTAATTAAAAATAGAAATCAAATTTTGCAGTTATCTGTTATGGTTACCAAAACAGAGATAATCATTTCATAATTTCCAAGAAATGAATAGTCAGCTTCATACCGACTTTCATCAGAGGTGTTAATGTATGAATGCATATTATTTTCTTGAATGTACATTATTCTTCTCTTGGCGCCCTCACATGTACTGTATGGATACCTCGGCTCAAAGTGAGTAAATGAGCAAATGCGTCATTGAGTGCATGAGTGCATGAGTGCATGAGTGCATGAGTGCATGAGTGCATGAGTGCATGAGTGCATGAGTGCATGAGTGCATGAGTGCATGAGTGCATGAGTGCATGAGTGCATGAGTGCATGAGTGCATGAGTGCATGAGTGCATGAGTGCATGAGTGCATGAGTGCATGAGTGCATGAGTGCATGAGTGCATGAGTGCATGAGTGCATGAGTGCATGAGTGCATGAGTGCATGAGTGAGTGCATGAGTGAGTGCATGAGTGAGTGCATGAGTGAGTGCATGAGTGAGTGCATGAGTGAGTGCATGAGTGAGTGCATGAGTGAGTGCATGAGTGAGTGCATGAGTGAGTGCATGAGTGAGTGCATGAGTGAGTGCATGAGTGAGTGCATGAGTGAGTGCATGAGTGAGTGCATGAGTGAGTGCATGAGTGAGTGCATGAGTGAGTGCATGAGTGAGTGCATGAGTGAGTGCATGAGTGAGTGCATGAGTGAGTGCATGAGTGAGTGCATGAGTGAGTGCATGAGTGAGTGCATGAGTGAGTGCATGAGTGAGTGCATGAGTGAGTGCATGAGTGAGTGCATGAGTGAGTGCATGAGTGAGTGCATGAGTGAGTGCATGAGTGAGTGCATGAGTGAGTGCATGAGTGAGTGCATGAGTGAGTGCATGAGTGAGTGCATGAGTGAGTGCATGAGTGAGTGCATGAGTGAGTGCATGAGTGAGTGCATGAGTGAGTGCATGAGTGAGTGCATGAGTGAGTGCATGAGTGGGTGCATGAGTGGGTGCATGAGTGGGTGCATGAGTGGGTGCATGAGTGGGTGCATGAGTGGGTGCATGAGTGGGTGCATGAGTGGGTGCATGAGTGGGTGCATGAGTGGGTGCATGAGTGGGTGCATGAGTGGGTGCATGAGTGGGTGCATGAGTGGGTGCATGAGTGGGTGCATGAGTGGGTGCATGAGTGGGTGCATGAGTGGGTGCATGAGTGGGTGCATGAGTGGGTGCATGAGTGGGTGCATGAGTGGGTGCATGAGTGGGTGCATGAGTGGGTGCATGAGTGGGTGCATGAGTGGGTGCATGAGTGGGTGCATGAGTGGGTGCATGAGTGGGTGCATGAGTGGGTGCATGAGTGGGTGCATGAGTGGGTGCATGAGTGGGTGCATGAGTGGGTGCATGAGTGGGTGCATGAGTGGGTGCATGAGTGGGTGCATGAGTGGGTGCATGAGTGGGTGCATGAGTGGGTGCATGAGTGAGTGCATGAGTGAGTGCATGAGTGAGTGCATGAGTGAGTGCATGAGTGAGTGCATGAGTGAGTGCATGAGTGAGTGCATGAGTGAGTGCATGAGTGAGTGCATGAGTGAGTGCATGAGTGGGTGCATGAGTGGGTGCATGAGTGGGTGCATGAGTGAGTGCATGAGTGAGTGCATGAGTGAGTGCATGAGTGAGTGCATGAGTGAATGCATGAGTGAATGCATGAGTGAATGCATGCATGCATGAGTGAATGCATGCATGCATGAGTGAGTGCATGCATGCATGAGTGAGTGCATGCATGCATGAGTGAGTGAGTGAGTGAGTGCATGCATGCATGAGTGAGTGAGTGCATGCATGCATGCATGCATGAGTGAGTGAGTGCATGCATGCATGCATGAGTGAGTGAGTGAGTGCATGCATGCATGCATGAGTGAGTGAGTGCATGCATGCATGCATGAGTGAGTGAGTGAGTGCATGCATGCATGAGTGAGTGAGTGAGTGCATGCATGCATGAGTGAGTGAGTGAGTGCATGCATGCATGAGTGAGTGAGTGCATGCATGCATGCATGAGTGAGTGAGTGAGTGCATGCATGCATGAGTGAGTGAGTGAGTGCATGCATGCATGAGTGAGTGAGTGAGTGCATGCATGCATGAGTGAGTGAGTGAGTGCATGCATGCATGAGTGAGTGAGTGAGTGCATGCATGCATGAGTGAGTGAGTGAGTGCATGCATGCATGAGTGAGTGAGTGAGTGCATGCATGCATGAGTGAGTGAGTGAGTGCATGCATGCATGAGTGAGTGAGTGAGTGCATGCATGCATGCATGAGTGAGTGCATGCATGCATGCATGAGTGAGTGCATGCATGCATGCATGAGTGAGTGCATGCATGCATGCATGAGTGAGTGCATGCATGCATGCATGCATGAGTGAGTGCATGCATGCATGCATGCATGAGTGAGTGCATGCATGCATGCATGAGTGAGTGCATGCATGCATGCATGAGTGAGTGCATGCATGCATGAGTGAGTGCATGCATGCATGAGTGAGTGCATGCATGCATGAGTGAGTGCATGCATGCATGAGTGAGTGCATGCATGCATGAGTGAGTGCATGCATGCATGAGTGAGTGCATGCATGCATGAGTGAGTGCATGCATGCATGAGTGAGTGCATGCATGCATGAGTGAGTGCATGCATGCATGAGTGAGTGCATGCATGCATGAGTGAGTGCATGCATGCATGAGTGAGTGCATGCATGCATGAGTGAGTGCATGCATGCATGAGTGAGTGCATGCATGCATGAGTGAGTGCATGCATGCATGAGTGAGTGCATGCATGCATGAGTGAGTGCATGCATGCATGAGTGAGTGCATGCATGCATGAGTGAGTGCATGCATGCATGAGTGAGTGCATGCATGCATGAGTGAGTGCATGCATGCATGCGTGAGTGCATGCATGCATGCGTGAGTGCATGCATGCATGCGTGAGTGCGTGCATGCATGCATGCGTGAGTGCGTGCATGCATGCATGCGTGAGTGCGTGCATGCATGCATGCGTGAGTGCGTGCATGCATGCATGCGTGAGTGCGTGCATGCATGCATGCGTGAGTGCGTGCATGCATGCATGAGTGAGTGCGTGCATGCATGCATGAGTGAGTGCGTGCATGCATGCATGAGTGAGTGCGTGCATGCATGCATGCATGCATGAGTGAGTGCGTGCATGCATGCATGCATGCATGAGTGAGTGAGTGCGTGCATGCATGCATGCATGCATGAGTGAGTGCGTGCATGCATGAGTGAGGGCATGAGTGAGGGCATGAATGAATGCATGCATGAGTGAGGGCATGAATGAGTGAGGGCATGAGTGAGGGCATGAGTGCATGCATGAGTGAGGGCATGAGTGAGGGCATGAGTGCATGCATGAGTGAGGGCATGCATGAGTGAGGGCATGCATGAGTGAGGGCATGCATGAGTGAGTGAGTGCATGAGTGAGGGCATGAGTGAGGGCATGCATGAGTGAGGGCATGAGTGAGGGCATGCATGAGTGAGTGAGTGCATGAGTGAGGGCATGAGTGAGGGCATGCATGAGTGAGTGAGGGCATGAATGAGTGAGGGCATGAGTGAGTGAGGGCATGAGTGAGTGAGGGCATGAATGAGTGAGGGCATGAGTGAGTGAGGGCATGAGTGAGTGAGGGCATGAATGAGTGAGGGCATGAGTGAGTGAGGGCATGCATGAGTGAGGGCATGCATGAGTGAGGGCATGCATGAGTGAGGGCATGCATGAGTGAGGGCATGCATGAGTGAGGGCATGCATGAGTGAGGGCATGCATGAGTGAGGGCATGCATGAGTGAGGGCATGCATGAGTGAGGGCATGAGTGAATGCATGCATGAGTGAGGGCATGCATGAGTGAGGGCATGCATGAGTGAGGGCATGCATGAGTGAGGGCATGCATGAGTGAGGGCATGCATGAGTGAGGGCATGCATGAGTGAGGGCATGCATGAGTGAGGGCATGAGTGAATGCATGCATGAGTGAGGGCATGCATGAGTGAGTGAGTGAGTGCATGCATGAGTGAGTGAGTGAGTGCATGCATGCATGCATGAGTGAGGGCATGCATGAGTGAGTGAGTGAGTGCATGCATGCATGCATGAGTGAGTGCATGCATGCATGCATGAGTGAGTGCATGCATGCATGCATGAGTGAGTGCATGCATGCATGCATGAGTGAGTGCATGCATGCATGCATGAGTGAGTGCATGCATGCATGCATGAGTGAGTGCATGCATGCATGCATGCATGAGTGAGTGCATGCATGCATGAGTGAGTGCATGCATGCATGCATGAGTGCATGCATGCATGCATGAGTGAGTGCATGCATGCATGAGTGAGTGCATGCATGCATGAGTGAGTGCATGCATGCATGAGTGAGTGCATGCATGCATGAGTGAGTGCATGCATGCATGAGTGAGTGCATGCATGCATGAGTGAGTGCATGCATGCATGAGTGAGTGCATGCATGCATGAGTGAGTGCATGCATGCATGAGTGAGTGCATGCATGCATGAGTGAGTGCATGCATGCATGAGTGAGTGCATGCATGCATGAGTGAGTGCATGCATGCATGAGTGAGTGCATGCATGCATGAGTGAGTGCATGCATGCATGAGTGAGTGCATGCATGCATGAGTGAGTGCATGCATGCATGAGTGAGTGCATGCATGCATGAGTGAGTGCATGCATGCATGAGTGAGTGCATGCATGCATGAGTGAGTGCATGCATGCATGAGTGAGTGCATGCATGCATGAGTGAGTGCATGCATGCATGAGTGAGTGCATGCATGCATGAGTGAGTGCATGCATGCATGAGTGAGTGCATGCATGCATGAGTGCGTGCATGCATGCATGCGTGAGTGCGTGCATGCATGCATGCGTGAGTGCGTGCATGCATGCATGCGTGAGTGCGTGCATGCATGCATGCGTGAGTGCGTGCATGCATGCATGCGTGAGTGCGTGCATGCATGCATGCGTGAGTGCGTGCATGCATGCATGCGTGAGTGCGTGCATGCATGCATGCGTGAGTGCGTGCATGCATGCATGCGTGAGTGCGTGCATGCATGCATGAGTGAGTGCGTGCATGCATGCATGAGTGAGTGCGTGCATGCATGCATGAGTGAGTGCGTGCATGCATGCATGAGTGAGTGCGTGCATGCATGCATGCATGCATGAGTGAGTGAGTGCGTGCATGCATGCATGCATGCATGAGTGAGTGCGTGCATGCATGAGTGAGGGCATGAGTGAGGGCATGAATGAATGCATGCATGAGTGAGGGCATGAATGAGTGAGGGCATGAGTGAGGGCATGAGTGCATGCATGAGTGAGGGCATGAGTGAGGGCATGAGTGCATGCATGAGTGAGGGCATGCATGAGTGAGGGCATGCATGAGTGAGGGCATGCATGAGTGAGGGCATGCATGAGTGAGTGAGTGCATGAGTGAGGGCATGAGTGAGGGCATGCATGAGTGAGGGCATGAGTGAGGGCATGCATGAGTGAGTGAGTGCATGAGTGAGGGCATGAGTGAGGGCATGCATGAGTGAGTGAGGGCATGAATGAGTGAGGGCATGAGTGAGTGAGGGCATGAGTGAGTGAGGGCATGCATGAGTGAGGGCATGCATGAGTGAGGGCATGCATGAGTGAGGGCATGCATGAGTGAGGGCATGCATGAGTGAGGGCATGCATGAGTGAGGGCATGCATGAGTGAGGGCATGCATGAGTGAGGGCATGCATGAGTGAGGGCATGCATGAGTGAGGGCATGCATGAGTGAGGGCATGCATGAGTGAGGGCATGCATGAGTGAGGGCATGCATGAGTGAGGGCATGCATGAGTGAGGGCATGCATGAGTGAGGGCATGCATGAGTGAGGGCATGCATGAGTGAGGGCATGCATGAGTGAGGGCATGCATGAGTGAGGGCATGCATGAGTGAGGGCATGAGTGAATGCATGCATGAGTGAGGGCATGCATGAGTGAGGGCATGCATGAGTGAGGGCATGCATGAGTGAGGGCATGCATGAGTGAGGGCATGAGTGAGGGCATGCATGAGTGAGGGCATGAGTGAGGGCATGCATGAGTGAGGGCATGCATGAGTGAGGGCATGAGTGAGGGCATGCATGAGTGAGGGCATGCATGAGTGAGGGCATGAGTGAATGCATGCATGAGTGAGGGCATGCATGAGTGAGGGCATGCATGAGTGAATGCATGCATGAGTGAGGGCATGAGTGAAGGCATGCATGAGTGAATGCATGCATGAGTGAGGGCATGAGTGAAGGCATGCATGAGTGAAGGCATGCATGAGTGAAGGCATGCATGAGTGAAGGCATGAGTGAGGGAAGGCATGAGTGAGGGAAGGCATGAGTGAGTGCATGAGTGAGTGCATGAGTGAGTGCATGAGTGAAGGCATGAGTAAATTTATGGATGGGGGAGCAAAAATGAGGGTGAAAGTGAGAAAGAGCAAAATTTGAAAATGCATGAATAAATGAATGAAAATATAAATGAACAGATGTGGAAAATGTTTCAGTGTGAATGAATGATTACATGAATGAATGAAAGTTGACAATTTTAAGAAACAGAGGAGATAAATGAAGCGATATTCTATTTCATTTTTTATTCAGATGATTGATAGAAGTTATAAATGTTGAACTGTGATAAATTAATAAATAATTTAAAAAAGAAACAAGAGTTCTGTTATTACCATTTCAGAGATTTAGCTAATAAGTACATGCAATATAAATATTAAGTTTGAAAATTTAAAAAAAATTAGCAACAACGGAAAGTAAAACTTTGTGGCACTAGCAAAATGAAATGAATCAATCATATTTTGGCATCACACTACAAAACTCTTTGATCATGACAAAAAATACCTGGACAATTAGAATATAATTCTTCATTCTGAAAACTCGTTAGATTTCAAGTTATTTTGGGCTGCTCTTATCTCAACGAAAGGCATTCTGTAAGGAGTAAAGCGCTACTTAGAATGGAATTGAGGCAAAGAGGAAATTTATGCACAAGATGTCTCCAAATCCTGCACATTGACGTATCATGATTCAAAAAAGTTTTGAAACCAGATAAAAGTTGAAGTAATAGGTGCTGAAAATAGTGCTGTGAACCAAAAAATGGCAGTCCTTAGAAAATATAACCCTCTTTTAAACATAGAATATTTTTAGCAGGAAAGAGCATATAATAATAGTTGAAATCACGGTAGCAAGCAAAACGATGCCCCATACAGATGATACAAATAACATTATAAGTTTGCTAAAGCCTCCCTAACCCACAACCAAGGAATACCAAAGAGAGGAAGAATGCATCTCCACACAAGATTCTGTACGCATGGAAATAGCCAGTTGAAAAAGAAGGTTCTGGAACATGATAAAATTTTAAAAGAAAATCCTAGATGCTGATAAGCAGGTCTATAGTGAAATGGAAAACATGATCCTCAACAAAACAAGAAGCATAATTTACTTCATCAATAAAAAATCAATAAAAAAAGCCTACCTAACTATCAGCTGGAGACTCCCCATTCTCCCCCAGGAAATGCTAATTCCTAAATATACAACATTGTACAGGAGGTATAGATAACACTTATATTCAATAGAATTGTCTTTGAAGTCAAGATTTTTCATTATCTGACCTGAACAAGCACAAGAAGAAACTAATAGAGCATTATTGCTAGCAAGGAATGCTACATACAAGGTGCAACATTAAAATATTAGGAAAATTTTATTTACAAACTGGCATGTTACAAGACACAAAAATAAAATCCGCTTCTAACAAAAACATATTTTAGCATTGTGAGTCAAACAAGCTACAAAGCTTTTATTATGCAACCTATCAAGAAAAAGCTATAGGAAAATATAGCATGATATATAGAAATTAATTATGTGGATTTATAATTCTAGTTCAGGATTTGCCAAGACATATTACTGCACACACGTATTTTAAATTTAAAAAAATTAGTTTCACAGCTTTCTTAATGTTTTTGTAGATTTCTTTCAATATTGTAGCTCCATAATTATCACCTTTTCTTGCACATTATTTTTGATTAGGAATATGTTATATAAATATTTTTTATTCTTATTTTGCTTTACCAATATTGCATAATCATGATAGCAGTAGAGGCACAAAATTCACACTTAATTTGAGTGCATTTCTAAAGCAATTGCTCCAATATTTCATGCTAAATAAAAGTTCTAACACCAAATGATGCATTCCTTTCCCATTCCAGTAGAGCTATCATGACAACATAAAGTATGATAGTTACCATATGCCTGACAATCAAAAGTGTAATATTTTATGCTGATGAGATAGTCCATAAAAAAATATTAGCTTAGGTTATGACTTAGTTAAAACCTTCCAAACCACAACAAAGGTGTTCCCAAGAAAAGAATAAGTAAAGTGCCATTTACTTTGGAATTAATTGCATTGCAAACTTTGACACAACGTGTGTTTCCATGACCTGTGCATAAAAATAGACAGCAGAAAACTATCAAGCTAGCCTCAAAATAGAGGCAATTCAATTAAAGCAAATAGAAGGAAATATTTAGTACAGACTGAAGAAAACAGGACCTGTGTGGAAACAGGAAATGTGTGCACAAAGTGTGTTTCCACACAGAATACCCTGTGCATGAAAGCAGCTAGTTAGGATGGAAGAAGAAGAAAAAAAGATGACATTTAAACTGTAAGAAGCAAAGTGGACATGAAAGTTAACACATTGACTCCGAAGTGGTACATATGTGTACCACTTGGTAAATTGCTCATTTACGTACCGGAATATGCAAATAACATTTCAACTATTTTGCTGCCTTCAAAAAAATTAATTTTAGAGAAAAGGTTACACATAATGGTTCAAGTGTATTCTTTACACTTTTCAAAAAGGTTAAAAATGTATTAGAGCAGAAAGCTGGTTTTTCGAAACGACTTCTTCTAGCCTAACCAAACTGATCGTAAGCAACTGCACAAACGGAGTCACCGTGTTTAAAGTCCTGGATCCCTGTCTATAACCAAGGAAAAATAACAGTATCACCGCAGCCACAGTCCACCTAAACCAAACTCAATTGCCTAAACCCAACTCGACTAAATGAACCCAACTTGACTAAATGAACCCAACTTGACTAAATGAACCCAACTTGACTAAATGAACCCAACTTGACTAAATGAACCCAACTTGACTAAATGAACCCAACTTGACTAAATGAACCCAACTTGACTAAATGAACCCAACTTGACTAAATGAACCCAACTTGACTAAATGAACCCAACTCAACTAAATAAACCTAACTCGACTTAATAAACCAAACTCAACTCAACTTTCAGCTATCCTATACCCCCTATGGGGAGGAATATTGAAAGAGGTTTATTTAAACGCAAAAAATTTCAAAAAGAAAATAAAAGATGCTGAAAAAAGGATAGCAGTGAAGAAAAAAGTGATGATCCATAACATATTTTGACACAAAGAAATCCAACCTCACCCTCAGCTCGGGACCTGAAATGTACCGCCCTGGTAGCACCAATTTTCATAAACTCACTAGTTGCATCATTCTTTCAAGAGTAAAATAAGTGCATTAATTCACTGAAGAAGAATACATTAGACAAGATGTCTAACACAAAAATCAGTCTGGCACCTTTGAAAATCTAGGACTAAATGTTTCTCACATGCACTGTATAACATTACAGAGTTGTTGGTTGGTTGGTTCGTGTGTCTGTGACGCTCATCTTGAAGCTCAATGACCGTATCTGTGATACGAGTTTCACCAGTGCACAGGTACAAGAATATTGTAATTGCAGGTACTATTAGGATGGATATATTGGTATGTCATCCACATCTGCAAGATATATTTGAGCAAAAATTGAATCTCGTCATGTTTGACGGGCCCTGTACACTAGCTGTGGCATAATGACCTAAGTAATGTATGCATACAACTACCATAAGAATGGAAGCTACTTGATGATGTGATGGTAGCTTTGGAAGCAAGTAAGTAATAGTTATTGGTAAAACAAAATACAGGAATACTTGGTGCAAAAGAATAATTCAACAAATTTTCCATCTTGTTCTTATCCTCCATAATGATGAACATAATCATGGCACAAATATAATTTCTTCATAAACAATCTACAAATCAAGAATTGAAAAGCTACCAAAAGAAAACCCTTCAGAACATGTTTTTTTTTAGAATTTATCAAAAAAATACCAAAAGCAAAATTCCTAAATATATTTTATTCAAAAACCTACAAAACCGATGACAGTTTTATTCTCATTTTTCAAATCTGAATTAATTTCAACAAAATGATAAAATAAAATTCACTACCAATGCTTCCAATGAATTTCACATAAAAAATTTCCACTAAAGATAAATTTTAATACTTCCCACATACATCCAGATTGACAAAAAGGAACACAAGTTTCTATATATTTATGCTGGTTTTCTTTTTTTATTTCTGGCTGTTCATGCAGAAATTTATTAGGAAACACTATTGAATCCTGACAATAACCTGTTTCTGAAGAAATTGTCAAGCTATTTGCTTTAGGGTAGAATAAAAAAAAAAAGACCATAGAAGATTAGATTGGATGACTTAGCTCAAGCTCCCTCCATCACCACAACAAAAGCATTCCAAAGAGGAAGAAAGAAGGTACCATTTAGTATTGACACAAGCAAAAGAGGAATCTATGCACAAAAAGTGCTCCTACCCAAAATACCGTCTAAATAGAAACACGTTTGGATATAATTTGATAGAATTAGGATAGAAATAGAAGTATTAGGCTCTGAAAAACAAGAGAGCAGTAAACCAATGAAAGATAACAAAACAAAGAAGCTATTCTTTTTCAACAAAAAGAAGGCCTACCTAACCTTCAACTTATAAAGTCTGGCAATAGAACTTTTCCCTTCAGACTATCATTTTGATTTTTTCAGTAAATAACTCCTAAAGTCAATTAGAAAATGCTGGACATTTGTGTTATTTATTCATCTAATAATTTTCATTAAACACAGAGAACCCAAGAATCTTGAATTTTTTGTTTTAATATTAACTTTTGACCAAAATACTGGAAGTTATGGCCTTAAAATATTTTTTTCACATTTTCACTCAATGTTTCCATAAACAATAAAACTTTTTGACCACATCAATACTTGGTTGTGAAACAGGGAAAACTATTTATAGAACCAGAAATTACCATGAAATTTTTCCAAATTTCTAATAAAATTATTTTAGAAAAGGAACCAAATCTGCAAAATGAATGTTGAGTTTTTCATAGGACAAATCATGTACCCATTGAAACAAACAAATGAACAAACAACACTGAGCAGCTAAGGTGTTTTATTTCCAATTGCCAAGCTTTATTAATATCTTTATCTTCAAGCCTAATATATCTCACCTTGTTCACTGGTTTTTTCAAATGCCTAATAACTAACACAAGAACGCCATCACGGTTTTCCCCCTGTCAAGACCGGTACCCATTTCAGACACCTTGGTGGAGTGCCGTGGGCATCTCATGAACTACTCAATAAGCCCACCTGAGATGCAAATTTTACCCCAGCACAAATAAAAACACATTTGAACAAGAACCAAGGATGTTAGGAGATGAAAAAATTGGTCTAATATTCATAAGTGAAAATTCAATGCAGAGTGAATTCATGAGACGTGATGGCTCAGTCATAGATATACTTTTTGTGCATTTTCTATTATTGAATTAGCAAATTGAGAAAAATAAATTAGTTCCCCTTCCTATCATGCATTCACAAAAATTTCAATATTATTACTGAACAAGCCAAACAAAAAATTGCAGTTCTCTCAACATGAAATATTCTTGAATAGTTGCATATACTTCATGGCATTTCCATTAAAAGTCAGATTCTAAACACCTGATTGATTAATTTTAAGTTAATTTTAGCCTTCCTTACCACAACAAAGATGTTCAAAAAGAGGAAGGATGAAGGCACCATTTAGTATGGAGTAAAGGGAATGCAGAGTCTATGCACAAAGGGTGTTTCTGCATAGGGTCACGTGCACATGGAAACAATAAGTTACGAAGGAAGGTTATGAAACAAGATAAAAGTTGAAAAAGAAGTCCGAGTTGCTGGAAACAGGACAGCATTGAACCAAAAGACCTGGTTCTTAACACAACAAAAAACCTTTTATTTCAACAACAAAAAAAGCCTACCTAAATCTTAACTCAGGACTACACATTTCCCCACGTGAGCGCTAATTCTTATAGATTCAATAGTTGTATTACCCTGTGTTCTATACACCTATGTAGCAGAGGCCAGTCAGGGAGACTGGCCTCGTAAGTTACTTAAACACGTTCACCGGGTTTCTGCTGTAGTTAACAGTTGGTTTGGTTAGGTTGCAAGTTGAAGAATTGGGAAACCGACTTTGCTGCTCAAATATATTTTGATCAGTCCTAAGAAATGCAAAAAATGCAATGGCACAATAACATTTTTCTTTGTATAATTAGTTATTTTTTGAAAGGATGCAAAATAGATGAAATGCCATTCATTTATACTGGTATGTGAATGAGCAATTTACCAAACGGTACACATATCTCAATACCTATGGAAGGTGTTGATATTCAACAATGATATTCCCATAGGAACTTCCCGTTAACCCTCTATTGCCTGGCGTCTTTTGGGAAGGACAGTAGAAAATCCTCAACAGAGTTCATATATTCTAAATGTTTTGATGAAAAGTTCACATTTACTAAGTTTCATAAATAATAATTCAAGAGAAATTATGGCCTTTATGTAGTGATGTTAAAATAGATGAATTTAGGTTTCAACTTCACAGCTGAATGCAAGGAAAATTCAGGAGGTAGAGAAACCTTTTTTGAGAATTCTCATCATTCACTCTCAGTTTCAATAATAAGAGAGTGAAAGTATTTTGTTCTATCTACCTAATTGAATAATTAACATTGTTAATTTGCTTTTTTGGTATGTCATTTCTGATAGGGTACATCCATCTCATGGGCACAGGGTAATTCTTGATTCATGAAAAACTTTTAACGAACAAAATGTAAAGATATGAGCTGACAGACAAAAACCAAACAAGAAAGCAACAGTTGATTTATATCACTAATGCCATGGGTGCCTAAAAATTAAATGATTTTCAATCCAGTTAATTTTCCCCTTAAGGAGAGCGTCCCCCTTATGAATCCTTGCTTCTGGGATTTCTTGAGAAACTGGGATTTTTGCTGTTATAAGAAGTGTAAGAGGTCAGGTACATCCTGTGAAAAAATGAGACTCGTACGTTTACTCGTTCGCCCGCTACGTGGGTTTGAAGAATGGGGGGGAGGGGAGGGGGAAGTTGTATTTTAACATGTTACACCTCCCCCATGGCAATTTCTTCACGGCTCAAAGTTGCTATGTCATCTCCTATGTTTCTGGATTACTCTATAATGATTTCAGGGGTCTAACTTCAAACAAAAATTTTAAAAAATTTTTTATTTGTATTGTTTATGTTCTTTTGTTTTGCTTATAATGTAAACAATGGTTTTTGTGGTTTCAAAATGCTTCTCCTCCTACAGTTTTTGAGCTACAGTGATGGTTTTGGTATCATTGGATGCGGGAAAACGCGGGCTTTTATGGAAGCTAAAATTCGTTTCCTCAAATTTATATTTTCAATATGAAAAAGTGTAAAAATAGGAAAAAAATGTCCTTTTTTGGAAATGTAAAAATTTATGACGTTATAATTAATGAGCAATAAATAATTTTGGAATGAATTTTAGCTTCCATAAAAGCCCGTGTCTTTCCGCATTCAATGATGCCAAAATCATCACTGTAGCTCAAAAACTGTAGGAGGAGAAGATTTTTGAAACCCCCCCCTTCAAACTTTGTTTTCTTTGATTTCCCATTTTCTTTTCAAGAAAATTGAACTTTTGCTCTAAGCAAAAACGGTTCCAAATTCAATTTCCTATCAGTATACCAAATTTCATTGTTCTAGGTTCAATAATAAAGAAAAAAGTCCGTATGGGGGACGCTCTCCTTTACACAACGTCAATGAAGAAATGATTAGTATTCTTCAATTGTGTTGTTATTGAAGATAACCTCTATAGATGCATGAATTTTCAAACATGTTCAGGCAAAATGAATAACTCTGCAGAAAGAGACAAAAATTTCGTAATTATAACAATGCACCTACCACATTAAAATTGGTAGAATGTCCTATTTTATATAATACTAGCAACAGATCTTGAAAATTTAACAAACCTCTCAGCATCTTGATACATTTAATATTTTATTCAGCATCTTGATACATTTAATATTTAATTCTATCATTATATTACAACTAGTAAGGTTGATCATATAAACTGGCAGTGACTGGCAATTACCTGAGGTGTAATGTACAGTCAACCCTCGATAAGACGGACCACGGTAATCCGGATATCGGATAAGACGGATGTCGTCCGCGGTAAAGGGGTTGTCCAAGTTACTGGCGTTAGTGACAATAGTTGCCAATATTTTAAAGTATACAGCAGTATAGTGCATACTGTATAATGTATTATGAATTTAGGCCTTATTAAGGTGATTATTAGTGCAAATATAGGCATATATATATATAGGCATATCGGTTATTCCGGACAATCGGCGAATCCGGACCACCCTTCCCCCCTAGTAGTCTGTCTTATCGAGGTTTGACTGTATATGCTTTCCTATTGTAAAGAAATTACAAGGAAATGATACAAGCAAAATGTTTTTCTCATACATCCAAGATCATTTTCTCAGCAACAATGCAAGCAAACACTTTTGTTTTCAAAAAAAAAAAAAAAAAGGATGTGTAACACTGATCAAATTTGACACACTTCTTTGTCAATTTCATGTATCAAATAAATTGTTTCAAAAACTCCAAAATCATTCTTCAAGTAATCTTTAAGCCTTTATTTTAGACACACTAAAATGTTATCCCAGTAGCACTTCACAGTCCTAGTAAAAAATATATATATTCAAAATACTACACCATTTATGGCCAGAATTGTAAGACATTCAACAAATGGAAATTATGCATAAACCAGTATACACAGCCCAACAAAAATGAAGGGATTTAAAATTTTCCTTAATACCAAGGGTATTATTAAGCAAGATTATGTCAACCCTCAAATCCTAGCAGACTAAGAAGATAATTTGGCACTCAAATGCAGGCATAGCATAATATGCCAATATGCTAGGCTATCAATTTAGGTGTAAGCATTGCCAAGGTAGGTTTTTTTTGCTTAATTCTCCCCACAGCTTATGCCACAACCCAAATTTCCCTTTATGGCTGACAAAAACAAAAGAAGTCAGCTCAAATCATTGAAATCTGCAAATCTAATCAAGAAATGCTGAAAGGTGTCCACAAATTGTATTAAAAGTTTCAAAGATATTTTTTCCTGATGCTTTAAGTAAATCATCAAATTTCCACAAGTACATTACAAATCAGATAGAAAACTTGTTGTAAATATCAATTTTTCAGACAAACATTTTAATCAACACTTATTAATGAATCAACTGTTTGTAAGTACTATTATAATTAATTTGGACAATTGAAATTCATTTTATGAGGCACATTTACATATGTACATTACAAAATTGGGTAAATGTGAAGGAATGGACATTAATCGATTTTCCACTTTTTGATGCCTAAATATTATGGTTTAGATAATATGCTAATATGTTAATTAGATCGAAGTAAACAAGTTTTTTTCCATGCACTTTTTGTCTGAAATGGTTAATTAGATCGAAATAAACAAGTTTTTTTCCATGCACTTTTCGTCTGAAATGAGTATTTTACAAATTATTTTTCGTCTTTGATGACGAATGCGATCTAGTAAACAGCTACTAATCGATTTTCAAATTTTAGTTGCTTGAATCATGGTAATAACATCAAAATAAACTACTTTTCTTCTATACACTTCTTGCGGCAAATAAGGATTTTACGAGTTAGAGCGGTAGGTTCTATTTGTTGCGCGATTGAGCTGTTAGAGTACGTTTGGGTACTTTGTAATTTATAATTAGCCGACCCCACGGAGCCTGCACCCACTTCTAGGATCTTTTATTTAATAACACAATAAAGGTTATCACACCAAAATAACGAGTTATAGGGATGTGTTAATTTTTGTCTTGGATGGCGGGAATGATCCAGCGCGTCGGAAGGGAGAGTCCATTGTAGTCTTTCCGTCCAACGCGCTTGATGAATTTGTTTCCGCTTCAAACCCTAGGGTTGCGGTTAGCAATTTACCGCTATAACTCATTCAATATTCATTTGCAAGGGAAAGCACATAGAAGAAAAATTGCTCATTTAGATCTAATTAACTATCAAAAATTGTTTATTTAGATCTAATTAACTATTTTCATGCACCAAAAAGTGGAAAATCAATTATGGTCCATCCCTTAACCTTTACAATAGTATCTTTCTCCCAGAGGGTGGCAGTCTCAAGAGCATAGAGTAGACAAATCTAACAAACCTAAACCTGTTGCTGAACCTATGCCTCTTAAAGGGTTTCAATTTTGTAATAATAGTCAACAGTTTACAACACATTCATAGATTTCAGCATGTAACACAAAATTTGGTCAATGTGTATTTTAGGCCATCTACGGAAATTAAGGACACCGTCTGGGTAAAAAAAAAGTCCGTTATCTATGGATGGATTTCCCTGAAATTTTTCACTAGGTGTGAAATGATGCAAAGATAATTTGTTATTTCAACAAAATTTTTGTATCAGCACTGGATTTATTTTTAATTTTTGAAAAATATAATAAAATAGCATTTTTTTTAAATCTATCTTCTACTATTTTAAAGTTACAGAACCAGTACTTCGTTTTTAGATTGCTTATATGTCTATATAACCATACGCAACAGGGAATTTTGAAAACTTTTTTTTGCGGATTTTGGGAATTAAAAAAAACTTTTTTCCATTTTTTCATGCCGTGTTATTTTCAAAATAATAAACGTATCAAAAAATGCTATTGCGTATCGGTACACCTTGCTAAGCTCTATCGGATGGTATACAAACCATTCTTGCAGCTCTAAAATTGTGGAAGAAGATACATTTGAGAAACCAATTATGAAGTTTCCATAAAAAAGTTTTTTCACAAAAAAAAAATTTTCTTATCTTTGAACTACCAGGTTTTTTACAATGAACTCTTGAGCTTTTGTAGCTCTTTTCAAGCCCTTTCAATTGATATAATTTACATTGCTGTAGCTTTGGAACTCAGGGAAAATATATACATCAAAAGACAATACGTGTAATTCTTTAGAACAACCACTTTTTTATTTTTCCATTTTTTTCAACCAAAATACGTTTTTTTTCAAGTCAACTCCTCTGTTTTGTAGCTCTTTTCAAGCCCTTTGGATTGGTGTGTTTGCCATAGCCGTAGCTATGATACTGCAGCTGTCATCAAGCTATGAATGAAAGCTGCGGTATCATAGATACGGCAGAACAGCTAAATTCTAAAATTGTCAAAAATTATAAAAAAATATTTACTCAGGGTTAGAATGTTTCGTTTGAATAATGGAAGCACTTTGAGTAGCCCATGAACAAACTATATTGCCATTCCCGCAGAGAAACACGCTCAATTGACCCCAATAATGAGGGAGGGAGGGTTCAAGGTCACGCCACCCCCATCGCTTTCCCCCCTCTGGTGGGCGTACCATTCGGAGTAGACTTAAGCGGAAAGTACCAATGGAAGCGCAAGAAAATCCTCTATAAGATGCATATAAAAGCAGAAAATCAACACTTATCCCAATTTCTACCCAGACGGTGTCCTTAAGAATTTCGTTCCAAAGAATCACTAAAGGAATCCATTTAAAACGTTTTACAGGAACGACATTCTGCTTGCTGATGCATTATTTTTGAGTTATTCAACTTTGAAGTAATAGTAGCTGCATTAATGGCATGGCTTTTGCGCGCAAAGGAGAGGGTGTTCCAATAATGCCTCAGAGGAGGAAAAGTTATTGTTTTTCAAATATATGGCATAATTTATTATTTACCAACCTTGCGGAGTCTGAGCCCACTTCTAGGATATTTTAGTTAATAACACAATAAAGGTTATCACCCAAACATATTAGCGCGACTGAAATAGTGAAGACTTAAATCAATATGCCCTCAACATCACTTTCAAGATGGCGGCAACCGTACCGGGTGGCCGCCATTTTGAAACTAATATAAGCAAAGTCTTCACTAATCCAGTCTCACTAATATTTTAGTGTTATAACCTTTATTGTATTATTAACTTAAACATCCTAAAAGTGGGTTCAGGCTTCGCGGGGTGGGCAAATAATTAATTATGTCATATATTGCGAAAACATCACGTTCTAGAACAACTGATGTTTCTCTGTACAACCTGAACTGTATTGAAGTTAAATTACTCAAAAAATATGCATCGACAAGCAGAATGTCATTCATATAAAACAATTTTAAATGGGTTCCTTTAGTGATGGAACGGAATTCTTAATTTCTGTGAACCTCCTAAAATACATTTTGACCTAAAATTTAAATGCATCAGAGTATGAAGAAGTAACCATATATTATTCTCTGTAATTAGCAGTATTCTTTGTATACTTTGGGTCATTATCAACATATTTCAAGTCATAATAAAACAACTGGAATTTTTGAATGAAATAATAAAAAATTTACAAAATACAAATAGCCTACATTAGGCTACATAAGATATCAAAACAAAATACATGAGGTACACAACACATTAAGAAGTAACATAAACAAGTAAAAATCGAAGGAAATTGAGACTCTGTTTAACATAAAAAAATATACAGGCCTAGCCATTTATTAATGAAAAATAGAACCTACTTGATACTGTGCAACTGCTAAAACTTTAAATTTGCTACAAAATACAATAACTCAAACTTAATTCAACTAACCTTGACAAATCTCTTAAATAAAATATACTTGAATCAAGAAACTAGTTAAAACTTCCTGCACTTGAAATAAACAAACCAATGTTTTGATTGCCTTGGATTTTAAGGCAACACGTTTTATCCCTACATGAATGAGGAAACTCTCGTGGAACTCGAGCATTCCACGTTGAACAAGCTCACATATCAACAAGTCATTCCCGAAACATCACGAGCATTTTTTGAGTTACCCGAACATTTTTATTTTAGTTTACCCTGATATATTTTACTGACTTCCATGTTTTCCGAGTTACAAACATGAGAGATGTGAAAAAAAAATAATATTCTCATTCTAACTCTCTTTTTAAATATTTCATTTCTAGACTTGACTGCTACTAATTGCACCATTAAAGGAAAGGAACTGTAAAAGACGAAGTATTTATTGCGAATAAAATAAACAGGCAAGTGAATAAAAAAATTAGATTTGAGTAGAAGCATGGAGGAAAATTGGATGAACAAAAAAATTAATTTTTTTATACGCCTAGTAGTAAGAATAGAAACTTCTTTGAGTAAAAAATTTAACATACGGTTATCAATTTGCATTTTCAGAACTTCCATCTTCTTTGACTTACTGAAATACTGTACGTTCTTCAGGATTGTAAGCCTGATCCTCAAAAAATACCACTATTTGAATCAATGAATAATTGAATGAAATAATGAACTCTATTTTATAACTACGAGTCTCTGAAAATGTTACTTTACCTGTTTCACTAGTTTATGCGTGGCTGGAGAAATTAACGCGGAGAAACTTTATGAAGCTTCTAGAAACACAGCAAGGGAGAACATTTTGACGTTTTAATTGCCAAAGGTCGACCAGCTAAGTACATTTAGGCGAATGTCAGTTAGAAATTTTTTTTTCAAGAATGGAGACGTTACGCGAATCAGTTACACAATAATCCAGTCACTCATACGAAGAAAGAAAAGTTTTTAAATCTAAAACAGAAAGAAAAATTAGTTACTGATTAAGCAGCAACTTAGGTGACAGCTGATGAACGATATTTCATCGAGATTACTAACCAGAAAAATCACAATACTGGATTTTCCAATTATTAAAATTCACTGTTTGTGTAATTTTACTATTTTCATAGTACGCAATTAAAATAGAATGTAAAACTTATTTTTGGGATGAATTAGAGTTAAAACAAACAAGTTGTGTAAAAACAGCCGTTATTAATAAAACACAGAAGAATTTTCCTGAGGTATAGATTTATATTTTTCACACAAATAACTTTCATTGGCAGCCTTTCCTCTGAAAAAGTGATCAATATCGCAATTATGGACATAAAAGGCTCATCTGGAATTGCTAGTACATACCAGAAAAATTAACCCAACTTTGGTGGCGAACGTTCCAACTAGCTTAACAAAAACAGCGTTACAACTAAGGTCACCAGCGCACAGGGAATGCACTCTCAAATGATTCTTAAACAAACCTATTTGACAAAGAGCGCAACAATTTTATAAGCATGCGTCCAGTGCCATATATACTCTAGGTTTATACATTTAGTTATAACAGATACACACAGTAAATGTCTAGCTCTTCTGTGTAAGCTCGTCGACGCCAAGTACATCACGCTTTACGTTGCTGCCTTGCAGGGCAATTGGAACGCATTGCTTCCTTTTCAAAGCTGAAAGGGAAAATTTGTACACATTCTCCAATCGGAAAGTCTTCTTAACCTAAAATTCTTCTTTGGCTGAAAATTTTGATCACAAGTTCAAGTATTGGAAATTCTTAATAAATACGCCACATTATAAAAAGCCATCTACGAGTACTGGGCCAGATTATAAATTACCTCAGACGAGATGAATTGTAGTCGGCCGCCAACGTATTGCCACTCGTATCATAAATAAAAATCGAGCCTAACTTCCAAGAAACATCACAACGCACTGACAGTCTTTTGTTAAGGCACATAATCTAACACACTCATGCTCTTCATTTTGTATTCATTTACAGAGTTTCTTTCTAGTGTTCTCCAGTGTGATACTTGTACATATACCTATTTCGACACATGGCAAACAACAGTACGCACACAAATGCTGTCCCACAATTGTCACGCAGTTCACAAGCGTTCAGTGAAACTCAAAAAAGCTCGCAAATACACAGTAACTTGACCATCCCAATACGTCCATTCTCATATCAGAAGTTGAAGGCAGAAAGGAAGCGGCAAGATAAGATTAGACTAGATGTTAGTTTAAGTTTCCCTACAAGCAACAAAAGCGCTCCAAAGAGAGGAACGAGGAATGCATCACTTAGTATGGACTAAAAGGGAACGCGGAATCTATGCACAAGGTGCATGGGAATATGAAGTTGAGACTGAAGTTTATGAAGTCAGATTGAAGTTGAAGAAGAAAGTAGTAAATACTGAAAAACAGGACCGAGTGAACTGAAAAAAATATACTCCGTAACAAACCACCCAAAAAGCTACTTTATTTGAGCAAAAGAAATGCCTACCTTCCCTTTAACTCGGGAACTCGCATATTTCTCCTGTGTGGGCTAATTCGAATAAATACATTAGCTGTATTTCTCTCGGGGGTGGAAAGCAACGAACACCTTCAGTCAAGTTCCAAGACTAGATTCAAGCCAACATTACGACTTCGCACACACAGGCTCCCTTATGACAGTTCAACAGGGCACAATTTCAGGTGACACTGTGTTAAACATCACAGTTCTGAGGAAAGCTTAAGGTAAGAATATTCAACCTTACAGGGGCAAGCCTTTAGAATCAATATAGGCTAAAATTTAAGTACCTCCATTCTACAACAAGAGCATGCTTCAAGTGCCAGACGTACAGTACACTTGTATATATTTGCCCCTGTGTTTCTCCTTGACGAATGAGTGGAAGGCTTGGGCACACAGCTCGTAGCCTGAGCACTCGAGAAAACTAGCGAGCGAAGTGGCCAAGCTATCGAACATGACGATATGACTTGGGTACGAGGGCATAGGATCTGCAACTTCATAACGATACATGGACGCCATGCTGTGTTTACGGACACAGAAGCTTGCACTCGTGTTGTTGTGTGATCCCTCTATGGCTTCCTCATGGTGTCTTTTTAGGGCTTCCTCACGCCGTGGAGTGGGAGGCAGGTGCGACGCTAGCCAAAGCTCGGGGCTCTCGTAGAATTTGTCCGACTCGTCGATGTAGTGAGGCGTGAACTGCAAGTTCGGCTCGCATGTGAGGAACCGCACGGGTACAGGCACGTGCACGTGGCTGGAATGAGGAAATTGAATCATTTTTGAGACAATATGATTAGGGAAGCGTGTATACTAGCCCTGGGAAGGAGGTACGGCTTACATGTGGTTGGAATGAGAAAATGAAATGATTTTTGAGCCAACTTTGTGTAGGGACGTGTGGATGCTATGCCTGGGGAAGTGTGAAATGAGAAAATAAATGAATTTGACTAGGCCAGGAGATGTGTGGCTGTCATGCCAGCATGTTTCCAAAATAAAATGCTTCGCATTTACCAGGCATTTCCTCCTTCCGAGAGGGTAGCCAACAGCAAACCAAAGGAAAAAGATGAACAAATAAACAAACATTCAACCTTAGATATCCTTAGTCACTAGGAGGCGAGAGAGGCTGCACAGGCCGCACCAGAACTGCCCAGATCAATAGCAGCCCAGCACAACCATCTACCACAATCAGGCCCAACAGCCATAGCTGGTTTACCCCGACCGCTTCATTGAGCGCAGCCCCTCCGCACATGCCAGGGCAATCATACATGCCGGCAGGCTTCCAGTTACCGCGTCAAAATTTACAACCTTATTCATTCACTGCTTTCACTCACTTCTGTGAGCAGTCATCTCTCTCACCACACCTTCAGTCAGAACCCTCTCATACAAAGCACGCTTCACCCCATCTATCCAACTCATCCGAAGCCTGATACATATGACCTTATACATTGGATTTTCAAATGCCTTATAACTAACGCCAGGACGCCATTACGCTTTCCCCCGGTCAAGACCGGTACCCATTTCAGACACCTGGGTAGAGTGGGGTATTGTGCTTGGAATTTTTCCCCTATACCCAACAGAGAAAATTGCCACCAGCGCCGGGACTCGAACCAGGGTCTGCCTGGACGGAGGCAAGTTCGCTAGTCTCACAGCTACGACGAGCGACGAGTAAGAGTGAAGTGAATACCACTCACCTCCGATGTATAAATCTTTTTCCCCAGCCGCTCAGCATTCATTCTTTGAAAACGCCTAAAAAATCCACTCTTTCATCCACTCGCTTACTGATCTTCTTGACTGCACCTGCTTGCTCCTTAACCAACTCATTTCTAATCCTATCACTTCACGTTAATGCAAACATGCTTCTTAAACACTTCATTTCAAACACATCCAGCTTCTTCTTCTCAGCTGCTCTCATTACAAAATGCTTCGTAATGTTGGGTAAATGCAGATTAATGCTATGGACTAAAACTGGTAAGAATATTGCTTGGCTGCTTGTTTCAAAGGAAGGCTTATGCAAAAAATATGGAATGTTTCAATCCTCACCTGCATTACCTGTATCCTCACCTGCACCACCCGTACCCTCACCTGCACCACCCGTACCCTCACCTGCACCACCCGTACCCTCACCTGCCCCACCTGTATCCTCACCTGCACCACACGTACCCTCACCTGCCCCACCTGTATCCTCACCTGCACCACCCGTACCCTCACCTGCACCACCCGTACCCTCACCTGCCCCACCTGTATCCTCACCTGCACCACCCGTACCCTTACCTGCCCCACCTGTATCCTCACCTGCACCACCTGTATCCTCACCTGCACCCCCGTACCCTGACCTGCACCACCCGTACCCTGACCTGCACCACCCGTACCCTCACCTGCACCACCCGTTCCCTCACCTGCCCCACCTGTATCCTCACCTGCAACACCCGTACTCTCACCTGCCCCACCTGTATCCTCACCTGCAACACCGGTACTCTCACCTGCCCTTCCCTAACAGTCACCTACACCACCCACACCTGTAGAGAGGCGTTGCATGGCAGGGCGTGAGGAAGAGAACAGAGGGCGCGGCGGGCACCAGCACCAGCAGGGTGCGCAAGTCCTCCATGATGGCCACGGCCCCCCGCTGATGCGCCAGGCCGAAGTACAGCACCAGTGCGGCGCTCGGGCACACAAGCCACGCTAGCAGCCCCACTCGCCTGCACGCCCGTGTGCTCTCATTACTGGGGTCCAGCTCATTTTTTGAACAACCCACCGATGGGTTAACACTTGGAGCGCAATTGGTTAAACTGAAGTTCAACATTGATGACGCACATTGCGGTAAAAGGTTTAACTTTTAACTGCTCAAATTTTTCTCCTCATATTCCCAACATCACAACCACTATCATTATTATTCTGATGCTGGCATCAGGTGATCACCAAGACCAAAATGAGGACGGAACTGCTGTCCAGCAGAAAGCTTAAAAAATTACATTAGGGCACAAATTTGACGAGAAATAAATTGTGTTTAGCATTTCTAATGAGTGTGCCATACATGGCACGTTGGGCAGTTAAGGGCCTGCATTAGAGCCTAAAATTGCGCATGGTAGCCATTGTTACTTGTACATAAATGAGCAATACACCAAGTGGCACACACAGGTGCCTATGCATAGTGAACGTATCAAGGCCTGCGTTAGAGCCTACAATTGTGCAAGGTAGCCATTGGTACTGTTACACCACAAATGAGCAATACACCAAGTGGTACACACAGGTATTTATGCACAGTGAACGTATTAAGGCCTGCGTTAGAGCCTACAATTACGCACCCAAGCCTGTACCACTCAGAGCGCGCCCACGTCTTCTGCAGCAGCGTCAGTTGGTGTCCGCACAGCACCAGCAGGCACGGTAGCAGCGGCAGCAGCAGTCGTATCTCCTTGTGGCCAATCATGCTGCAAATAATTGTTAATTGAGTAATTTTAGAGTACGAATTATGCTGGAAATGGTTAATAGTTGAGTTATTTTAGTACATGAATTATGCTGGAAATAATAAATAATTGAACAATTATAGTACACTAGCTATGCTGGAAATAACTGAATGAGTTAATAATTTCAATACGGCAATCATCCTGGAAAGAATTAATAATTGAACGATTTCAACACAGCAATGATGCTAAAACCAGAACTCTGGCAGCGTTCTCTGACATACGGCTATGTCCTGGAAGACATAAGCAATAGGTACGAAATGAAAAATCTATTCTGAAAAATGAAGAGCTTTTTGTACTATCCAAAGCAGCATGTGAACTGGGAAATGTCAAGCCCACTTACAATCTCAATTCATTGCGGGCTTGTGTCGAGAACAATACCTTATCTACTATTTGTATTATACTCAATTTGCCTCGTAAAACAAGGTACCTTTCTTCTATGGTTACATGACAACGTTTTTCTTACATTTGAAAATCATGAGCACTAGCAGGCGAGCAGCAAGCATCACTTGCAGCAGGTGAGAGTGAAGGCACTGCTGAAGAGCAGCAGGTGGGCATCACCTGTAGCAGGCGAGAGTACCAGCGTAGGAGCACAGCAGCAGGCACGTAGCATCACCTGTAGCAGGCGAGAGTGCCAGCGTAGGAGCACAGCAGCAGGCGAGCATCACCTGTAGCAGGCGAGAGTGCAGGCGCAGGAGGAAAGCAGCAGACGAGGGCCCCACGCCCCCCGGAGGAAGGTGTGCAGGAGGGCGGGCAACAGCAGGGCCGTGTGGGGGCCCAGTGCAGAGGGCAGGCCTGACGTCACGTACCAGTGCCACGGGTGCCGGCCTGGGCGGAGACCACGGTGAAGGAAACAAGGTAGGTTCAAACCAGTCTTTTTTTGTTGGCTGTGTGGGATTGCTGACGTCACGGCAACGAACCAATGGCAGCGCTCATATTGCTTCTGGTAGCACTGCTACCCCCAAATCTGGCTCTACTATTGGCCTAACAACAAAGCGTTTTGGCGATGCCATAAAATTGGTTTGAAATAAAGCCCTTCTATTTGCTAGCCAAACATGAAGAAGAGTATTTTTTCCCATAGAAACGACCCTACCTTGTTTCCTGTACTGTGGCAGAGACACTGAGCCTCATATTCGTCCTGATTTAGCGTCGTGCTAATCTAACCACAACAAAGATTAAATTGTATCTTAATTTAGGTCTCCCTAACCACTACAAAAAAAGGGCGTTTCAATGAGAGATGAAGGCACCATTTAGTATGGAGATAAGGGAATGTGGAATCTATGCAGAAGGGGCATAGAAACAGTAAGTTCAGAAAGAAGTTCATGAAACAAGATAAAAGTTGAAGAAGAAAGTAGCAGGTGCTAAAAAACAGGACAGCAGTGAACCGAGATAAGGACTTGACATAACAAAAAACATTTCACTTGACCAAAATGAAAACCTACCTAACTCTCAGCTGGGGCCCTTAAATTTTTCCTCTGGGAGTGCTAATTCCCATAGATACAATAGTTGTATCCCCTGAGGGAATCTAATCCCAACAAAAGTGTCAATGCTAATGATACATCCAACACAATCTACAATCTAACCACAACAAAAATTTATGCGCTAATTTAGGCATGCTAGCTGCCAATGTTCAACTATGGTTATGGTCCATGTTCAACAATGTTCAAGGTAGTCTACAGTGTGAAATTTCTCACCGTAGTGGTCAGCAAGGTCACTAAGTACGTTGAACTTTACAAAGTTCCATGGCACAAACGTAGGCTGGCCGTAGTACAGGGAGTCCAGAACGCACACTGCACAGCTCACCACAGCACTGGAAATATGTATGTCACTTTATAGATTAGATTAAATATTAGTTTAAGCCTCCCTCACCGCTAAAAGAAGCATTCCAAAAAGAGCAAGGAGGAAGGCACCATTTAGTTTGGAGATAAGGAGACGTGGAATTTATCCAGAAAGGGCTTAGAAACACTAAGTTGAGAAAGAAGTTTATGAAACAAGATAAAAGTCGAAGCAGTAGTAGGTGCTGAAAAACAGGACAGAAGTGAACCGATAACAGGTGGTCCTTAACATAACAAAAACATTTTATTTGAACAAAAAGAAGGCCTGCCTAACCCTCAGTTTGGGCCCTTACACACATCCCCCCTGGGAGCGCTAATTCCCATAGATACAATAGTTGTATCCCCCTGAGGGGTGCTTTACTTATATTCCAGACTGGACTGTGGTGTCTTGGGAATAATGCACACAACCATACGGCCATATGAGGTAAAAAGTAACAAAGGAAGCAAAGATGGGGCAGTGAAGTTGAGATAATCATTGATGTGATATCCCATCGAGCAATTCAACACAGTGCACAATTGCAGAGGAAGATTGGAAATAAAAGAGAGAATTGCAAAAGTTATTAATTTCAGCATGCTAGAGACCTACAGTGCTGAACTCAGAGCAAGTTTAACACATATGGATACTCATCTCATGGCAAAATTGATTTGTGATAGGCATACATAATACCCCTGATTACAGACGTCACATCCGATAGCAGACGAAATTACTCTCGGTCACAGACGTTACATCACAAAATTACATCGTATCGCTAGTGTAATACCTGAAAGCAAACGTAACAAAAGGCTACACATCAGATCACAAAAGTAACATCTGATGGCACACATTACACATCTAATCACAGGTGTAACATCTGATGGCAGATGTAACACTACACATCTGATATGTTGTGCTTTGTATTTTACGTATTACTTTTGGCGAACGTTTCCTCATTACTTAAAATAATTTAGAACAGTATTTTAGTCTATTCAGTAGCATGTTTGGTGTCTGCTAACTTATAGTAAACATCTTCCAAGGCATTCTCCAGTAGTATTCAAAGTATTTATAGACTTGGAAATATGTAAATAGTCTTTTTTTCATTCTTAACTAGAGAAATAAAATGGAGCCACTCTGGAAACAAATGGTTTTCCTTTCTTTTTTCTTCCACGACCAAGAAGTGCCCACACCCACACCAGACTCACGCGAGAGCAGCAGCCCGGCACAGCAGCACCAGCCTTCGCGTGGAACACAGGAGCTGCGCAGCAAAGAGCGGCAAGAACAACACGGCAGTGGTGGGCCGCAGGGCGCACCCCAGCCCCACCCACCACAGGTACGACACCGACACGTCGCCTGCACGCACACATTGGGGTTAGGTCCCTGTTGTTATCAGGGTTTGTGGTGTGAAATAGCTATTTTTAGTAAGGTTTATGCTGCAATGTAGCACAAATCTTTAGTCATGGAAAAAGCTATGCGCAGGAATCTTTTGTAACAAGAAAATGATTTACCTGGGAATGCTAAATAAATCATTGGTGAAAAGAAAATAATATATCGATCATTGGAAAGAACATCACAAGTAGAAATTCTTAATTTTTTCAGGAAAAGTGATTTCAACATGGTAAACTTCTTTACAGAATTAGTTTTGATCAAAATAAGGAATCCTTCCTCTCGGTCAATTTTAAAGGTACGGTTATGACGGTTTTACTAAAATACGTAGAAAGAAATGGCAAATTCAACAATACAGACAAGTTAATTTTCCTAAATTTGGAGTTATGACGTTCTTTCCAATGAGCGATATCTAGGAATGCTGCATAAATATCTAGGAATGCTGCATAAATATCTAGGAATGCTGCATAAATATCTAGGAATGCTGCATAAATATCTAGGAATGCTGCATAAATATCTAGGAATGCTGCATAAATATCTAGGAATGCTGCATAAATATCTAGGAATGCTGCATAAATATCTAGGAATGCTGCATAAATATCTAGGAATGCTGCATAAATATCTAGGAATGCTGCATAAATATCTAGGAATGCTGCATAAATATCTAGGAATGCTGCATAAATCGAGTGAAACAGGAAAATGATTGATCCAGGATTCAGGAATGTTGTATGAAATTTGGTAACAAGAAAACGAGTTATTTAGGAACCTTGCATGAATCCTTCGAAACAAGGAAATGATTTATTCAGAAATGCTGCATAAATCTTTGGTAAAAAAAAATTATTTATGCAGAAATACTGCAGGAATCTGAGTGAGTAGTAGGAAAATGATTTGTCCAGAAATGCTGAATAAATCTAGGGTAACAAGGAAATGATTTGTCCAGGAATGCTGAATAAATCTAGGGTAACAAGGAAATGATTTGTCCAGGAATGCTGAATAAATCTAGGGTAACAAGGAAATGATTTGTCCAGGAATGCTGAATAAATCTAGGGTAACAAGGAAATGATTTGTCCAGGAATGCTGAATAAATCTAGGGTAACAAGGAAATGATTTGTCCAGAAATGCTGAATAAGTCTAGGGTAACAAGGAGATGATTTGTCCAGAAATGCTGAATAAATCTAGGGTAACAAGGAAATGATTTATCCAGGAATGCTGCACTTATCCTTGGCAACAAGAAATTGATTATCAAGTGTGCGGTGCTAAAGTTATTTCAATTAGGATATATGCAGAAGTGTTACTAGTATGCTGGGTACGAGCAAAATGATGGCCAATGAATAAGTTTCATATTTAATATTAGCTTTCTTTTAGAGAAATAATCTTCTTTCAGATATTATGTTCTTTACCAGAAATATTAATTTGAATAATTTTACAATGATTATTTTGTGTTTTACTAAACCACAAAAGACAATCTACAACAATACAAAAAACTTATCCGAACTCAACTAAAGGAAGCTAACCTAAAATTTAGATATTTAACATGGTACCTTACATCTTCCCCCCTGGGTGCACTAATTCCCATAGATACATTAGCTTTATCTCCCTGAGGGGAAGTAGTATGACAGAATATCTGTTTTCACACTCACTACATACAAAACTATTTTTGTGTTCACAATTTTAGTAAAGCCAACGCAATATTTGGTTAATACAGTGACTTCCGTATCGTGACCTAAAACAATTACGAGCTTTCTGCCAAGAGAAAAAAAGCACTTTTCATTTGATCTTTGGATTTTTGAAAATTAATTTTGATTTTTTTAAAATTTATTTTGATTTTTTGAAAAATTAATTTTGATTTTTGAAAAATAATTTCTGATTATTTGAAAATTCAATTTTTATTTTTTTTTTAAATTGAATTCATAGAACCACACCGTTATTTTGCACTTCTTGCAAAACGAGTCATGGGCTTACAAGCTCAAAAGAACAAATCCTTTACTTGCTGCAGTGAATCCAAAAACAAGAAAAAATGACAACAAACTTCAAAATAATATTAGACTCGTTAAATTATTTTAAAAATTACGATTTAGTGAGTGAACAGAAAAAAAAAATGAGGATATGAGATATTACCTAAAAATGAAATTGCACTGAAACAGTTAATAAAAGGAGTCAAAATATGAAGAGATACATAAAACAAAGAGAACAAGTTGAAAAAATTAACAGATCAGATTAACAGAACGAGAAAAAAAATTAACTGAAACAAAAAACAACGAGTAAGACCAAGAGAACAAGTGGAAAACGACCAAAAGTAAGAAAAAAATGAACTAATACATACAACAAACAAGGGAACATGATGAGCAAAACAAAAAATACATAAAACGATGAGCACAACCAAGAGAAGAAGGTACCTAACCTGTGCGGGGCAGCCAGGGGTAGGTGCAGAGTGCCCTCATGGTGGCGGTGGTCTCAGGCACACCAGAGATGGTGCGGCCACCGCAGTACTGCACGAACCAGCTGCTGGCCAGGCACAGCGCTGCACTGCCCCGCACTGACCTCCCGTACACCTGCAACGGTCATTGGCTGTGGCAACACAAGCCGTGGCAACACTAGCCGTGGCAACACTAGCCGTGGCAACACTAGCCGTGGCAACACTAGCCGTGGCAACACTAGCCGTGGCAACACTAGCCGTGGCAACACTAGCCGTGGCAACACTAGCCGTGGCAACACAAGCCGTGGCAACACAAGCCGTGGCAACACAAGCCGTGGCAACAAAAGCCGTGGCAACAAAAGCCGTGGCAACAAAAGCCGTGGCAACAAAAGCCGTGGCAACAAAAGCCGTGGCAACAAAAGCCGTGGCAACAAAAGCCGTGGCAACAAAAGCCGTGGCAACAAAAGCCGTGGCAACAAAAGCCGTGGCAACAAAAGCCGTGGCAACAAAAGCCGTGGCAACAAAAGCCGTGGCAACAAAAGCCGTGGCAAAACTAGCCGTGGCAAAACTAGCCATGGCAACAAAAGCCATGGCAACACAAACCTTGGCAACAAAAGACTTGGCAACAAAAGACTTGGCAACAAAAGACTTGGCAACAAAAGACTTGGCAACAAAAGACTTGGCAACAAAAGACTTGGCAACAAAAGACTTGGCAACAAAAGACTTGGCAACAAAAGACTTGGCAACACAAGCCTTGGCAACACAAGCCTTGGCAACAAAAGCCTTGGCAACAGTCATTGGCAATAGCAACAGACATTAGCAGTGGCAACAGTCATTGGTTGACACATCACAAAAAAAAAAAGAAATTACTGGCTATTTCATAATAATCAATCAACATAACAGAAATTACAGGAAAAGTCCAACATAGAAAACACTCTCCCTACTTATACTGAAACGGAGCATTTATCTACGGCAAAATTTCTTCCAATTATTTGCACAAGTGATACCATAATAATTAAATTGAAGTTCCGCTGATTTGAAGGTTCAATTCAAACAAATGCATGTGTGAAGAATTGGAGTGATGGAACTGCTAGAGCACACTAGGGCTATTTACTTAATATTCATTGTTATTAAATATCAATAATTATTCAGTATTAATGGTTAGGGCTATTATTAAGTAAAAATTTAGGTAATTAGATAGAACTGACCAATATTTTAATAAAATTTTAATAATTAAATACTGTTTGCTACCAGAAATGCGTTACATTTTTATATAGTAAAGAGAACAAGTTATTCTGCAAAATAATGCATAGGGAGGAGTGCAATGACATCATGAATCAAGTCAGAGACAAAGGCATCACTAAATTCTCTTCCTATCACAATAGTGTAACCAGCAATAAAGCACTTATTGTACTTCCATTATATTCATGAAGTATATAAATACTCGAGCATTCACACGAAATATGAGGAAACAATCGCCTGAGGTAAATGTTTCCATGTGCTCACAACACAATGTGAGCACAAATAAATAAATATTTCAAAAGAAATTTATGCTCCAATATTTCTGCACCAGATACAAAAATGAAAGAGAAACAAAATTAGCCCCAACTCTCAAAATCTTGATACTTGTAAAGGATTGAAAATCCATGAAAGTAAGAGCATCCTACCCAATTGAAATTCTGAGCCTTTTACAGATCGTTTTCAGGAAGTTATAAGCCAAGAGTTTAGTCGTTTTCAAGCAGTAAATTAGCCTTTTTCGGAGCAAATGTCTAGTATTTTAAGCCCTTTTAAACGGCTATTTCTGGGCATCGAAACGGCTAATGCAACGGCCATTTTGGGCTTCTCTACTACCTGAACGAGGCTATTCACGACCATTTTTGGCTTTTCCATTGCTTGAACGAGTCTCGTCCTGGCCTTTTTGGGCTTCCTTACTGCTTGATCAAGGCTAATACCGGCCCTTTTGGGCTTCCTTACTGCTTGATCAAGGCTAATACCGGCCTTATTAGGCTTCCGTACGACTTATAGAGGGCCTTGCAACGACCACAAAGAGCTTCAACATCAGATTTTTTATACGATTTAAAGAGTTTGTAAGGCCGGGTCTTGTGACTGCTTCGCCTAGTGAGTTCCGATTTGAGGCGAGTGAAGCAGCGGACTTACGTTTATACTTCTCCGGCTGTAGGTATCGATGATAAGCGGCGGAGAAGTGGGAACTTTTTGAAAAATAAATTTACATTGGGATATATTAAGATTACTGAACATAGAAGGACTAGAATCGAGGTTTGAGGGGTAACTAGGGTAAAGCACTACAAGTTGAATGCTCAGCGTTCGACAACCCAAGTGTTCCAACAGTTATAAGCTATCATTCATATTTATTTTATATAATGCATTAATAAAATGCCAATTTGATGTTATGCTCAGCAGTTAGCTTTTCTATCCTAGTTTTCATGTTGACTGGATTAATTATTTATAGTATTGTTGAAGATGTTTAACGAACCTTACCTAATCTAACTTAACTAAGTTAGGTTAGTTGAAATTCATTTAGTTCTTTACATTTACTGAAGTAATACGACTTGTAAAACATTTACGATTACGAGTCTTTTTACAATCTATTACGCGTCCAAATAGAGGTCGTCGAAAAGGCTTGAAAACGACTTTAAACGACCCGAATGAGCCCGCAAACAGACATTGACTAGACCTATAAAAGGCCAGTTGAATGAAGAGCCCTTTTCAAGCCCTAATAGGCCAAGTATAGGTAGGAGTCGGTTTGAAGTCGTGATTTTTGGCCCTTTTGGGCCGTTTTCGACCTTTTACGACTAATTTACTACCTGAAAAGGGCGATAATTTTCAATTGGGTAATATCCAACCGTATTGCACTAAACAAGACATACCTTGAATCAAATCTTGTCCAACAATTACAGTATTTTTAGCTCAGTATGTGCAGCCTCTCAGGCGATTATAGGAATGGAACAGTGAAATGATTAATGAAGATGTTGCAATTCCCTCCAATTTGTTCAAAAAGCTGTGAAACTACCGCACAATGCTATTACAACAGTGATGTACTGAATGGTGTTTCAGCAACCCAATAGATGTACTTCATTCCTTCATATAAGGTTAAGAAATTGTCACACTGTTACACAAGCCAATCTATACCACGGTAGAGGAAACAAGGTAGTGTCAAACCAGCCTTTTTTTTGTCGACTGTGAGGGTTTGCTGATGTCACATTCAATGGCATCGCACATATGGCTTCTTTTAGCACTGCTACCATCAAATCTGGCTCCACTATTGGCCTAATGACATGGCGTTTTGGTGACGTCATAAAGTTTTTTTGAAATAAAACCTTTCTATATTTTGAAATAAAACCTTTCTATTGGCTAGCCGAACAAGAAGAAGTGTATTTTCACCCATAGAAATGACCTTACCTTGTTTCCTCTACCGTGATCTATACTATAATAAGAGCCGCGTCTGTCTGTCCGTCGAAAGCCAGCCAAAAGTGTGCGATGAGCGTATCTGTGATATAATCTTAGGAAATAGGAATGGGTGTCATGTGATTTGTCGAACATTATTATACATTTTGGACAGGCCGTGTGCTCATTAACTCTTGAGAGACTGAATTTTTTTACTTCTTACGGTCTTTCAATCATGTCCCCTTCTTTATTATTTCAAATAAAGGGGGGTGGACTAGATAAAATAATGGGAGGATCAATGGAAGTGTTTTTATACCCTAATAGCTGCACTTAAATTCTGTTTATTAGACTAAGTACCTGAGAGGGTATTGTAAAATGCTATTGTAAAAAAGGGATGATCAATGAATGAGATTTCAAAAGCACAATATGTGGGCTTCATTTCCTATTTGGTTAAGAAACTGAAAAACTATTTTAAAAATGGGAGGATCAACGAATGTGTTTTAATATGCTAATGTGTTTAAATACACTTCATTCCCTCCTATTAGGTTAAAATGAAAGATCTATTGTGCAATGCAATTGTAAGAAAAAAAGAGAATCTATGAATGTCTTTCAATATCGCAATAAGTGCCCTTTAATCCCTCTCATAAGTTAAGAAACTGAAAAGCCATTGTACAACAGAATGCAATGGTAACAATATATTCCAATATTCAACAAATGAATGCAATATTCAGCAAATATATTCCAATATCCCAATAGCTATACTTCATTCCTTTCTACAGGCCAAAAAATCTGAAAACATATTATAGAACACTTTTGTAACAAAGGTAAGATCAATAAATTTGCTCCGATACCCTAATAAGAAAGAATAAAGAAACCAACCTTCTCAGCAAGCTTGACTGCAGCATCATCACTGGCCGCAGTGAGAGCAGCGCAGCAGAGACGAGGCACCAGCGTCTGCAAACACAAATATCAACTCTCAATGAAATTGCTAATGAAATTACATTATAATGACAGCTGCCATTAATTAATTCAAGTCAAGTTTATTGCAGGTTAATTGAAACTAGCCAAGTTTAGTACAGGTTAATTGGACCTAGCCAAGTTTAGTACAGGTTAATGGACCCTAGCCAAGTTTAGTACAGGTTAATGGACCCTAGCCAAGTTTAGTACAGGTTAATGGACCCTAGTCAAGGAACAAAGTTGAACACTACATCACAAATGAAAATTTCCGAGTTAGAATTGCAATTCAGATAGCACTCAAAATTCACCCTTATGTAATCTTACATAGAATCAGAGAAATCAAACAGAGAAACAACACACTGTTCATTTGAAAACATTTTCAAAATTGAATCACAGCACTCCAATTTTTTCTGGAGGCAAGGCTACATTTGTCAGTGTGAGCCAGTTTGCGGTGCTCTTAGTAAACAGCAAAGCAACTTTTGGGATCTGCATCTAATACCCCAAGCAAATTGTACTGGATGTGGTACTGGTACTGAAAGCATTGGTGTAAACAAACCTGAAAGATCTATTGAAGGGCTGAGAATACCTAAAAAATTTATAAATAGGCTTGAAATAATGCTTACTTACCAAAAATAATACAAAATCTAAGTTGAGGTAATGCAGGATCTTGTAGACGAGAGCAAAGAACCCTGGGAAAACTATGCTTCTCAGCTGCTCACGCCATTCCCACGTCAAATAGCCATATCTGCAAGAACAAACATATAGTAAGGCCAGGTGTTGTTGCTGCTTCTGCCATTGAATTCCATTTTATGGCGGGTAAAGCAGCGGCCTTACTTAAATACTCCTCCTTTGGTTGGTATCGGTGATACGCGGTGGAGGAGTTGAAACTTTTTATTGAATAAATTTACATTGTGACATATTAAGGTTACTGAACAGTTGCAGGCATGGAGCTATAATATAGAGGAGGGAGCATAGCCGACAGAAACCTGAGCCAGCCAGTTTTCAAGATTTCTCTTATGTCTCTGGTAACCAATAGCGTTTAGGCTGGTGTGACGTCAGCACGGAAGTCAGTTACCTACTAACTACGATGGAGTGCGCATACGCTCGCTGAATGCTCTTCTAGCTGTAGAGTTAATCGTTATCATTAATTTTGGATTCTTAGATTCCGAAAGATGATAAATTGTGTTCTCTCACTTGAGGACACTTAATAATATCCAAATTAAAAGCAAAGATACATTAAGAGTTGAAAATTGTAAAGATTACAGGCCCTTGAATATAACAAATTAGAGAGCGACTTGCACACACACCTCATCCTTCGATTTATCGAGCGGTACTAATCTTGCTTTGGAAAATGGGAGGGGGAGTTGTAGAGGAGGTGGGAGGAGCCAATTTCAGCCAAACGTCTGTGGTTGGCTTACGTGTCGGGCCTTGCCAATGCCCTAGTCTGTCAACTTTTGCAGCCAATTTGAATGCGATAGAAATTGGCAATGCTCCCTCCAGATATTCTCCCTCAACGGTTGCAGAAATAAAAATGAGATTTTAGGGATAACTAAGGTAAGGCACTACAACATTATCAATGAAATTTGCACAATCTTACACTTATTGAAATAGCCCAGTTCATTTACAAAATAAAACGTGTAATAAATTAATAAATTATAAGTTAGTTTCAGCCTCTCTTACCCCCAACAAATTTGATGTTTTTTCCATGATTTTCATCTCAAGGTTTTAGAATTGCTGCATATTTTTAAGGAAAAACAAATTTAAAACAACACGCTCAGATTGTATCCCCTTCAGATAGTTAATCCATTTTCATTTTCAATGTATAGTTTGAAATTAAATTATTAATGGAAGTATTATGCTTGTGTAATATTGATCATACTTTGTATTTTATAGAACTGATGATGGAGAAACATTCTTGATTATTTTATTTTGAATATAATTACTCTTTTTATTAGCATTTTCTTTGCTTTCAAATTTTTAGTAAATAAAAACATATACTTTAGAAAAAAAAATGAGCCACGTTTCATAAGCTAAAATTTTGTGCCAGAGGATTTGTTTTTTGAGAAATTTGTCAATGGCTAATTACAAATAGGTTTGAGAGACTAGAATCAACTAGAACTTGATATAAGGCATCTCTAACCATTACAAAGATGCTTCAAAGTGACAGAAAAAAAGCCAAAATTAGTCTGGAGTTGAAAGAAAAATGCAAAAATTATATTACCACTCCAGATCTTTTGTATATATAATAGTAAGTTAAGAAGAAAGTTTATGAAGATAGATCAAAGCTAAAGAAGAAAATAAAAGGTACCAGAATAACGGACAAGAGCGAACTGAAAAAAGATAATCTTTAACAATAAAAAATATTCTCCGTTGATAAAAAAAGCTTACTTGACCTTCAGCATGGGACCTTACAATTTCCCACTGAGAAATCTAGTTCCCATAGACACTATAGTTGGGTCTTTCAGAGGAAATTGCTAAGAAAGAAGTTCATAATACGTGTTACTAAGTACTTGATCTATGTAAAAATTATTTTAAAATGAACATTTTCCAAATATCTGCAGTAAAACTCTCTTAATGATCTAATCACATACGTGTTACTAAGTACTTGATCTATGTAAAAATTATTGTAAAATGAACATTCTCCAAATATCTGCAGTAAAACTCTCTTAATGATCTAATCACATACAGTGGTACCTCGGTACTCGACCATAATCCGTTCTGAGGTGGTGGTCGAGAAGCAATTTGTTCAAACACCAAAACCAATTTTCCCATAAGAAATAATGGAAAGTAATTTAATCCATTCTTACCATTAAGAAAAATACCTAAAATATTATAAGAACGTGTATCTAAACAACAATGAAGATGTAAATTTGAAGAGCTTTTTTGGAGATGAGAGCTTCACTAATGATGTCCCCTGCCAACATTTTTTCCTTGATGAAGATAAGAAGCAACTTCTCCATTTCTTCCATTATCTGAGGCCTTTGCTTACTAATTCCTGTCACTCCCATTGCAACATCAGCTTTCTTTAACACTTCCTTATGCTTCAAGATAGTGGAAATGGTTGATTTTGCCATTTCATACTGCGACACGAGGTCGGACACTCGTACACCACTTTCATATTTTGAAATAATTTCCTTCTTCAGTTCAATAGTGGTTCTTACTATTTTCCTCTTTGCCTTCCCCTTATCACTGTCTTTCTTTGGACCCATAATTAAGGGCTAGAGCAACACAAAAAAAGTTTAAATCTGAAAGAAATACAATACTCGAACAAACTGCGTACGTCTTACTCAGCTCACGGTCAGAGTCGAACTGACGCTTACCCGCTGGCCGAGAAGGGCCGAGGAGCGCGTTCGGGTCGACTCGGCTAGTCGAGTACCGAAAATCTGTTCGAGATCCAAAGCATTTTCTACTTTAATTTTTTGGTCAAGAACCGATTTGGTCGAGTGTAGAGGCAGTCGAGTACCGAGGTACCACTGTATATTCATTCACATACATTTAATTCTTTAAAATCTAACCACTCATATTCTTCTCTATGGAGCAGGCATAAAGTTACTACAATTGAACATGAAAGATCCTGGTTCAAGTCCAGTTCCACAATGAAATATTTTCATGAGAGCAATGCAGCTTCTGCAGTGAGCCAGTGATCATAGTAAACAGAAAATAAGAAACCAAAACGTTATCCAAACAACTATTGAACTTGTCAAACTTGCATTTCACATCCTCCATTTGGCAAAGAAGTACCTTTGTATTTAATGATTGTTAAAACCAAAAAAATGAAGAACATTTTTTAATGAAATATGTATTACTACCTAATAAAAAATACAACAATGAGGCTTTCAATATTTTGCTTCAATTTTTAATCTTTAGGGTTGTCATGTATCCAATCCATGTGCACAAGTGGAAAATTGCAGTATAAAAACTATTTTACTTACACAGAAGCATAGCTATATAATGCTGCTAGGTAATGATTTTGTGAACGACAAGATCATTCACTGTCCCGTTCGGCAGACAGTCTCTCGTGCGTAACTTAGCAGTCCGTACTGTACGGCACCATTGGTGCTGGAACCGCAGGCTGGAACCTCAGCCTGCCGGTTGACCCCTCGGGCAGTCCTATGCAAGCGGTCGCGCTGACTGGTCGGTCATTATTGTGTACCTGAGTCACGTCCAGGCAGTTCTATGCAAGCATACGTGCTGACAGGTCGATCATTATCAAGTACCTGAGTCACGTCCAGGCAGTTGCGCTTGAAACTAAGTTCTTTTTGCCGCCGCTGTGACCGTCATCCTGCTCTGTTAAACTTTACTACTGTGCAAGCAACCAATTATGTTTTAACCAGCTTTTAACAAGTGTTTCAATAAAAACTGTTTTTAATAAATCTGTTAAATTTGCCAATAATTTAAAAGCTTATCAATTTTTAATTGACACTGTAGGAAAGAAACGAGAAAAACGGAAAACAATGCTTACTGGTCTGTTGCCGTGGCCGTTGGCTTGAATGCTTGGCCTCCTGACATAGAAAAGCCAGGGGCCCGGTGACAATTTCATCATCCCATAGACCATAACAATTGACCATAACATTAACCATAACAAAATACCTCCATCAGTGAGAAAATAACCCATTCAGTCTACTTAACTAAAGGTAAAACTTGTTGAAATACTTTGGTATTCAATATTACATGTTATATGCCTGTATCAAACACTGATATTGAATTGTTTGTAACTTGGTGCATGCATGGAAATTTCCAATTATTTCCTATAAAATAATTTTGCAAACTTTTTTTGGGAATAACCTAAGGAATTAGAAATCCTTCAAAAACTTTAAGGGAAGCATTCGGCTTTTTTAATGAAATTTCAAAAATTCATAAAAAACTTCAGGAGAGAAATAAGTTCTCAGGTATTAGCAACTTGTTTGTAACATTTGAATAGACGTTTAGAGCCTTAACGTTTTTGGAATTTACCCATAACCCCTTTCTCCCCCTTGATTTTTAAAATGAAATGAAACCATGAAAAAGAACATTTCTATATAGGATATTCCCATGATATTACTCACCCAAATACCATATGATGAGCGACTTCTAAACTCTGCCAGTACTCATCAGGAACAAAATAGGTTTGCACAAGGAACACACCAAATAAGCGCAGGAACAAAAATTGGGAAAACATCACAATCCTGCACAAATTATTCTGTTTATCTTGAGTAATTCATCAATTTTGATAATTGATGGGAAACTATTAACACAAATTAACAATATTTCACATTTTAAATGCATTATAAACTGTAAAATACAATATAGACATAAATACAAATAAAATACCATAAACACAGTAAAACAAACAAACATATCTGATTTCTCAAATTTAATATAAATATAGTTTTATTAGAAGCCTACATAAAATTTAAAAAAATTAGCACCCTTTCAAAATGAAACTTCTGAGCTCCATTAAAACTGGATTTAGCATGATCTTGAAAACAAACAAAAAAATTTGCTTTTTAAACCACAATACAGCAGCTGGGAATTATAACTTGAATGTGCTGGATTGTAGAGATTAAATCCAGTCCACTGAAGAGTCAAATACAGTACAGTACATGGTAGAGATTAAACAATGTGCATTGTAGAAGTGAAATGCAGTGCTTTGTCAAGCTTAATACAGTCCATTGTACAGGTTAAATGCAATATATTGTAGAGAAATGCAGTGCACTGGAGGGAAATGCAGTGCATTGTAGAGAAATGCAGTGCATGGGCTGGAGGGAAATGCAGTGCACTGGTTGGAGGGAAATGCAGTGCACTGAAGGGAAATGCAGTGCATTGTAGATAATAATAATAAACTCATTTAACAACAGCTTTGGTCATTGACTATTTAGCTGTTGCTTTAGCAATTTTGCTCAAGTTATTATCATATTTGTTGTTTTTCAGATTTCAGAAGTTTTGAACAGGTTAAGAGGCGAGCGTCATGATCCAGAGATTTGTTTGGGCCCTTCTAATTTAGGTTTGTTTACTTTTCAAAATGATATAAATGAGCAGGTTTCTCAACATCAGCTGTAGAGAAATGCAGTGCATTGTAGAGAAATGCAGTTCATCATATTGTGCATTGTAGGGAAATGCAGTGCATTGTAGAGAAATGCAGTTTTTCATATTGTGCATTGTAGAGAAATGCAGTTTATCATATTGTGCATTGTAGAGAAATGCAGTTTATCATATTGTGCGTTGTAGAGAAATGCAGTGCATTGTAGAGAAATGCAGTGCATTGTAGAGAAATGCAGTTTATCATATTGTGCATTGTAGAGAAATGCAGTGCATTGTAGAGAAATGCAGTGCATTGTAGAGAAATGCAGTGCATTGTAGAGAAATGCAGTGCATTGTAGAGAAATGCAGTGCATTGTAGAGAAATGCAGTTTATCATATTGTGCACTGTAGAGAAATGCAGTTTATCATATTGTGCATTGTAGAGAAATGCAGTGCATTGTAGAGAAATGCAGTGCATTGTAGAGAAATGCAGTGCATTGTAGAGAAATGCAGTTTATTATATTGTGCACTGTAGAGAAATGCAGTGCATTGTAGAGAAATGCAGTGCATTGTAGAGAAATGCAGTGCATTGTAGAGAAATGTAGTGCATTGTAGAGAAATGCAGTGCATTGTAGAGAAATGCAGTTTATCATATTGTGCATTGTAGAGAAATGCAGTGCATTGTAGAGAAATGCAGTGCATTGTAGAGAAATGCAGTGCATTGTAGAGAAATGCAGTGCATTGTAGAGAAATGCAGTGCATTGTAGAGAAATGCAGTGCATTGTAGAGAAATGCAGTGCATTGTAGAGAAATGCAGTGCATTGTAGAGAAATGCAGTGCATTGTAGAGAAATGCAGTGCATTGTAGAGAAATGCAGTGCATTGTAGAGAAATGCAGTGCATTGTAGAAGTTAATTGCAGTGAGCCATATAGCTTGAATGCAGTACAATGTAGAGCGTAAATGCAACTCATAATTGTCAGGGACTCAATAAAAATTCGTATTATATTTTGAAAGTTATGGTAAGCATTATCCAGATTTTATGATCTACCAACCTTTAATGCAAACACAGCAAGATGCCTTTCTAGATAATTTGCCTATTTTCACCACCTTTACCATGGTTATGTGGAAAAAAGTTTGAGCTTTTTATGAAGAAACAGTTGCCAGTACGATTTTCTGTAATACCAGCCAAGTGATTTTACATTATGAAAAGCAGGACTTTTGCTACAATTACTACCATAAACATAACCAGGGATGCCTTTCTTGAAAATATGCCCATTTTTCTGTATTTACCATGGTTACAGGGTTAAAAGACATGCCTTAAAAAAAAAGTGGTTGGGTCAATATTGGATTTAATGTTGTAAACAATTTTAATAATTTTATTAAGAAATTTACGTAATTGGAGACATTTTAATGTTTTACACGAATGACCTTGTGCTTGCAAGTAGTAGTAGTAACATAGGTTTGCTAGCGCTTCAGTTATTCAAACTATATCGCACCGGAGGTCACATAATTTAATCAGTATCAGACTTTTGATTTACCACGTAAGATGAACATCAACATTATTTGAACATCAAAAATTATATGATCGTAATTATAATTACAACTCAAGAGTATAATTGTCTCCCCATTGATATTTCGTACATACAACAGTACATTCGAACACACTGGGCAGCCAGACCCCGTAGGGGTTTCAGCTGCCCACCCATTATGGCCGGACGCCTTACCCACGCTGAAACCCCCCGAGGTACCAACGTAGCGCGCCCGGCCATATTGCAGTTTCTTCATCTACAATCTTCCAATATGATATCACGCTTGGTTACAGTGCATTACTGCGTGGCTTCCTGTTAAATCTCAGAAAATAGCTTGCACCTCTCCAGGAACAGCTGCAACGCTGCTGCGTTAGAGCCAGAGTGCTCGTTTTCCCTGAGCATTCCTATCAACACATCCTCCGCGCAGCCACGAAGACTTGGGAAACAAACATTGCGTATAGCAGAGTATCTTGGACATTCAGCAAGAAAATGCACGACAGTCAGGGGAACACGGCACCGTTCGCATTGCGGCTGCGGCTGTCGCTCCATGAGGTGGCCGTGCGTTATGCGAGTATGGCCGATGCGGAGGCGGCAGAGTATCACCTCCATTCGACGAGCACGGCAGTTAGATGATGACCACTCTCGGACAGTAGGCTTAATGTTTCTCAATTTATTGTCAGTTGTGGCCGTCCAGGTTTGCTGCCACAGATCCTTCACCGCCGCCTTGATGCGAGGATAAAAATCACGGGAAGGGACCATCAAATTTAGTGTTCTCTCACTTGACCCAGCTGCTTGCTTAGCTTCCCGGTCTGCCCTCTCATTGCCGGATATCCCCACATGCGCGGGCACCCAGCATACCTTGACACTCTTCTGTTCATTTACGAACTGTGCCAGTTTTATGACGATCTCCGCAATAATGGGGTGGGTGCTGTTGTACATTTGAGCAGCATCTATTACACTTTTCGAGTCCACGAAGATGGTGAAAGAGTGGTATGCGTGCTCCTCAATCAGCTGTAGCGCTTGCATCACACCATACAGCTCCGCTGAGAAAATCGAGGTCTCTGGAAGCAGTCTCCTAGCCCTCACCAATTCCCCGGACACAGCGGCGCAGCCCACAGCATCTCCTGTCTTTGAGCCGTCTGTATAAATCTTCACAGAGTTTGCATGTTTCTCCAGTATATGCTCCATGAAAATTCCCTTCAGGATGTTAGCCGGCATCGACTCCTTTTTAGGCATTCGACATCCAGGGCAGAAACTTTCCACGGGGACACGCCATGTCGGGGAGCAGTCAAAAAGCACAGGTTGCACTCTCATGGGTCCCAGCTGCATGGCGGCCGTCAGCGCAGGATAGTTTAGTGATGAAGGCAGACAATATGGGAAAGGCAGATGTCGCCCGGAAGGCGCGTGCACACTTCTCCATGTAGGAGACAGAGGCAGCTGATCTAGACGGGCCAGGTACTGTAGGCTCAGTTGCACACGGCGGAGCCAAAGTGGGGTTCTCCACTCTCCACACACAAACTGGCTGACGGGGAGGTCCGAAAAGCGCCAGTGCAAAGCCTTATGGCCGTGTGGTGCACCGGGTCTAGCGCTGATAACGAAGTTTCCCTTGCATACTGGTATATAGTGCAACCATAGTCCAGCTTACTTCTGATCAGGGTTCTGTATAGGCGCAGCAACGTTACACGGTCAGCTCCCCACGCCAGGCCTGATACACATTTCAACAGGTTCATTCTCCTATTGCAGTTTGACTTCAGCTCGGCCAGGTGGGGTTTCCACGATAGTTTGTCGTCGATAGTCATACCCAGAAATTTGGCACTATGAGCAAAGTTTATCGGTACTCCCCGGAGCAGTAGCTGTGGGGGGTTCCGTCGGCATCGTCCCTGAAAGTGTAGGGCTACAGTCTTCCCAGTGGAGAATACGAAACCATTTTCCGTTGCCCAGTCATTCACACCGTTGATTGCCAACTGTACTCTGCGCGACAGTGCCGGCAAATACGCTGATGAAGAGTAGATCATGAAGTCATCAACATACAAAGACGACGAAACATCGGCCGGCAGTGTGGAGGTGATGTCATTTACGGCCAGAGAGAAGAGGGTACAGCTCAGCACACTACCCTGGGGTAGGCCCTCCTGCTGGATTTGCCAAGGAGACAGTGTGGCTCCCACCCTCACACGGAAAGTTCTCTCCTGGAGGAATTGCTGGACAAAAAAGGCCAAATTGCCCCGAAGGCCACACCCATAAACACGTTCTAGGATCCCATGTCTCCAAACGGTATCATATGCTTTATGCAGGTCAAAAAAGACACATAAGCTCTGCTTACGGGCCGCAACATTCTGGACCAGATGGCTCTGTAGCCTCACAACAGCATCCGTGGTCCCTCGAAGCTGTCTGAAGCCGAATTGGGCAGGATTCAGGATTTCCTCCGCTTCCAGCCATCGGACAAGTCGAATGTTTACGATTCTCTCTAGTAGTTTGCACACACAGCTCGTTAAAGCGATCGGTCGGTAACTGTCTACTCGGGTGGCCGGTTTTTGGGGTTTGGCAAAAGCAAGGATTGTTGCAGTGCGCCAATCCTTTGGGAATACATGTGTCCTCCAAACCTTATTAAAAATATGAAGGAGCTGACGTAAGGCTGTTGGATGCATCCTCTTCAGCATCTGATAATGAATCCCATCAGGGCCCGGTGCAGTATTTTTGCAAGTTCTCAAGGTGCGGTAAATTTCAAGGAAGGTGAAAGGCTCATTGTACGAGAAGACTGCCTCTGTAGCGAAGTCTGGCTTATGTTGCTCTCTATGGAGTTTGTGCACCTGGAAAGCAGGTGGATACTGGGCTTCGCTACTATTATGCGCGAAACTATCAGCCAGCGCCGCCACCACCCGCTGAGGATCCGCCGTGAGTATGCCGTTCACTTCTAAACAAGGCCTGCCACAGCTGTATTTTCCTTTCATCTTACCCACACGTTGCCAAATTTTGGTCATAGGTGTGTCGGTATTTAGGCTGCTAACATATTTGCGCCACGAGCTCCGCCTAGCAGCGTCCTTGATGAATTGGGCCTTCGCTCTTGCTCGCTTATATGCAATAATATCTGCCAGCTCGCCGGTACGTCTAGAGCGTCTCAGGGCTTGCCGCCGCTCATAGTTTGCCACAGCGCAGTCATTATTCCACCAAGGAACACGGTACTTTGGTGCACCACCGCGTGACATCGGGATAGCAGCACTAGCAGCACTCCTGAGGGTACCGGTAAAACGCTCCACCATGTCGTCAACTTGCAAATGCTTAGTTTTGAAGATATAGCAAAAATAACGTTCAGGTTAGAATCGCATAAACGACCGTTATGATATGGCTCTTGCAATGTAAGGCAATATTGAATTGAATATTGTCAACAACTTTTAAGATTTCATTACAAAATTTAGGTAATTGTAGACATTTTAAGACGTCTTATAGAAATCACATTGTGCTCGCAAATGCTTGGTTTTCAAGATAATTAACTTTAAAGTTATAGGAACATCATATATAAATTGGAATGGACGCGTAAATGAGCTGAAATACGGTATTGTCATATTGATAGCCGAGGTTAGATTATTAGTTAAATAAACGGTAAATCTGAAGGATATGTCAGTTATCGATTTTGTAAATTTTGATGCTTAAGCATAGTTAATTGGATCAAAATAAACAAGTTTTCTTCTATGCAATTTCCGTCTCAAATGAGTATTTTATTAGTTATTGCGGTAAATGACTTACCGCAACTCCAGTGTTTGAAAGAAAGAAAGAAAGAAAGAAAAACGGTTTATTTCCAATAGAGATGGTACAAAAGTACCATCATTGGTTTTTAAAATATCTTAAAATTAATACACTTAGATGATGCACACACACACACACACACGAGTATTGAAAAACTCGTGTCACTAGTCAAAAGAAATGATTGAGGGCAATGAACTCCTAATCTAGCTTAATCTACATTTGATAATACATGTAATGATAATTGTAAGAGATAACACAATTTCATGGACGATGCATTTTCATTGTGGGGTGAAAACACTTTTGACAGTTTACATGTACATGACATAAAACTTTGCAATTCTTGACGCCAGGAAATAATATATGAAATCGCTTGTTTCGGTCAATGTTCACAAGTGTCATTTTAAGGAAACGTGAAAAAAAAAGAAAAATTTATATATATATATAAATATATATCCATATACACACATATGTATGCATGTGTGTATATATCCATACACACACACACACACACACACACACACACATATATATACACATACATATGTGTACATATAAGGATGAGGACCAAGAAGATTATAGGTTTTGTATTTCTGATTCAACAATTTTAACATAACGGTCATTAGTGAACAAGCATTTTATTTAAATATAAATGGATGATCGCACAACAAATGTATAGTTTTGACATGAATGCTTTACAATACTAAAGATATGACGAGTTAGGTAATGTTACAAGTTGAGAGTGCACAGAAAAAAGACCATTATCTCTAGTAAAATGCTAGTTGTCAGTCTAGTACACACATATGTGCACGTATACATGTAAATATTTACACATACACATGCACACATATACCCACGCACATATTTACACCTAACTTGTAAGCATACACAAATGCATTTCTATGCATCGAGGCAATACATACGCATTCTACAGAGTGTCATACGCATAGCGTGGACATGTACACATTTACACAAGTAAGCATGTGCGCAAATATCAGCATAAACTAGTCAGTATAAACCAGAATTCCAATCGAGGGAAACGGAGAAAATATCTTATAAAATATCTTAACGGAGAAAATAAGCGGCAAGTAATTCAAGGAGCACGTCGGACAGCAACACTGCAATGCGCATTCTCTTCCAGCGCGATCGTCATCAAAGACGAAACCAAACCTACCGCTATACCTCGTTAAATACTCATTTGACGAAAAAAGTGTATGAAAGAAAAGTTATTTAAATCGATGTTATTACCATGATTCAAGCAACAAAAATTCAAAAATCGATGAGTAGCTGTTTATTCAAGCGCATTCGCCATCAAAGACAAAACTGAACATACCGCTATAAATCGTAAAATACTCATTTGAGACGGAAAATGCATAGAAGAAAACTTGTTTATTTTGATTCAATTAATTAGGTTCAGGCACCAAAAAGTGGAAAAATGATAACTGACATATCCTTCAGATTTACCAAATAAACCAACCTAATTATATCTAAAATAACTTCGGTAAATCTGAAGGAGATGACAGTTGTCGATTTTGTAAATTTCGATGCCTTAGCTTAGTTAATTAGATCAAAATAAACAAGTTTTCTTCTATGCACTTTCCGTCTCAAATGAGTATTTTATTAGTTATAGCGGTAAATGACTTACCGCAACTCCAGTCTTTGAAGCGGGGAAGAAATTCTTTGATTGAGTTGTATGGCAATACTGCAATGGCGTCTCGCTTCCAGCGCTCTGTCTTGAAAGACGAAACCAAACCTACCGCTATACCTTTTTAAATACTCATTTGACAAAAAAAGTGTATAGAATGAAAGTTGTTTATTTCGATGTTATTACCATTTTTCAAGCAACAAAAATTCGAAAATCGATGAGTACCTGTTTATTCGAGCGCATTCGTCATCAATGACGAAACTAAACTTACCGCTATAAATCGTAAAATACTCATTTGAGACAAAAAAAGAATAGAAGAAAACTTGTTTATTTTGATTCAATTAATTAGGTTCAGACACCAAAAAGTGGAAAATCAACAACTGTTATCTCCTTCAGATTTACCATAACTTCACTTAGCCATATCAAGATTGATGGTTTTTCCCGCCAAAGTGACTGCGCATGTTTTGTAGCCATCATACACCGGAAGAGCCATATTGAAACTGCCATTTATGCCATTCTTAACTGAATGTTATTCATGCTATATTTCAAAAACTAAGCATTTGCAAGCACAATGTCATTCTTGTAAAACGTCTTCATATATACCATATTACTTATATCTGCAAATGAAATTATTGAAATAGTGGTCAATATTGAGTTTAATGTTGTCAACGATTTTCATAATTTCTTTGCAAAGAATCAATAAAGGAACACATTTTAGGACATTTTACATGAATGACATTCTGTTTGCTGATGCGTTATTTTCAAAGCAGTCAACTTTGGGAACAGGGATGCAAGCACGCCATGCGTGGTTTAATTATTAACAGAAGCCAACGTCCTATTACAAAGGTAAAGAGGTTGGGTCGTGAGGGAAAGCCACAGTTCTTCTAGTGAAAATTATAAATAAAGGTTTCTAGTGATGTCCGTTTAGATCATCTCCCATGGCGGCCACCCGGTACTCAAGATGCCAGCCGCCGTCTTGGAGCTGATGTAAATGGACGTCACTAGAAACCTTTATTTTTAATTTTCAATAGAAAAACTGTGGCTCCCCCTCACAACCAAACCTTTTTACGTTTGTAATAGGGGGTTAGCTTCCATTATTAATTAAATTCTACTTGGTGTGATTGCTTTTTTTGATGCGCAAAAGCCAACTTCAAAGTTTAATAATTTGAAAATAATGCATCAGCAAGCAGAATGTCATTCTTGTGAAACGTCTTAAAATCTTCCATATTACCTATCTATGGCAATGAAATTATCAAAATCGTTGACAACATTAAACTCAATATTGACCGAAATAGTTGATAACATATTCAATATGGACCGTTGGTCGCCAGTCAGTAGGATTTTTGGTAATGCCAGCTCAGTGATTTTCCGTTAGGAAAAGAAAGACTTTTGCCACAATTCCTACCTCTACACAAGTATCGGGTATGAACACAGGCTCATCCGTGGTGAATCACTAGTGTGTCTTGACCATGGAAGCCTAGTTACCATGTTTTTGACGCTAGTAATAAGGGATTTTAAAAAGTCACTCCACAAGATATATGCATCAGGTTTGATTGAGTACGTCCAAGTTTATCGTCATCACTTCGTAGAACTTGAACTTGAGGGCCGACAGCGTCGGGGCCTGTAACGGCCTACAATTCCCCTCTGCAATACTCACAACACGAAGGAGGTCAGCGCATGTGTACTAATTAGACTTGCCCAACAAACTACTCAGGATCCACCGATCCTTGCCACAAGCTGCTTTAGGACGGCATCACTGGGATAACCAGTACATCAAAACACCATCCCAAGGCGTGGCAGGTCATTACAATCTCTGCATGACTGGTACATTCCTGTCACTGTCTTTTACTCCAGGGCCATGGTCTACCATGTCCAGGGCCCAGGCACGTACCAGAGGCAGAAGACAAGACGAGCATGTCACATACATGACCCGGGCAGTGTTGCCAGCCCTATGACACACCAAGAAGCTAGATTTTCAACAGAAATTCGCTAGATATTTCTTGAATGACATATTTAGGTTAGACAGTAAATTACAATAAATAATAAGCTCGTTAAACACATTAAAGAGTGACTTGCAAGTATTAACCAACTTGTTTAGACTAAAAAGTCTTTCTACACCGGCGTTTAGGTGTGACAATGCTAATAAATTATTTGCCAGGGGAGAAACGTGTTAGAATGGAATGTTGCCTGCAGCTTCTTTACATTCAGATGCTTCTATCCAAAATTCTGTGGATTTAGAGCTCCACTGTGACAAGCTCAGGTTGTTTCATTCTAAGTTAAAAGTTTTTATTTCTTCTGCTGTGTAGTCATGGCAAAACATACGCTTGCCTTTTAGTCGATAGGAGTCAATTATAGGTTTCTTTAACAATAAAATATACATTCCTGGACGGGCTTATGTGCACCCATGAGACACTGCCCATTGCATTGAACAGCATGTGCACTGCACCAACCTTCCTTGATGATTTGCTAAAATGTCTTTCAACAACGCCAAGCAACTTACTGATATATCCGAGCTTTCAGAAATTAGTTTGCTGTACTTTTCTGAGTTAAATGCCAAAGATAATCACTTTGACATTTTTGCATCAAATTAAAAATATATAGAGCGTATATAGAGTAGATATTTTAACGTAACAGTAGGAAAAAAGCGCATACCAAAGACAATTACTTCATAACAAACATTATCACGAATATTATCAACATGAATAATTGGAGATCCCTAATTGTATTTAGGGAAAATAAGAACAGCACCAAACGATTTTGAATTGTTTACTACTTTTTTTGAATCAATACAGGCGCTAAGGTGAACTTGGAGGAGGTTAACTTCTGGAGAACCCTCTGCCGGCTCTGCCAAAGCTGCCTCTTCCTCCAAATCCTCCGCCGCCACCACCTCCTCTGCTGCCTCCAAATCCTCCACCTCCTCTTCCGCCACCAAATCCACCTCCTCTGCCGCCGCCAAATCCACCTCCTCTGCCGCCTCCAAATCCACCCCCTCTTCCTCCGAACCCTCCACCTCCTCTACCGCCGCGTCCACCAAATCCACCACCGCCTCTGCCTCCACGGCCTGGAAAATGAGCGTGAGTGTTATGGGAGCAAAATAACATCAAAAATGTGATTAAATATGCTTTACACTTTGACTGCGACTACTAAATATTAAGTTCAACACCAAACTCAAATATAAAGTCAATTGTAGTAAACTATATTGAAAGTACCAAACATGAACTGGATCGTACCTTCATTTAGCTTTGAATGAGTATTTATGAAAACTGAATTTGCGACTACTGGTCGGCAAGCAGCATTGTGAAAATTGCCTCCGTGTACCACCGGTGGCGCACGTCGCAGTCAAAGTGTTAAATGATACAATAAAGAGTCAACACATTGATAGCGATATGACCCACCGGTGGGTCGTGCTCAATTTTTTTCTGCTGCAGTCTGACCCACCGATGGGTCGTTTGAAAAGATTTAACAATCTCTTAAAATGAATGGAATTTAATGGGCCCAGTTAATGTTTTGCATTCATGAAATTTCTAAAAACTTGTGAATTTCAATTTGAGTTGAATACTGAACTTCAGTTTAACCTATTGCAGTCAACGTGTTAATGTTCCATAATATTTTGTTACGTCAATACCTGGTCCTTAAAATTTTGTCATCGTGAGGTAGGTAACACCAAGTATTTTTATCACATCCTGGTACCCTAAAAAAAAGCTGTCCCCTGGAGGGTTGATGGGATGATGTGCGCACAATTGAATAGTTTATTGAATAGTCACAAATTAATTAGGTTTTCATAAATTAATTGGATTTTCACAAATTAATTGGATTTTCACCAATTAATCGGGTTTTCACCAATTAATCAGGTTTTCACCAATTAATTGGATTTTCACAAATTAATTGGATTTTCACAAATTAATCGGGTTTTCACAAATTAATCGGGTTTTCACAAATTAATCGGGTTTTCACAAATTAATCGGGCTTTCACCAATTATATAATTGGATTTTCACAAATTAATCGAGTTTTCACCAATTAATCAGGTGTTCACCAATTAATTGGATTTTCACAAATTAATTGGGTTTTCACAAATTAATTGGGTTTTCACAAATTAATCAGGTTTTCACCAATTTATCCGATTTTACAAATTAATCAGGTTTTCACCAATTTATCCGATTTTTCACATACTAATCAGGTTTTCACAAATTAATTGGATTTTCACAAATTAATCGGGTTTTCACAAATTAATCGGGTTTTCACAAATTAGTCAGGTTTTCACAAATTAGTCAGGTTTTCACAAATTAGTCAGGTTTTCACAAATTAGTCAGGTTTTCACAAACTAGTCAGGTTTTCACAAATTAGTCAGGTTTTCACAAATTAATCAGGTTTTCACAAATTAGTCAGGTTTTCACAAACTAGTCAGGTTTTCACAAATTAGTCAGGTTTTCACAAATTAATCAGGTTTTCACAAATTAATCAGGTTTTCACAAATTAATCAGGTTTTCACAAATTAATCAGGTTTTCATAAATTAATCAGGTTTTCACAAATTAACTGGGTTTTCACAAAATAAAGGAAGAGAAGCCTCACCTCTACCACCGCCTCCGCCGCGGCCCCCAGGCGCGTCACCGCCCGGCAAAAATCGCGCTACGTTGAGCAATTTGAACGGGTCGATGTATAGCTGAAAGTGAAAAAGCCATTGAGTGATGAATACAACAAACATGTGGCAACGATACATTAAATGCATTAAATGCAAAGGTTCATACAAAGTTTCCACAAAAAATGCATCCACCTATTTTAAATTTTAATAATAGTGAGTATCTAAGATACAATATTATTACGCTGATATATTCAAGAATAATAATATTGTCTCTTCGATACTATTAATAAACTTTAAAAACAGTGGACACCCTGTAAGAGACACCCTAGTACAGCAAGGAATGAAAAGGTAAATATCAAAAATACACTCAGCAATAAAACAAGCAGTGAATAAATCAATATCTCAACACGTCACAGGTACATTGCCCATTTACGTGTCGGTATAAATGCATGACATTTTATGTTATACAACATTTTTATAAGTAATTATCATAAGAGGTGAAATGTTATTGTCCAATGTATTTTCCCTACTCATCAGGAAGAAATAAAATTTATTCAAGCTGGAAATCGATTTCCCTTCTCTGCTACTTTCAATTTAACCAAACCAACCGTTAATAGCCGTAGTAATGCGGGGAGCGTGTTAATAGTTCCTTAAAGTCATCCACCAATGAATAAATAATAAAACAAATTATAAACGTACACTTTTCAATAGGATGATATACAAACCTGAAGGGTCATCACACCTGCCTCACAAAGCCTCTCACCTTTCTGTGTCCGTTGAAAGATGCTGCAGCGCCTTTTTCTGGTAACCGCACGGAGATGAACATTTCACCGGGGGTTCCAAAAATTTCGTCAACTTTTCCGACCTGCAAACATGGTTTATTATCAGTTCATAGTAAAAAAAAAAATCAGTGCAATGCTGAATACTGTACAAGACGAGCAAGATCATCAGGGAGGTATAGAAGAACCACCAACTCTGTCTCACTCAAATCAAAGCACTTTTTTGTAGTTTCAACAAGATAATCCAGTTGACAACACCTAAGAACAACGAAATATATTTTCAGTTGAACCTAACTGATTTCAGCAAGTGCAGAGATTGTGAGTTACCTTCAAATAGAGGATCAAGAATAAGGATGGAAAAAAGGCAAATTGCTCCAGTTTAAATATTAAGCATGAAAGGAAATTGTTGTATACTACGATTAACCCTTTAACGTCCGAATTTTTGTACTCATATTACCGTTAACACAACCACCGTCACCAAACTGGCGCTGGCATCTGGCAGTCACCGATATCAGGATGGGATAAGAACTGCCACTCGGCAGAGAACTTCAAAAAACACATTAGAGAACTAATTGAATAAGAAATAAAATATATTGAAGGGGAATTTTAAAAGAGGACACTGGTGTCCTCTGGGGCGTTAAAGGGTTAATCATGCAGGATGGATTGCCTACCACTCTTATCTGTATTTATACAAGATTGCATCAAAGGAATCCTGAGCAATGGCCAGCATCTAAATTATGGGTAAACTAAAAAGTCCAATGATGAGAGCCTAGGAACATACATTGGTCAAAGGACTAACTATGGTAAGTTGTAACATAACAGGTGTAATTAAAACATTCTAAGAGGAACACATGTCTGCCATAATCAAGATTAAAAGCAGTTATAAATATCAAAACACTGATATTTTGCCTTTAAAAAGCCTAAAACCAACTCATGTCTGTCATAAAGTCATTGCTGATACTTACCTCTTCTTTGTCTTCAAAGTAAAGGGGAGCATTAAAGTGTGGAGGGTCTTTATTGAGGACTTTACAGACTAAATCCCCCTCGCAGGCGTGCATGAACTCTGCGTACTCCACCACTCGCTCTGGGGGCCCTGCATTGAAGCCTCCTGGTGGAACAAAGCATTACCATTATGAGTTATTTCAAGACTGTCTAGCAACATTCAAGACAATATCAAGAAGGCAAACCAAATAATAGTTTAGTATGAAATATAAATTGGATTAAAAAATGAGCAAAGTTTGTGAACTCAAGTTTGAATGAAGATATGCCAACCCGATTCCTTTACACAAGCATTTATTATTTACAAAGGGAAAAATGATGACCAGCTACACCTGTGAGGATGTTCAGGCATAGTTTTGTACTCGAACCTATCCTAACCAATTCATACTGAATGCATTTTATTTTTAAATAACTTACAATATCAAGACCAACATCATCCTATCTTTCCCATGAACTTTTTCTGCAACTAAACACGGTTTGCAAAATAACAACAGTTATTTTGCGTATACTATACTGAAACACTGGTTGAAGCTCAAGTTATCAACGTTTTCTATGTACTTAAATCAAGCATAAATTACAAAGGACCATTACTGCTTATATTATAGATATCGTAGACTTCAGGATTTGGAGTTTATATTTTAATATTTCTCTCCACAACTTAAAAACTGGCAGTTCACAAATTTTCAAATTGTTCAAATAAAAGCAATTTACATTATTCATGAAAATGCATTTCCTTGCTTGCTCACCTCTTCCAAAGCCACCTCGGCCTCCACCACCGCCACCTCGACCGCCTCCTCTGCCACCACCAAATCCACGGCCTCCTCCGAATGGCGCCATTCTTACTCTATTTTTCCCAACTGAAAGATGCGTCACTGTAACAGAAGAAGAAATTGTCAACTCAATTCAGAGACACACAAAAAATAATCAAAAGGTATGCTATTGCAGGAGGAAAAGAAGGAAATTCAGCTTCATGCTCTGTTGCGGTTCAAGGAAAGCAGATAAGAGCAATTTAAAATGCACCCACATGCAGACTAACAAATATTGTTAAAAATGTAAGTTTATTAAATAAAATAACATAATAAGAAATTCTCTAACATTATGATTATCAAAAATTTACAGTATGTGATAAAACAACTATAATGCTTCCTGCACAGCTAAAATAATACAAGCAACATTGAAGAATAAAATATTCAACATAGAATCCTGTAATCCTCTATGCTGAAAATATAACAGATGGGTAATTCTTCAGTTACAATGTTGACCAAAATTAACAATGGTCTAGAGCTCTATATAACACCGCAATTACTTAGACATCAACATGAGCCAACGGTGGCCACGGAAGGGATTTTCACAATGCTGCTGATCAACCAGCAGTTACAGACTCAATTTTCATAAATAACTAATTTAGGCTAAAATAAGGCATGATCCAAGGAAGGTTTTCTATTTTCAAAATTGCTAACCACAATTGACTTCAAATTTCAGCAATATATTGAACTTCAGCTCAACTAATCACAAATAAAGAGTAAAAATTATTCAGACAGTTTTTTACCTATTAGCTAACGTAGATACTATGTAGTTTAACACCTTGACCATGATACGTTAAACTGAAGTTCAATATCCAATTCAAATTTGGAGTTCATTGTAGTAAGCAAGTTTGAAAATAGTTAACTTTCTAGATCATACTTTCATTTGGCTTTAATTGAGCACTATGAGAATGCATTTGTGTACACAGGCAGATAATGTCCCTATCAAAGTGTTAAGGATTGTTAGTCTGGCATGGATCCTGTAGAGCTAAAATGAAGGCACTAGATGCCTGCCAGAGATGACATATACATCGAGCAATAATGAACAAGGTGAGAAAATCACTTTCAATACATCTTGGCAATGCTCTTGTAGGCATTTAGAAGATTACCAATATAACAAACTTTGAAACCCTTTTTGTATTAAAAATATATTTGGAATGCAAGGTATATCATTTAAACTTTGTACCACACAAATAATTGGACTAGCTTACTCTCAACATTTACAAACAGAAATTCCAGTCTAAAAGCAAGACTGCATTGTTCAGCAAAAGACTTGCTTGTAGAAAAAATAAGGGTATTTCTTTGCTAAGTGTATTGACACTTAATATTTCAATTGTCTAAATTAATATATGTTGATTTTATAATTGGTCTTGAAAGGTAAATACAGTGGTACCTTGGTACTTGACTGCCTCTATACTCTACAAAAAAGTTCGAGTAGAAAATGCTTCGGATCTCGAACAGATTTTCGGTACTCGACAAGCCGAGTCGACCCAAACGCGCTCCTCGGCCCTTCTCGGCCAGCAGATAAGCGTCAGTTCGACTCTGACCATGAGCGGAGTAAGACGTACACAGTTTGTTTGAGTACTGTATTTCTTTCCAGATTTAAACTTTTTTGCGTTGCTCTAGCCCTTAATTATGGGTCCGAAGACAGTGATAAGGGGAAGGCAAAGAGGAAAATAGTGAGGACCACTATTGAACTGAAGAAGGAAATTATTGCAAAATCAGAAAGTGGTGTACGTGTACAAGTGTCCGACCTTGAGTCGCAGTACGAAATGGCAAAATCAACCATTTCCACTAACTGGAAGCATGAGGAAGTGTTAAAGAAAGCTGATGTTGCAATGGGAATGACAGGAATTAGTAAGCAAAGGACTCAGATAATGGAAGAAATGGAGAAGTTGCTTCTTATCTTCATCAAGGAAAAGATGTTGGCAGGGGACAGCATTAGTGAAGCTCTCATCTCCAAAAAAGCTCTTCAAATTTACAAAGATGTATTAAAAACTACTGGAGATGAAGGTGCTAGTTCATTTACTTTCAAGGCAAGCAGGGGATGGTTTGAAAAATTTAGACATAGAACAGGGATTCATAGAGTTACCAGGCATGGTGAGGCAGCCAGTTCGGACAAAGAAAAACGTAAGTAAATGATACAAAATGGTTTATAATGCTATATTTATTGTTGTCATGTACTGCTTGTGCACATTTAAGTCTTCATTGTTGTTTAGATACACGTTCTTATAATATTTTAGATATTTTTCTTAATGGTAAGAACGCATTAAATTTCTTTCCATTATTTCTTATGGGAAAATTGTTTTCGGTTCTCGAACAAATCGATTCTCGACCACCACATCAGGACGGATTATGGTCGAGTACCGAGGTACCACTGTAGTTATTTTATTTGAAAGAGATGAATAATTTTTTTTTAGTACAATACATTACAATTTTATAAGTTTTTAGACATAATTGATGTTAAAATGAATATCAAAGTAAGGTATTTATTTTATTTAGTCTATCCTCTTATTTAAACAACCAATTGCATGTTAAAGTTACACCTTCAGTGTTATTTCTGTTTCTTATGTTTATAGATATTAATTACTCCAGACGTTTCTCTTGGAAGCAGTGGTAAACTAGTTCCTTATTCTATACGACCGTTTCCATGTATGAAATCACAGTATATAGTATTTTCTAAGTTGTTATGAGGAATATTTGTTGTCACCAGTTAAATGCAATGTTTCATTACATTTCTTGTATTAGTATTAAATTCCTGAAATGTTCTAGAAGTTTAATGTCTAGACGCAACGCGTATTAGTTTATAGTCTGACTCGGACAGTCAGTCGCCGTCGGTACTCATTGCTGTTAGGATGTGCGACTCTCGCACTATTCTCTTGTGTTCTGTATTTCTTATCTTCAAATAAATTACAGAACAAACTTCGTCGTCCTTGCCCCCATAATTCTAACATTGCATACAACAACAGTCAGCTTAAGGTAAGTCTTAAATGGCCGGTGGGCTCAAATTGGTTTGAATTGTTGGTTATTTTAAGTTAATTTTCAATTTTTGCAATCGGTAGCAATCTCACACCCAATCCGTAAAGCTTGTAGTAGTGTTATCTTCAACACCCTTACAAGTTGAAAACATAGAATAACTGACAATTTGAACTAACTGGCCATTTGATACTTCAACACACCAGTACAATTGCAATTCCATCCTCCATCATACTTAGTTAGTAGATTGCTGATCACATTTTAATGGAAAAACCTAACATGACAAGAGTTAATGCTGCTAGATTCACAATTCAATAAACAATAAAAACATTTTCACTTGTGACCAGGAAGTAAATTAAAACTTGGGTAAATCTGAAGGAAAGGACAATAATTGATTTCTGACTTTTCGGTGCCTAAACATAACTTTAATCAAAATAAACAAGTTTTTTTCTATGCACTTTCCACCTGAAATGATTATATTAAGGGGACCGTCTACGTAGAAATCAGGATATGTGTTGATTTTCTGTTTTTATATGCATCTTATAGAGGATTTTCTTGCGCTTCCATTGGTACTATCCGTTTACGTCTACTCCGAATAGTGCGCCCACCAGAGGGGGGAAAAGCGATGGGGGTGGAGTGACCTTGAACCCTCCCCCCCCCTCATTATTGGGAGTCAATTGAGCGTTTCTCTGCGAGAATGGCATTATAGTTCGTTCATGGGCTACTCAAAGTGGTTCCATTATTCAAACGAAACATTCTAAGGCTGAATAAATATTTTTTATGAAATTTTGACAATTTCAGAATTTAGCTGTTCTGCCGTATCTATGATACCGCAGCTTTCACTCATAGCGCAATGACAGCTGCAGTATCATAGCTACAGCTATGGCGAGCACACCAATCCAAAGGGCTTGAAAAGAGCTATAAAACAAAAGAGTTGACTTGACAAAAAAAACTATTTTGGTCGAAAAAAATGAAAAATTAAAAAAATTAATTGTTTTCATGAATTACACCTATTCTCTTTTGTTGTATATTTTTTTTCAGAGTTACAGAGCTACAGCAATGTAAATTATATCAATCGAAAGGGCTTGAAAAGAGCTACAAACGCTCAAGAGTTCATTGCAGAAAACCTGTAGTTCAAAAGATAAAAAGAAAAACAATTTTTTTTGTGAAAAAACTCGTTTTTATGGAAACTTGATAATTGGTTTCTCAAATGCTACTTCTTCCACAATTTTAGAGCTACGAGAATGGTTTATATACCATTCGATAGGGCTTAGCAAGGAGTATTCATAAGCAATGACATTTTTGGATTCATTTATTATTTTGAAAATTACACAACATGAAAATAAAATAATGAAGATAAAGTAAATTTTTTTTTATTTTCAATTCCCAAAATCCACAAAAAGAAGTTAGTGAAATTCCCTATTGCATATGGATATATAGACATATAAGCAATCTAAAAACGAAGTACTGGTTCTGTAACTTGAAAATTGTAGAAGTAGTAGGATTTTTAAAAAACCCCTTTTTTATCATATTTAAAAAAAAAAAAAAAAATCCACCTACAAAAATTTCGTTGAAATAACAAATGATCTATACATCATTTCACACCTACTGTGAAAATTTCAGAGAAATCCATCCATAAATAACGGACTTTTTTGTCTACGTAGACGGTGCCCTTAAGAGTTATAGCGGTAGGTTTAGTTTTGTCTTTGATGACAACTGCGCTCGAATAAACAGCTACTTATCGATTTTTGAATTTCTGTTTTTTGTATCATTGTAAAACATCAAAATGAACAACTTTTCTTCCATATACTTTTTCCATCAAATGAGTATTCAATAAGGTATAACGGTAGGTTTGGTGGTAAATCTGAAGGATATGTCAGTTTTTGATTTTGTCAATTTCGAAGCCTAAGCGTAGTAAATTAAATCAAAATTAACGAGTTTTCTTCTATACACTTTCCGTCTCAAATGAGTATTTTATTAGTTATTGCGGTAAATGACTTACCGCAACTCCAGTGTTTGAAGCGGCAAGTAATTCAAGGAGCACGTCGGACAGCAATACTGCAATGCGCACTCGCTTCCAGCGCGATCGTCCAAAGACGAAACCAAACCTACCGCTATACCTCGTTAAATACTCATTTGACGAAAAAAGTGTATAGAAGAAAAGTTGTTTATTTCAATATTATTACCATGATTCAAGCAACAAAAATTTGAAAATCGATGAGTAGCTGTTGAATCGAGCGCATTCGTCATCAAAGCCCAAACTAAACTTACCGCTATAAATCGTAAAATACTCATTTGAGACGGAAAGTGCATAGAAGAAAACTTGTTTATTTTGATTCAATTAATTAGGTTCAGGCACCAAAAAGTAGAAAATTGATAACTGACATATCCTTCAGATTTACCGGTTTGGTTTCGTCATTGATAACAATTGCGCTGGAAAAGAGACTCCATTGCAGTGATGCCATACCACAGGATAATGAATTTCTTTCCGCTTCAAACACTGGAGCTGTGGTAAGTCATTTACCGCTATAACTATTAATATACTCATTTCAGACAAAAAGTGCATAGAAGAAAATTGTTTATTTTGATCTAATTACCTAACTATGCTTAGGCATCAAAATTTATAAAATCAATTATTATTCTTTTCTTCAGATTTACCATAACTTAGTTTACTAAAATTCATGAAAATAGTTGAAATTTAATAATACTACTTAAGAATACAATGAGAAAAATTATAAGACTCATTTAGCACTACAATTTTTCCATGTTTTGCCATAACAAAACCTGTTCTAACAACAACATATGATATTATTCTCAAATAAAAATTTACAGGCAATTTTAACAGCATTTACAAAAACACCTTATTGCATTCTTAGCGGATAAGATATTGATAGTTTAGGCTTTCTGAATAATACCACAGGCATTTCAATTGACTGGGCAGATGAAGGCTCTTTTTAACATGGGGTAAATAAATAAATAATTAATGCACTGATGCACTAAGTATGTTTCAAAACATTCCTAGTACATTGGAATAATAAAATGGAAAGAATAGTTTATAAATTGAAATAGAAGTTGAAGAAGAAAGAAGGTAAAAGGTGCTGGAAGCTGAACTGTAGTCTTCCTAGATACTATGATTCTCAAATAGCAGACCTATTAATTTATTCTCAAAACTATGGTCTTAATTTTTATATTAAAACCTTACATTCTTTCCTAATTGGGCTTTTGCATAGGGCATTGAATTTCAAAACAAACTATTATTCAAACGATAAATAAAACTCGTATTACGATTTATGAGTTTCAAACAAAAATTGCATCATCAAGTCAGTAAAGCCCGCCACATCTATGCAGATTTTAATTGTACTTAAGCAACACATTTACTACAATATATGGAAGCTTTTAGTTTAACAATATGTATAACATGAATTACTCAGGAAAAACAAAATAGGTTTAAAGAATTTGCCTAGACAGCACAAACAAATAGAAATAATAAATTATTTCCAATACCCATTAAAATAAATATATTTAATTGTGGCAAAATTGTAAACACAAAAAATATTAATAACGTACCACGTTGTTTCTTTTCCAAGAGCTATTTCTACCAACACAACACCATAGAATCACTGTACGTTTTAACCTACCAATGCACGGGTACCGCGGCTTTATGCTGTCTGAGTTTGGTTTTGTAAGATATGGAGGTTTCTAATTCAGCAGAAGAGAAAAAGTTACAATTGGACGCCCATGATGTCCTTTGCACAGCAATATGTAAAGTTTTAATTCTACTTTAATCAATTTAAGCGTTTAAATTCTACTCTCCGAGCAAACATGAATCAGTTTGGCAAAAATTTAACGGATTCAGTATCTATGGCGTTTTTTCGTATAAAATTTTTGAAGAACTTCAAAGAAACTTCCAAAATGTATATTTCGAATGAAATAATGATATATGTTGTATAAAATGAAATTTCTTTAAATCTAGAATATCATTTAAAATCATTTAGTAAAATATAGAAATACCCCTTGATAATAGTGCCGCCATAGCCATGTGGAGTGCCGCCATAGCCATGTGGAGTGCCGCCATAGCCATGTGGAGTGCCGCCATAGCCATGTGGTATAAGTTCTGCCGCCGTGCGGCAAGGACCCGGGATCGAGTCTCAGCGCTGGCAGTGGCGATTTTCTCTGTTGGGTATAGGAGAAAAATTCGAAGCACAATACCCCACTCCACCCAGGTGTCTGAAATGGGTACCGGTCTCGACCGGGGGAAAGCGTTATGGCGTCCTGGCGTTAGTTATAAGGCATTTGAAAATCCAATGTAAAATGTGATATATGTATCACAGGCTTGATTGGAAATAAAGCATCCGTAGATGCCTTCATTATTGAATAACTTCATTAGTATGAGGGTGAAAATCTAAAACTCAAGTGTCTCTGCGTGTTGTTTTTCTTTCTTTCTTTCTCTGCGTGTTAGGTGTATGTGTAGCATACCGCTACATAAGCGTAAAAATTAGAAATTTGCCATTCTCACTGAAATAAATTAATCATTAGCATTAAAAATCTTACTATAATTTATTATTAATTATTTTCTACTTCTAACTCGTAATCATTGAAGTTTGTGTGTAAATACATGAGAGACCAAATGTAGCATTCCGCTACATAAGAGTAAAAATTAGAAATTCGCTATTCATACTTGAATAAATTAATTAGCGGCATCAAAAATATTACTCTAATTTATTATTAATTATTTTCTACTCCTAATTCGTAATCATTAAAATTTTTGTGTAATACATGAGAGATCAAATAATCAATCGACATTTCGAGTTCTTAAGCAGCCCGTCTGGCAACATACTAGCGCGTCGCCTAGTCCACTTACTTTTGCTTGTGGCGTGGTTGCGCGAACATCTCGTAAGTGCAGTGATATTTAGGGTAAAATAAGAGTAAAACCGGGTAAGAATATGTGCCATGTGTTTTTCGGTGTATGGTGTGTTTTAATCTGAAGATCTGCTCAGTGTCGTGAATTAGGGATAAAAATTAGTGTTAAGATTCTGAGATTAGCATGTGTTTTTATAGAGTGAAAATTGCGTGTCATTTCCCAAACTCTCGTGTGAATTCATGCTAGATATTCAGTTAACGTACTGGTTTTTCTTCTCTTTACTGCAAGCATATATCGCAGGTTTGCCAGTCATATCACGAATCTTTCATAAACTACTTGTGGACGAACGCGGTCGAATTGCCGGCGTTCGTTGCCGATAGCGTCTTGTAATGGCGGAACACTCCGCCGTCTGCTGTCACTACTACGTGATTTTTATTTGCATTTTAAGCATGTGTTCTAATAGTATTTTCTCTTATTTTTTTTACAAATCATTTCTAGCAGTCTTTTCTTAAACTTGTTTAAACTAGAAATAATCATCAAAGATGTCTTTTAAATAGCTTTTAATAAATTACGAAGTTATTCATGTCTACTTGCTAAAGTTTGGAACTTCATTCTTAATACCATATATTTACGAAACCTCAGTTAATTCGATATCAATCATCTCAATAAAATTAATGTGCTTCATCGCATTCGGTGACAAACACCCATCACTATCTGCCTATCGTAAGTGTGTGCAAATGGCCGGCGACTCGGGCTGAGACCGACGCGTTAAGTCGCCGGTTAAACCGCCACACGGAACCTTTCATGCTCTCGTGTTTTCCTTTCTTCGCGTACTTTCCGCCTGTGAAATCAACGCCCAGTCTTTTTTTCCCTGTTTCTATTATCATTAGGGATATATATTATTCCCTAATTTCTTTATTTTTGAAAATTGAGATACCAGGAATTTTACTAGGAATTTTTATCCATGAACTTAGGATTTTCTATGTTTTTCTTTACTGCTTGCCAAAGTGCTGTCACTTGATATTTTTACGATATTCTGTAAGTCTCGTGTTTACTTGCCCGTAGTCTCTGTAAGGAATCACTACCTTTATTACCGAAGATTCTTAGCCTAACACGCGGAATTTAAAGCCTAGGCATTAGTGATCAAACAATTTATTTCTTGATTAAAAATCTGTCAACCTAAAATCTGTCCTATCTCTTTTGAGTTTGCTAGAGTGGGATTCACAAAATAGCTTGAGCAAAACCTGTAGGAGTTCTCGTATCTCTCCGTGTGGGAAGAATTGTCGTTATTATGTTGGATGTTCAGTAGTGCCATATCTTGATGTCTCTCCTGAATCGCGTAATCCAGCATCCTGGAATCCTGTGCAGGACCTCTACAGCCTCGCCCTACACAAAACCTTCACAATCAAATCTCCCTGGGTTTTGTTTTTGTTTCCCTGAGTGCCATCTTAAATGTTACGTTGCTTACCTGAGTAATGCTAGAACTTGCTCACAACTTACCTTATTATTGAGTCCGCCATTTGGCATTACATTGGGAAAGGCCAGCAAACCTACCTGAGCCTCAAACCTCTTGAGCTACTCCATTCACTCAAGCTCGATTGTCTGCTAGACATTTGGAAAGCAGACCTCATAACGTGACCACATTACGTCACTGTTTAGAACTCCTTCAAAGTTTTTTCCCCAAATTCAACTCACTCACCACGCACACTCCATCGCGTGCCGGCCTTCGTCAGCTCCAGCCTGGTCCTCCGGCACGGATTGCCACCTCAGCAAGCTCTCCGAGATCAAGATCAAGACAAGCCGGTTTTCCTGACAAGCCAGTGTCCTGGCTTCCTTTTCCCAAAATAAACACCACCACCGGAAACTAAGCTGAGTTATCCAAAAACGCTTTTATTACCCCTCTCATTAATTTCCCATAGAACTATCGAGAAAATCGTTCGAGTTGCAGCCGTCAATAATCAATAATCAAAATTGCCTTCAAAATACCAACGGCTCGAAACCCGACACTGGTGCATTGGCCGCTATTTTAAAAATAAAAGAAAGAACTAAACTCGAAGTGTTCTGGGAGACTGTGAGAGGATAATGTTGGCGTAGCATGGTAGTGATAAGTTTTCCCATGTCGTAGAATTTGAGAAATTTCCTGTGAGTTTGACCATGCTAATGAATTTTCTCTGAGCAGCTTAAAAATTTTTTTTATCTTTCTTTTGTGCTGTTTCCTGTCTTTGTTTGTTTTGTGCCTCAGTAGGTAGGAAAAATAATTTTTTTTTCTACTATTTCCGTGCTGTGCATTTATTCCTGACCACCGTAAAACTCTCGTCCCATTTTCTCTCTTTCCGTTTTCTCCAACGTATTGATTGATTGAGTAGGTAGAAAAATAATTTTTTACCTGCTTTAATTTCGTGCCTACGCAAATTGCCGCATACCGCAAAAATTTTTCTCGTTTCCAATTTCATATTTCCTATCTTCTGCTTTCACTTAATTTGAATGATTGAGTAGGTAAAGAATTAACGCAAACCCCTTGCTACTTAATCCCAAGTCTTAGGCACTGATATCATTAATTGCGCATCCCCAAAAGAGATTGCTAGCATGACGGTGATGCGCAACATTAATTGGTCACAAGCACCACAAGTTGCTTCCTTGAATGTAGGAGCTACAACTTTTAGCCCGTCAAATACGGCGCCTAGTCAATCCTCAGCCACAATAGATAAGCTGCAGCAGGACATCTCTGAAATAAAGCAAGCTCTCCAAAATTTTCAAATAGGTCAGAGTCAAAGTGTGGCGCACATTCAGCAAGGCCCAGGGAGATTCCAAAGCCACCAAAATGCCTACAACTATCCTTATGACTATCCCTCCAACTATCACTATCCTCCTCCTCCTCCTCCTCAACGCTTTGATAGAGGTAGATCTTATGATAGGTCAAATAATCAAAACCCCCGTTTTCGGTCACGCTCTCGTGATGCCAGTAGCAATTTATGCTGGTATCACCAGAAATTTGGTGACCAAGCTCGTAAATGCGCCTCACGCTTTTGCCCGCGTTATACCGAACAAATGACTTCGGGAAACGCCACCAGCAACGCACAGTAGCGAGTACTGCGTTGCCTCATTCCCAGACTACTCGCCTCTTGACAATCCTCGATCCCGTCACCAAATACCGATTCTTAATCGACACTGGATCCAGTGTATCCATAATCCCTGCCACGGCAAAAGTCAAAAACCAGCCCTTAGTGGCTACATTACGCGCCGCAAACGGCACGCCAATACCTTGTTACGGTGAACGAGCCTTAGAGTGCAGTCTGGGATTGAGGCGATCCTTCCTTTTCACCTTCTTAATCGCGGAAGTCCAAGAGCCTATCATTGGCGCGGACTTTCTCGAAAAATTTGGAATTGTTGTCGATGTGAAAAACAGATGTATTAGGGACGAGGAGACACAGATCTCAATTCCCGCTGGTAGCATAACTAAAGATAATGTCTTGCATTCCTTTTCTATTGCTTTCAACGAGGAGTGCATGTTTGCACAAGTCCTCAAAAATTTTCCCGCATTAACAAACCCTAACTTAGTTTCGAAAAACATGCAAACCTGCACGAAACACTTCATAGAGACGCAAGGACCGCCTGTCTTCTCCCGTGCTAGGAGATTGCCGCCTGATCGATTGGCGTTAGCCAAGAAAGAGTTCGCGCGCATGCAGGAGTGTGGCATCATCCGCACCTCCAAAAGTCCTTGGGCTAGTCCTCTTTTGCTGGTACCCAAGGCTAACGGTGAATTCAGACCGTGCGGGGATTTCCGCAGGTTAAATGCCGTTACTTTACCTGATCGCTATCCTATCCCCTACCTTCACGATTTCAGTGCAAATTTGGAAGGAGCACAAATTTTCTCTAAGATTGACCTGCAGTCCGCCTTTCATCAAATCCCTCTTGATGAGTCCGCTATCCCCAAGACCGCTGTCATCACTCCATTTGGTCTCTTTGAATTTCTAAAAATGCCATATGGTCTCCGGAACGCGCCTCAAACGTTCCAGAGACACATGGCTGAAATCTTCTCTGATCTCTCTTTCGCTTTTGTCTACTTAGACGATATCCTTGTGGCGTCCACAACCCCGGAGTTGCACAAAGACCATCTTAGGGTCGTCTTTCAAAGATTGTCCGACAATGGACTCCTCGTAAATCCTGAGAAATGTGAGTTCGGAAAGTCATCACTGATTTATCTAGGTCATGAAATCTCTAGCCTAGGTCTAAAACCTTTGCCGTCCAAAGTAGAAGTGATCAGAAACTTTCCTCTTCCACAGACCCAGAAGGAACTAAGAAGGTTCCTAGGTTCTGTTAACTTCTACCATCGTTTCATACGCAATTGTGCTCAAACTTTAGCGCCCTTGTCCGACCTCCTCGAAAAGAAACGTAAAGGCAAATCTATTGAGGTAAAATGGACAGAAGAAGCGCGCAAAGCTTTTGAAACTATAAAACACAAGTTAGCATCCGCGACGGAACTATCTTACCCTATTGCTAATGCTGATTTCAGCCTCGTTGTTGACGCATCCAGTACCGCCGTAGGTGCTGTGTTGCAACAACAAGTAGGTACTAATATCTCTCCTCTTGCTTTCTTTTCCAAAAAGCTGTCGCCCACTGAGCGTGCTTATAGCGCGTTCGGTAGGGAACTTCTTGCTATCTACCTATCTGTGAGACACTTTCGCTATGCTCTAGAGGCAAGGGAGTTTGTGATCTACACTGATCACAAACCTCTGACCTCGGCGATCAAGATGCCTTCTGAGCGGCATTCGCCTAGAGAAGCTCGACACCTCTCCTTTATAAGTCAGTTCTCAACTGACATCCGTTACATTAAGGGACTAGACAATACCGTAGCCGATTGCCTCTCCAGAATTAATTCTGTCCAAACCAGTGGCGAAATCACCTTCGGCAACATTTGTAATGCTCAAAAGGAGGATCCTGAACTTCAGGACCTTCTCAAATCTTCTAACCCTTCCCTTCCAAAACTAACCTTGGTTGACGGCGTGTATCGTGATGCCGAGCGACCTTCCCGTTTGTATCTTCCTGCGACTCTCCGCAGAGTAGCTGTCCTCCACTACCATTCCCTCAGTCACCCTGGTATTAACCGTACTTTGCGTTTGATTTCTGATCGTTACGTCTGGCCAGCGATGCGTAAGGAGGTCAAGCAAATTGTGCAAAATTGCCATGCGTGTCAGAGTAGTAAGGTGGTGAAACATAATCGTGCAGCGCTGCAGAGTTGCGCATTCACAGGTCAAAAGTTTGACTCTGTCCACCTAGACCTAGTGGGTCCCTTGCCTGTATCGCGCGGTTATTCTTATTTGTTGACCATCATCGATAGGTTCACGCGTTGGGTTGAGGCTGTCCCTCTTCCTGATACACAAACTGAGACTGTAGCTCGCGCCTTCATGTCCAACTGGATAGCTAGATTTGGGGTTCCCGTACAAGTCACACATGACCGGGGATCACAATTTACCTCCAAATTTTGGAGTGAGCTCAGTACCGCTTTAGGGTGTGCTAACACCTCTACTACCGCTTATCATCCGCAGTCGAATGGACTTATTGAGAGAGTCCACAGAGACCTCAAAAGCGCGCTCCGCTGCCTTAATTGCAGTCACGATTGGACTGATAGACTTCCAGTAGTATTGCTCAGCATTAGGAATCTCTTCCGGCAAGATCAGCAGTGCACAGCGGCGGAGATGTTGTACGGGAAGACACTTCGTCTCCCCGGCGACATTGTTGACCCAAAACCCTTGCATGAATTTTCATCCGCTGACCGTTCCGCTTACGTAACCTCCCTGAAGGATTGCATGCGCCAGATCAAGTATGTGGCTCCACGAATGCCTCAGACTCAGGACAGACTAGATTCTGCCCTGCAAGACTGCACACATGTGTATGTCCGCAATGATGCTATTAAGCCTACACTCACGCGCCCTTATGATGGCCCATTCAAAGTACTTAAACGCAAGCAAAAATACTTCATCCTCGACAGATTCGGCTCGAGCGACCCTGTGAGCATAGACAGATTAAAAGTCGCATACACTTCTGATCATAGTGTAACTTATAACTCATCATCTTCTCCGCAGATTTCTCCTTCCACTGAGACTCGATCATATCTACCATCTCAGCTTCCTCAGTTGACTGCATTGTTGCCTAGTCAGCTTGAGTGTAATCCTTTCTATGTGCCTGTACATTCAAACCCTATCTCTAACCCTGTCGTAAATTCTAACTATATTCCTCTTACTGACACAGCGACAAGTCTGGAGAGACCAGACGAGCCCGCTGCAGTAACTCCTGTTCCTAGGACTCTTGCCGATCTAAACTTGCAGACCCGTTTGGTGAAACTTCCCCGCTCAGTATCATTCGCCCATTGCCGAACTCGGCAGGGTCGTGTAGTTCGCCCTCCTTCCCGCTACAGATGATTGCAGCGGGTGGACCTTTCGGTCTGCGCCTTGGGGGGTAATGTAGCATACCGCTACATAAGAGTAAAAATTAGAAATTCGCTATTCATACTTGAATAAATTAATTAGCGGCATCAAAAATATTACTCTAATTTATTATTAATTATTTTCTACTCCTAATTCGTAATCATTAAAATTTTTGTGTAATACATGAGAGATCAAATAATCAATCGACATTTCGAGTTCTTAAGCAGCCCGTCTGGCAACATACTAGCGCGTCGCCTAGTCCACTTACTTTTGCTTGTGGCGTGGTTGCGCGAACATCTCGTAAGTGCAGTGATATTTAGGGTAAAATAAGAGTAAAACCGGGTAAGAATATGTGCCATGTGTTTTTCGGTGTATGGTGTGTTTTAATCTGAAGATCTGCTCAGTGTCGTGAATTAGGGATAAAAATTAGTGTTAAGATTCTGAGATTAGCATGTGTTTTTATAGAGTGAAAATTGCGTGTCATTTCCCAAACTCTCGTGTGAATTCATGCTAGATATTCAGTTAACGTACTGGTTTTTCTTCTCTTTACTGCAAGCATATATCGCAGGTTTGCCAGTCATATCACGAATCTTTCATAAACTACTTGTGGACGAACGCGGTCGAATTGCCGGCGTTCGTTGCCGATAGCGTCTTGTAATGGCGGAACACTCCGCCGTCTGCTGTCACTACTACGTGATTTTTATTTGCATTTTAAGCATGTGTTCTAATAGTATTTTCTCTTATTTTTTTTACAAATCATTTCTAGCAGTCTTTTCTTAAACTTGTTTAAACTAGAAATAATCATCAAAGATGTCTTTTAAATAGCTTTTAATAAATTACGAAGTTATTCATGTCTACTTGCTAAAGTTTGGAACTTCATTCTTAATACCATATATTTACGAAACCTCAGTTAATTCGATATCAATCATCTCAATAAAATTAATGTGCTTCATCGCATTCGGTGACAAACACCCATCACTATCTGCCTATCGTAAGTGTGTGCAAATGGCCGGCGACTCGGGCTGAGACCGACGCGTTAAGTCGCCGGTTAAACCGCCACACGGAACCTTTCATGCTCTCGTGTTTTCCTTTCTTCGCGTACTTTCCGCCTGTGAAATCAACGCCCAGTCTTTTTTTCCCTGTTTCTATTATCATTAGGGATATATATTATTCCCTAATTTCTTTATTTTTGAAAATTGAGATACCAGGAATTTTACTAGGAATTTTTATCCATGAACTTAGGATTTTCTATGTTTTTCTTTACTGCTTGCCAAAGTGCTGTCACTTGATATTTTTACGATATTCTGTAAGTCTCGTGTTTACTTGCCCGTAGTCTCTGTAAGGAATCACTACCTTTATTACCGAAGATTCTTAGCCTAACACGCGGAATTTAAAGCCTAGGCATTAGTGATCAAACAATTTATTTCTTGATTAAAAATCTGTCAACCTAAAATCTGTCCTATCTCTTTTGAGTTTGCTAGAGTGGGATTCACAAAATAGCTTGAGCAAAACCTGTAGGAGTTCTCGTATCTCTCCGTGTGGGAAGAATTGTCGTTATTATGTTGGATGTTCAGTAGTGCCATATCTTGATGTCTCTCCTGAATCGCGTAATCCAGCATCCTGGAATCCTGTGCAGGACCTCTACAGCCTCGCCCTACACAAAACCTTCACAATCAAATCTCCCTGGGTTTTGTTTTTGTTTCCCTGAGTGCCATCTTAAATGTTACGTTGCTTACCTGAGTAATGCTAGAACTTGCTCACAACTTACCTTATTATTGAGTCCGCCATTTGGCATTACATTGGGAAAGGCCAGCAAACCTACCTGAGCCTCAAACCTCTTGAGCTACTCCATTCACTCAAGCTCGATTGTCTGCTAGACATTTGGAAAGCAGACCTCATAACGTGACCACATTACGTCACTGTTTAGAACTCCTTCAAAGTTTTTTCCCCAAATTCAACTCACTCACCACGCACACTCCATCGCGTGCCGGCCTTCGTCAGCTCCAGCCTGGTCCTCCGGCACGGATTGCCACCTCAGCAAGCTCTCCGAGATCAAGATCAAGACAAGCCGGTTTTCCTGACAAGCCAGTGTCCTGGCTTCCTTTTCCCAAAATAAACACCACCACCGGAAACTAAGCTGAGTTATCCAAAAACGCTTTTATTACCCCTCTCATTAATTTCCCATAGAACTATCGAGAAAATCGTTCGAGTTGCAGCCGTCAATAATCAATAATCAAAATTGCCTTCAAAATACCAACGGCTCGAAACCCGACCCAAATAATCAATCGACATTTTGAGCCTTTAAGCACCCCGATTTGGAAACATTCAAGCGCGTCGCTTGAACTGCTCACTCTTTCTTGTGGCGTGTTAGCGTGCGAACATCACCTTGTAAGTGCGAGTGAAATTTAGGTTTAGAATAGAAAAAACGGGTAAAGTATATGTGCCTTGTGTTTTTCATATGTATTGTGTTTTACCCTAAAGATCTGCTCAGTGTCTTGAGTTGGGGGTAAAAATTAGTGTTAAGATTCTTAGACTAGCATGTGTTTTTTATAGAGTGAATATTGCGTGTCATTCCAAATTCACGTATTGAAAATTTCATACTATATATTCAGCTAACGTCATTGCTTCTTCCTCACGGCAAAACTTATATTGTGATTGCCAGTATCATATCGAGAATTACTCATAAACTGACTCGTGAACGCACGCGCCTAAATCGCCGGCGCTCTTTGTTTAGCGTGTCTTTGTGTTTCAAATGGCGGAGCAATTATACTGCCGTTTTCCGTCACTACTCCGTGACCATAATTGCACTATAAGCATATGTATAATAGTATTTTCTTTTTTTTTACAAACTTACTTGCAGCAGTTTTTCTTAAATATGTTTCAACGCGAAATAATCATTAAAGATGTCTCTTAAATATCTCGTATGTGTAAATTACGAAGGTTATTCTTGTCGATGCTTGCTAAAGTTTGGGAGTTTCATTTTTATTTCCATACTCCTTGAACCTTTTACGTAACCGCACTTATTCCAAAATAATCCTTTCCATAAAATTTAATTCAACGCTGCTCATTCTTGTGACTGAAACACTCACTACCATCTGCCTTCATGAGTGTGCGAAAATTATGCTGGCGGCTCGGGCTAATGCCGACGTGTGGAGCCGCCGGTTAATCGCCGCACTGATTTATTATGTTTTTCGTTCTTTCGCGCATAATTTTCCTTCGGTGAAATCAAAACGTTTAGTGTTCTTGGTATCATTTGGGATATATATATTCCTTTTATTCCTTCATTATTGCAAACGATATTTATCAGTAAAAATTTCAGTAGAATTTATAAATGAACTTTAGGAATTTCTTTTCTCTGTATTCTTGTACCGTTATGGAGATTTTCTAGAGTACATAAAGAAGCTTAAATCTTCATGTTAAGCATTTCCTTAATTACTAAATTCTTGAATTTCATGCCTTGCATTTAAAGCAAGAGCATTTGTATCAGAATCTCTTAATTGATTTTTTTTCTATCCGTCCTTAAGTTAGCTGGTGTTGGATCTGTAGGACTTTCTCGGAGTGATCTACTTCATGGGAGTTTTATCATGTACTTTGGGATAACTTCAGTGTGAAATTTCCTTGATGTCTCCTTGGACTGCTCATCCAGCTTCTTGGACTCCTTGCAGGACCTCTACATCATCGCCATACACACAACACTCACAGTTTTGAATCTCCCTGGGTTCCTGAGTGCCATGCTAAATGCTATTCTCACATAAGCTGTGACTTAACTTGCTCCTACCAATATGAGCTGTGACATAATATGCTAAATGCTAAGGACCTGGGCTTACTAGTATCCTAGTATGCTATGCTAATATGAGCAGTAACTTAACTTGCTCCTGCTAATGTGCTAATGTGCTAATGTGCCGACTTGTTTCTGCTCACATGAGCCAGATTTAACTTGCTCACTCACACCTCACCTTATTTTGAGTCATTAGTTCTACCTGAACTACGTCATTGACCCTCGCTCAATTATCTCAAATTGCCCAATTCAAGTTCCCAAACACAACTCACTCACCCTGCCTACTCCATCGCGTGACGGCCTTCGCCCACGCCAGCCTGGCTCTCCGGCACGGATTGCCCACCTAGACAAGCTCTCCGAGATCAAGATCCAAGCCAGTTCTCCTTGGTTTTCCTTCAATAAACTACACGGCAGGAAAAAGCTGAGTTAACCAAAATTTGTCATTCATTATCCCTCTTATAGTCGCTCAAATTTACTTGTCGAGAGATGTTGTAGTCTTTGCCCGTCAATTCACCCCAGCGGACAACCAGACCAACACATATGTATGGACGTGGGTATGTATGTACATGTATACATGTACATATGCACATATGCGTGTACTAAACTAGCAACTAGCATTTAAACTAGAGATACCGGCCTTTTTTCTGTTCACTCTCAAATTTTAGCAGTACTTAACTCGTCATCTCTTTATTATTGTCAAGCAATTACGTAAATAGTATTAATTTGTTGTGAGATCACCCATTTATGTTCAAATAAGATGTTCAACGACTAATGACCATTGTGTTTCAAATTTTTTATTGTAAAAACGAAATTTGTAAATGTCGTACTTCTCATGCTTGTATTTTTTGCATGCTTGCTCGAAATGATATTTTTTAACATCTGCCGAAACAATTAATTCTAATATTATTTCTTGATGCCAAGAAATTCAAAGCTATATGTTATGTTCATGTAAACTGTCAAATGTGTTTTCACCCCACAGTTAAAATGCATCGTCAATGAAATTGTGTTGTCTTTTATAGTTGGATTTACATATATCATCAAATCTAGATTAAGCAAAATTAGGAATACATTGCCCCCAACGGAATACATTGAAGGGCGCGTTCTTAACCACTCGACCCCGGTGACTGGGCAAATAATGTACACATTTTTTCATTCAATCAATGCAATAGAATGAGGACTTCAACTCATTACGTACCTTTATCTTGTGAACAGATTTCAGATCAACATTGTGTAGATCAGCATAGCATTATTATTATTATATAAGAAAGTTTTAGCCTCCCTTAACTGCACGACAAAGATGTTCTAAGAGAGGAAGGAGGAAGGCACCATTTAGTATGGAGTTGAGGGAACGCGGATTCTATGCACAAGGTGCACAGAAACAGGAAGCTAAGAAAGAAGTTCATGAAACAAGAAAAAGTTGAAGAAGTAGTAGGTGCTGAAAAACAGGACAGCAGTGAACCGAAAAAAGATGGTCCGTAACAAAACAAAAACCTATTCTATTTAAACAAAAAGGAAGCCTACCTAACCTTTAGCTCAGGCCCTCACATAGTCCCCCTGGGAGCGCTAATTCCCATAGATACAATACCTGTATCCCCCTGAGGTGGATCAGCATAGCAGTGTTGTAAATACGGGTAGCACTAACAGAAAAATCAATCTTGTTTCATGACGCCGGTCATCACGTTGGCCGCGAGGAGCTAAATTTAAAGTAGATTGCAGTTAGAAATTTTGAAAATAAGAAACATTAACTGAATCGTGTCTTCGTTTAGTACTGGGGTAGCGTTTTTGGAAATTGAGTTAATGGCTACTGGTTGGTCAGCAAAATTATGAAAATCCCCCCCCCCCTCCCATGTGCACCGGCGGCTAACGTCACGGACCAATTTTGAATAGGTAAATTGCTCATTCACGTGACGGTGTGAATGAACAACACTCCAATTGTTTCAACATCATTTCCATACGATATTTCAGCATACGCGGTATAATACCACCATCCTACTTCATTTCCACTTTTCTGAGGAGACAAATTTTTTTTTCGAGCAGTGAAGTCGTTTTTTAAACTATGATTCTCACAACCTTACTCAACAACATGAGACTGCTGGACGCACATGTGCGTCCAGCGGCAGTGATCGTGTTAAATAGGCCCCAACCCCCAGGCTCAGGGCTGCTTAAAGGGATCCCTGCACGTGCTCAGCCACCGTGGCCGAGTGCTTACCCGCGCCCTTCACGGAAAGGTCGGCAGTTCGATTCCCGGCAGTGCCGCCAGGTGATTCTCCCCGTGGGAAAAAAAGAAGAACTCAGCCAAAATTCCCCACTCTACCCAGGTGTTGAAAATGAGTACCGGTCTTGACCGGGGGTAACCGTCATGGCGTCCTGGTGCTAGTTAGAAGGCATTTGAAAAACCAATGTACAAGATATGTATCAGGCTTGATTGAAATCAAGCATCCTTTCTTTCGAGACACCCTCGACATTCTTCCGTGCCCCTTACCAACGCCAGGGTTCGGTAAGGAATTAACACCTTCACCAATATTAATAATGATGGCATCTACGGATGCTTTATTTCTTATTCAAGCCTGATACATATCACCTTGTACATTGGATTTTCAAATGCCTTATAACACCAGGACGCCATGACGCTTTCCCCCGGTACCCATTTCAGACACCTGAGTAGAGTGGGGTATTGTGCTTGGAATTTTTCCCCTATACCCAACAGAGAAAATCGCCACCAGCGCCGGGACTCGAACCCGGGTTTGCCTACACGGAGGCAGGTTCGAAAGCCGCACGGCTACGACGAACAAGTATCGGTACATAAATGTACCACTTGGTAACTGACTCAGTTACATACCAGTAACAATGGTCCATTTTTTGACTTCACTACCTTTATTTACACTTGACTATGGAGTACAAGTTGAAATGTTGTGCAATTATATTTTTCCACTTGATAGAAAGGATGAGAATGTAATCAAGCAGTAAATATGGCTTTTCAATTCTGCTTCTTGCAACCTAACCAAACCGACCGCGGAAACGTAGTGATCGTGTTAAATCCTCCCTCTCTTGACACTTCGACCGCAATTGGTTAAACTGAAGTTCAATATCAAACTCAAATTTAAAGTCGATTGCAGTAAGTAATTTTGAAAATAGCATACATAAACTGGATCATGCATGCATTTGGCTTTGATTAAGTATTTATAAAAAAGATTAGATTAGATTATAAGTTAGTTTAAGCCTCCCTAACCGCTACAAAAAAGAGCGTATCGAAGAGAGGAAGGAGGAAGGCACCATTTAGTATGGAGATAAGAGAATGAGGAATCTATGCAGAAGGGGCATAGAAACAGTAAAGTTGAGAAAGAAGTTCACGAAACAAGATAAAATTTGAAGAAGAAAGTCAGAGGTGCTGAAAAACAGGACAGTAGTGAACCGAAAAAAGGTGGTCCTTAACATAACAAAAAACATTTTATTTCAACAAAAAGAAGGCCTACCTAACTCTCAGCTCGGGCCCTCACATTTTTCCCCTGGGAGCGCTAATTCCCATAGATACAATATCTGTATCCCCCTGAGGGGAGTATTTATAAAAATTGAGTTTGTGACGACTAGTCGGTCAGCAGCATTATGAAAATCCTCTCCGTGGCCACCGGTAGCGTACAATGCCGTCAAAGTGCTACACAACTGAAAACCAGGTAGGCACTGCCGAGGGTCGAACTGACGACTGGTCGCGTAGAAGACGAGTGCTGTTAAAAGCTGGTATCACATTCAATTGACGTTATATTTTCAAAATAGTGATAAACAGGTTGACAGTACTGGGGATCGAACCGACGACTGGTGGCTTAGATAGCGAGTGCTCTCAACCACTACGCCACAGTGGCCACTTAAGCTTAGACAACATTTAAACTCAGTTTAAGTTCAGTTTTTAGTTCATATGACTCGAGATTGGCGTGAAATTTGTGAATACATCAATACTTCAGCCGCACCACTCACGAGGGACTTGTTACCAAAGAAACTGCGTACAAAATTAACGTCTATTGAACACGGAGGGAATTTGTATAATGCTGCTGATCGACCAGCAGTCACAAATTCAATTTTCATAAATACTTAACAAAAACAAAACGAAGGCATTATCCAGTTAATGTTTGCCATTTTCAAAATTACTTACAACAATTGACTTTCAATTTAAGTTGAATATTAAACTTCAGTTTTACCTGCGGAAGTCATAGTGTTAAAAAAAAATTTCGGAGACCATCTCCATAGTTTTTGGGAGTATTAAACGTGACCCACACCGAGAGCGCACTGGCAGGAATGAAATAACGCCCGACTAGATAAAAGGATTAAAGAAACACCGCACTCACACCTCTCCGAAGATCATGTATGTGATAAAAATTTAAAAAGACACAGCCAGTGAACGCAGAAGCGTGGACTTGTTCTCGCTACTCGAGGAAATAGTCTATCACACAGGAAAACGATACAAAATTACCCAAAATGGTCCATCATTATTATTTGAAAATTATGACATTCATTGAGGATATGTATCATCCATCAGACAAAATGGAATAACACAAAAAGAGTTGTAATAATTTATAATTACACTACTAGGACATCCTAAAATAAGATCCAATATCACAAAATGATTGTCATTACAATAAATACACAGAAGTGCAGTAACACAGGAGCACAGCAGTACGTCTCGGAATGTTAAGAACTGCCGTTCATGAGTGTTGACCTTGACAAAAGCAAGCCTATAGCGGGTTCAGAACTAACGCTCGTATGTCGAAGCAAGACTATGGCGGGTTCAGAACTAACGCTCGTATGTCGAATCAAGACTAGGGCGGGTTCAGAACTAACGCTCGTATGTCGAATCAAGACTAGGGCGGGTTCAGAACTAACGCTCGTACGTCGAATCAAGACTAGGGCGGGTTCAGAACTAACGCTCGTATGTCGAATCAAGACTAGGGCGGGTTCAGAACTAACGCTCGTATGTCGAATCAAGACTAGGGCGGGTTCAGAACTAACGCTCGTACGTCGAGGCAAGACTAGGGCAGGTTCAGAACTAACGCTCGTACGTCGAGGCAAGACTAGGGCGGGTTCAGAACTAACGCTCGTATGTCAAAGCAAGACTAGAGCAGGTTCAGAACTAACGCTCGTACGTCGAGGCAAGGCTAGGGCAGGTTCAGAACTAACGCTTGTTTGTCGAGGCAAGACCAAGGAGGGTTCAGAGTTACTGCTCAAAAGAGTTGACCTTCTCCATGAGCGCCATGAGGTAATCGTTGACGTTGTCAAAGCCCCGGGCCCGAGCCAGGTTAATGAGGATCCCGGTGGCAGCTTTACCTTCCCTGGTGCGGCAGATGGAGCAGTTGCAGATGCCGCGACACGGCGGGCACTGCCAGCTCTGACCACAGGGGAGGGAAAGATCAGCTCAACTCTTTAACGTCAGAATTTTTTACTCATATTAACGTTATCACAACCACAACTGGCGCCGGCATCAAGCTGTCGCCGATATCAGGAAGAGGAAGGAACTGCCACTCGACAATAAACTTCAAAGAACACAATAGGGCACGAATTTCACAAGGAATAAAATATATTACAGCTGTTTATAAAAGTGGTTTTTGAATTCCACTATTCCAGGTATTTAATCAGGTTATCAACACCCCCGATCACAACTAACTCCCTTAGCATAAAATGATAAATTCAGTGCCCAGCACACAAGGTAGATGCAACTCACAGTTTTAACCATAGAAACCACAGTTTTAACCAGTTTTTTTAACACCTCCTATCACAACCAACTCCCTAACCCTGAAATGATCAATTCAGCACGCGAGGTGGCTGCAACTTAGGGGGATTTAACCATAGAATAAACCCCTATCACAACCAACTCCCTAACCATGAAATGATCAATTCAGCACGCGAGGTGGCTGCAACTTAGGGGGATTTAACCATAGAATAAACCCCTATCACAACCAACTCCCTAACCCTGAAATGATCAATTCAGCACGCGAGGTGGCTGCAACTTAGGGGGATTTAACCATAGAATAAACCCCTATCACAACCAACTCCCTAACCCTGAAATGATCAATTCAGCACGCGAGGTGGCTGCAACTTAGGGGGATTTAACCATAGAATAAACCCCTATCACAACCAACTCCCTAACCCTGAAATGATCAATTCAGCACGCGAGGTGGCTGCAACTTAGGGGGATTTAACCATAGAATAAACCCCTATCACAACCAACTCCCTAACCCTGAAATGATCAATTCAGCACGCGAGGTGGGTGCAACTCACGGGATGCAGGAGAGCGTCGTGGACCTCCTCGCCGTACCTGTTCCTGAGGCAGGTGCCACAGAACATGCCCCTCACCCCCACACACTGACCTGACCGGCACACGGTCTTTGTGTCAGAGGTCTTTTGGCGGCACTGGTGGCACGTGGTGCCTGGTGGCGAGGGACACACAAAGACAATTATAGTCATCGTTTTGGACGGGCATACAAAAAACAATTATAGTCATCGTTTTGGACGGGCATATAAAAAACAATTATAGTCATTGTTTTGGACGGGCATACAAAAAACAATTATAGTCATTGTTTTGGACGGGCATACAAAAAACAATTATAGTCATTGTTTTGGACGGGCATATAAAAAACAATTATAGTCATTGTTTTGGACGGGCACACAAAAAACAATTATAGTCATTGTTTTGGACGGGCACACAAAAAACAATTATAGTCATTGTTTTGGACGGGCATACAAAAAACAATTATAGTCATTGTTTTGGACGGGCACACAAAAAACAATTATAGTCATTGTTTTGGACGGGCATACAAAAAACAATTATAGTCATTGTTTTGGACGGGCACACAAAAAACAATTATAGTCATTGTTTTGGACGGGCATACAAAAAACAATTATAGTCATTGTTTTGGACGGGCATACAAAAAACAATTATAGTCATTGTTTTGGACGGGCACACAAAAAACAATTATAGTCATTGTTTTGGACGGGCACACAAAAAACAATTATAGTCATTGTTTTGGACGGGCATACAAAAAACAATTATAGTAATTGTTGTGGATGAGCACACAGCAGCACTTGAGAGTACGTCAGGTAAAGTTTTTTTTCCCGATTTGGCTACGCTGCTTTTATAGGCAAAATTATTAAATTACAGCAAGATTCAAACTTACGGTGCGACCATTGCAAGTCGAGCACATTTTTTTAATGGAAAAAAGTCGATACCGTCGTAATTGCAAACCCTCTGTTCGGTTGTCATATCTTTGTCAGGTGGTAAGTCGATACCGTCGCAAACCATGGGCCCTTTGAACGCAAAGACTGTCTCCCAAAAATAGCATACATAACATGGAGAAACAGATTACTTGAAACAAACACAAGATTTTAATATCGTTCACTTTCCATCTGACGACAGCAGTCAACGAATTTAAAAACACTACGTCTAAAAATTAAATTCCATGTAATGCTTTTAATTCATCTGTAAAAAAATAATTCCATGTTTGAAAAAACTCAAGTACTGAATTTTATGAACAGTAAAGCAAGATCTGAAATTGGTCTTCATGGTACTTAGTCTGTAAACCATAAAGAAATAACAATCAAAAATAATTCTCTAAAAGTTATTCGATAATCTGAACGTTAAACGATAAATAAATTTAACGTTAAACAAACTAAACGTTAAATGATAGATAAAAAGCCAAATGGTACCAATCTAAATGTAAATCATAAATAAAATGAACGTTAAACAATTTAAACAAAATTAACAAATAAAAACCGAGAGTTAAATATTTTAAGCGTAAAAGTCAAGCATATTGAAATTCAAATTCAACATCGGTATACTAAGAGTTATCGTAAGGATCGCTCACCAGCAGCGCTGTAAGTCTTGCCGGTAGAGCGGTACGATATCTTGGACAACATGGCCGGAGTGACGAGCTCAGGCGGCAGCACGTTCGCGTTAGGGTCGTACGATGTGGAGTATGACGCGCGGCGCTTGGCTGGCTTCCGTGGAGGCGAAAAGCCTTCGAACTACAGTTGATCCTTGAGTTATAGTCATTTTAGAGTAAATCTTTGTTGTAGTCGTCTAACAGCCTTTCCTTAAATTGTTATTTTAAAAATCAAAGATGTTTATCGGGTCAACTTTATTGGAAATGAGCTATTTGTTTCTCAGAGGACGCAAAATGCCAAGGTGAGTCCCAAAATAGGATACCCTACACAGATAAACAGCAAGTAGGAAGGAAGACAAAAAAATAAACACAGAAAGAAATCAAAGAAGCCAATAAATAGAAAGAGCAAAGTAATTTAGAACAGAAAAAAACAAAGATAGAAGTCCGAAAGGTCTATCTATAGCTGAGGGGACCTAACAGTATCTCCACTGGGGGCGCCGGTCCCCACAGCACAAGATAGACACAACCACCTAACCTAAACCTATTGTCCATGTCACAATGCTGACGTCATGGCAACGGACCAATAGCAGCGCTCATATTGTACCTGGCAACACTGCTAGCCCGAAATCTGGCTCCACTATTGGCCAAACGACATGACGCAATGGTGACGTCCTCCTGAGGAGCAAAATCTCAAGATACCGTAACCACTGTTGTAGATATTACTTGTAGAATACCAAACTTATTGTGGCTTTTCCACCAATAAAGTCCCTTTATGCACACAGAATTTGTAAAAAAAACATGTCCAATCATCTTTTGAATAAATTTTTTGAAAATATACTGTTTTTCTTTTGTAATCAAGACTCATCACATTCTTCTTGCAAAATTTCAACAAGAAGTCGGAGATATAGCGCCATTGGCTAATGGCTCTGGAATACATGAAGGAGATAGTACATTCTACAGTCAAGATACACTGGAAATTTATTGACGTCGTGTATATGTACCAATTCCTCGTACTTTTATGCTTAAACAACTCAATGTTGTTAGGTAATTAGAAGCAATTCGATGATCATATTGAATCTAGAGCCGATTTTTAATGGTACTGGATGCTTTTGCATAATTGAGACTAAATACCATTTATATGAAATGGTGAATCTTAGTGTAATTATGACATCAACATCTCATCTTATGAAATTAATTACTCTACAAGACTTCATTTATGTTTCACCCTAAAAAAGTAATTTGCAGAAACAATATCATCAATGTTGTCTTTTACGAAATAACGGCCATAAACATCATAAATATCTCAACCTAAGAAAAGGTAATTAGTCTAAATATCACCAATGTTTCTTACTAAAAACATAATTGGCATAAATATCATCTATGATGTTTATCTTAAAAACATAATTGGCATAAATATTCTCAATGATGTTCCCATAAAAAAGCTAATTAGCATAAATAATCTCATCAATGTTGTTTAATCCTAAAAATTAATTAGCCTAAATAATGTCAACAATGTTTTACCCTATAACTAATTGGGATAAATATCCTCAATGATGTACCCCACTTAAAAGCCAATTCATATGAATAACGTCATCAATATTATCACATGGTAGAAGAAACAAGGTAGGGTCAAACCAGTCTTTTTTCTCTCGATAGTGTGGCAATGGTGACGTCATTGCATCAAACCTATAGCAGCGCTTATGTTGCATTTGACATCACTGCTAGCCCCAAATCCGGTACCACTATTGGCCTTGCGACATTTCAAAATGCTAACGTCATGGCAAAGGACCAATAGCAGCGCTCATTTTGCATCTGGCAACACTGCTACCCCCAAATCTGTCGCACTATTGACCTAACGACATGTCGCACTGGTGACGTCATAAAGTTTGTTTGAAATGAAACCGTTCTATTGGCTAGCCGAACAAGAGATGCATTTTCCTATAGAAATGACTCTACCTTGTTTTCTCTACCGTGACCATCACTTATGAAACGCAACTCGTCAGAACATCGCCCAGCACAGAAACTCACTTCTTCTTCATCAGAGTCACTGTTGAAGTCCAGGACCGCCAGTGGAGCGCGCTTCATGAAAGAGAACCTGCAATATATTTCATTTCAAATGAAACTATGAAAGAAAAAAAACTAGATTTTCAAGGAGTTGATACATGAAATGTATTACAAGACATTGATGCAATGGATTAATTGAAACTAGTGTAGATGGCCCCTCAAAAATGATGCGATTCTGTATTTTGCTTGAATAAATTTTACAGATGTGGTTTGCAAACAAATATATCCATCCCAATAGTACCCGCCATTTAATAAATCTTGCAGATGTGGATGCCCAACAAATATATCCATCCCAACAGTACCCGCCATCAAAATATTCTTGTACTTGTGCACTGGTGAAACTCGTATCACAGATACGGTCATTGAGCGTCCTGGTGAGCGTCACAGACACACGCAACAAGCGGACACCAAACAAATATAAAAATAAACAAACACACCAGAAGTACAATTAGGTAAGAAGATTAGTTAGTCTAAAACTCATAAGCCACAACAAAGGCGGGGAATCAGGGGGAGAAAACGGGGAATCTAAGTTAGAAAACTGTAGAAAATGTGGAATCTACGCACAAGGTGTGCTCCCACACACAGGATACCCTGCACATAGAAATAGCAAGTTAGGAAGGAAGAGGAAGAAAAGACAAAGAAGAGATAGCAGCAAAGAAGGCTAGAAAAATGAAAGAAGCAAGGTGGGCACGTACGACAGAAGTTACAATATCTAAGTAAAAATAGGAAGACTAATGACACAACGCTTAGACTCGTTTTGTACTAATTAGGTGATAAAATCGATAGAAGTGAACGTTTCGACCAGCTGGCAGTGGTCATTCTCAACACTGTAGAAGTAAAGATTACAAATCAGTCATTTAGAAAGTCAGTCATTTCCCCTTGTGGGGGGGGGGGGGGTTAAAATTCTCCCACCGTGGTCCGCTGCGTGTCCTAAGAGGCGACTATAGTGGACGGAGCGAGGGGACTGGGGATCCCCTTCTCTGTAATGATTTTCCCGAGAGGCAGCAGGCCAATGAAGGGGGTGAGAGAGGTCGAAAGACCACTCAAACCCTAGTACTAGGATCTTTGAATGTAAGGGGGTGTGGAAGTAGAGCAACTGAGAGTAAGAAGGAGGAGATTGGAAGAATTATGTTAAACCGGAAGATGGATGTATTGGCCTTGAGTGAGACGAAATTGAAGGGTAGTGGTGAGTTGATGTTTGGGAGTGTGGAAGGGAGAGTGTCTGGAGTACGTGGGGGACATGCAAGAGAGGGTGTGGCTATATTATTGAGTGTAAGAATCAGAGAGAAAGTAGTTGAATGGGGTGAGGTGTGATCAAGAATAATGTGGGTGCGAGTGAAATGGGGGGAAGAGTCATGGGTGTTTGTGAGCGCGTACGGACCGGGATCGGAGAGGAGTGGGGAAGAGAGAGAGGAGTTTTGGGATAAATTGTCCGAGTGTGTGGCTAGAGTGGGGAGTGGTTGTAGAGTTGTGGTGATGGGGGACCTGAATGCAAGAGTGGGTGATGAGGTGGTGGATGGTGTTGTTGGTAAGTACGGAGTAGCTGGGGTGAATGAGAGTGGGGATTTCTTGGTGGGGTTATGTGTGGAGAGTGAGTTAGTGGTTGGGAATAGTTTGTTTCAGAAAAAAAATATAAACAAGTATACATATGTGAGGACGAATGGAGGTGTGATAGAGGAAAGAGCATTCATGGATTATATTTTGGTTAGCAGGGGAGTGATGGGTCGTTTGCTCGATGTGCATGTGTTCCGTGGTGAGTTGAATGGGATTTCGGATCATTATTTGGTGGAAGGAAAGCTGAGAGTTAGTGGAATGTGGGGAGGTGTAAAAAGGAGGAGTGGAAGGGAGGTGTTAAATGTAAGCAAGTTACATGATTCTGAGCGTGAGTGTGAGTATCAGGAGAAGATGAAAGTGGAGTATGGGAGGGTGAAGGAAAGTGAGGTGGGTGGAGTGGAAGGGAAATGGAAGTTGTTTAAAGATGCGGTGGAAAAATGTGCAAGGGAAGTGTGTGGGGTAAGGAAGGTTGGAGGGGGGATTAGAAAGGGGAGTGAATGGTGGAACGGAGAAGTAGGAGCGGCTGTGAAAAGAAAGCGGGGGGCGTTCGAAAGGTGGCTGCAACGAGGCAACCAGCAAAATTTTGAAGAGTATAAGGAGAGGAAGAAAGAGGTACAAAGAATGGTAAGGAGAGCGAAGAGGGCGGCGGATGAGGAATGGGGGAGGAAGTTGGGAGGGGATTTCATGGAGAGAAGGAAGGTTTTCTGGAAGGAAGTGAAGAGAATTAGGAAGGGTCAGATGGAGAATGAGGCAAGAGTGAAGGATACAAATGGTAGGCTGCTAGTGGAGAGTTGTGATGTGAGAAAGAGATGGGCGGAGTATTTTGAGGAACTGCTGAACGTGAGGGATGATAGGGTTGCGAGAGTAGTAGCTGTTGGAAGTGATGTTAGAATGCCTGTGTTTGGTGAAGTGAATAGAAGTCGAATAAGAAGTGCAGAGGTGAGATGTGCGTTGGATGAAATGAAAAATGGGAAAGCTCCAGGTTTGGATGGCTGCACGGTTGAATGTCTAAAGAAAGGAGGAAATGTGGTTATAGAATGGTTGGTGCATTTATTAAATGTGTGTTTCGAGGCTAGTAAAGTGCCGGTTGATTGGAGTAGCGCGTGCGTAGTTCCGATGTACAAGGGGAAAGGTGACAGGTATGAGTGCAGTAATTCTAGGGGTATAAGTCTACTGAGTGTCGTTGGGAAGCTGTATGGAAGAGTGTTAATTGGAAGAGTGAGAGTGTTGACGGATCGTGTGCTTGCTGAAGAACAGTGTGGTTTTAGGTGTGGTAGAGGTTGTGTGGATCAAATGTTTGCTGTGAGGCAGGTGAATGAAAAATACTTATTAAAGGGAAAGGATGTATATTGGGCATTTATGGATCTAGAGAAGGCGTATGACAGAGTGGATCGCGAGGCTCTATGGCAAGTGGTAAGTTTGTATGGAGTGGGTGGGAGACTGTTGAATGCGATCAAGAGATTCTACATTGATAGCAGAGCATGTGTGAGAGTAGGGAATGAGGTGAGTGAATGGTTCCCAGTTGTGACAGGTGTGAGACAGGGATGTGTGATGTCGCCGTGGTTGTTTAATTTGTTTATGGATGGTGTGGTGAGAGAAGTGAATGCCAGAGTGTTGGGAAAAGGTGCGCAGTTGGTGGGACGAAATGGTATGTATTGGGAAGTGTGTCAGCTGTTGTTTGCAGATGATACAGCGCTTGTGGCTGACTCAGAGGAAAAACTGAGGAGACTGGTTACAGAGTTTGGTAGAGTGTGCGAAAGGCGGAAATTGAGGGTAAATGTGAATAAAAGTAAGGTGATGAGATGTTCAAGAGGTGGAGTGTTTGGAACTTTGGATGTGAGGTTGAATGGGGAAGTTTTAGAGGAGGTAGAGCATTTTAGGTACCTCGGGTCGGATGTGACTGTTAAGGATAGTATGGAAGTAGAAGTGAAGCATCGAGTGAGTGAAGGTTGTAAGACATTGGGTGCAATGAGGAAAGTTTTTGAATGCAGGAGTTTGAGTTTGAATGCTAAGAGGGGACTGTATGAAAGTTCGATTGTGCCAGTTTTGTTGTATGGAGCAGAGTCCTGGGGGTTGAGAGCAGCTGAGAGGAGGAAGTTGGATGCGTTTGAGATGAAGTGTTTGAGGAGCATGTATGGAGTAACTAGAAGAGATAGGATCAGGAATGAGTTGGTTAGGGGGCAGACGGGTGTTATCAAAAAGTTGAGCAGGCGAGTGGATGAAAGAGTGCTTGGATGGTTTGGGCATGTTGAAAGAATGAATGTTGAGCGGCTGGTGAAAAAGATATATAAGTCGGAAGTGAGTGGTTTTCGAGCGCGAGGTAGACCACGGATGAGTTGGATGGATGGGGTGCGACGTGCTTTGTATGAGAGGGGTCTGACTGTGGACGTGGCGAGAGGGATGGCTGCGGACAGAAGTGAGTGGGGGCAGTGTATAAGGAGGTACTTCTATTTTGACGCGTTACTGGAAGCTGCCCGCGTGCGATGGGGTTGACCTGTCATGTGCGGGGGGAGGGGCTGCACTCAATGAAGCGGTCGGGGTAAACCAGCTGTGCCTGTCGGGCCTGACTGTGGAAGGTGGTTGTGCTGGGCTGCTGCTGATCCTGGCAGTTCAGGTGCGGCCAGTGCTGCCTCTCTCGCCTCCTAGTGACCAAGTGTGGTGATTGTGGCCTGCTGTCGGCTACCCTCCCATAGGGAGGATAAGCCCGGTATATATATGTATGTATATGCATTTAGAAAATCCAATGGTAAAAACAAACATGAAATTAGAAACATTTGCTACCAAACAAAATTAGGAATTTACTATTTGTAGGGGATAGGCAGACTGCATATCATTCAGCTTTGGCTTTAGTCTATAAATGAAAAGAGATTCTAGTATTCTGAGTTCTATTGGGTTACTTCCTCGGCCTAATACTTCAAAATCAGGTAGTCTAACAGGCAGGTCGCATTTTTCTGCATGTGTGCGTATTGCAGAGTGAGAAGGTGCTGATAAAAGGTTATTAGTACGGTGACTTCGTCCAGCATGCTCAGCCACACGAATACGCAGGCTACGTGATGTAGATCCAACGTATTCAGATGCACCACATCGTGCACAACTATGCTTGTATACAACCGAGCTAAGCATGCCTTTAGGAAGTTCATCCTTAAATTTGAAAAAAGATCCAACTGACAAGGAATTGACAAGAATAAATTTAAAATCACACTGCGTAAAAAACTTTGACAAAAGGAGGGATAGTTCAGATTTTAGTTTTTCCGACTGAGCACCAAAGTACAATAGTGAAACGTAACATTGTTTTCTATCAACAAAGGCAACCGATGGAACATTTGTGCGAATAGAGGAGAGAAATTTTCTAATTGAGTCGTCTACTAGGCGAACAGGGAACCCATTCTTAACAAAGTAGTCCTTTAAGAACATAAATTCCTCGTGAAGGAAACCAAATGTGCTGCAAACACTATAAGCCCTATACAGATATGTTTTGTGTCATCACGAGAAATCCTGGATTGAGGAATGTCCTATTGAATTTAAGCCAGCCTTTTACAAGCGTTATATAGACGATACTTTCATTTTGTTCAGGGACCCACACCATTGTTCATTATTTTTAGATTACTTGAATACTAAGCACCCGAATATCAAATTTACCATGGACACAGAAAGAGATAATTGCCTCCCGTTTTTAGGTGTCAATGTTCATAGAATGGGTCATAGTTTTGAATGTGCAGTCTATCGCAAACCAACATTTACTGGTTTAGGATTGAGTTTTTTTAGCTTTTGCTTTTTCAAATTCAAAATAAATGGAATCAAAACATTACTGCATAGGGCTTATAGTGTTTGCAGCACATTTGGTTTCCTTCACGAGGAATTTATGTTCTTAAAGGACTACTTTGTTAAGAATAGGTTCCCTGTTTGCCTAATAGACGACTCAATTAGAAAATTTCTCTCCTCTATTCGCACAAATGTTCCATCGGTTGCCTCTGTTGATAGAAAATAATGTTACGTTTCACTATAGTACTTTGGTGCTCAGTCGGAAAAACTAAAATCTGAACTATCCCTCCTTTTATCGAAGTTTTTTACGCAGTGTGATTTTAAATTTATTCTTGTCAATTCCTTGTCAGTTGGATCTTTTTTCAAATTTAAGGATGAACTTCCTAAAGGCATGCTTAGCTCGGTTGTATACAAGCATAGTTGTGCACGATGTGGTGCATCTGAGTAGGTTGGATCTACATCACGTAGCCTGCGTATTCGTGTGGCTGAGCATGTTGGACGAAGTCACCGTACTAATAACCTTTTATCAGCATCTTCTCACTCTGCAATACGCACACATGCAGAAAAACGCAACCTGCCTGTTAGACTATCTGATTTTGAAGTATTAGGCCGAGGAAGTAACCCAATAGAACTTAGAATACTAGAATCTCTTTTCATTTATAGACTAAAGCCAAAGCTGAATGATATGCAGTCTGCCTATCCCCTACAAATAGTAAATTCCTAATTTTGTTTGGTAGCAAATGTTTCTAATTTCATGTTTGTTTTTACCATTGGATTTTCTGAATGATGACTGATTTGTAATCTTTGCTTCTACAGTGTTGAGAATGACCACTGCTAGTGTGTCGAAACGTTCACTTCTATCGATTTTATCACCTAATTAGTACAAAATGAGTCTAGGCGTTGTTCATTAGTCTTCCTATTTTTACTTAAGATCTCCAAGAATTGGAACTTTGACTTCTTTAATTACAATATCAATAGCTGAGGGAACCTTACAATATCTTCTCTGAGGGATCAAGACCTTTAATGAGCATTGGAAATAAAAAAAATCATTTCAATACCAGAAGTAAACCAGGGTCGCTTGTGTGTCTTTGATGAGAAATCAATTTGAATGGAGAAAGCAAGTGGTTGAAAAATTACAAAGGAGCACAGATGAGGTTGGTGCATGCAGCAGCAAACAGCTGCTGCACACAGAGCTACTGCACGCACAGCCGCTGCACGCAAGCAGGCCACAACACACCTGTACGTAGTCTTGTTGTGCGTAGAATCATCAGCAGGAGTCGCACCGCGGGATCTAAGGAAAATGATACAAAATTAGTATATTAGATTAGATGCTTGTTTAAGCCTCCACAGCAACTAAGGCATTCCAAAGAGAGGAAGGCACCATTTAGTACGGAATTAAGAAAATGCAGAATCTATGCAGAAGGGGCATGGAAACTGTAAGTTGAGAAAGAAGTTCATGAAACAAGATAAGAATTGAAAATGAAAGTAATATATAAATGCAGTAAAAGAGGACAGCATTAAACCGAAAAAGATGGTCTTAAAAAAAATTCCTTTCAATAAAAAGAAGGCCTACCTAGCCCTCAGTTCGCGACCTCACATATTCCCCCTGGGAATGCTAATTCCCATAGATACAATAGTTGTCTCCCCCTGAGAAAGGGACGCAATATAAGCAACGCATGTTTGTAGGTTAGCATCAGACACAGGCTTTTGTGATCAATACTGACAGTTGAAGTCAGCCTCTGTGATCACTGCAGTGTTCAATGGCTATGTAGGCCATGCACATCATTTGAGCGGTCTATTTGTTACATTTAGGTTTGACAACCGAGCCCATGATAGCAAGTGAAATGCAAGGATACATGTAGTCAATGATATCTTTGAGCGGTCTATTCGGAACATTTAGGTTTGACAACCGAGCCCATTGTAGCAAGTGAAATGCAAGGATATATGTAGTCAATGATATCTTTGAACGGTCTATTTGGAACATTTAGGTTTGACAACCGAGCCCATTGTAGCAAGCGAGATGCAAGGATATACTCGTACATTATCAACGATATTTCCAAGTTACACAACCTCATCACAGGTGAAGCTCAACTTACATGGGTGAAGGTTATCCTAATTATTTATAACTGAAATAAAATATTGCATTACTTGAATAACTGGGACTACCTTTTATCTAGAGAAGATGAGGTCAACATTACAAAATGCCCTGTAACTTGAAGATTGATTGTAAACAAGACTACAGTATTAGTGAAGCGTAGGGCTCATCCAAGCTGTAAGGACTAACATAGCAAGCAGAAGTCAGTACGTACCGTGTGCGTGGTGGTGAGTGTGTTGCGTGTTGCATCCAATCGCTGTCGTCTGGTTCGCCAGTCTGACTGCCAATTGGAATATTTTCTGGAAAGACAAACTTATTGGTGACAAATTTTTTTGGAAAGACATACGTATCCATTACAGACACCAGAATCCATGACAGATTTCAGAATCCATTGCAAATTCCATAAATATTACTCAATACACTAGCTATGCTGAAAATGGAAAAAATTTGAGATTTTTGGGTAAGTTGATCTCAAGTATATAAAGGAGTACAATTGTTGCTACTAAAACATACTTGATATAATTATATTGTTGGTTACTTTAGGGCAGACTATTTTTTGTCTTTGTGATATATCAGGAAATGGTATTTTACCAATATGTACTGCTGTCCCATTTTTGAAGTATTTTTTGTGTTTCTTCACATGACATTCACTGATGATGTTTTGCTTAAAAACGACACTAATAATAATGGTGAAATACATAAAAACCATACATGCATTAGATTCCTTTCAATTATACAAATGCAAGAGCAGTTGTATTTATTTTCATCGATGAAACGTCTTTGTAGCATCTTCGGTGGTGAAATGTCCAATATAATAATAATGTATTTATTTTTCATAACTTGACAGGTGAGTGCTAAAATTTGGGTCCAAAACCTGGGATGCTCGCACCCCCTGGGGGTGCCAGACAATATTTCAGAGGGTGCAATGTTCAAACAAAATTTTATTTCAGGAAGTACGTGATGCAAATGAATTTTTTGGGGTGCAGGGCAAATAAAAAGGTTGAGAACCCTGGCTTGAGTTAATGCAATTTATCTCTATAAGTGAACAGTGCTAGAATTGAACTGCTCATGATTTGAAAGCAAATAGATGATAGCAGCAAAACTAGAGAGAAGAAATACCATAGAACAGGGGTTCTCTAACTTTTCAACCAAGGACCACTTTTATTACACAAAAATAAGCCGAGGACTCCCTCACTTGTGTTCCCTTCAGAAATATACGTATATATATACATTGTACGTACTGTTTCATAAGCTCAACAGTCATGGTAAGCTGTAAATAAATACCTTAACTGCATCCAATGTTAAATTTGTTGAATTTTGTGGACCCCCTATCAAAGTGCCACGACCCCTGGGGGGGTCCATCCACGGACCCTACTTTGAGAACCCCTGCCATAGAAGCAAAATTTTACTACAGAACCCTTTGTTACCTAACCTACCATACCATAATTTTTGCTTACCATCACCAAAATGGAAACGTCTTTGTTGTTTTGAAGACGGGCTCAATTTTTTGTCAGTTGGTTTCTTTGTGAGGGGAAGGGGAGGTGCTTTGCTGGGCTTCAACATGTCCTTGAGTGACTCTGCCTCTTGAGCAAGGGCCTCCAACTGCAGGCAATAGAGATTTGTTATTGTGGAAGAATAAAACATTGAAAAGATTTTCATATATTATACGGAAGAATAAAATATTGAAAAAATTTTCATTTTTTATTAGGAAAAATTAAGATACTGTGTAATTATTCTCAGACACAATAAAAATTTTGAATACACAGAAGTTTATAATTTTTATAAAATTATATTTTAGTAATAATAATAAATTTGATTATAAAGATAATTTATAAACTTGATCTCTTACAATGACCTATTGCCATATTAAATGAATTACATATATATATTGCCAAATTAAATGGTTTATTGCCATATTAAATGTATTACAATTACATATTTTTATCTAGCAAGCTTGAAATAATGCCTCAGTTATCAAACAATGAGGCAGGCATAACCAACAGTAAACATTAGTTACAATTAAAATGCAACATAAATATTTGTTTGAAGTCACTCTCCAACAGGAAGGTAAAAAACATGCTGCCAGGCAAACAGAAAAAGGAGAAAGCAGTAATCCCTCCTCACATACTTCATTGATGTGGCACTCATGGATTGCAGCACCACTGAAATATATCACAAATATGGGTCTTACATGTGCCATGTAAGTCATGGAATATTATAAATTATTCAAGTTTAAAATAAGCATGAAATACATAGAATAATAATTTGTCTACAATAGTTTTTGGTGACCAACTCACTTAAAAGAATTTATTATTGCAATTAAATTATATTACATTGCAGATGTCTAGAAATAAAGCAATACACAACTACAGTGAAGGCCAAAAATGAATAATGCACACAAAATAAAGTCAACTCACCAACATGCGTCTCTCTTCAACATTTTTCTGCCTCAGCAGCTCGTACTGGCTTACTTCTGAAGCTAACATCTTTTCCTCACCCAAGACTCCTTACTGTCAATTTGTGTAAATTTCCTAGAAAAATGTTTTAAATAATAATTTTAATAACATTGCAAAAATATTTTCAATATTAATCTTTTCCAGTATTTAGGAGAATGTTTAACACATTGCATGCTATACGACCCATTGGTGGGTTGTCCTCAAGTTCTTCCTATGGCAAAATGACCTATCAGTGTCATTTAAAAAAGTTTGAATAATCTTTTAAAAATAATGGTATTTAATGGATGCAGGTAATGTTTGATATTTATAAAATTGCTAACAACTTTTTACTTTAATTTCAAGTAAAATGTTGAACTTCAGTTTAACCCATCACAGTCAACGTGTGAAGCATTAATTCTTCATAGCATCTTATTAGACTACATATACTTATGGCAAAAAAGAAAACTAGTTGTTAGTCTACCATAGAAAGTTAAGAAGTTGTATTGCCATTGATGCTGTTCAATTCAGTAAACCCATGGAGCTTTATATTCTTTCAACATTGACACTATGACACAAAATATTCAAATTCAAAATGTGCTTCAAAATATCCAATTCTAGGATAATTGCGGTAAATTGTTATGACCGGGCAGTGGGCACTGACCTATTTTCATATATTTTTTGTTTGTATTATGGTAATAAGATCAAATGCAACTTTTCTTCCATGCACTTTCCGTCATAAATGAATATTTAACGAGTTAAAGCGGTTTGCTAATTTTCATCTTCCATGGCTCAAATTTTTTCAAACAGTCAATTTTTTTATTTTTTGGGGGTTTATTTCATGGTAACAAGATTGATATAAACAGTTTTTCTTCTATGGAATTTCTGTCAAAAATGAGCATTTAATGAGTTATAGCAATGTAAAACTGCAAACAATTCAAATGCCGCAAGTGACGCCATGTCTGCGGTCTGCCTCGATATGTACTTGTCATTAGCGTAATTGAATTACTTTAGAACAATTGGAGAATTTATAGAAAAAAATAATGCAGAAATTGTATTTTGAGGTGAATACAATTGTTTAAATAAGATTACCTAAGCTAACCTATCCAACCTAAGATAATGTCATTCCAGCCATGGAAAACAAAAATTAAAATACTACTTTAACTCATATACCAATTTATCACGAAAAGTGCACAGCAGAGAAGTTGTTTATTTTGATCTCATTACAATTATACCAGCAACAGAAATTGGAAAATCATTTAGTGTCTGGTGGTAAACAAAAATCACAATTGCTCCTGACACTATCATGCATTTTGCTCTCATCAAATTGGCAATTATACTTTTATTAAACAGCTGAGCAAAATTTAAATCCTAGCAGTAAATTTTAAATTTAAAATTTTCAAGACTTGCACAGATTTGACAATTGACCAAAAAAGGCAACTGAGAATGTAATACTAACAAATTAACTCGGGTCATGTGAGAGAACATTATGTGGATGCATTAGCAGCACAATAATAAACTAGTATGCTAATAATTATTCGGCAAATAAAGCATTACAAAAGTCTAGTTAGTCTACACTTTGCATATCTCTCGAACGTTACATGAAATATATTTTAACGATTGTAACGTGTAGAGGAAGGCCAATTTGAGTTTAGCTGGTATAAATTTTACATGACAGGGAATTAGCTTACAACATTAGGTAATAATAAATATAATATTTTTTTATTCTTCCCTTAGTTACTTGCTCCATCTATTTATTGATTTTTATTTTATTACACTTTGGGTAATTAGATAAAAAATAATTAGAGGAACAAATAATATGCTTGTAACTATATAGGCTATCTATATGTGTCACACTCATCAATAATACAAAGATCATTGCAGTATATATGCTACAGCTTGATTAAAGATAGGTTAGGTTAGAATAGGTTTGGATAGTTTAGGATGGGTTAGGTATGTTTGCAGAATTTTTTACATCAAGGTTATGTTACAAGTTAGGATAGGTCAGGTTAGGATAGATTAACACATTAACTGCAATGGGTTAAACTGAAGTTCAATGTTCAACTTAAATTTAAAAGTCAATTGTGGTAATCAACTCTGAAAATGGCAAACATTAACTGGATCTGGCCTTTAAAAAGCTTTCATTGAGTATTAATAAACAACTAGTATACCGGTTCAACCCGAGTATCGGGTTGTCCGACTTGCCTAAAAATAAAAAAAATAAATAAAAAAAATAAATAAAAAAATGAAGAAAAAATAAAAAAAAATAAAAAATAAAAAAAAATAAAAAAAATGAAAAAAAAAAATGGTCAATATTGAATATAATGTCAACAAATTTCATAGTTTCGTAGGTATAGATGGGTAATATAGTCAATTTTAAGACGTTTTACACGAATGACAATGTGCCCGGAAATGCTTAGTTTTCGAGTTATTTAAGTTTGAAGTTATACGAACGGCGCTCCTGAATGGCCCTTTCAACGCAAAAACAGTCATTGTTTTAGCAATGAAAATGGAAGCTAACCCCTATTACAAACATAAAGAGGTTGGGTCGTGAGGGGTAGCAACAGTTCTTTTAGTGGAAATTATAAATAAAGCTTTCAAGTGACGTTTGTTTACATCGACTTGAAGATGGCTGCCGCCATCTTCAGCCGGTTGGCGCCATGGCGGCAGCCACCTTGGCGTCGAAGTAAACAAACGTCACTCGAAACCTTTATTTATAATTTTCACTAAAAGAACTGTGCCTACCCCTCACGACCCAACCTCTTTACGTTTGTAATAGGGGGTTAGCTTCCGGTATTAATTAAATTACGCTAGCCCCGCGTGCTTCCATGGCGCGCACAAGCCAGCTTCAAAGTTGAATAATTCAAAAATAACGCATCGCCGGGCAAAATGTCATTCATGTAAAACGTCTTATAATCGACTATATTACCGATCTATACCTACAAAATTATGAAATTTGTTGACAACATTATATTCAATATTGACCAAAAAAATAATAATATTTTTCCAATCTGATAATTTTCTGCAAATAAAGACACCAATGGCTTCAATTTAATACCTCACTTGACCATATAGACTCAGCCAATTTTCTAAACGGACTCGGACAAATTTTGAGTTACTGAATTAAGTATATAGATAAGTTAGTGACTGCAGGTGGGTCAGCAGTACTATGAAAATAACCTAAGTGACCACCGGTGGGTCCCTTTGCAGGGAATGTGTTAAGATAGGTTAGGATAGGCATGTTGACGGAATTTTTTCAAGGGTCTACCTAGCTCAACGATGACATTAACTGGGGAATTTCTAAAGGTCCTGGGGATTTAATTGGCTATTACTGAAATAATGACTAAAATTAACAACATTGAATTCCTGAATAATGAAACGTCTTTTTAGTTTGGTGACAAAACCCACCCGTTAGAGAAATGTATTTCAAATCAATTTATAAAAAAGTATCCTACCTACATGGGAAAATAACCCTCATGCAGAGTCAGCTAAGTGACAAGGTATTTAGAAAAACAACCCAACCCAAATGAAACATCAAAACATCACACGTCCAAGCACAATTTCAGTGTTAATTCTTCTTCTTGTTTCGTGTTATTGGAGCTTCAAAAGCGAGTCCATGTAGCCCCACGCCAGAAGGGGGGATTACGTTCTTGTATTACATGTCTGTATGGGAGATTGAAACATTTAATTAGGTTTTTAGGGATTTTAGGTTACAGAAAGGATATTCTATACATTACAGGGCAATAGGGGGAAGATATATGTTTATGATTTCATCAATTGCAATGACTAACAAGGTATTATACTTAGTATTTTCATTATTTTTCAGTTTGTATATTAATTTCATACACTGTACGGTATAAAGTATGCACATATAGAGCATGGCCCGAATTATATTACTAGTCTACAGCATGCCCTATATCTGGCCTCACATGAGCGTCCAAAATTTAAGGGAAGGTCCAGCCTGGGTGGCTCAACCTGGAGCTTCGGCTACTGAAGTCAGCACTGTCAAAGTTTGAAGGCTCTAAAATATAGTTCAACTGCGTAGCACTCCTGTGGGCAGTTCTCTGAGGGAGCAAAGGTGGGTTTACACTTTGAGGGGGTAACTGGCAGCGTGCCATGCATCCCAACTTAGTACAGAGATCCAGTGTTAATTCAAGCCGACCGCGTCCAAAGATTTATATTGGTTAAGACGCCAAAGTATTACTAGATTAAGGTGATCGGTTTACGAAAATGGCGGACGTACAACATTCGACGTATTCGTATGCATTTAGCATTTTATAGTCATTTGTACCTCTGAAATACACAAATAAATCACAGATTTTAATCATTCAATTTTAAAAAATTATATATTCCTTTATGCAAGTAAAATCACATATATATATCGCTTTCGCATTAACATAAATTTAAAATTTGTTAATATTTTTCATTTCTAGTCAACACAAAATAAAGAGTTAATTGATTTACCTATTATTTTAAACATTTACCACAATTGATTATAGAGATTGCTAAATCAGCACTTAGCTAATAATTTTCATACGATCTCATGAATGATTTTTGTACATATCGTGAGTGCATTTGAGAAGAAAAATATCAATTATTTGCAATAATGTTGATATATCAAAAATGCAAGATGGAATTTTCAAAAAAGCCATGGAAAGTTGAAATGTCATAAATGCTATCATAAAAGTTAAGAAGAATATGGGACAAATGATTGTGAAACACGCAAAAAATTAGATTCTTCTGCTTCATTCATTTTAATTTCAGAAGGCCTACAAATATTGCCAAGAAAAATGCATTAGAGCGAACTATTGACAAAGAACACGTTAGAGAAGTTTTAACACGTTCACTGCGTTTCTGCTGTTGATAACGGTTGGTTTGGTTAGGTTGTAAGCAGCAGAATTGGGAAATCGACTTAACTGCTCGAATGCATTTATATCCTTCCTGAGAAATTTGAACATGCAGTTGCACGATAACAATTCACCTCGTTTGATGAAAGTTATTTCCTAAAAATGTCGTCAAACTGATTAAATGTCACTCATTGATACCGGTACGTAAATGAGCAATTCACCTGTTGGTACACATGTGGCCCAATACGCAGGGAACGTGTTAATTTACACTGACATTTAAAATGAGGCTTTGTAGTGATCGCCAACAGCCGCACCTCAGTCTAAATTTCTTAAATTATTAAAACCATCTTCTAAAAATTAAATAAAGTTAACATAATCATTCTTAAAATTTTAGATCACTATTTTTATTCAACATTACCCCGAAATCTATTAAAATTTGACCAAAAATATTTAAACATTTTTCGAGCGTCAGCTCGCATCGCGTTTTCACGCAGAACCATTTGCCAAGTTCCGAGAGACATTTTCAGGAGAGGGTCATTCTGGTATTCGATGCTCCTGTGTTAAGTGTTTGGGCCCCAGAGGGGCAATTGTCTCTGAAGATCCTGGGAGGCCGACACACAAACAATCACCGCCAACATTCAATCAACATCCCTCAAAACTCTGTTCGCCACACGGCTCTCAATTCAACTAAGCCACACGGCTCTCAATTCAACTAAGCCACACGGCTCTCAATTCAACTAAGCCACACGGCTCTCAATTCAACTAATCCACACGGCTCTCAATTCAACTAAGCCACACGGCTCTCAATTCAACTAAGCCACACGGCTACCAAGCAACCACCCAAGCCTCAAGGCACTAGCAGAAAATAAACTACCTCCTTCGTATACTCATATAATCTAACTGTTACCGCTACTGCGGAACATCACACTAAACAAATCAATTCTCGCCGGGATCCACCCCGGATTCCCTCGAGCCGCGGCACCTGCTGAAGTGCGGCTACTCACTGGACCCGGACCTCCTTCCTCAAGAAGTGGACCCAAGTACTGCTGCCGTAGTCACGGCACTCCGAGTCGTCAAAATAAAACCGAGGCGAGCTTATTCAGTTCCGTCATTATCCCGCAAAGTTCATAGTGCAAGTGAGAAAATAGATGCCAGGAAGGCAACTCGAATTACCCAAACAGAAACCCTTCTGAGTCAGATACATTCATTTGTTATCAATTAAGTGTGCTCTACACCGAGCACTGGTGGCCCTTAAAAGAATATTAACATCCTCCTAGTTACTTGAGAAATTCCTCGCTATTCCACCTTAAAATTCAAACTCAATTAGTTCTCCAACTTGGGAGAAGTCACAAAGTTCATAGCTTCTGCAATATCTGCTGATGTAATTGAGCGCAAAATGAATGAGAGTCGATGGTTATGCGGTAACAATAGAAGAATTGTGTAGAAGAATAATGTAAAGAGGAAAGGATGTTCTTATTCCAATCAAACCTTATGCAGATCATCTTGTACATTGGTTTTTCAAATGCCATATATATCTAACACCAGGACGCAAGTTCGGTTTCTCCCAGTCAAGCCGGTACCCATTTCCTACACCTGGGTAGAGTGGGAAATTGTGACTGACTTCTTCCTTTTCTCAACGAGAGAATCTTTTTCAACTTTTTTTTATTTATTTTTGACTTTTTTATTTTTTTAAATTTTTTATTTGTTAATGACTTTTCACTTTCCTTTGGCCTATTTTTACGTATTTTTGCATAGTTTGTCGCAATTCGAAAAGGAAGGCGCTGTCGTAGCATGGCGAATCAGGGGATTTCCTTGAGGAAAAACAAAACAAACATCGGCATCTTTGGGATGCTTTATTTCCAATCAAGCCTGATATATATGATCTTAAGCATTGGTTTTTCAAATGTATTATAACTAAGCCTATATATAGGACACCATGACGGTTCCCCTGTAAAGCCGGTACCCATTTCCGACACCTGGGTTGAGTGGGGTATTGTGCTTGAGCTTTCCCTTATACACAACGGGGAAAATCTTCGCGCCCGCGCCGGGATACGAACCCTCGTCTCCAACATACTGTACAAGGCTGATCCCTTAACCACTGTGCCATGGAAAGCACGGAGTCCTAATCAAACAGCTACTATAAAGTGGAGGGAGCATAACCGATTCAAAGCGATCTAAAGTTGGCCACAAATCTGATGAGAATGGGGCAAACGGTAGACCCCCCACGTGATGGCCACAAGCCAATCGCAGACGCTTAGCTCCTCCTAACCTACAATTCCGCCTCCCATTTTCCAAAACAAGATTAGTACAACGTAGTAAGTTGTAGTAAATTAGTAGTAAAGTTGATGGTGAAGTTGATCGCAAAGTAGGTCGTAAAGTTGGTCGTAAAGTTATTCGTAAAGTTGATCGTAAAATTGGTCGTAAAGTTGGTCGTTAAGTTGATCGTAAAGTTGATCGGAAAGTTGGTCGTAAAGTTGATCGGAAAGTTGATCGTAAAGTTGGTCGTAAAGTTGATCGTAGAGTTGATCGTAAAGTTGATCGTAAAGTTGATCGGAAAGGTGGTCGTAAAGTTGATCGTAAAGTTGATCGCAAAGTTGATCGTAAAGTTGGTCGTAAAGTTAGTTGTAAAGTTGATCGTAAAGTTAATGGTAAAGTCAATCGTAACGTTGATCGTAAAGTTGATCGTAAAGTTGATCGCAAAGTTGATCGTAAAGTTGATCGTAAAGTTGATCGTAAAGTTGGTCGTAAAGTTGATCGTAAAATTGGTCGTAAAGTTGGTCGTTAAGTTGATCGTAAAGTTGATCGTAAAGTTGATCGTAAAGTTGACCGTAAAGTTGGTCGTAAAGTTGGTCGTAAAGTTGATCGTAAAGTTGATCGTAAAGTTGATCGTAAAGTTGACCGTAAAGTTGGTCGTAAAGTTGATCGTAAAGTTGATCGTAAAGTTGATCGTAAAGTTGACCGTAAAGTTGGTCGTAAAGTTGGTCGTAAAGTTGATGGTAAAGTTGATCGTAAAGTTGATCGTAAAGTTGATCGTAAAGTTGATCGTAAAGTTGATCGTAAAGTTGATCGTAAAGTTGATCGTAAAGTTGATGGTAAAGTTGATCGTAAAGTTGATCGTAAAGTTGATGGTAAAGTTGATCGTAAAGTTGATCGTAAAGTTGGTCGTAAAGTTGGTCGTAAAGTTGGTCGTAAAGTTGATCGTTAAGTTGATCGTAGAGTTGATCGTAAAGTTGATCGTAAAGTTGGTCGTAAAGTTGATCGTAAAGTTGATCGTTAAGTTGATCGTAAAGTTGATCGTAAAGCTGGTCGTAAAATTGATCGTAAAGTTGATCGTAAGGTTGATCGTAAAGTTGGTCGTAAAGTTGGTCGTAAAGTTGGTCGTAAAGTTGATCGTAAAGTTGATCGTAAATTTGATCGTAAAGTTGGTCGTAAAGTTGGTCGTAAAGTTGGTCGTTAAGTTGATCGTTAAGTTGATCGTAGAGTTGATCGTAAAGTTGATCGTAAAGTTGGTCGTAAAGTTGATCGTAAAGTTGATCGTTAAGTTGATCGTAAAGTTGATCGTAAAGTTGATCGGATAGTTGGTCGTAAAGTTAGTCGTAAAGTTGATCGTAAAGTTAATCGTTAAGTCAATCGTAAAGTTGATCGTAAAGTTGGTCGTGAAGTTGGTCGTAAAGTTGGTCGTGAAGTTGATCGTAATGTTGATCGTAAAGTTGGTCGTTAAGTTGGTCGTAAAGTTGATCGTAAAGTTGATCGTAAAGTTGGTCGTTAAGATGGTCGTAAAGTTGATCGTAAAGTTGGTCGTTAAGTTGGTCGTAAAGTTGATCGTAAAGTTGGTCGTAAAGTTGATCGTAAAGTTGATCGTAAAGTTGATTTTAAATTATCTTAAACTAAATTATCAGTCTTAACTGAATCCGCAAATCTCTTCGTCGTTGTAAGTGATGATTATCATTTTGTGCAAGCTCAATCGTTTTACACCATTATTGGTCATTTTACCAGCTGTTTTCAAGCTCAGTTCACTCGGTATTGTCATAGGATCGAAAGAAGTTGCGTTCAAGGAATCCGTCACTACTGAACCTAGTGTCGTCAGATTTCAGTTCCGCCAGATCGTTTAACTTGTCTCACTCATTACCACCACGGGCATTACAAAGACCGTCATCAGACTGGCGCATAGTTTGGGTTGAGTTCTATTTCATTAAGAATAATTTAAAGCGTGCACACTGTATATTTTAGTTCCACATTCCAGGTTTGCTGCTACCGCTGCTCATTTGTTTTGCCAAAAGTTAAAATTACGATAACTTACAGTACGTTTTGTATCGACAAAAATGTGCTCTAATTTACGTTAAAAATTAAACACCACATTCGCGTTGTCCGGAATTTGTTTTTACCGAATTTCCCTTTAATTTTGTTACCATGAATGGTCTAGTCGAATTTGACTTTAATTTTGCTATCAATTATGGACTATCCGAATTTTGCTTCAATATTCACGTCAATACAGGGTGTTCTTTAACTCATGGTACAAACTTTGACATTATGTATTGAAATCCAAAACAAACACATTTTCTTGAATAATGAAATGCCCAAAAATGCTTCGTTATCGAGACATCGAATCATTGAAATTTATTTGAATTTAGGGAAATTTCTCATTGCTTAATTGTGACGACCCGCTTTATCGCAACATTTGAGTGCTTTTCTAACTCTGTTGGGGACAGTCTTCGGGAGTCTTAAGTAATGAAGGCTTATCTGATTTCATTAACCTCAATCATTACAAAATTGACATTACAAGAATTGTTCAAAATGCCTGCTCTATTCGTCAATGCACATCTGAAACCTACGCAGAAGCGAGTCCCGAACACGATCGAACACTCATGGATCATCCTCAATACGTCTTGCAGCGTCCACGATCCTTCCAACAAGATCCATCTCTGTCTCCACTGGGGTCTCATAAATTAAACGCTTTATGTGCTCCCATAGTTAAAATTCCAAAGGTGTCATATCTGGAGACCTCGCTGGTCATGAAACTGGGGCAGAACGTCCAATTCATCTGTTGGGATATGTACAGTCTAGGTACCGTCGCATATTCATTGAGTAATGTGATGGAGCACCGTCATGCCGGAAACACATCTGTCGTCGAATAGCCAAAGGCACATTGTCAAGTAGGCCAGGCAATACCTCCCTTAGAAATACTTCATAGGACTATCCTGTTACACTCTCATGCAGCAACTATGGCCCGACTAAATTGTTACAGACAGTAACAGCCCACACATTTACACTGAACTGGTGTTGGTAATTACTCTGCCGCTCATTGAGAGGGTTTCCATTTTGCCATATGTGGAAGTTGTGCGTGTTAAAAATACCACCGCGACTGAACGTTGCTTTATCATTGAAGAGCACATACTTTGGAAACTCATTATCTTCTTGGTACTTATTCATAAACCAACGTGCGAACCGTTCACGAGGGTTAAAGTCAGCTGGATTGAGCTCTTGCACTCTCTGAAAATGGTATGGGTGCATGCTGCTGTCATGGACAATTTGCCATACTAGAAAGTGAGAACGTATTCCGAGTGCATTTGCCGTTGCTCGAGTGATTTTATGTGGGCTTGCTGCAAATATTGAAGTATCCGCTTTTCGTCATCAGCGCGAGCTCGCTGAGGACGAGGACCCCCAACATGTCTTCAGTTTACCTCAAAACTACCTGTGTCCCACAGCCGCTGTTGCAATCTTGTGAAACCACGATAATCAGGCAACTGGAGGTTGGGAAATCGATCTGCATACAATCTAGCAGCCTTTCTAGCATTGCCATTTGCCGCATCATGCCCTAACGGACTGATTACGGCGCAGACAGTTGCTCGTCTTCCTAACGGTACCGCCGTAGTTTGGCACACACAGAAATTACTTCTGTTGCCCTAGCGGAATAATTACGGCGTAGTCTGTACCCCCACAAACCTCACTCTAACGGTACCGCCGTGGTTCGGCACAAACAGAAATTACTTGTGTTGCCCTAGCGGACTAGTTACGGCGTAGGCGGTACCCACACAAACCTCAGGAAGGGCAGCTGCACGGAAAAAGCTAGCGCCCCGGAAAAGGTAGCTGCACAGAAGACAGCCCCTTTTCCACCAACCCTCACATCGACCGCACGACCGTATCGATACACAGTAAGGCGCCTAAAATCGACAGAGCCTTCTGCCCTACGTGAGATGGACGATAGCTGACTGAAACAATTGTTTCTGTTCGGCTTTAGGTCGGTTACAGTGTACACAATGCGTTCTAACAACACAAAATAAAATGGATTACTGGAGAAACCAGCCAGTAATGAATTAATTATTCGAAAGCTGAGGAACAATAGGTGTTTAGTGACAGCGACGCGGTTCTACATGATCTACTTCCTGCTGTAGAAATTCTCGTAAGGTTAAAATGTAGTACTAATGTACGGTTTTGGTACTGTTAATGTACGGTTTTGATGCAGTACTAATGTACAATTTTTACGGAGTACTATTGCACGGTTTTGATTTAGTAATAATGTACGGTTTGGATGAAGTACTAATGACGGTTTTGATGTATTAATAATATAAGGTTTTGATAGAGTAATATTGTACGGTTTAAATGCACTGCTGGATACGTACTATCTCAGCATTGCTCTGAGGAAGATGTGGACAAAAAGTGGACGAAAAATGGATGAAAAAGGACGAAAGGGATAAAAAGTGGACGAAATGTGGACGGAAAGTGGACGAAGTGTGGACGAAATGTAGACAAAAAGTGGACGAAGAGTGGACGAAAAGTGGACGAAAAGAGGACGAAAAGTATACAAGTGGACGAAAAATGGTTTAAATGTGGAGGAATTGTTTACGAAATGTGGATGATAAGTGGACGAAAAGTGGACGGGAGAAAGAAGAAAAGTCGACGAAAGTGGACGAAATGCTTACGATATGTGGACGAAAAATCGAAAAGCGGATAAAAATTAAACGAAAAATGGATGAAAAGAAGACGAAAAGTGGACGAAAAGTGAATGAAAAAGGACGAAAAGGAACCACTGTCTACGAAATGTGGTCGAAATGTGGACGGAAAGTGGACGAAATTTTTACGAAATGTGGATGAAAAGGGGACGAAAAATGGAAGAAAGTCTATGTATCTCATGTGACAATTTGGAAATAAACATTTTTTCTTTTTTTTTCTTTCTTTTCTACAGTCAACGTCCTAAATCTCCAACGAAATGAAGATAAACAGAGATAGTGAAATAAAAGGGCACACAGAGAGAAGCCAGTAGATAAAATAACAGGTGTTACCGATAACGGTCAATCAAAGTACAACATATCAAAGATTGAATTTCTTTCATCTAAGAATAACAATTAAAGTTCAATTGTGAGTGGTGTTAGCCTGATGATATGGATGGTCTTCTTTGGTTTCATCAAGTGACTCAGTTTCTTGCGCTCTCGTCGTTCCTTCAATTTATTTCAGTTAAGGAAAAAAAAGAAATAAAACTATGCAAAATACGAAATTGAGGCAAAAAATACTAGTCGAAATCAATTTTAACGGTTTCAGACATTTCATTTCATGATAAATTATCAGTCTTAACTAAATCCGGAAATCTCTTCGTGGTTGTGAGTGATAATTTTAATTTCGTGTAAACTCAATCGTTTTACGCCATTATTGGTCATTTTACCAGCTGTTTTCAAGCTCAGTTCACTCGGTATTGTCATAGGATCGAAAGAAGTTGCTTTCAAGAAATCCGTCACTACTGAACCGAGCGTCGTCAGATTTCAATTCCGCCAGTCTGACACAAGCTGTCGTTGAAAGAGGTTGTGTGTGTAAGACGTCTGGACAACGACCGTCGCTGACCTGTCGTCCAGTTAACCAATTCCTCTATCTACCGTATTGATAGCTTTATGTTAACGTATATATCAATGCGTTCTAGCAACGCAAAATAAGGGGGGTTACCGGAGAAACCAGCCAGTAATGAATTAATTATTCGAAAGCCAAGGAACAATAGGTGTTTAGTGACAGCGACGCGGTTCTACATGATCTACTTCCTGCTGTAGAAATTCTCGTAAGGTTAAAATGTAGTATTAATGTACGGTTTTGATGCAGTAATAATGTACGGCTTCGATGTGGAAATTATGTACGGTTTGCTGTAGCAATAATGACGATTTTGATGTAATAATGACGGTTTTGATGTAATAATGACGGTTTTGATGTAGTAATAGAGTACTGTTATGATGTAATAATGTCCGGTTTTAATTTAGTAATAATGTATGGTTTTGATGCAGTAATAATGTAAGATTTTAATGCACTGATAATTTAAGGTTTAAAGCACTATATAATTTACGGTTGTAATGCACTGCTAATTGACGGTTTCAATGCACTGCTAATTGACGGTTTTAATGCACTGATAATTTACGGTTGTAATGCACTGCTAATTGACGGTTTTAATGCACTGATAATTGACGGTTTTAATGCACTGATAATTTACGGTTGTAATGCTGTAGTTATGTACGGTTCAGATGCAGTATTAAGGTACGGTTCAAATGTTGTTTTGGTGTTACTTTTTACGCTGCGTTCGAAGTATCGCGTCATGAAATGATATCTTTACAAAGTTCTTTGTACGTACAGTGTGTCAAAGTTAACAGGATCCTTGAAAGTTATTAGAAGGGACTTTGTAAGTCATTTTTGCTGAGAGTTGTGTGTTCTTTGATATTTTTGATATCGGCCAGAGTCTTGCCTGTAGAGGGAGCAGTGCAAGGGCAGTTCAAGGCTGCAAGGAAAAGTAATGCAGAGGCAGTGCAAGGCTGCAAGGAAAAGTAATGCAGAGGCAGTGCAAGGCTGCAAGGAAAAGTAATGCAGAGGCAGTGCAAGGCTGCAAGGAAAAGTAATGCAGAGGCAGTGCAAGGCTGCAAGGAAAAGTAATGCAGAGGCAGTGCAAGGCTGCAAGGAAAAGTAATGCAGAGGCAGTGCAAGGCTGCAAGGAAAAGTAATGCAGAGGCAGTGCAAGGCTGCAAGGAAAAGTAATGCAGAGGCAGTGCAAGGCTGCAAGGAAAAGTAATGCAGAGGCAGTGCAAGGCTGCAAGGAAAAGTAATGCAGAGGCAGTGCAAGGCTGCAAGGAAAAGTAATGCAGAGGCAGTGCAAGGCTGCAAGGAAAAGTAATGCAGAGGCAGTTCAAGGCTGCAAGGAAAAGTAGTGCAGAGGCAGTTCAAGGCTGCAAGGAAAAGTAATGCAGAGGCAGTTCAAGGCTGCAAGGAAAAGTAATGCAGAGGCAGTTCAAGGCTGCAAGGAAAAGTAATGCAGAGGCAGTGCAAGGCTGCAAGGAAAAGTAATGCAGAGGCAGTGCAAGGCTGCAAGGAAAAGTAGTGCAGAGGCAGTTCAAGGCTGCAAGGAAAAGTAATGCAGAGGCAGTGCAAGGCTGCAAGGAAAAGTAATGCAGAGGCAGTGCAAGGCTGCAAGGAAAAGTAATGCAGAGGCAGTGCAAGGCTGTAAGGAAAAGTAATGCAGAGGCAGTGCAAGGCTGCAAGGAAAAGTAATGCAGAGGCAGTGCAAGGCTGCAAGGAAAAGTAATGCAGAGGCAGTTCAAGGCTGCAAGGAAAAGTAATGCAGAGGCAGTGCAAGGCTGCAAGGAAAAGTAATGCAGAGGCAGTGCAAGGCTGCAAGGAAAAGTAGTGCAGAGGCAGTTCAAGGCTGCAAGGAAAAGCAGTGCAGAGGCAGTGCAAGGCTGTAAGGAAAATTAATGCAGAGGCAGTGCAAGGCTGCAAGGAAAAGTAATGCAGAGGCAGTGCAAGGCTGCAAGGAAAAGTAATGCAGAGGCAGTGCAAGGCTGCAAGGAAAAGTAATGCAGAGGCAGTGCAAGGCTGCAAGGAAAAGTAATGCAGAGGCAGTGCAAGGCTGCAAGGAAAAGTAATGCAGAGGCAGTGCAAGGCTGCAAGGAAAAGTAGTGCAGAGGCAGTTCAAGGCTGCAAGGAAAAGTAATGCAGAGGCAGTGCAAGGCTGCAAGGAAAAGTAATGCAGAGGCAGTGCAAGGCTGCAAGGAAAAGCAGTGCAGAGGCAGTGCAAGGCTGTAAGGAAAAGTAATGCAGAGGCAGTGCAAGGCTGTAAGGAAAAGTAGTGCAGAGGCAGTTCAAGGCTGCAAGGAAAAGCAGTGCAGAGGCAGTGCAAGGCTGTAAGGAAAAGTAATGCAGAGGCAGTGCAAGGCTGCAAGGAAAAGTAATGCAGAGGCAGTGCAAGGCTGTAAGGAAAAGTAATGCAGAGGCAGTTCAAGGCTGCAAGGAAAAGCAGTGCAGAGGCAGTGCAAGGCTGTAAGGAAAAGTAATGCAGAGGCAGTGCAAGGCTGCAAGGAAAAGCAGTGCAGAGGCAGTGCAAGGCTGTAAGGAAAAGTAATGCAGAGGCAGTGCAAGGCTGCAAGGAAAAGTAATGCAGAGGCAGTGCAAGGCTGCAAGGAAAAGCAGTGCAGAGGCAGTGCAAGGCTGTAAGGAAAAGTAATGCAGAGGCAGTGCAAGGCTGCAAGGAAAAGTAATGCAGAGGCAGTGCAAGGCTGTAAGGAAAAGTAATGCAGAGGCAGTTCAAGGCTGCAAGGAAAAGCAGTGCAGAGGCAGTGCAAGGCTGTAAGGAAAAGTAATGCAGAGGCAGTGCAAGGCTGTAAGGAAAAGTAGTGCAGAGGCAGTTCAAGGCTGCAAGGAAAAGCAGTGCAGAGGCAGTGCAAGGCTGCAAGGAAAAGTAATGCAGAGGCAGTGCAAGGCTGCAAGGAAAAGTAATGCAGAGGCAGTGCAAGGCTGTAAGGAAAAGTAATGCAGAGGCAGTTCAAGGCTGCAAGGAAAAGCAGTGCAGAGGCAGTGCAAGGCTGTAAGGAAAAGTAATGCAGAGGCAGTGCAAGGCTGTAAGGAAAAGTAATGCAGAGGCAGTGCAAGGCTGCAAGGAAAAGTAATGCAGAGGCAGTTCAAGGCTGCAAGGAAAAGTAATGCAGAGGCAGTTCAAGGCTGCAAGGAAAAGTAATGCAGAGGCAGTGCAAGGCTGCAAGGAAAAGCAGTGCAGAGGCAGTTCAAGGCTGCAAGGAAAAGCAGTGCAGAGGCAGTTCAAGGCTGCAAGGAAAAGTAATGCAGAGGCAGTTCAAGGCTGCAAGGAAAAGCAGTGCAGAGGCAGTTCAAGGCTGCAAGGAAAAGCAGTGCAGAGGCAGTTCAAGGCTGCAAGGAAAAGCAGTGCAGAGGCAGTTCAAGGCTGCAAGGAAAAGCAGTGCAGAGGCAGTTCAAGGCTGCAAGGAAAAGTAATGCAGAGGCAGTGCAAGGCTGTAAGGAAAAGTAATGCAGAGGCAGTGCAAGGCTGCAAGGAAAAGTAATGCAGAGGCAGTTCAAGGCTGCAAGGAAAAGCAGTGCAGAGGCAGTGCAAGGCTGCAAGGAAAAGTAATGCAGAGGCAGTGCAAGGCTGCAAGGAAAAGTAATGCAGAGGCAGTGCAAGGCTGTAAGGAAAAGTAATGCAGAGGCAGTTCAAGGCTGCAAGGAAAAGCAGTGCAGAGGCAGTGCAAGGCTGTAAGGAAAAGTAATGCAGAGGCAGTGCAAGGCTGCAAGGAAAAGCAGTGCAGAGGCAGTGCAAGGCTGTAAGGAAAAGTAATGCAGAGGCAGTGCAAGGCTGCAAGGAAAAGTAATGCAGAGGCAGTGCAAGGCTGCAAGGAAAAGCAGTGCAGAGGCAGTGCAAGGCTGTAAGGAAAAGTAATGCAGAGGCAGTGCAAGGCTGCAAGGAAAAGTAATGCAGAGGCAGTGCAAGGCTGTAAGGAAAAGTAATGCAGAGGCAGTTCAAGGCTGCAAGGAAAAGCAGTGCAGAGGCAGTGCAAGGCTGTAAGGAAAAGTAATGCAGAGGCAGTGCAAGGCTGCAAGGAAAAGCAGTGCAGAGGCAGTGCAAGGCTGCAAGGAAAAGTAATGCAGAGGCAGTGCAAGGCTGTAAGGAAAAGTAATGCAGAGGCAGTGCAAGGCTGCAAGGAAAAGCAGTGCAGAGGCAGTGCAAGGCTGTAAGGAAAAGTAATGCAGAGGCAGTGCAAGGCTGCAAGGAAAAGTAATGCAGAGGCAGTGCAAGGCTGTAAGGAAAAGTAATGCAGAGGCAGTTCAAGGCTGCAAGGAAAAGCAGTGCAGAGGCAGTGCAAGGCTGTAAGGAAAAGTAATGCAGAGGCAGTGCAAGGCTGCAAGGAAAAGCAGTGCAGAGGCAGTGCAAGGCTGTAAGGAAAAGTAATGCAGAGGCAGTGCAAGGCTGCAAGGAAAAGCAGTGCAGAGGCAGTGCAAGGCTGTAAGGAAAAGTAATGCAGAGGCAGTTCAAGGCTGCAAGGAAAAGCAGTGCAGAGGCAGTGCAAGGCTGTAAGGAAAAGTAATGCAGAGGCAGTTCAAGGCTGCAAGGAAAAGCAGTGCAGAGGCAGTGCAAGGCTGTAAGGAAAAGTAATGCAGAGGCAGTGCAAGGCTGTAAGGAAAAGCAGTGCAGAGGCAGTGCAAGGCTGTAAGGAAAAGCAGTGCAGAGGCAGTGCAAGGCTGTAAGGAAAAGTAGTGCAGAGGCATTGCAAGGCTGCAAGGAAAAGTAGTGCAGAGGCATTGCAAGGCTGTAAGGAAAAGTAGTGCAGAGGCATTGCAAGGCTGCAAGGAAAAGCAGTGCAGAGGCAGTGCAAGGCTGTAAGGAAAAGTAGTGCAGAGGCATTGCAAGGCTGCAAGGAAAAGTAGTGCAGAGGCAGTGCAAGGCTGTAAGGAAAAGTAGTGCAGAGGCATTGCAAGGCTGTAAGGAAAAGCAGTGCAGAGGCAGTGCAAGGCTGTAAGGAAAAGTAGTGCAGAGGCATTGCAAGGCTGGAAGAAAAAGCAGGGTAGAGGTAGTTTGATCCTGGAAGGAAAAGCAGTGCAAGGTTGCAAGGAAGAGCAGTGCACAAATGGTGCAAGGCACAAAATCAAGGAAACACCTTGAGTGCAGTGTGCGCTATCCAGCGTCTCTCGGTCCCCTATCTACCTTATCCGTACTTCTCTCACGGCCTTGTTGCTTCTTACACTGAAGGAAATTATAAGTACTGTCTTATATACTGAAGTAAATTTCAAGCTACGCGAATTTGAAGAAATTCATAATATTCCTTATACACTTAATTTCACATCTGTTCAATAATATCACGATTAGCGCAGATCAATAATCAAATAGACGCTAAACAATAACACAATTAACGCAGAACAATAACACGATTGCTGCTGGCAATAACACGATTGAAGCAGGGCAATAACACGATTGATGCAAGGCAATAACACGATTGATGCTGACAATAACACAATTGCTGTCGGCAATAACACGATTGATGCAAGGCAATAACACGATTGCTGCTGGCAATAACACGATTGATGCAGGGCAATAACACGATTGATGCAAGGCAATAACACGATTGATGCTGACAATAACACAATTGCTGCCGGCAATAACACGATTGATGCAAGGCAATAACACGATTGATGCTGACAATAACACGATTGATGCAAGGTAATAACACGATTGATGCTGACAATAACACGATTGATGCAAGGTAATAACACGATTGCTGCTGGCAATAACACGATTGATGCAAGGCAATAACACGATTGATGCGAGGCAATAACACGATTGATGCTGACAATAACACGATTGATGCAAGGCAATAACACGATTGATGCTGACAATAACACGATTGCTGCTGGCAATTACACGATTGATGCTAGGCAATTACACGATTGATGCAAGGCAATAACACGATTGATGCAAGGCAATAACACGATTGATCCTGACAATAACACGATTGATGCAAGGCAATAACACGATTGATGCAAGGCAATAACACGATTGATGCAAGGCAATAACACGATTGATGCAAGGCAATAACACGATTGATGCAATGCAATGACACGATTGATGCAAGGCAATAACACGATTGGCGTAGAACAATAACACAGTTGACGTACGACAATAACATGATTGATCCAGAACAATAATAATATCGACGCAAAACAATAACTTGAATGGCGCACAACAATAACACGATTGACTTACAACAATAACAAGATTGGCACAGAGCAATAACATGAGTGGTGCAGATCAATTACACGCTTGGAGCAAAAACGAATGCTGCTCTTCTTTCTTTATTGTTTATTTTTTGAGGACCTGAGAGATGGTTTGGCGACGAAACGCTCAGCGCAGCGTCACGCCGTTTGCCGCAGCGTGACGCCGTCTTCACACTGTCATGCTCAGAGTGAAGCACTTTCACGCTGGCGCTAAAGAGAATATTGCATTTCAGTCAGGTTGATACAAATTACAGAATCATTTTCAAACGGCTTATAATTAACACAAGAAGCGATAGCTGTTATCCTCGACGAACCGATAATTTCATACACCTCTTATGGCGAGGAATTGTGGATAACTTTTTTATTTTCCCAACGGGAATAACGTTGGGTTTGCTTCAATTGCTTGGTATCGAGCTCACGACTCTCCCCTTAAAATGCGAACGCTTTCAAGCCTCGTTGACAAAAGACTGTCTGTTTCACGGCGTCTGCTTTTGAAAAAACTCTAGTTTTGAGTTGCCAACATCACGTACAGTGATGAGTTTCAGAGCATAGTTCCAGGGCCGTATTTTCGAGCGATATACGTCGTCGTTGCTGTGCATCTGGCCGCAGAATTTCTCCTGATAATTTGACTACACCTCGTGCGTTTTTTCAAGGACAAATCCTAAAATTTGAGCTTCTTAGCTCAGTGCTCATATATTGTTTGAAAAATCTCATACTTCCCAAAAATTTCCGACTAGAAAAACTGCTCGTAGCGTAGCCAAGATGAAAAATGAATATCCGCTGCCAGCTGGCCCGCTAAGGCGCCCTATAGTGCACAAAACTCCGGCCTTTAGACGCTGCTTTTAGATTCAAAGCGCGTTTGTGATTGCGTGCTTTGGCCAGGTCACTGCTCCAGCTTGGTGTGACCAGTCCAGAATAACTATAGAGTCTTTAAAGTATTCAGGTGGTTCACTGCACAGCTGTTAATGGAATGTTCGAGGTCCCTGTAGCTCAGTAGTTAAGGACACTCTCCTCATTGGAGCGGTCAAGGGTTCAAAAGCTCGTGGAGTACGTTCTTTTTTCCCTCAGGAAAATGGATGAGAGCCATAATTCCCTTCTCTGCCCAGAATATGTATCTATATAAAAATATGGATTTCTTAAATTATTCAGGTGGTTCTCTGCTGTGTACAGCTGTTAATGGAGTGCTCGAGGTCCCTGTATACACTTACTTAGTGGTTAAGGGTGCTCCTCTATCATTGGAGCGACAGAGGGTTCGAAACCTCGCCGGCATGTTCTTTTTCCCATTGGAAAATGGATGAGAGTATGGCGTAGTTTCCTTCTCGGCCCAGAATATGTACGTATAAATTAGATTCTTAATAAAATTCACGTGGTTCTTTACTTTGCACAGCTGCTAATAAAGTGCTCGAGGTCCCTCTAGCTCAGTGGTTAAGAATGCTTCCCTGTCATGTGGAGTAATGGAGGGCTCAAACTCCGGCGCAGCTCGTTCTTTTTCCCGTGGGGAAACAGTGGGGAAGAGTTCCCGTGGGGAAACAAATAGAGTTACTCACAATTTCCCTCTTGGTCTAGGAGTATCAAGAGAGGGAATAAATTTCATTGCACCCTGCTATTAGGCATAAGACATTAGATATTGACGTACAACATGTTCAGGTATCAACTTGGCTCGACTAAAATGATGTGTCTAATAGAATGTCCGTAAAATTAACATTACATCTCAACAAAGGTTCTTTAACTTGACACTCTGTATCAGTAAACGCCTAAATTACTTATGTATCACTTATATCAACCACTTTATATCATTTATGTCAATTAGTTTGTGTCACACCAACCAGTGTGTGTCACTCTCACCGACCAGATAGCGTCACACCAACCAGTAAATACATCACCATACGTAACTTCCCGAGTGATGTCTGGAGTAACTGAAGGCAAAAAAGGACTCTCCGTTGCATCAGGAATCGCGCGGTGAATTCGTAATTTTGACCCCATCAATTTCTTGTGTTAATTTTTTCGCTCTATTTTGGAAAGTTTTGTGAGACACGTCCGTTACAGAGGCCCGAATGACATTTTATTATTATGTACCCCAAATAACGTTGTAATTTGATTATACAAATCATACATTCAATGATGCAACGCGTTTCTTGGCGCTCACTTTGTTTAGGTAGGCAGTTAATATTGATACGTGACTAGATGCTTGTTTCTTGCGTGTTTGCTCGCTTGTTTACTTGCTTGCTTGCTTTCTTGCTTGCCTGCTTGGTTGTGTGATTGCTTGCTAGTCCGCTTGCTTGCTGGCCTTTATCTTTCGCGTTTGCTTTCTTGATTGCTTGTCTGTTTGCTTGCTTGTCTGTTTGCTTGCTTGTCTGTTTGCTTGCTTGTCTGTTTGCTTGCTTGTCTGTTTGCTTGCTTGTCTGTTTGCTTGCTTGTCTGTTTGCTGGCTTGTCTGTTTGCTTTCATGTCTGTTTGCCTGCTTGTCTGTTTGCTTGCTTGTCTGTTTGCTTGTTGGTCTGTTTGCTTGCTTGTCTGTGGCTAGCCTCTGAACACTAACTAAAAACTGCAAATTTCGATTTTAAGCAAAAATTAGTAAATACTTCAATAATTGAATTCATTGCGACGTTTTCCTTACACAAATGTAGGGGAATCAGAAAACGAATAATGAACTCGCATTCAAATAATTCCTTTGCCCCTGACGTTCACGAGTGAATTATAGCTCTTATTAAAGCTAATGAATTAAGGTGAATTATGGCCAATGAATTATAGATAGTGAATTCATTATAATGAATTATATTGAATTATTTTGAATTATAGTAAATTCTAGGGAATTATATCTTTTATTTGAAGTGACTTAATTACGGTGAGATATTAATTAGGGTGAGAGAGAATATGCTGATGCTAAAACTAAGTTAAAAACCTACAATATCTTACGAGTTTACCACAAAGCGGCGTCTAGTCTGTGGTCAAATAAGGTATCAAGGTTGTTACTAACCTTATGCAATAATTACGTAGAAAAAGAATTTAGAGCTTATGTTTAGCTTTGAAATTCTTTTTTTCGCTTCTCAGAGTCACACAGACACAGTTGTGTTGATGTATATATATATATATATATATATATATATACAGCACTGCCGTGTGGACACCGTCAAATACATACACAGCTGTGTGGGCACAGCTCTGCCAAAACAGCTGTATAGATTTTTGGTTTTCATGTTGTGAGAATGAAACAATCCCTGTGTATACACATATATATCGCCATCTCTGTATATACATGTGTATCTGTGCAAATAATGGTTATAAAATGAAATTTCACTGTATAATAATCTAAATCACTGTTTGTGCATGTATATCTCTGGAAATTACCTTAAGAAAGTGAAACAATCACTGTCTATTAATCGCAATCATTGCGTAATGCATATATGTATATCTTTATGTATAATTGTTAGAGAATGAAACGATCACTGTATACATATATCACAATCACTGTATATACGGGGTACACATTAAAATAAAATTCCGAACGTGAAAAACAAGCCCCACACACACAAAAATATTCACCCCCCCCCCCCAAAAAAAAAATATTTACATGTACTTATTTTTGTTACGTAAATATTCATGTTCCAATTTCGCGAGGTTTCTGGGACACGGCTTATGCTTCGTTTCCGTTGCTAAATTTCTATTGAACCGTTCTAGCTGAACCGGTGAGCTAGTTAACCGTTATACGGACGTACGGTTTCACACCCACGCGCTGACGCTCGTTGGTAGCACGTGCCGTACTGGCGTGTATTGACTGTGCCGTACTGGTGTGTGACTGGCGTGTATTGACTGTGCCGTACTGGTGTGTGACTGGCGTGTATTGACTGTGTGTTTCTGACTGGGTGTGTTGTGTGTGTTGCTTCTTTGGCTGTCCAGTGCTGGTGTAGTTTTGTGGTGTGTTGTGTGTGTTGCTTCTTTGACTGTCTAGTGCTGGTGTAGTTTTGTGGTGTGTTGTGTGTGTTGCTTCTTTGACTGTCTAGTGCTGGCATAGTTTTGTGGTGTGTTGTGTGTGTTGCTTCTTTGGCTATCCAGTGCTGGTGTAGTTTTGTGGTGTGTTGTGTGTGTTGCTTCTTTGGCTGTCCAGTGCTGGTGTAGTTTTGTGGTGTGTTGTGTGTGTTGCTTCTTTGACTGTCTAGTGCTGGTGTAGTTTTGTGGTGTGTTGTGTGTGTTGCTTCTTTGACTGTCTAGTGCTGGCATAGTTTTGTGGTGTGTTTGTGTTGCTTCTTTGGCTGTCTAGTGCTGGTGTAGTTTTGTGGTGTGTTGTGTGTGTTGCTTCTTTGACTGTCTAGTGCTGGTGTAGTTTTGTGGTGTGTTGTGTGTGTTGCTTCTTTGGCTATCCAGTGCTGGTGTAGTTTTGTGGTGTGTTGTGTGTGTTGCTTCTTTGGCTGTCCAGTGCTGGTGTAGTTTTGTGGTGTGTTGTGTGTGTTGCTTCTTTGACTGTCTAGTGCTGGTGTAGTTTTGTGGTGTGTTGTGTGTGTTGCTTCTTTGGCTATCCAGTGCTGGTGTAGTTTTGTGGTGTGTTGTGTGTGTTGCTTCTTTGACTGTCTAGTGCTGGTGTAGTTTTGTGGTGTGTTGTGTGTGTTGCTTCTTTGACTGTCTAGTGCAGGTGTAGTTTTGTGGTGTGTTGTGTGTGTTGCTTCTTTGGCTGTCCAGTGCTGGTGTAGTTTTGTGGTGTGTTTTGTGGTGTGTACCGAATACAGATATACGTGCCCGTATATGTGTTGCTTCTTTGGCTGTCTAGTGCTGGTGTAGTTTTGTGGTGTGTTGTGTGTGTTGCTTCTTTGGCTGTCTAGTGCTGGTGTAGTTTTGTGGTGTACCCAATGTATTACTTCTTTGATTGACCGGTACTGGTGTGTTCAGTGTATTGCTGCTTTGGCTGCCCACTAGAGACATATTTTTGTGTTGATATAAGTGTTTGTTGACATAGATGCTAGTCTGATGAGCTCAACCGAGAAAAGAACATTAAGTTTAGCGATATTTAACGTCATATAAGAAGGCTTAGATGAGCTTAAAACTTCAGCAAAAAGTATGCGAGTCAAAAAGTGGGAACATTTTTTTGGGACACGTTGTGCGCACACATGATCACACACACAAAACACACAAACAAAAACATACGCACTCACATACGGTTATTTAAAGATACTGCTTCAGTGTGCGTGGGGTCACGATGCTTATGCGTTTTGGTACCCGTTTTTTTTTTGCGTAGGCGAAAAGCGTAGGCGGTGTTGCCGTTCTACAGTCTTTTTTTCTGGGCAATCTGGGCTACTAGACTGGCTTTTATCTGGACTGGCTTTTCTGAATTTTGGACTTCTATGGGAAATATTTGAGCTTGAAGAACGAAGTAGAGCTAACAAATTTACTAGGGCAACATAACTTTCCAAAAATGTATTAACAATCAATTATATAGTAAATGAAGCACTGTAACAGCAAAAAAATAAAGCATTATAACAACTGTAATTGCGTTATAACAGTAATAAATAAAGCATTATAGCAACTGTTTTTGCGTTATAACAGTAATAAATAAAGCATTATAGCAACTGTAATTGCATTATAACAGTAATAAATAAAGCATTATAACAACTGTAATTGCATTATAACAGGAATAAATAAAGCATTATAACAACTGTAATTGCATTATAACAGTAATCAATAAAGCATTATAACAACAGTAAATAAATCATTGCAACAGTAAACTGCTGGCTGATTTTTGAGTTAAAATTTTATTTGTAAGAATTAAAGATTTAGGCCTAAAAGAATCAGGCAGCCGGTTCTAGTTGCAGGTTGTGTGTCGGTTGCGGTGCCATAACCGGTTGTGCGACCGGCACCGAAACTGTGTTAGTGAGGATGATATTGAGAAGAATTTATTGATGATGACTTGGATGCTCAATGACCGTATCTGTGATACGAGTTTCACCAGCGCACAAGTACAAGAATATTTTAATGGCGAGTGCTAATAAAAGGAGAACTTTGTTTTATGTGAATGAATAACTTTTATGGTTTATTACGGTGTCCTATTTACTCAGCTAGCAAATTAGAAGGGTGAGTTACTTCTGGCCCGCCCTGTATTGGGATGGATGTATTTGTTTGTCTTCTCATCTGAAAAAAAAAAATTATTTGAGCCGAATATCGAATCCCGCCATTATTGACGGGCCGTGTACACTGGTGATATAATTAACGACCGGCACTCAGGATATCTTTCCGAATTCTTTTCATTTGGGGAGCCTGTAAAGCTAGGAATTTCATGATTAAAATTACGATGGAATTTGTAATCGCGGACAAATTTTTGGCGGCAACACATTTGTTTTAACGTGTGTTCAGGCATGAATATATTTTATACAGTGTATTTTTGTGTGTGCGTGTGTATGTGTTTTATGTACATCTGTTCTATTTTTCAGCGTTCTATGCAATTTTCCAGCATAGTGTGTGAGTCTTTTTAGTTCTAATTTATGGAAGTATTTTTAAACATTAGGGAAGGGTTGTCTCACACATACACACACGCAAACACACACACACACACACACACATGTGACTGGCCAGACTACACGCACGCTACGTGTGACGCACATGAGGCAGAGGGCATCGATCCGCGCCGTACATGGCGCGCTGTGTGTGGACTCCTGCATACATGTGTGTGTTGTGGTGTGTTGAGGGTGTGTGGTGTGTATTAAGGGTGTGTTGAGGGTGTGTGGTGTTTATTAAGGGTGTGTTGTAGTGTGTTGGTGGTGTGTTTGTATGTATGAAGTGTGTTAGTGATGTGTAGCTAGGGGTACATGTAGCGTGGTGTGTGCGTGTGTGTAGGGGTGTGTAGCGGGAGTGTAGAGCATTCTTGTAACTTTATTATCGTACGCAAAATTAGACAGCTTCATTCATATGCCTCTAAGTACACGGATTAAAATGAGACTTAGTTACTTATTAAATGCCTGTTTGAGGCTGTTTTTTTTAATTAAATGCGAAGGAGCCTGGCCCCAGTTTTCGGCCATTAAATGTACACAATTCGTGGATAGCTACGTACGTATTTTTGTGTGTGGAGTTCTTATAATTAGGATTTTTACTGATTAAGCTAGATTAAAAGTAATATTTTAATATGTTACTTTTTTCTACCAAAGCTAGCAAGTTTGACATTTTTCTGACTAAAGTTTATCGGGTTAGCTTATTTCGTGGCTGAAATTTAGGAATTTAGTTTTCTGACCAAAGTTTCAAGGTATAGGTTTTTTCATCCGAAAATATACGGTAATCAGTACCTGAAATCGATCAACTTGACGAGGTCACAACTAGTTTTTGCAAATTAGTTCTCTGTACAAAACTTTGTATTTGTGTGCAAGTAGGCCTATTCTATACATTTTTGTGGTATATATCGTTCGTCACGCCATAAAACCAGTGTACAGATATGTGAATGACGTAATTCCACATGCATATTTTGCCCCACGGGCACGGGTGAACAAGTCATTATTTAAACAATTATAAGAAATCATTTACCATATTTACCCAAGGTATAACGACACACCTACATGCTTTGAACCCGTTACGACACAGGCACACACAATTCTAAACAATTTACCATCTAGCAGAAATGGTAAAAGAAGGGGTAAAGAAATGGTAAAAGAAGGTTAAAGGTAACAGAAGGGGTAACACTGGGGTAAAGAAATGGTAACAGAAGGTGCAATTGATTTAAAACCCGTCCGCTCTGTTCATTTAAAAACCGTTTATTCTATGAAATTTCTAATAAAACTTGAGAATGAGGCCAGTATTTTTTGGGGTGCGGGCATCTACATGAAAAAGAAGACAACGTGAACTTCAGCTTGCTTGACCGCGCAGGTCACGTGGGAAGGACTGGCCAATGAGAGGCGTGGACCGCGCAGGTCACGTGGGAAGGACTGGCCAATGAGAAGCGTGGGCGTTGCGGGGGTGTGAGGAACCGCATCGTCTTGATGGAACAAAATTGCGCTTGCGTTCTTTTTGACGAAAACCAAAACTTACAATGCTCTGAAGAAAAATAAAACCGATTTTTTTTAATAAAGTGGATACAAAATACATCATTGAGTTTTGAAATAAAGGAGAGGAAAATAGGTTGTTTTCAATAAAGATGTTACAGAATAAATCTTTGGTTTTTGAACTGTCTTAACATAAAAATCCTTGCTTGATATACACACGTGGATGTCGAGATACATATGTTAAAAAATTATGCTTTATTCCAATCAATCAAGTCTGGTACATATCATCTATAGTACATTGGTTTTTCAAATGCCTTATAACTTACATCAGGACGCTAGGACGGTTACCCCCGGGTGAGTTGCATAATCTAAATTTATACAAGGTGTCCCAAAACATACATTCAGTCTCTGACAACTCAAAAAAAACATCGTGCTCTCGCTAAAAAAAACATTGTACAAAAAACAATTGTACTCTCTCTAAGAAACATTGTACTATAGAAAAAAAGATATATTAATGTTATTATATAGGATATTGAAATATGCGGAGTTCCGTAATGGGAAAATTACCGTAATTTATTACGTCAAATGTCAGAACGACATTTAAACAAGACCAATGCACTAAAACTAAGGGCAACAAAGGTAAGAGTCCTTCAGAGCCGGTCTTCTGGGAGACAGGCGGGCGGTCCACTTGCAATCTCTGACTGCCGTCGTAGGAAGCAAGCACCCGTGCTCTGTGGAGTTAGTTGCAGTTAGTTACGATATAGTGTTTAGTCTTAGGTTTAATACGGTTTATCGTTGTAAAATAAGTTTTTAGGTAGTACGTTTATAAGTTTTTAGGTTATAAGTTTATAAGTTTTTAGGTTATAAGTTTATAAGTTTTTAGGTTATAAGTTTATAAGTTTATAAGTTTTTAGGTAAGTTATAAGTTATAGGTTTTTTAAGGTAAGTTATAAGTTATAAGTTTTAAGAATGCATGGGGAAACGTCGTCCTAACCACCTAGCTCACGGCATGGCAAGTAATTGGTTATTGAACTAATAGTTCACAAACCTCCAATAAGCTCGTGAGCATCAGGACGTGCCGGGAAGCGTAGTCAGGCGAGTGGACGGTGAGTGGTGCAGGTCAGTAGCAAGGAAGGCGCCTCAGCCTCTCATCTTCAGTCCGCTCGGTCCTCGGAAGAAGGGACGGATAGCGTAGCGAAGCTGACGTAAGACCACCGGCGTCCCTGGGCTGGTTGCAGGCAGGTTCCACACGGTGTTCGAGACGAAGGCTGAGTAAGCTCAAGTTTGTATAAGCAATAAAGTTGATGGAAGATGTTTGCTTAGTGGAGGTTGGAGGCGATCTGAATTTGCATCCAGAAAATTTACGAGGTAAGTACGGCTTGGCTCAAATGGTGTATTCATTAGGATGTATTCAGGATAGTAAACCAAAGTTCAAGAACCAAAGACAAGCCTAGAGCTGGGTTATAGAAATTTTTACGTTATTGAATTTGCTTAAATTATCTGCACTAATTTTAATTGAAAGGTTTGAAGGGCTATTTATGGTTTATTATCAATTACTTATATCCTTAAAATTAAGTTCAAGAACAAGAAAAGCTTAAAGTTAACGAACGTGAAAACTGATACAGGAACTCCTGTAAATTTATTGTACATGTACAAAGAGCAATAATAAATAATAAATAAATAATGAAGGCATCTACGGATGCTTTATTTCCAATTTCAAGCCTGATACATATCACCTTATACATTGGATTTTCAAATGCCTTATAACTAACGCCAGGACGCCATTACGCTTTCCCCCGGTCAAGACCGGTACCCATTTCAGACACCTGGGTAGAGTGGGGTATTGTGCTTGGAATTTTTCCCCTATACCCAACAGTGAAAATCGCCACCAGCGCCGGGACTCGAACCAGGGTCTGCCTGCACGGAGGCAAGTTCGCTAGTCTCACGGCTACGACGAGCAATTGTACACTCTCTAAAAAAACATTGTTCAAAAAACAATTGTACACTCTCTAAGAAAACATTATACAAAAAACAATTGTACTCTCTCTAAGAAAACATACAAAAAACAATTGTACACTCTCTAAAAAAACATTGTACAAAAAACAATTGTACTCTCTCTAAAAAAACATTGTACAAAAAACAATTGTACTCTCTGTATAAAAACATTGTACAAAAAACAATTGTACTCTCTAAAAAAACATTGTACAAAAAACCTTGTACTCATGTATTTTGTTTCGATGTTAGGTGTTGATTGAAATAGATGCAAGTTTGATGAGTTAAATCTAAGATAAGGATTTTAAATTTAATCAAACTAAATGTATTGGAAGAAAACTTGGTTATACCTGAGACAAAAACAACAAATACATGAATAATTTGAGGCCAAATGATGAGTATTTTTTTCCGAGGAGGTAGGCCTTCGTGGTGTCCGGTCGGCTCAGAGTAGGCCTATGGGAAGCTTTTAGCGCCTGTCATTGCCTACGTATCCTTTGTGCCTTTGTTGAGTATTGGTGGCTTTGTTGAGTCTTTGTATTTGTACCTTTGCTGAGTATTTGTATTTGTGCCTTTGTTGTGTCTCTATGGCTTTGTTATGTCTTTATCGCTTTGTTGTGTCTTTGTGCCTTTGTTGTGTTTTTATGGCTTTGTTGTGTCTTTGTGCCTTTGTTGTGTTTTTATGGCTTTGTTGTGTCTTTGTGCCTTTGTTGTGTTTTTATGGCTTTGTTGTGTCTTTGTGCCTTTGTTGTGTTTTTATGGCTTTGTTGTGTCTTTGTGCCTTTGTGCCCTCAGTGGCTTTGTTACGTCTTTATGGGTACATTTGGAATGCCTTTGCTGTGGTTAGGTAGGCTTAAACCGACTTATTTAATTTAACCTGGTCCTTCTTTATTATTTCCGTCAATTCTGTTGCTGCTGTGGGGTTGTTTTAGTGCACCTAAAAGTTATTTATTCTGTACCGCAGTCAACTTCAAAATCGTCTCACTTTTTGAAAAAGAAAAACGGAAAGAAAACTAAACTTAAAAAAAAACAGTTTGTATAAAAGAGAATGTCCCAAGAAAGATTTACCAGAAAGTGGGTGCGTTGTATCATGAGAAAATTAAAAAATTTTGCGTGCTATTCGCATCTCTTTGGTGGAAATTCCAACCCTAGAAAGGTTTTTTTTTCTGACCAACGTCTGCTTCTCTGCGTCGTTGGGTCATTACTCTCTGGTTGCTTTACTAGAAAAAGTGTTTTTTCTTTCCAGATCTTCTTTATTAAAAAGAAGTGCTTCTATGTGTTTTAGCATTTAGGAGTGTTTTTTAGATATTTTCTCATCGATAGTAGTTTTTTTGAGTGTTCCAGTGAAAAGAAGTGTTTCAAGTATTTTAATAAAAAGAAGTGGTGTCTCAGAAAAGAAGCTGAGGTTATTTTTAGAAGAAACACACAACGTAAAGATGCTAAGATGTCCGACTCTGACGCTGAGTGTCATCACGCTGATCGCTCTGACGAGCGCGCCATCTGTTGATGGCCACGGGAGACTCATACAGCCACCTGCTCGGTCCACTGCATGGAGGTGAGTTACATATGATCAATCTATATATGTGTATATATTGTCTAATGTACATGTCCAATAGATTGTCTAATGTGTATGTACAGTATATGTATAGATTGTCTAATGTATATGTCTAATAGATTGCCCTATGTAAATGTCTAGATTATCTAAGGTAAAGGTATAATTAACATCTATCTAATATTATTTAATATTATAATTAATATCTATCTAATATCATAATTAATATCTATCTAATATTATTTAATATTATAATTAATATCTATCTAATATTCACAGCGAAGACTTACACCAGATGCGGTGAATTAAGGGGATATGAAAAATATTAAGTGGTGAATTTCTTACTGAATGCTGGATGTTATTTTAAAAAATTAAAAAAACAACTAATTCGAAATAAACGTTCTTCTCGACCCTTTAATATATTGTTGCCCATATCGGTCTATTTATTAAACTTAACAGTTTTTTACGCGCTTTTGCTTTCCATTAAAATGTTTCATTTAAAACAGCATCGGAAACCCCGGTGCCAGGAATATGAAGGATCTGAAAGTATAAAAATATCCTGGAGTATATAAAGGATCTAAATGTATACAAATATCCTGGAGTATATAAAGGATCTAAATTTATAAAAATATCCTGGAGTATATAAAGGATCTAAAAGTATAAAAATATCCTGGAGTATATAAAGGATCTAAATGTATACAAATATCCTGGAGTATATAAAGGATCTAAATGTATAAAAATATCCTCGAATATCCTTTCACTCTTTCTCAAATGCAACTCCTGTGGTGCTGTTGTAAAGGTTATTCAAAATGACACCAAACTCGTGTTGATTTAATCATGTGAATAACTCTGTGCATGAAATTCTAATAATCAACATATGGTCCTAGCGGTTATATCGCTATTTCGATCTGGCGATGCGAGGAAATTTGCTATCACACGAACAACAAATGTTCCTAGCGGTTTTTCCGCTGTGTCGATGCGATGAATTCTGCTATCATTCAATTTCTACTCGAATTTGATTTAAAATCGTGTATGTCTTTTATTATTATAGCGATGCGCAGCAAATGCTCCTAGCGGTTTTTCCGCCAGGAAGTACAAGGAATTCCGCAAACGTCATGCAGTATCTGCTCGCTTTCGATCTATCTATGTTACCGCTGATTGTAAACTCCCACAGCTTTAGACACTTGCAAAATGCGATCAATGTTCTGCCATTGATCCTCTGTATCTATTTTCTAAATCAAATCAGTTTCTTAAATGAACTTTTTAAACTTTAATCTCACTGCATAACCTTTTAAAACTTTAAAGTCTCTGAATAAATTTTTTTAGTTAAAGTTTAAAGTTTAAACTTTTAAACTTTAACTTTTAAACTTAAACTTTTAATTTAAATCCACTGCACAGACTTTTTGAAATTAATTTCTGAGGCGTCAGCTGGAGTAGCAATTTGCGCGCTCAATGGCTCGTAAATTGTGATTTTTTTTACAAATTCTTCCAGATTTTTCTACGCCTTTGTGGAAACTCCGTCGAGTTTCACAAAGGCCAAAATTACGAATTCACGTCGCGAAATGTTGTTCCGTTTCCTAATCTGAGGAGAATGAGTGAGTGGAGTGACAGTTAAATGAGTGAAGACGTTTATTCTTTAAACTCTCAAACCTGTTTACTTCGTTTTTTCTAATCACCGGAGGAGCTGCGTGCACTTTGGTGAAAAGCGCCATGGCCAGACTGGGGTCGAACGTACATCTCTCGATTTTTTTAACCCTATCCAAGTGAATATTTCAATTTTTATTAGTAATACTTATTTTTTTAAGAACCAGAGGTAATGCTTGGAGCTTCTCCACATCGAACACCTGACCACACGTCACTCAAATGACTCTCTGTTTCCGGCATCGCTCTGCCACAAGACTGCCTCCCAGTCTTGTTTTTATTGTCATACTCTCCTCAGGGGGATACAGCTATTGTATTTATGGGACTTAGCACTCCCAGGGGGAATATGTGAGGTCCCGAGCTGAGAGTTACATAAGCGATGTTTATTGAAATAAAATAGGTTTTTGTTCTGTTAAGGATTATTTTTTCGGTTTTCCCAGCACCTCAAAGTTTTTTTCTTCAACTTTTGTTTATTTAAGACCTTTCCTTCTCAACATACTGTTTCTACGCGCAGAAGATCTTGCGTTAAACCATACCTTGTGCATAGATTCCGCGTTTCCTTATCTTTATCTTGAATGTTGCCTTCATTTTTGAAACGCCTTTTTTTGCTGTTAGGGAGTTCTAAACCAACTCATCAAATCTAATCTAAATTTGTCTTGTTACGCATTGCTTAATTAAGGAGGCTTTAAGCTAACTCATAGAATCTAATCTCACTCACTAGAGTAGAAATATATCTTGTTACCCACTGTTTAGGGAAGCTTAAAGCTAACTCATCAAATCTTATATCACTCACTAGAGTAGAAAAATATCTTTACGCACTGTTTAGGGAAGCTTAAAGCTAACTCATCAAATCTTATATCACTCACTAGAGTAGAAAAATATTTTTACGCACTGTTTAGGGAAGCTTAAAGCTAACTCTTCAAATCTTATATCACTCACTATAGTAGAAAAACATCTTTACGCACAGCGTTTGAGTAACAGAGCTCGTTTAAATTTGCGTCGCGCCGACTCCGCGTTGCGAAGTAGGGCGGATGGCTTGCGGTTGGTTGCGCTGTTCTCTCAATGCCATTGTTTCTTCGCGATGGCAATGTTTGTTTAATGCGTCGAGAACATTCCTGCGTATTTAATTGCTTGCAATTTGTAGAGCACGTGTGATTTTGTAACACAGGTGTCTCGTTCATCTTCCTTGTGCAGTTCATGCACATGGATTGTTATTGATTGCTTAAAGTTCACATAATTTGCGTACAGGAAGGTGGATGCGTTCTTTTTTCTTCATATCTTACCTATATTATTTTTGGTGGCGTTTGGTTAATAATTGGAGACGGAGTGTCGTTTGTAATGAGATAATTTGATTATTATTTACAAAAAAGAACGGTGATAACGAAAAATAAAGCTAAAGTTTTAACTTCTTTACGAAGGAAATGCACAAAAGAAATATTTTTACAGAGGAAATTTCACTGATTGCTTGGATTAACAATTTTGTTTGTTCGCTATTACAGTATTGGGTAAGATACTTTTTTGTTTCATGTGAAATTTAGTAATCACTGGAATTTAGAATGGCATTTGTACAATTACAGTGACTTTTTAGTTTGTGACTAAAAGGAGAGGAGATGAAATAGAAGTTCATTGAATTGGAGGCCGATACCTTATTTTACTAGCCTACTTTATTTTCCACATCGCCAGAAAAGCTGCTTACTCCCATAAAAGTATCGTGCAGTTGCAAGAATCGAACCCGAGACCTTTTCCAAAACGTGTAACAAGCAAGTTATAGTTTCTCCTGACGGAAGAAACCGACGCGCTGGCACTAAATCACGGACAAAATAGAGGGCAATTTGAGACACGAAGACGGGAATAAAGTGTCATATTGAGCATAAAAAAAAGGAAAGAAGAGAGTAGTGAAAGCCACCCAGACTGGAGCCATGGTCTGATAAACAGACTGGTCGGTGTGGTGTGTTGGTGTGTACCGTGTACTGTATGGAGTGTTTCTACTGTTTGTGATGGAGTGTTTAGTTCTTTGTTGTGATGCAGCCGGTATGTTGGATACCGTGTACCGTATGGAGTGTTTCTACTGTGTGTGATGGAGTGTTTTATCCTTTATTGTGATGCAACCGGTATGTTGGATACCGTGTACTGTATGGAGTGTTTCTACTGTGTGTGATGGAGTGTTTAGTTCTTTATTGTAATGCAACCGGTATGTTGGATACCGTGTACCGTATGGAGTGTTTCTACTGTGTGTGATGGAGTGTTTTATCCTTTATTGTGATGCAACCGGTATGTTGGATACCGTGTACTGTATGGAGTGTTTCTACTGTGTGTGATGGAGTGTTTAGTTCTTTATTGTAATGCAACCGGTATGTTGGATACCGTGTACCGTATGGAGTGTTTCTACTGTGTGTGATGGAGTGTTTTATCCTTTATTGTGATGCAACCGGTATGTTGGATACCGTGTACTGTATGGAGTGTTTCTACTGTGTGTGATAGAGTGTTTTGTTCTTTATTGTGATGCAACCGGTATGTTGGATACCGTGTACTGTATGGAGTGCTTCTACTGTTTGTGATGGAGTGTTTAGTTCTTTATTGTGATGCAACCGGTATGTTGGATACCGTGTACTGTATGGAGTGTTTCTACTGTGTGTGATGGAGTGTTTTGTTCTTTATTGTGATGCAACCGGTATGTTGGATACCGTGTACTGTATGGAGTGTTTCTACTGTTTGTGATGGAGTGTTTAGTTCTTTATTGTGATGCAACCGGTATGTTGGATACCGTGTACTGTATGGAGTGTTTCTACTGTGTGTGATGGAGTGTTTTGTTCTTTATTGTGATGCAGCAGGTCGTTTGGATACAGTTGCTTCAGGATTTTATTTCAAAAGTCGTGAAAGGTTTGAGTTGGGAATTTGTCGTAGACATCTCCCGTATCTGTTATATGCATACATACGGTATCCAAAACACGCATACGAAAGGTATTTCTTATTCCCACCAGCGCAGTATCTGTTATACGCACACGTCCGGTATCTCTTATACGGACTCGTCCGATATCTGCTATACGCATATCCGGTATCTGTTATACACACATTTGGTGTCTATAGTATACGCGCACGTTTAGTATCTGTTATGTACATCCGGTATCTGTTACACACACTCGTCGAGTATTTTTTATACTTACATCCGGTATCTGGAATACGTCCGGCTTCTGTTATACGTACACGTCCGGTATCTGTTATACCCGCATGTCCGGTATCTGCTATATGCACATCTAATATCTGTTACACGCACACGGTTAGCATCTGTTGTGCGTACATCCGGTATCTATGTAGAATACGCACACGTCCGGTATCTCTTATACAGACTCGTCCTGTATATGTTGTACATTCATGTTCAGTACACGAGTAGCATTCAGTATACACGTTTATATGTTTTGTTGTACATATGTGTTCTTCTAACAACCGCCAAGTGCGCTGTAAAGTTGATATTGAAGATGTTGTGATCTATTTATACTATTTTTGAAATGTAAATTCAAAAGTGCTGCATAATTTTTGTTTTCCAATCTCGCTCTGCGTCCCAATGTATCTTTTTCGCCTAGGCCTAGACATTTTAGCATAGGCCTAGATATTTTCGCTTAGACCTAGACATTTCCCTCTAGGCCTAGTCATTTTAGCCGCCCAAGTACAGCTTGCAAACGGAAATGTTTTTTGACATTCCGCCGACGGCTCAGAAAGTTTTCCTGTGAAAACAGACTTACAGTTGCCGGTGTTCTCGTGCTTGTACGTTTGGCGCTATGGTGCAGATGTATGACAGCGATGCTACAGCTGCTTTCTGCTGCTGTACAACATGGATGCCCAAATGTTACGAGATTTCTCTTTCTGGACTTTACACTTTGACGGCGACGTGACCCACCGGTGGTACACGGATGGAGTTTTCGTAATGCTGCTGACCGACCAGTAGTCACAAGTTTAATTTTCATATATACTAAATCAGAGCTAAATGAAGGCACGATCCAGTTAGTGTTTGGAATTTTCAAAATTGCTTACTAAAATTAATTAACTTTAAATTTTGAGCGGGTGTTTCTACACGAATATTGAATTCCGTGCGTGGATGTTAACCCGAAAGTACTTTTTTCCGATTTCAAAAGCCTTCCTTTCGATTGTAAACTTTCTTTCAGTCCTTGTAATATTTTCACCAATCCTGACCACTACATACATTCTCACACAACACACACACGCATAGCTTACGCACAACATGACACAGACCACAACACATGCACAGCACACACACAACACAAGTACACAAAATGACACACTGCATTATACACAACACACACAGCGCACAACATCCTCAATGAACAACACACACAGCACACAACACACACACAGCACACGACACACACACAGCACACAACACACACAACGCACCACAACACACCACAACACACACACACAGCACACAACACACCACAACACATCACAACACACACACAGCACACAACACACAACACACACCACACACACAACACAACCCAACACACTACACAACCAACACACATAACCCAACACACACAATACAACCAACACAACACACACCCGTGACCCAGTGGCCCAGTTAGCTGCCCCAACTGGCGGGTCCAGTTATGCTTTCTTCCGAGGCCGTCTGCTGCTGCGCTGCTGCTGTGTGACGGGCTCTACAGCTGTATGACGAACCTTACGCCGCAGCTGTATAACGGGCCTCACGCTGCAGCTGTATAGCGGGTCAACGGTGAATCTGCCTAACGGAGCGACTACAGCTGCTCGATGCGCTGCAGCTGCACGGAGGGCTCTGTGATGCAGATGCATAAGGGGGATGCCGCAGCTGCTTGCTGCAGCTACTCTACATGCTGACTACCCAGTCTAACTTTGTCACCGGAGCATGCATGTTTTTCGCCGCCCATGCGATTTCATTACTTGGGCGGCGAAAAACATGCATGCAGGTGGCGAAAAAGTTAGACTGGGTATGCTGCGAGAAGTTTTTTACTCAGAAAAGTAAATTTCGCTTTTGAAGAACATAAATGTAGCCAAGGTCGAAAATTTCGGCCTGGAAGATTGTCTCTAACTTACAACTTCCGCCCTCGACATGAAGGATTATCGTCACCGTTAAATTCTCTCCTGCTACAAAGTACATATATGTATTGTATTTCGTAGATATATATATATTAACATATCTTTTTTATTTCTTTATATATATATCTTTCGTATTTTGTTATATATATTTATATACTCCGTTTTATATATACTAGTGCACACGTGCTGGTCGGCATTAATCTGAAGAACTTCATCCCTTCTTTCTTGAGTTAAATTCTCTCGTGCCACTCGATGTTGTCCAGAATTTCCTGGACAACAAAAGAATTTCCTCGCTTCTTTCATGTGTTAAGCTCTCTCTAGCTACTCGGTGTTGCTCTGCATTATTCCGTAGAATTTCCAAGCGCCGGTCAAGGGTCAATTTAGCCCGACGGAGCTTCATTTCGTCTACGAATGACTCAGGAGAGGTTCCGATTCCCTGTCGTGAGCTGCGACGCTTGGTATTTCCGTCATGTTTTTTGGCGTGAGGTTGACTAGCCTGGACTTGTTGGTGGCTTGTTTGTTGCATCCGTACTGACTGCAAATATTGCTTAATTTATACAGACAGTGTACAAATTAAAGTGTTATGGCCGTATAATTTATACATTGTAATTAAACTATCATTTATACAGACAGTGTAATGACTGTATAATTTACACAGACAGTGTAATGACCGTATAATTTACACAGACAGTGTAATGACCGTATAATTTACACAGACAGTTTAATTACAGTATGGTTTACACAGACAGTGTAATGACCGTATAATTTACACAGACAGTGTAATGACCGTATAATTTACACAGACAGTGTAATTACAGTATAATTTTTGCCGTGTATTGGCCGCATAATTAATACAGACAGTGTAATGACCGTATGATTTAAATAAACAGGATAACCACCAACATACTGTTAGTAAACGATTCATGCGGTTGATCTTACATCAGCTAGCTCTTTGCAGCACAAAATTCCTTGTTCTCATGTGAATTATTCAAAAAATATATATATGTGTTTTGGTACACTGGTACCAATACATATATGTTTGCGAATTGGTACGCTGGTACAGTAATTGGATCACTGGGACCGTCAAGGCACGTATAGGATAGCGTCATTTTTTACGGTTTGAGTGACTGCATTGCTTTTATATATCCATTGAACTTCACATATAAGAAAAATACATATATATACAGTAGAGTAACGGAAAGAAAGAAAACATGCTTTCAAAAACAGTTTCCAGTGATAAAATGCGAGACTAACTTATAAAAAAGCGCCATTTTTAATATCAGAATGCAATAATAATAAAGATTTCAAAAAAAAAGAAAAGAAAAAAAGAAAGAAAAACAGTTCATACTCAAGTTAAACTCCAGAAAATACGCAGTGCATGTGTGACTAGACAGAAGTGATAAAAACATCCGGATAGTTCAATGACCTTCTACAGCAAAGACACGCTGTCTCCTGCATGTGAGTTGTTTGCTTGTCAAGGACAGGATTTGGTGATTTGGGATTTTATGGATTGAATTATATTATCTTTTATTCTGTTCTTTGGATTTCATGGATTGAATTTTATACTCTAAAATAAAACAGAATAGAAGAGTATAGAATTCAATCCATGAATCTACTTCATTATATTTTATTCTACATCTTTTTATTTTATTCCATACGCTATTCTGCTCTAATCCATTGCATTTCTTTCTATTCAATTTCTACCCTTCAGTTCCCTTTTTTGCGTTCTCCTCATTTTTCTTCTGTTCTGCCCCCTTCTTTTCCGTTCTTTTCTGTTGTGTGCTATTCTGGTGTTTTTTTTCCGTTCTTTTCTGTTCTGTTGTTTTTGCTCTGCTCTATTCGACAGTTCTGCAGCAATTACTGCGTGTAGTGCATGTGTAGCGTGTGTGTGTGCGTGTAGTGTATGTGTGGTGTGTGTAGCGTGTGTGTGTGCACACGCCCAGCAACACACGAGACGTACCTGGAACTGTGTACGTCACGTACGTCAAGGCCAGACGTCGCTGGTACAGAACCCGTGACTCAGGCAGCGTGACGTCGTATCCTGACGCATGCGTCGCCGTTACTTCTGCAATTTGAACCTTTGTAACAGCGATCTTAAGTTTTAGAGTTTAAGAATATAATTTTAGTTTCAAAATTTACAATTTCGATTTTAGTTTCAAAATTTACAATTGTAATTTTAGTTTCAAAATTTACAATTGCGATTTTAGTTTCAAAATTTACAATTTCGATTTTAGTTTCAAAATTTACAATTGTAATTTTAGTTTCAAAATTTACAATTTCGATTTTAGTTTCAAAATTTACAATTGTAATTTTAGTTTCAAAATTTACAATTGCAATTTTAGTTTCAAAATTTACAATTGCGATTTTAGTTTCAAAATGTACAATTGCAATTTTAGTTTCAAAATTTACAATTGCAATTTTAGTTTCAAAATTTACAATTGCAATTTTAGTTTCAAAATTTACAATTGCAATTTTAGTTTCAAAATTTACAATTGCAATTTTAGTTTCAAAATTTACAATTGCGATTTTAGTTTCAAAATTTACAATTGCAATTTTAGTTTCAAAATTTACAATTGCAATTTTAGTTTCAAAATTTACAATTGGAATTTTAGTTTCAAAATTTACAATTGCAATTTTAGTTTCAAAATTTACAATTGCAATTTCACTTTTAATTCACGCTCTGCGAGCACGCGGTGAATAAAAAATATCGTTCTCCATTTTCATACATCTTGTGAAGAATCTTTGACATTTTTATTTGAAACATCTCTTTAATATGCGTTCTTTAGATTTTCTGCAGAATAAAGAAAATAAGTATTTTATTTATATTGTATATTATTTTATTTGAAATGAGCTTTAAATTTGCGTTTTACGGAGCATAATTTATCTGAAACGACTTTTTAATTTACGTTTATGTGAATTTTTTTCAATTAAATGATGACTTTATTTAATTATTTGTTTTAGAGATTCACCTAATACATATTTAAGAGAACTAGCGTCAGAATAATGATTTTATTTAATTCATAATTTCATATATTCACCTAATATATATTTAAGATAACTTGCGTAAGACATTCGTAGGCAAACAGCATAAACATTTCCAACACCTCACACTTGCTCCAATACATTCCCCTGAGGAAGAAACACCTACGCTAATCTATGGGAATCAATGCTCACCGAGAAACGCTCTCTCTAGCGCGTTTGTCTCTCTCACTTTCTCGCTCTAATTTCGGGTTCGTTCTCTTCAATTACGTTTTTTGCCTGTTTCTTCCTTCACATTCCATCCACTTTCTCGCTTTCACCATCGCTTTATTGGTTGTTGCTTACTTTCTGTTTATTGGCATTGCTTATTCTCGCCTTTTTAGCATTGCTTACTCCCGCCTCTTTAGCATTGCTTACTCCCGCCTCTTTAGCATTGCTTACTCCCGTCTCTTTAGCATTGCTTACTCTCGCCTCTTTAGCATTGCTTACTCCCGTCTCTTTAGCATTGCTTACTCCCGCCTCTTTAGCATTACTTACTCTCGCCTCTTTAGCATTGCTTACTCCCGCCTCTTTAGCATTGCTTACTCCCGCCTCTTTAGCATTGCTTACTCTCGCCTCTTTAGCATTGCTTACTCCCGCCTCTTTAGCATTGCTTACTCCCGCCTCTTTAGCATTGCTTACTCTCGCCTCTTTAGCATTACTTACTCTCGCCTCTTAAGCATTGCTTACTCTCGCCTCTTTAGCATTGCTTACTCCCGCCTCTTTAGCATTGCTTACTCTCGCCTCTTTAGCATTGCTTACTCCCGCCTCTTTAGCATTGCTTACTCTCGCCTCTTTAGCATTACTTACTCTCGCCTCTTAAGCATTGCTTACTCTCGCCTCTTTAGCATTGCTTACTCCCGCCTCTTTAGCATTGCTTACTCTCGCCTCTTTAGCATTGCTTACTCCCGCCTCTTTAGCATTGCTTACTCTCGCCTCTTTAGCATTACTTACTCTCGCCTCTTAAGCATTGCTTACTCTCGCCTCTTTAGCATTGCTTACTCCCGCCTCTTTAGCATTGCTTACTCTAGCCTCTTTAGCATTACTTACTCTCGCCTCTTAAGCATTGCTAACTCTCGCCTCTTTAGCATTGCTTACTACCGCCTCTTTAGCATTGCTTACTCTCGCCTCTTTAGCATTACTTACTCTCGCCTCTTTAGCATTGCTTACTCCCGCCTCTTTAGCATTGCTTATTCCCGCCTCTGTAGCATTGCTTACTCCCGCCTCTTTAGCATTGCTTACTCTCGCCTCTTTAGCATTGCTTACTCCCGCCTCTTTAGCATTGCTTACTCTCGCCTCTTTAGCATTACTTACTCTCGCCTCTTTAGCATTGCTTACTTCCGCCTCTTTAGCATTGCTTATTCCCGCCTCTTTAGCATTGCTTACTCCCGCCTCTTTAGCATTGCTTACTCTCGCCTCTTCAGCATTGCTTACTCTCGCCTCTTTAGCATTGCTTACTCCCGCTTCTTTAGCATTGCTTACTCTCGCCTCTTTAGCATTGCTTACTCCCGCCTCTTTAGCATTGCTTACTTTCGCTTGCTTACTCCCGCCTTTTTAGCATTGCTTACTTTCGCCTCTTTAGCATTGCTTACTCTCGCCTCTTTAGCATTGCTTACTCTCGCCTCTTTAGCATTGCTTACTTTCGCTTGCTTACTCCCGCCTTTTTAGCATTGCTTACTTTCGCCTCTTTAGCATTGCTTACTCCCGCCTCTTTAGCATTGCTTACTCTCGCCTCTTTAGCATTGCTTACTCCCGCCTCTTTAGCATTGCTTACTCCCGCCTCTTTAGCATTGCTTACTCCCGCCTCTTTAGCATTGCTTACTCCCGCCTCTTTAGCATTGCTTACTCCCGCCTCTTTAGCATTGCTTACTCCCGCCTCTTTAGCATTGCTTACTCCCGCCTCTTTAGCATTGCTTACTCCCGCCTCTTTAGCATTACTTACTCGCCTCTTTAGCATTACTTACTCTCGCCTCTTAAGCATTGCTTACTCTCGCCTCTTTAGCATTGCTTACTCCCGCCTCTTTAGCATTGCTTACTCTCGCCTCTTTAGCATTACTTACTCTCGCCTCTTAAGCATTGCTTACTCTCGCCTCTTTAGCATTGCTTACTCCCGCCTCTTTAGCATTGCTTACTCTCGCCTCTTTAGCATTACTTACTCTCGCCTCTTTAGCATTGCTTACTCCCGCCTCTTTAGCATTGCTTATTCCCGCCTCTTTAGCATTGCTTACTCCCGCCTCTTTAGCATTGCTTACTCTCGCCTCTTAAGCATTGCTTACTCCCGCCTCTTTAGCATTGCTTACTCTCGCCTCTTTAGCATTACTTACTCTCGCCTCTTTAGCATTGCTTACTTCCGCCTCTTTAGCATTGCTTATTCCCGCCTCTTTAGCATTGCTTACTCCCGCCTCTTTAGCATTGCTTACTCTCGCCTCTTCAGCATTGCTTACTCTCGCCTCTTCAGCATTGCTTACTCCCGCTTCTTTAGCATTGCTTACTCTCGCCTCTTTAGCATTGCTTACTCCCGCCTCTTTAGCATTGCTTACTCCCGCCTCTTTAGCATTGCTTACTCCCGCCTCTTTAGCATTGCTTACTCTCGCCTCTTTAGCATTACTTACTCTCGCCTCTTAAGCATTGCTTACTCTCGCCTCTTTAGCATTGCTTACTCCCGCCTCTTTAGCATTGCTTACTCCCGCCTCTTTAGCATTACTTACTCCCGCCTCTTTAGCATTGCTTACTCTCGCCTCTTTAGCATTGCTTACTCCCGCCTCTTTAGGGCGAAACTGAGAACGAAAGGTAGAAACACAGAAAGAAAGAGAAACAGAGAGAAAGAAAAGTAGAAACATGTGCAGGAAGAAATAAAGTAAGAAATAAAGTAAGAAATAAAGTAATAAATAAAGTAAGAAATAAAGTAGGAAATAAAGTAAGAAATAAAGTAAGAAATAAAGTAAGAAATAAAGTAGGAAATAAAGTAGAAAATAAAGTAAGAAATAAAGTAAGAAATAAAGTAGGAAATAAAGTAAGAAATAAAGTAGGAAATAAAGTAGGAAATACAGTAAGAAATAAAGTAGGAAATAAAGTAGAAAATAAAGTAGGAAATAAAGTAAGAAATAAAGTAGGAAATAAAGTAGGAAATAAAGTAAGAAATAAAGTAGGAAATAAAGTAGAAAATAAAGTAAGAAATAAAGTAAGAAATAAAGTAGGAAATAAAGTAAGAAATAAAGTAGGAAATAAAGTAGGAAATACAGTAAGAAATAAAGTAAGAAATAAAGTAGGAAATAAAGTAGGAAATACAGTAAGAAATAAAGTAAGAAATAAAGTAGGAAATAAAGTAGGAAATAAAGTAGGAAATAAAGTAGGAAATAAAGTAGGAAATAAAGTAGGAAATAAAGTAAGAAATAAAGTAAGAAATAAAGTAGGAAATAAAGTAGGAAATAAAGTAAGAAATAAAGTAAGAAATAAAGTAAGAAATAAAGTAGGAAATAAAGTAAGAAATAAAGTAAGAAATAAAGTAGGAAATAAAGTAGGAAATAAAGTAGGAAATAAAGTAGGAAATAAAGTAGGAAATAAAGTAGGAAATAAAGTAAGAAATGAAGTAGGAAATGAAGTAGGAAATAAAGTAAGAAATAAAGTAGGAAATAAAGTAGGAAATAAAGTAGGAAATAAAGTAGGAAATAAAGTAGGAAATAAAGTAGGAAATAAAGTAGGAAATAAAGTAGGAAATAAAGTAGGAAATAAAGTAGGAAATAAAGTAGGAAATAAAGTAAGAAATAAAGTAAGAAATAAAGTAGGAAATAAAGTAAGAAATAAAGTAGGAAATAAAGTAGGAAATAAAGTAGGAAATAAAGTAAGACATAAAGTAGGAAATATAGTAGGAAATAAAGTAGGAAATAAAGTAGGAAATAAAGTAAGGAAGAGAAAAATAGACAGAATAAATGAAATAATAGATCGAATAATAGGAAGAAGAAATAACGTAAGAAATAGATAAATAGAAAGAAGAAATAGCGTAAGAAATAGATGAAAATATAGAAGAAATAGAGTTAGAAATAAATAAATGGATAGAAAATAGAGTAAGAAATGGAGAAATAGATAAAAGAAATAGAGTAAAAGATCGATAAATAGATAGGATAAATAGTGTAAGAAATAGCCAAATACAGCCGTGACCGTGCTGCAGGTACGGCTTCCCCACGCCCGTCAACTACAACGATCACGAGACGTACTGCGGGGGGTACGGCCGCCAGTGGGGGGTCAACGGGGGCAAGTGTGGACCCTGCGGGGACCCCTGGGACGACCCCCAGGTGCGTTATTTTTGTTCATAAACGTCACTTGTGTTCATAAACATCACCTTTGTTCATAAACGTCACTTTTGTTCATAAACGTCCCTTATTTTTAAAAATGAATTTTTAATTTTTAGTGGTTTTTAATTCCGTGATTTTTATTTTTAAGAACCAATTTTTTCATGGGTTTAAATTTCGCCACCTGTTTTTAAGAACTAAATTTTATTTCTTATGATTTCAATTTTCGTCACCCATTTTTAGGAACAAATTTTATTTTTTATAGTTTTAAATTTCGTCACCTGTTTTTGAGAATGAAGTTTTATTTTCTTGCTTTGGAATTTCGTTTGTTGCTTTGACATTTTGTATTTGGTTTGGTGAGTTTTCCAGTTGTTATGAATTTTGCTTGAGTGCTTTTTCTAAGTATGAGGACGTGCACACACAAATATGATTTGTTGCACATGCGTATAATTTAAAACAGAAATTTTGAGTTTTAATATTATGCATGTGACGCAGACAGCAACGGTTCTCTTTGGGTGCTCATCAGTGACTTTGAGTTGATGGGAATGCAATCGAAAGTTTCTTGTTTTTCTTCTTCCTGGAAAGACGCAATCGATAGTTGATTGTTTCTCTTTTCCTGGAAGATTGTTAGCGTGCAGTGATTGTTGCAATCACTGAGCCACGGTCGAACCGCACCGCACTGCAATCTTAGACAATCGACTCACGCTTTCAGATAGGCGCAGACTTTCTAGCAGTCACGCCGTCATAAGTACGGTATAGCTGGTAGCGTTAGTTCGTCTGTGTACCTGGCTACGCTATACGTGCTGTATTTCGTCATTTGTGAAAGTTCACTAAATATGACTTACGCTAAGACCACGGAAAGTTATTGGAAATCCAGCTATTTTTTGCTGGCCATTTCGGTGAAAGTGTTTGTATTTCACTTGCGTTACAGCGAGGTGGTTGGTTGGTAGGTTGGTGGCTTGGTGGGTTTGTTTGCTGGCAAGTGGGTTAGTCCGTGATTAGTTGGTTGGCAAATGTGTTAGTTGGTTGATTACTTGATTGGTAGATGGATTATTTGGTTGGTGAGTAGGTTAGTTTCGGGTTGTTAGTGAATTGGTCGATAACTACAGCTTTTTAACTTTAATTTAAAATAGCTCAAGTTCAATTTAAAAAAGCTCAAGTTTAATTTAAAAAAGGTCAAGTTCAATTTAAAAAAGCTCAAGTTTAATTTTAAAAAGGTCAAGTTCAATTTAAAAAAGCTCAAGTTTAATTTAAAAAAGTTCAAGGTCAATTTAAAAAAGCTCAAGTTTAATCTAAAAAAGGTCAAGTTCAATTTAAAAAAACTCAAGATTAATTTAAAAAAGGTCAAGTTCAATTTAAAAAAGCTCAAGTTCAATTTAAAAAAGCTCAAGATTAATTTAAAAAAGGTCAAGTTCAATTTAAAAAAGCTCAAGTTTAATTTAAAAAAGGTCAAGTTTAATTTAAAAAAGCTCAAGTTTAATTTAAAAAAGATCAAGTTTAATTTAAAAAGTCCATCATTGATGCTTCTCAGCTTGAGAATAAAACCTCTTACAGAACACCTCTTACAGAACAGTACCTCCTACAGAACAGATCTACGCGTTCTCGAATCTTTGTTTATTTACAATATGAATCCTGCTCTCAATGACACTTAAAGGGCTTTCCCGCTTCATGTTGCCAATATGTAATTCAGTTTTTCCTTTATCTTTTACATATTTTCTACCGTTGTTTGTGTTTTTTTCAAAGTTTAGATTTTGTATATATACTACTTTAGTGCTTTAATTTCTCTTATTTGGTTTCGTTTTACAAAAATTTTCTTGCCGAAGATAGACAGTTAGTCCGAAGTGTTCGTTCAGTTTTATTTGATCATTTTTAATAAAAATGACTTTACGTGTAGCGATTTTCGCCTTGCTTTTCATTTAAAAAGTCTCAAGCAAGTTATATTTAAAAAAGATGAATTTCAATTTTGAAAAGCTTATTTTCCTAAAATTTCATACTTATGCAATAATAATATAAGTAAAGTTTATTTGTCAGAAGGCATATTTATTTAAAAGTACTGGCACCGAAAATAGGTTAAATCAAATATCAGACAAGGCAAGCTGCTGTGGTGTTGTACTCAATTTGACATTCTATAAGTTTTACCTATGAATCATTTGCTAAACAGGTCATCGGTACTTATATCTATTGATAAAAATTATGCAAATAAACTTTATGTCATAAGTAACTGTGAGACAATTAGCATTCTGCACTGACTAAAAAGTTGAAGCTCAGTAATGTTCAATTTTTCAGTCAGTGCAGTTTGCTAATTGTCCTACAGTTACTTATTACATGAAGTTAATTCGCATCATTTTTGTCAATAGTTAAAAGTACCGATGACCTGTTTAGCAAATGATTCATAGGTAAAACTTAAAGAATGTCAAATTGAGCACAAAATTACAGCAGCTTGGTTTGTCTGATATTCGATTTACTCTATTTTCAGTGCCAGTACTTTTAAATAAATATGCATTCTCATGAATAAACTTCAATTATCTTATTATTACATAAGTATGCAATTTTAGAAACATAAGCTTTTCAAAATTGAACTTGATTTTTTTTAAATATGGTCTGCTTGAGACTTTTTAAATTAAACTTGATCTTTTTTAAATTAAACTTGATCTTTTTTAAATTAAACTTGATCTTTTTTAAATCAAACTTGAGCTTTTTTAAATTGAACTTGAGCTTTTTTAAATTGAACTTGAGCTTTTTTAAATTAAGGTTAAAAAGCTGTAGTTTGTGTTGGGAGGTTTGTTGCCATCTACGCTGCGATAAAATTGTCTTTTATATGAAAACTCATGATCTCAAGATACGTTGTTTTCTCTGCCTCTGTGGCTATCGTTTTCCCTCCTCAGGGAATACAACTATTGTATCTATGGGGATTCCAGGGTTAAGATGTGGGGTCCCTAGCTGAGAGTTAAGTAGACCTTCTTATTGGTAAAATAATATATTGAATGTTTTTTTTGTTAAAGGACATCTTTTTTCGGTTCACTGCTGTCCTGTTTTCCAGCACCTGCTACTTTCTTCTTCCAATTTTATCTTGTAACCTAACATTCCTTCTCAACTTACTGCTTCTATGCGCAGGATGTCTATGACCATATAAACTTATGAAAAAATCAATCTACGGTAAGATCAATCTAAAAGACCAATCCATATCTACGATAAAGATCAACCTATGCTAAGAAATGAGCCAAATCACGCGAAATAAGAAAGCATCCTGGTGTGCAGCCTCGGGCGAACGAGGAAGGCGGCAAGTACGGGCTAGGTGTGATCACAGCGACATACAAGCAGGGCGCTGAGGTAGAAATCGGCGTAGAGCTCACGGCGAACCACAACGGATTCTTTGAGTTCCGGCTCTGCCCGCACAACGACCCCAAAACTCCCGTCACTAACGAGTGCCTCGACAAGCATGTACTTCAAAAAATCGACCAGACCGGCCCAAAGTAAGTGGTTCTCTGCCTAGCTGATGCCAGATTGTACTTCAAAAAATCAAATTAGATTCAATATGTTTAGTTTGAAAATGAAGCCAATAATAAAAAGCAATAAAATTTACGTTGTGCCTATTTTACAGGTGTGTGCATTTATGCATATGTAAATTTAAATTCTAAAAAACTCATACGAGTTTTTGTTTTTTATGTTTTTTTTGGGTTGATTTTTGTTTTTTTGAGCGTTTTTTTGGGCTGTTTTCTTGGGTGGGTTTTTTGTTTTTTAGTGCTTCTAGGTGGCTTGTTCTGAGTGTATTTTTCTTGTTTTGTTTCATATTTTCAGGGTATTTTCTTTTGTTTTAGACGTTTTTTTTAGTTTTTTTCTTGTTTTTTTTAATGCGAACCCTGCCACCACCACCACCCCGCAGGTACCACCCGCCACCAGGCACCCGCAAGCTATACACCCGCTACCGCCTGCCCGCCGGAATGACGTGCACGCAGTGCGTGCTGCAATGGCGCTACGTCACGGCCTCCAACTGGGGCACGTGTGAGGACGGCTCCGGCAGGATGGGCTGTGGCCCGCAGGAGGAGTTCCGGTGGGGGGGGGGGAGGTTGTGGGGAGTTAGGGGGAGTTGTGGGAAGTTCAGGTGGGTTGAAGTGGTGGGGGAGTTGTGGGGAGTGGGGTGGGGGTGTGGGGAGAGGTGGGGAGTTGTGGGAAGTTCAGGTGGGTTGAGGAGTGGTGGGGAGTGGGGTGGAGGTGTGGGGAGTTAGGGGGAGTTGTGGGAAGTTCAGGTGGGTTGGGGAGTGGTGGGGGAGTTGTGGGGAGTGTGTGAAGTTTAAGTAGGGGGGAGTTGAGGGGAGTTGTAGGGGGTTGTGGAGAGGTGTGGGGAATGTGTAGAGCTCCGTAAGAGGTGTTCAGGTGGGTTAGGGAGTTGGGGGGGAGTTGTGGAAGTTGTGAAGAGTTAGGGAATTGCGTTCAGGTGAATTGGGGGTCGTGTAAAGCGAGTAAGTGGAAAGATTATACTAAGTAGGAACTAGTTAAAATGAACTTTAAAGTTTGAATAACCCAGTTTCATTTCAATTAATACGGTTCCATTTCAAATAACATAGTTTCATTTTAAATAACACATTTTCATAACAAATAACACATTCTCATTTTAATTCAAACAGTTCCATTCCAATTACCACATTATCATTTTATAGAACGCTGTTTCCTTTGAAATACTCATTTTGACGTTTTTTAAATCGATCTTCAGCTGTTGGCTGTGAATCTCAAAAATGATCCGTAACTTTCGATTGGTCTATCCTTCTAGATTTTTCTTTTATATACCGAGAAGTAACTGCTCAAAGATGAAAAACTATGTTCAACTAAACTGTTGCAATTTAGTTTCTTAGCTTACGTGTGCCTATGTTCCGTACGATTCATTTTTAGGGACTTATTTCTAGTGATATATAGTGGAACATTTTTCTCTTGGGAAATGAGCTTTTTATTCTTCTTTGTCTGGATTCTTTGCTCATGTTACTGTCATAACAACTACCTCTTCTACACAGATATTAGACAGATTTCAAGCCAATTTATACCATTTTTCAACAAATTTCACGCCATGTGTTTCATTTTTAAATAAATACCACGCCATGTCTATCATTTTTCAACTAATATCATACCACCATCTATCATTTTTCGACAGATTTCACGCCAATGCCTACCATTTTTGCACAAATGTCCCGCCATATCTCTCATTTTTCACCAGAAATCACACCAATATCTTATATCCGTAACAAAAGCCTAACCGAACCTCCGAACCACAGAGCGTGTGCCGACATATCCATCATAGCCGACGACGGATCAGCCGACGACACGCCGGCTGTTGTCCCCGACATCCCACCAGCCCCGACGGACGAAGACTACAACGAAGTCGACACCGACAGGCTGCACGAGACGGAAGAACTGGAGCACACCTCCAATTTTGTCGGCCACGTCGTCGCGCTGACGTTAGCATTCTTGCTGCTGCCGCTGCTGCTGCTGCTGCTCGTGCTGTACTTCTATTTTGCCAGAGACAGAGTTAGGATATTCGTCAAGAAAAACCTGGACTGTTGGAAGAAAACCGTCGGAGGCACAGCAGCGACTGCTGGTGGGGGTGAGTATGGTTTTTGGTGTGGTGGGGGTGAGTGGTTTTTGGTGTGGTGGGGGTGAGTGGTTTTTAGTGTTTTGGGGTGAGTGGTTTTTGGTGGGGTAGGGTGAGTATGATTTTTGGTGTGGTCGGGTGAGTGGTTTTTGGTGTGGTGGGGTGAGTATGGTTTTTGGTGTGATGTGAAGAACTAGAATGAATTTATGAATGAATTTCAAGTGACAGGGTTCAAGGACAGTAAAAGGAGTTTGAAATTAAATATTTAATGGCAGCTTTGATTCATAACGTAAACAGTAGAACAAATTTGAGAATAAATTTCAAGTGACAGGTTTCAGAACGGAATGTTTACAGTAAAAGGAGCTTGGGACTAAATATTCAACGACGCGTTTAAAGCCAGAACGCATGCTACAAAAGTTTAGTTATCCATTGAACTGTCGCGGGAATGATGAATATGGTTTCAAAACACAAAATTTGAAAATTTTTCCCGCTTCCACATTTTATTTTGGAACTTTTGCAGACGGAAGTTTACGAACAAAAGTTTAGTTATCCATTCAATGACGCGGGAATGATGTATATGGTTTCAAAACACAAAATTCAAAAATATTCAGTTTTGACATTTTACAAAATACAAATTTGGAAAATGCTCCCCGTTTGCACATTTTATTTTGGAACTTTTTCAGACGGAATAGACCCTGGCCTGACGGCAGCCAAGAGCCCCGACAGAAGCCAACTAGACTTCCCCAACCCCCCCTTTGGGGTCCCCCCCGCAGCCCCACCTCGGAGGAACAGGGGCAGGTCCCCCAGCGTGTCCCCAACTCAGGAGGAAGTCCGTTCTGCCTTCCCCAACCCTGTGTGAAGTCCGTTCTGCCTTCCCCAACCCCGTGTGAAGTCCGTTCTGCATTCCCCAACCCCGTGTGAAGTCCGTTCTGCCTTCCCAACCCCGTGTGAAGTCCGGTCTGCCTTCCCCAGCCCTGTGCGAAGTCAGTTCTGTCTTCCCCAACCCAGGAGGAAGTCCGTTCTACCTTCCCCAACCCTGTGTGAAGGCATAATTCAACTTGCAAAACTCAGATTAAACTTCCGAAGTCACAGCTTCTTGCCATCAACTTCCTCGTCTTCGTCCAAAATTCAACTTCTCTTTCCGAACTTCAACTTCTCTTTCCAAACTTCAACTTCTCTTTCCAAACTTCAACTTCTCTTTCCAAACTTCAACTTCTCTTTCCAAACTTCAACTTCTCTTTCCGAACTTCAACTTCTCTTTCCGAACTTCAACTTCTCTTTCCAAACTTCAACTTCTCTTTCCGAACTTCAACTTCTCTTTCCAAACTTCAACTTCTCTTTCCAAACTTCAACTTTCTTGTCGCGATCCGAAATTCAACTTCTCTTTCCAAGCTTCAACTTCTCTTTCCAAACTTCAACTTTCTTGGAAAGTTGAAGCTTATGCTTTCCAAACCTCAACTTGGATTCAACTTCCTCGTTTCCATCCAAAATTTAGGTTCATCTCGACCCAAAATTCAACTTTCTCAGTTCTATCCAAAGTTAAGATGAGGTTCTTCTTGCCGAAAAACAGAGCTTGTCCCAGGAAATTAAAAACCATAAAATAGCGTTCTTTTTCTCTCTGAAATTATAGCTTTGAAATGAAAGCATCAAGTCTAGCCCGAAATTCTGATACGAAACTCGTCTCCGCTCAGCCTGTCCGCATATCGCATACAAAACAATCGAGAGCGTCTCCCTACTCAACTATAACGGTTTTAAATATAACTTGAATTATTTCGAATGAAAATTCAATTATTTAAAAAAAAGTTCAGTTATTTCAAATTGAACTTCAATAATTTGAAATATAGGTTCAGTTCTTTTAGATATAACTGCAACGACTTTAAATGTAACTTGAATTATTTTTAAATGAACTCCAATAATTTTAAATATAAGTTCAGTTGTTTTAGATATAACTTGAACTATTTTAAATGTAACTTAAATTATTTCAGATTAAATTTCACGCATTTTAGTTTAAAATGAAAAAGGTGTAGTTTCTGTTGTTTCGATAGAGACACTATTGACTACACAAACGACATAGACGTTGACTAGATCTAATTCGAGGTATTAAGGTAGGCCTTCAGCGGTTGTGTAGTTTGACTTACATTACGAGACCAAAGATATTCAAGTTAATCTATTCTCAGTCAGATCAATCTATTTTCAGTCAGATCAATCTATTTCCAGTCAAATCAATCTATTTTCAGTCAGATCAACCTATTTTCAGTCAGATCAATCTATTTTCAGTCAGACCAATCAATTTCCAGTCAAATCAATCTATTTTCAGTCAGATCAACCTATTTTCAGTCAGATCAATCTATTTTCAGTCAGATCAATCTATTTTCAGTCAGATCAATCCATTTTCAGTCAGATCAATCCATTTTCAGTCAGATCAATCCATTTTCAGTCAGATCAATCCATTTTCAGTCAGATCAATCTATTTTCAGTAATATCAATCTATTTTCAGTTAGATCAATCTATTTTCAGTCGAGTATAGGGTGGGAGCCCCAGAAATCGATCAAGGGAATAGCTTTTTCCTTGTCAGTTTGTTTACGTTTGACTTGCTCCAACTTGAGTTGCGTTGAACAGACTTGAAATTGTGTTGAGGTGAGTTCTAATATTTGGCGTCAAGCAATGTTAAAGTGCCTTCTAGCGAAATTGGTAAATTTGTTTGGCGTTAAGGTAAATTTTATCTACGTCAAGAAGAGTTGATGTTGCATCAAGTAGAATTCAAAATTCATCTTGGGAAATTTGAATTGCGTTGATGTAAATTTCAGCTTCGTCAATAGGCGTTGAAATTGCATCAAGTAGAATTCAAAATTCATCTTGGGAAATTTGAATTGCGTTGATGTAAATTTCAGCTTCGTCAATAGGCGTTGAAATTGCATCAAGTAGAATTCAAAATTCATCATGGGAAATTTGAATTGCGTTGATGTAAATTTCAGCTTCGTCAATAGGCGTTGAAATTGCATCAAGTAGAATTCAAAATTCATCTTGGGAAATTTGAATTGCGTTGATGTAAATTTCAGCTTCGTCAATAGGCGTTGAAATTGCATCAAGTAGAATTCAAAATTCATCATGGGAAATTTGAATTGCGTTGATGTAAATTTCAGCTTCGTCAATAGGCGTTGAAATTGCATCAAGTGGAATTCAAAATTCATCTTGGGAAATTTGAATTGCGTTGATGTAAATTTCAGCTTCGTCAATAGGCGTTGAAATTGCATCAAGTAGAATTCAAAATTCATCATGGGAAATTTGAATTGCGTTGATGTAAATTTCAGCTTCGTCAATAGGCGTTGAAATTGCATCAAGTGGAATTCAAAATTCATCTTGGGAAATTTGAATTGCGTTGATGTAAATTTCAGCTTCGTCAATAGGCGTTGAAATTGCATCAAGTAAAATTCAAAATTCGTTCAAGGAAGTCTATATTTCAAGGAAGGAAGTCTATAGTTCAAGGAAGTCTATATTGCGTTATTTATCGCTCTTCCACGGGTAGTAAGGAATGTTTTTGCCTGTCGCAGTGGAGAAGCGTATGAAATATTCTCCTTTGTTTTCGCAGATGGATTTTGTTAGTTGAAAAACATGGAAGTACGTACATATATGTGTACATATTATAGTAAATACGTTATGTATGTTTTCATTTTTTTACCATATGAATGGTAATGATCCTAGTGCGTTTGAAATGAGTTTATGCAATATAGATAATATGCGAATGTATTTAAAAACATAACAATCTTCACAGTGCATTGCGCTCGTAAGTTAATTCGTTTATTGACTGCATGGATACTCCCCCATTACTGATCATCAAATATAAACATATTTCTCCATATGTGTACCATTCGGTAAATTGCTCATTCACGTACCGGTACAAATGAGTGACATTTCATCTGTTTCGCGACCTATTTAAAGAATTACTTATACCAGATGAAATGTTATCGTGCGGTTGCATTTTTCCTATTTCTTAGCAAAAATGAAAGTGTATTCGAGCAGTAAAGTCGATTTCCCAGATTTGCTACTCACATCCTTACCAAACCAACCGTTAACAACGGTTAACAACCGTTAACAACCGTTAACAACCGTTAACAACCGTTAACAAACGCGGTGAACGTGTTAGCTCAAAAATTAGGGGATTAGAGTCTATATGTCCACGTTTCTGCAACTCCATAGTTAACAGTGCCTTCCTCCTTCCTCTCTTTATAAAGCCTTGGTTGTGGTGTGAAGGAAGCTTGAACTAATTTTTAAAATTTTAGTCCCTAGGCTCTGGATCTATAATATTTTTAAATATTATAATGTTATTATGTAATATCATTATGCTTTATTTAAGTGAAACTTATTTATTGCTGACTCATAGACACTTACTTCGCACTTTAGACATACTGGAATGCTTGACTTAACGTGTTGACTACGTTTTGGGACAGAAATGTATTACAGGGCAAATTCTCAATAGAGTAGGCCTACCAGTAAAATTGAACAGCATTTCAATCATTTCACTACTTTTTTTTGTACAGAATTTAGGGTAATACGTAAAATATTTTTGTCCTAGTACGCTCCGCCTCAGGGGGATACAACTGTTGTGTCCATGGGAATTAGCGCTCCCAGGGGGAAATGCGTGAGGACCCGAGCTGAGAGTTAGGTAGGCCTTCTTTTTGTTGAAATAAAATGTTTTTGTTATGTTAAGGACTATCTTATTTTCGGTCCACTGCTGTCCTGTTTTGCAGCACCTACTACTTTCTTCTTCAACTTTTATCTTGTTTCATGAACTTCTTTCTCAGCTCACTGTTTCTATGCCTTTTCTGCATAGATTCCGCGTTCCCTCAACTCCTTACTAAATGGTGCCTTCTTCAATTTGGATCGCCTTTGTGGCGGATAGGGAGGCTTAAACTAGCTAATAATCTAATCTAATCTACTACGCTTGTTACACTTCTTAGAAAATATAGAAATGTATTCGAGCCCTGAAGTCGGTTTTTCAACCCTATTTTTTGCAACCTAAGTAGACCAACCCTTGCAACCGCACAATACGTTGTGAACTTGTTGCCTACAAAGTAAAAACAATGTAAATTTCTAAGCAAAATGAAGTCAACTTTAGAAATACTGGAATGTTTGACTTCAAAAATACTGAAAGTTTGACGCGAAAAAATCTTTAAAAAAAATGTTGTAAAGAGTTTCGCAATATTTTCGTGGTTTCAGCTGAGCCTCAAATTAATTGAATAATCTTGGGCGAATATAAACTTGTGTAAATTTAGTCCCTTTCATTCATTGCTTTAATCCAGCATCGTAAAAGATGTATAATTAATGAATAATTGGTGTGTAATTAATCCAGCATCGCATCAGATGTATGATTGACATAAATTTTTATCCGTACACGTAGAATGTTGTTGAATGACTTGTACATACTTACATCGTTATTTTATTGCAACTTGGGATGCATGCATCGTTATTTTATTAAAATTTCCAATAGATTTTGAAGTTTTTGTCACGGGAAACCTTTTCTTTGGATCTTTTCCAGCTAAACTCCGCCACTAATGCAACACATAAGTTCACCCACTTGTAACTTTCGAAATAATGCACCTATTGGCTTCAAATTACTCTCAAACGAAAGATTAAAACATTCTTTCGTTTGTGAGTAATTTGAAGTCAATAGGTGCATTATTTCGGAAGTCACAAGCGGGTGAACTTATGTGTTGCATTAGTGGCGGGGCTTGTCAGGAAAAGATTCTTTTCTTTTTGGGTATAAAGTTTTACTTGTGTTCTTTAAACTTGAAGTTTGGCTGCTATGAAATAGTCTTCCAGTTGAGCAAAATTTTAGGTTTGTATGGTCGATTTGGTTGTGATTTTGTGATTGTGTCGCATATCGTTTTTTGCTCCTTAAGCACTCAGAAATTTTAATGTTTTAAAAGCTTAGTGGTAACGGTGGTTAATTAGACAATTGCTATAATTGGAATACTAATATTTGATGAAAAATGTAAATATTTGACGTTTAGACACGTGCCTGGACAACTCAGTAACGTTTGTTTCATTTAAAGAATTGCATTTTTTTAGCTGAAATGTAAGTTATAAAGCGAACTTAGGTTATCTAGGAATAAATTTTTATCTGAATTCTGTTTTTTTAAATATTTCAAAATTTCTGTTTGAAAAAACATAGCTGCTTGAAAATTAGGAAAATGAAAATTACAGTTTTGGCTACGAGATTGGTTTTCTTTTCTATGAACACTTTCTTCCATACATGGACACTTCATTAAAGCACACAATTACAGAAGTTCATCGAAGATATTTCAAGAATTTCAAGAAGATATTTTCAGAAAAGCATCCGTACGTGCAACACGTTAAATCAAAGGCTGTGATACGACAAATATATAAGGTTTTCGGAAAACTTTATAGTTATTCTCAAAGAAAGCGTAGAATTTGTTTCGATATATATTTTTAAGGGCCTCAATAAAAAAATTTTTACCAAAGCTTACATAGTATTTACATAAAACGTAGTATTTACACTCCAACTATATTTATTTCGGTATATATTTTCAAGATCCACAATAAAAGTCAAAATTCATCTATCCCAGAGCCTACGTAGTATTTACACTTTAAGTAGGGTGTCCCGTAATAATGCACTCATCCTTTTACTTACGAATATTCATGTTTTTTTAGGTACAAATAGTCTTCTTTTATGATATGTAATTTCTTCAATTTAGCGTTCTTTTATTCGATTTCACTCATTATACTTGCATCTACGTTCATAAATACATCAAAACTAAATATTATACATGAGTACTATATAGTCAAAAATGTTCATAAACACACCAAAACTAAATACATGGGTACTAGACAGTCTAAAAGGGGGTATACATAGGGTGCAGCAGTGTATCCTGCATTTTTGAGAGGGCTGTGGAGGCATAAAAATACAGGATTGACTGCCTGAAGCTGTGTTTACACGATCATTGGGTGCGTGCGTGGGCAGTGAAGAGAGGTGCAAGCCCCGCCCACTTGCTCTCGCTTCAGGCGCATTTACTGCTCAGTGACAGTGCGGCTGTAATGACACTGATAAGCTCTGGCCAGCGCCATGAAGACGAGCATAGTCCGCACTGTCATTGAGCAGTAAATGTGCCTGAAGCGAGGCCAGTAGGCGGGGCTTGCGTCTTTCTTCACTGCTCACACGCACACTCAATGATCGTGTAAACCAGCCTTAACACTTTGACTGCTACGTGCGCCACCGGTGGTGCACGGAGGTAATTTTCATAATGCTGCTGACCGGCCAGTAGTCTAAAACTCAATTTTCATAAATATTTATCACAGCTAAATGGAGGCACGATCCAGTTCATGTTTGGTATTTTCCAAATAGCTTACCACAATTAACATTAAATTTGAGTTTGGTGTTAACCTAATGTTTAGTAGTCGCAGTCAAAGTGTTAAGAAACACCTAAACAGCTCACAGCACTGGATCTCCGGCCTGAAAGAGCCCATTATTCGTCCTAGACGAGGGTTTCATCGTACGCCACACGACGTGGTTGTCCAGTTCAGAGACAAAACAGAAACTCAAATCCCACGAAACAGGAAGTGAAACACAACTAGTAAAAGTTGATGCCTGGAACGCTCCAGAAAAATTGAACAAGTACAAGTTGATGCCTAGAACGCTCCTGAGAACAGGACAAGTACAAGTTGATGCCTAGAACGCTTTTGAGAACAGGACAAGTACAAGTTGATGCCTAGAGCGCTTTTGAGAACAGGACAAGTACAAGTTGATGCCTAGAACGCTCCTGAGAACAGGACAAGTACATGTTGATGCCTAGAACGCTTTTGAGAACAGGACAAGTACAAGTTGATGCCTAGAGCGCTCCTGAGAACAGGACAAGTACAAGTTGATGCCTAGAACGCTCCTGAGAACAGGACAAGTACATGTTGATGCCTAGAACGCTTTTGAGAACAGGACAAGTACAAGTTGATGCCTAGAGCGCTCCTGAGAACAGGACAAGTACAAGTTGATGCCTATAACGCTCCTGAGAACAGGAGAAGTACAAGTTGATGCCTAGAACGCTCCTGAGAGCAGGACAAGTACAAGTTGATGCCTAGAACGCTCCTGAGAACAGGACAAGTACAAGTTGATGCCTAGAACGCTCCTGAGAACAGGACAAGTACAAGTTGATGCCTAGAACGCTTTTGAGAACAGGAAAAGCACAAGTTGATGCCTAGAACGCTCCAGAAAAATTGAACAAGTACAAGTTGATGCCTAGAACGCTCTTGAGAACAGGACAAGAACGAGTTGATGTCTAAAACGCTTCTGAGAAGCAGGACAAATACAAGTTGATGCTTAGAACGCTCCTGACGCATAAGACGGGCTAGGCTCATGGTCATCGCAACTTCTCGGACGCTTCCGCCTTTTGCTCGGTGAGATGCATTTTTCCTGCGCCTTCAAACCTTCAAGCATCGTGCTTGTCGTGTCCCCCAGGCTGCGCAGCAACGACGCCGTGGCAAACCCGAAATTTTGCTCAAGTACTGTGGCTCTAGCAACGTACACTACCCGGTCCAGAGCCGCATACTTCGACTTGATGCACTTGAGCCACAACTTCGAGTGAAGGCTCTCGTTTGAATTTTGCGTGCGCTGCTTGAGACATCGAGTCAAAAGATTCGGGTGAGTCAAGTCGTCGTATACTTGTCGGATCTCGCGCAGGAGGGAAGACGGGAGATTGGCCAAGAAGAGATTCTTGGACTCGTGGGAAACGGGTTCCTCTCCCAAAGCACGAGCGCGCTGCACCCAACACCAAGACTCGACTCCAGTGGGGCAATGTTGGTGCTGAGGTGAATCGTCGGTGCTGCTCGAGTGCAAGAAGGACGCCCAGATCGACTTTCTCATGGTATCAACATCGGTGTTCTGTCCGTGCTTCCTGATGTTCTGACCGAAATGTTTGGTCAGAGACTCGATGGCTGAATCAGTCAACGTGCCGAGACACCTTGCCTTCGTCACGGTGGGCACCTGACCAAGACCACTCGAGAGGTCAGTCTCTTCTGCCTTCGTCACGGCGGGCGTCTGACCAAGACCACTCGAGAGGTCAGTCATCCCGATGGAAGTCTGATCAAGACTACTCGAGAGGTCAGTCATCACGGGGGGCGCCTGACCGAGATCACTCGAGAAGTCAGTCATCACGATGGAAGTCTGACCAAGACCACTAGAGAGGTCAGTCATCACGGAGGGCGCCTGACCGAGATCACTCGAAAAGTCAGTCATCACGATGGAAGTCTGACCAAGACCACTCGAGAGGTCAGTCATCACGGTGAGTGCCTGACCAAGAACACTCGAGAAGTCAGTCATCACGATGGGAGTCTGACCAAGACCACTCAAGAGTTGAGTCGTCCCGGTGGGCGCTTGACTAAAATCGCTTGAGAGGTCAGTCGTTACGGTGGGCGCCTGACCAAGACTACTCGAGAGGTCAGTCGTCACAGTGGGCGCCTGACCAAGACTACTCGAGAGGTCAGTCGTCACGGTGAGCACCTGACCAAGACTACTCGAGAGGTCAGTCGTTACGGTGGGCGCCTGACCAAGACTACTCGAGAGGTCAGTCGTCACAGTGGGCGCCTGAACAAGACTACTCGAGAGGTCAGTCGTCACGGTGGGCACCTGACCAAGAGCACTTGAGAGGTCAGTCGTCACGGTGGGCGCCTGACCAAGACCACTAGAGAGGTCAGTCATAGCAGTGGGTGCCTGACCAAGATCGTTCGAGAGGTCAGTCGTCACGGTGGGCGCCTGACCAAGATCGCTTGAGAGGTCAGTCTCTGCTTTTATCACGGTGGGCGCCTGACCAAGACCATCCGGGAGGTCAGTCGTCACGGTGGGCGATTGACCAAAACCACTCGAGAGGTCCGACGTTAGGGTGGGCGCCTGACCAAGACCACTCGAGAGGTCAGTCACGGTGGGCGCCTGGCCAAGACCATTCGAGAGGACGGTTGTTACATTGGGCGCCTGACCAAGACCACTCGAGAGGTCAGTCACGGTTGGCGCCTGGCCAAGACCACTCGAGAGGTCAGTCGTCACTGTGGGTGCTTGATCAAGACCACTTGAGAGGTCAGTCGTCACTGTGGGTGCTTGATCAAGACCACTTGAGAGGTCAGTCGTCACGGTGGGCGCCTGACCAAGACCACTTGAGAGGTCAGTCGTCACGGCGGGCGCCTGACCAAGACCACTTGAGAGGTCAGTCGTCACGGCGGGCGCCTGACCAAGACCACTTGAGAGCTCAGTCGTCACGGTGGGCGCCTGACCAAGACCAATTGAGAGGTCAGTCGTCACGGTGGGCGCCTGACCAAGACCACTTGAGAGGTCAGTCGTCACGGTGGGCGCCTGACCAAGACCACTTGAGAGGTCATTCGTCATGGTGGGCGCCTGACCAAGACCACTTAAGAGGTCAGTCGTCACGGTGGGCGCCTGACCAAGACCACTTGAGAGGTCAGCCGTCATGGTGGGCGCCTGACCAAGACCACTCGAGAGGTCAGTCGTCACGGCGGGCGCCTGACCAAGACCACTTGAGAGGTCAGTCGTCACGGTGGGCGCCTGACCAAGACCACTTGAGAGTTCAGTCGTCACAGTGGGCGCCTGACCAAGAACACTAGAGAGGTCAGTCGTCGCGGTGGGCGCCTGACCAAGATCGCTCGAGAGGACAGTCTCTGCTTTTATCACGGTGGGCGCCTGACCAAGACCATCCGAGAGGTCAGCCGTCACGGTGGGTGCCTGACCAAGACCACTCGAGAGGACAGTCTCTGCTTTTATCACGGTGGGCGCCTGACCAAGACCATCCGAGAGGTCAGCCGTCACGGTGGGCGCCTGACCAAGATCGTTCGAGAGGTCAGCCGTCACGGTGGGCGCCTGACCAAGACCACTCGAGAGGTCAGTCACAGTGGGCGCCTGACAAAGACCACTCAAGAGGTCAGTCGTCACGGTGGGCGCCTGGCCAAGACCATTCGAGAGGACGGTTGTTACATTGGGCGCCTGACTAAGACCATCCGAGAGGTCAGTCGTCACGGTGGGTGCCTGACCAAGACCACTCGAGAGGTCAGTCACAGTGGGCGCCTGACCAAGACCACTCGAGAGGTCAGTCGTCACGGCGGGCGCCTGACCAAGACCACTCGAGAGGTCAGTCGTCTCGTTGGGCGCCTGACCAAGACCACTCGAGAGGTCAGTCGTCTCGGTGGGCGCCTGACCAAGACCACTCGAGAGGTCAATTTTATTACGATTTCGCACGAGGATGCGAGTGGGCGCCTCGCCACGACCACTCGATGGGGCGGTCTTTGCCTTCTTCACGGTGGGCCCTTGACCAAGACCACTCGATGGGGCGGTTTTTCGCTTCTTCACGGTTGGCGCCTGGCGACGACCACTCGATGGGGCGGTCTTTACCTTGGTCAGGGCGGGCGCCTGAGCCTTGATGCGCCTAAGGCGCGTGCCCAGCCTCTTGGACACGTGGTTCACGCACTCCTCCTTCACGACGGGCACCGCGTACGGGTCGAGCGCCACCACCGCGCTGTACGCCCCTGAGTCGCCGTCGCTCAGGAAGGTCACGTACCGAAGTCCCTGGATAAAAAAGTGTCTCATTGCTAATTTGTACATATTTCGATTCATATGTACGTAAAAAAATGATTCTTACTTGCATGAATATGTAGTCGCCGTCGATCAGGAAGGTTACGTAACGAAGTCCCTGGATTAAAAGTGTCTCATTATTCATTTATACATGTTTAAATTAATATTTACATATAATAAATCCATATATGCTATACCGAAGTCCCTGAATAAAAGTTCTTATTATTCATTTGTACATATTTCGATGAGTATGTATAGTAAATCAATATATGTAATGTGAAATCCGTCAATACAAAAATAATGTACAAATCGCCGTCGTTCAGGAAGGTTACGTAACGAAGTCCCTGAATAAAAAGTGTCTCATTACTCATTTATTTATGTTTCAATTAATATATACATGCAATAAATCATTATATGTAATTTGTAAATAAAGTCAATCTATAAGAATAATAATCATAAAATAATAAGTATAAATAATGAATTCATCAATAAGTATGAAAATCATAAAATAAATAAATATAATTAATGAATTCATCAATGAATAGAATAATCATAAAATAAATATACGTAATTAGTGAATTCATCAATGAGTATAATAATCATACAATGAATAAATATGATGATGAAATCCATCAATTGGTGTAAATTATGCAATAAATAAATATAATCAACAAATCAATCAATATGTACAATAATCATTGAATCAATACAATCAATAAATGCATCAATAAGCATTATAATCATAAAATAAACATAATAAATAAACCCAACGTGAAGTATAATAACCATACAATAAATAAACATAATAAATAAAATCATCGATAAGATTAATAACCACACAATAAATAAACAATAAATAAACCCATCAAAAAGTAGTATAACAACCATACATTAAATAAACATAATAAATAAACCCATAAATAAGTAGTATAATAACCTTGCAATAAATAAACATAATAAATGAACCCATAAATAAGTAGTATAACAACCATACATTAAATAAACATAATAAATAAACCCATCAATAAGTAGTATAATAACCATACATTAAATAAACACAATAAATAAACTCATCAATAAGTAGTATAACAACCATTCAATAAATAAACAAATCAGAAAGAGTACAAAAGCCTCACCAGTTTCTCGGAACGACCCCACAACCTCAAGGCGCCTCCTTTCTCCATCGCTCCAGACTTCCCCTCGAAGTTCCGCTGACATCGAGGACGATGTTTGTTATCAAAAGCAGCGAACTCCTCCGGCTTGAGAACCGTTTTTTTCTGCGTGCACACCGCACACACGTTCGAGAGGACCTCGAAGTCGATGACGAAGCCAGTGTTGCACTCAATGACGAAGCACACACCGATATGAGATCGGTGGCCCCTCGTCATCCACGTCCCGTCAAAACTGACGGCGATGTCAAGAAGCCCTTCCCCATTGTATCCCTCCTGCAACACGTGGTAACGCTTCACTGCATCCACCGCATGTCGTTGTAACATGTCGTAGTGATGCTTCATCTGCTTGTACAGAAAAGCAGCATGCGAATAGTACGAGCCCTTTGAGAAGCCAGGCAGTGAAAAGTTCGTCCGTCGTTGTTCAGTATCGTAGTGTGGACAACTGACAAGTCTTACATCTTGAATGCCGTCTTGCTCTCATCGAGAGTTCTAGATATTGGTGGAGTAAACAACGGTTTCTCGCCACACGCACATTTGCGTGTGACTGTTGGCGCGATGTGTGTTACAACTGACTCAACAACGAACGGTTGACAACATCTCTCGCACTCAGAGGGAGCTGTCGACAGTTGCTGCAACAACGAGACCGGCACGACGCATTCGGTGCTAGCAACATTTGCAGTCGGGACTGTCGGGACGTCAACCTCTAACGATGCCAACAACTGCTTTCGGGCGTCCAGTGATGTCCGTGCGTCAGATACGGGGACTTCCACATCCACTTTAGCTTTTTTTCTTTTAGAGAGGTTCTGGGCCCAACGATAACATCCCGCTTTTCTTCTCGGCATCTTTGCGGAATCACAAAGATGAATGACACAGCGTACACATTAATTAGGCGTAGTGATAAACTGAACCAGCGGCGCCAGCGCTACTCCATTGGTGCCACGAAGGGTTGCCAGATTGGCCATGGAATGGCCAATCTGGCAACCCATGGCCAATATACACAAAATTGGCCAATTTTCATATAGCGTGGGCATAAGAAATTAACTTAGCCATTTTACCGATATCGTACGACTCAAAAAACAGAAGGCCTACAATATTTCGAAGAGGTGCTCTCGTCATAATATTGTCGATATGAGTAGCAAAGCCTATATGCATAATGTTTTTTAATTGAACAATTGTCAATACATATCGAGGTGGCCATTTTGGCCATATTTTTTGTTGTAAAATGTAGCCATAGGCTGACTGATACATCAAGCAACCCTGGTGCCACGGTATACAGAACACGGTATACAGAATTTAACTGAAATACAGAACAACGTAGGTTCATTGCGAAGGGGACAGTCGCTGAGCTCTTTTAGACTAGCTAGCCAATAGGAGACGTTTAAGCTGATGACGTCACCACACACGTCATCTCGCGGCCGCACTGTACTTGAACTTGAACTTGAAATTGAGGGCCGACAGCGTCGGGGCCTTTGTAACGGCCTACAATTCCCTCCACAGTTATCACACAAAGAGTTCAGCGCCTGGTACCAGGCTTGTCCACTAAACTACTCAGGATCTACCAATCCTTGTCACAAGCTGCCTTTGGATGGCGTCACTGGGATAGCCAGTGCGTCAAAACACCATCCCCAGGCACATTGGGTCATTACAGCCTATTCTACCTGACTGGCTCATTCCAGTCACTGTCTCTTACTCCAGGCACGCACAAGAAACACTTTCATAGCCTCAGTGATACTCGCATTACACTCCTGATCCAATCCAGCAAGACAGCTCATACCGCAATCATCTTCAGCACATCTGGCATTCCACTCATTCTCTCCATACTGCTCAGACACCACATTCATAAAACTCTCTCTCTCTTGCTCATACTTACTACATTCCAGCACAAAATGCTCAATTGTTTCCTCTACTCCACTATTACACTGCTGACATAGTCTGTTATTATTCTCATTCCATCTCCAAGTACGTCTGTTCACACTTAATGACTTACACCTCACAGCAAACAAGAGTTGACTTCCAAAACTACCATCATAGAACAGCTCAAACTTAGGTGCTTTCTTTTTCATATACCAGTTAAGTGTAGGCTTCCGCATCATGCTAAGCTTCCACTTATTCAATCCATACTCTTTTGTTTGTCTCTCAATCTCTTTCTTCCACCTCTTGCAGTCCCACTCAGGCCCTACACCTCCAACATTTATTAAACTCCAGTCATCCACAGGTCTCCCAATTCTAACATGAATAATCTTTTGCATACTGAGTTTCCTTGCATGCCCCCAACATACTTTCTCCCAATAGCTTACACTCAGATTCCATTCAAAGATTCGCCTTACCCACCTGCTATTCTGCATTCTTTCAATTCTCACCTTATAATTCAGCACAGCTTTCATCATTCTTTCTGAAAATAGGCTCCACCCTAGGTCACCTCTAATGGCTTCTATAGCTGTCCATTTCGGAGCACCCAATGCTACACGTCCTACCTTATTTTGTATCACATCCAGCTTTTCAAGATCACTTCCATTCCAAGCAAGAGCACTCATACCATACATGACACTAGGTACAGCAACATACTTCCACATTCCTCTCACACATTCGTACTTGTTTGCTCTGTATTTGGCCACACTACCTAACCGTCCACTCCACTGCATTGCTTTAGCCACTTTCTCACCTTTAGTTCTAGTACATCCATTTTCACTCATCATACAACCTAGATATTTGTATTCATTTGTTCTACCTATTCTGATTTCTCCAATATTCCACAGTCTGTCTCTATCAGTCTCATCACTATTTATAACCATGACCTTACTTTTATCGGCACCAAAGTTCATCTTGAAATCTGTACTATATCCATTCACAATGTCAAGCATCCTTTGTAGTTCATGACCACATTCACTAACCACAACCACATCATCAGCATACAACAAACAGCTCAGTCTCTCATTACCAACTTTCAGTCCTAAACCACTCCCTCTCAGTCGAACTGCTAATTCTTCTGTGTACAATCCAAACAACAGGGGGGACAGAGTACAGCCCTGTCTCACTCCTCTAACACTCCTCACTTGCCCTGTTTCCAAATTTCCTAACCTGTAGATAGCACTTGTGTTCTCATACAGACTCTGTACAATGTTCACTATTTTTCTGCTAAAACCAACTTTTCTCAAAATTTCAAACAGCCTAACCCGATCCACTCTGTCATACGCCTTTTCAATATCCAGGAATGCTAAATATACCTTCTTGTTATCCTTCTTCATTCGCTCAATTATTTCACTCACTACAAACAGATTATCCTCCCCCCGTCTATCTTGCCTAAAACCATTCTGTTCTTCTCCCAGGACTCCTAATTCCTCAACTAAATTTTTCATTCTCTCATTCAAAATACCACAAAAGATCTTACATACGGTGTCACCCAGTGCAATTGGTCTGTAATTTTTAAGTTCTTTCATACTCTTATGTCCACCCTTATGCAACAGAACTACATTACACTTGTTCCAGTCATCAGGTACTCTTTCACTCTTCCATATCTTATCAAATAAACATTTCAACATACTGACTACACTCTCTCCTCCACATTTATAGAACTCATATGGTATCTTATCAGGACCACATGCCTTTCCATTTTTCACTTTCTTCAAAAAACTTACAATCTCTTCACAAGTGATTTCGTCTTCCATTTGCAGTTCATGTTCATCTATCAGAAAATTTATTGGTTCATCATCTGTAACCTGCTCATTCATTCCACCAATGTCCTCCCAGTATTCTTCAACTGCTTTCACCATTTGCATCCTATCTTGCACACTGCAACCATTGACTACTAATTCATCAACTTGAACTTCACTACCTCTATCATTACCTTGTATAAACCTATACCAATCTTTTATTCCATCTGGACCTTTCTTTCTTAGATTTTCAACTTGGTGTCTCTCTTCTTTAACCCTAGCCTCATTGATCATTCTCTTTACTTTCTTCTGCTGGTCCTTGTACTCATTCCATACACTCTGCCATTCATCCTCAGTAATTCTGCGTCTTTCATACATTTTCCTCATACTGCGTTGTTTTTTATTTAAAGTCTTCCTTCTCGTTCGTTCTTCCTTTATCTCACTCGTAAACCACCTAGCATTCTCTGTTCTTTTCCTGCATTTCATTCTACCGATCTTTTGCTCTGCCACATCATACAAGGTTCTTGCAATCTCCTTATTTAGGTCATTTACATTTCCACACCTGTTCCAGTTACATCTACTCAATTCATTTCTAAATTCTTCCCAGTTTGCCATTTTAATACGCCAATTTTCTCTTACTCTGCTGGCCTTCTGCATCGGCTCCTTTCCACCCCAATTATATTCTAGTACAAGCATTTTATGGTCACTATCAATATCAAAATCATCTTCATCTACAAACATTTCTTTGACACACTCTCTTGCTCTACTATTCACTATCATATAGTCAATTGCAGTTTTACATTCCCTGCTTTGCCATGTATGCAAGCCATTTCCTATTGTTACATTTAGGTTCTCAAGTTCATTCTCATCACAGAAATCAATCAATTTTTGTCCATTTGCATTCACAGGCTCACCAAGTATACCAACATGGCCATTCATATCACCCATCAAAATCAGAGGGCATCTGCAATGCTCTTGCACAATTCTTGTTAATATTTCATACTTTTTTACATTCTCTTGATGAGCTAAAATACCATCAGTTGTCATATAGCATACAACCACAATAACACATTCTCTGGCATGCATTCTTTCACACTTTATTACTAACAGATCTTCACTCTCAGGTTCATTTCCAACAGGAATTTCTTCTAATTTCCAATTTAGAGCATTTTTTACAATGAGACCAACTCCACCACCTCTTTTTTGCCAACTTACACGCCCTTTTCTAATCATGTAGTACTTACTCTCCTTACATTTTAAACTGACTCTATCACGCATTTGGGTCTCTACTACACCAACACAATCCAAATCTCCATTCTCAAATTCTGCTACAAGGTCATTTGACTTTCCTGCATTCCATCCACGCACATTTATACATCCAAACCTTACAACACTATTGGACAATTCACAACATTTTTCATTTTTGCTCTGACAGCTTTCCATTCATCCAGTTCCACCTTCCATTACAATATGAGTACACCCAATCCACCGGATGTATCTCCTGGAGAGTTTCATCTCACCTTCTTGAGTAAGGTGGACTCCATCTCCACGAAAACACCCACTCTGGATCAGGTTATCCATATCAAGGAAGCTGGAACCCATTTCACGCTTTCTCATACTCTCAGCTTTCATACTCATAATCCTTTTATGCACTTCCCTATTCACCTCCTTTCGCACCCTTTCATACTCCTCACCACATGCAGGCCTTCTCAGCAGACTGGTCACAGCCACTCTTACATTCTTCTTTCGCGCCCTTTCAACAACATTCATAATTGCATTCACAGTACGCTCTCTCCCACATTCAAGCAATCCATTGCCACCTCCTTGCAGTACAACCATCCCTTCATCCATTCCATCTATCACTTCCTCAGCATGCCTACAAATCTCATTCACTCCCTTTCCTCTCATGCTCGTACATCCACTACGGTCAGTCATACTCACAAACCTATCCACATTCTTCACCATGCTGTCACCACATATTCTAATCGTAGGTCTCACTCTCCCTTTCATACTACTCTTTCGTTCAACTCTTCCACTCACATCACTCTTTCCATCCATCTTCCTTTCATTCACTTCCACTACAGGCGCCTGCACCTCATGTGGCATATCAACAGGTTGCTCCTTCACTCTCTTCCCATTCGTACTTCTTTCATCATGCTCATTCATCCTTCTACTCTCATCTGGCACATTTGCACCACCATTCACTTCATTTATTGCATTCACACTCCTTGCACCATCATCCACTTCATTTGCACTCCTTGCACCATCATCCACTTCATTTGTACTCCTTGCACCACCACCATTTACCTCTTCATTCACTGCATTTGCACCATTCTCATTCTTTCCTTCATTCAACTTCCTTTCATCCTTCAAATCGGCCTCTAAAGCAACCATCAGAATTGTCAATCTCTCAACCTCCTCTTCCAACTTCTTTCTCTCGTCATTCAAACATTTCCAGCACGTAAACACAAGATCATTCAACTTCCTCCGACTCATCTCTCTCAAACCTTTGCATGCATCTATATCTACCCACTCTTTACAAGTCATGCACTCAATCTCCTCATCCATTCCACTTGCACCTCCCTTCCTACGACCAGTCCTATTTCTTGCCATCCTCAAACACAGACTTCTATCTCAGTACAAATTTCACAGGCAGAAGGAGTCTTCACTCACCAAATCTACTGAAAATCAAGTTTTCAAAAAAAAAGAAACAAAAACGTTTCCTACTACTCACAGTCACTCTCTACAATGTCAAACACTATACTCTTTATATGCAAAGAAAGCTTAACTACCAGTCAAAACACCTCAGTCAAAAATTGCAAGTCACCACACCAAAGTCCAATGCTCAGTCTCAACTCTCACGCAACAAAAAAACTACTCTCACGAGCACTCCATACAAAGTCACACACTGTACTCACGTGAATATACAAACTATACCATTTTTTAGCAACTTCACTTTAATTCACCACAATATTCGTCGGAGGACCAGAAACACGTGCACACCGCTCGGAACGAAACTCTGTATGGTGGCACCGTGGCTGAGGTGCCGGGTTCCGCACGTTCGTATTTTTGAAAATTTTGAAACCGTCCGGAAACCCTGATGCTGGAAACCAATGCAAATTTTGAATAAAATGCTATGGTGTCACGTAATAAGTAAACTTTGTGCGCAAACGGTGCAAAATCTTCTAATTCAACAATACAAAGCATCGTTTTTAAGTGACATCTCAAATGAAATTCTCAAACTCAAATGTTTTGAATGGACTGATTAAAAGGACAACTAAATGAAATTGATAAAAAATATTTCGTAAATTACGGTTCGGAATGAATAAATCATAGGGTAGAACTACACTGACAAATGCTGCTTTCTGCGTCAAGAAAGCCTTTCAAATTTAATGTAATAATGGCTAAACGAATTAGCAAAACAAACAGGATCAATTTTAATTGAAAAATATGTTTCCTTTATGTCTAAAAAATATAAAAAACACCGAGATTTGTATAAGTGTAGGTAGGAGAAATTATGTGCAAATCGCTTGAGCTATTTTGAAACATTTCCAGCCATTTCAAGTACATTAATTTTAGCTTGATAATATCTGAAACCCAATTATTTAACTCGAGTATGAATTATGAACATAAGCCCCGCAGAATCTCTCGGGAACTGCGTACAAATATAGGTACGGACGTTGTGCGTCTGAGTACATAAGGCCAGGGGTTCTCGAACTTTTTTCAACCGAGGACCACGTTTATTCCCGAAAATAAGCTCAGGACCTCCTCACATGTGTTCCTCTAAGGAAAAAAGCATACATATATATTTTTGTATACATAAATGCATGCACTGATAAATTCGTAACACTTTACGGTCCCCCTGTGAAAGTACTACGGACCCCACTTTGAGGACCCCTGCATTAGGCCTTTGATGAGGAGCCATCGTGATCGCTTAGCATCCTTTAGGGAGCTTTTTTTTGTACAAATCTTCCTCCTGCATCGCCTCTAAATCTGCCGTGCACTCTAATGCAGAGAGGGGCAACTTTCCGATTTGTTGAGACGATTTTCGGACCACCTCTGCTACCTCTAAAGAACAAATTTCAATTTGAGAATGTCATTATTATTTATATGTCTTTATATTATTATATAGAAAGTCTTTATATTATTACACACCGATATGCGACGTTTTTATCGTTGAATATGAAGATTTTGCGTAGTTTGAGCCCAAATATATTTGAACTACATGACACATGGCACTTCATTCCAGATTGGCACCGGTTTCCAATGTCTGGGTTTCCGGACAGCTTAATTTTTTTCAAAATTTCGTATGTGCGGAAGTCCAATTGTTGGGCCAGGGTGCAATCTCACCAGTGCATGTGGCTGGCTGTAGTGACCCACTATGCCTGATGGTGATTTTTGACGTACTGGTTATCCCAGTGATGCCGTCCAATGGTAGCTTGTGAGAAGGATTGGTGGATCTTAAGCAGTTTATTGTACAAGTCTGGTACCAGGCGCTGAATTCCATGTGTGAATGTGGAGGGAATTGTAGGCCGTTACAAAGGCCCCGACACTGTCGGCCCTCAACTTCAAGTTTAAGTTCAAGTTCATTGGACAAGTCTGGTACACAGGCACTGAATTCTTTGTATGAATATTGTGAGTATTGTGGAGGGAATTGTAGGCCGTTACAAAGGCCCCGACACAGTCGGCCCTCACTTTCAAGTTCAAGTGCAGTGCAACGCTGCCACGAGATGACGTCAGAAGTTGAGTGGTGGTGTAGAGACGTCATCAGCTAAAACGTCTCCTATTGGCTGGATACTCTGACGGAGGTAAGCGACCGTCCCATGTGAAATGAACCTACCTTGTTCTGTATAACGTGATGTTGATCGATCAAGAAGAAAATTTTCTTTAACATCAGTTCGAACACAGAAAACTAAAATGATATTCGGAATATTGAGGACAGACTGCTCCCTCAACGTTCCATTTCAAGCAATAGTACAAGACAGCATGTTAAAAAAATTAAGAATAATTTCATTTCAAAGCAGCAGGCTAATTAGCTTAAGCCATCGAATAGAGAGAAGACCGCAATTTATCAACAGCTATAATTATATATACTGAGATAAGAAATTACATTCCACTTAAGAACCAGACTCTAGAGACAATCTATTGCTGTATCATTTGTGGTAAATAAATTGTTTAAATTGTTTAAATTCAAGACTCGATATGATTTCTTGTATGCTAGTATTCATGTAAATAATATATATAAATATTTACACTCAGCAGTTACTGCAAAACTGCCAATCTAGTGACTTGTATTTGTATTAAAAACATCGTTTACGGCATTTTTTATAAGCAACATCATATATTTGTGATGCGATTTTAAGCGTGTTCTTAAAGGTGGTTAACTTGCTTCTATTTTACTATGTTTCGCACAAAAAATATTTTTTGAGTTTCTGCCATTTCGACCTTCTAGTTCTGATCTGATTGTAAATTGCCTACAAACACTGTCAACATTATTCCCAGATGTCAATAAATCCAAAGCTCATATGTCAATGTACAGGGAGACTCAATAGCGTTTCACCTTACTTGGTTCATTTTTTATATTTCTTTTATTAAATGTATCAGTGACCTCCCCGAAATGTTGAGCTGGGAGCCATTTTCAGCCGTTGTTTTAAGTAAAAGAATACAAAGATTGCTGATAATTAATGTCTGCCCCCTTCCCCCCCCGTAATCATTTGTCTGAGATCCTGGCTATAAATTTAATCATAATTGGTTAAACTGAAGTTCAATATTCAACTCAAATTTAAAGTTAATTGTAGTAAGGTATTTTGAAAACAGTGAACATTAACTGGATCGTATCTTCATCTTGATTTAATTGTTGATGAAAATTGAATTAATTACTACTATTCGGTAAGCATCATTAAGGAAATTCCTTCCGTGGCCACCGGTGGTGCACGTTATTGTCAAAGTTTTAAGTAGAATATGTTTTTTGTTTTGTTGCGGATCATCTTTTTTTTCGGTTCACTGCAGGCCTGTTTTTCAGCACCTACTACTTTCTTCTTCAACTTTGACCTTGTTTCATGAACTTCTTTCACAACTTACTGTTTCTATGCCTCTCGTGCATAGATTCCGCGTTCCTTAACTCCATACTAAATGGCGCCTTCATCCTTCCTCTTTATGGAACTCTTTTGTTGCTGTTAGGGAGGCTTAAACTAACTAATAATCTAATCGGTAAGTTAAAAAAATCGGTACGACGAAGAAAGAAAAACTATACGTTTGTGAAATAGGTACGATTTTACGGAAATAGCGAACTTGTTAAATGGGAGCTTTATTAAAATAAACGTACTTGTGCTTAAATGGTCAATACAAGGGTATGAAAATACCCAGTACTAAGGCTCTCGGTGTGTGTGTATGTGTGTGTGTGTGTGTGTGTGAGTGTCAGTCCGTACTCGATCGAATACAAGTGGCAGAACGGTAGCGCCCCGTTGTGATCCGCCATAACGGCATCCTTAGCGTCAAGTCTGACGCCAAAACACAAAACAAAACGGAATCCCGTCTCACGGATCATCTTTATCCCGTTACCTTAACAAAGCTTAATAAGGCCGCAGATGCGCGGTAGATACAGCACACAGTTTGCTTCATTGATGTTGCTCGATATTAAGAGTTATAAGTTCTATGTAACTGACAATGAATTACGTCTGCTGGCTTTATTGCTGTTACTCGATATAAAAGTTATAAGTTTCAAAGTTAATGAAAATGATTTACGTCAGTTTGCTTTATTGCTGTTACTTGGTATTAAGAGTAATAATTTCCACGTTAAATGAAAAATAATTTACGTATTTGTTATTATATTCCATAGAGCGTGATTCGTTTGGCCAATCGCGGTTCACCACGGGTCGGATTTTTGACCAACTTAAGCGGCCCATAGACGATCAATTTAATTGTCAATATCATTGACTCAATATATTGATGAAATTTTTTTGCCCACTAAGTCAATTAATTGACGGTCGTCAATCAAACCCACAGACGATCAATTGAATGGTCAATATTCATTATTGTCAATTATATTGACAATAAAATTGATCGTCTATGGGCCGCTTTGCGCCGTCGTAGTGGTTTATTGGACGACGTAAGCTTACGTAGAATAACTTACGCTGCCAGCTGTGCCTCTACGACGACCTAAATTGTTTGAAATTTTGCCCTTGTCATTCATGCTGCAGTTGATTTGACAATCAAAATAACAGATCATCACCATTATTATTGATGTTATGGTAATTATAATAATTATTTTTTCATATTATTGTAAGAAAGTAGCCGAGGCTTTAGAGGACATGAAAAGGAGAGCGTATGGAAGTTTGAAAATTCGATTCGAACGAGTCACGGCTTTAAAAAAAAGAAGACGTCACGGCTTTAATATGACTGGCTGTACGAGAAACTGTCAAATCATGCATGGGGAAGAAGAGCGGGATCAAGTTTATATATACGACGAAGAAGAAAAACAATACGTTTGTGTAATGGGGGTCGGTTTTACGGAAATAGCGATTTTGTTAAAATGGAAGCTTTATTAAAATAAAGATGAAGTAAATTGTTATTATTTGATAAAATGATTGGGTGTGATTGGAGTCAGACGACCTGGGATTTGGGTGGCAAATCGAGAATTTTACTATCATATTCTGCTGCATTTCCTTTCATTTAACTTTCTTGTTCTATTTTATTCTACCATATTCCCTCGAATTTTGTTCTCGTTATTTTGGAAAGTATTTTTGCGGTAAACGTGGACGAAATGGCACGATTTTTTCATGATTATGTTATTATATATATATATATATATATATATTTACATATATATACATATAAATGTATAAATATTATATATATTTATATTGTGCATATATTTATATATATATACATTTATACACTATATATCATCATGACTATAAATTTTTAGAAGTGGAGAAAATACTAATCAAATTGGTCATTTTATTTAAAAAAATCGAGAACGTTTCGGAGACTAGGTCCATCGTCAGTTCTGTGCAATACAAAGTATGATCAATACAACACAAACATAAAATCACGATCGATAATAAATTGCAGACTATAAAAAAAAGACAACATGCAATGGGCTGTTATCTCCCAGCCATAAATGCTATATCGCTCCATAAATGCTATATCGCTCCATAAATATATCTGTGACCTCTCAACATATCATCTAAGTATATTTACTTTAAAATATTTTAAAAACCTATGATGTACTATCTATTTTGCAACATCTTTATTGGAAATAAACTGTTTTTTTCTCAGCTATAAATGTTGATTTGGTCCATAGATATAACAGTTAACATCTGAAATCACGATAGAAATATCAGAGAATTGATTTTGACGTTCATTTGAGTACAGTAAAAATATTATTTAAAAAACAATTTTACATCTTTATTAGGATTATAATCATTATTATGAAATAATAGTGTCTTTAAGCTATATCTTTATCAGACTTATAATCATTATTATGAAATAATAGTGTCCTTAAGCTATATCTTTATCAGGATTATAATCATTATAATGAAATAATAGTGTCTTTAAGCTATATCTTTATCAGACTTATAATCATTATTATGAAATAATAGTGTCTTTAAGCTATATCTTTATCAGACTTATAATCATTATTATGAAATAATAGTGTCTTTAAGCTATATCTTTATCAGACTTATAATCATTATTATGAAATAATAGTGTCTTTAAGCTATATCTTTATCAGACTTATAATCATTATTATGAAATAATAGTGTCTTTAAGCTATATCTTTATCAGACTTATAATCATTATTATGAAATAATAGTGTCTTTAAGCTATATCTTTATCAGACTTATAATCATTATTATGAAATAATAGTGTCTTTAAGCTATATCTTTATCAGACTTATAATCATTATTATGAAATAATAGTGTCTTTAAGCTATATCTTTATCAGACTTATAATCATTATTATGAAATAATAGTGTCTTTAAGCTATATCTTTATCAGACTTATAATCATTATTATGAAATAATATCGCTTTTTGAGCCTACTTGTTCCATGAAGAAGATCAGTCCTTTACTTACTCATTTGGATGAGATATTCTCACCTGTCACATATAAGATACTTCAAATTTTGGAATTCACAATTTGATGTGCATTGCATTCCGTATCAACTTTTTGGGAAAAGGTTGTGTTTCTTGATATTTTTTGGGGACTTTCCGTGCGAAATTTTGGAAAAAAGCTGTTTTTTCGTCATTTTTGATTTAAATACCGTACCTACTTTTTGAAAAGATGCTGTTTTTGCTTGTTTTGTAATACGTACCGCATCAATTTTTTAAAATTACTCTGTTTTCTCGTTATTTTCGACACAACGACCGCATCAACTTTTTTAAAAATAACATCTTATCCTAGTCATTTTCGACACAATACCCGCATCAACTTTTTTAAAAATAACATCTTATCCTAGTCATTTTCGACACAATAACCACATCAACTTTTTTAAAAATAACATCTTATCCTAGTCATTTTCGACACAATACCCGCATCAACTTTTTTAAAAATAACATCTTATCCTAGTCATTTTCGACACAATAACCACATCAACTTTTTTAAAAATAACATCTTATCCTAGTCATTTTCGACACAATAACCGCATCAACTTTTTTAAAAATAACATCTTATCCTAGTCATTTTCGACACAATAACCGCATCAACTTTTTTAAAAATAACATCTTATCCTAGTCATTTTCGACACAATAACCACATCAACTTTTTTAAAAATAACATCTTATCCTAGTCATTTTCGACACAATAACCACATCAACTTTTTTAAAAATAACATCTTATCCTAGTCATTTTCGACACAATAACCACATTAACTTTTTTAAAAATAACATCTTACCCTCATCATTTTCGACACAAAAACCGCATCAACTTTTCAAAAACTAACTTCTTATCTTTATCATTTTCGACACAAAAACCGCATCAACTTTTCAAAAACTAACTTCTTATCCATATCATTTTCGACACAAAAACCGCATCAACTTTTCATAAACGAACCGTTGTTCCCCGCGCTTTTGCTCCGTGCCGCGACCACGTGACATATGGCGGAGGTGCGGAAGCATCTCGCGTCATCCGCGCACCAAAAAAACGCAGATCCGTTGCACGCAGCACCCGTTCAACAAACGCCATCATTAAAAATTACCGTGAGTCAACACAGCCTGCGCAGCTCTTGAATTCGTTGATCTTTGCTCGAGATGTTGATTTCGTTGAGGCTTGGTGGCGCCAAACATGGAACGAGATGTCGTCCTCACTTCCGAGATGTTATATAACGGAATTTATGACAATCAGTATGTATGTAATTTAACGGTGTGCATGACAATCAGTAAATATGTAATTTAACGGTATGCATGATGATCAGTGTATATGTTATTTAACGGTATACATATGATAATAGGTGTATGTGTCGCATAACGGTATATATGTGGTAATCATCATTGATGTAATTTGACACTATGTATGATAATCAGTATGTGTGTAATTTAACGGTATATGTATGATGATCAGTGTATATGTTATTATGTCATTAAGAAACAATAAGTATGTATTTTATTTTACGGTACATATATGAGAATCGATATATACTTAATTTAACGCTATACATGCGATAATCAGTGTATGCGGTACATATGATATATATAGACAATGTTTCCATTGCACGTAAAATTCAGCGTTATCATTTTATGTAAAATTCAGCGTTATCATTTTATGTAAAATTCAGCGTTATCATTTTATGTCAAATTCAGCGTTATCATTTTATGTAAAATTTAGCGTTATCATTTTATGTCAAATTCAGCGTTATCATTTTATGTAAAATTCAGCGTTATCATTTTATGTAAAATTTAGCGTTATCATTTTATGTAAAATTCAGCGTTATCATTTTATGTAAAATTCAGCGTTATCATTTTATGTAAAATTCAGCGTTATCATTTTATGTCAAATTCAGCGTTATCATTTTATGTAAAATTCAGCGTTATCATTTTATGTCAAATTCAGCGTTATCATTTTATGTAAAATTCAGCGTTATCATTTTATGTAAAATTCAGCGTTATCATTTTATGTCAAATTCAGCGTTATCATTTTATGTCAAATTCAGCGTTATCATTTATGTCAAATTCAGCGTTATCATTTTATGTCAAATTCAGCGGTATCATTTTATGTCAAATTCAGCGTTATCATTTTATGTCAAATTCAGCGTTATCATTTTATGTAAAATTCAGCGTTATCATTTTATGTCAAATTCAGCGTTATCATTTTATGTAAAATTCAGCGTTATCATTTTATGTAAAATTCAGTGTTTTCGCTATACATAGAGCCCAGTGCTCTCAGTGTTCTCTGTACCTGTGAATTTCAGTGTTTCCAGTGCAGAGAAAATACAGTGTTTTTTTTGTTATGTAAAACTCAGTGTTTTCACTAGGTATACATGATGCTTTTTTCAAAACATACAAATTTCAGTATTTCCAGGGCAGAGAAAATACAGTGTTTTCGTTCTATATAAAACTCAGTGTTTTGAGTAGGTAAATGTGTAGCCTTGTGTTTTAAAAACATAAATTTCAGTATTTTCAGTGCATAGGAAATACAGTGTTTTCACTAAATCTGAACTTCAACATTTCTGTAGAAGTAAACTTTCGTTCAAGATCGATGCGAAGACTAGGTTTATTTCTCGTATATTTTTATTTTTTAGCCTTTATTTTTTGAAGACTAGGAATGAAAATAGCAGAGCAAATTACTGAAAGCAAAATAAGTTTCTTGCAAAACAGAGAAGTTTTTAAATTTATTTGAATTGATGAGGTCATATTTTATTCTATTTTATTCCGTCTCTTATGATCCGATTATTTTTGAAAAGTATTTTTGCCTCAAACTTGGGGGTTATTATACAATTTTTTAATTTAAATTCAGGCGTGAAATTTATTTTAATTCAAATCTATTTGAAATTATCTAAATTTCAATCTATTTAAGGCCTATGTAGTTTAAGTTTATTTAATTTATTTTGTTGAAAATTAACTTGAAGTTATTTAATTTTCATTTAATTTTTTATTCCATAATCAAATTTAAAGATATTTAAATAGTTCACATGCAATAAATTTCTATTTAAAGATATTAAAGAAAACTGTTTTTGAAGATATATGAGTGTATTAAAAGTTATTTAAATGTAATCTTACATAAAGTCATTTTGATTTATTTAGATTTTACTCTCATTTAACGATTTCTTTTTAAATTATAGAAGAGAGAAAAATCGAGGAAGTTCCCTAAGGCATGATCAGTTCGTTGCAATTCAGAGGAATATTTTAAAGAACTCAGAGTCGTGTTAGATTCGTGCAAGTTTTCACTTCATGTCTGTGCACCATTTATTTAAAAACGTCCGTTCGCGCGGAGTTCAAGGAAGTACATACAATATTGTATATAATCGAATAGTATATTAATAATAGTTAATTATATATTTATTATCATTATATTAATCTTAGTATTATTAATTTTAAATAATAATACGTTTATTAATAAAATATTACTATTAATATTATTAATTATAAATAATAATATATTTAATTTTGAAATATGAATTATTTTCGAATAATGCATTAACTAATAATAGTCTGATATCGTTTTGTTGTTGCAAATTATAGAATCCTTGTAATGGAGGAGGCTTAAGTGTTTGAAATTATTCTTACATGGCCAGAGTTATACAGAGCGAATTCTGTTATGTACCATATCATCACGCCTCTATATAGGTGATGTGTGTATATATGTTTGTATATTACACGAAGCGTTGTGTAATTCGATGCGCATATTTTAGTCATATACAGAAAAACGCGAAATAAAGCAAGTTTCTGCCTAAATATAGGCAATATTTTGCACTTGTTTTACTATGAATTGTAAATAATTGGAAGTCAAAATAATTCCACGCAAAAATCATTTCCTTGATTAAGAAAGTGATTTTCAGCTATCTCCTAATGACGTTTAATCTACATTATAATTTGAGCCCCATCCGTCTGTCTGAAGCCAGCCTGCAGTGTGAGATGAGCGTATCTGTGATACAAGCTTCATCAATTCCACAATTTCCGTATCTGTGATACAAGCTTCATCAACTCCACAATTTCCGTATCTGTGATACCAGCTTCATCAACTCCACAATTTCCGTATCTGTGATACAAGCATCATCAACACCACAATTTCCAGTGCATTAATCCATCACATTCGAGTAGGAATGAATACCACGTGAATTCTTAGGAAATAGGAACGTGTGTCAGGTGATTTGTCGAACATTATTGTACATTTTTGACGGGCCGTGTGCACTCAGCCTCATCAACTCTCGAGAGATTGAATTTTTTTATTTCTTACGGCCTTTCTTTCAAGACGCCTTCTTTCTTATTTCGAATATAGGGGTGGGACTAGTATTAGTAATACTTCAAAGCCCTGTACAATGTAAACCTAATTGTTTACTATTCCAAGGTACACAAAAATCACATTATCCGGACAAAGTTCTATTTAGAACAAAGAAAGTTTTACAACATTCTGTTTTTTCAATTACACACAAACACACACACACACCGCAGACTTCTAAACAAACACGGAAATGATTATAGTCAACATTCATGATTTATTTAACCCCGGAGCGAATCTCTCAGAAAGTTACCAAGATTGTAAAAATTTTTCGTTGGAACTCACCAAGATTTCAAGGCAAGCAAAGAACACCAACTAACTCTCACCATCTCGCTTAGCCTGTGACTTGTGTTTTTTTTTTCGTTTCCGTCACATCTACGACATTAAGTTATTAACAGCGTTTCCTATTTAAACAGATGCTCACTTGCTTGAGTAGCAGGTTCTCGAAAAATTAAAAGCGAAGACAATGCTGATAGAATTAGTCAAAAACGAAAAACTTTCGGAGACCAGCTCCATGAACAGTTCTGTGATTTTAAAAGTATGATAATTCCTTTGTGTTAAGCGGTCCATAGACGATCAATTTAATTATCAATATCATTGACTCAATATATTGATAAGATTTTTTGTTGCCCATTAAGTCAGTTATTTGACGGTCGTCAATGAAGCCCACAGACGATCAATTAAATTGTCAATATTCATTATTGACAATTATATTGACAATAAAATTGATCGTCTATGGGATGCTTTACGCCTTCACTAATTATGCAGGGAAAGATTTAAAACCAATTTGTGAGTGAAGCGGTATCCTGGATACAGCTCTCTGGTGGGGCCCCACGGCAGACCACGTCTCTGCAGACACGTCTGCTGCACACCGACTGCGAACTACAGACTGCTACAAACTGAATACAGACTACAGACCCACTACTGACTACAGACTGCAGACTGCTACAGACTACAGACTGCACACTGTTACAGACTGACTACAGACTACAGACCCACTGCTGACTACAGACTGCAGACTGCTACAGACTGAATACAGACTACAGACCCACTACTGACTACAGACTGCTACCGACTGACTACAGACTACAGACCCACTATTGACTACAGACTGCAGACTGCAGACTGCTACAGATTGACTACAGACTACAGACCCAATAGTGACTACAGACTGCTACAGACTGACTACAGACTACAGACCCACTACAGACTGCAGACTGCAGACTGCTACAGATTGACTACAGGCTACAGACCCAATAGTGACTACAGACTGCTACAGACTGACTATAGACTAAACACAGCCGACGTCTACACGACGTCGGGAAGTCGTCCGTTCTGCCCTGGTTGTGCCGCCACAGCACAGGGGGCTGGGGGAGCATCACGCAGCCGGGGAGGGGGCGCGTCTTGGTCGGCAGCAGCAAGGATGTCAGAGTGGCATTTTGTCTTGTTAAAACGATTGAATTTGTTCTTTTCTTGTCCAAAACGATTGAATTTGTTCTTTTCTTGTCCAAAACGATTGAATTTGTTCTTTTCTTCTCCAAAATGATTGAATTTGTTCTTTTCTTGTCCAAAACGATTGAATTTGTTCTTTTCTTGTCCAAAACGATTGAATTTGTTCTTTTCTTGTCCAAAACGATTGAATTTGTTCTTTTCTTGTCCAAAACGATTGAATTTGTTCTTTTCTTGTCCAAAACGATTGAATTTGTTCTTTTCTTCTCCAAAATGATTGAATTTGTTCTTTTCTTGTCCAAAACGATTGAATTTGTTCTTTTCTTGTCCAAAACGATTGAATTTGTTCTTTTCTTGTCCAAAATGATGGAATTTGTTCTTTTCTTGTCCAAAGTGATGGAATTTGTTCTTTTCTTGCCCAAAATGATTGAATTTGTTCTTTTCTTGCCCAAAATGATTGAATTTATTCTTTTCTTGTCCAAAATGATTGAATTTGTTCTTTTCTTGTCCAAAACGATTGAATTTGTTCTTTTCTTGTCCAAAACGATTGAATTTGTTCTTTTCTTGTCCAAAATGATGGAATTTGTTCTTTTCTTGTCCAAAGTGATGGAATTTGTTCTTTTCTTGCCCAAAATGATTGAATTTGTTCTTTTCTTGCCCAAAATGATTGAATTTGTTCTTTTCTTGTCCAAAGTGATTGAATTTGTTCTTTTCTTGCCCAAAATGATTGAATTTGTTCTTTTCTTGTTCAAAATGATTGAATTTGTTCTTTTCTTGCCCAAAATGATTGAATTTGTTCTTTTCTTGTCCAAAGTGATTGAATTTGTTCTTTTCTTGTCCAAAACGATTGAATTTGTTCTTTTCTTGTCCAAAATGATGGAATTTGTTCTTTTCTTGTCCAAAATGATGGAATTTGTTCTTTTCTTGTCCAAAGTGATGGAATTTGGACTTTTCTTGTTCAAAATGATTGAATTTGTTCTTTTCTTGCCCAAAATGATTGAATTTGTTCTTTTCTTGTCCAAAGTGATTGAATTTGTTCTTTTCTTGCCCAAAATGATTGAATTTGTTCTTTTCTTGTCCAAAATGATTGAATTTGTTCTTTTTCTTTTCCAAAACGATTGAATTTGTTCTTTTCTTGTCCAAAACGATTGAATTTGTTCTTTTATTGTCCAAAACGTTTGAATTTGTTCTTTTCTTGTCCAAAATGATTGAATTTGTTCTTTTTCTCGTCAAAGTGATCAAATTTGTCTTTATTATTTTCAAAATTATTTCATATTTCTTTTTTTTTGTCAAATGACTAAATCTGTTTCATTTCTGGCCAATTTGTTGTCATTTGGCCTAAACAATTGTCAAAATAATCGAGTTAAGCGATTTTTTTTAGCAATGATCATTAAATCCGGCCTTTTCTTGCTAAAATTATATAATTTGGTCTTTACATGTCACAATTATTAAAATTTACCCTAATTTATGCTAAATTTATTACATTTGACCTTTTTCTTTACAAATTTGATTCTTTCCTTGCCCAAATTTTCAATTTAACCTGTTACTGGCAAATATCATGAAGTTTTTTAATTCATGGTAAAGTTCACCAGTTAAATTCAGTCCGATAGAGTAATCACCATAATAATTTCTCAATGACCCTGCAAAAACAATAATAAAATATCACATCTTATTTTCAACACACAAAATAATGTTATTTTAATTTCTATTGTGTACATACATGTATATATCTCACATGTATATATCTCACATGTGTACTAGGGTGGAGCGTTTTTTCATCTTTTTAGAATTCAGTTTCACAATAGCGTGGAAAAGTTGTGGAAGTGCATAAAAACGATGTGTGTAAAATTTGGAACCCCTAAGTTGATTTCTTCATGATTCGAGGGTCGTTTGAAAATTTCAAAAATATGAAAAATAGCATATAAATATATATGAAAAATTTTCCAATGTTTCATTTAGCATTCTCAGAGGTCACAATAGGTAAAAATCATCATAAAAACGTCTTTAGAACATATGTTGCAGGTTTCAAAGCTCTGTCTTATCATCTTCATTATTCGAAGTTCATAAGAAAATTTCCAAAATATGAGGAAAGAGCATGTAACTGAAAATTTTCCCAAAAATAATTTTTGGGTACTCTAAATTTTGAAACATATATTCTAGAGATGTTCTAATGATGTTTTTAACCTATTGCGGCCCCTAAGTACCTAAAATTTTATTTTTTGTCAAATTTTCAAACATTTGCTTTTTCCTCATAATTATGAAATTTTCTTCACCCTCGAATAATGAAGGAATAAACCTAGGAATCTAAAATTTTTCCCACATCGTTTTTATACACTTCCACAACTTTTCCACACTATTGTGAAACCGAACTACAAAAAGTTAAAAAATTCTCCACCCTAATGTATACATTTCACATGTATACACCTCACATGTCTACAGCTCACATGTATACACCTCACATGTCTACACCTCACATGTCTACACCTCACATGTATGCACCTCACATGTATACACCTCACATGTGTACATCTCACATGTATACATCTCACATGTATAGGCCTACACCTCACATGTATACACCTCACATGTATACATCTCACATGTATACACCTCACATGTATACACCTCACATGTATACATCTCACATGTATACACCTCACATGTATGCACCTCACATGTATACACCTCACATGTGTACATCTCACATGTATACATCTCACATGTATAGGCCTACACCTCACATGTATACACCTCACATGTATACACCTCACATGTATACACCTCACATGTATACATCTCACATGTATACACCTCACATGTATACACCTCACATGTATACACCTCACAATTCACATGCAACTATTTTTCTCTCATTCTACATACTTTCCTGAAATTCCTACCACAAAAATCCGAAGCCACGTTAGCGACACGAGCATTTTCCCCAGATGTGATCAATTCACTTATTAGATCGCTGATCAATTCGCTGATCTTTTCGCTCACCGTTTCTCTGATCATTTCGCTGATTATTTTGCTGATCATTTCGCTGATCATTTTGCTGTTCATTTCGCTGATCATTTCGCTGATCATTTCGCTGATAATTTCACTGATCATTTCGCTGACCGTTTCGCTGATTATTTAGCTGATCATTTAGCTGATCATTTCGCTGATCAATTCGCTGCTCATTTCGCTGATCAATTCGCTGATCAATTCGCTGATAATTTAACTGATCATTGCGCTGATCAATTCGCTGATCAATTCGCTGATCAATTCGCTGATCAATTCGCTGATCAATTCGCTGATCATTTCACTGATCATTTCGCTGTTCAATTCGCTGCTCATTTCGCTGATCAATTCGCTGATCAATTCGCTGATCATTTCACTGATCATTTCACTGATCATTTTACTGATCATTTCACTGATCAATTCATTGATCAATTCGCTGATCCTTTCACTGATCATTTCGCTGATTAATGGTATTCTGGTTTGCGATTTTGTAGAGTACTCTAGATGATCGCAGTTATAAATTCTCATAAGATAATCTGCTGAAGTATCATTTTGTGTTTCTTTCAAAATTCTGCGTTGCGAATTCAAACCACCAAGTACTGAAATTCTGAACGTTAAAAATATGATTAAGAAATAATGAGAAAATAAATAAATGATAGAAGTAGATAATAGTCAATAATTGGTCAACCTTCCCTAGCATAGCTACATTGCATGATGCAGTTACACAATTGTCTTTGGAATTTGCGTCATTGTAGTTTTCAATTCACACCCAGCATGAATGGTGCAGAGAAGGATCGCTCTAGTTTATTTGTTTCTCGTATGTAGAGACTAATTTTTCAAGACCTGATGACCTACTTAACAAGTCTTCCTTCGAGGCTGTACGAAAAGTCCGGCAAACTTTCTCACATAGAAAAAAGGCAAACAAGATCTGTTCTCACGCAACAACGACTCGATCGATCGCACAGCTCGATCGCAATTCAATCACGAGAAACCGCCTGCGTTACAAGAAACAAAGGGCTTTCAAAGTGAGACATGAATCCAAGATGGATGTGGAACCTTTTGGACTAAATTCTCCTGCGCGCACTTGAAAGAAAAAGAATGATACTCGTCAGTCAAGACTGATTGTGAAACGTATATTTTGATCAAAGATCGGTAGCTTAGAAACGCGTCAATCAAGACTGATAGCGAAACATTTATTTTGATCTCCCGTGCAATTTATACCTGCAAAAGAAATCCGTGAGCCAAGTAGGAAAAGGCAGCTTAGAAGAAACTCAACGAGGTCGGAGACTTTTTGCAAATCAAAATGTCACGTTTCAAAATGCACCGTTTAACAAAAGTGACATACTCATAACATATTTCTCCTACTATGCAGTAAAGAAACATTGTCAGTACGAAAGCAGACACACAACTAAAAAAAATCAAAAAGAGGAAGAGTTTCAATTTTCTAGGACAGGAACTATCACTTAGATAAACTAAGCATCACTTAGATAAACTAAGCATCACTTAGATAAACTAAACATCACTTAGATAAACTAAACATCACTTAGATAAAAAGCTTGAGGGCGTTGATCACTACAGCCCGCACAGAAAAACAAAATGATTTTGAAACAACACGCAAATAATGATAACAAAAAAAAATTTATGCTCACAACCCCATAGATCCCCCCCCCCCCCCCTACACCCTCAATCCCAACACGCACATATGTATTCACACTCGGACACAAATACGCGAACACACTCTCAGAAACACACCCCGACACATACACACTCACACACATACAGAAACACTTGGACACATACACACGAACACATCCGGACACATACGCACTCACACACACACAGACACACACATGAACTCATACACGTGCGCGGTGCCAGGTTACACACACACACACACACACACAGACGCGGTTGCCAGGTTGTCACGTCCGCACAAGACAGGCAGAAGGAGGCCTGATTTTCTCACAGCAGCGAAATTCCTCTTCACTTTTCACGAGGCCTTTGGAACTCTGCGTTTTGGCACCAGCGTGGGATGGCGCAGGACAGTGCGTGAACACAGCAACTTTCTTTCCCGCAGTTCCAGTCTTCGCGCCAGAGAACACACACACACACACACAGTTAGTTTTAATGAACCTGTATTTGCATTGTCAAAATCTTGACGCATAGAAGGGAACGCATTTTTTGTGTTTTTCTCTCAATCATTTTTGTCCAGACATGTGGCATGGGTATTACGATACCTATGTGTAAGTAATAACTAAGGATTAATGTTGAGGCATTTCAAAAACCAGTGGTTTAAACATTTGATGTTTAAACTTTATTGGGAACCAACTAAGACAAATGTTAAGTTATTTTAAAAACCTATGTTTTAAATATTTTCATGTTTAAACTTTATTGGAAACAAACTAAGACAGATGTTAAGTTATTTTAAAAACTAATATTTTAATATTTTCTTGTTTAAACTTTATTGGAAACAAACTAAGACAGATGTTGAGTTATTTTAAAAACTAATATTTTAATATTTTCATGTTTAAACTTTATTGGAAACAAACTAAGACAGATGTTAAGTTATTTTGAAAACTAATATTTTAATATTCTCATGTTTAAACTTTATTGGAAACAAACTAAGACAGATGTTAAGTTATTTTAAAAACTAATATTTTAATATTTTCTTGTTTAAACTTTATTGGAAACAAACTAAGACAGATGTTAAGTTATTTTAAAAACTAATATTTTAATATTTTCTTGTTTAAACTTTATTGGAAACAAACTAAGACAGATGTTAAGTTATTTTAAAAACTAATATTTTAATATTTTCATGTTTAAACTTTATTGGAAACAAACTAAGACAGATGTTAAGTTATTTTAAAAACTAATATTTTAATATTCTCATGTTTAAACTTTATTGGAAACAAACTAAGACAGATGTTAAGTTATTTTAAAAACTAATATTTTAATATTCTCATGTTTAAACTTTATTGGAAACAAACCAAGACAGATGTTAAGTTATTTTAAAAACTAATATTTTAATATTTTCATGTTTAAACTTTATTGGAATCAAACTAAGACAGATGTTTAGTTATTTTAAAAACCTGTGTTTCGAGCATTTCATGTTTAAACTTATTGAAAATAAACTGTTTTTTTCTATACGCGGTCCCTCGTTCATCTCACAAATATGTATCCACTTGGGGTCCGCCAGCGAGACCGGCCGCCGGTTGTCATAAAATGACTTTCTCCAGACGCGACGATTCGTTGCTTTATTTTTTCAGCGTTGTAAGTGAAACTTGCGGTTTTGTTTGTTGTTGTTTCGAGTGCAAAGCTCACGCAACACACTGGGGATGTGGATGTGTTGCTAGTGTTTGGCGTGATGAATGTTTAAGGGCCCAGATTGGTGGTTAAATGAAAATGATAACAATGAAAGGTGTGTTTAAACTTCACGCTAAATGGTGCCTTCATCTTTCCTCTCTTTCAACGTCTTTGCTATGGTTAGGGACGATGAAACTAACTTATAATCAATTAATCAGTAGAGGTAACGTAATGATATAGAAGAACATATCCAGATAACAGACAACAAGGCACTATAATACAGGCGGATGCTTTGAAACAAGCATTGCCTTTTCTGAGGCATGATACTTTTTGAAAATGATGCTTGGTTGCGTGGGGTAAAAGAAATTAAGAACCGTTTTTTATGCAGTGATTTTGCACATATTATGTGATGGAAAACACTCCGAGTCTAGCGAAGCATATTCAATTATTTGTTTACAATGGAAGTTTATAAAGAGCGGCTGTAGCATGTGGTTGTTTACTAAGCGAAACATATTCTTTTATTTATTTGTTTGCAATGGAAGTTTATTGGGATAGAAGAAGTATGTGATTGTTCACAAAGCGCAACATATTCTCTCATTTTCTAAGCAACGGGTTATGCATTAATTTAGTTTCTAATTACGATAGAATAATTGAAAGCAAAACGGCAGAACTTCTTTTTACGCTCTCGATCTCTTTGTTGAATGAGAGACGGATTGTAATGAGGTAATTTTTGGATGAATAGGCGGGCCGATGTTTATGCATAGAAGAGGCAAAAAGAAGCTAATGGTCTCTGTAGTTTTCAAGTCGAATCTTAGAGTCAGTGAAAATGTAATAAATGAGGTGTTTCTACTGTAAATTTCTTATACCGTATATCGTAAATTAACATATATTAAAATATATCGTACATAGTGCATGTTCCATGTTATCATAATTTAAATTCTTTGAATTCATAAACCAGAAGTGGCTTGCTAAGCAAGACTTAGTCATGCCGAGTTCGGTGTGATGTCTAGCGTGCGCGTATAGGGACGCAGCGTTGGAAAGCAGCTGCTGCACGTACGAAAGTGTGACGTACGAACTGAGCGACGCATTCCTCTCCTACCTTCGTACGGATAAGGATGACACCAAATTTAGCTGCCTCTTACTTTCATGGAATCATACTTTCATGTAATTATACTTTCAAAGATTTTCATGCAATCATTCTTGCATGAAGTCATACTTTCATGGAATCATACTTACATGGAATCATACTTTCAAAGATTTTCATGCAATCATTCTTTCATGAAATCATTCTTTCATGGAATCATACTTTCAAAGATTTTCATGCAATCATTCTTGCATGAAGTCATACTTTCATGGAATCATACTTTCATGGAATCATACTTTCATGGAATCATACTTTCAAAGATTTTCATGCAATCATTCTTGCATGAAGTCATACTTTCATGGAATCATACTTTCAAAGATTTTCATGCAATCATTCTTTCATGAAATCATACTTTCATGGAATCATACTTTCAAAGATTTTCATGCAATCATTCTTTCATGAAATCATACTTTCATGAAATCATACTATCATGGAATCATACTTTCATAGAATCATATTTTCATGGAATCTCGAACAGTCGTTGCTCTCTGATCGCCCTCCGAAAATTAGAATCAGGAATTAATTCTTATCCTCCATCATTTAAAAACGTTTTTAATCTTCAACCAAAGAATTTATAAACCTGTTTACTGTGTAGGTATGATACGGTATTCAAATATTTATGAGTGATGCGAATCTTTATTTCGGTCAAACGATATTTTAAAAACGAAAATATTTTCAATTTTTTTGTGAAAAAGTGCAACGTTCTTGGCATGACGTGACTTGCAGGAAATTGCGTATTTTCAAAAACCCAAGGGTAGTATTTTCAAACAATTTTTTTTAAATGATTTGTTTGTTTGAAAACAATTTGTTAGAAAACTGCGCTTTTCAATCATTCAGCCTTCGATAAATTTTGTAGAAGTAGGTTCCTATAAATTATTTCTATGCATTAGCTATCCCAAACACAGTTTCTAACTCCTACATTTTCTAATAGGAAAATATAAGTCTGAGCACTTGCCTCTATCAGAACGTCAACTAATTTGCTTCAATGTGAGGCAGAATGTCATTTAATCAACGTTACTAACACTCTAGATTGGCTCTTGTTTAAAATAATCACAGGAGACGAAAGATTCAAATTTTTCTGAGAGTATGAGCGTCACGCACGTGCAAGAAGTTATTCGTTTTACGAACTAATGGAAACAAATGGTACTGCCTCCGACGCACTGCATGGTAATGTTGGTCATGGCTGCAGCGCGATGTATGTAGATTAGAAAGTTAAGCGAACACGGCAGCTCGCGATTCAACGCATCAAATGCTTCAATAATTCGACATAATTGACGGCTCGTGATGAGCTGTTCGTGCGGGCCTGATAACCGTAGCATGGATACGGGTCCTTCGTGGGTGTGATGTGAGTTCTTTATGAGTAATTTATGAGTCCTTCCGAAAGTCTTTTAATTATGAGTAATTTATACAAGCTTTATAAAGTTCTTTAAAAGTCCTTCGTACTAAATATATATTTGTCGGGCATTAATAAAGTGCCAATTTGATGTTATGCTCAATGTCCTTCATGAGTCCTTTATACAAACTTTATAAGCCCTTTATAGGTCTTTTTTGAGTCCTTTATACCAACTTCACAAAGCCTTTCATAAAGTCCTTAATATAAACTTTATAAATTCATTTATGAGTCTTTTAAATAAATTTTTTCAAGTTTTTCATGAGTCTTTTATTTAAACTTTATAAAGTCCTTTATGAGTCCTTTATACAGACTTTATGAAGTCTTTCATGAGTCCTTTATACAGACGGGTCCTTTGTAGATATGATACGGCATCCGAGCTGATAAGTGGGGCGAAATTAAATCTGTTTTCTTCGTATATTTTATAAAAACGCAAACTATTTTCTTTTTCAAGGAGGTAAACAACCCAATTGAAATTCTGAGCCTTTTACAGATCGTTTTCAGGCAGTTATAAGCCAAGAGTTTAGTCGTTTTCAAGCAGTAAATTAGCCTTTTTCGGAGCAAATGTCTAGTATTTTAAGCCCTTTTAAACGGCTATTTCTGGGCATCGAAACGGCTAATGCAACGGCCATTTTGGGCTTCTCTACTACCTGAACGAGGCTATTCACGACCATTTTTGGCTTTTCCATTGCTTGAACGAGTCTCGTCCTGGCCTTTTTGGGCTTCCTTACTGCTTGATCAAGGCTAATACCGGCCCTTTTGGGCTTCCTTACTGCTTGATCAAGGCTAATACCGGCCCTTTTGGGCTTCCTTACTGCTTGATCAAGGCTAATACCGGCCTTATTAGGCTTCCGTAGGACTTATAGTGGGCCTTGCAACGACCTCAAAGAGCTCCAACATCAGATTTTTTATACGATATAAAGAGTTTGTAAGGCCGGGTCTTGTGCCTGCTTCGCCTAGTGAGTTCCGATTTGAGGCGAGTGAAGCAGCGGACTTCCGTTTATACTTCTCCGGCTGTAGGCATCGATGATAAGCGGCGAAGAAGTGGGAACTTTTTCTAAAATAAATTTACATAGAGATATATTAAGATTACTGAACATAGAAGGACTAGAATCGAGGTTTGAGGGGTAACTAGGGTAAAGCACTACAAGTTGAATGCTCAGCGTTCGACAACCCAAGTGTTCCAACAGTTATAAGCTATCATTCATATTTATTTTATATAATGCATTAATAAAGTGCCAATTTGATGTTATGCTCAGCAGTTAGCTTTTCTATCCTAGTTTTCATGTTGACTGGATTAATTATTTATAGTATTGTTGAAGATGTTTAACGAACCTTACCTAATCTAACTTAACTAAGTTAGGTTAGTTGAAATTCATTTAGTTCTTTACATCTACTGAAGTAATACGACTTGTACAACATTTACGATTACGAGTCTTTTTACAATCTATTACGCGTCCAAATAGAGGTCGTCGAAAAGGCTTGAAAACGACTTTAAACGACCCGAATGAGCCCGCAAACAGCCATTGACTAGACCTATAAAAGGCCAGTTGAATGAAGAGCCCTTTTCAAGCCCTAATAGGCCAAGTATAGGTAGGAGTCGGTTTGAAGTCGTGATTTTTGGCCCTTTTGGGCCGTTTTCGACCTTTTACGACTAATTTACTACCTGAAAAGGGCGATAATTTTCAATTGGGAATAACTATTTCCATGGTCGATTGTACGAACACGCTAGATCGGCCACAATTTAAAGTATATCTGTAATTAATAAAATAAAATTATCATCACACTCGCATAATACAACGCCAGGTGTCTCCATAAATTTTTTATAAATGAATCAATATCTTTTTTCTGCGTAATTTTTCCCATGGTATTACAATGGGAATCTCACTGAACACATTAAATTGATCGATGTGTGTGTCTGTGACGCTCATAATGACGCTCAATGACCGTATCTGTGATACGAGTTTCACCAGTGCACAAGTACAAGAATATTTTAATGGCGGGTACTGTTGGGATGGATATATTTGTTGGGCATCCACATCTGCAAGATTTATTTAATGGCGGGTAATGTTGGGATGGATATATTTGTCGGGCATCCACATCTGCAAGATTTATTTAATGGCGGGTAATGTTGGGATGGATATATTTGTCGGGCATCCACATCTGCAAGATTTATTTAATGGCGGGTACTGTTGGGATGGATATATTTGTTGGGCATCCACATCTGCAAGATTTATTTAATGGCGGGTAATGTTGGGATGGATATATTTGTCGGGCATCCACATCTGCAAGATTTATTCAATGGCGGGTCTGTTGGGATGGATATATTTGTCGGGCATCCACATCTGCAAGATTTATTTAATGGCGGGTACTGTTGGGATGGATATATTTGTCGGGCATCTACATCTGCAAGATTTATTTAATGGTGGGTAATGTTGGGATGGATATATTTGTCGGGCATCCACATCTGCAAGATTTATTTAATGGCGGGTACTGTTGGGATGGATATATTTGTCGGGCATCCACATCTGCAAGATTTATTTAATGGCGGGTAATGTTGGGATGGATTTATTTGTTGGGCATCCACATCTGCAAGATTTATTTAATAGCGGGTAATGTTGGGATGGATATATTTGTTGGGCATCCACATCTGCAAGATTTATTTAATGGCGGGTACTGTTGGGATGGATATATTTGTTGGGCGTCCACATCTGCAAGATTTATTTAATGGCGGGTACTGTTGGGATGGATATATTTGTTGGGCATCCACATCTGCAAGATTTATTTAATGGCGGGTCTGTTGGGATGGATATATTTGTTGGGCATCCACATCTGCAAGATTTATTTAATGGCGGGTACTGTTGGGATGGATATATTTGTCGGGCATCCACATCTGCAAGATTTATTTAATGGCGGGTAATGTTGGGATGGATATATTTGTTGGGCATCCACATCTGCAAGATGTATTTAATGGCGGGTACTGTTGGGATGGATATATTTGTCGGGCATCCACATCTGCAAGATGTATTTAATGGCGGGTACTGTTGGGATGGATATATTTGTCGGGCATCCACATCTGCAAGATTTATTTAATGGCGGGTAATGTTGGGATGGATATATTTGTTGGGCATCCACATCTGCAAGATTTATTTAATGGTGGGTAATGTTGGGATGGATATATTTGTTGGGCATCCACATCTGCAAGATTTATTAAATGGCGGGTACTGTTGGGATGGATATATTTGTTGGGCATCCACATCTGCAAGATTTATTTAATGGCGGGTACTGTTGGGATGGATATATTTGTTGGGCATCCACGTCTGCAAGATTTATTTAATGGCGGGTACTGTTGGGATGGATATATTTGTTCGTCAGCCACATCTGCAAGGTTTGTCTAATGAAAAAATTGAATCCCGTCATTTACTTACATGTCGTGTACACTGGTTGAGGATATTGAATGAGGATAATACTCCATGTAGTCAAAGACTCACAATTGTTGTATATTTTTCAGGTCACTTGACCTGACTCGTATAGAATATATGTACGTAATATTGCTTCTATGACGACTAGTTAGCTTTTTAGAACATGTAGGAGGAGCTGTTTATTTTTAAGCTCAAGGGTCGTTTTTTAAAACAATTTTTGTTTTGGGGTGCACAGCTTGTAGCGTAAGTTTTTCTAAATCAATTTTGCTGCGCTACGAGCGCTTAGTGTAGCCAAGTTTGCGTGGAATAATTTACGCTACCAGTTGTACCGCGACGACGGTGTTCTTAGTAAGTGTAATACCCCAAATCTTAACTTAAAATCAGTCCCTAGTAAGTGTAATACCCCCAATCTTAACTTAAAATCCGTCCTTAGTAAGTGTAATACCCCAAATCTTAACTTAAAATCAGTCCTTAGTAAGTGTAATACCCCCAATCTTAACTTAAAATCAGTCCTTAGTAAGTTTAATACCCCCAATCTTAACTTAAAATCATGCCCTAGTAAGTGTAATACCCCAAATCTTAACTTAAAATCAGTCCTTAGTAAGTGTAATACCCCCAATCTTAACTTAAAATCAGTCCTTAGTAAGTTTAATACCCCCAATCTTAACTTAAAATCATGCCCTAGTAAGTGTAATACCCCAAATCTTAACTTAAAATCAGTCCTTAGTAAGTGTAATACCCCTAATCTTAACTTAAAATCATGCCCTAGTAAGTGTAATACCCCCAAATCTTAACTTAAAATCATTCCCTAGTAAGTGTAATACCCCCAAATTTCAACTTAAAATCATCCTGTAGTAAGTTGAAATTTTTATACACTGGCGTTCTCGAGTGATGGACTTTCGTCGTTGACATTCGTGCATTTTAAGATTAATGGCATTACGAACTTGCCTCATATGGCAAAGTCGAAAATCGTGACGTCAGTAATGTCAGGTATCACTGATACCATGCCTACGTTCACAGCCAAGTAAGAAATTAAAAAATTGTTTACCTTCACAACTCAAATCGTTCCCTTTGATTAAATTAACGATTCAATCAAAGTTTATATTTAGTTCAAGTTTGTTTTTATTCTAGAAAGACTCGACAGACTCGAATGAATTTGGAGAATAACGCGTTTTTCTCATGTTGTTATTGGCTAGGAAGTCTAATAGCATAACTGACGTGGCAATGATATCTTTATCAAGCTCACTTTGCATTCCCGAAATACAGTACTGATATTTACATCAAAAAGTTCCCATGAATATCCCTCCTATTTAAGAATAATGAGATGTCCATGAAAGCTTCGGCATGATAGTGTAGGGGGTGAGCTAACTATTAATATAAAACACTAGCATCAACTTCAAATCTCTATTATTCACGGGAACGACCAATCTTTCTTTTTCTGTGAATGCTCGTCCGAGAGATGCGGGAGAAAGTGGCTCACGTCCATCTGGCAACATCGTTCGTCTGGCAACGCCGGTCACGTACGTCTGGCAACACCGCGTCTTCACACGCGTGACCGCGACGCGCAGGCGCGTTGAGTGTCCAAATGCTCTGTTGCTGGTCGCCCACTGCTCCAATTTATCCACAATGAGAGTTACGCTCCTTAAATAGAGCAGAGAATTATTTTTTTAGCGTGAAGGCTTGACCCTAAATGAAATTAAATTACGGGTACTGGTTAACAAACGTTATCTTATGCTAACCTTAATTTATTAGAAAAAATTATTGTGTTTCCTACTTTTTTTAGAAGCGCGTAGGCTTGATTCTAAATGAAATTAAATTTCGGGTAATCATAGAGTTAGAAATTTTCGTATACTAACCTTAATTTAAAAAGAAAATATTGATGGTAGTGTCTCCTACTTGTTTGACTCAATAGGATAAATTTTCATCCGGATTTGTTTAATCCCATTCGAGGATTTATTACTTTCAGAGAGTCTATCTGTTGAACACTGAAAAATGAAGTTTGCTTGTGGAAGTCGAGATAGCATCCCTTCGAATTGAATCGTTCTTCATTAAGAATCTGTTACGTCTAGCTGGTAAATTTTTGAAGGCCTATCTACGTAGGTTTAGCTGTAGAGAGCAAAGCTTTCACTTGTCAAATCATACGAAAATAAAATACAATAAATAATAATTCACATGAAACCAAAATACAATGAACAATAACCAGTTCAAGAGATAAATATTTGTCTATAAATAATGACTGATGCCAAGCTCTTTTTCTAATCATCACGAATTAATTTCTTCAGCTCAATTTGAGCTTTGGAAATCGGATACCGGAACACCTGTGCAGAGGCAACCGCAACAGGCGCAATTGCGACGCTCTCCTCTCAGTCGCGTGGACGATCGTGTGGAGTAAGGTTGTGTTCCGCTGGTCTCTTGGTTCCCTTGACTGGACCCGGTGCTGTGATTGTGACGGTGAACTCAACACAAAGTTCGGAAAAATTGACTAAATTAGTTTCAAATAACAGATTTAATTGAACACGAAGTAACCGCTAACATAATTTCAAAGAGCAGATAAAATTGACTGCAAAATAACCGTAAATTTTCAAGGTATAATTGCGAACTGTTATGGCATTTACTACAAAAGTGAGGGATTCGAAGTTGGAGCATTTAACGCGAAGAAAAATGATTACCAATCAAGGTCTGTCTAGGACTTGGAGACCGCGCTTTCGTTTAGCACAAGTCGTGGTCGTGTTGGTCACGTGCGCGCTGGTGTGCGGCGAAACAGGCGGTGAATCCTCGCTGCAAAGCCCAAAATATTTCCCGCCCCGGCACGGGGTGCGAGCATTGGAGAACAACAAATTACGACTACACCCGTCCACAACAAGCCGGGAATTTTCATACCCACAAGGAAGCTCGAGAGCCAAGACCCTTCAACGGATCATCAGCCAGCGAAGAAGGGTCCCCTCGCTGAGGGATAGCGCACAAGCGGCTCCCCCCATCAGCCGGTTCACGTACTCGTCCGATGGCTCTCAAAACGTCCACAAATCTTCGTCCACGACGCACGTAAATTCAAACCCAGGACCAACCGTCGGGTTGGAATCGCATTTTTCCCAGCGCAGCGGGAAAGCGAAGGATGTGTTCAACAGAGGGATGTATGAGGACGCGGACGCTGGGAGATCCTTCGCTCTGGGGAGCATGATAGAGCAGCTCAGCTCTGCCCTGCACAGGTCCTTGGTCAGGAACCGAGCTCCCGCGCCGTCAGAAGCTGCCCAGGGGCGCCGGCAGGTGGCTACACCCAAACAGCTCAGCGGCAACAGGGTGAGTGTGTTGCTTCTGAGTTTGTGTTTTGAGGATTCTTATACTGCGATATTTACGTTTTAAAGGTTCCAACATTAGAACTACCGGTTTAAGTGTTCTAACACTGCGATATTTACGTTTTAAAGGTTCCAACATTAGACCTACTGTTTTAAGTGTTCTAACACTGCCATAATTATGTTTCAAGGGTTCTAATACTGCCATATTTACGTTTTAAAGGTTCTAAAACTGTGAAATTTACATTTTAAGGGTTCGGTAAATGTAAAGGACTTGACCATAATTGATATTCGAATTTTCGATGCCTTAATAATGTTAATCACATGAAAATAAACAAGTTTTCTTCAATGGACTTTCCGGTGGAAACGAGTATTTTAAAAGTTATGGCATTAAATGAGTTACCGGAACTCCAGTGTTTGAGGCGGGGAAAAATATACCGCGCGGTCCGACGTGAAAGTAAACAGGCGTTCCCGCGCACCAACCAAGCCGACGAAGAGCAAACCCCCTATTACAAACGTAAAGAGGTTGGGTCGTGAGGGGTAGCAACAGTTCTTTTAGTGAAAATTATAAAACTAAAAGAACTGTGGCTACCCCTCACGACCCAACCTCTTTACGTTTGTAATAGGGTGATGCACAATGGAGTTCCGGTAACTCATTGAACGCCATAACTTTTAAAATACTCATTTCCGCCGGAAAGTGCATTGAAGAAAACTTGTTTATTTTCATGTGATTAACATTATTAAGGCATCGAAAATTCGAATATCAATTATGGTCAAGTCCTTTACATTTACCAAGGGTTCTAACACCCCGAAATTCCCGATTTAATAGTTTAAACATTGCGATATTTACGTTTTAAGGATGCGAACACTGCGGAACCCCGTTTTAAGGATTCAGACACAGCAAAATTCCCGTTTTAAGGATTCTCACACTCCGAAATTTTCGTTTTAAGGATTCTAACTCTGTGAAATATTATTGTAAGGATTCTAACACTGTAGAATTCCTGCTTTAATGATTCGAACTCAGGGAAATTTTCGTTTCAATGTTTTTAAAACTATGAAATTTTTTTTCCAAGGATCCAAACTCTGCGAAAGTCCCGTTTTAAGAATTCTAACACTGCAAAATTCCCGCTTTAAAGATTCTAACCATGTAAAATTCCCGCTTCAAAGATTCTAACACTGTGGAATTCCTTTTTTAAAAGACGCAAGCCTCACAAAATACCCGATACAAGGATCCAAACGCTCCAAAATTTACATCTCTAGGATGCACAACTTGAAAAGCTTCTGTTCTTTTTTCTCCGACTGAACTTTGACTGAACTTTGACTGAACTTTGACTGAACTTTGACTGAACTTTGACTGAACACTGTTTATTTGATTGTGTAAAGAACTTTGCAGGTCTCTTAAGAAGCTCTTTTATATTTTTTGCGTTGCAGAACATGAAATGTGGGCCATCTATCCTGGAGTACTTTTTTGTCTGAGCTTTTGTTCTACAGTTCTATTTACTTGAGAAATTGCTAAATATGAATTTTGAATATCAAAAATGAATATTGAATGTCAATATTGAATGTGAGTATTGAATACGAATATTGAATATGAATATTGAATACGAATATTGAATGTGAATATCGAAAATGAATATCGAATGTGAATATCGAAAATGAATATTGAATGTAAATATTGAATGTGAATATCGGAAATGAATATTGAATGTGAATATTGAATGTGAATATTGAATGTGAATATTGAATGTGAATATTGAATGTGAATATTGAATTTTAATATGGAAATCGAATATTGAATATGAATATTGAATGTGAATATTGAATGTGAATATTGAATGTGAATATTGAATGTGAATATTGAATATGAATATTGAATTTTAATATTGAATATGAATATTGAATGTGAATATTGAATGTGAATATTGAATGTGAATATAGAATGTGAATATTGAATGTGAATGTTGAATGTGAATATTGAATATGAATATTGAATTTTAATATGGAAATTGAACAATTGAATATGAATATTGAATGTGAATATTGAATGTGAATATTGAATGTGAATATTGAATATGAATATTGAATGTGAATATTGAATGTAAATATTGAATGTGAATATTGAATGTGAATATTGAATTTGAATATGGAAAATGAATACTGAATATGAATATTGAATACGAATATTCGATTGCCGAATGTACTACAAAGCGATAACTTGCGTCAACAAAAAAGCTTGGGTTTTATGTCAATGAGCGAGGGTCATAAATACGGACGCTGAAATACTCGCTTAGAAGCAGCATGGATTTAATGGGTTGAAAATGATAGCATTCTGCTAATTGTATTAAGTTGGAAGCATCAAGTCAAATGTGCCAAAGTTGAAAGTAGCAAATTAATTGTATGAAATCTATACTGTCAGCCTAGTTGTATTGTATTAACTTACCTCTTGATTATTGGTGTTAGAATGTTGAAATTAAAATGTTAAAGTGTTGAGATTTAAATATTAATTAGAATTGAAATATTACATTGTTAACGCATGACAATTTTAATGTTAGAGAAATCTATCTATACTTCGCTCACTATCACAGGCGTTTCGCTGACTAGCGCGAGCGTTTCACTAACTAGCACTAGTATTTAGTTCATTTTTGCTACACATCGCTAATGCCTATTTTATACTGAAATGTTAAAATCCCCGAACGTATTCCGCGCGATAATTTCATGCGTACTTGCATTGGAAATAGATCTGTGTCATAGCAGTTTTAAAAAAATAGTATCACAAATCTATGCCAATATTGGTTAAATTCTGAAGTTCCCAGGGGTGTAATTTTTTATTGACGTTCACATTCTCATGCGACATGATTCTTTAACTTTAACCCTGATTACTAAATTTCAACCCTGGTTACTAAATTTCATCCCTGGCTGCTCTTTTTCAACCTTGATTACTCAATTCTAAACCTAGTTGCTTAACTTCAACCCTGGTTACTTAATTTCAGCCATGGTTACTCAATTTCCACCCTGGCTGTTCAATTCCAATCGCAGTAGCGATACTTCCGGACACAATCCCGTTTACTTAATTTCAACCCTGGCTGTTCAATTTCAATCCCAGTTACTCAATTCCAACCCAAATTACCTGATTTCAACCGATACTCCCTTCAATTCCAACCCTGCCACTAAATTTCAACCCTGGTTGCCTCACATCAACCTCAGTTATTCAATTTCAGGCCCGGTTAGTCAATTCCAACCCTGGCACTTAATTTCAACCTTAGTATCGGTTGAAATTAATTCCCTCAATTCCAACCTTGATTACTCAATTTAAACCCTGGCACTCATTTTCAACCCTGGCACTCATTTTCAACCCTGGCACTCATTTTCAACCCTGGCACTCGATTTCAACCCTGGCACTCAATTTTAACCCTGGTTGCTGAGTTATAACCGACACTCCCGGACGCCTGCATAGCAGAAGCGGGATCGGATCCGACACAGCGGTACCGAGGAGGGACCGCTGCCCCCCATAGCAGATTTCAATTCGAACCCTGACTACTCAATTTCAACCCTAATTACTTAATTTCAACCGATATTTCCCTCAATCCCAACCCTGGCCCTAAATTTCAACCCTGGCTGCTCAATTTATCCCTGGGTGCCTAACTTTATAACTTTAACCTCTGTTACTCAATTTCAACCCTGGTTAGTTCATCTCAACCACGGTACTGACACTTCCGGACGCCTGCATAGAAGAAGCGTAGGATCGGATCCGACACTTCCGGACGCCTGCATTAGCAGAAGCGGGATCGGATCCGACACTTCCGGACGCCTGCATAGAAGAAGCGTAGGATCGGATCCGACACTTCCGGACGCCTGCATAGAAGAAGCGTAGGATCGGATCCGACACTTCCGGACGCCTGCATAGCAGAAGCGGGATCGGATCCGACACTGCGGTGCCGGAGAGGGATCGCTGGCCTCCATAGCCGGCGGTGCGTGGCGCAGACTTTCCCTGGCTGGCGCGTCTCTCTCTAATGGCGAGGTGTGAGGTAGTTTCTGCAGTCATGAACATCGTTGCTGAAACTGCGCACGGACACGAGAAACATAGAGAGAATTGTCCATGGACGTGAGAAATACGCTGAGGTCTGTGCATGGACATGAGAGCTGTGCATGGACATGAGAAAGTGGCGGAAAACTATGTATGGTCTTAAGAAATATGTGAAGATCTGCGCATCGACATGACAAAAATTCGAAGAATTTTGCATAGACATGAAAATCATACAAACATGAATAGGGTAGCTGAAAGACAAAGAAAAGATAAAGACGAAGGCATGAAAACTGATGCAAACAAAGTGGGCGCGGAAGACAAAAGTCCCGAAGGCCTATCTATAGCTGAGGGGACCTAACAGTGCACCCCCTGGGGGCACCAGTCCCCATTGCATAAGATAGACACACCTAACTAACCTAGGCCTATTGACCGTTCCATGCCCTCTGAGAGACTCATGCTTAATTAGCCTGTAAAAAGTTCACTTTGTATTAAATAGGATCAGGGAAGCATGAAGCTTTTGTGCGGTGTTGGAGAACAAATGTAGGGGGACTATGTGAGGGCCTGAGCTAAAGGTTAGGTAGGCTTCCTTTTTGTTGTAATAAAATATGTTTTGTTTTGTTACGGACCATCTTTTTTCGGTTCACTGCTGTCCTGTTTTTCAGCACCTACTACTTTCTTCTTCAACTTTTTTCTTGTTTCATGAACTTCTTTCCTAGCTTACTGTTTCTGTGCACCTTGTGCATAGATTCCGCGTTCCCTCAACTCCATACTAAATGGTGCCTTCCTCTTTCCTCTCTTGGAACATCTTTGTCGTGGTTAAGGGAGGCTAAAACTTTATTATATAATAATAATAATAATAATAATAATAATGGAGATCAAATGTAAGAAGAGAAGTTGTTGTGAACAGGGCGAAGTATGTGTGTTCGACGGGGGTTCCACTCATTGCTAAAAATTTGTCAGCATGTGAGTTTTGGTCAAATCGCGTCCGCAAAGTAATGTTCTATTTCAGGAATTCGTAAAATCTTTTCTGGCTTAGTTGTAACCACGGTAGAGGAAACAAGGTAGGTTCAAACCAGTTTTTTTTTCCGTTGACGGTGTGGTTGTGCTGACGTCTCGGCAATGATGCAATAGCAGCGCTAATATTGCATCTGTTAGCACTGCTACCCCCAAATCTGGCTCTACTATTGGCCTAAAGACATAACGTTTTGGTGACGTCATAAAGTTTGTTTGAAATAAAGCCATTCTATTGGCCAGCCGAACAAGAGGAGGTGTATTTTCTCCTATAGAAATGACCCTACCTTGTTCCTCTACCGTGGTTGTAATTGTCCATGCTCTGCTTTCAATAGGAACATAGAAGAATATATTGGACTTTTTCTTATAATACGAGTTAAAATTTGCAAGTCCTACCCGCTGTGTTGGTTGATATGGCATATTGTAAATTCTCAGTATATGAAGAACATTTCCCACACATCTTTTCAAATAGTACTTGTGGTGTGTTTATTTATTTATATATTTGTTTGGTGTCCGCTTCTTCCATGTGTCTGTGATGCTCAAAAGGACGCTCAAAGACCGTATCTGTGGTACGAGTTTCACTAGTGCACAAGTACAAAAATATTTTAATGGCGGGTACTGTTGGGATGGATATATTTGTTGGGCATCAACATCTGCAATATCTATTCAATGGCGGGTACTGTTGGGATGGATATATTTGTTGGGCATCAACATCTGCAAGATTTATTTAATGGCAGGTACTATTGGGATGGATATATTTGTTTGTCATCCGCATCTGCAAGATTTATTTAATGGCAGGTACTATTGGGATGGATATATTTGTTGGGCATCCACATCTGCAATATCTATTCAATGGCGGGTACTGTTGGGATGGACATATTTGTTTGTCATCCGCATCTGCAATATCTATTCAATGGCGGGTACTATTGGGATGGATATATTTGTTTGTCATCCACATCTGCAAGATTTATTTAATGGTGGGTGCTATTGGGATGGATATATTTGTTGGGCATCAACATCTGCAAGATTTATTTAATGGCAGGTACTAAAGTGGGGTGGAAATATTTGTTGGGCATCAACATCTGCAAGATTTATTTAATGGCAGGTACTAAAGTGGGGTGGAAATATTTGTTGGGCATCAACATCTGCAAGATTTATTCAATGGCGGGTACTATAGTGGGATGGATTTATTGGTTGGGTATCTACATCTGGAAAATTTATTCATAGAAAATATTGCATACCGGCACTTTTTGACGGGCCTTGTACACTAGTTATAAAAGCGTCTTGGCCGAGCACGTCACTAGCGGTGTTGTAATAATTTTTAAGTATGAACCATCGTAGTTAATTAAAGAATATACCGTGATTTGTATTCTGCTTTCACAATGCAAATTTATAACGCGCCTTCCTTATTCTTTTTTTTTTATTCGTCAGCTTTGATGTACTTTCTCAACGTGCGCTGTATCTGCTCTACGACCAGGATTTCGCTATCTGATTACTTTAAATTATAGACAATTGTGATACAGAAAATTCCCGTGCGCACTTGTCGTTGTGATATGCTAGTATGCGTTTACTCGTGTAGTGTCTATTGCCTCTCGCAGATACCAGCCATTAAGGAACACTAATTTATACTAATTATTTGTTTTAGAATTATGGATGGTAAAATTTAAGGTAAAAATAAACGATACATAGAAAGTGTGGGATCTTAAGATGAAAAGATTTTGATTGATAAACTGGTGGGCAGATGACAAGGTACCATTTTCTCAAAGCCCATAATCTTCTTATTGCCCATAATCTTCTCAATGTCCATAATCTCCTCAGTGCACATGTCTTCTCAAAGTCCATATCTTCTCAATACCCATAAGCAGATTAGAAACAGCAAACAGGTTCCTTTTCCCACAAACTTTCCCCTCAAAGCATCTCACGTAATCATTTTCCGATGAAATTGCATTAGTCCAGTACTTTCTCCAATCTTCCTTACCAGTATGTGATAATGAAAGTGTATCAGCTACAGTAAATAATCATCAAAAAAAGTCTATAATGGCTTAATACTTTTTCCACCAATTTGTATGTGTGCATAGAAGGGGTCGATGTAAATACAAATATCCTATGAAGGTGTCGGTTATTAACATTTCTTAAACAATTTACAATTTATTTTCCCCTCAGGGGGATACAACTATTGTATCTATGGGAATTAGCGCTCCCAGGGGGACTATGTGAGGGCCTGAGCTAAAGGTTAGGTAGGCTTTTTTTTTGTTGAAATAGAATAGGTTTTGTTTTGTAATGGACCATCTTTTTTCGGTTCACTGCTGTCCTGTTTTTCAGCACCTACTACTTTCTTCTTCAACTTTTTCTTGTTTCATGAACTTCTTTCTCAGCTTTCTGTTTCTGTGCCCTTTCTGCATAGATTCCACGTTTCTTTAACTCCATACTAAATGGTGCCTTCTTCTTTTCTCTCTTTGGATAGCCTTTGTTGCGGATAGGGAGGCTTAAACTAACTAATAATCTAATCTAATCTTACAATTTATTTTTCACAGGTGATACAGAGGTAGAATGTTTCTTAAGTCTAGTACAATGGTCAAATTTGAGTACAGCTACCTGTGGGCCCGAATAAGTTCCCCGACTTCTAGGGCATCCTACCATCAACGTTATTCTAAGATGTACAATAATGTTTAACCTAATTCACTTAACCTAGTTTCGCATTAGACTGATCAATGAGATAAATATGATTAAAAAACTTTGCCGACCCCTAAGCTACATTGTCCTCTCACAAGCAGTACCTCCGCCCATATTCCACCCACATAGTTCTTCAATCGAAGTCTTGTCCTGATGAGTGCCGTTTTAATTAGACTTTGTTAAATTCGGGGGAAAAAAGTGGCGGGTAGGAGTTATGGAGCTCAATAAAAACTTGTCGCTGACAGATAACGCGGTTCTTATTTGGGGTTTAAATATCACATGAAGTCAGTCGGAATTACGCGGCTTGTACAACACACCTGCGCTCTCACGACCTGTTTTTGAGCGCATATGCGATCTGGGAAGAGAAGTCATTGTTTAGTGTATGTTGTGTCTATAAAATTGGAAGTTATGTCCTCGTTGGTGTACTATTTATGTATAAAACTGGAAGTTATTTTATCGTTGCTGTAATGTTTGTGTCTATAAAATTGGAAGTTATTTTCTTGTTGCTCTATTATGTATGCATAAAATTAGATGTTAATTTTTCGTTTTTGCAGCAAGTAGTTTTCTAATGCCCATTTAGGACGACGGTGATGGTCGGATCGTGAGAAGTTTGATCGTGATACGTTTGATCGTGATACGTTTGATCGTGAGACGTTTGATCGTGAGACGTTTGATCGTGAGACGTTTGATCGTGATACGTTTGATCGTTAGACGTTTGATCGTGAGACGTTTGATCGTGAGACGTTTGATCGTGAGACGTTTGATCGTGAGACGTTTGATCGTGAGACGTTTGATCGTGAGACGTTTGATCGTGAGACGTTTGATCGTGAGACGTTTGATCGTGAGACGTTTGATCGTGAGACGTTTGATCGTGAGACGTTTGATCGTGAGACGTTTGATCGTGAGACGTTTGATCGTGAGACGTTTGATCGTGAGACGTTTGATCGTGAGACGTTTGATCGTGAGACGTTTGATCGTGAGACGTTTGATCGTGAGACGTTTGATCGTGAGACGTTTGATCGTGAGACGTTTGATCGTGAGACGTTTGATCGTGAGACGTTTGATCGTGAGACGTTTGATCGTGAGACGTTTGATCGTGAGACGTTTGATCGTGAGACGTTTGATCGTGAGACGTTTGATCGTGAGACGTTTGATCGTGAGACGTTTGATCGTGAGACGTTTGATCGTGAGACGTTTGATCGTGAGACGTTTGATCGTGAGACGTTTGATCGTGAGACGTTTGATCGTGAGACGTTTGATCGTGATACGTTTGATCGTGAGACGTTTGATCGTGAGACGTTTGATCGTGAGACGTTTGATCGTGAGACGTTTGATCGTGAGACGTTTGATCGTGAGACGTTTGATCGTGAGACGTTTGATCGTGAGACGTTTGATCGTGAGACGTTTGATCGTGAGACGTTTGATCGTGATACGTTTGATCGTGATACGTTTGATCGTGATACGTTTGATCGTGATACGTTTGATCGTGAGACGTTTGATCGTGAGACGTTTGATCGATTCGAAAATCTGTGAAATTTTTGATAGGACGCTAAAAAAACGGCAATTACGGCAATTTCTTCAAAACGGCAATTTCTTATTACGGCAATTACGCATCAAAAAAAAAAAATCAATTGTAAACTTGAGTGAAACATTGTAATTTGAATTTAGAAAGTGGTTCTAGCATATGGTGAGCCGACTAGTTTTATGCAGATCACATAATTATTAACAAGAAAGCTGCTTTCTACTCTGGAAATTGAACATAGAATTTCAAATACACTTCAACGTTTGCTGAAATAGCATTTAAGAGTAGACGTAAGCATGAGACTTACATGTTAATAACGTTATTTATTTAACACATTGACTAATTGTCAGCGATCGGCTAAACTGAAGCTCAATATCCGACTCAAATATTAAGTCAAAAGTTTTTGAAAATTTTATAAGTAGCAAATATTAACTGTTTAAAATAAATACCATTATTTTAAAAAGATTGTTATAACATTTTCAAACGACCCACCGGTGGGTCACACCGCAATGAATATGTTAATATAAAAAATTTCATCATTTAGCTAAATTTTGGATGAAAACAATGATCTAACTGACGTACGTGAAAGAACATATATAGGGACTGACGGTTAGATATAAATAATTTTGCATAATTTTATATCATACCATAAATTTTACATTTTTTACCACACATTATCAAAACTTATGATAAAGCTGGTCTCCGAAGCTTTTTCGAAATATTTCCTTGTGTAAATTAACTAGTAGTACTAGCATTTTTGTCGCTTTAGTGAACCTGTGATAGTGTTCAATTTCAAAACATGTTTAATATTTTTTCATCTTCACGTATATTCATCAGCAACTCGATCGAAGTTCATTATGTCGCATGCGTCATGGACTCGCACATTCGGTACTCGGGTACACTTACGCTGTGTCTGTACTCGCCGTAAAACTCATGGTAAAACACCATGACATATACATATACACCATGACATGTACATGCCACGGAAGTGTGCCGCACTGTCTTTCCTGCTCGAAAACTCATGGTAAATCCCCATGACACATACATGTCACGGAAGTGTGCTGGTAAACCGCCATGGTAAATGCCACGGAAGTGTGCCGCACTGAGTCGGTCCTGCTGGAAAAATTGTAAATCACGATGGTAGTTGAAGAGAGATCGATCAAGCCACCGTGGATGATCAGGGAGATCAAGAGCGCAGCATCCAGATGGTCGCGTGATCGAGGTTGGTGGGCGGGGCGACCTGGAGCATCAGTGGGGGGCCCGCAGCCGAGTTAGGGAGAATTTCACACGAAGATGTACGACAACTTGGGCCGAGCATCAGTGGGGGACCCGCAGCAGCCGAGTTTCGTCGCGTGGGATAAGGAGAATTTCACACGAAGATGTACGACAACCTGGGCCGTGAGGAGCGCTCGTCACGAACCTGGATATTCTACGCCACTTTCTACGCACAAAATCGGTCGGCGGGACCGATATATAATTTGTAATATATTTACAAACAGGTGTCTGTAACAATTCGTTTAAAGTATAACGCGATCAATTCATTGTTTTCTACTAAACTTTACTACGCATTCAAGATTGTTTACTGATCCTCATTATCGTATTTTTGAATGAAATATATTCTGAAGCAAATTCATAATGTTAAAATTTTCTACTGCAAGTTCTTACTATCCTGTGTGACAAATTCTAACTATCGTATGCAACAGAATATCCCATGCACCAAGTTTGATTAAAAAAGGGAATAATATGTGAATGCATGTAACGTGTTTATTAAATTCAAATAACCAAACAAGAATTAGCAAATTTCGAGTTTTTTTCCAAGTTCCATCATTTATTTATTGTGAATGCGTGTAATTTGATTGTGACTGCATTATGTTTTTATTGAACTCGAATTACCACCGTACTATTAGAAAAATTAGCTCACTTTTACGTATTTTTCCCGGATCTTTTATTAATTTATTGATGATCCGAAGTTTCAGAATAAATGTTTTCGAAGCGCATCATTTATTGAAGATTCAGAGTTTCACAATAAACGTTTTCAACTCGTAAAAGTATCAACATGATAATATATCGAATGTTGAACATTTCAATAAACGCAAATTACTGTTTTCAAGCGCGCTGCAATGGCTGTACAAGTTATAATATCCAATTAACATAGGCCTCCCTCGGCTGCTTTCATGATTGCTAAGTAGACCTAGCCTCGTGAGAGTGTAGGCTGTGCAAGCTCGTGGGAGGCAATTACGTGGACGATCCCGTAGACAGGAAAGTCTCGAAGAAACTACGAATGATTGCTATAAGGACAGGCTATCCACGATTATTATAGAAAATTATTGAAATATGAAGAAATTCATGAATTCCTTAATTAATATAGAAATTTATTTAATATTTCTCCTTTTGTTTAGCTTTCACGTATTTATTATTTTTATGTACGAAATTTTATGTAGAAAGAAAATAAACATAAAGTTTGCTGTAAGGATGTATTTATTACTTCAATGGGAGTTAGCCCTCTCAGGGGAAGATGTGACGTCCTGAGGTGGAGGTTTGACAGGCCTTGCTTTCACTGAAATAGAACACGTCTTAAGTTTTGTTTTAGAGCATTTGTATCCAGTTCACTGATGTCTTTTTATTCAGCGGTTTTTCCTTTCTTTTTTAACATATATCTTGTTTCAAGGTCACCTTCCAAACCGGAATTTAGCAAATTTGAATTTCTCCAAAAATGAAATCCCGTCGCTTTGTGGAAATGTCTTCAAACTATGGTCCCCAAAAACGATTTGTTGTGTTTCTTTTATAAAATTCGCGACGTTTTCCTTGGAATAATCTCCGGCGTTTTACATGAATTCCCGATATTTTGCATGAATCCCTAACGTTTTCTAGAAATTCTTGACATTTTACAAAAATTCTAGACTTTTTACATTAATTCCCGACGTTTTACTTGAGTTCCCGACATTTCGCACGAATTTCCAACGCTTCCCATAAACTCCCGACGTTTTCTATGAATGAATTCCTGTCCATTCCCACTGCTGAACATATCGCCAATTTCCCACTGCTGAACATATCGCCAATTTCCCACTGCTGAACATATCGCCGATTTCCCACTGCTGAACATATCGCCAATTTCCCACTGCTGAACATATCGCCAATTTCCCACTGCTGAACATATCGCCAATTTCCCACTGCTGAACATATCGCCAATTTCCCACTGCTGAACATGTCGCCAATTTCCCACTGCTGAACATATCGCCAATTTCCCACTGCTGAACATATAGCCAATTTCCCACTACTGAACATATCGCCAATTTCCCACTGCTGAACATATCGCCAATTTCCCACTGCTGAACATATCGCCAATTTCCCATTACTGAACATATCGCCAATTTCCCACTGCTGAACATATCGCCAATTTCCCACTGCTGAACATATCGCCAATTTCCCACTGCTGAACATATCGCCAATTTCCCACTGCTGAACATATCGCCAATTTCCCACTGCTGAACATATCGCCAATTTCCCACTGCTGAACATATCGCCAATTTCCCATTACTGAACATATCGCCAATTTCCCACTACTGAACATATCGCCAATTTCCCATTACTGAACATATCGCCAATTTCCCATTACTGAACATATCGCCAATTTCCCACTACTGAACATATCGCCAATTTCCCACTGCTGAACATATCGCCAATTTCCCACTGCTGAACATATCGCCAATTTCCCACTGCTGAACATATCGCCAATTTCCCATTACTGAACATATCGCCAATTTCCCACTACTGAACATATCGCCAATTTCCCATTACTGAACATATCGCCAATTTCCCATTACTGAACATATCGCCAATTTCCCATTACTGAACATATCGCCAATTCGAGATTGCCTCAGCACAAACCAACAATGAAAGCAATCATCTCGCCAGTTGCGCGGCCAATCGATCTCGCTCCGGCCTGCGGTTTTCGATCATTGGAGCCGTCACTGGCGAAACATGGGTTGGGGAAGGGCGCGTAATGGTGGAACTAGGTCGTAAGCAGCGGCTTAATGGGTCGTAAGCGATGGTGATAAAAGATCGTAAGTAATGGCAACAATAGGTCTTAAGTGACTGCAGAATGTGTCGTAAGTGAGAGCAAAATGAGACATAATAAGTAACGGCCTAATGGGTCGTGAGTGATGGTGAAATGGGTCGTAAGTATTGGTAAAATGCGTCGTAAACAATTGCAGAATGGGTTGTAAATGATGGTAAAATCATTCCTTGTGGTTGTGCGCTTTACAACACACAGCGCAGTGTGGTTGTGCGCTGTACAACACAGCGCGGTGTGGTTGTGCACTGTACAACACACAGCGCGGTGTGGTTGTGCACTGTACAACACACAGCGCGTTGTGGTTGTGCGCGATGCAACCCACAGCGCGTTTTAGTCGTGCGCTATACAACCCACAGCGCGTTTTAGTCGTGCATTTTTTCTCTAGGTTGCCTCAATAACGAAGCTCACGCCATCTCGTGCGTTGACTACGCGAGCTGTAGAAAGTGGGAGCGTTCGCGTGATTTTGTAGAGCGCGCGTTGTGCGCACGTGCTCTACTTCTGCCGTGCGCGTGCTTCCGCGTGCACGTGCTTCCATGCTAGTTGTAGTCATCTCAAGTCCTATTGAACTTAAGTTAGAGTTAGAGTTTGTTGAGTTAGTTAAGTTTGTTAGGTAAGTTAGTTAAGTTAGTTTAAGCGAGTTAGTTAAGTTAGTTAATTTAGTTAGTTAAGTTAGTTAGTTAGTTAATTGAGTTAGAGCGATACGCTTTTTTGTAGCGGTTAGTTAGGCTTCAACTAACGTATAATTTAATATAATTTGCAAAAATAGAAGATTCTGGTCACTAGCATGCGTGTGGAATATACCAGTGTGTAGGAACGTCCAGGAGTGTTTATAGTGAGACAATTGTGCCCATAAAATTATTTAATTATGTGCCTTTATTTTTGAAATATAAATACCCATGAATTTATCTTATTTTATACCATTGCTTTTTGAAGTATGAATACCTAGGAAATTATCTAATTATGTGCCTTTATTTTTGAAATATAAATACCCCATGAACTACCTAAATGAGTACCTTTTTAAATATAAATGTCCATTTGTATAAATGAGTTTAAATATACACATTCAAATGCACTGTAATACGATATGCGTATGTGTGGTCCCAAGCCGAAAGTTAGGTAGGCTTTCTTCTAGTCCGAATAGAAAAAGCTTATTTGTTTTGTTACGGACCATCTTTTTTTTGGTTTACCGCTGTTTTTCAGCTACTACCGCTTTTGTCTTCAACTTTCATCTTGTTTCATAAACTTCAACTTCGTGCAAGAGTATCGTTGGTGCATAAATTCAGCATTCCCCTAACTTCACACTCAAAGGTGCCTTCATCCTTCCTCGCTTTTGACCACAATTATTGTATAGTTAGGAAGGCTTAAACGAACTTATGATCGAATCCATTCTCTTTTTGAATGGTTTTATAATTTTATATCAAATGGTATCGTCATTTAGCAACAAATGTCATCATTATTTAGCAGCAAATGGCATCATTATTTAGCAGAAAACAGAATCATTATTTTGCAGTAAATGGGATCATTATTTAGCACAAAATGGCATCGTTATTTAGCAGCAAATGGGATCATTATTTAGCACAAAATGGCATCGTTATTTAGCAGCAAATGGGATCATTATTTAGCACAAAATGGCATCGTTATTTAGCAGAAAATGGGATCATTATTTAGCACCAAATGGCATCGTTATTTAGCAGCAAATAGCATCGTTATGTAGCAGCAAATGGGATCATTATTTAGCAGCAAATAGCATCGTTATTTAGCAGCAAATGGCATCGAAATTTAGCAGAAAATGGGATCATTATTTAGCACCAAATGGCATCGTTATTTAGCACCAAATGGCATCGTTATTTAGCACCAAATGGCATCGTTATTTAGCTGCAAATGGCACTGCTATTTAGCAGCAAATGGCATCGTTATTTAGCTGCAAATGGCACTGCTATTTAGCAGCAAATGACATCGTTATATAGCAGCAAATGGCATCGTTATTTAGTAGCAAATGGGATCATTATTTAGCACAAATTGGCATCATTATTTAGCACCAAATGGCATCGCTATTTAAATGCAAATGGCACTGCTATTTAGCAGCAAATGGCATCGTTATTTATCTGCAAATAGCACTACTATTTAGCACCAAATTGCAGCGTTATTTAACTGCAAATGGCACTGTTATTTAGCAGTAAATGGCATCGTTATTTAGCTGCAAATAGCACTACTATTTAGCACCAAATGGTATCGTTATTTAGCAGCCAACGGCATCGTTATTCATCAGTAAATGGCATCGTTATTTTGCAGTAGATGGCGTAACTATTTAGCGGCAAATGGCATCGTTATTATAGGATCACAAGTTTTGCCCCAATTACCCCCATTCCAAACTACCGATCATCTCAGTCGCTGATTTCTCCTCAATTTGACAAAGTCTTTTCCTCGCGTTCTTCAAATTGCCTGAAAGTATTTTTTATGTTCTGTATCATTCGACCTGAGCTGTCCAATCACGGTGATGACTGGCAGGTCAATCACGGTGATGATTGGCAGGTCAATCACGGTGATGATTGGCAGCCAATCCCTAGCAGCTACTGCACTACTCACCGCGCCAGTTCCATCAAATTAGATTGATGAGACGAGCCTCCATCAATCTAATGAGACTCCATCAAACGGCCTCACCGTTCGCACGGCCTACATTTTCCCTCTCTGCAACAGGTGGCGATCTGCGTGTTAGGTTTGCTTTAGGTCGCTGATGTTGCTATAAATATCAGGAACGTGACGTGTCCTTTTCCTAAATTTCGCACTATGTAATTTGTATCCACTCCGCGCAGTATTTCTCAAAATATATACATACGTCCCGGTATATTTATAAAAATATATACACACATCTGTTTGGTGTCAAGGGTGCACCAAAATAATGTACTCATTTTTAAACCGCCGTGTGATTTTGGTATCGATGTGTTTAAACAAAAGATGTGATATTGAATGACAGTTTTGTAGACTTGTGCACGTAACTTTTTTAATGCGGTATTTGAACATTGAAGATGAAATATAAAATCAGAAGCGTTTGTTTTCACGAGATTATTTTTACTGACAAGGGTTCTTCTTTTATTTATGTATTTTTAATTTTATTTTGTCTGGGAAATTTTGATTTTTCAGAGCACTAAGTATCACTTGCGTGCTAAGTACAGGTACAGGTGCAAGGGCCTGAATGCATAGACTTTGAAAATTTCAGCCTCTCTTGTTTCAGCGACCTGGAACAGCGTTTTTGAAGACAGTTTCAGCGACCTGGAACAGCGTTTTTGAAGACAGTTTCAGCGACCTGGAACAGCGTTTTTGAAGACAGTTTCAGCGACCTGGAACAGCGTTTTTGAAGACAGTTTCAGCGACCTGGAACAGCGTTTTTGAAGACAGTTTCAGCGACCTGGAACAGCGTTTTTGAAGACAGTTCCAGCGACCTGGAACAGCGTTTTTGAAGACAGTTCCAGCGACCTGGAACAGCGTTTTTGAAGACAGTTTCAGCGACCTGGAACAGCGTTTTTGAAGACAGTTCCAGCGACCTGGAACAGCGTTTTTGAAGACAGTTTCAGCGACCTGGAACAGCGTTTTTGAAGACAGTTTCAGCGACCTGGAACAGCGTTTTTGAAGACAGTTTCAGCGACCTGGAACAGCGTTTTTGAAGACAGTTCCAGCGACCTGGAACAGCGTTTTTGAAGACAGTTTCAGCGACCTGGAACAGCGTTTTTGAAGACAGTTTCAGCGAACTGTAACCGCGTTTTTGAAGTCAGTTTCAGGCGTTGAATTTGGCCGGAAAAAACGAACAAAAGTGCAGAAACGTATCGCAGGTGTTCCATACTCGTATAAAATATGGCAGACACAAAACCTGTTTTTTTCTAAATAATGCCTGTCCAGTTTTTAAATTTTGGTGATAATAGAACAATTACATCCCCATAATTTAAATGGTATAATGATAATGATAACAATATTGAAATTAGTAATAATAATAATAATAATAATAATAATAATAATAGGGGTTTTTTATTCCCTTTTCTTAAAATGACATCAGTAACAAAAGCAATATTGTGACTACGATAACAGAAATAACGGAGTTCTATTTTCGGATGATTACTTTAAAGTTTCTTGAGCTTTATTTTCCACGATCGCCTTGTTTACATTTTAGGTTTTGTTCCTTGCAGAGCAGACGGGAAACGCTATACCTAAATTAACATTATTATCAGCATTATTTATTTAGTTAACATAATTATTAATTAAGGTTATTGACCTATCAAGTATGTTAACGCGCTGGTAGATTAGCTTAGATTCAATTATAAGTTAGTTTAAGATGTTCCATGGAGAGGAAGGATGAAAGCCCCAGTTAGTGTGGAGTTGTAGTGAACACGGAATCTATGAACAAGGTATGTACCGGCACAGGATCCACTGTGCATAGAAGCTGTAAGTTTTGGCAAGGTTAAGAAACTATATGAAAGTTGAAGAGTACTTTATTTTCATTGCAGCTTGAATGTAAACTTTAGCGAGAGTCTCCGTTATTTTGTATGTTTCCGATGAAAACGAAGGACTTGGAAAATATTTCTAACCTATAAGGCTATAACTACGTCAAGCGTCTTACATGCGAATCGAGATACCTTCGATTTTCTCTACGGTCAATTTCGTGATTGCCTTAAATTTGTTTGAAAAATCTACGACATATGCACACAGAATAAAAGTTAATAAATCAGTCATTTTAAAGATCGAACGAAAGAGAAACTAAGTCGACTGCGATGGGACGTAATTAATATACTGGATTTTTGAATGGAATTTTACCGGTCAAGTGGATGGAATAATTTTGAATTTAACAATCCTGTTGATTGACCATCCAGGCACCTTGCCAGCCGTCCAGGCACCTGGCCAGCCGTCCAGGCACCTGGCCAGCCGTCCAGGCACCTGGCCAGCCGTCCAGGCACCTTGCCAGCCGTCCAGGCACCTGGCCAGCCGTCCAGGCACCTTGCCAGCCGTCCAGGCACCTTGCCAGCCGTCCAGGCACCTTGCCAGCCGTCCAGGCACCTGGCCAGCCGTCCAGGCACCTGGCCAGCCGTCCAGGCACCTTGCCAGCCGTCCAGGCACCTGGCCAGCCGTCCAGGCACCTTGCCAGCCGTCCAGGCACCTTGCCAGCCGTCCAGGCACCTGGCCAGCCGTCCAGGCACCTTGCCATCCGTCCAGTCACTTTGCCAGCCGTTTAGGCATCTTGCCAGCTGTTTAGGCATCTTGCCAGCCGTTTAGGCACCTTGCCAGCCGTTTAGGCATCTTGCCAGCCGTCCAGGCATCTTGCCAGCCGTCCAGGCACCTTGCCAGCCGTTAAGGCATCTTGCCAGCCGTCCAGGCATCTTGCCAGCCGTCCAGGCACCTTGCCAGCCGTCCAGGCATCTTGCCAGCCGTCCAGGCACCTTGCCAGCCGTTAAGGCATCTTGCCAGCCGTCCAGGCATCTTGCCAGCCGTACAGGCACCTTGCCAGCCGTCCAGGCACCTTGCCAGCCTTCCAGGCACCTTGCCAGCCGTCCAGGCACCTTGCCAGCCGTTTAGGCATCTTGCCAGCCGTCCAGGCATCTTGCCAGCCGTCCAGGCACCTTGCCAGCCGTCCAGGCACCTTGCCAGCCGTCCAGGCACCTTGCCAGCCGTCCAGGCACCTTGCCAGCCGTCCCGGCACCTTGCCAGCCTTCCAGGCACCTTGCCAGCCGTCCAGGCACCTTGCCAGTCGTCCAGGCACCTTGCCAGCCGTCCAGGCACCTTGCCAGCCGTCCAGGCACCTTGCCAGCCGTCCAGGCACCTTGCCAGCCGTCCAGGCACCTTGCCAGCCGTCCAGGCACCTTGCCAGCCGTCCAGGCACCTTGCCAGCCGTCCAGGCACCTTGCCAGCCGTCCAGGCACCTTGCCAGCCGTCCAGGCACCTAGCCAGCCGTCCAGGCGTTTCACCAATTGGCCGTACGGGAGCTACGGTCACGCCGAGCCGTACTAACACTCTCCTTAGCATCACGGCTGCTCTCTCGCTCGCTGGACGCAGTTTCGAGGTCAATTGGCTTTCACCGGCGCTAGAGGGCGCGGTGCGGCCACTTGCGCAGTCCGTCACGACCGTAATTACGGCGCACGCAGTTGGCGGCCGTACTGTTGTGTGTGTGGAGAATGCGGAACTTGCGTGGTCAGGTATGTGTGGTGTGTGTGTGTGTATGTGAGTGATGGGCTTGTTTGCGTGAGGCGTGAATGTAGCGTTAATTGGAGGTGAATATATGGTGAATATAGTGTTGATTGTTGGTGAATATGACGTTAATTGGGGGAGAAAATATGGTGAATATAGCGTTGTTTGATGATGAATATAGCGTTGATTGGTGGTGAATTTATGGTGAATATAACGGTAATTGGTGGTGAATATATGGTGAATATAATATTAATTGGTGGTGAATATGAGGAGAGTCTCGTTTTATGCCAGAGTTGTGGGTACGCGTAGAGAATTGCTCCTGTGTTGCAGTGCTGCAAAAGCTCCAATTTCGCGTACATCTAAAATGAATTTAATTTTTTAACTAACTGAAGGTGTTAATAGTTATTTAATTTGTGTACGCGTAGAGAGTTGGTCACGTGATGCAGTTAGAGAAGGTATAGTGGCGTTCACATATGGCTTCCCATGTACATCCGCAATCCAACACGGGTGTTAAATTTTCAAGGTTCTAGTAAACATCATACGAATTTAAATTAAATGAAGATGTTAGTTTATTAACTAACTAATAATTATTAATGAAATAATTATAATTATTATTTAGTATACAATTATAATAATTATTTGTTATATAATTAACATGATTTTTGTATTTATTATAATATAATAATTATGGAAGCACATGTCGGTTAGTATTTTCAAAAATTTTGACTAAGAAAATAATAGCGAGGAATAAGGCTTTGAAACTTAGCATTTTATACTAAAGCTTTATGTGTTAAAATTGAACGCTTCGACTCGATGAGTCATTCTCAACAAAAGTGCTTTGGAAAAATGAAATATATACATGTTGAAAATATCAAAAAATAAATGTAAAAGTAAGGAAAAAACTAAATGAAACTAAATAATAATTATGTATCACGTTCACCGCGTTTCCGCGGTTGTTAACGGTTGCCTCGGTTAGGTTGCGTTGGGAAATGGACTCTACTGCTCGAATACATTTTTATCCTTCCTAAGAAATATGAGAAATACAATTGCACGATAACATTTCCCCTCGTACGGTAACAGTTATTTCTTGAAGAGGTCAGGAAGCAGATGAAATCTCACTCATTTATACCGGTACGTGAATGAGCACTTTATCGACTGGTACACGTGTGGCCCAGTACGCGGGCAACATGGTAATACAAATTCATGCTGAAGTTATTGTAACGCAAAAAGAAATGAAATCGTAACAAAGAACGACGCGCATTTAATGGGCATGTTTAAAATCTGTTTTCTGGAGTGAATTACATCTCTGCGTAAAGTAACGCATCTGTTTTCTGGAGTGAATTACATCTCTGCGTAAAGTAACGCACCTGTTTTCGACGATGCTCTCACTCTAACATCACAGCTGGGAACCGAAATATAAGCTTACATTTTTCCAGGAAATGGAAGATTATGACGCACAAGTTTGCTTGCTCTGAACAAACAAAGGGAAACAAACATTGCTTGCCTAAAACAAGTAATTAAAACCAACATTGCTTACGACAAATAAATATTTAAAATAAATATTGCTTACCACAAATAAATAATTAAAACAAACATTGCTTACCACAAATAAATAATTAAAGCAAACATTGATTGCCTCAAACAAATAATGGCAAACAAACATTGCTTGCCTCGAACAAGCAAAAATCAATAATTCCTATCAAACAAATAATAAAAAAAAAAATTGCTAGCCTCTAAAAAAATAGACAAACATTGCTTGCCTCTAAAAGATAAAAATAGACAAACATTACTGGCCTTTAAAAAAAATAGACAAACATTTCCTATCACACCCCCATCACGCAATGTCTTACGGTTTTGCGGCAATTCACAGGCAATTCTTCACTAAAGTTGCCTGTAGAGCAATAAAAAACTGCATTTTTCCTGCAGCAGCTGAGCAGCGCAGCCGGCGGTGCGGCAGCGGTTATGTATCGAAATTTATTTGTAACGATTTATTTGTTTTGTTCTTCTGGCGCATCTGGTGTGTGGGAGTGTGTGTGTGAAGTCACGTGAGCTGTGTGCTCTTCTGTGTAACAGTTCAGCTGTTTTGTAACCGTCAAAGGCTGTTTTGTAACCGTCAAAAGCTGTTTTGTAACCGTCAAAAGCTGTTTTGTAACCGTCAAAAGCTGTTTTGTAAACGCCAGAAGCTGTATTGTTAATATCATGTGTTCTTTGTGTAACAGCTCTGCTGTTTTGTAACTGTCAAAAGCTGTTTTGTAAACGTCAGAAGCTGTATTGTTAATATCATGTGTTTTTCTGTGTAACAGCTCAGCTGTTTTGTAACCGTCAAAAGCTGTTTTGTAAACGTCAGAAGCTGTATTGTTAATATCATGTGTTCTTCTGTGTAACAGCTCAGCTGTTTTGTAACCGTCAAAAGCTGTTTTGTAAACTCCAGAAGCTGTATTGTTAATATCACGTGTTCTTCTGTGTAACAGCTCAGCTGTTTTGTAACCGTCAAAAGCTGTTTTGTAAACTCCAGAAGCTGTATTGTTAATATCACGTGTTCTTCTGTGTAACAGCTCAGCTGTTTTGTAACCGTCAAAGCTGTTTTGTAAACTCCAGAAGCTGTATTGTTAATATCACGTGTTCTTCTGTGTAACAGTTCAGCTGTTTTGTAACCGTCAAAAGCTGTTTTGTAAACTCCAGAAGCTGTATTGTTAATATCACGTGTTCTTCTGTGTAACAGCTCAGCTGTTTTGTAACCGTCAAAAGCTGTTTTGTAAACTCCAGAAGCTGTATTGTTAATATCACGTGTTCTTCTGTGTAACAGCTCAGCTGTTTTGTAACCGTCAAAAGCTGTCTTGTAACCGTCAAAAGCTGTTTTGTAAACGCCAGAAGCTGTATCGTTAATATCATGTGCTCTTCTGTGTAACAGCTCAGCTGTTTTGTAACCGTCAAAAGCTGTCTTGTAACCGTTAAAAGCTGTTTCGTAAACTCCAGCTGTTTTGTTAACATCAGGTGTTCTTCTGTGTAACAGCTCAGCTATTATGTATAATCAGAAGATGTTTTGTAAAATCAGAAGTTGTTTTGCTAACACCACGAGTTATTTCGTAGTATGAGAAGATATTTTGTAAACATCACAAGCTATTTTGAAAATATCCCGAGCTGTTTTGTAAACATCAAGTGCTATTATTATAAAGTTAGAAAATCAACTCCAATTTAAAGTCAATTTCAGTAGGTGTTGTTGAAAATAGCAAACATCATTTGGATTGTGCCTTCATTTAGCTTGGATTTAAGTATTCACGAAAATTGAATTTGTGGCTACTGGTCGGTCAGCAGCATTATGAAAATCCCCTCCATGTACCACCGGTGGCCCACGTCGTGGTCGAAGTGTTAAATTGAGTATACATATAATTCTTCGGCAAACTCTTCTTTTCTTAACTAAACTTTAAAATTTAAAAGTTCATAGAAAGTCCAAAACTCGAAAATAAATTACTGTTTCTATACACCTTGTTTTGACTTGATGAAATCACTAGAGGAGAGGTTGTGACTTGATGAAATCACTAGAGAGGGGGTGTGACTTGATGAAATCACTAGAGGAGAGGTTGTGACTTGATGAAATCACTAGAGAGGGGCTGTGACTTGATGAAATCACTAGAGAGGGGCTGTAACTTGATGAAATCACTAGAAAGGGGCTGTGACTTGATGAAATCACTAGAGAGGGGCTGTGACTTGATGAAATCACTAGAGAGGGGCTGTGACTTGATGAAATCACTAGAGAGGGGCTGTGACTTGATGAAATCACTAGAGAGGGGCTATGACTTGATGAAATCACTAGAGAGGGGCTGTGACTTGATGAAATCACTAGAGAGGGGCTGTGACTTGATGAAATCACTAGAGAGGGGCTGTGACTTGATGAAATCCCTAGAGAGGGGCTGTGACTTGATGAAATCACTAGAGAGGGGCTGTGACTTGATGAAATCACTAGAGAGGGGCTGTGACTTGATGAAATCACTAGAGAGGGGCTGTGACTTGATGAAATCACTAGAGAGGGGCTGTGACTTGATGAAATCACTAGAGAGGGGCTGTGACTTGATGAAATCACTAGAGAGGGGCTGTGACTTGATGAAATCACTAGAGAGGGGCTGTGACTTGATGAAATCACTAGAGAGGGGCTGTGACTTGATGAAATCACTAGAGAGGGGCTGTGACTTGATGAAATCACTAGAGAGGGGCTGTGACTTGATGAAATCACTAGAGAGGGGCTATGACTTGATGAAATCACTAGAGAGGGGCTGTGACTTGATGAAATCACTAGAGAGGGGCTGTGACTTGATGAAATCACTAGAGAGGGGCTGTGACTTGATGAAATCCCTAGAGAGGGGCTGTGACTTGATGAAATCACTAGAGAGGGGCTGTGACTTGATGAAATCACTAGAGAGGGGCTGTGACTTGATGAAATCACTAGAGAGGGGCTGTGACTTGATGAAATCACTAGAGAGGGGCTGTGACTTGATGAAATCACTAGAGAGGGGCTGTGACTTGATGAAATCACTAGAGAGGGGCTGTGACTTGATGAAATCACTAGAGAGGGGCTGTGACTTGATGAAATCACTAGAGAGGGGCTGTGACTTGATGAAATCACTAGAGAGGGGCTGTGACTTTATGCAATCACTAAAGAGGGGCTGTGACTTGATGAAATCACTAAAGAGGGGCTGTGACTTGATGAAATCACTAGAAAGGGGCTGTGACTTGATGAAATCACTAGAGAGGGGCTGTGACTTTATTCAATCACTAAAGAGGGGCTGTGACTTGATGAAATCACTAAAGAGGGGCTGTGACTTGATGAAATCACTAGAGAGGGGCTGTGACTTGATGAAATCACTAGAGAGGGGCTGTGACTTGATGAAATCACTAGAGAGGGGCTGTGACTTGATGAAATCACTAGAGAGGGGCTGTGACTTGATGAAATCACTAGAGAGGGGCTGTGACTTGATGAAATCACTAGAGAGGGGCTGTGACTTGATGAAATCACTAGAGAGGGGCTGTGACTTTATGCAATCACTAAAGAGAGGCTGTGACTTGATGAAATCACTAGAGAGGGGCTGTGACTTTATGCAATCACTAAAGAGGGGCTGTGACTTGATGAAATCACTAAGAGGGGATGTGTGTCTGTACAACACACCGCTCTCACTCCTACATATGCAACAGTTTCTTCTGAACTAGTTTGGAATCCTTTAACTTTCGCAGGACTCCTTCCTCAAGTGTAGGACGCGCTTTGTTTCTGGTTGATCTCTGGGACCTGGCTTTCTCCTTCAGCCAGCAGGCATCTGCTGCTTGTATCTCAATCCTGCAGGATCTGTAGGATTCTGTGTCCGTTTTCTCAATCCTGCAGGACCTGTAGGATTCTGGGTCCGTGAATGCTTTCTCGCTCTTACAGTAACTTTTTCCGAATATGTTACTTTTATTACAGGTTATGTTACTATTATTACAGGTTATGTTACTATTATTACAGGTTATGTTACTATTATTACAGGTTATTTTACTATTATTACAGGTTATGTTAGTATTATTGCAGGTTATGTTACTATTATTACAGGTTATGTTACTATTATTACAGGTTATGTTAGTATTATTACAGGTTATGTTACTATTATTACAGGTTATTTTACTATTATTACAGGTTATGTTAGTATTATTACAGGTTATGTTACTATTATTACAGGTTATGTTACTATTATTACAGGTTATTTTACTATTATTACAGGTTATGTTAGTATTATTGCAGGTTATGTTACTATTATTACAGGTTATGTTACTATTATTACAGGTTATGTTAGTATTATTACAGGTTATGTTACTATTATTACAGGTTATGTTACTATTATTCCAGGTTATGTTAGTATTACAGGTTATGTTACTATTATTACAGGTTATGATACTGTTATTACAGGTTATGTTACTATTATTACAGGTTATGTTACTATTATTACAGGTTATGTTACTATTATTACAGGTTATGTTAGTATTATTACAGGTTATGTTACTATTATTACAGGTTATGTTACTATTATTCCAGGTTATGTTATTATTACAGGTTATGTTACTATTATTACAGGTTATGATACTGTTATTACAGGTTATGTTACTATTATTACAGGTTATGTTACTATTATTACAGGTTATGTTACTATTATTACAGGTTATGTTACTATTATTACAGGTTATGTTACTATTATTACAGGTTATGTTACTATTATTACAGGTTATGCTACTATTATTACAGGTTATGTTACTATTATTACAGGTTATGTTACTATTATTACAGGTTATGTTACTATTATTACAGGTTATGCTACTATTATTACAGGTTATGCTACTATTATTACAGGTTATGTTACTATTATTACAGGTTATGTTACTATTATTACAGGTTATGTTACTATTATTACAGGTTATGCTACTATTATTACAGGTTATGTTACTATTATTACAAGTTATGTTAGTATTATTACAGGTTATGTTACTATTATTACAGGTTATGTTACTATTATTACAGGTTATGTTACTATTATTACAGGTTATATTACTATTATTACAGGTTATGTTACTATTATTACAGGTAATGTTACTATTATTACAGGTTATGTTACTATTATTACAGGTTATGTTAGTATTATTACAGGTTATGTTGCTATTATTACAGGTTATGTTACTATTATTACAGGTTATGTTACTATTATTACAAGTTATGTTAGTATTATTACAGGTTATGTTAGTATTATTACAGGTTATGTTAGTATTATTACAGGTTATGTTACTATTATTACAGGTTATGTTACTATTATTACAGGTTATGCTACTATTATTACAGGTTATGTTACTATTATTACAAGTTATGTTACTATTATTACAGGTTATGTTAGTATTATTACAGGTTATGTTACTATTATTACAGGTTATGTTACTATTATTACAGGTTATGTTACTATTATTACAGGTTATGTTACTATTATTACAGGTTATGTTACTATTATTACAGGTTATGTTAGTATTATTACAGGTTATGTTACTATTATTACAGGTTATGTTACTATTATTACAGGTTATGATACTATTATTACAGGTTATGTTACTATTATTACAGGTTATGTTACTATTATTACAGGTTATGTTACTATTATTACAGGTTATGTTACTATTATTACAGGTTATGTAAGTATTATTACCATTATTACAGGATATCATTTTATTATTCCAAGTATTATTATTACATGATATGTTACTGTTAGAACTATTTCTACCCGATATATTACTAACATTGCTATTAAAAACCGATATATTACTATTAGAACTAGTACCACAGGATATGTTACTATTTTACTATTATTACAGGATGTGGACCAGAAAGCATTCCATCTGCTGCGAACATCAGTAAATTGTGCCCCGCTCGAGCACGGCTGAGGGTTCTGTGATTATTCTTTTGTTATTAATATTCTTTTGTTATTAATATTCTTTTGTTATAAGTATTCTTTTGTTATTAATAATCTTTTGTTATTAATATTCTTTTGTTATTAATATTCTTTTGTTATTATTATTCTTTTGTGTTCGCAGTGCGTTACATCGGAATATTCATGCGTAGTTTCTCCTAACCTTTGCTCGGATTTGATTTTTTAGGCGTACACTGAACACATTGCAGGGCTTTATAATAATATCAGAATTATTTAGTAAAATAATTCTGATATAATTCTGATATCAGAATTATTCAGTAAAATAATTCTGATATCAGAATTATTTATTAAAATTATTCTGATATTTTTAACATAAACTTTAATACAGGCTTAAGAAACTACACACGTGGGACGCACACAAAGCCTGTGTGATGTGTAGCTTGTATTAGTCTGTGCACTATTTCGATGTCTTGCGGCGTACACATGTAGTGCAGATATTAGAAGTACTCAAATCTAAACATGGTACGCACACAGCCTGCCTACTTTACGTATTTTCTAGTACACTGAACACAAACTTACACAAACACACACAAGCACACACGCACATAATACACTGAACACAAACTCACACAAGCACACACGCACATAATACACATACACACATAAATACACACGTTAATTGCAGTTCCGGCAGTTATACACTCGCATTCTCACCTCACCGAACTACACATGGTACACACACACACACACAAACACAATGTCTGCGTACTTTGCATAATTTCTTGCAAACGGAATACGCTCACAGAGAGCGCGGTAAAAATTCATAATGAACTGTTGATACACACGGTATTCATTCGAATTTTTCTTACGACAACGAGCGTATCAAGTTTTTTCCATGATGAGGTTTGTTTTTTATTCGCACATAGTTTGCTCAGCCCGTTTTGCTCAGCCCGTTTTGCTCAGCCCGTTTCTCTCAGCCCGTTTCGCTCAGCCCGTTTCTCTCAGCCCGTTTCGCTCAGCCCGTTTCGCTCAGCCCGTTTCGCTCAGCCCGTTTCTCATCTCATCAGACCTGCATGTATTCCAATACACACACACGTAAAAACAAAACACGCGGGCACTGGACAGCCCAAGAGAGAGTTTATATTCCTAGTGCACTCTGTACATGCAAAAAGCAAAGAAGTACAGTACGTTGCACCAAAATTTCTAGCTTATATCCAGCTTAAATCCAGCTTATATCCAGCTCATATCCAGCTTATATCCAGCTTATATCCAGCTTATATACAGCTTATATCCAGCTTATATCCAGCTTATATCCAGCTTATATCCAGCTTATATCCAGCTTATATCCAGCTTATATCCAGCTTATATCCAGCTTATATCCAGCTTATATCCAGCTTAAATCCAGCTTATATCCAGCATATATCCAGCTTATATCCAGCTTATATCCAGCTTATATCCAGCTTAAATCCAGCTTAAATCCAGCTTAAATCCAGCTTATATCCAGCTTATATCCAGCTTAAATCCAGCTTATATTCAGTTTATATCCAGCTTATATCCAGCTTATATCCAGCTTATATCCAGCTTATATCCAGCTTATATCCAGCTTATATCCAGCTTATATCCAGCTTATATCCAGCTTATATCCAGCTTATATCCAGCTTATATCCAGCTTATATCCAGCTTATATCCAGCTTATATCCAGCTTATATCCAGCTTATATCCAGCTTATATCCAGCTTATATCCAGCTTATATCCACCTTATATCCACCTTATATCCAGCTTATATCCAGCTTATATCCAGCTTATATCCAGCTTATATCCAGCTTATATCCAGCTTATATCCAGCTTATATCCAGCTTATATCCAGCTTATATCCAGCTTATATCCAGCTTATATCATAAAATAATGCGTAACCAAAGACACCAATTTATTGATGAACACTCATAATACCAGCTGCAATGCTCCAATAAACACTCATAATACCAGCTGCAATGCTCCAATAAACGCTCACAATACCAGCTGCAATGCTCCAATAAACACTCATAATACCAGCTGCAATGCTCCAATAAACGCTCACAATACCAGCTGCAATGCTCCAATAAACACTCATAATACCAGCTGCAATGCTCCAATAAACGCTCACAATACCAGCTGCAATGCTCCAATAAACACTCCTAATACCAGCTGCAATTCTACAATAAACACTCATAATACCAGCTGAAATGCTCCAATAAACACTCCTAATACCAGCTGCAATTCTACAATAAACACTCATAATACCAGCTGAAATGCTCCAATAAACACTCCTAAAACCAGCTGCAATTCTACAATAAACACTCATAATACCAGCTGAAATGCTCCAATAAACACTCCTAATACCAGCTGCAATTCTACAATAAACACTCATAATACCAGCTGAAATGCTCCAATAAACACTCCTAATACCAGCTGCAATTCTACAATAAACACTCATAATACCAGCTGAAATGCTCCAATAAACACTCCTAATACCAGCTGCAATTCTACAATAAACACTCATAATACCAGCCGAAATGCTCCAATAAACACTCCTAATACCAGCTGCCATTCTACAATAAACACTCATAATACCAGCTGCCATTCTACAATAAACACTCATAATACCAGCTGAAATGCTCCAATAAACACTCCTAATACCAGCTGCAATTCTACAATAAACACTCATAATACCAGCTGAAATGCTCCAATAAACACTCATAATACCAGCTGCAATTCTACAATAAACGCTCACAATACCAGCTGCAATTCTCCAATAAACACTCCTAATACCAGCTGCAATTCTACAATAAACGCTCACAATACCAGCTGCAATTCTCCAATAAACACTCATAATTACAGTCGCATTATTCTCGTACGTGAAAAAATGTATCGAAACAAACCACACCTATATATCCAGTAGGGAATCAATCTTTTCATTTTCAACACACAAGCCAACAGCATAATTTTTGCATTTTTGCGTGTAGCCCCCAATACGTTTTTCTGTGCCCAGCTTAACCTTCACTCATAAATAAAAATTTCTTTAACACTTTGACTGCGGGAGGCAAAGCTGAAGTTAAATATTGAATGCAACATTACAGTTAATTGTAGTTAAAAATGTTGAACATACCGAACATGAAATGGATCATGTTTACATTTAGTTTTGATTGAGTATTTTTTAAACTTAAGCTTGCGACTACTAGTTGGTCAACAGCATATTGACAACTCCCTCAGTGAACAAATATGCCTCACGTCGCAGTCAAGGTGTTGAATGATGCGGCGCTTGATTCAAGTTACTAGTAGCTGCTACAAGTTTTTTATTTGCGTTCACACAAGACGTACACAGCTCAAAAATATTAAGAAATAGCAGCCTTTGTAGATGTACACAACTCAAAAATATTAAGAAATAGCAGCCTGTGTAGATGTACACAACTCAAAAATATTAAGAAATAGCAGCCTATGTAGATTTACACAACTCAAAAATATTAAGAAATAGCAGCCTGTGTAGATGTACACAACTCAAAAATATTAAGAAATAGCAGCCTTTGTAGATGTACACAACTCAAAAATATTGAGAAATAGCAGCCTTTGTAGATGAACACAACTCAAAAATATTAAGAAATAGCAGCCTTTGTAGATGTACACAACTCAAAAATATTAAGAAATTGAAGCCTTTGTAGATGTACACAACTCAAAAATATTAAGAAATAACAGCCTTTGTAGATGTACACAACTCAAAAATATTTAGAAATAGCAGCCTTTGTAGATGTACACAACTCAAAAATATTAAGAAATTGCAGCCTGTGTAGATGTACACAACTCAAAAATATTAAGAAATTGCAGCCTTTGTAGATGTACACAACTCAAAAACATTAAGAAATAGCAGCCTTTGTAGATGTACACAACACAAAAATATTAAGAAATTGCAGCCTTTGTAGATGTACGCAACTCAAAAATATTAAGAAATAGCAGCCTTTGTAGATGTACACAACTCAAAAATATTAAGAAATTGCAGCCTGTGTAGATGTACACAACTCAAAAATATTAAGAAATAGCAGCCTTTGTAGATGTACACAACTCAAAAATATTAAGAAATTGCAGCCTTTGTAGATGTACACAACTCAAAAATATTAAGAAATAGCAGCCTTTGTAGATGAACACAACTCAAAAATATTAAGAAATAGCAGCCTTTGTAGATGTACACAACTCAAAAATATTAAGAAATTGCAGCCTTTGTAGATGTACACAACTCAAAAATATTAAGAAATAGCAGCCTTTGTAGATGTACACAACACAAAAATATTAAGAAATTACAGCCTTCGTAGATGTACACAACACAAAAATATTAAGAAATTGCAGCCTTTGTAGATGTACACAACACAAAAACATTAAGAAATTATAGCCTTCGTAGATGTACACAACACAAAAATATTAAGAAATTACAGCCTTCGTAGATGTACACAACACAAAAATATTAAGAAATAACAGCCTTCGTAGATGTACACAACACAAAAATATTAAGAAATTACAGCCTTCGTAGATGTACACAACACAAAAATATTAAGAAATTACAGCCTTCGTAGATGTACACAACACAAAAATATTAAGAAATTACAGCCTTCGTAGATGTACACAACACTAAAATATTAAGAAATTGCAGCCTTTGTAGATGTACACAACACAAAAATATTAAGAAATTACAGCCTTCGTAGATGTACACAACACAAAAATATTAAGAAATTACAGCCTTCGTAGATGTACACAACACAAAAATATTAAGAAATTACAGCCTTCGTAGAAGCACACAACACAAAAATATTAAGAAATTACAGCCTTCGTAGATGTACACAACACAAAAATATTAAGAAATTACAGCCTTCGTAGATGTACACAACACAAAAATATTAAGAAATTACAGCCTCTGTAGATGTACACAACACAAAAATATTAAGAAATTACAGCCTTCGTAGATGTACACAACACAAAAATATTAAGAAATAGCAGCCTGTGTAGATGTACACAACACAAAAATATTAAGAAATTACAGCCTTCGTAGATGTACACAACACAAAAATATTAAGAAATTGCAGCCTTTGTAGATGTACACAACACAAAAATATTAAGAAATAGCAGCCTTTGTAGATGTACACAACTCAAAAATATTAAGAAATAGCAGCCTTTGTAGATGTACACAACACAAAAATATTAAGAAATAGCAGCCTTTGTAGTTGAACACAACTCCAAAACCTCAAGAAATCGTTGAGAAATCACAGTCGTTGTCATGGAAACTGCTACACTTTGAAGGAATCGAGTTCGTCATATGAAAGAAGCAACGAGGTCTCATTAGACACGGCCTGACGCCAGAGATCGAAGCGTACGCTCAACTTCCTACATCTACGTGTAAGTGTGACCCGACTTGGTGCTAGGCAGTTCTTCCCTGCACTCGATATCCGCACGTGCGTGTGTACTATCTCCACGTATCCTGCGATATTTCGCTCTAGTAAAGTTCCTAAGTAGAGTTAATCTTTTTATACTCCACTCTATTTCCTTAATAAAAGGCGGCTAAATCTACATCGTTGGTGCAATAACAGCGCTGTTTCCTATGTGAGTTAGGGGGATCTTAAGCATACATTCTTCCCTTAATAATTTACCCTATTTATGAACTGTAGGAATTTGAAGTTTATTTTTACCCTTCAAAAGCAATTTGCCCGATTCATTAACTGTATTAACTGTTGGAATTTAAAATTTATTTTCATCCTTTAATAATAATTTGCCCTATTTACGAACAATACGAATCATAAATCGATATCAATCCTTTAAATAATAATTCTCCATATTTTCTAACTTCAGAAATTTTAAGCCAACGGCCAACCTTGATAAAATTAGCGCGTGATAAAAATCACAATTTTGCGTGAAATTCAAATTTTGCATAAAATTCAAATTTTGCGTAAAATTCGAATTTCGCATAAAATTCAAATTTTGCGTAAAATTAAAAGTTCGCATAAAATTCAAATTTCGCATAAAATTCAAATTTTGCATAAAATTCAAATTTCGCATAAAATTCAAATTTTGCGTAAAATTCAAATTTCGCATAAAATTCAAATTTCGCATAAAATTCAAAATTTCGCATAAAATTGACAATTTCTTGATGTTCAGAAATTGAAAGTGAAAAAAGAGAGGAAGCAGGAAAATTCAGATGTGTCTAAAAAAATTAATGCATGAAATGCATAACAACCAATTGGATTTTAAATGTTTCTTTACAAAATGAGGATCTTAACACCTTGATGGCTTCAGGCATAACTGAAGTTCAATATTCAAGTCAAATTTGAGGTCAATTGTAGTAAGCAATATTGAGAACCCCAAACATTAACTGAATAATGTTTGCATTTAGTTTTGACTGAGTATTTAAACAAATCAAGTTTGTGACTACTGGATGGTCAGCAGCATGATGACAACTCCCTCAGTGACCATGGCAAAAAGTCTCAGTTAGTGTAAAATTGACAGACAAACCTTAAGAAGTACACAAAAACCTTGTGAAAGGTTTTTGAGTAATTGATAAAATATGAGTAATTGATAGAAACAAGATAAAGGTCTATTCTCTCGGATATTTTACCCTGAGAACGAGAACTAAAAGATCATAAATACAGTAAATCTTACAGACGTTGGCCTTCAAGGATAGTCTCCTTTATCGTACAGAAATTCAAAGCAAAAAATTGGCACACTATTTAAAATAGGAGACGCAGGTTTTCAACTTCCAACTTGTGATGTTACCTCGCTATGGTACGCAATGTATTGAATATCTTATTGGCTATCGTTCATTATTTATTGATTATTAGTAATTGATTATTAGTAATTGATTATTAGGAATTGATTATTAGTTATTAATTATTAGTTATTAATTATTAGTTATTGATTTTTAGTTATTAATTATTAGTTACTGTTTGTTAGTTATTGGGGATTGTTTACCCGTTATTAATTATTGGTTATTAGTTTTTGATTTTTAGGTAGTAATTATTAGTTACTGGTTATTAGTTATTGGTTTTTGTTTACTCGTTATCAATTATTGGTTTTAAGTTATTAGTTAATAATCATTATTTATTACATAGGCCTTCTTTAGGATAGATGTGAACTTTGCCACTCACAGTGAGTTTTTACTACTTATTTTACTTGCATTGAAATCACCGCCATCACAATGAGGAAGGAACTACCACTCGCCTTTGAACTTCAAAAAACACTCCAGGGCACAAATTCCGAAGAAATATAGCGTAGCCAAGCTCAGATGTGAACTTTCGCTTCCAGGTGTGCCGCTATGACGACGTAAGTTGTTAGAAAATATTTTGAGGGTTTGGTTTCAAAATATTTAAAAAATGAAAAATAAAAATATTCAACTTAACTAATTTTGAAAATATTCAACTAATTTGGGAGATGCTGTAATAAATATATGCTTTCGTTTCTAGAATATAAAGAGTGCCTTATGGCACAGGTGCTTCACATACGTATTTAAAAATCGTAGGCGAAATGATTTTTCACGAAAACGGCTGAAGCAAGGAAAGTGTAAAGGTAAAACTCGTGTTTTTTTTCTGTATGTACGCACTAAATGCCATTTTTTTTGCATGCGTTTCCGAATTTCCAAACTTGTTTTTTTTGGGGGGGCATATTTTTTATAGTCTTCGGGGGCCAACACACACAAAAAACTTTTTCCCCCACGTCTCCGGTAACTTTTCAAGCGAGTTGTAGGACATGGAGTCCAAAAAAAAAAAACGAAGTGAGAGAAACAAGTTGGAAAATTTCTAGAAAGCCAGACCCGGAAAAAGCGTCGGGCATGAACCGGTCTGGGCAGACAGAGCGGTTTGTTCCCGGTCATTAAAAAGTGAAAAGGGTACAGCGACAGCTTGGGGGAATGGGTTGGTGGAGCGACGGCAGGTCTCATTGAAGTGTAGCCGCTCTGCTTCCTACTTGAGTGGTGCCTCGAGTGTGCTTTGTCTGTGACACCCAACTCTGTGATGATAATGTGCATTTCTTGCTTGGTTCTTTGTTTGCTTGCTTGATTGTTTGTTTGCTTGCTTGATTGTTTGTTTGCTTGCTTGATTGTTTGCTTGCTCATTTTTTGCTCACTTGTTCACTTGTTTGCTTGCTTGTTTGCTACTTGTTTCCTAGTTTGTTTGCTTGCTTGCTCGTTTGGTTGGTTGCTTGCTTGCTCGTTTGTTTGTTTGTTTATTTGCTTGTGTGCTTGTTTGCCTGTTTGTTTACTTACTTGTTTGTTTGATGTTTGCTTGCTTGTTTGCTCGCCCGGTGTGTCCGTCGCTACCGCCCTCCCGACAACTGGGCACCAGGACGCACCATAATGACTGCACTCTTCTATTTTTTATAGCAAATTAATTTACCTTGGCTGAAATTAATTTCAATGTTATCTCAAAACATGAATGAAGGAATGAAAAAGAAATGAAAATGTATGTGAGTGGTTCGTTAGGAAATGGTTCAGCTCGAATGAATTAATGTTCTGACCCCAAAAAGTCATTTTTGACAACGAAGACACTATAATTAGAAAATAGGTAAATAAATGAAAAGGGCTATAGTTAAACAAATAAATAGATAAATCAGTAAATAGATAAATAAGTAAATAGATAAATAAATAAGAAGGCCAATAGGTGAATAAATAAATAGATAAATAAAAAGGCCAATAGGTAAATAAATATGTAGATAAATAAATCAAAAGGCTAATAGGTAAATAAATAAATAGATAAATAAATCAAAAGCCCAATAGGTAAATAAATAAATAGATAAAGAAAAAAGCCAATAGGTATATAAATAAATAAATAAAAAACGAAATACTTGAACAGGCAAATGAGTAAATAGAGAAAAGGTAATTAGGTAAATCGGTAAATGTTCACATAAATTACAAAGTTCCATAAATGTGGTTGTTCTCGTAGTACAATGACTTTCAAGGTTGCGTTTGACAAGCGTTTTTCTGAACGAACGCGTGCCTAGAGCATCTTGATGTTAGTTTCGAGCCTCGAGGCTGGAACGTAAGAAGCGTCTCAATAAATCCTACTCGAATGAGAATGAAATTGATTTATGTTCTCACTCCCCTTATGGCATTTGACACGTTGACTGCGATAAATTTAACGAAAGTTCAATATTTAACTCAATTCAAAGTCAATTGGAGTAAGATAATTTGAAAGAAGTTAACATCAACTTGATCGCGCCTTCATGTAGCTTTGATATAGTATTTATGGAAACTGTATTTGCGACTACAGGTCGGTCAGCAGCATTAGGAAAATTGCCTCAACGTACCACTGGTGGCTCACGTCGCTTTAGAGAGGTTAAATAATTCTGAACTAAAGTATAAATTTCTTGAGAAGCGAAGTGTGGGCAACTGAAGCTTGGTACTGGAAGTGTGTGGATCAATAAGGCGCATTTCACACTTTAAACAATTTAAACAATCTGAGCTAGCATAGCAGCATCTAGCAAGCTCGCACGAGCTATCTAGCAGACGGTCTGCGAGACTGGTAGGTAGGAATAGCACTATGACGAGCCGTTGCCTTCACACTGAACTCGCACGTGTTATCCAGCATCCAGCATGCCAAGTGACAATGCTATTCCTACTTACCAGTCTCGCAGACCGTCTGCTGTATAGCTCATGCGAGCTTGCTAGATGCTGCTTTGCTAGCTCTGTGTGAAATGGACCTTAATGGATGGAAGATTTAGACAGTGGCTCTTAACCTGGGGGGCGCGTCCCCCCTGGACGGGGGGGGGGGGGGGAAATGGCTTGAGCCTCCGCAGTAAAGCCAAATTTTTCCCAGTAATGTTTTCGACAGAAGAGTGAACTTTCACTGTCGAATATGTTTGAGGACCTATTTACAATGTTCTTTGTTGTGAGCCTTATTAACCAGTCCGTCTGCACACGATCTCCCCTGGCAATTCTCAAAGGGACATGGGAGTAAAATGGATAAGTACCACAGCTATAGAGGATATAAAAGAGAAAAAGAGACGAAGAAGTGAATGATAGATAACAAGGAAATGGTAGAACGAGAAGGGGCATCGGGCGTGAGGTATTGAATAGTCTTACGTTAGTTACGTGTGTCTACCTTATGCTATGGGACTACCACCCCCAGGGGAGATGCTGTTAGGTCCCCTCAGCTATTAAAAGGCCTTCGGAACTTCTGTCTTTCGTGCTCACTTTGCTTCTTTCAGTTACCATGCCTTCTTCGCCATCTCTTCCATTGACTTTTTTTTTCCTATTCCTTCCTAACTAGATTTTTTCTCTTCGTAGCGGACCCTGTAGGGAAACACACCTTGTGCATAGATTCCACATTGTCTTGAGTTCATACTAAACGGTCCCTTCTCTTCTTCGCTCGCCTGAGATGGCTTTCTTTGTGGCTAGAAAGAAATCTTGGAAAAAAGTCAACTCTCAAACGGAAGAATGTTTTATTCTTTCGTTTGAGGGTAATTTGAAGTCGATAGGTGCATTATTTCGAAAGTTACAAGTGGGGGAACTTCTGTACTGCATTAGTGGCGGGGCGCATCTGGAAACAATTAATAGAAAGTCTTAAACCAAATAATTTATTAAAAGTAATATTGAAAACGATGCACGTGCAACAACACGCTTGCTTCCTTCTCCGTGCCGTTAGTCAGGCCCACCAACAGTAGTCTGTGTATAAAAAAGCTATCGAAACATCCGCACTTGTTTATTAGCAATTTAATCACTTACGTGCGAGATGCTACCCAGCTCAAAAATAAACAAGTTCCCTACGGATATTGGAAAGCAAGTTTAATCTACCCTGAGAATATTTGTTCTTTTTCTTGACTTAGTTAAAAACGCCAGGTATTTTTAAGCTTAAGGTTTATGATACACAGGCCTGCAGTAGGCATTCCTGTTTATATTTTTTGCGTAACTCGGTACGGTGACTGCGTTTGTGCAGCGGCTCCCGTTGGTTAGCTTGTGAATAGTAGAGTTGAAAACCGGTTTTACTGTTCGATTACATTTCATCTTTTATAAGATATGTGAGAAACATAATTGCACGATGATATTTAACTTTGTTCTCTGTAATCTATTGTAAAAAAGTTGGTAAAATAATTCTAGCGCTCTTCATTCATACCGGAATATAAATGAGCAATATACCTATATTGGCCGCCGTCCTTTATGAAGGACGTTAGGAAATCACTCACATCGTTCTTATTTTATAAATTCTCCAATGAAATATTTCAATGGGTTTCAGTTATGATTATTTAAGAGAAATTACCGTAATATTACGTTCAAGACGCCAAAAAGTTGGTTCTTAAAACGTTGACAGCGATGGCTTAAACTGAAGTTCAATATTCAACTCAAATTTAAAGTCAATTTTAGTGCGCAAGTTTGAAAATAGCGAACGTTAAATTGATCGTACCGTTATTGAGCTTTGATTAAGTATTTATGAAAATTGCGTTAGTGAAAACTGGTCGGTCCGCAGCATTATGAAAATTGTCTCCGTGTACCACAGGCGGCTCACGTCGCGGTCGAAGTGTTAATAGGGCTATACATAGTGGTACACTTGTACCACTACACTTATATTACACTTATGTACTATTGGTGCACACATGTACCACTACACATATGTACTAGTGGTACACACTTATACCACGATACACATGTACTAGTGGTACACACTTGTACCACTACACATATGTACTAGTGGTGCACACATGCACCACTACAAATACGTACTTGTGGTGCTCACATGTACCACTACACATATGTACTGGTGGTGCACACATGTACCACTACACATATGTACTAGTGGTGCACACAAGTACCACTACACATACGTACTTGTGGTGCTCACATGTACCACTTCAAAAATGTACTAGTGGTGCACACATGTACCACTACACATATGTACTAGTGGTGCACACACATATACCACTACACATATGTACTAGTGTATACACAAGTACTACTACACATATGTACTAGTGGTACACACACATGTACCACTACACATATGTACTAGTGTATACAAAAATAACACTACACATATGTACTAGTGGTACACGTGTGTACCACTACGTACTCAGCTCGTTGATGGCAGATGGTACGTTTTTGTGGTGCCCAACCGGTGCTTGTTGGCCGGGAAAGTTGTGTGGCCTGCGGGGTGTTATTTATTTTTTTGGACTGGGTGAGAGTGCAGGATTTTTTGCATTTTAAAAGAGAGGCACGGCTGTGAGAACACGCTGGTGGTGAAAGCGCGTCCTGGCTGCGGGCATAGAGGTGTCTTTGAGAGACATTTTCTGCAAAAACTACTGGTATTTCATTGGTATGATTGGTTGCTCCGCAAAAAAACTGTTGGTATACGATTGGTACGATTAATTGCTCTGCAAAAAACTATGATTATTTGATTGTGCTATTGGTTGCTTTGGAAAAAAACTATAGGTCATTGATTAGTTACTATGGAAAAAACTATATTCACATGATTGGTGCGGACCGGGCGTCAGTTGTTGGTACTTGGCACGCGTACTGCTGCTAGTAAGCAGGTACTAGTACTAAATTAGGCAACTTTACCACACAAATTGAGTGCTCTGGAAAAAAATTAAAGGTACTTGATTGGCAAGCACCAAGCGTCGGTTACTGGTACTTGACTCGCGGTATAAAGTACTAGTACTGGTACTAGTACTAAAATAAAGTACTAGTATTGGTACTAGTACTAAAATTTAGCGTCTTCAGCGCTGCACAAATTGAGAGAAGCTGTGCTTTAATTCTTTGAAACGACGGTAGCGGTTTTTTCAACACCTTTACCGTAATGGGTTAAACTGAAGTTCAATATTCAACTTAACTTTACGGTCTATTGTAAGTGTGCCATTCTGAAAGTAGCCAACAATATCTGGAACATGTCTTTATTTAGGTTCAATTAAGTATTTATAAAAAATCATTTTGCTACTGCTGGTCGGTCAGCAGCATTATGAAAATCCTCTCCGTGGCCACCGGTGGAGCACGTTGCGGTCAAAGTGATAAGCGTTTACCCTGGTTTTGGAATTTTGGTTGCTAAAAATTATGCTAATGTTGCATCTCGAGTTCACACACATCTTCTATTAATTTTCGTTCTCGCAGGGGATACAAATGTTGAATCTAGAGGAATTATCTTCCCCAGAGGGAAGAGGACAGGTCCCGAGCTGAGGGTATAATGCAGGCCTTTCTTTTGTAGAAATAGAGCAAGTTTTCTTTATTTTGTTTGCTTGTTTTCTTGATTGCTTGCTAGCTAGTTTTCTTATTTGCTTGTTTGCTTGTTTGCTTGTTTGCTTGTTTGCTTGTTTGCTTGTTTGCGTGTTTGTTTGTTTGTTTGTTTGCTTGACTGCTTTTTTGTTAAGATTTTTTTAAACCAACACCGAAGTCGCGGACATATTTTTCCCTTGTCTACCACCTGCGTAATTAATTATTTCATAAGAAGTGTATTTACTGACTCACGTTTAAACAGCATTGAAATAAATTTAATTAACTCATAGCACCCCAGGAATATTTTCCTTCGAGCTCGATAAATTGTATAAAACCTCAGTACTTTTCCTGAACGAAATTTACAACAGAAGTTCACTTTAATTTTGCGACAAAAATTCGTATGAGTTTAGCTTGTTTCATAACTCTACCCAGGAAAGTGATCAAGGGGCCTTCTATTTTCATATATTTTATGAATCATTAATTTATATTTGCTATGAATTTCAGCACCAACAATTACATCTAGAACGGATCATTTCGGAAAAAATCGTTTTCATGAATGGAATAATAAGCAAATATCAACACCATTTAAATAATAAGCAAAGAAAAGTTGCTTCTACATAAGTAATGATCAGAAAATTGCCCACATGAGTATGACCCACACCCACCACCCACATGAGTATGACCCACACCCACATGAGTATGACCCACACTCACCACCCACATGAGTATCACCCACACCCACATGAGTATGACCCACTCTCACCACCTACATGAGTATCACCCACACCCACATGAGTATCACCCACACCCACATGAGTATCACCCACACCCACATGAGTATCACCCACACCCACATGAGTATGACCCACTCTCACCACCTACATGAGTATGACCCACACCCACAAGAGTATGACCCACAGCTCGGAGTAGCGTTAAGCAAATATGTGCGCCTGCTCACACACACACACCGTACGGTGCGGTGTTTCTCCTTCTTGGCACGCGTGAACTCATCCTTAGAAGGTGCAGAGTGAACCAGACTGTGATGCTGACCGTTAGTGCTGACAACAAGTGGGGGAGGGAGGTGTGGTGGGGGTGTTGGGGGGAATGTAGTAACTGGAGGGAATGTAGAGAGAGAAGGACATTAGAAAGAGGGACCAGTAACTGGAGGGAATGGTAGAGAGAGAGAGAGAGAGAGAGACCGGTAACTGGATTGAATGGTAAAAAGAGAACTGGATGAACTGGAAAAAAGGAGCTGGATGAAAGAAAATGAAGAAATGCTTCAACTAGAAGGGTAAGAAATAATTTTCGTTGACTGAACAACTGAAATAAAAGTTAGCAAAGCAAAAAATATCAGGGAAATGAAGTTGTTTTCACGTTTCGAGTAACTGCTATTTCAAATTTGAAAATCGGTGGTTACTTATGATCATATCATAGTACAATGGTTCAAGAAAATATCAAAAGAGTAAGTTAATAAGTTTATTATAAAAGTTTATAAGATTAACCTTCCGAGGGATTACGTGTAACTATAAGTGTCTGTCCTCGTCAGGTAGAGTACCGCGTTGAATAAGATACCTGATACAAATCATCTTGTACATCAGTTTTTCATATGCCTTATACCTAACACCAGAACGTAATGACGGTTACCTCCGGTCAAGCCGGTACCCATTTCCGACACCTGGGTAGAGTGGGGAATTTTGGCTGAGTTCTTCCTTTTCCCAACAGGGAGAATTACCTGGGTCAGTCCTTCGCTGAGTCAGCACTACGAGAGGCAGTCTGTTGTGGGTCTAATTTCGATACTCCGCTGATTGTTTTTGATTTCTCCGAAGTCAAAGCCTTTTGCACGAACGTCTTGATTTATGTTTCATTTTTCTGTAATTTTCCCGTGATTTCTGTATTTCTGTATTTTTTCTATATTTTTATTTGGTGTTACATGAATGCTGCCACTGAGCAAAAATTGTGCCATGTCACGGATCAAGATTGCTAAAAACCACATATTAGATCAGTGTTAATGTTGATATTTATGATAATGTTATTGTTCGTTCATGTTATTATTGTTCATTTAATTACTTTCCTTTTTTTATTGGTGACGTTGATATTGTTGATGTAATTATTGATGATGGTGCAGTGCATTTGAAAGGGAACATGATGCTTGCATCCAACCAAATAGAGACATAATCAACGAGGTTGTTACTCCGCTGTTATTCAGAGGAGTTTGAGTTATCATGAAAAGGTCGGAATATTAACAATTATACATAGATATTTAGTTTAGGCAATGGTTCGATTAACATGATTTGGATTACGCGTTGATTCGGGGAACAAAATGATAAAATTGCACCTTGAATAGGGGAATAAAATGAAAATAAATCGCCTTTAATATAAAACGATGAAGTTTCACTTTGATTCAGTTAACAAAACAAAATTTTTCACTTTGATTCAGCAAGCGAAATGATAGGTTCCCTCGATGATAACATGATAAAGTTTCACCTTGATTCAGAAAACCAAATAATAGGTTTCCACTTGATAATAGACTGATAAAGTTTCTCCTCGATTCGATGATCAAATTCAAAAGGTATCCCTTCGATAATAACATAGTAAAGTTTCACCTTGATTCAGAGAACAAATTAATAGATTTCACCTTTATAATAGAATGATAAAGTTTCTCCTCGACTCGATGAACAAAATCAAAAGGCTTCGCAGTTTATTTGCCTTTACTTGCCAAGCTGAGGTATGCGGTGACGGCAGACGCAGCTGAGAGCATATGTTGTACCCAACACAACTTTCTCCCTTGTCCGACGTTCCGGTCCGGACGTCTTTCATTCTTTCTACCTTGTTTTCTTCTTTCTTCCTGGAATAAGATTACTTTCGCCGACGTTCTGCCAAAAGCAGCGACTAACCAACTTTACCTACGCTGTTTGGTGCCACTGTCGATTGTCTTTTTTTGCTTGGAGTTCGGTAGGAATGATGGAGTGGATGATGTTTCCTGGCTTTGTTTAGTGCGGGATTTTAGTTTGGTTTAGTGCGGGATTTTAGTTTAGTTTAGTGCGGGATTTTAGTTTGGTTTAGTGCGGGATTTTAGTTTAGTTTAGTGCGGGATTTTAGTTTGGTTTAGTGCGGGATTTTAGTTTAGTATAGTGCGGGATTTTAGTTTGGTTTAGTGCGGGATTTTAGTTTAGTTTAGTGCAGGATTTTAGTTTGGTTTAGTGCGGGATTTTAGTTTGGTTTAGTGCGGGATTTTAGTTTAGTTTAGTGCGGGATTTTAGTTTAGTTTAGTGCGGAATTTTAGTTTGGTTTAGTGCGGGATTTTAGTTTGCTTTAGTGCGGAATTTTAGTTTAGTTTAGTGCGGGATTTTAGTTTGGTTTAGTGCGGGATTTTAGTTTAGTTTAGTGCGAAATTTTAGTTTAGTTTAGTGCGGGATTTTAGTTTAGGAGACAAGTATGCGAATGGGGTTACCAAAATAAGTGTATGATGAAGTCTACCTTGTCACAATATTAAGCAGGATGGACGCGGCTGTTTAGAGATCGATTTGACTACAGAAGACATACATGGCTTTGTCTAAAGGAACGCACAAGGAAGTGTACAGTGTCGCAGTATTTAGCAGGAGAGTCCACACTTGCGGTAGCTTTTTGACCGATTTTACTTCGTACGGCACATTTGGTACTGCCAAAATAAGTGACGAGCAAGCCTGGCTTGTCACCGTTTTTGGCAGCATTGTCAACACTTGCGGTTGCTTGGCAATCGATTTTACTTGATGGCTCTGCCAAAATGAGTGACTAGGAAGTCTAGCTGGTCACAGGTTTTGCCGGAAGCTGCGGGTGAACTCAGCACTTTTGCGGCCCACTTTTTCTGCTCGGTCTGCGCATCATTAAAGTTTTTTTAAGTTTTTCTAAAGAGAGATTTTGATGGGATGAGCTCCGTCTCCACGCTGAGGCCCGCAGAGAAAAATTTTGGCGACGATTTTAATTTCGGAAACAAATGTTATAAATTGACGATGGAAGTTTGAATGGAAAAGAATTGTACGTATTCCAGGAAAGAATAAAGTTCAGGAAATAATAAATTTCGAGTAATAATAATAAAGTTCAGAAAATAATAAAGTTCAGGAAATAATAAAGTTCGAGTAATAAAAATAAAGTTCAGGAAATAATAACGTTCAGGAAATAATAAAGTTCGAGTAATAATAATAAAGTTCAGGAAATAATAACGTTCAGGAAATAATAAAGTTCGAGTAATAATAATAAAGTTCAGGAAATAATAATGTTCAGGAAATAATAATGTTCAGGAAATAATAACGTTCAGGAAATAATAAAGTTCGAGTAATAATAATAAAGTTCAGGAAATAATAACGTTCAGGAAATAATAAAGTTCGAGTAATAATAATTAAGTTCAGAAAATAATAATGTTCAGAAAATAATAATGTTCAGAAAATAATAAAGTTCGGGAAATAATAAAGTTCGAGTAATAATAATAAAGTTCAGGAAATAATAACGTTCAGGAAATAATAAAGTTCGAGTAATAATAATAAAGTTCAGGAAATAATAAAGTTCGAGTAATAATAATAAAGTTCAGAAAATAATAAATTTCAGGAAATAAGAAAGTTTAGAAACTAATAAAGTTCGTGTACCAAAAAAGTTCGGGAAATAACAAAGTTCAGGTTACAAATTAGGGATTTCTAAGACTCGTGTCTACGCTGGTCGACTAGTGCAACGGCACAAAGTTTTTAAAGCCAAAATTTGTTTGGTTTGTGTATTTTTTGTAAGCTTTAGAAGAAAGTAGAAATTGGAGACTGAGATTATTTTCTAAAAATATTTACCTAAGTTGATCAAAAGTTACAATTTATTTGACTATCAATGTAACCAATATTAACTTGTGACCAAAGCTGAAACATTTCCAGAAACTACCATAAATTACTCTACACTTTTGTTGCATTTTACTGTTGCTTCTTATGCTGTCAAACTTGAGTATTTGTGTGAGGCTGAAAATTTATCAAAACATCAGAACTTATGAAACTTCCAAATTTTAAAAACTTCAGACTTTTAAGAAGAACACATCAGAATTTTATGAAAACTTCAGAATTTTCGATAACTTCAAATTTTCTTAAAGTTTTCAAATTTAAATACCTCCAGAAGTTTTAGAAACTTTCAATATAAAACTTCAGGATTTACGAAAGTTTCAGAAATAGCCTCGGGCTTCACGCAACCGAGAGTGGTAGTATTGCGTAGTCTTTCAAGCGTCAACTTTCAAAAAATTCCATTCACATTAGAGTAGTTTTCAATTTACTTCTGCAACTGGCAAAAATCTGGGATCTTCTCCAGATAAGCCCCGTCACCAATGCAACGCATAAGTTCACCCACTTGTGACTTTAAAAATAATGCACCTCGACTTCAAATTACTCTCCAACGCAAGATTGGAACATTCTTTTTTTCCGTATTGTAGACGGTACGGAAATGGTTTTCTGTAAACTACATAAATTTCTGGATATACCTACCCGACTCACGCGCCGTCATAACACGCAAGTTCACCCACTTGTAACTTTCGAAATAATGCACCTATTGACTTCAAATCACTCTAAAACGAAAGAATATTTTAATCTTTCTTTTTCAATCTAATTTGAAATCGATAGATCATTATTTCCAAAGTTAGAAGTGGGTGAACTTGTGTGTTGCATTAGTGGCGGGGCTTATCTGGAAAAGATCCAATATCTCTGCTGTTTTGTCGAAGAAATTTCCGCATAGTTTTTACAAAAATTTTTCCCTCTACTGGTGGAAATGAAATATGTTTTTTGTTTTGATGTGCACCACCTTTTTTCGGTTCACTGCTGTCCTATTTTCAGCACCTACTACTTTCTTTGACTTTTTTCTTGTTTTCTAACTTTCCTTCTCGACTTGCTGCTTCTATGCGCACTGGATCCTGTGCGGGAACACGTCATGTGCATAGATTACGCGTCCCCTTAACTCCGTACCAAATGTTGCACTCATCTTTCCTTTCTTTAAACATCTTTGTTGTGGTTTGGAAGGTGAAACTGAGTTAGAAGAACTACGTCCAAGAGTGAACCCGAGAAAATTTGATCCAGATACTCGTGTAAAAATGAGAAAAATTTCTGAATCCAACAGTAAACGCTAAGTTTTCTCTAGCAAATTCCTTTTTGCTCTAACAAACACCTGAGATTCCTGAGATAAAGTTTGGAGCACAGCTCCAGGCCACGATGAGTCGCCGCCTCATTTGTTGTGGGTACACGAGCACAATGCGTGTGTGTGTGTGTGTGTGTGTGTGTGTGTGTGTGTGTATATGTGTGTGCGCGCGGACTGTGTACACAAAGTGAATTTTATGTGTAAGGAACATATGCAACATATGTGTAAGGAACCATCTATATATATATACGAGTACGTGTTGCAGCATATGTATAAGGAACCATCTATATATATACGACTACGTGTTGCAGCATATGTATAAGGAACCATCTATATATACGAGTTCGTGTTGCAACATATGTGTAAGGAACCATCTATATATATACACGAGTACGTGTTGCAGCATATGTATAAGGAACCATCTATATATACGAGTACGTGTTGCAACATATGTATAAGGAACCATCTATGTATACGAGTTCGTGTTGCAACATATGTGTAAGGAACCATCTATATATATACGAGTACGTGTTGCAGCATATGTATAAGGAACCATCTATATATACGAGTACGTGTTGCAACATATGTATAAGGAACCATCTATGTATACGAGTACGTGTTGCAACCTATGTGTGAGAAACGATCTATAAATACTATACGTAATACGACAGATATGTAAGGAACTATTTACATGCAGGCTGACCGACACTATGTTGAATAAACTTAACACAAGGTTTGTACCGTTGAAATCAACAGTTTTTACCCAACCACCGTGAGGTCGAAAAGTCTGCTACGTGAGCCACCGGTAGTCACTGGAGGAGTTTTCATAATGCTGCTGATCAACCAGTAGTCACTAACAGTGACTGACAATAGTCACTAGTCAATTTTCATGTATACTTAATCAAAACTAAATCCAGTCATGTTTGTTATTCTTAAAATTGCTTTCTACAACTAGCTTTATATTTGAGTTGAATGTTGAACTTCAAGTTTACCTGCGGCAGTCAAAATGTTAAACAGTTTCAAGGACTTCAAATTTGAAAAGTATTGGAGAAAAATTCTCACTTTTAGAATGGCAGGAAAATGAAATGTAGAAGTTCAGAAAAAAATGTCACCCTTAATTTTTTTCCCTCGATGCACTCCAAACAGACCCGTGACTTGCATCATGTTCACTGTTATGTCTGCTGCTTCTCCGCCTGCATACTCGTCTGCAATGTGCCATACAAATATTAAGTACGGTTATACGAGTGCCAAGTACGGTTATGGAAATGACGAGAAAGGTTATGGAAATGTGAAAAATTGTTATAGAAATGTGAAGAACGGTTATAGAAAAGGGAAAAACGGTTACAGAAATGTGAAGAACGGTTCTGGAAATACCAAGAACGGTTACCCAGTCTACCTTTTCCGCCCAATCATCTATGATTTTAGCCGCCCAAGCATATCTTCTGCATAGGGCGACTAAAATCATAGAAGCTACCGTGAAAAAGTTATATTGGGTAATTCAACACGTTAACTACGGCGGGTTAAACTGAAGTTCAATGTTCAACTCAAATTAGCGTTAATTGAAAGATCAATTTTGGAAATAACGAACATTAAATAGATCGTGCCTTCATTTAGCTTTGATTAAGTATTTATGAAAATTGAGTTTATGACTACTGGTTGGTCAGCAGCATTATGAAAACTCCCTCAGTGACCACCGGTGGCTCACGTCGCAGTTAAAGCGAGTCATTCCCCTAGAGATGATATCCTACAAATACTTGACACTAACTTGAGATATTAAGCGAAGGCTTACGCCAGAATATTAACACAAAAATACATTTGTGTTACGCAAGGTGTGATCGAGCGCCGTTGATTCAAGTTGGCCGTTACGCTAACGGTGAGTGTTGAGTCAAAAATGCGTACGCGTTGAAAATTCTCCCCTACCTGATTAAAACGATTCGTTACGTAAAATAATCTCACCTACCCGAGTACAATAACGACGCTATACGTTAAATGATTTCACTAGCTTGAATAAAATACTGATCCGTTGTGATGAATAATCCAACCTACCTGAGTAAAATAACGATGAATTAAATTGAATTATCTCACTTACTTGAGTAAAATAACGATGAGTTAAGTTGAATAACCTCACCTACCTGAGTAAAATAACTATGAGTTAAGTTGAATAATCTCACCTACCTGAGTACAATAACGACTCGTTTCGTTGAATGATGTCACCTACATGAATAAAATAACGACTGCCACTGAGTTTGAGTTGAGAGGCGTTGAAGCTCTGCGTGTGGATGTCAACTTCAGGTGTTTGGGTTCATGAAAGAACAAATTCATCGATACATAATTCTGTTATCATTGATGCAACACCTGCCCATGTGATTTACTTGTTAAGAAAAATATTCATCGATATTTATAATAGTATTTTCATTGACGCAACACATACCCATGTAGTTCACTCACATATGTTCTCGGTCGACAGTGAGTCATGACGACACACTGCAGTGAGTCATGGTGACACATTGCAGTGCGTCATGGTGACACATCGCAGTGTGTCAGGATTTCTCCGAGTGCAGTTAAGAAACCGATTCATCGATGTCGAAGCCTGCATTTGCTAGTACAACATACCTGGTGTCCTTATGGCCTATACTGTGATGCACGTATACATATTATATACAACACTCTTATCCCTATCATCAAAATTTTCGGTTATATGTGCCCCAGTTTCGCCCCTTCGTGTGTCTGGTGCCAATTGCGCTTGCAAATTGGGTGTGGCCGAACATTATCACCAGGCTCTGGTGAAATTCTGAGTCCGTTACAAACTCGAATGTAGTCTCGAAGTTTCGACTACGTTTCGACTAGGCAATCATTACCGGCGCAAAAACAAACTCAAAAATGCCTAAAAACCACTAAAAACTCTTAAAAATCCTCGAATATAGATATTTTAGATTTTTAAAAGCCTTTTGCCTGTTCAAAACAGCTAAAAAACCACCGAATGGGGATATTTTGGGATTCTAGGAGTTTTTCGGGCTTTTGTGTTTTCTTCCGTTCTAAGGTTTTCGATATCAACCATGTTCTTTCGATACATGGTACTCATCACCATGAAACCAAAGGGTACTGTGGAGCATGGTGGTATCGAGAGCCCTAAAACAGATCTAAACACAAAAAAAAGTTCATAGAAACTCAAATCTGCATTAGGGTATTTTTTTAAGAATTTTTTGGGATTTCTAGGCTTTTTTTCTGCTATTTTGCTTATATAAAAACTCATAAAAATTAAAAATAATCATATCCGAGGGATTTTTCAATTGTTTTCAAGTTTTTTACGCCATTTTGTTATGTTTTTGAGCGGAAAAATAACTCATTCAAGAGTTATAGGGATTGACATTCAAGAGTTTTTGGGATTTTCAGCTCCCCCGTGAGTTATTTTATTTAAGATTTATAGTGCCTACTCTTGCCTTATTAAGAAGCATTAGAAAAGTGTCACTCGTGTTTATAGCGACAGCAGACTGCGCAGTCCACCCACCGGTCAAACGGTACGTACTGCAGAAGTGCTTGCATAACGTGCGTAGAATTTTCTCCCTCGCTTTTTTCTTTTTTCTTCTTTTTTCTTTTTTGTGTGCCAAGGCCTTCAAGATGTTTGAGCGTTTTTCTGTCCGCGTTATAAATTTCACAAAAAAACAGCGGAATAATTATTCATGCGATAATCGCGCTGTAGAGGAAAGGCAGGGGAGGGGGAGGGGGGACGAGGAGGAGGGAACGCTAAAGAAGAAAGGAGTGGGGAGTGCAAGAAAGAAGGGATTTAATACATCATCAAAGATGAAGGGGCAAAGAAGCTGTCCTAATTTTAAATACAGGGATGCATATGTAATGTACATGTGTATTATAAATATATTTATACATGGGTGTGTAGTGTATTCTGTATGTATACGTTTATATACTCTGTATTTAATGGTACAGAATGACACAGAAGTCCCTTTTAACTCGCTTCTTATACAAAACATTTGAGTGCTATGTCGTTGAAACTCGTTTTATTCGAAAGAAAAACCTTCATGTGATTCGATGTAACTGAGCCTACTGAGATATTTAAGAGCGATAGCTGTGTGACCGTGTGGTGCTTAATATCTGCTCGAGTTGTGCTGCGTCCTTTTTGAAAATAGTCCCCGTCAAACTTTTTTGCCGGAGCATGCATGTTTTTCGCCATCTAAGCGATTTAATTACTTGGGAGGCGAAAAACATGCTTGCAGGCGGCGAAAAAGTTAGACTGGGGTGCCACAACTGCAAACCATTAAGCTACACGTGAGCTGAGTATCACGCTGAAATTCTCGGTGTAGATGCATGTGAGTTAAATATCGCATTTGATAGAGCGCAAATAGAAGACATATTTGTGTATGTTCTTGAGTTTGCACTTCCTAGGACTCATTTTAATCTTTTTTCGCCAGGTTGCTAAAATTATTTGTATTCTTTTACTGTGTAAATGTGAATATCTTCAGCAAGACGGAGCCACAGCTCACACTGCAAGAAAAATAAAGACATTGTTAAGAGAGATATTTGATATCACGATTTGGTGACATCTCTTGGTCCCTCGTTCTCCAGATTTGTCCCCATGCTGTGTTTTGTCGTGGGGCTACTTTCAGTCACGAGTTCATCGAACAAAACGAAGAAATTGAAGAATTATATTACTTATAATTGTAAATTAGAATTTAGCTAAACTATCTTCTGATGCGGTAAAGAGTGCAATAGAAACGATAAATAATGGAAACATCATGTAAACGACGAAAAAAAGGAGCCGCAATTTGTAAAAGTTCCCGCACTTCTCATGTAAAAAACATCGTATTGTGTTGTATTGCGTCGCATTTAAAAATATTGTGGTGCCAAAAAAACATACGAATATTTTCCTTCGGGATAAAACAAGTTTCAACATTCTTGCCAACATTATTATTGATTTATTAACAAATTAAAAGGGCCATTCATTTCTGGGCCACCCATGCACAATAAACAAAGGACAACTACCATGTTATGGACCCTAAACAGGACCCATGCGTCATATTTGTTCGTAAATGGAGTCACGCACCAGTAATATGATGGTGTTGGTTACAAGTACTTTGAAGCACATGACCGACCGTTACTGGCGTGACACACACACATACCACCACACATGTAACATACACACGTGACACATGCACACGTGACACATACACACGCGACACATGCACACGTGACATACACACGTGTAACATACACACGGGACATACACACGTGACACATACACACGTGACACATGCACACGTGACATACACACGTGTAACATACTCACGTGACATACACACGTGACACATGCACACGTGACATACACACGTGTAACATACACACGTGACATACACACGTGACACATGCACACGTGACATACACACGTGACACATGCACACGTGACATACACACGTGACACATGCACACGTGACATACACACGTGACACATGCACACGTGACACATACACACGTGACACATGCACACGTGACATACACACGTGTAACATACTCACGTGACATACACACGTGACACATGCACACGTGACATACACACGTGTAACATACACACGTGACATACACACGTGACACATGCACACGTGACATACACACGTGACATACACACGTGACACATGCACACGTGACATACACACGTGTAACATGCACACGTGACACAAGCACACGAGACATATGCACACGAGACATATGCACACGAGACATATACACACGTGACACATGCACTCGTGACACATGCACACGTGACACATGCACACGTGACACATGCACACGTGACACATGCACACGTGACACAGACACAGGACACATACACACGTGACACAGACACGTGACACATACACACGTGACACACGGGACACATACACACGTGACACATGCACACGTGACACATGCACACGTGATACATGCACACGTGACACATGCACACGTGACACTCACCCACGTGAGACATACACACGTGACACTCCACACACGTGACACATGCACACCAGACACGGGACACATACACACGGGACACATGCACACGGGACACATGCACACGTGACACTCACACACGTGACACTCACACACGTGACACTCACACACGTGACACTCACACACGTGACACACACACAGGACACTCACACACGTGGCACATGCACACGTGACACATGCACACGTGACACTCACACTCGTGACACATACACACGTGACACTCACACACGTGACACATGCACTCGTGATACTCACACACGTGACACATACACACGTGACACTCACACACGTGACACATGCACACGTGATACTCACACACGTGACACTCACACACGTGACACATACACACGTGATACTCACACACGTGACACTCCCACACGTGACACATGCGCACGTGACATATACACAGGGGACACTCACACACGTGACACATGCACACGTGACACATGCACACGTAACACACACGTATGACACACACGTGACACACACGTATGACACACACGTGTCACAAGAGCATAACACATCAGGGTTTTATTACGCGGGTGTCTGCATCGGAGGAGGACGCTCGAAAACGCTGCTAGGTTACAAGTTCGGTGGGAAAAGATTTGTGAAATTGCAAAGGAATAATTTCTTAAGTTGTAAAGAAATTGATTTATGAAATTGTAAAGATATTGTTATTTATGTGATATTGTAAGAAAATAGATTTGTGAAATTGTAAAAATATAGAATTGTGAAATTACGAAAGAAAAGATTTCTTAAATTGTAAAGAAATATGTATGTGATGTTGTAAATATATTGATTTGTGAAATCGTAAAGGAATAGATTTGTGAAGCTGTATAAATGTAGGTTTGCAAAATTGTAAAGAAATAGATGTATGGAATTGCAAAGAAATAAATTCAGAAGATTGTAGAAAAATAGAATTTGGAATTCGAAAATTCTGAAGAAATGGAATAGTGAAATTGTGGATAAATGGAATTTTTCGTTTGTATTTAAGCAAATTTTATATTTAGGCTTAAATTTTTAGAAGAAAATTATCTACCACTTTAATGAGTAAGTAATGCATAGATTCCTAATATGATAACGGAAGGTAATTCAATAATTGTTATTTTTCTGAATATATGTTAATATTCCTAATTTAATTTCTAATCATTTTTATGCATTTTTATAATTTAAGGAGTATATTATGTATAGATTTATGCAACAATTTAGTAATTTAGTGAGAAGATTGCTGCAGGCGTATCTAACTTAATAAAGTTTCAGATTCTCTTGTGCTTAAATCCTTTCGAGTCCAAAGCTGAAATTAATCATCTGTTGTTTGAATGTTCCGCGTTAACGCTAGGAATGTTGAGTGATGTTGAATACATTACAGTGTTGAATACATCTTGATTCAAATGTGAAATACATCAGGCGTCAACATGAATAAAATGTTGAAAGTAGCATTTCAACATTGACTAAGATATTGGAAGTCTCGTGCAACTTGATTAAAATGGTAATGCCTAAACCTAATAAATCTACCATTGTTCATTTTGACTATAATGTTGGAGATTAGATGTTTACTTTTATTTAAATGTTGAAGGTTACATATCAACTTCATCAGAATTACGAATCTATGATCTACCAACATGATTAAAATAGTCTTTATGTGACTGGAATGTAGAATAAGTCATGTGACTGGAATTTAAAATAAGTCACGTGACTGGAATAACTCGAATAACGTGACTGTAACAATAACGTAATTGTAATAACGTGACTGGAATAACACTGGACTAACTGGAATAAACACACAGCAGGTGTCCGGAGACGGGCTGGGAGGCGGCAACGAGCTGTACGCCAGCGACCCTCTGAGGGCAGGCGTGCTGCCAGAGTGTGCTACTCAGCAGGTGATGGTTGGGTGCCTGGTGTGAGGGTACCTGGTGTGAGGGTAGGTTTTCTGGTGTGAGGGTAGGTTACCTTGTGTGAGAGTATGGTACTTCGTGTGAGAGTAGGTCACCTGGTGTGAGGGTAATTTTCCTGGTGTGAGGGTAGTTTTCCTGGTGTGAAGGTAGATTACTTGATGTGAGGATAGGTTACCTGGTGTGAAAGTAGGTTACGCTCACCTGGTGGGAGGGGAGATTACCTGGTCTGAGGGTAGGTCACCCTCACCTGGTGTGAGGGCAAAAAATATTTTGTGACTTACTCTTGTCAACTACATAGCGGTGCTCATGACTGGACACGAGTGAAGACGACTGAACATGACTGAACACGACTGAACATGCCCCGTGCAGGTATGCAAAGCGGTGTACGTGCGACTGAACACGACTGAACACGACTGAACACGACTGAACATAACTGAACATAACTGAACATAACTGAACATAACTGAACATAACTGAACATAACTGAACATAACTGAACATAACTGAACATAACTGAACATAACTGAACATAACTGAACATAACTGAACATAACTGAACATGACTGAATACGACTGAACATAAATAAACATAACTGAACATAACTAAACATAACTGAACATAACTGAACATAACTGAACATAACTGAACATAACTGAACATAACTGAACATGACTGAACAAGACTGAACACGAATGAAAACGACTGAACACGAATGAAAACGACTGAACATGACTGAACACGAATGAACATGACTAAACACGACTGAACATGACTAAACACGACTGAACATAACTTAATACGACTGAACACGACTGAACATGCCTCGTGCAGGTCTGCAACGCGGTGTACGTGCGCCTGAACATGACGCAGCCGCTGTGCTCGTGCCCGACGCTGACGTCTGCCTGCAGCGCGTCAGTCTCCGCTGACGACAAGCACACCATCGAGCTCAAGATGGGCCGCAAGACTTCCAAGGTATAAAAGGGACTTGTATAAAATATATTTATACATGTACATATTTTATACATATAAATATATAATAGTGTATGTTGCTGTATGTTTATTGTTATTTTCTTTATTCTTATTATTGTCATTTTGGGGTTTCCTTGCCGTTTTCGAGCATACACAACACCTTTGTTACTCGCTATGTACTATTACCAGTTTAATGTACTCTAATTATGTAAATTAGTAAGCTAGTGTAATGTACACTAATGATGGTAGTGTAATGTACTCTAGTATTACTAGTGTGATATATAAACTAGTATTACTGGTCTATTGTACACTAGTATTACTATTTTAATATGCACTATTATTACTAGTGTGCATTACACTAGTAATACTGTTAATGTAGTGTATTACACTACCATTTCTAGAGTACATTACTGATAACAGTGGTAGTTACCCCTGTACCGTCCAGGTGATCTAAAAAATCCGTTCCCATTGACTGGTCTGACGTGGTATATTCCTTGTGGAATTTGCGCCCTTATGTCTTCTGATGAGGGAAGAGACCACGTTTTTTCATGGGTAAGAGTTTTTAAAGTGCTAATTAAGAAGGTGAGGCTTTGAAAATGCAAGTTTTGAAGGTGAAAGGTTCAAAGCTACAAATTTAATAAGTGCGTATATTAACGGTGCACTTTTTGAAGGTATGCATTTTAAGCACATCCTCCCTCACGTTTCCTTCCCTCACGAACTGAACCAACAACTAACCTCCTTCACGAACAGAACCAATATATAACTTCCCTCACGAACGGAACCAATAACTAACCACCCTCACGAGCCGAACCAATAACTAACCACCCTCACGAAAATAACCAATAACTAACCACCCTCACGAAAAGAACCAATAAATAACCCCGCACACGAACAGAACTAACAACTAACCCCCACGCGCCCCTCTTCTATCTCGCGAACTGAACTAATAACTAACCTCTTTCTCGAATAGAACTCATCAATAATCTCCCTCACGAACCTAACCAATAACTAACCACCCTCACTAACCTAGCCAATTACTAACCACCCTCACCCACCCTTCCCTCCCAAATGGAACCATTATATATCCTCCTTCACGAACAGAACTAATAACTAACCACCCTCACCCACCCTTCCCTCCCAAATGGAACCATTATATATTCTCCTTCACGAACAGAACCAATAACTAACCACCCTCACCCACCCTTCCCTCCCAAATGGAACCATTATATATCCTCCTTCACGAACAGAACTAATAACTAACCACCCTCACCCACCCTTCCCTCCCAAATGGAACCATTATATATTCTCCTTCACGAACAGAACCAATAACTAACCACCCTCACCCACCCTTCCCTCCCAAATGGAACCATTATATATCCTCCTTCACGAACAGAACCAATAACTAACCACCCTCACCCACCCTTCCCTCCCAAATGGAACCATTATATATCCTCCTTCACGAACAGAACCAGTAAATAACAACCCTCACACACCCTTCCCTCCCAAATGGAACCATTATATATCCTCCTTCACGAACCAAACCAACAACTAACCACCCCCACACGCGGCAGGCGGTGACGCTGATCAAGACGTGCGAGCCGGTGTGGAGCGTGCGGGACTGCCGGGCGCCGCGCGACTGGTCCATCCTGGCGCTCCAAAACACCAGGACGGGCAAGGCGCACTACCTCGTCATTTGCAAGTGCCCTGACGGCTCCAAGCTCGGTGAGGCCCAGTGTTACACGGTGTTCAATGTTCAGCGTCGTCGGGGCAGCGATTAGGTTTGAAATTGATGGAATCTTCGGGGCTGCGATTGGGTTCGAATTGTAGTCATTTTTTTATGTATAGAGTCTTCGGGGCAGCGATTGGGTTGAAATCGAATTCATTGTGTTTGAAATGGATGTCTTGAACGATCGATTGAATTCAAAATTGAAGTCACGGGGGCCAAAGTTTTATTTGAAATTAATGTCTTCGGGGCATTGATTAAGTTTGAAATGGAAGTCATTTTCTCTTAAATGGATGTCGAGGTCTCGATTAAGTTTGAAATGGAAGTCATTTTCTTTTAAATGGATATCGAGGTATCGATTAAGTTTGAAATAAATGTCATTTTCTCTTAAATGGATATCGAGGTATCGATTAAGTTTGAAATAAATGTCATTTTCTCTTAAATGGAAATCGAGGTATCGATTAAGTTTGAAATAAATGTCATTTTCTTTTAAATGGATGTCGAGGTATCGATTAAGTTTGATATTGAAGTTGTTGTGTATGAAATGAATGTCGTTTTCTTTTAAATTGATGTCGTTTTATTTGAAATTGATGTCTTCGAGTTAAGTTTCAAAGTTTTCAATGGCCAAAGTTTTGTTTGAAATGGATGTCATCTGCGTAGCGATTGGGTGTGAATTGATGTCATTTGGGTCGACTCGATTTAGTTCTAAATTGAAGTCATGTGACCTACTGGGGTCTTCGCGGTATCGATTCACCCTCTAACGCAGGGATTTTCAAAGTGGGGTTTGCGGACCCCCGGGGGTCCGTGAAACTTTGACAAGAGATCCGCAAAATTAAACGAATTTAACAGTGGATGCATATATATATTTTTTTTCCTAAGGGAAACACATGTGAGGGGGTACTCAGCTCATTTTCTGTACTAAAAGGGGTCCTTTGTTGAAAAAAGTTTAAGAACCTCTGCTCTAATGCCCAAGTTGAGCATACGGTCCTCATCCTAACGTAGCCTCAGCATATCACACCTCGTTAAATTAATTCCCTGAAATGTACTTTAAATTTGAGTTGAATTTTGACTTCAGTTTAACTCGTCGCAGAAAACGTGTTAAGAAATGTCTCGCCATGAGGTAAGGAAGTGTGTGAACACTGAACGAATCAAGTTAGATTATAAGTTACTTTCAGCCTTTCTAACCTTAACAAAGGTGCTCCTAAGAGAGGAAAAATGAAGTTTAAATTTAACATGGAGTTAAGGGAACACGGAACCTATGCATACGGTGCTTTCCCACACAATGCCCTGCTGCGTTGACCCATTGCAGTAAACCAGTAGCGCAGCCGGGGGGGGGGGGGGGGGGGGGCGTAGAAGTCATGGTTTCCCCCTCACCCCCGAAATATTGAACTAGGGGACAACTTCAATCGCCGTTTTTAATAAAAGAATAATGAGGTTGCTGATAATTAATGTCTGCCCCCCTTCCGAAATTATTTGTCTGGAATCCTGGCTCTCTACCCCCCCCCCCCCACCTGGCTTTCTACCCCCCCACCTGGCTCTCTACACCCCCTCCCCCACCACCCCACCCCCGAAATTTTCGGCTGGTTGCGCCACTGCAGTCAACGCATTAAGTTTGAAGTTGAGGTCATGTGGGGTAAAGTTGGGTTAGAAATGGACGTCTTGAGGACAACAATCAGGGTTGAAATTGAAGTTTTGTACGCTACAGTTTGTTATAAAACACAAGTGTTGTAAGACACTATTGAATTTCCATTGTGTTTAATTAGATCAGATTAGATTCAAGTAGATAATTCATTTCGATTTTGAAAGGAAAATTTTCGAGCGAGAGGACAGTCAAGTTTTGAAATATTTTTTTTTAGGGAAGTATTGAATTTAAAACTAGATTCTTGCTGGCGACAATTTAGTACCAGCTTAATCATGCAGGCGAGATTCAGTATCAACTGAATCATGTAGCCTACGACTCAATACCACAAATACTCGTACCAACAACCACCAAGTACGTGGTGACGGTAGTCGTAGAAACTTCGTTTTTAATTATTTATAATATTCAGTCTAACCGATCGCGGTGAACGCGGTAATTACGCGATTGTCTCACATGTTGCACGTGTCGGGCAGACGGTCCCCTCAACCACGACCAGCCCTCGTACGCGCAGGTGCCCGGCATCCGCGTGTACGGCATGATGTGCGTGTCCGCGTCCCTGCGCGCCGGCAGGTTTGTTAGAGGTGAGTTATTTACTTTTGCTTATTTTATTTGGCTGTAGTTATTTTTATTTAGTGAGCTGTTTAGTTACTTTACTTAGGGAGTTGTTTAGTTTTAGTTATTTTGTTTAGTTTTAGTTATTTTATTCCGTGAGATGTTTAGTTTTTGTTTTAAAATAACAAAGGTTAAGTTCTGGAAGCATTGAATTCTTGGAAGCAGAATTCAAGCAGTGAGGTCAATTTCCCTATTCTGCTACAAACAACCTCATCAAACCAACCTTAAAAACTGCGAAAATGCGGTAAGTTATTTAGTTTTTTGGCAATTATTTTTTGTCATTGGTTTTCCTGCCGCTGGTTTCAGGTTAGTTTCTAAATAATTGTAGGCTTTAAGGAAACTATTTTTAAAAACGCGGTCAGTTCTAATGATTTACTGAGGGAATCGCGTAGCTTTTTTATACTTAAATTCGGTTCTAATGATTTACGGAGGGAATCGCCTACTTTTATATATTAAACGTTGTTACTGAAAGAATCGCAAAGCGGTTTTATATGTACTGCGAGTGGCAGTCAGGGTGACTTACATAAAAAATTACAAGCCGTAACATAGGCCTCTTCTACTCACAACCCTTACGTTCAAATTCAACTTTGTGTTGCCAGAGCCTTACTTTGTTGACCAGTTTTTGACTATTTTAAAGCATTAAGGGTGTTTGCTTGAACTTATTGTAGGATCGAAAATTAATAAATATATTCGACATTTTAAATTTGGAGTTTCTCGGTGCTTTTATTTAAGCGAGAAATCTTCATTGAGTCTTTTAGGACAATAGTTTTCTTAGCATACAGTTTCTTAATTACATTCGTCATTGGGAAGAAACATCGCACATCCTACAAATGTAGCCCAAACATTTTGAAATGTAGTATTTTATTTTGCATTACTTTAACTCTTTCACTTAATGCCCTTATGCGCATTTCTCTCACTCTCTCAATTTCTACCCTTTGTTAAATATATGGAAAATAGTTTTGGCATCATGATTTTCAAAGTAGAGCGATTGCTAAAGACGTTGTGCTTTTCTAGAGACGTTCTGCATCACGATTTGAAAAGTCGGGCGATCAATAAAAGCCTTATCACGATTTGAAAAATCGGTCGATCAATAAAGGCATTATCACGATTTGAAAAATCGGGCGATCAATGAAGGCGTTATCACGATTTGAAAAATTGGGCGATCAATAAAAGCATTATCACGATTTGAAAAATTAGGCGATCAGTAAAGGCATTATCACGATTTGAAAAATCGGGCGATCAATGAAGGCGTTATCACGATTTGAAAAATTGGGCGATCAATAAAAGCATTATCACGATTTGAAAAATTAGGCGATCAGTAAAGGCATTATCACGATTTGAAAAATCGGGCGATCAATGAAGGCATTATCACGATTTGAAAAATCGGGCGATCAATAAAGTCATTATGTTTTCCAGAGACGCCGAGCTTCCCATGGTCGAGAGCGGTGGCAGCGCTGACGGACCAGGCTGTGTTGGACGACCTCTTCACAGAAGACGCGCCAGTTCCAGACGCGGGGCCTGGAACTGCGGCCTCTGACGCCACGCAACTCCAGCTCGCCACCGCTAAATTCTTAGACCTCCTTCCAGAGCACGACCTTATGGAGTTAGAAGGATTTCCCTAGATTTAATTAATAAGGGTGACTCTCGGATGCATCAGGCCTCATTACAAAGCGCAACTCGATGGAGTTAGAAGGCTTCCCAATGATTTAATAAATAAGGGTGAGTTTCCGATACGTCAGGCCTCATTCCAGAACTCGACCTCATGGAATTAAAAGGCTTACTCTAAATTTAATAAACAAAGGCAAGTTTCAGATGCGTAAGACATCATTCTTGAACTTGACTTTGTGGAATTAGAAGGATTACCCTAGATTAAATTTACAAAGGCGAGTTTCAGACGGATAAATTTACTAAATCGAATTCAATCAAAAGAACATTTTCCGCAAGGCGGGTTGTGATCATTTGGCTTGGGAGTCGAGCAGATGTGAACATATTGAAGAAAATAGAACTAGCGAAGCTTTGTTGTTATACTCAAAGGATGAAGCGGCATTGAAATTGCATTTTTGCGTCGTGACGTAGCAGCGGTTTTGACGCTGCTTCTTATTTTTTTTAATGTTTCTAGTACGTTGTACTGCATCTTACCCAAAAAATCAAGCACAGAAGCCACATCTATTTACACCTTACTTCATCTCCTTGAGAACTGCTTTACCTTGGGAAAGCCTGAAACTAAAGGAAAGTTTAAAGTTGGCGCAAGCGAAAACTTTCAAACTTTGAAGTTCTTGCGAAAACTACTTAAGCTTGGGGAAGCTCATGCGACTTCAAAGAATGTGAAAATGTGAATGCGACTTCCGGTTTCTCCGGTAAAACAACCGGTTGGGTTATTTTACTGATCTGGAGGGAATTGATTCAGATGGTTTAGAATTGTGGTTCCTAACCTTTTTTCCACCCTATCCCTTAAAGAAATTGTAATCGAACCTCACAACCCTAAAGGAAAAATGCCAACATTTAGCCAAGATCCCAATAATCATTTTCCTGGACTTTTCTTGCACCTCAGGTTGGGTAGCCCTAGTCTAGAGGGAGCTGTTCATTCAACAAGAAAGTACTCGTTCAACTGATCGAAAGAAACCAGATTCAGAAAATTCAGATTTGGCAAAAAATTATTCATTTTTTAGACAGATGACAGCTTTTTTCATTAACCCAAAGAAATATCGAATTTTTCTTCGATTGTGTTTGAAAGCCAATATGTTGATTTTTTGGACCAACTTTTTCAACATATTTGTAGTCTTTATAATACGTTGATTTTTTTGATAAACTTCTTTTGAGATTTATAATCTTTTTCGAATTCTAGTAAGTCGAGAATGGAGCTTTACATCTTACTGTGACTCTGGTGAACCCAAACTAAACATGAAATTAAAATTTCCACCTAAGCTCCAAGCTACTTGTTAAGATGCTTCTCATTTCCGGCTTATATTCCTACTTCTAGAGGTACAGAATTAAATTTGAGTTCTGATACCAATAAATGTGATTATTTGACACTTTGACTGCGGCTGGTAAAATTGAAGTTCAACATTCAACTCAAATTTAAAGTCAACTATTGTAAGGCCTGTTGAAAGTAGCAAACATTAACTGGATCGTGCCTGCATTTGGTTTTGATTTAGTATTATCAAAATTGAATTTGTGACCACTGGTCAGTAAACAGCATTAGGAAAATTCCCTCTGTGACAACCGGTGGCTCATGTCGTAGTCAAAGTGTTAGTGTCAATATCATTAACTGTGATTTAGAAACGCATTTTTTGGTAGTAAAGCAGCTATCCCACAGCGTTTTCACTTTGCCAAGTCCAATCACGCTTTGCTGGAATGACTGTTCTTCAAGTAAGCCTGTGGTGAATCTTGGCTCTTACACTGGAAGATTCCAAACATACATGTCAATTTTTATCTTTTTCCAATACGCCAGTTCTGAATCTTGGCTCTTACACTGGAAGATTCCAAACATACATGTCAATTTTTATCTTTTTCCAATACGCCAGTTCTGAATCTTGGCTCTTACACTGGAAGATTCAAAACAAATACGTCGACTTTGACAAGTTCACCCAACGAAGCAGTGAGGATGCTTTGATTTATTTCAATATATTCCCCTCGTATTGAGCCATATGTGTACCACTCGGTAAATTGTTCATTCACGTACCGGTATTAATGAATGACATTTGTTATGTTTCGCGAACGCTTCAAGAAATAACTGTTATCATACCAGGTGAAATGTTATCGTGCAATTGTATCTGTCACATTTTTTAGGAAGGACAAAAATGCATTCGAGCAGTAAAGTTGCTTTCCCTATTCTGCTACTTACAACCTAACCGAACCTAACCTAACCAAACCAACCGTTAACAAACGCGGTGAACGTGCTAAGTGCCTCGAAGTCGAAAAGTTCGATTTTAGAGTCATTTGATTGTCTTTAGAAGACCCCAATGACTGCCTTTCCAAAACGGAAGATTTCTAATGTACCTACGTAGAAGAAAAATATTCAAAATATAAATATAAATATAAAGTGCCGGTCCTCGAGGGATGCGCCGTCATTGAATGCAAACCTCATTTTACATGAACAAAAATTAGGTATTTAACTAATACAACGCTTGATTTGAGTTGTGTGTAGTTGAGGCTAATATTTGTTCGTGCAAATTGAAGTTAACGTAAGACTGTCTATTTTTTATTTTTTATAAATATGAGAGAGTATATTTTATTTGATATAAATATAGGACCGTCTATTTTTTATTTTATATAAATAAGAGAGTCTATTTTATTTGATATAAATATAGGAAAGACAGGTTTTTATATAAATATAAGACAGTCTTTTTTATATAAATATAAGACAGTCTTTTTTATATAAATACAGGGCCGTATTTTTTATAAAAATATAGAACCGTATTTTTTATACAAATATTGGACCGTATTTTTCATTTAAATATTGGACCATCTGTTTTATATATAAAATAGGACAGTCTGTTTTTAAATATAAATATAGGACTCTGGTTTTTCATATAAATATAAGACCGTCTGTTTTTAATTTTATATACATTTAGGACCGTCTATTTTGCATAATAGGATACCGTATATGCTTTTTACCATTTACCTTGCTTGTCTTGCCTGAAATGAGTGTGGATTTTAGAGATCTATTTCATTTTCCGAACTAGGATTTAGTTTGTACTGCCGTATTATTTATTGAATGGCGATTGATGTTTAAAGCAACGGATATTGGCTTAAACGTTTCTTGTAGAGAAAAGGGCATCGTGAAAAATGACGGAGGAGACAACCATTATAGCGTATCTTACCTCCTAACTTTTATTTCGTAATAGTAATTTCAAAAGACTTTAACCAAACTACTTTCTTCTTCAACTTTGATCTTGTTTCATGAACTTCTTTCTCATCTTACTGTTTCTATGCCCTTTCTGCATAGATTCCGAGTTTCCTTAACTCCATACTAAATGGTGCCTTCTTCCTTCCTCTCTTTGGATCTCATTTGTTGAGGATAGGGAGGCTTAAACTAACTAATAATCTAATCTAATCTAATCTAACCAATCAGTGAACTAAAAGTTTATTTTAGTGAAGGAAAAGTTTACGGATGCTACATACTTGAGCAAAATTTCTGAATAAGTGTTTTGATTATTTGTGTACTAGAAATTTTGACTATTTTTATATTTTTAAGAGCATGGTAACCCACGATCGCTTATGCTGCGCATTTTAAATATATATTTTTTTCGTTTGAAAGAGATTGGTGGTGGTGTGGGAAGTATATCTTTATTTAATTAAAAATCACCGTTTTTAAAAATAATTCATTTCATTACGGCTACGGAGCTGCAGTCCAAAGATCTGAAGCTTTGATAACCTCGCTCTCAAGTATTATTATCACAATATTTGTTATCGCAATATTATTGCCATCGCGTTATGTTTTACGCAATATTTATTATCGCAATATTTTTGTCGCAAGTATTATTATTATCGCAATATTATTGTCATTGCGTTATTTATTACGCAATATTTATTATCGCAATATTTTTGGCGTGATTATTATTATCGCAATATTATGTCACAACATATATTTTAACAGTATTTATTTTTTCAAATGTTATTGTAGCAATACTTACTATCGCAATATTTGTTGGGGCAATTATTATTATCGAAATATTTATTATCGCAAGAATCATTTTCGTAATATTTATTATTATCGAGATATTATTATCGCAATTTCCATTGTCGCAATTCTTATTATAGTAAAATTTACTGACCCTAAACTCATGTACGCAATTATTTATAAATCTAGAGAAACGAAAACATCTTTTTTTGCTCGTTTCCTAGTTTCACACAAACTAACTGACGTAATCAACGTTAATCAATTGATTATTTAATTATTGAAATAATTAGTTAATTAATTGAAAATGAGCAAGTAGTTTGTTTACCTATTGCAATGAATTTCATTAATTAATAGTTCATTAATCAACTAACGTCAACGAGTAAGTTAACGTCATTTTTTTCCTTTGGGTATCGTACTACTTTCATCCACGTGTGAAGTTCGTAACTTTTTGTATCATTTCTTTATGTTTGCATGTCTTTAAAAAATGCATTTACTGCCCACTACATATCTACTTCACCATAAACTAAAGGCCGTTAGAAATTTTTAATCAGATACGTAGGTCGACATGTAGATGCGTAAGTCAACGTGGCTTTAGTTTTTCCAAAATTTTCGATATTTTTAATTCCAATTCTGCCATGTTTTCTGCTCCCAAAAATCTTCCATTTTCTAGGGAAAAATTAGACATCGTTGAGCGGAACAGACTTTCATTTAGTAAATCGAAATGCGTGTGCAGTGAGGTTCTTTAACACGTTCCCCGCGTATTGGGCCATATGTATACCACTCGGTATATTGCTCATTCACGTACCGGTATAGACGAATGACATTTCATTTTTCGCGTATTTTTAAAAACATAACTGTTATTGTACGAGGTGAAATGTTATCGTTCAATAGGTTTCTCCTATTTCTTAGGAAGACAATAAATATTTGCAATCAGTAAAGTCGATTTACATATTCTGCAACTCACAACCGAACCAAACCAACCGTGAACAACCGCAGAACGCGGTGAACTTGTAAAGAAAAATTTTTTAGTGGTGCAGAATTTCTGTGAAATACAAGTGTAATTTATTCTCTATGATGACTTTCCCAGTCTAACTTTTTCGCCAGAGCAAGCATGTTTTTCGCTGCCCAAGCGATTAAATTACTTGGGCGGTGAAAAACATGCATGCAGGTGGCGAAAAAGTTAGACTGAGTCTGTAGGTCTATCAGTGTCATTGAAATATACAGGAACGCCCGACCAATAGAGAGAACAAGGTGTGTGAATATGTTCAATTTTGAATTCAATATGTTTTTTATGTACCTGTATTGCTTTTGTGTATCGCTGAAATCCACTTGAAGATTTGTGTTCTTGTAGAATTGTGCGTTGTGACCACCATATCAAAATCTTGAAATACCACCTGACCACCACACCAAAATCTTGGAATACCACCTGACCACCACACCAAAATCTTGAAATACCACCTGACCACCACAATATTTTCGCTTTCCTAACAGAAGTGTACTGAAATTATAGTTTATAAACATACCAATAATAATGCAGAAATTAATCCTTTCTTCCAGCAGAATTTCTGGTATCACTATGAAGACTTTAAAGTAGGAACTGAATAGTAATGCATTTAACACGTTGACGTCAATCGGTTAAAGTGAAGTTCAACATTCAACTCAAATTTAATGTCAATTTTGGTTAGCTATTTTGGATATAGTAAACATTCACCCGATCGTGACTGCATTTAGATTTAATTATTTATGAAAAATGAGTTTGTGATAACTGGTCGGTCAGCAACATTATGAAAATCCCCTCCGTGGCCACCGGTGGCGCACGTTGCGATCGAAGTGTTAAACATGGTATTACTAAATCAGTCGTATGATGGTGACGTATAAATTTATATGGCGAGTAAAAGTCATGTGATGTGTAGTCTACGTGTTTATTAATTTATTAATTATTTCTTTTATCTATTTAGGTTTTCATTTTTTATTTATGTTTTCATTTATTCATATATGTTTTCATTTATTTATTCATTTATTTATTTATTAACTATATGTGTATTATGCGTTCCAAAAGTTCAGGCGGTGTGGCCTGAACGGAAGGGGTATTTGTGAACCAATACATGATTTATTCAATATTGAACATCCCATACATTCTTTTGAGTAAAAATATTCAAAACCATTAAAAATAAGTGAAATTTAAACTCACGTTTGATATCAAATTCTTGGAAATTAACTATTTTAATTTTTTTGGCTATTTTTTGTCGCCAGCGTCTGATTTATTAGCGTATTTTTTGTTTACATCACTACTTGAAGAGACGAAATTTTCAATTCGTGCTTTTTCAATTTTTTCAGAGTAAATTGAACTTCACTTTCTCTTCTACCTATTTATTGCTGTAACCTTTTTCTATTTATTTATTCATTATTACTTGTTTAGTGCAATTGAATTTTTATTAATTATTTATTTATTATTATCAATTGATTATTATTATCATTACCTGTTTTTACTTATTTATTTTTGCCTATTATTATCATTACCTGTTTTTACTTATTTATTATTACATCATTATTGTTCTTACTTGTTTATTACTTATTTATTACTTATTCATTATCATTATCTAATTATTGCTGTCTTTCGATACTCCTCACTCGAAATTGACTCTAAATGTTTTGAAAACTTCGAATCTTAAAGAAAAATACTCCAGAGCCTCACTTTTTGAATGAAAATAATTTTTTCGTAACTAACAAACAATAGGAAACAATACTTACAAAGTGGCCGAACTCTACAGCATCTATAGGCTGCTTGATAGGTTATATCTTTTGCCTATAATACTTGTGAACTATTATGAAGCTTCTGTATGTTGCGTTGTGTGTTAAATTAACCTCTCACACACACACATACCTCACATACACACCTCACATACACGCTCACAGCCACCCACACACACACACACACGCACACACACACACACACACACAAACACGCACCCACACACTCCTATGCTATTTGTTGTGTACAGTAAAATTTATTCAAGACTTTAATTGTATAAGAAGCAAATTATTATCATATATTTTTAAATTACAAAATAAAGTTACGTTCATAACATCAGTTTCGCTTAACCTTCAGCTCTGCAGTGCTATTGCACCTTTGATTCTCATATAGTAGAGTGTTATTTGTGTTTTTGTGTGCGTGTTCGTGTGTCTGTGTGAGTGTGTTTTTCCCGATAGCGTGTGATGAGTGTGTCTGTGTGTGTTCGTGTGTTTCTGTGTGTTTGTGTGCAAGTTGGTAAGATGTGTAGGTGCTTGTGTGTAGGTTGGTAAAGAAAACCCGTTTCAAAATCAAAAACGCGTATATTTGTGGATGTATAATCCCTACATGGGCTTTTTTTACGGTTGTCTCTCGAAAACATATACTTTCACCGAAAAGAATGTTACGCTAAATCATCGAGTCATGCACAAATTTATCGTAAAATAGACGCATCAGAAATTTTTTAGTTCTAATTCCCGTCTGCAACTACAGCTGTCGAGGTATTCCCGAAGTGACTCGATATTTTACGAGTTTTTTGGACGTGGTCGTTGATAACATTCGTGCATTGCATTGAGTATAACCCAACAGTCTTTAAAATTTCAAACAAGTATTCTTCTCGTAAATTTTAAATTCAAGGCAGACGCAAATTTACGGCAGACGCGGCGCAAATTCAAGGCAGACGCAGCGCAAATTCACGGCAGACGCGGCGTAAATTTACGGCAGACGCGGCGCAAATTCACGGCAGACGCGGCGCAAATTCACGGCAGACGCGGCGCAAATTCACGGCAGACGCAGCGCAAATTCACGGCAGACGCAGCGCAAATTCACGGCAGACGCGGAGCAAATTCATGGCAGCCGTGGCACTAATTTATTGCAAGCACGGAGCAAATTCACAGCAGACGCGGAGCAAATTTACGGATACAGCTTCACGGCAGCCGAGGGGCAAATCACGTCAGACGCGGCGCAAATTCACGGCCGACGCGGGGCAGATTTACAGCAGACGCTGTCACTCGGCCGCCCCTGGCAGGAGCGACATGGCGGACGCAGGACGCGTCGACGCTGCCGAGGGCGTCGCACCAGGACCTTCTGGCACCGACAGCCCCGCTACAGACTCCCTGCGGTCGTTCTTCTTCCCAGGGTCTTCCCCTTTCTCTGAGTCTTTGGAATCATCCTTGTTATCCTTGTCTTTCTTGATATCCTGGTTGTCGCCCTTGTCGTCGTCCTTCTTGGCGTTGGGATCCTTTGAGAGACCAATTCGTTGAGCGAACCAGCGGCACTTCTCCATGAGCTGGTCTTGCATCAGGTTGACTGACATTGACAGCAGAGCCATGCCTGGGGTGCACAACACCACAAATTAGGTTATACCTCCTATAAAGGTTTGGACTCCTATAAGGTAACGCTGCAAAAGTGATAAAGTTAGGTAATGTAACGCTGGAGAAAATATCTGTAGTGTTCAATGAAGGAAACAAATGAGACGTTGAATGAAGTAATGCTGGAGAAAACGAGTGTAGCATTCTGTGAAGGAACAATGGAGTAAACAAATGACAACTTCCCATTGAACAGTTGAGAGAATAAATGAAAACTCCAATGGAGGAACAATGGAGAGAACATGTGAAACATTCAACAATGGAGAAATGGAGTTAACAAATGGAACATTCAATTAAGGAGGTTTGAATTTATTTAGAAAATGGATTCGAAGTTGCTAATATTTACGTTTTTGGCTTCTGAATTCACTGGTATCCTGAGTGTCGTGCCCAGGTCTTTTTAAGTGGTGTCCGGATATTCGATTCAAATTTCAACTTATTTGATGTTTAATGTTTATCATTCATTCATTCATAATTAATATTCCTGTTGCTAGTATGAACAGTTCACCCACCGAACGGCATTTTTTCTACGGTTGTATCTCGAAAATATAATTTCACTGAAATCTAACGCTAAATCATCAAGTCATGCACAAATTTATCGTAGAATAAACTCATGAAAATAGATTTAATTCTAAGCGATGTTGTTTAGTGCTAATTCCTGTCTGCAACTGCAGTCGTCGACGTATCATATTTTCCTACTGACTCGATATTTTACGAGTTTTTTCGGACGTGGTCAGTTGATAATATTCGTGTCTTGAACTTAGGTATAATCTCACAGCAGTACAGAACACAACTGAACACCTCCACTCACCCCCCTCAGGGAGATGCAATTATTGTATCTATGGGAATTAATGCTCCCAGGGGGACAATGTGAGGGCCCGAGCTGAGAGCTAGGTAGTCCTTTTTGTTGAAATAAAATGTTTTTTGTTTTGTGAAGAACCATCTTTTTTCGGTTCACTGCTGCCCTGTTTTTTCAGCACCTACTAATTTCTTCTTACAATTATATCTTATTTCATGAACTTTTTTCTTATCTTACTGTTTCTATGCCATTTCTGCGTAGATTCCGCGTTTCCTTAACTCCATACTAAAAGGTGCCTTCCTCCTTTTTCTCTTTGGATCGCATTTGTTACTGCGGATAGGGAGGCTACAACTAACGACTAATCTAATCTAATCTAATCACTCCACTCACCGAACAAGGGGTACAGAACACAACTGAACACTCACCGAACAGGAGGTACAGAACAACTGAACACTCACCGAGCAGGGGGTACAGAACACAACTGAACACTCACCGAGCAGGGGGTACAGAACACAACTGAACACTCAACAAACAGGAGGTACAGAACAACTGAACACTTACCGAACAGGAGGTACAGAACACAACTGAACACTCACCGAGCACAACTGAACACTCACCGAGCACAACTGAACACTCACCGAACAGGAGGTAGAGAACACAAACAAACATCTTGGCGGTCTCGACAAAGTCAGCGGAGAGGTCGTCCACCATGGCGGTCTCCGGGTAGTAGTCACCGTAGCCGATGGTGGCGACGGTGACGAAGGTGAAGTAGCAGGACGTGTAGAACGGCCAGTCCTCCCACACGCTGAACATGTACGCCCCGAAGATGATGTAGGCCGCCAGCAGCACCAGGTTGATGATGATGGGCACCGTCACCTTCACAACATTGATTAAAGGAACCTTCACAACATGGATTAAAGGAACCTTCACAACATGGAGTTAGAAACTTTCACAACATGAATTTAGGAACTTTCAGAACACGAACTGAGGTTTGGGGGAACCCTGATAATATGGATTGAGGTTTCTGAAAACGGGAACTTTCAGAATATGGATTAAGGTAAGGGGAACCTTCAGAACATGGATTAAGGTTAGGGGAACCTTCAGAACGTGGATTAGGGTTAGGGGGACCTTCAGAACATGAATTAAGGTTAGGGGGATCTTCAGAAGATGGATTAAGGTTAGGGGAGCCTTCAGAACATGAATTAAGGTTAGGGGGATCTTCAGAAGATGGATTAAGGTTAGGGGAGCCTTCAAAACATGGATTAAGGTTAGGGGAGCCTTCACAGCATGGATTAAGGTTAAGGGAACCTTCAGAGCATGGATTAAGGTTAGGGGGAACTTCACAACATGGAGTAAGGTTAAGGGGACCTTCAGAGCATGGATTAAGGTTAGGGGGAACTTCACAACATGGATTAAGGTTAAGGGGACCTTCAGAGCATGGATTAACACGTTAACCACAATGGGTTAAACTGAAGTTCAATATCAAACTCAAATTTAAAGCCAATTTCAGTGTGAAATTTAGAAAACAACACACTATCTGGATCGCGCATTCCTTTAGCTATCATTAAGTATTTTTGAAAATTAAGTTTGAAAATTAAGTTTCAGTTTGAAAATTAAGTTTGTAACTACTGGTCGGCAGCATTATGAAGATTCTTTCCGTGGCCATCGGCGGCTCGTGTTGCGGTCAAGTGTTGAGTAAGGTAAGAAGGGAACTTCTCCGTTCGTTTTTACGTTGGAGGTGTACGGAGATTTTTTTTAGCTTTAAGCGTCTTAACCGAAAGAGGGAGAGTGAAGAGCAAGCGTAGTGCATAGAAGAGTTTCCCCCTTTTACTCGATTTCTTCGTTCACTACGAATACATGTGAGCTGCAGTCAGGTGAAAATGCTCGGGTACAGAGCTGGGATCGAACCAAGGCCTTTCTTGTCTCTATGTTCAATAGCATAAGTTCTTCTGTCGACTTGGCTAAGCAACACAGTTTTCGGACACCCACAGGTTTTAGTGTTTCTCAGATTTTCAAATGAATACATTCTGCAACTGAATACTTCATCGCCTAAATTTTTTTCGTATATTTTAAACATAATGTGTATTGAAAAGCTAAAGCTTGGGGTATTTGACCTGAATAAACATCAAATAGCGTATTCATGCAAGTGAACCAAAAACATTTTAGTTCTCGTTCTACGACAACGAAAATAGATAGAAATTCCGGCCAAGGTGTTTCAGGGTGCACAGGGTATACAGGGTATTTTAGGTTATACAGGGTATTTCAGGGTGCACAGGGTATACAGGGTATTTTAGGTCATACAGGGTATTTCAGGGTGCACAGGGTATACAGGGTATTTTAGGTTATACAGGGCATTTCAGGGTGCACAGGGTATACAGGGTATTTTAGGTTATACAGGGCATTTCAGGGTGCACAGGGTATACAGGGTATTTTAGGTTATACAGGTTATTTCAGGGTGCACAGGGTATACAGGGTATTTTAGGTTATGCAGGGCATTTCAGGGTGCACAGGGCATACAGGGTATTTTAGGTTATACAGTGTGTTTCATAGTGCACAGGGTATACATGGTATTATAGGTTATACAGGGTATTTCATGGCGCACAGGGTATAAAGGGTATTATAGGTTATACAGGTTATTTCAGGGTGCACAGGGTATACATGGTATTTTAGGTTACACAGGGCATTTCAGGGTGCACAGGGTATACATGGTATTTTAGGTTATACAGCTTATTTCAGGGTGCACAGGGTATACATGGTATTTTAGGTTACACAGGGCATTTCAGGGTGCACAGGGTATACAGGGTATTTTAGGTTATACAGGTTATTTCAGGGTGCACAGGGTATACAGGGTATTTTAGGTTACACAGGGCATTTCAGGGTGCACAGGGTATACAGGGTATTTTAGGTTATACAGGTTATTTCAGGGTGCACAGGGTATACATGGTATTTTAGGTTATACAGGGCATTTCAGGGTGCACAGGGTATACAGGGTATTTCAGGGTTTGCCTGGTATTTCAGGCTGAACCCTTGAGTAAACTCACGTCTTTGGTAGACATGTAGTGAACCCTCAAGTGAACTCACCTCTTTAGTAGGCATGTAGTGAACCCTATTTTCAACTCATGTCTTTAGTAGGCATGTAGTGAACCCTATATTCAACTCATGTCTTTAGTAGGCATGTAGTGAACCCTCAAGTGAACTCACGTTTCCAGTAGGCATGTAGTGAACCTTTTATTGAACTCATGTCTTTAGTAGGCATGTAGTAAGCCCTCAAGTGAATTCACCTCTTTAGTAGGCATGTAGTGAACCCTCTAGTGAACTCACCTCTTTAGTAGGCATGTAGTGAACCCTCAAGTGAACTCACCTCTTTAGTAGGCATGTAGTGAACCCTATATTGAACTCATGTCTTTAGTCGGCATGTAGTGAACCCTCAAGTGAACTCACGTCTCCAGTAGGCATGTAGTGAACCTTTTATTGAACTCATGTCTTTAGTAGGCATGTTGTGAACCCTCTAGTGAACTCACCTCTTTAGTAGGCATGTAGTGAACCCTCTAGTAAACTCACCTCTTTAGTAGGCATGTAGTGAACCCTCTAGTGAACTCACCTCTTTAGTAGGCATGTAGTGAACCCTCAAGTGAACTCACCTCTTTAGTAGGCATGTAGTGAACCCTATATTGAACTCATGTCTTTAGTCGGCATGTAGTGAACCCTCAAGTGAACTCACGTCTCCAGTAGGCATGTAGTGAACCTTTTATTGAACTCATGTCTTTAGTAGGCATGTTGTGAACCCTCTAGTGAACTCACCTCTTTAGTAGGCATGTTGTGAACCCTCTAGTGAACTCACCTCTTTAGTAGGCATGTAGTGAACCCTCTAGTAAACTCACCTCTTTAGTAGGCATGTAGTGAACCCTCTAGTGAACTCACCTCTTTAGTAGGCATGTAGTGAACCCTTTATTGAACTCATGTCTTTAGTAGGCATGTAGTGAACCCTCAAGTGAACTCACCTCTTTAGTAGGCATGTAGTGAACCCTCTAGTGAACTCACCTCTTTAGTAGGCATGTAGTGAACCCTCTAGTGAACTCACCTCTTTAGTAGGCATGTAGTGAACCCTCTAGTGAACTCACCTCGTTAGTAGGCATGTAGTGAACCCTCTAGTGAACTCACCTCTTTAGAAGGCATGTAGTGAACCCTCTAGTGAACTCACCTCTTTAGTAGGCATGTAGTGAACCCTCTAGTGAACTCACCTCTTTAGTAGGCATGTAGTGAACCCTCTAGTGAACTCACCTCTTTAGTAGGCATGTAGTGAACCCTCTAGTGAACTCACCTCTTTAGTAGGCATGTAGTGAACCCTCTAGTGAACTCACCTCTTTAGTAGGCATGTAGTGAACCCTCTAGTGAACTCACCTCTTTAGTAGGCATGTAGTGAACCCTCTAGTGAACTCACCTCTTTAGTAGGCATGTAGTGAACCCTCTAGTGAACTCACCTCTTTAGTAGGCATGTAGTGAACCCTCTAGTGAACTCACCTCTTTAGTAGGCATGTAGTGAACCCTCTAGTGAACTCACCTCTTTAGTAGGCATGTAGTGAACCCTCTAGTGAACTCACCTCGTTAGTAGGCATGTAGTCTTCCTCTCCAACCTCCTCATCAATGAGCTGCCTCGCATGCTTCTCCGGCACGCCGGGCGGCAGCTCGGACACGTTCCGACGGGCGCGGCAGCACCGGCAGCAGCAACGACTGCGGCCATTCGAAATGAAGAAGTAAAGACAAGGAAAAAAACAGTTCGTTCCCAATGAAGTACAAACATGAAATATTGATACACTGGTTTTCAAAATACCTTAACATTAACATCCTTAACTGATAATAACACATTGGTATCGTAACACCCGTGTAAAATGTCGAAACAAAAAACGATTGACAGAAAAGCACAACAAAAATGAGTTCCCTTCGTTGCGTAATGTGATTTTGACAGTGCATTTAAATACAAGTAAATGAGAGAACACAATCCTCTTAACGCTTAGTTGAAAAATGCATAACACTTGAAGCTTTGAAAATCAACTCATTTCCGCCTAACTTGTTCGCTCAAATCCCCAACATCACAACCACTGTTATTGGGCTGACGCTGGCATCAGGTTATCACCAACATCAGAATGGCGACTGAACTGCCGTCCGGCGCAAAGCTTCAAAAGTTCCATCAGGGAACAAATTCGATGAGAAAAAAAATTGTGTAAGCATTTTTAGCAAGTGTGCCAAATGGTAGCGCGCGGGGCTGAAGTGGATTAACAAACCAAACGTGAAGGTGTCTCGAGTAACGATAAGAAGTGGTAAAAATAGGTCTGGCGTTTGGAGAAACCTGCGGATACCGTCAGTAAAAGACCTCAGTGCCTCAGTTAGGAGTCAGTGAAGAAACTAACGTGAAATTGTAGTGAACAAGGATAACCTAGTCATAGGTGAACTTCCCTACTGAGTAGATATTGCTTGTAGACCTAGGTGAACTCCCCTTCTAAGTAGATATTGCTTTTAGACATAGGTGAACTCCCCTACTAAGTAGATATTGCTTGCAGACATAGGTGAACTCCCCAACTAAATAGATATTGCTTTTAGACATAGGTGAACTCCCCTACTAAGTAGATATTGCTCGTAGACATAGGTGAACTCCCCTACTAAGTAGATATTACTCGTAGACATAGGTGAACTCCCCTACTGAGTAGATATTGCTTGTAGACATAGGTGAACTCCCCTACTAAGTAGATATTGCTCGTAGACATAGGTGAACTCCCCTACTAAGTAGATATTGCTCGTAGACATAGGTGAACTCCCCTACTGGGTAGATATTGCTTGTACACATAGGTGAACTCCCCTACTAAGTAGATATTGCTTGTAGACATAGGTAAACTCCCCTACTAAGTAGATATTGCTTTTAGACATAGGTGAACTCCCCTTAAGTAGATATTGCTTGTAGACCTAGGTGAACTCCCCTTCTAAGTAGATATTGCTTGCAGACATAGGTGAACTCCCCAACTAAATAGATATTGCTTGTAGACATAGGTGAACTCCCCTTCTAAGTAGATATTGCTTGTAGACCTAGGTTAACTCCCCTTCTAAGTAGATATTGCTTGTAGACATAGGTGAACTCCCCTTCTAAGTAGATATTGCTTGTAGACCTAGGTGAACTCCCCTACTAAATAGATATTGTTTGCAGACATAGGTGAACTCCCCTACTAAGTAGATATTGCTTGTAGACATAGGTGAACTCCCCTACTAAGTAGATATTGCTCGTAGACATAGGTGAACTCCCCTTCAAGTAGATATTGCTTGTAGACATAGGTGAACTTCCCTAATAAGTAGATATTGCTTGTAGACATAGGTGAACTCCCCTAATAAGTAGAGATTGCTTGTAAACATAGGTGAACTCCCCTATTAAGTATATATGCTTGCAGTCATAGGTGAAATCCCCTACTAAGTAGATATTGCTTGTAGACATAGGTGAACTTTTCTACTAAGTAGAAATTGCTTGTAGACATAGGTGAACTCCCCTACTAAGTAGATATTGCTTATAGACATACGTGAACTCCCCTACTAAGTAGATATTGCTTGTAGACATAGGTGAATTCCCCTACTAAGTAGATATTGCTCGTAGACATAGGTGAACTCCCCTTATAAGTAGATATTGCTTGTAGACATAGGTGAACTTCCCTAATAAGTAGATATTGCTCGTAGACATAGGTGAACTCCCCTTATAAGTAGATATTGCTTGTAGACATAGGTGAACTCCCCTACTAAGTAGATATTGCTCGTAGACATAGGTGAACTCCCCTTATAAGTAGATATTGCTTGTAGACATAGGTGAACTTCCCTAATAAGTAGATATTGCTTGTAGACATAGGTGAACTCCCCTACTAAGTAGATATTGCTTGTAGACATAGGTGAACTCCCCTACTAAGTAGATATTGCTCGTAGACATAGGTGAACTCCCCTACTAAGTAGATATTGCTTATAGACATAGGTGAACTCCCCTACTAAGTAGATATTGCTTGTAGACATAGGTGAACTCCCCTACTAAGTAGATATTGCTTGCAGACATAGGTGAAATCCCCTACTAAGTAGATATTGCTTGTAGACATAGGTGAACTTTTCTACTAAGTAGAAATTGCTTGTAGACATAGGTGAACTCCCCTACTAAGTAGATATTGCTTATAGACATAGGTGAACTCCCCTACTAAGTAGATATTGCTTGTAGACATAGGTGAACTCCCCTAATTAGTAGATATTGCTCGTAGACATAGGTGAACTCCCCTTATAAGTAGATATTGCTTGTAGACATAGGTGAACTTCCCTAATAAGTAGATATTGCTTGTAGACATAGGTGAACTCCCCTACTAAGTAGATATTGCTTGTAGACATAGGTGAACTTCCCTAATAAGTAGATATTGCTTGTAGACATAGGTGAACTCCCCTACTAAGTAGATATTGCTCATAGACATAGGTGAACTTCCCTAATAAGTAGATATTGCTTGTAGACATAGATGAACTCCCCTTATAAGTAGATATTGCTCGTAGACATAGGTGAAATCCCCTACTAAGTAGATATTGCTTGTAGACATAGGTGAACTTTTCTACTAAGTAGATATTGCTTGTAGACATAGGTGAACTTCCGTAATAAGTAGATATTGCTTGTAGACATAGGTGAACTCCCCTACTAAGTAGATATTGCTTGTAGACATAGGTTAACTTCCCTAATAAGTAGATATTGCTTGTAGACATAGGTGAACTCCCCTACTAAGTAGATATTGCTTGTAGACATAGGTGAACTTCCCTAATAAGTAGATATTGCTTGTAGACATAGATGAACTCCCCTTATAAGTAGATATTGCTTGTAGACATAGGTGAACTTCCCTAATAAGTAGATATTGCTTGTAGACATAGGTGAACTTCCCTAATAAGTAGATATTGCTCGTAGACATAGGTGAACTCCCCTTATAAGTAGATATTGCTTGTAGACATAGGTGAACTTCCCTAATAAGTAGATAATGCTCGTAGACATAGGTGAACTCCCCTTATAAGTAGATATTGCTTGTAGACATAGGTGAACTTCCCTAATAAGTAGATATTGCTTGTAGACATAGGTGAACTTCCCTAATAAGTAGATATTGCTTGTAGACATAGGTGAACTCCCCTACTAAGTAGATATTGCTTGTAGACATAGGTGAACTTCCCTACTAAGTAGATATTGCTTGTAGACATAGGTGAACTCCCCTACTAAGTAGATATTGCTCGTAGACATAGGTGAACTCCCCTACTAAGTAGATATTGCTTATAGACATAGGTGAACTCCCCTACTAAGTAGATATTGCTTGTAGACATAGGTGAACTCCCCTACTAAGTAGATATTGCTTGCAGACATAGGTGAAATCCCCTACTAAGTAGATATTGCTTGTAGACATAGGTGAACTTTTCTACTAAGTAGAAATTGCTTGTAGACATAGGTGAACTCCCCTACTAAGTAGATATTGCTTATAGACATAGGTGAACTCCCCTACTAAGTAGATATTGCTTGTAGACATAGGTGAACTCCCCTACTAAGTAGATATTGCTCGTAGACATAGGTGAACTCCCCTTATAAGTAGATATTGCTTGTAGACATAGGTGAACTTCCCTAATAAGTAGATATTGCTTGTAGACATAGGTGAACTCCCCTACTAAGTAGATATTGCTTGTAGACATAGGTGAACTTCCCTAATAAGTAGATATTGCTTGTAGACATAGGTGAACTCCCCTACTAAGTAGATATTGCTTGTAGACATAGGTGAACTTCCCTAATAAGTAGATATTGCTTGTAGACATAGATGAACTCCCCTTATAAGTAGATATTGCTTGTAGACATAGGTGAACTTCCCTAATATGTAGATATTGCTTGTAGACATAGGTGAACTCCCCTACTAAGTAGATATTGCTTGTAGACATAGGTGAACTTCCTTAATAAGTAGATATTGCTCGTAGACATAGGTGAACTCCCCTTATAAGTAGATATTGCTTGTAGACATAGGTGAACTTCCCTAATAAGTAGATATTGCTCGTAGACATAGGTGAACTCCCCTTATAAGTAGATATTGCTTGTAGACATAGGTGAACTTCCCTAATAAGTAGATATTGCTTGTAGACATAGGTGAACTCCCCTACTAAGTAGATATTGCTTGTAAACATAGGTGAACTATTAAGTTTAAGAGACGTTGCATCTAAATGTTCCATTAAATGATTCCCACGTTGGTTGGGTTTTCAATTTACTTCTCTGCAAGCAAGAACGAGAAATGTACAAATTTCTGGATTACATTGTAGCGTGAAACTTTAGTATCAATTTTCAATGTAGCCACTTTTCCCATTATTTCTTTAAGCACGTTTGTTACCGCAAACACACCCGCAACTCAGCTCAACGTCTTAACTATTAAGTAGATATTGCTTGTAGGAATAGGTGAACTCCTGTTAAGAATAATCAATTTTGCGAATTGAAGATGAGAATTTAGGAAAACTTTTAATTATATGTAATGATTCTTTTAATTGTCTGTAACAAATTTTGTGCTTGCTTAAAAATTTTTCCGTTGAAATATCTTAGTAAATTCCAGCAGTACGGATGGGTCGCTTCAACATAATGTTACATGCCTGTATGTTTGGGCTCAACAAATATTAAATGTAGTGAGAAAGGCTTTGTGTACATTTGGGCCATAAGCTGTGATGGTTTGAACGATGTCTGTTTACGTTGAGAATTTTGTGGTGTTAGCAATTTCGAACGGCCTCGGGCGAGCCCTTGGAAACTTTAGACGTTCGGAAAAATGCCTACCCAGTCGCAAACAAAACCGCCCTGTTGTCGAACATAGATCGCGACACTTAAGCCTAGAGAGGTTGGCCGACCAACGGTTTGAAGGAGCTTGGGCGTGGGAAGCAGTGATACCAGCACATAGCACAGGAAAGTGGTAGGCGGGCGCTTTCGAAGTTTGGAAGGATCGTATTGGTCGGATATGAGAAAGAGGACAACCCTCAAAAATACGCTAGGTATCGTGATGAACAAAAGGCAGTTCCACAGTCGACGCCGTGACGCGAAGTACAAGAAATAAACGCGGGTGTGTTTGCGGTAACAAACGTGCTTAAAGAAATAATGGGAAAAGTGGCTACATTGAAAATTGATACTAAAGTTTCACGCTACAATGTAATCCAGAAATTTGTACATTTCTCGTTCTTACTTGCAGAGAAGTAAATTGAAAACCCAACCAACGTGGGAATCATTTAATGGAACATTTAGATGCAACGTCTCTGGGAGGGTGAGAGATGCAGTTTCTTGGAAAAAGATATTTGTTTTAAATAAATATTATTGAAATTTATTGTCATTCAGTGATGTAAAAATTGAGATATTTTGAGAGAACGTAATTGGCGCAATCATGATTAACGAGTTATAAATTGATCTTGCTGGTGGGAGGCTTGTGGATTAGAAGTTCACAAGGAAAGGAAAATGCTCGGGAGCTACGAAATTAGCAATTAGCAACAGACATTCTTAGAACTGTGCATAACACAGTGATTTGAACTGAAGCTGTACTGGCTCCTGAATGTGTGGGTTGAAGCAATGACCACATCCTGTGCTGCTGGGAGCGCTAAGATATTGTAGACCTTATTTGTGTTATGTCTATGTGTAAGCAACATACGGGGAGGCTGGCCAGCCTAATCTTTCAGTATAGTCATGTTATGTAAGCCACCTGGCGTATGCAGTTTCTAGATTCCATTACGCAATTGTGCATCATTCCCAATAACATTCATTGTGCGTACGCTTATTGATTTTGTATGACGTATGGCCTAAAATCATAGATGTTAAGCGAATTTAACCTGTGTATTATACCCAATATTAGAAGCAACAGCTAGCAACATCACGAGTGCGCTCAGAAAATGGGCTAAGTAAGTGGGTCGTCTGTCATCAGTGAGTAACGTTTTGTTTTTAGTATATACTGTAATGTTAATTATTTGCCTTGGGCTTGCCCGAGTTTTTTTTGTGTTATCTATGTATCTCATGGAGGTGAGCCAATCCCTCAATTCCGAGAACCTGATCTTCTTACTAATGTAAATTAGTAAGGAGGCGGGACCTTTTCTCGTGACACTCCCCTACTAAGTAGATATTGCTTGTAATCATAGGTGAACTCCCCTACAAAGTCTATCATGACTGTATACAATACTGGCACCATTGCAGTAGAAGTAGTGCCAGTATTGGATGACACACGCACTTGTATTGGATGATGGCATTGGACGACACACCTTTGAAGGCTGATGGTATTGGATAACACTCACCAGTATTGGATAACACACCCCAGTAGAGGACAACACACACCTGTTGAAGTAGGTACCAGTATTGGACGACACACACACACACTTGTATTCGCTGATGATGTTGGATAATACACCCCAGCACCGGATAGCACATCCCAGCATCGGACAACACACCCCAGCACCGGACAACACACCCCAGCACCTGACAACACACCCCAGCACCGGACAACACACCCCAGCACCAAACAACACACCCCAGCACCGGACAATACACCCCAGCACTGGACAACACACCCCAGCACCGGACAACACACCTCAGCACTGGACAACACACCTGCAGAAGTATGTCTCATAAGACACACACTTGTAGCATATATACCATAAGACACACACCTGTAGAAGTATGTACCATAAGACACACACCTGCAGAAGTATGTACCATAAGACACACACCTGCAGAAGTATGTACCATAAGACACACGCTTGTAGAATATATACCATAAGACACACACCTGCAGAAGTATGTACCATAAGACACACACCTGTAGAAGTATGTACCATAAGACACACAGCTGCAGAAGTATATACCATACAACACACATCTGCATAAGTATATGCCATAAGACACACTTGTAGAATATATACCATAAGACACGCACCTGCAGAAGTATATACCATAAAACACACACCTGCAGAAGTATATACCATAAAAAACACACCTGTAGAAGTATGTGAGCGTCTCTGCCATGGCTTCCCCTACGTTGGCGACGAAGAGCAGCAGCAGCGGGCAGCCGATCAGCGCGTACACGATGCAGTACATCTGGCCGTAGAACGTGACTGGCGAGATGTGGCCGTACCCTGCAGACAGTGTAAACATATTGGGAGCGTAGTGTGTACATGGTGTGTACGTGTTGTGTGCGTGTTGCATACTTGTTGAGTACGTATAGTGTTCGTGATGTGTACAAATTGAGTGCGTATTTTGTTCATATTTTGTACATATTATGTACATACTGTGTACGTAGAACAGATTTTCAAAATTTTACTTGGCCACAGCAGTACTGCGAGAGCTTGTGGTGTTCTGTCTCAGGGTACTTTACACTCCGGGCAGACTATGATATCTAAGGACTTTGAATATAAATGTCCGAAGCGAGTACCTGAGGTTCCAACGCACACGACAGGGTAAGAAAACACTACTGGAATATATGCCGTTCTGTTAGGAACATCGCTGACAGTGATGGCATGAGAGGAAAAGATTACTGTCCCGTAGTATCGCTCCAAGAGACGCCTTGGAGGACCGTCAGGCGATGTGGAGTTTCAGCACGGATGCGGTAGAGTGACTATTGAGCGCGAAGCGGCGGTAGAGGCAGTAGAGACTGTTGCTGGCGGAGTGTTTTCGGTGAGTGTTGTGAAAATCGGGGCCGCTGTTAGAAGACTGGCTGAGCTTCTTCTGCACCTCCTTATAAAGGGTCTGGTGAGGTGGTAACGCTCTGAGCACGCGTCCCCATTGGTTGGTGGTTGAGTGCCGCTTAGGCCAATCCGAAAGTCGCCTCGAAGCCCGCCGTTGCATGAGGTGGCGGCTGGTCGCTTGAAGCTTATTTGATGGAAGTGCACAAGCGAACAGCTTGTTCAGACAACCACAAGCTCGTTTGACTACTTAGCTATGCCTCGTGTTGTCTAGAAATCTTCGAGTTAAAGCTGTTTCAAGTGAGGTTAGAAGATTTGTGGCAAAATAACAGTAAATGAATAGAGTAATGAAATAGGGCAATAATGAAATAGGGCGGAAATGATATAATGCGGTAACGAAATATGGCGGTAATGTTAGGTTTGTGCTGTTTGTTTATTGATGAATTTTGTTCAGAACTTGTTTTACGCGCCCTGTGCAGTTAAAAAATAATTCACCGTGAGCACACTCACCGATGGTGGTAATGATGGACATGGTGAGCAATGATGGACATACTCACCAATGATGGTGGATGCCTCACTGATTGTGGTGATGATGAAGACGGTGAGCAATGAAAGTGGACACACTCACCAGTGATGATGGACGCACTCACCGATGGTGGTGATGATGGACATGGTGAGCAGGGTACTCTTAGCAAAGGTCCAGTCCCACTCCCAGCCCTCTACCGTGCCGTCATAGTCGTTCTCCTCGATGGCGGCCATGATCTGATCCTCCAGCATCTGAAGGTCGTCTGTGACCTAGGCAGTGGGGGTTGGGGAGTGGGGGGTTGGGAGTGAGGGGTTAGGGAGTGGGGGTTGGGGAGTGGAAGTTAGGGAGTGGGAGGCTGGAGAGTGAGGGGTTGGAAGTGGGAGTTGGGGAATGAGGGGTTGGGGAATGGGGATTTGGGATTGGGGGTTGGGGAGTGAAGGATTGGGGAATGAGGGAGTGAGGGACTGGTCATGCCCCAGCCATGAGGATTAAACCATTCACTAAACTTATGTTTAAATTATTCATTAGGATACAACTATTGTGTCAATAGGATTTGTGATCTCGGGGGAAGATCCCAGGTCCCGAGCTGAAGATTAGCTATAGTTTTCTTGTTGTTGAAGTAGAATAGGTTTTGTTTATTGTAACGGAACGTTTATTTTATTTTATTTGCTGATGCTTTTATTTATCGATGTACTGTTGTCCTATTCTTCAGTTCCTATTACTCTCTAATTCAACTCTTATCTTGTTCTAATGAACATCTTTCAATTGTCCCATTTTTATGTTCTTGGGATGTTCTTATCTTTTATGTTCTTCGCACTTGGGATACACCAAGTGCGTTGATTCCCCGTTCCCTTAATTCCATACAGCGCCTCCTTCTTTCCTCTCTTGGCTACGCGCTACTCACCTTGGTCGTGAAGTTCTCAGGAGGGTAGTCCTGGCCCTCATAGTACCACCACTTCTGGGAGAGGTAGTTGATGGTTTGGTTGATGCTACGAGCCTTGACCATTTTCTTTTGGTACCGCTTCTCTTCGGCGCCGTGCTCGATCTCTACGAATACTATCGCTCCTGCCAGGTGAGAAGAACGAAACATAATGAATAGTTTATTTTCAATACGGTTATTAAATTCATCATTGAATTTTATAGACAGAAAGAAAAAAGGAGTGTATGTATATGTATATATATATTTATATATACATAGACACTTATCCTGTCATGAAGGACTCTAACCTAAAATGTTTATGTATACATATACATGCAAATACATATATATATATATATGTTAACCTATTTTATCTTGGAATAGATTAGGCTAGTTTCAGTTAGTAAACTCAACGCTTAATTTTGTCGCGGGTCAACACTTGACAGCTTTACTGTAATATAAACGTTTTAACATCGAGGGATCCTGGCATCACCCCAGAATACAATGAAACTAATTATAAAAACTTATTAGGATCTCTTACACTGTGTGAGCATGTACAGTCACACCTTTCAGCTGTGGAAGTGTATACAGTCATATCTGTCGGCTGTACAATCATGTACAGTCACACCTGTCAGCTACACAAGCGTGCACAGTCATACCTGTCAGTTGTGTAAGTGTGCACAGTCACACCTGTCAGTTGTGCTAATGTGCACAGTCATACCTGTCTGCTGCGTTCATGTGTACAGTCATACCTGTCAGTTGTGCAAGCCTGCACAATCACACCTGTCAGCTACACAAGCGTACATAGTCATATCTGTCAGTTGTGTATGTACGGGCACACCTGTCAGCTGTACAATCATGTACAGTCACACCTGACAGCTATGCAATCATGCACAAGCGTACCTGTCAGGTTGACCGGAACCAGCCACCAAGTATGACAACCACTCACCAGCAGTGGTCAAACCTTGGTCAGATCGATGTTGCCTACAGCAACCAACGCTGTGCGGTGCTGTGACCCAGTACATATGCTGTGCAGTGTATACACATAGTGTACGTGGTGGGTATGTCACTCATATCCTGTATATATGTGTGATATACAGCGTGTGTACATCACACCCGCTGTGATAATATTTTTGGAACACTTCTGTCCGTGCACTATACAGGATGTCCCAAAAAAAGCAGACCAAACTTTGAATTGATAAAGATCCCGTTCGCTTCGGGGTATGAATGGAACTTAAAAGTTTAAAAGTAAAAAATCATAACACATCAATAATCAATGTCTCATTACAATGAATATCAACAATAACTGCAGGGCTACATCAGTTCAAAATTCGGTTTGATTTTTTCAGGACACAGTATACAATAATTTGTATTTGTCAAAGGATCTACGCTAAAACCCTCAAATGAGTAAAAGAATGTTTTATGGAGAGAATTGATGCATGTGTCAATGCAGAGGTAGTTGATGGTTTGATTATGTTGGATAAGATTGATATACATGTGCATTTTTATAATAACCTGGACGGTGCGTGACTTGTGGGATATACGATTGTAAATGTTGGCGCTCCTAGTACACTCGGAGAAATTCTGACACACTTGAGTGTGTCAAACTGTTATTCTGACACACTTGTGTGTGTCAAACAACTATTCAGAAAAATCTTGGTACATCTGATGTACCACCTTAGATCTCTTGTTCCAGCGGTTAGGAAAGCCAGGTTACATATTTACGTTTCACGAGGGGAAATTTTTCCCGTTGATAAGTGGGCAGTATTTGAAATTCATAAAAAAATATTTATTACACTACTGAATGCTGAAGATATTCCCTATCAAAACTTCAAATTGTAAGATATAGTCAGCAGTTTTGTGCATTCATTAGCTTGCGGAACTGAAACATTCACGTGAAATGGCACTAACTTACGCGTTGGTAACACGTGTGTCGCATAGGCCCATGACACACCTAAGTGTGTCACAATACATTGTTTAACATTGCATTTTAGTAGCACAATTTTGAAATTTTTTTCAGAGTTTATGATGTACGTTATGGGTACGTAGTTGCTGTATTGTGTTCATGATGTATATATCAATATATATGTTTCATTTATTCGTGATTTATATATAAAAGAGTTCCCTGTGCATATGCATTACTACTGTGTATTTATGTATGTGACTAGTGTAGTTATTTCTTGATCAATAAAACCTTCCTTCAAGCATACGTTTCCTAAGCCCCCCATTAGATATAGTTAGAGCTACACCCACTGTGCAGACCAGCACTCACTGTGAAGAGCAGCACTCACTGTGCAGAGCAGCACTCACTGTGCAGAGCAGCACCCACTGTGCAGAGCAGCACTCGCTGTGCAGAGCAGCACCCACTGTGCAGAGCAGCACTCACTGTGCAGAGCAGCACTCACTGTGCAGAGCAGCACTCACTGTGCAGAGCAGCACTCACTGTGCAGAGCAGCACCCACTGTGCAGAGCAGCACTCGCTGTGCAGAGCAGCACCCACTGTGCAGAGCAGCACTCACTGTGAAGAGCAGCACTCACTGTGCAGAGCAGCACTCACTGTGCAGAGCAGCACCCACTGTGCAGAGCAGCACTCGCTGTGCAGAGCAGCACCCACAGTGCAGAGCAGCACTTACTGTGCAGAGCAGCACTTACTGTGCAGAGCAGCACCCACTGTGCAGATCAGCACTTACTGTGCAGAGCAGCACCCACTGTGCAAAGCAGCACTTACTGTGCAGAGCAGCACTTACTGTGCAGAGCAGCACCCACTGTGCAGAGCAGCACCCGCTGTGCAGAGCAGCACCCGCTGTGCAGAGCAGCACTTACTGTGCAGAGCAGCACCCACTGTGCAGAGCAGCACTTACAGTGCAGAGCAGAACTTACTGTGTAGAGCAGCACTTACTGTGCAGAGCAGCACTCACTATGCAGAGCAGCACTTACTGTGCAGAGCAGCACTTACTGTGCAGAGCAGCACTCACTGTGCAGAACAGCATTTACTGTGCAGAGCAGCACCCAATGTGCAGAGCAGCACTTACTGTGCAGAGCAGCACTTACTGTGCAGAGCAGCACCCACTGTGCAGAGCAGCACTTACTGTGCAGAGCAGCACTTACTGTGCAGAGCAGCACTAACAGTGCAGAGCAGCACTTACTGTGCAGAACAGCACTTACTGTGCAGAACAGCACTTACTGTGCAGAGCAGCACCCACTGTGCAGAGCAGCACTTACTGTGCAGAGCAGAACTTCCTGTGCAGAGCATCACTTACTGTGCAGAGCAGCACTCACCGTGCAGAGCAGCACTTATTGTGCAGAGCAGCACTCACTGTGCAGAGCAGCACTCACTGTGCAGAGTAGCACTTACTGTGCAGAGCAGCACCCACTGTGCAGAGCAGCACTCACTGTACAGAGCAGCACTCACTGTGCAGAGCAGCACTCACTGTGCAGAGCAGCACTCTTCCACGGCAGTGTAGAGCAGCACCCACCCACAGACAGCAGTGCAGAGCAGCACTCACTGTGCAGAGCAGCAATCATCCACAGCAGTGTAGAGCAGCACCCACCCACAGCAGTGTAGAGCAGCACCCACCCACAGCAGTGTAGAGCAGCACCCACCCACAACAGTGCAGCGCAGCACTCACCCACAGCAGTGCAGAGCAGCACTCACCCACGGCAGTGCAGAGCAGCACTCACTCACAGCAGTGTAGAGAAGCAATCACCCACAGGAGTGCAGAGCAGCACCCACCCACAGCAGTACAGAGCAGCACTCACCCACAGCAGTGCAGAGCAGCACTCACCCACGGCAGTGCAGAGCAGCACCCACAACAGTGTAGAGCAGCACTCACCCACAGCAGTGCAGAGCAGCACTCACCCACAGCAGTGCAGAGCAGCACTCAGCCACAGCAGTGCAGAGCAGCACCCACAGCAGTGTAGAGCAGCACTTACCCACAGCAGTGAAGAGCAACACCCACAGCTGTGTAGAGCAGCACTCACCCACAGCAGTGCAGAGCAACACACCCACAGCAGTGCAGAGCAGCACTCACCCACAGCAGTGTAGAGCAGCACTCACCCACAGCAGTGTAGAGCAACACCCACAGCAGTGCAGAGCAGCACTCACCCACAGCAGTGCAGAGCAACACTCACCCACAGCAGTGCAGAGCAGCACCCACAGCAGTGCAGAGCAGCACTCACCCACAGCAGTGTAGAGCAGCACCCACAGCAGGGCAGAGCAGCACTCACCCACAGCAGTGCAGAGCAGCACCCACAGCAGTGCAGAGCAGCACTCACCCACAGCAGTGCAGAGCAGCACCCGCAGCAGTGCAGAGCAGCACTCACCCACAGCAGTGTAGAGCAGCACCAGGAAGAACAGCCCCACGTGACTGAAGAGCAGTTTGCACACAACAGACGACGCAGGTTTTTTGTTCTTGTAAGCAAAGGCCGAGTCGTCCTCCATGGCTGACGGGATCTGATCCTCTTCTGTCTATGTAGGGTTCGATTCTCTGCACCTGGAAACGCTCCGAGTTATGTTTTTGAACTTATTTACGGGTTTTATCTTTCTTTACGTATTTTTGGATTTCTTTGCGATTTTTTTTACGGTTGTGGAATTTCTAAGATAACTCCTGCGCAAAATAAAAGGTTTCAAAGATAAAAGACGGGTTAATCGTTTTTTTTATTGGGTGTTTACTGATAAATTTACTACCAGATAATAATTGTCAGCAATCTTTTTATTCTTTTACTTGAAACTGCAACTGAAACTGGCCCCAATTAAGCTCAACCACATCTTCTTTACTGATCGCTCCATCATTGTATCGGTTTGTGGTAACGGTTTTTCATTTTATGCTTGTATGTATGTTAACGAACTAAAAATTTTCTGGTGTAAATTTTAAAAAACCAATGATGGTTTTTCTATAATCTTAATTAGACATGAAATGTTTCCATTCTTCCTTCCTATTTTCAGCTTCTTCCCCTAAGGAGAGGGAGTGGGTGAGTAGATAATGAGCTCATTGAGTTACTAAGTTCCCCATGAGTTCCCCGATCTTATGCGTACCTCAACATATCACTACTATGAATGGAGCCCCGTCCTTCCGTCCGTCCGTCCGTGTGCCACACCCACCAGCCTGCAGTGTGTGATGAGCGTATCTGTGATACAAGCTTCATCAACCCCACAATTTCGGTGCCTTAACCCGGCAGATTGGGAGTCGGAATGCATGTCACGTGTATTGGTAGGTTAGATTAGGTTATATAGAATATCACGTGTATTGGTAGGTTAGATTAGGTTATATAGAATATCACGTGTATTGGTAGGTTAGATTAGGTTGTATAGAATATCACGTGTATTGGTAGGTTAGATTAGGTTGTATAGAATATCACGTGTATTGGTAGGTTAGATTAGGTTGTGTAGAATATCACGTGTATTGGTAGGTTAGATTAGGTTGTATAGAATATCACGTGTATTGGTAGGTTAGATTAGGTTGTATAGAATATCACGTGTATTGGTAGGTTAGATTAGGTTGTATAGAATATCACGTGTATTGGTAGGTTAGATTAGGTTGTATAGAATATCACGTGTATTGGTAGGTTAGATTAGGTTGTATAGAATATCACGTGTATTGGTAGGTTAGATTAGGTTGTATAGAATATCACGTGTATTGGTAGGTTAGATTAGGTTGTATAGAATATCACGTGTATTGGTAGGTTAGATTAGGTTGTATAGAATATCACGTGTATTGGTAGGTTAGATTAGGTTGTATAGAATATCACGTGTATTGGTAGGTTAGATTAGGTTGTATAGAATATCACGTGTATTGGTAGGTTAGATTAGGTTGTATAGAATATCACGTGTATTGGTAGGTTAGATTAGGTTGTGTAGAATATCACGTGTATTGGTAGGTTAGATTAGGTTATATAGAATATCACGTGTATTGGTAGGTTAGATTAGGTTGTATAGAATATCACGTGTATTGGTAGGTTAGATTAGGTTGTATAGAATATCACGTGTATTGGTAGGTTAGATTAGGTTGTGTAGAATATCACGTGTATTGGTAGGTTAGATTAGGTTGTGTAGAATATCACGTGTATTGGTAGGTTAGATTAGGTTGTGTAGAATATCACGTGTATTGGTAGGTTAGATTAGGTTGTATAGAATATCACGTGTATTGGTAGGTTAGATTAGGTTGTATAGAATATCACGTGTATTGGTAGGTTAGATTAGGTTGTATAGAATATCACGTGTATTGGTAGGTTAGATTAGGTTGTATAGAATATCACGTGTATTGGTAGGTTAGATTAGGTTGTATAGAATATCACGTGTATTGGTAGGTTAGATTAGGTTGTATAGAATATCACGTGTATTGGTAGGTTAGATTAGGTTGTGTAGAATATCACGTGTATTGGTAGGTTAGATTAGGTTGTATAGAATATCACGTGTATTGGTAGGTTAGATTAGGTTGTATAGAATATCACGTGTATTGGTAGGTTAGATTAGGTTGTATAGAATATCACGTGTATTGGTAGGTTAGATTAGGTTGTATAGAATATCACGTGTATTGGTAGGTTAGATTAGGTTGTATAGAATATCACGTGTATTGGTAGGTTAGATTAGGTTGTATAGAATATCACGTGTATTGGTAGGTTAGATTAGGTTGTATAGAATATCAGCGGTTGAGACTTGGCAAAGTATTGGAAAGCCATAGAATAGCATGGAAAATAATGGGAAAGCCAGGTTGAAGCTCAGTTGGTCTTATATCTAATCCTGTCATTTTTTTGACGGGCCGTGTGCACTTGTGAAGATAAAAATAGTCTGAATTGTTCATAACTCAAATCAAGTTTCGTGACATTAACGCAGCTGATTCATGTTTTTTCAGTACGAATTGAGGTTTACGTGAGATACGTGGCAAAATTTTCGACTGTTCGTCATAACCAATACTATTTAAGAAAACGCCAGGTGTCTCCTTAAATTGTAAATGAATAATTATATTTACTTATATTTTTGTGCGTTATTTCTCCTATGTTATTACAATAGGAATCTCATTGAACACAATAAATTGGTTGGTGCGTGTGTCTGTGACGCTCACAAGGACGCTCAATGACCGTATCTGTGATGCGAGTTTCACCAGTGCACAAGTACAAGAATATTTTAATCGCGGATGATGGCTTTATTTGTCTGTCGTCAAATCTGAAAAAATTGTCTAAAGAAAATGCCGAATTCCGTTATTTTTGACGGGTCGTGTGCGCTAGTTAATTTTTAATCCGCCCGAATTAGTTACATAACTTCCAATATTTTTTATCAGATTTCGTGAACTTTCATCATATATTGTTACCCCACGTCAACTCAGAGAAAATCAAACCGACACTGCGCGGGATCCACGGTCCGACTGAGGTGTCGTGTTTACATGTGACCACAGCAACGACCTCTGACGGACAGAACTGCCAGGCAGCGAGAGGCTCGTCGTGGCTGTTGTCTAGGGAACGCTCTGGGCCCATGGCAGCCCATGGTGAACTTCCCTCACAAACGAGAGAGACTGCACTCATCACTATTCTATTTCAACTAATGGAAGGCTTACCAAATATTTATCTATGAAAAATCAGTGATATGTATTATATCCCCTTTATTGGAAATAAACTGTTCTTCTTTCCTTCTTGTCTTTTCAATTATGGGTTGCATTCTTCGTATAATAAATTTTTGTAATATATCTTATCTAAACTACAGCGTACGTGAGGGGATTCTAAATATTTTACTACGTCAAGACTAAATCCAACGTGTTAAATTTCGTGTTATGTAATGACTATAAGCAATACGTGCTTATTTTGTGCTCATTGTAGCCTTGGAGTGAAAGTACCCACCCTTCCATGAATGTGTCGAGGGTTCGAATCCCGGCGCTGGGTGGCGACTTTCTCCGTTGGGTATGGGGGAAAAACTCAAAGCACAATACCCCACTCTACCCAGGTGTCTAAAATGAGTACCAGTCTTGACCGGGGAAACCGTCATGGCGTCCTGGCGTTAGTTATAAGGCATGTGAAAAACCAATGCACAAGGTGATATGTATCAGGCTTGATTGGAAATAAAGCATCCTTAGATGCCGATGTATGTTGTTTGTTGCACGGTGGCGACCATGTAAGTAACTGAACAAGACAATTCAAGTTTTATTAGTACTCCTCGTATGGTTTGTCTATCCGTAGACCACGTATAGTTTGTCTATTAGTACTCCTCGTATGGTTTATCTATCCGTTGACCAGACCACGTATCTATCAAACTTTAATATCTATAATTTAGAAATGAATTTCGAGTCAAGCTATTTTTACCCGTTATATATGAAGTCTACACTACACTTCCAATAAACAAGTTCTTTACACTCTACTACTCGTACATATGGAGTAATCTGAAGTAATTTGACAATTTGGATCATTTGTGGTGCAAATGATTGCCATTACATTGGATAAAAGGGGATTTTTCATCTGTCTGTAAACCATAGAATAATTCTACAAAATTTTGAAATGTTAGCACCATCTAAAAACTTTACTTCTCGTTCGGCTTTCTGTTCTTTCTCATATTGGCATGAATGCTTATTTTATTGTTTTATTCGTAGAGTAAAATGCTTTGGTTAGCTTTGTGCAACAAATTTTACTCGCTTCAGACTGTCAGGAATATTTTATACCAGCTTTATATCGGCAGGAAATCGTCAATTTGTTGTGAGGGAAAGAAATATCGCAGAAGCGAAAGAGTGTCAATGTAAGTTGACGCTGTCCGCCTAAGCTTTTTTTTATCAATGTGTCATTGTTTTCTATTTTACACGTATTATAAGCGTTCTTAATGTAAAATTAACTTATCCAAACGAATAGATTTTCATGTTTTTCTTTCAATATATTCTTTCATCATTGATGTGATTGTCCTGGGGCCCATGGACATCCCCATCTTTGTTTGGATCTGACCGAGGGGGTATAGCCAGTCCTCACAAGACCTCGACAAGCATCTGGGAAAAATTATGAGAGGGATAATAAGGCACTTTGGACTCAGCTTTAGTGAATGGTTTTATTTGAAGGAGCCGGGAAGATCCCGAGACTTGATCCTGCGGATCGCCGAGACTTGATCCTGCAGATCTTGACTGAAGATACTTCGCAGTCCTGAGGCAGTCACTCCGGCCGGTGGACGAGGTGTTAAGTGTATTGGTTTCAGAATATTCAATTTACTGAGGGCAATTTTTAAGCAAGCACAACAATCGGTGCGTTGCTCTTTAGGTGGGCAAAGCCTGCTTAATTTTGGAGCAGGTGAGTTTGATCACAGGTGCCGAGCCTGATGGCGATGATGACTCTTCGTTTGAATAGTAATTAAGATCCAGGCACGCTGAATTCGGTAAATGAGAGGATAATTCAATTGTGCCCGTAATTTTAGGCAGTTGAGAATTAAGGCCCGTAATTAGAGAATATATAAGGCTAAAGGCCCAGAGCATAGCCAAATCTAATCCAAGTAGAGAGTCCCAAAAGCGGCCCAGGGAGAATGTTGTAAGTGGTGTGTGTGATGACGTTGAGGTCAAGATGATGTTCGCACGCTAAAGCCACAAGCAAGAGTGAGTCAGTTCAAGTGACGCTCTTCGATGTTGCCGTATCGGGCTGCTTTAAACTCGAAATGTCGATTGATTATTTGATCTCTCATGTATTTACACAACTTCTTCAATGATTACGAATTAGAAGTAGAAAATAATTAATAATAAATTATAGTAAGATTTTTAATGCTAATGATTAATTTTATTTAAGTGCGAATGGGAAAATTCATAATTCTTACGCTTTGTAGCGATATGCTACATTACCCCCCAAGGCGCAGACCGAAAGGTCCACCCGCTGCAATCATTTGTAGCGGGAAGGAGGTCTAACTACGCGACCCTGCCGGGTTCGGCAGGTGGAAAATGTTACTGAGCGGGGAAGTTTCACCAAACGGGTCTGCAAATTTAGATCGGCCAGAGTTCTAGGAACACGAGTTACTGCAGCGGGCTCGTCTGGTCTATCCAGACTTGTCGCTGTTTCAGTAAGAGGGCTAGAATTAGAATCTACGACAGGCTTAGAGGTAGGGTTTGAATGTACAGGCACATAGAAAGGATTACACTCAAGTTGACTAGGCAATAATGCAGCCAACTGAGGAAGCTGAGATGGTAGATATGATCGAGTCTCAGTGGAAAGGGAATTCTGTGGAGAGAATGATGATTTAGCAGTTACACTATGATCGGAAGTATACGCGACTTTTAATCGATCAATGCTCACGGGGTCATGTGAACCCGATCTTTCCAGGACAAAATACTTGGGCGTGCGTTTGATTATTTTGAATGGGCCATCATAGGGGCGCGTGAGCGTAGGTTTGATGGCGTCGTTTCGGACGTACACATGTGTGCAGTCCTGCAAGGCAGGATCCAGTTTGTCCTCAGTCTGGGGCATTCGCGGAGCCACATACTTGATCTGGCGCATGCAATCTTTTAGGCAGGTTACATATGCGGAACGGTCAGCGGATGAAAATTCAGGCAAAGGTTTTGGGTCAACAATGTCGCCGGGGAGACGGAGTGTTTGACCATATAGCATCTCTGCTGCTGTGCACTGCTGATCTTGTCGGTACAGATTGCGAATGCTCAACAATACAACTGGAAGTCTGTCAGTCCAATCATTGCTGCAGTTTAAGCAACGTAATGCCGACTTTAAATCTCTGTGGACTCTCTCAATAAGTCCGTTTGACTGTGGATGATAAGCAGTAGTGTTTACGTTTTCACACCCTAAGGCAATGCTAAGCTCACTCCAGAATTTGGAGGTGAATTGTGATCCCCGGTCGTGTGTGACCCTTAAGGGAACACCAAATCTAGAGATCCAGTTGGACATGAAAGCGCGCGCTACAGTCTCAGTTTGGATATCAGGAAGAGGAACAGCCTCAACCCAACGTGTGAACCTATCAATGATGGTCAACAAATAAGAATGACCGCACGATAAAGGCAAAGGACCCACCAAATCTAGGTGTACAGAGTCGAACTTGTGACCTGTGAATGCAACTCTCTGCAGCGCTGCACGGTTGTGTTTCACCACTTTACTACTCTGACATGCATGGCAATTTTGCACAATTTGCTTGACCTCCTTACGCATTGCTGGCCAGACGTAACGATCAGAAATCAAACGCAATGTACGGTTAATACCAGGGTGTGAGAAGGAATGATAGTGGAGGACAGCTACTCTGCGGAGAGTCGCGGGAAGATACAAACGAGAAAGTCGCTCGGCATCACGGTACACGCCGTCAACCAAGGTTAACTTCAGAGAGGAAGTGTTAGAAGGTTTGAGAAGGTCCTGAAGTTCAGGATCCTCCTTCTGCGCGCTTTCAATGTTGCCGAAAGTGATTTCACCACTGGTTTGGACAGTATTTATGCGCGATAGACAATCAGCGACAGTATTGTCCAACCCTTTTATGAAACGGATGTCAGTGGTAAACTGACTTATAAACGACAAATGTCGCGCTTCTCTCGGGGAATGTCTTTCAGAAGGCATCTTGATCGCTGAGGTCAGAGGTTTGTGATCTGTGTAGATCACAAACTCCCTCGCCTCTAGAGCATAGCGAAAGTGTCTCACAGACAAGTAGATAGCAAGAAGTTCCCTACCGAACGCGCTATAAGCACGCTCAGTGGGCGACAGCTTTTTGGAAAAGAAGGCAAGAGGAGAGATGTTAGTACCTACTTGTTGTTGCAACACAGCACCTACGGCGGTACTGGATGCGTCAACAACGAGGCTAAAATCAGCATTAGCAATAGGGTAGGATAATTCAGTCGCGGAAGCTAACTTGTGTTTTATTTCCTCAAAAGCTTTGCGCGCTTCTTCTGTCCATTTTACCTCAATAGATTTTCCTTTTCGTTTCGGTTCGAGGAGGTCAGACAAGGGCGCTAAAGTTTGGGCACAGTTGCGTATGAAACGATGATAGAAGTTAACAGAACCTAGGAACCTTCTTAGTTCCTTCTGGGTCTGTGGAAGAGGAAAGTTTTTGATCACTTCTACTTTGTAAGGCAAAGGTTTTAGACCTAGGCTAGAGATTTCATGACCTAAGTAAATCAGTGATGGCTTTCCGAGCTCGCATTTTGCAGGATTTACGAGGAGTCCATTGTCGGACAGTCTTTGAAAGACGACCCTAAGATGGTCTTTGTGCAACTCCGGGGTTGTGGATGCCACTAGGATGTCGTCTAGATAGACATAGGCGAAAGTGAGATCAGAGAAAATTTCAGCCATGTGCCTTTGGAACGTTTGAGGAGCGTTCCTCAAGCCATATGGCATCTTGGGGAACTCAAAGAGACCAAACGGAGTGATTACCGCGGTCTTCTCAATTGCGCTTTCCTCAAGTGGAATTTGATGGAAAGCGTGCTGCAAGTCAATTTTTGAGAAAATTTGTGCTCCCTCTAAATTTGCACTGAAATCATGAAGGTAAGGAATAGGGTAGCGATCAGGTAGAGTAACGGCATTCAACCTGCGGAAATCCCCGCACGGTCTGAATTCACCGTTAGCCTTGGGTACTAGCAAAAGAGGGCTAGCCCAAGGACTTTTGGAACTGCGGATAATGCCATTTTCGAGCATGCGCGCAAAATTCTTTCTTGGCTAACGCCAATCGGTCAGGCGGCAATCGCCTAGCACGGGAGTAAACCGGCGGTCCCGTCGTCTCTATGAAGTGCTTTGTGCTGGTCTGCATTTTCGTAGAAACTAAATTAGAATTTGTCAATGCAGGAAAATCTTTTAGTAATTGCTCAAACATGCACTCTTGTTTGAAAGCGATTGAGAAGGAATGCAAGACATTAGCTCTAGTTATGCCACAAGCGGGAATTGAGATCTGTGTCTCCTCGTCCCTAATTCTACGGTTTTTAACATCTACAAGTATGCCAAATTTGGCTAGAAAATCAGCACCTATTATGGGCTCTTGTACTTCCGCGATCAGGAATGTGAAACGAAAGTTTCGCCTCAATCCCAGACTGCACTCTAGTACTCTTTCACCGTAACAAGGAATTGGCGTGCCGTTTGCGGCGCGTAATGTCGCCAACAATGGATTGTTTTTGTCTTTCACCGTGGCTGGGATAATTGACACACTGGAGCCAGTGTCTATTAAAAATCGGTATTTGGTGACGGGATCGTGAATGGTCAAGAGGCGAGTAGTCTGGGAATTCGGCAACGCAGTACTCGCTACTATGCGTCGCTGTTCACGTTTCCCGAAGTCATTTCGGTATAACGAGGACAGTATCTAGAGGCACATTTGCGAGCTTGGTCACCGAATTTCATGTGGTACCAGCATAGATTGCTACCGGCATCACGAGAGCGCGACCGAAAGCGACGGTCTTGATTTGACCTATCATAAGATCTACCTCTATCAAAGCGTTGAGAAGGAGGAAAAGGATGATAGTTTGAGGGATAGTCATAAGGATAGTCGTAGGCATTTTGGTGGCTTTGGAATCTCCCTGGGCCTTGCTGAATGTGAGCCACACTCTGACCTAAATTGCAATTCTGTAAAGCTTGCTTTATCTCAGCGATGTCTTGCTGCATCTTATCTATTGTGGCTGAGGATTGATTCTGAGTATTTGCGGGGCTAAAATTCGCAGCAGCTGCATTTAGTTCATTATCTGATTCAGTCATGCTAGCAATCTCTTTGGGGATGCACAATTAAGATATCAATGCCTATGACTTGGAATTAGGTGGCAAGGGTTTGCGTTATTTCTTTACCTACTCAATCATTCAAATTAAGTTGAAACAGAAGGAAGGAAATATGAAATTGGAAACGAGAAAAAAGTTATGCGGTATGCGGCAATTTGCGTAGGCACAAAAATAAAGCAGGTGAGAAAAATTATTTTTCTACCTACTCAATCGATCAATAACGTTGAAGAAAACGGGGGGAAAGAGAGAATGGAAACGCGAATTTTTACGGTAGTCAGAATAAACGTACTAAACGTAAGCACAGAAATAGGAAAAAAAATATATTTTTCCTACCTACTGAGGCACATAAAACAAAAGGACAGTAAAGCGCTGAAAAAAATTTTTTTGTTAGAGCTGCTCAGAGAATCACCATTAACACGGTAAATCTAAGAAATTCCCAAAAACTACGACATGGGAAATTTATTACTACAATGATATACCAAAATTAACCTCTCTCACAACCTCTCAAACACTTATCGAGTTGAATAGTTTTTAAGTTTTTAAAGAAAGTTTTTGGGGTTATTTTTAACTGGGGTCACCAGTGTTTGGATCTGACCGAGGGGGTATAGCCAGTCCTCACAAGACCTCGACAAGCATCTGGGAAAAGTTATGAGAGGGATAATAAGGCACTTTGGACTCAGCTTTAGTGAATGGTTTTATTTGAAGGAGCCGGGAAGATCCCGAGACTTGATCCTGCGGATCGCCGAGACTTGATCCTGCAGATCTTGACTGAAGATACTTCGCAGTCCTGAGGCAGTCACTCCGGCCGGTGGACCAGGTGTTAAGTGTATTGGTTTCAGAATATTCAATTTACTGAGGGCAATTTTTAAGCAAGCACAACAATCGGTGCGTTGCTCTTTAGGTGGGCAAAGCCTGCTTAATTTTGGAGCAGGTGAGTTTGATCACAGGTGCCGAGCCTGATGGCGATGATGACTCTTCGTTTGAATAGTAATTAAGATCCAGGCACGCTGAATTCGGCAAATGAGAGGATAATTCAATTGTGCCCGTAATTTTAGGCAGTTGAGAATTAAGGCCCGTAATTAGAGAATATATAAGGCTAAAGGCCCAGAGCATAGCCAAATCTAATCCAAGTAGAGAGTACCAAAAGCGGCCCAGGGAGAATGTTGTAAGTGGTGTGTGTGATGACGTTGAGGTCAAGATGATGTTCGCACGCTAAAGCCACAAGCAAGAGTGAGTCAGTTCAAGTGACGCTCTTCGATGTTGCCGTATCGGGCTGCTTTAAACTCGAAATGTCGATTGATTATTTGATCTCTCATGTGTAGCATACCGCTACATAAGCGTAAAAATTAGAAATTTGCCATTCATACTTAAATAAATTAATTAGTAGCATTAAAAATCTTACTCTAATTTATTATTAATTATTTACTACTTCTAATTCGTAATCATTGAAGTTTTTGTGTAAATACATGAGACGATAAAATAACAATTTACATTTTTCGAGAGAGAAGCCCTCTGGTGGCAATACTGCGCAATGCGCGTCTCTGTCTCAAAGAGGGCACTCTTACTTTGGCGTTTGACTAGCCCGCGCACCGCATTTTTCTCTCGTGAGTAAACCAGTGTTTGAAAATAAAGCGTGTTCTTTCTTCGTTCTCGTGAGTAAATCAGTGTTAGAAAATAATCGTGTTCTTTCTTCGTGTTCAGTGAGTATTGATAGTTGACAGTGCAGTGTTGTTAAGACACGTGTTATGCGTGGGAATTTGTGACGTAGCATGTTCTCATTCAGTGTTTTGTTTTGTTTCCTAACATGACTTAGCGTAAAATATTGCGTCAGATGTGCATTGCATTTCCGTGTCATGATTTTATTATCAAAGCATAATTATGTTCGTTCCTTTTCTTTACGATAATAGCACATACCTGCATGATTCGATACTCGGAACGAACGCGGTTGAACTTGCCGGTTTTTTCGTTGTCGATAACCTTTGTGTAATGGCGGAACCTCACACCGCCGTCTCTTGTCACTACTCTGTGATTATAAATACTATAGGCATGTGTTATAGTAGCATTTATTCTTTTTTTTATAAACCGACTCGCAGTAGTCTTAAATTACGAAAAGTATTCCTGTCTATGTTTGCTGAGTTTTGGAATTTCATTTCTTAATTCCATACTTTGTTAGGAAACCTTTACGTAAACGCCCTTATTTCAATAGAGAAACATTTCAATGAAATTTAATTTAACTCATCGCATTCTTGTGACAAAAACACCCACTACCATCTGCTTATCTTGAGTGTGTGCAAATTGCTGGCGGCTCTGGCTGAGGCCGACGCGTAAAGTCGCCGGCCAAATCGCCACACGGAATTTTCATGCTTTCGTGTTTTCCTTCTTCGCGTATTTTCCGCCTGTGAAATCAACGCTTAGGTTTTTTCCTTTTCCTTTTATCATTTGGGATATATATTATTCCTTAATTCCTTTATTATTGCAAATGATTCTACCAGGATTTTTTTAGTAGGATTTATATCCATGAACTTTAGGATTTTTATGTGTTCTTACTGCTTTCAAAAGTGCAGTCACTCGATATCTTCATGATATTTCGTAGATCTCGTGTTTACTTGCCCGTAGTCTCTGTAAGGAATCACGATCTGTATTACCGGAAGTTCTTAAACCTAATACTCAGATTTTTTTAAAGCCAGAGGCATTAGTGATTAAACAATTTATTTATTGATAAAATCTGTCAACCAAAAATCTGTCCTATCTCTTTTGAGTTTGCCAAAAGTGAGAATCCTAAAGTAGCTGGAGTCAAACCTGTAGGAGTTTCTCGGATTTCTCCGTGTGGGAAGAGTTGTCATTATTATGTTGGATTGTCAGTAGTGGAATGTCTTGATGTCTCTTCTGGAACGTTTTATCCAGCGTCTTGGACTCCTGTGCAGGACCTCTACATCATCGCCATACACACAACCCTCACAGTTTTGAATCTCCCTGGTTTCCCTGAGTGCCATTGCTAAATGTTATTCTCACATAAGCAGTAACTTAACTTGCTCCCTTTAATGAGCTAATGTGCTAATGTGCCGACTTGCTTCTGCTCACATGAGCCGGATTTAACTTGCTCACTCACACCTCACCTTATGTTGAGTCATTAGTTCTACCTGAACTAAGTCACTGACCCTCGCTCAATTACCTCAAATTGCCTAATTTCAAGTTCCCATATACAACTCACTCACCCTGCTGACTCCATCGCGTGACGCCCTTCGTCGACGCCAGCCTGGTCCTCCGGCACGGATTGCCCACCTAGACAAGCTCTCCGAGATCAAGATCCAAGCCAGTTTTCCTGGTTTCCTCTTCCAATAAACTCCACCTGAAACGAGCCGAGTCCAAAACCGTTTTTCATTATCCCTCTCATAATTTTCCCAGATCACTATCGAGAAATCGTTCGAGTTTCTTTTAGCCGTTCAAGAATTAATATTTACATTCAAACCACCCAACGGCGAAAAAGAAAACCCGACACTGGTGCATCGGCCGGGAAACCTTTAAAAATAAAAGAACTAAACTCGAAGTGTTGGGAGATTGTGAGAGGATAATGTTGGCGTATCATTGTAGTGATAAATTTTCCCATGTCGTAGTAGTTTGAGAGATTCCTGTGGATTTTGTCCGTGCTAACTGTCCCTGAGCAGCTCTAACAAAAATTTTTTTTTCAGCGCTATCCTGTCCTTGTTTGTTTGTTTCATGTGCCACAGTAGGTAGGAAAAATATTTTTTTCTATTTCCGTGCTGTGCATTTATTTCTGACTACCGTAAAAATTTTCGTTTCCATTCGCTCTCTTTCCGTTTTCTTCAACGTTATTGAATGATTGAGTAGGTAGGAAAATAATTTTTCTCACCTGCTTTATTTTCGTGCCTACGCAAAATTGCCGCATACCGCAGAAATTTTTCTCGTTTCCAATTTCATATTTCCTTCCTTCTGTTTCAACTCAACCTGAATGATGGAGTAGGTAAAGAATTAACGCTACCCCTTTGCTACTTAATCCCAAATCTTAGGCACTGAAATCATTAATTGTGCATTCCCAAAAGGTGATCGCTAGCATGACTGAATCAGATAATGAAGATCGAGCCCCCTCAAAACCCATTAGGCTCCCGCCTTTCATTCCGGAGGACGCTCACACCTGGTTTCAACAGTGTGAGGCCGTGTTTAGGTATCATAGGATAAATAATGACGTAGACAAATTCTATGCACTTGTCTCCGCCGCGCCCACAAAACTCTTGAATGACTCCAACCAAATCTTAGAAAACCCTCCAGATCTCAATCCTTACGGAATCTTGAAAGGCAAAATTTTGGCAAGGCTTCAGATGTCCGATGCGGACAAATTCCGAAGTCTTGTAGACGCCTCAGCAATTCCATCTGTCTCTGTCTCTTTCTCACCCACTTCGCTAGTGAAAGAACTGCGGAAACTCGCTACGGGTGTTGCCGTAGCTGAGGGATTTCTGAAGGAAGTTTTCATGAATAAGCTTCCGCCGAACGTGCGTCCATTTCTATCACTAGCAGGGCCCGAGCAAACGTTAGAAAAATTAGCGGAGTCCGCGGAGACTGTGATGCGGAATATTAATTCGTCACGAGAACCGCAAGTTGCTTCCTTGAATGTAGGAGCTACAAATTTTAGCCCGTCAAATACGGCGCAAAATCAATCCTCAGCCACCATAGATAAGATGCAGCAGGACATCGCTGAAATAAAGCAAGCTCTCCAAAATTTTCAAATAGGTCAGAGTGTGGCTCACATTCAGCAAGGCCCAGGGAGATTCCAAAGCCACCAAAATGCCCATGACTATCCCTATGACTATCACTCAAACTATCCTTCTCCTCCTCCTCAACGCTTTGATAGAGGTAGATCTTATGATAGGTCAAATCAAGACCGCCGCTTCAGGTCGCGCTCTCGTGATGCTAGTAGCAACTTATGCTGGTACCACATGAAATTTGGTGACCAAGCGCGCAAATGTGCCTCTAGATACTGTCCTCGTTATACCGAAATGACTTCGGGAAACGCCAACAGCGACGCATAGTAGCGAGTACTGCGTTGCCTCATTCCCAGACTACTCGCCTCCTTACTATTCTCGATCCCGTCACCAAATACCGATTTTTAATCGACACTGGGTCCAGTGTGTCAATTATCCCAGCCACAGCAAAAGACAAAAACAACCCATCGTTGGCGACATTACGCGCCGCAAACGGCACGCCAATACCTTGTTACGGTGAGAGAAATTTAGAGTGCGGTCTGGGATTGAGGAGAAAATTCTGCTTTACCTTCATGATAGCTGATGTTCAAGAACCAATAATCGGTGCTGACTTTCTAGCCAAGTTTGGCATAGTTGTAGACGTTAAGAATCGGTGTATTAGGGACGAGGAGACATAGATCTCAATTCCCGCTTGTAGCATAACTAGAGCAAACGTCTTGCATTCCTTCTCGATTGCTTTCAAGGAGGAGTGAATGTTTGAACAAGAACTTAAAAATTTCCCAGCATTAACAAACCCTAATTTAGCTTCTAACAACATGCAAACATGCACAAAGCACTTCATAGAGACGCAAGGTCCGCCAGTTTTCTCCCGTGCAAGGCGATTGCCGCCTGATCGATTGGCGTTAGCTAAGAAAGAATTCGCTAGGATGCTCGAAAATGGCATCATTCGCACTTCCAAAAGCCCTTGGGCTAGCCCTCTTTTGCTAGTACCCAAGGCTAACGGTGAATTCAGACCGTGCGGGGATTTCCGCAGGTTGAATGCCGTTACTTTACCTGATCGATATCCTATCCCCTACCTTCACGATTTTAGTGCAAATTTAGAGGGAGCACAAATTTTCTCTAAGATAGACCTGCAGTCTGCCTTCCATCAAATTCCCTTGGATGAGTCTGCGATTCCTAAGACCGCGGTAATCACTCCGTTTGGTCTCTTCGAATTCTTAAAGATGCCATATGGCTTGAGGAACGCTCCTCAGACGTTCCAAAGGCACATGGCTGAAATTTTCTCTGATCTCACTTTCGCTTATGTCTATCTAGACGACATCCTAGTGGCATCCACAACCCCAGAGTTGCACAAAGACCATCTTAGGGTCGTTTTTCAAAGATTGTCCGACAATGGACTCCTCGTAAATCCTGCAAAATGTGAACTCGGAAAGCCATCACTGATTTACTTAGGTCATGAAATCTCTAGCCTAGGTCTAAAACCTTTGCCTTCCAAAGTAGAAGTGATCAGAAACTTTCCTCTTCCACAGACCCAGAAGGAACTAAGAAGGTTCCTAGGTTCTGTTAACTTCTACCATCGTTTCATACGCAACTGTGCTCAAACTTTAGCGCCCTTGTCTGACCTCCTCGAACCGAAACGAAAAGGCAAATCTATTGAGGTAAAATGGACGGAAGAAGCGCGCAAAGCTTTTGATACTATCAAACACAAGTTAGCTTCCGCGACTGAATTATCCTACCCTATCGCTAATGCTGATTTTAGTCTCGTTGTGGACGCATCCAGTACCGCCGTAGGTGCTGTGTTGCAACAACAAGTAGGTACTAATATCTCTCCTCTTGCTTTCTTTTCAAAAAACTGTCGCCCACTGAGCGTGGTTATAGCGCGTTCGGTAGGGAACTTCTTGCTATCTACTTATCTGTGAGACACTTTCGCTATGCTCTAGAGGCGAGGGAGTTTGTGATCTACACAGATCACAAACCTCTGACCTCAGCGATCAAAATGCCTTCTGAAAGACATTCCCCTAGGGAAGCTCGACACTTGTCGTTTATAAGTCAGTTTACCACTGACATCCGTTACATTAAGGGACTAGACAATACCGTTGCCGATTGTCTCTCCCGAATTAATTCTGTCCAAACTAGTGGTGAAATCACCTTCGGCAACATAGCAAGCGCGCAGAAGGAGGATCCTGAACTTCAGGACCTTCTCAAACCTTCTAACACTTTCCCTCCAAAACTAACCTTGGTTGACGGCGTGTACCGTGATGCCGAGCGACCTTCTCGTTTGTATCTTCCTGCGACGCTCCGCAGAGTAGCTGTTGTGGTGGTATGAACACACACCACCAGGGGGGGGGGGGGCGGTGACAATAGGAAAGAAGCGAAGAGAATTAGAGTTTGGCACAGAGTGTGCCAGAAGAGAAATAGGAGGAGAGAAAAGGAAAGGGATAGTGGAAGAAGAAAAAGGCGCTTAACGCATAATTAGGTGATCTTGTGCATCTTGTGTTCTTTATACTGCTAATTAGTTAATATAAAAAGGGAAAAGTACCCATCAGGGCTTTTTATGCTAAAAAATGATTCATGTTTTCTATTGTGCCGCGTCTACTTTGCTCTATTGTATTATTAAATGCACGGTAGAGGGCGACATCAGCAATCCGTACATGAAGTGAATTTAGATTTATGCTCAGGCAACTTGTGCTCATCTACACTACCCTATATACATACACTATATACACATATACTATATACTAACATATACATATATACATTTATTTTTTATTTTTTTTTTTTTTTGTTTTTTTTTTTTATTTGTTATTTTATTTTATTTTATTTTATTTTATTTTTATTTTTTTCATTTTTTTTTTTTTTTTTTATTTATTTATTATTGTTATTTTTTTTTTTTTTTTTTTTTTTTTTATTCATTAATTTATTTTTTTTTTGTATTTTTTTTTTTTTTATTTATTTTTTTTTTTTCATTTTTTTTTTTTTTTTTTTTTTTTTTTTTTTTATTATTTTTTTTTTTATTTTAATATATATGCATATTTACAACTTTACATACACATACACACATTCATACCCGACACGCACCCACAATTTTTTTTTTTTTTTTTTTTTTTTTTTTTTTTTTTTTTTTTTTTTTCTTGTACATATATGCATACCACACACCACAAGAACACACAAATAGTTATATACATCCCATACTCAGGCACCCACAAACATACACACGCACCCGACGACACTCATGCACACCAATATGCAGATATACATCATTATTATGGATATTTTTTTCATTTTTTGTATATATAATTTTTTTTTTTTTTTTTTTTCATTATTTTTTTTTTTTTTTTTATTTTATTTTATTTTTATTTTTATTTTTTTTTTTTTTTTTTTTTTTTTTTTTTTTTTTTTTTTTTTTTTATTTACACTACATCTAGCTATCTAAACAATTACACTTGTCTTACCTACACAGTAAGCATTACCTAAAATTTCATTCGTGGTACTGAACTATGACTTAGGCTTATCTAGTTATTAAGCGACGGTATAAACAGTTTAATATCTACACATGTACATCATCTAGTGCCTATAATTGATGTATGAGTTTTTACCTATACGCTATCTTAATTACAAGTTTTATCTATTCTTATGCTAATTCCACCTACCATACCTACCTACATATATACATACATTTTAAGTTAATTATTGTTCTCAACATATATACAATTATAGCGTCTATGCACATCATACATTATATACACCTAGATACAATTTTGCAGCCCTGCACTTAACACTACATACCTTTTTTACAGAAAGGCTATTGACTGATTAGAGGTCCAAGTAAACAGGAATTAAGAACTTTTAAAGTAATGAAAAATAATTAATGAAAAACATTCTTTTGTCAGTGCGATTGAACTGAAGTGAGATGTCTGGGGTTTCGGCTTCCCACCCATGGGGGGGAAGACCGTCCTACCGCTCGCCAAAACCCCAGAAAAACAAAAATAAATGTAAATGAAAGTATTTTTTGGTCTTCCCCCACTTCCTCCGAAGAGGTTTTAGAATTTGTAGGTTTTTCGTATAGATATGTTTGTTAAATATTGGTGGTTCAATTAAACTTTGGAGGGGGAGGAGGGGCCATTGCGAGTAACCTTGAGCTTTTGAATCTGGAGTTTTGTTCTGAGATGAGGTCTGGTGGGAAGGTTAGACTAGTATACAGATCAGGGTCAAATTGCTGCATATTGTTCCAGATTTTGTTTGCGTGCTCATGCAACAGTATATTGATGGGAGGGACCTTTAGTTGTATGTGCATATATTCAGATGGTATTGCGTCTATTAGTGTGTTGCCTGTGATGAATCTGAGAGCTTTGTTTTGAACCTTCTGCAGTTTGGATATTGATGATGCCGATGCTGTGTGTAATGGTATAACCGGGTATATTAGTGGTGATCTTACGTAGGCCATGTAGAGTTTTAATTTCGTTTTTGTGGACAGATGAGTGAAACGGAGAATTCTGTTTAGGTTTTTGTACGCTATTGCTTGTCTAATGGAAGCCTGAGATGAAATGCCTTGTGACGTTATGTTTAGTCCTAAAACTTTGCCTCTATTTGTGTATGGAATCACTTGGTTGTTTATCATTACATCGAGAGTTTTCCTTCGACTGATTGGAATAATGGCAAATTTACTGCTGTTGGTTAGGATTTTCCATTTATTTTCGAATGAATTGATCTGTTCTATTGCTTTTTTGGTTCTTAATGTTGCAAATCTCAACGAGTATTGTCCGGCTGTTATTTGGGTGATGTCGTCTGCGAAACATATATAATCCGTATGTGGTAATGGAGGAGGTAGATCGTGCGTGTAGAAGCTGTAAAGCGTGGGGGATAAACATGCTCCTTGGGGTACGCCGGTGTGCAATGCGAATTTGGGTCCTATGTAATTTGCTATTCTTATTGCTGCTGTTCTATTGCTCAAGTAGTTGCTCAGAGTCCGTAAAAATAGAGGGGGAAGGTTTTTTTGTGATAATTTAAAGATCAAGCCAGAGTGCCACACCTTGTCAAATGCTTTCTTTACGTCTCTCAAACAGATGTCTATTTTACACTTTTGTGCTAGTTTGATTGATATAGTTTCGTGAAGTGTTGCTAGGGCCGTGTGAGTTCCTCGGTTGCATCTAAATCCATGTTGCCTGCTGTTGAAAAGGTTCTGAATTGTGAAAAAATTTGTCAATCTGTTGTTTAGGATTTTGTCTAGTAATTTACCTTGTACATCTAGGAGGGAGATTGGCCTATAATTCTGCACTAATTTAAGGGATGAATTTGGTTTCGGTAAAAAAATCATTGTTGCATGTTTTAAGCTGTCGGGGAAATAGCCTGCAGATATAGACATGTTGAAGATGTAAATGAGAAAATGTATCATGTTTTTTGGGAGGTTTTTTAGTTGCAGAGTGGTTATGCCTGTTATTCCTGGTGCTTTCTGCTTAAATGATCTGAGTGCGTGCAGTAGCTCTTCATATGATATAGGGGGAAAATGAATTGGATCAAGTCTGTTAATATTTCCTGTTCTGTGAGGGACAATCGACTGTGCTATGTTGTTTATGTGATTATTTACTGCTTCAATATGTTCTCTGTCAAAAAAAGGTTCGTCCTGCTCGGTAAATATTTCCTCCCAATGCTCTCTGAAAATAGGTTCTTTTTCTTGTGGTGTGTGTAATTGAATTTTATTGTTTTCTATATATGGGACTATTTGTTTTGAGTTGTTCCCCATCATCCTCTTGCAGGATGACCAGAATGCCTTCGGGTCCTCCTGCAGTTCAAGATTCTTAATTAGTTCTTCCCAGGTTTCATGATATTTTCTTTTGTATGCTTCCTGTAGTTTGGTTTTGATTGCGGTCAGGTGTCTATTGAGTTCTATGGAAGGGCCGTTTGTGTAAACATATTGCATTGTTTGCTGGTATTGTGCTTGTAATTGCAGGGTTTCATGAGTTGGTTTGATTCCTGGTATGATTCTGTGAGTGATAAGTGGGATCGTTGCTTTGGTGGCGTCCAATACGTGTTTTGTCCACATTTCCAAATAATGATCTATTTCATTGAGCGTCGGGTCCTGTTTCAATGGGGGTGTGACTGCTGAAAGTTTCTGTCTATAGGCTTGCCAATCTGCTTTATGAAAATGTCTTCGAGGTTTTATGGGAATTTGTATTGGATTTGCCGATATTGTTGCTATTATGGGAATGTGATCTGATGGAGTGATTGGTCCCGGCTTCAGAAAGATATTGTGGTAAGCTTGTTTGTTCTGCAGGACTATATCTGGTGAGGTGGCGCTATTATGAGTTATTCTGGTGGGAAAATATGGTCCAACGTATGTGCATTTGTGTCTGGTGATTAGGTAGTAGAGATGTTTCCCCCTATTATTCCAGTTTGAGTATCCTGTTATATCGTGTGCTGCATTAATGTCACCAAGAAAGTAAGTTGGATGAGGTCTGTTAAAAAGCGTGTGAAAGTCTATGAAATGCAGGTAGTCCGTTCTGGGGGGTGTATAAGTAGTGCCTATAGTGATTGGTCCTTGGAACGTGTCTATTGTTACTGCCATCATGTCTGAATGAAAATTATCGTGAAGTCTGTATGAGATGTTTTTCTTGAGAGCTATTGCGGTGCCTGCGTAATTTTCGTTCAACTTATTTGAATAGAATGTATTGTAATTGAAGATCTTGAGAGGTTGATTGTTTGTGAGGCAGTGACTATTGATGAGTATGATATCTGGGTCCAGTGTATTATATATGTTTGATAGAGTGATTTTATTGGTATTCCAAGATAGTACGTTGTGTTGAATTATTGTTATTTTCTTCAAATTCATTTTTGAGCAATTAATTTTTTGGGTTTCTTAGTGACTGCTATTAGTGACTGGTGTCTTGGAAGGATAGTGAAGTCCTCATGTGGGATGATGTTTATTTTAGTTCTTGTGAATTGTACCCTGTTGTTGTTTATGTATTCCAGTAATGTTTGAGATCTCATGTCTTGAACAGTAAATTTTAAACCTTTGTCATCTTCTTTTCTATTGAGTTCCTGGATGTACCATTCTGTCGAGGGATTTTCTGGGATTGGTGAGTTGTCGAGGAAATTTCTGTAGAGTTTCATATTAAGGTTGTGCTTATTGTCCAGTACTATGCTTGAATTTCCAACGTCATCACTGATCCTACGCTTTGCTCTCGCCTCCGTTTCCATGGCCTCCTCCACGAGCTCCTGCTCACATTCCAGAGACACATCCACCGTTTTTTCCTGGTCAGTTTCCGTTTCCTGTGGGGTTGATTCTGATTTGTAATAGAAGTTGAAAATTGCTGCAGAGTCTCGGTCTGGAAAGGTGGTGTCAATATTGAAATTCATTTTTAGGGATTGCGATAGAATGTCACCAAATTTTTGGGTTCTATTGAGCGCTGCTATATGTGCTTCCAATATGAGTGCTGTGAGTTTTATATGTGTTTTCGTAGTTAGTGTAAGAGTATGTTCGGGGGGGTTTGTTTGTTGAATTGCGTGCTTCGCAATTTCAGCATAGGTGTTTTGGGTTTGCTGATGCTGTTCATGTTTTTCATTTTCGATTTTTTGTTTAATTACATTTTTTCTGTACGGGCAACTTGATGCTAATGTCCTATGAGGTCCATTACAGTTGAGGCATTGCTTGAGTGTGCTTGTGCATTGATCGTACGTGTGTTCTTGAGAGGAGCATTCTGAGCAGTATTGAGTTGGTTGGGTGCATTTGTTTGTTGGGTGGTCTTCATATTTATAGCATTTGTAGCAGATGAGGATGTGTGTATATTGCTCTTGTTCACATTGATAGGGTGTAATTTTCGTGTGGAACATGTAAAAACCATCTCGGAGGATCCTTTGTGCAGTAGTAGTATCGGAAGTTATCAGTTTGATTAGATGAGTGTATTGTTTTATTTTGACTATTTCTGTTACTGATAGCCATGAGTTTTGTTGCTGGATTTCTGCTTTTATTTCTTCTGCAGGTCTTGAGCCTATTTCACCGTCTATTTGTCTAACAAAAATAGATCTTTTTGCTCTTAGGTCCGGGGGAATGGCTGGAATGATGTTCAATTTCTGAAATGCGTTAATTGCTTTGCTTGAGGTTAGTTTGTCAACTGAGGTGGCATCATCTGTTACTGCATAAAAACCGGTTTTGGTGGGAGTTAGTCGAATAAGGGGAGCATTGAGGTCTTTGAAGGTCGTTTCGAAAATTTTTGTTTTATCTACAGGCTTTGAACTGTCAATAAGTTTTAGTTGAATTCTGTACGTTGGTGATTTGGTTCTATGTGCAGAATCGGTTGCAGCACTGCTTGAAGTTGGCGGTATGAGTACCGTGGGTGGAAGGTTACTAGGATTTATGGGGAGGGACCCCGGAATAGCATTCCTAGTTTTAGAAGTAGAACGAGGGTTTGGAAGAAGAGGGGCCCTGGGGGGGCGGCCACCCAAGCCTCCCCGCCCAGCAGCAGCTCCCCTCCCCCGATCTGGGGGAGGCATATCGGAAAACGCCTAGCCCTACCCTTATTATATTTACAATACAATATACAGTATTATCCTACAATATATACAACTTTCGACCACACAATTTGGAACCAACTTAGGGCACACCTAGCTGCAGTTTAACTGAGTGAGATATCAGGTTCCTTAACTGGCGAAATCTAGTTTGAATACGTTAAACTGTACAGTACTGATACATTAAACTATACAATGAAAATACATTAAATTGTACAACACTAATACATTAAACTATACAATACTTATACACCTAACTATACAATATCAATACAGTAGACTATACACATCAACACAGCAAACTATACAATATCAATACATTTAAACAAGTATGCACAAGATCACCGGAATAGAATGACGGAGACAAATGAAAAAGGCAATAGTTGAAAAAAAATCTCACCTCTGGCCCGGAGGGGTTGCCCCGGGGCCGGTGGTCAAAAACCACACTCCGATCCGACTAAGCTACCTCTTAAGCTTTCCAATAGAAAGAATAGAAAAGTTAGGTAGCTGAAGAAAGAATTGTTTTTAAGCACATTAATCGCACAAAGAGAGCCACAAACCATCCACGGCGCATTCACGAGAGTCCCACACCACCACAACCTTCGCACGCTTCAATACACCGCGCGGTCCGACGTGAAAGTAAACAGGCGTTTCCGCCAATCAGGGACCCGGACGGGTAGAGTCAACCTCCAGCGAGGCCTATATAAACAGCCGCGCAGCCAGCGGAGCTCAGTACACTCTCAGCGTCCCTGATATTCACACTAAGCCTCGACGCTCCGCCAGCACCTCACCCGTCGGCTTCACCGCCTCCTCGACAGCCAGCCGCCACGTCTTGTTGCTTGCTAGACGCACCAGTTCCCCGCTACCGCCTCTGGCACTCCTTGGTCGGAGACCCTCGGACAGCAGCAGCCTCCCCGGTCTGCTCTCACCCCTCAACCACGCAGCGTCTCCCCGACAACCGTCGGTCCGCCAAGACGTCATCTGTCACTGTATTACTCTACTGTAATATTCCCTTGTGCCATTATTGTCGGCGATCTTCATTATAATACGGCGTTTATTCCAGTTGTGTCTTCCTCACCTTGCCGGTTCGTTTGCACCTCAGGTACTCACTTCGGGCAAAGATATTTCACAAGTCTATCGATATTCACAAGTCAATAGATATTCACAAGTCTGCCCGGAGTGTAAAGCAGCCTGAGGGAGAACACCCCACTGGTTGACCCCAGAGTGACCCGGCAGGTGGAAGCATGGCTTGGAAAGATGTCCGTTTACCCGCCTTCGAAGGCGACATGAAAGGATGGCTCCTCCACTGCGAAGTTTATCTCGCGCAAATTCCAAATCTCAACGACGCTTCAAAGTTCGGTGCACTCCTCGGAGGGCTACCTACGCACATCATCACCGGAGTACAAGAGATACTACTGAACCCTCCGGCTAACGGTAAATTCGACGCCCTAAAAGCCGCACTCACAAAACGTTTCGTTCGTCACGATGACGAGACAAACTACGACACCATTGTCAAACTAACGCTCGGAGACAGCACGCCATCCGAGTTACTCTTGGAAATGACGCGTCTCAACAACCGCAGACAAGCTCCGCTTCCACCTTCAGTCATCCGCTCCATGCATCTCGCAAAATTACCGACTGAGGCGCAGCCACTGATTGAAGCCTTAGGAAAAGGAAAAACAGACGACGAGTACGGAGAGATTGCAGATCAAGTCACAGCAAGGCAATCCGCGTGCCGGGCCACAACTGCCAAGCCCGTCACCGTAAACGCGATCAAGCCATCGCCTACCCCGACAGTGTCAAGAGCCGAGTTTGACGCAGCTATGAAAGAAATAGCCGAACTCAAGAAAATTTTAGGAAGAATAGTACGATCGCACGAAGACACCCTCAAAGCCGACAACTGGCGGAATCAAGTTTCGGCACCTAGAAACCTTCACCACTCAAACGAGGGAAGCACGGTCGACCAAGTACGCTGCTACTACCACCGCACATTCGGCGACCGCGCAAGAAAGTGCACAACACCATGCAGCTATGCTCAACGAAGGTCGCACAGGATGGTAAGCGCCATCTCCTACTCACGGGCAAACGCAGCAGATTTGCTGTACGCCACCGACTCCAACAATACTCGGAATCTCGTCGATACTGGCTCGTCGATCAGCTTAATTCCGCCCGACGAAAAACACCCAACCAGACCCCCGTCCTACGATCTTCTAGTGGCTAACGACACTCCAATAACCTCAGACGAGACGCTGTCTTCACACGAATGCCCTTCTCAACAAAAACAAGAAAGTCTAATATCCACTGAGGTACTCGAAAACTTAAAAAAAAACGGGGGGGCACCTGTGGTGGTATGAACACACACCACTAGGGGGGGGGGGGGGCGGTGACAATAGGAAAGAAGCGAAGAGAATTAGAGTTTGGCACAGAGTGTGCCAGAAGAGAAATAGGAGGAGAGAAAAGGAAAGGGATAGTGGAAGAAGAAAAAGGCGCTTAACGCATAATTAGGTGATCTTGTGCATCTTGTGTTCTTTATACTGCTAATTAGTTAATATAAAAAGGGAAAAGTACCCATCAGGGCTTTTTATGCTAAAAAATGATTCATGTTTTCTATTGTGCCGCGTCTACTTTGCTCTATTGTATTATTAAATGCACGGTAGAGGGCGACATCAGCAATCCGTACATGAAGTGAATTTAGATTTAAGCTCAGGCAACTTGTGCTCATCTACACTACCCTATATACATACACTTTATACACATATACTATATTCTAACATATACATATATACATTTAATTTTTTTTTTCCAATTTTTTTTTTATTTTTTATTTGTTATATAATTTTTTTTTTTTTTTATTTTTTTTTTTATTTTTTTTTTTTTTTTTTATTTTATTTATTTTTCATTTTTTTTTTTTTTCATTTTATTTTTTTTTCTTTTTTTCATTTTTTTTATTTATTTTTATTTTATCATTTTTTTTTTTTTTTTTTTTTTTTTTCCTTTTTTTTTCATATATATGCATATTTACAACTTTACATACACATACACACATTCATGCCCGACACGCACCCACAAATTTTTTTTTTTTTTTTTTTTTTTTTTTTTTTCTTGTACATATATACATACCACACACCACAAGAACACACAAATAGTTATATACATCCCATACTCAAGCACCCACAAACATACACACGCACCCGACGACACTCATGCACACCAATATGCATATATACATCATTATTATGGATATATTTTTTTTTTTTTTTTTTTGTATATATATATATATATATTTTTTTTTTCTCCATATATACATAATTATTCTTATTTTTATTTTTATTTATTTAATTTTTTTTTTTTTTTTGGTTATTTATTTATTTATTTTTTTATTTTTTTTTTTTTTATTTTATTTTATTTTATTTATTTAATTATTTTTTATATTTTTTTTTTTTTTTTTTTTTTTTTTTTTTTTTTTTTTTTTTTTATACACTACATCTAGCTATCTAAACAATTACACTTATCTTACCTACACAGTAAGCATTACCTAAAATTTCATTCGTGGTACTAAACTATGACTTAGGCCTATCTAGTTATTAAGCAACGGTATAAACAGTTTAATATCTACACATGTACATCATCTAGTGCCTATAATTGATGTATGAGTTTTTACCTATACGCTATCTTAATTACAAGTTTATCTATTCTTATGCTAATTCCACCTACCATACCTACCTACATATATACATACATTTTAAGTTAATTATTGTTCTCAACATATATACAATTATAGCGTCTATGCACATCATACATTATATACACCTAGATACAATTTTGCAGCCCTGCACCTAACACTACATACCTTTTTTACAGAAAGGCTATTGACTGATTAGAGGTCCAAGTAAACAGGAATTAAGAACTTTTAAAGTAATGAAAAATAATTAATGAAAAACATTCTTTTGTCAGTGCGATTGAACTGAAGTGAGATGTCTGGGGTTTCGGCTTCCCACCCATGGGGGGGAAGACCGTCCTACCGCTCGCCAAAACCCCAGAAAAACAAAAATAAATGTAAATGAAAGTATTTTTTGGTCTTCCCCCACTTCCTCCGAAGAGGTTTTAGAATTTGTAGGTTTTTCGTATAGATATGTTTGTTAAATATTGGTGGTTCAATTAAACTTTGGAGGGGGAGGAGGGGCCATTGCGAGTAGCCTTGAGCTTTTGAATCTGGAGTTTTGTTCTGAGATGAGGTCTGGTGGGAAGGTTAGACTAGTATACAGATCAGGGTCAAATTGCTGCATATTGTTCCAGATTTTGTTTGCGTGCTCATGCAACAGTATATTGATGGGAGGGACCTTTAGTTGTATGTGCATATATTCAGATGGTATTGCGTCTATTAGTGTGTTGCCTGTGATGAATCTGAGAGCTTTGTTTTGAACCTTCTGCAGTTTGGATATTGATGATGCCGATGCTGTGTGTAATGGTATAACCGGGTATATTAGTGGTGATCTTACGTAGGCCATGTAGAGTTTTAATTTCGTTTTTGTGGACAGATGAGTGAAACGGAGAATTCTGTTTAGGTTTTTGTACGCTATTGCTTGTCTAATGGAAGCCTGAGATGAAATGCCTTGTGACGTTATGTTTAGTCCTAAAACTTTGCCTCTATTTGTGTATGGAATCACTTGGTTGTTTATCATTACATCGAGAGTTTTCCTTCGACTGATTGGAATAATGGCAAATTTACTGCTGTTGGTTAGGATTTTCCATTTATTTTCGAATGAATTGATCTGTTCTATTGCTTTTTTGGTCCTTAATGTTGCAAATCTCAACGAGTATTGTCCGGCTGTTATTTGGGTGATGTCGTCTGCGAAACATATATAATCCGTATGTGGTAATGGAGGAGGTAGATCGTGGGTGTAGAAGCTGTAAAGCGTGGGGGATAAACATGCTCCTTGGGGTACGCCGGTGTGCAATGCGAATTTGGGTCCTATGTAATTTGCTATTCTTATTGCTGCTGTTCTATTGCTCAAGTAGTTGCTCAGAGTCCGTAAAAATAGAGGGGGAAGGTTTTTTTGTGATAATTTAAAGATCAAGCCAGAGTGCCACACCTTGTCAAATGCTTTCTTTACGTCTCTCAAACAGATGTATATTTTACACTTTTGTGCTAGTTTGATTGATATAGTTTCGTGAAGTGTTGCTAGGGCCGTGTGAGTTCCTCGGTTGCATCTAAATCCATGTTGCCTGCTGTTGAAAAGGTTCTGAATTGTGAAAAAATTTGTCAATCTGTTGTTTAGGATTTTGTCTAGTAATTTACCTTGTACATCTAGGAGGGAGATTGGCCTATAATTCTGCACTAGTTTAAGGGATGAATTTGGTTTCGGTAAAAAAATCATTGTTGCATGTTTTAAGCTGTCGGGGAAATAGCCTGCAGATATAGACATGTTGAAGATGTAAATGAGAAAATGTATCATGTTTTTTGGGAGGTTTTTTAGTTGCAGAGTGGTTATGCCTGTTATTCCTGGTGCTTTCTGCTTAAATGATCTGAGTGCGTGCAGTAGCTCTTCATATGATATAGGGGGAAAATGAATTGGATCAAGTCTGTTAATATTTCCTGTTCTGTGAGGGACAATCGACTGTGCTATGTTGTTTATGTGATTATTTACTGCTTCAATATGTTCTCTGTCAAAAAAAGGTTCGTCCTGCTCCGTAAATATTTCCTCCCAATGCTCTCTGAAAATAGGTTCTTTTTCTTGTGGTGTGTGTAATTGAATTTTATTGTTTTCTATATATGGGACTATTTGTTTTGAGTTGTTCCCCATCATCCTCTTGCAGGATGACCAGAATGCCTTCGGGTCCTCCTGCAGTTCAAGATTCTTAATTAGTTCTTCCCAGGTTTCATGATATTTTCTTTTGTATGCTTCCTGTAGTTTGGTTTTGATTGCGGTCAGGTGTCTATTGAGTTCTATGGAAGGGCCGTTTGTGTAAACATATTGCATTGTTTGCTGGTATTGTGCTTGTAATTGCAGGGTTTCATGAGTTGGTTTGATTCCTGGTATGATTCTGTGAGTGATAAGTGGGATCGTTGCTTTGGTGGCGTCCAATACGTGTTTTGTCCACATTTCCAAATAATGATCTATTTCATTGAGCGTCGGGTCCTGTTTCAATAGGGGTGTGACTGCTGAAAGTTTCTGTCTATAGGCTTGCCAATCTGCTTTATGAAAATGTCTTCGAGGTTTTATGGGAATTTGTATTGGATTTGCCGATATTGTTGCTATTATGGGAATGTGATCTGATGGAGTGATTGGTCCCGGCTTCAGAAAGATATTGTGGTAAGCTTGTTTGTTCTGCAGGACTATATCTGGTGAGGTGGCGCTATTATGAGTTATTCTGGTGGGAAAATATGGTCCAACGTATGTGCATTTGTGTCTGGTGATTAGGTAGTAGAGATGTTTCCCCCTATTATTCCAGTTTGAGTATCCTGTTATATCGTGTGCTGCATTAATGTCACCAAGAAAGTAAGTTGGATGAGGTCTGTTAAAAAGCGTGTGAAAGTCTATGAAATGCAGGTAGTCCGTTCTGGGGGGTGTATAAGTAGTGCCTATAGTGATTGGTCCTTGGAACGTGTCTATTGTTACTGCCATCATGTCTGAATGAAAATTATCGTGAAGTCTGTATGAGATGTTTTTCTTGAGAGCTATTGCGGTGCCTGCGTAATTTTCGTTCAACTTATTTGAATAGAATGTATTGTAATTGAAGATCTTGAGAGGTTGATTGTTTGTGAGGCAGTGACTATTGATGAGTATGATATCTGGGTCCAGTGTATTATATATGTTTGATAGAGTGATTTTATTGGTATTCCAAGATAGTACGTTGTGTTGAATTATTGTTATTTTCTTCAAATTCATTTTTGAGCAATTAATTTTTTGGGTTTCTTAGTGACTGCTATTAGTGACTGGTGTCTTGGAAGGATAGTGAAGTCCTCATGTGGGATGATGTTTATTTTAGTTCTTGTGAATTGTACCCTGTTGTTGTTTATGTATTCCAGTAATGTTTGAGATCTCATGTCTTGAACAGTAAATTTTAAACCTTTGTCATCTTCTTTTCTATTGAGTTCCTGGATGTACCATTCTGTCGAGGGATTTTCTGGGATTGGTGAGTTGTCGAGGAAATTTCTGTAGAGTTTCATATTAAGGTTGTGCTTATTGTCCAGTACTATGCTTGAATTTCCAACGTCATCACTGATCCTACGCTTTGCTCTCGCCTCCGTTTCCATGGCCTCCTCCACGAGCTCCTGCTCACATTCCAGAGACACATCCACCGTTTTTTCCTGGTCAGTTTCCGTTTCCTGTGGGGTTGATTCTGATTTGTAATAGAAGTTGAAAATTGCTGCAGAGTCTCGGTCTGGAAAGGTGGTGTCAATATTGAAATTCATTTTTAGGGATTGCGATAGAATGTCACCAAATTTTTGGGTTCTATTGAGCGCTGCTATATGTGCTTCCAATATGAGTGCTGTGAGTTTTATATGCGTTTTTGTAGTTAGTGTAAGAGTATGTTCGGGGGGGTTTGTTTGTTGAATTGCGTGCTTCGCAATTTCAGCATAGGTGTTTTGGGTTTGCTGATGCTGTTCATGTTTTTCATTTTCGATTTTTTGTTTAATTACATTTTTTCTGTACGGGCAACTTGATGCTAATGTCCTATGAGGTCCATTACAGTTGAGGCATTGCTTGAGTGTGCTTGTGCATTGATCGTACGTGTGTTCTTGAGAGGAGCATTCTGAGCAGTATTGAGTTGGTTGGGTGCATTTGTTTGTTGGGTGGTCTTCATATTTATAGCATTTGTAGCAGATGAGGATGTGTGTATATTGCTCTTGTTCACATTGATAGGGTGTAATTTTCGTGTGGAACATGTAAAAACCATCTCGGAGGATCCTTTGTGCAGTAGTAGTATCGGAAGTTATCAGTTTGATTAGATGAGTGTATTGTTTTATTTTGACTATTTCTGTTACTGATAGCCATGAGTTTTGTTGCTGGATTTCTGCTTTTATTTCTTCTGCAGGTCTTGAGCCTATTTCACCGTCTATTTGTCTAACAAAAATAGATCTTTTTGCTCTTAGGTCCGGGGGAATGGCTGGAATGATGTTCAATTTCTGAAATGCGTTAATTGCTTTGCTTGAGGTTAGTTTGTCAACTGAGGTGGCATCATCTGTTACTGCATAAAAACCGGTTTTGGTGGGAGTTAGTCGAATAAGGGGAGCATTGAGGTCTTTGAAGGTCGTTTCGAAAATTTTTGTTTTATCTACAGGCTTTGAACTGTCAATAAGTTTTAGTTGAATTCTGTACGTTGGTGATTTGGTTCTATGTGCAGAATCGGTTGCAGCACTGCTTGAAGTTGGCGGTATGAGTACCGTGGGTGGAAGGTTACTAGGATTTATGGGGAGGGACCCCGGAATAGCATTCCTAGTTTTAGAAGTAGAACGAGGGTTTGGAAGAAGAGGGGCCCTGGGGGGGCGGCCACCCAAGCCTCCCCGCCCAGCAGCAGCTCCCCTCCCCCGATCTGGGGGAGGCATATCGGAAAACGCCTAGCCCTACCCTTATTATATTTACAATACAATATACAGTATTATCCTACAATATATACAACTTTCGACCACACAATTTGGAACCAACTTAGGGCACACCTAGCTGCAGTTTAACTGAGTGAGATATCAGGTTCCTTAACTGGCGAAATCTAGTTTGAATACGTTAAACTGTACAGTACTGATACATTAAACTATACAATGAAAATACATTAAATTGTACAACACTAAAACATTAAACTATACAATACTTATACACCTAAATATACAATATCAATACAGTAGACTATACACATCAACACAGCAAACTATACAATATCAATACATTTAAACAAGTATGCACAAGATCACCGGAATAGAATGACGGAGACAAATGAAAAAGGCAATAGTTGGAAAAAAATCTCACCTCTGGCCCGGAGGGGTTGCCCCGGGGCCGGTGGTCAAAAACCACACTCCGATCCGACTAAGCTACCTCTTAAGCTTTCCAATAGAAAGAATAGAAAAGTTAGGTAGCTGAAGAAAGAATTGTTTTTAAGCACATTAATCGCACAAAGAGAGCCACAAACCATCCACGGCGCATTCACGAGAGTCCCCCACACCACTACAACCTTCGCACGCTTCAATACACCGCGCGGTCCGACGTGAAAGTAAACAGGCGTTTCCGCCAATCAGGGACCCGGACGGGTAGAGTCAACCTCCAGCGAGGCCTATATAAACAGCCGCGCAGCCAGCGGAGCTCAGTACACTCTCAGCGTCCCTGATATTCACACTAAGCCTCGACGCTCCGCCAGCACCTCACCCGTCGGCTTCACCGCCTCCTCGACAGCCAGCCGCCACGTCTTGTTGCTTGCTAGACGCACCAGTTCCCCGCTACCGCCTCTGGCACTCCTTGGTCGGAGACCCTCGGACAGCAGCAGCCTCCCCGGTCTGCTCTCACCCCTCAACCACGCAGCGTCTCCCCGACAACCGTCGGTCCGCCAAGACGTCATCTGTCACTGTATTACTCTACTGTAATATTCCCTTGTGCCATTATTGTCGGCGATCTTCATTATAATACGGCGTTTATTCCAGTTGTGTCTTCCTCACCTTGCCGGTTCGTTTGCACCTCAGGTACTCACTTCGGGCAAAGATATTTCACAAGTCTATCGATATTCACAAGTCAATAGATATTCACAAGTCTGCCCGGAGTGTAAAGCAGCCTGAGGGAGAACACCACCACACTGTCCTACACTACCATTCCCTCTCTCACCCTGGTATTAACCGTACATTGCGTTTGATTTCTGATCGTTACGTCTGGCCAGCGATGCGTAAGGAGGTCAAGCAAATTGTGCAAAATTGCCATGCGTGTCAGAGTAGTAAGGTGGTGAAACATAATCGTGCGGCGCTGCAGAGTTGTGCATTCACAGGTCACAAGTTTGACTCTGTACACCTAGATTTGGTGGGTCCCTTACCTTTATCGCGCGGTTATTCTTATTTGTTGACCATCATAGATAGGTTCACGCGTTGGGTTGAGGCTGTCCCTCTCCCGGATACCCAAACTGAGACTGTAGCGCGCGCCTTCTTATCAAACTGGATCTCTAGATTTGGGGTTCCCTTAAGTGTCACACATGACCGGGGATCACAATTCACCTCCAAATTCTGGAGTGAGCTTAGCACCGCTTTATGGTGTGCAAATACACAAACTACAGCGTATCATCCGCAGTCAAATGGAATTATTGAGAGAGTCCACAGAGACCTCAAGGTTGCATTGCGCTGCCTTAATTGCAGTCACGATTGGACCGATAGACTTCCAGTAGTACTACTTAGCATCCGAAATTTACACAGACAAGATCAGCAGTGCACAGCGGCTGAAATGTTGTACGGGAAAACGCTTCGTCTTCCCGGCGACATTGTTGACCCAAAACCTTTGCCTGAATTTTCATCCGCTGACCGTTCCGCATATGTAACCTGCCTAAAAGATTGCATGCGCCAGATCAAGTATGTGGCTCCACGAATGCCTCAGACTCAGGACAAACTAGATTCTGCCCTGCAAGACTGCACACATGTGTATGTCCGCAATGATGCTATAAAACCTACACTCACGCGCCCTTATGATGGCCCATTCAAAGTACTTAAACGCAAGCAAAAATATTTCATCCTCGAAAGAGGCGGTTCACACGACCCCGTGAGCATTGATCGATTAAAAGTCGCATACACTTCTGATCATAGTGTAACTTATAACTCATCATCTTCTCCGCAGATTTCCTTTCCCACTGAGACTCGATCATATCTACCATCTCAGCTTCCTCAGTTGGCTGCATTATTGCCTAGTCAACTTGAGTGTAACCCTTTCTATGTGCCTGTACATTCAAACCCTATCTCTAACCCTGTCGTAGATTCTAACTCTAGTCCTCTTACTGACACAGCGACAAGTCTGGAGAGACCAGACGAGCCCGCTGCAGTAACTCCTGTTCCTAGGACTCTTGCCGATCTAAACTTGCAGACCCGTTTGGTGAAACTTCCCCGCTCAGTATCATTTGCCAATTGCCGAACTCGGCAGGGTCGTGTAGTTCGCCCTCCTTCCCGCTACAGATGATTGCAGCGGGTGGACCTTTCGGTCTGCGCCTTGGGGGGTAATGTAGCATACCGCTACATAAGCGTAAAAATTAGAAATTTGCCATTCATACTTAAATAAATTAATTAGTAGCATTAAAAATCTTACTCTAATTTATTATTAATTATTTTCTACTTCTAATTCGTAATCATTGAAGTTTTTGTGTAAATACATGAGACGATAAAATAACAATTTACATTTTTCGAGAGAGAAGCCCTCTGGTGGCAATACTGCGCAATGCGCGTCTCTGTCTCAAAGAGGGCACTCTTACTTTGGCGTTTGACTAGCCCGCGCACCGCATTTTTCTCTCGTGAGTAAATCAGTGTTAGAAAATAATCGTGTTCTTTCTTCGTGTTCAGTGAGTATTGATAGTTGACAGTGCAGTGTTGTTAAGACACGTGTTATGCGTGGGAATTTGTGACGTAGCATGTTCTCATTCAGTGTTTTGTTTTGTTTCCCAACATGACTTAGCGTAAAATATTGCGTCAGATGTGCATTGCATTTCCGTGTCATGATTTTATTATCAAAGCATAATCATGTTCGTTCCTTTTCTTTACGATAATAGCACATACCTGCATGATTCGATACTCGGAACGAACGCGGTTGAACTTGCCGGTTTTTTCGTTGTCGATAACCTTTGTGTAATGGCGGAACCTCACACCGCCGTCTCTTGTCACTACTCTGTGATTATAAATACTATAGGCATGTGTTATAGTAGCATTTATTCTTTTTTTTATAAACCGACTCGCAGTAGTCTTAAATTACGAAAAGTATTCCTGTCTATGTTTGCTGAGTTTTGGAATTTCATTTCTTAATTCCATACTTTGTTAGGAAACCTTTACGTAAACGCCCTTATTTCAATAGAGAAACATTTCAATGAAATTTAATTTAACTCATCGCATTCTTGTGACAAAAACACCCACTACCATCTGCTTATCTTGAGTGTGTGCAAATTGCTGGCGGCTCTGGCTGAGGCCGACGCGTAAAGTCGCCGGCCAAATCGCCACACGGAATTTTCATGCTTTCGTGTTTTCCTTCTTCGCGTATTTTCCGCCTGTGAAATCAACGCTTAGGTTTTTTCCTTTTCCTTTTATCATTTGGGATATATATTATTCCTTAATTCCTTTATTATTGCAAATGATTCTACCAGGATTTTTTAGTAGGATTTATATCCATGAACTTTAGGATTTTTATGTGTTCTTACTGCTTTCAAAAGTGCAGTCACTTGATATCTTCATGATATTTCGTAGATCTCGTGTTTACTTGCCCGTAGTCTCTGTAAGGAATCACGATCTGTATTACCGGAAGTTCTTAAACCTAATACTCAGATTTTTTTAAAGCCAGAGGCATTAGTGATTAAACAATTTATTTATTGATAAAATCTGTCAACCAAAAATCTGTCCTATCTCTTTTGAGTTTGCCAAAAGTGAGAATCCTAAAGTAGCTGGAGTCAAACCTGTAGGAGTTTCTCGGATTTCTCCGTGTGGGAAGAGTTGTCATTATTATGTTGGATTGTCAGTAGTGGAATGTCTTGATGTCTCTTCTGGAACGTTTTATCCAGCGTCTTGGACTCCTGTGCAGGACCTCTACATCATCGCCATACACACAACCCTCACAGTTTTGAATCTCCCTGGTTTCCCTGAGTGCCATTGCTAAATGTTATTCTCACATAAGCAGTAACTTAACTTGCTCCCTTTAATGAGCTAATGTGCTAATGTGCCGACTTGCTTCTGCTCACATGAGCCGGATTTAACTTGCTCACTCACACCTCACCTTATGTTGAGTCATTAGTTCTACCTGAACTAAGTCACTGACCCTCGCTCAATTACCTCAAATTGCCTAATTTCAAGTTCCCATATACAACTCACTCACCCTGCTGACTCCATCGCGTGACGCCCTTCGTCGACGCCAGCCTGGTCCTCCGGCACGGATTGCCCACCTAGACAAGCTCTCCGAGATCAAGATCCAAGCCAGTTTTCCTGGTTTCCTCTTCCAATAAACTCCACCTGAAACGAGCTGAGTCCAAAACCGTTTTTCATTATCCCTCTCATAATTTTCCCAGATCACTATCGAGAAATCGTTCGAGTTTCTTTTAGCCGTTCAAGAATTAATATTTACATTCAAACCACCCAACGGCGAAAAAGAAAACCCGACACATGTATTTACACAACTTCTTCAATGATTACGAATTAGAAGTAGAAAATAATTAATAATAAATTATAGTAAGATTTTTAATGCTAATGATTAATTTTATTTAAGTGCGAATGGGAAAATTCATAATTCTTACGCTTTGTAGCGATATGCTACATCTTTATTCTTAGAGGCTAGACATATTAGAAAATAATACTGATCATTTTATTTGTCAACTTCACTGAAATTAAACTGTTTTTCTGTCTTTCTTCTCTGATTATTCATGTCACTGCGGCCTGGCCATTATGAGTACTCACTCTAATGGTCATGAGTTCCTACCCTGAGTCGATAAATGGTATAATATACGTAAAAATTGGCTCCAAACTAATGGAAGCTCTTTCACGTTTTTTTTATCCCTATAAATTTGTGGGCACAAGATAAATTGAAACATACTCAAGTTGAAAAGATTTGTATCCAATTAAAGATATCCACAAGTATTTTGTGTGATTTAAATCAGTCAGTCACAAGCCTTTCCAGTTTGAACTCTGCAGCGGCAAATTCCGATTCGATGCTCATTTGTCAGTTGCTGTGAAACTAACTGTTTTGTTACTTCAAAATAAAATAATCTAAGTGAACATTGCTTTCTAGTTCTATATACAGACATATTTAGGTTAATGATATGCTCTATTTATCTATTACATCACTGTTGTGTATTGCAAACCTCGATCGGTGTGCTTTAGGCTTTTCAGTATTTGGTGCTGTTTATAATGTCTTCCGTTGAGGCTCCCAGTTTTCTGTTATGATTCCCAATTAAACTATTGGGAATCATTGTAGTTGCGTGATGACTATGAAAATGATTATTGTTCATCACCTAAAATTTAAAGCAACTTTAGTGATGATTATTCATGCGTTCTGAATTTAATTGAACCCCAGGAGGTCATGCAACAGGTTTGGTTTGTTTGCAGCAGTGAAGCGGCGCGATTTCTAGATTTGGCTCTTCACGAGGAAGAATAAAGTGTTGTTTCCATTGGATTGTTGCCCCGAACTTCACGGCTCATGAAATTGAACAGTAATGGATTCCAGTAAACAACCATCACTTGGTGAGTAATATGTGGTGTTGACCTGCACTACTTCTATATAATTGAATGATAATCTAATATAATTTTTATTATGAAATTTGAATTTGTGCATCAATGAGGAATTAACTTTCATTAATTGGAGGAAATAAATAAGTTAGGGTAATTCATCAAATATCGAACTGAACTGATTATCGAACAACTTTGGAAATATGCGCGTAATAAATTTAGTAAGCATCCAAACTTGCTCAGTGCCAGTGATCTTACATCTAAAACTCCTATTTTAGTGATAAGAACTCATTTCTGTGAGCTGCAAACTGCTACCAGCGGTTACGAACACATTTTCTGTACGACCCTTACAAATTGGTTGAATTTTTTCACTCGAAAAATCTTACGCACCTCGGGAAAATTGCGACGGTTTAATTGTTGTTGGGTCACCGTCGACCTCCCGTCATAACTAGAGAGTAGTGTTGTCATATGATGTTCTGTTATTGTATTTTTTTCTTTTCAGCCAAAAACTTGATAATTATTCCATGTTCGACATTCAGTTCCTTTTTCATGTCAGTATTAAATACTGAACAAAGGTGTTCGAATCAAAATTCCTTAGAAATCATGAATTTATGCCTCGAACAAGGCTTTTTGATTCTTAATTCTTTTAAATAACTGAATCGATCTATTGAACGCCTGTTTTATTTCATTAAAATATTGTATTAACGCTTGGTAATAACATTGAATAGTTGAAGATGGGAATTCTGGTGAGGGGCTACCAATCAGCTGCTGGTGTTCCAAGGCCTTCAAGATCATCAATGATTCGTCTGGCTACATGTACTGATGATCAATCCTTTGCCAAGAAAATTGATGCAAGCATCAATAATAATTCATTGACGAGTGCTTTACACTCTACTCCATAAAAGGTCACACAGGTTGATGATCACAATGATGGTTCAACAAACACTGCAAATGAAACATTGACATCATATTCAAATTTTGATAACTCTCCATTCAAATGCATCTTGAAAATAAGTAATGAGACAGTTATTTAAAACAAACAAACAAACAAAACAAACATCGGCATCTTTGGGATGCTTTATTTCCAATCAAGCCTGATACAAATGATCTTAAGCATTGGTTTTTCAAATGTCTTATAACTAACACTATATATAGGACACCATGACGGTACCCCCGTAAAGCCGGTACCCATTTCCGACACCTGGGTCGAGTGGGGTATTGTGCTTGAGCTTTCCCTTATACCCAACGGGGAAAATCGCAGCGCCAGCGCCGGGATACGAACCCGCGACTCCAACATACAAGTCCGATCCCTTAACCGCTGTGCCACCGCGAGCATTTCCAAGAAAATCCAGTGCACCAAAGAAAAAAAAGAATGAAAGAAAAACTTATATTTTCCAAGTAGCCACATGAGATACATGTCAACATATTGGGTTTTAAAAAGTTTCTTAATATAGGATGTCCTAAAACAAAAGTTCCATACGAGGAGTACTAATTGACAAACCATCAGAGGTGTACAAATAGAAAAGCCATATGAGGCGTAATAATTGACAAACTATACGAGGTGTACTAATAGACAAACTATCAGAGGTGTACAAATAGATAGACCATACGAGGCATATTAATGGACAAAATATACGAGGCGTACTAATAGAAAAACCATACGTGGCGTGCTAATAGTCTAACAAATGTTCCATACGAATAGAACTAATTGACAAACCATCCTGTTCGAATCAAAATTCTTGTTCGATTCATGTTCGATATTGATGAAATTATGTTATTAAAGAATTCGATTTTTAGAACAATAAATAAATTCCAACAATCTACGTTGTCTTTAAAGCGACATCACAGAACAAGAAAGCAACTGTTCAAGAATAATCTTGAGGCCCGCAACAGTTATTCAGAGCAAAAGTTACCGATTTATGAAGGTTGTTTCTAGACACACGGGGTTTCTGTTCGATATTTGATGAATTACCCTATGTTTAATTTCATCTTATGGGAAAGGATTTGAGGCCCCAACCTGAAGGCTTGGTAGGCCTTTCTTTGAGTTAAAATGGAATAATTTAATGGACCATCTTCATTTTGGACATAATTTTGTTCATTATATTGTACATATAACTTTTTCACACTTGAGATAGAAAGGAGAACTTAGTTTAAGATCTCTTAAATTTAAGATATTAGAAGAAAAGGAGAAATGAGAATTAATTTATTAGAAATATGCTATGATTTTTTTGCAACTTCACAATCTTTTTTTCCATTTTGCTTTTTCTATACAAAAGTGATCTTTGATGAGATCACAGTTTGTGCTTAGATTCCTTTCAATTTGTACTAAATTGTGTCTTCTACCTTTCTCTTAATGAGACACTTTTTGTGTATTCAGAAAAGCTCAAATCAGAATAAGATAACTATCCCTTGTTTACATGAAGAATACTGTAGGGTATTGAGGTAGTCAAGGTGTAATATACAGATTTTGAGAATTAATCCCATAAAATTAAAATATTTCAGGTATTGAATCATGTGTTATGGTAATGTGACCAAAATTATCGTTAATAAAACCCAGTAAGCCTAAACTTTTTATCAAAGCATTTAAATCTATATTATAATAAGAGCCGCATCCGTCCGTCTGAAGCCAGCCAATAGTATGTGATGAGTGTATCTGTGATACAAGCTCCAGCCCTACATATTTTGACAGGCCGTGTTCATGCGGCCTCATCAACTCTTGAGAGATAGTATTTTATAATTTTTTATGTCCTTTCTCTCATTTTGCCCTCTTTTTTTTATTTCAAATAAAGGAGGATGGTCTAGTAATAATAATAGGTAAATATGTAGGAATGGTCAGTAATCAAATTTCTACTTTTTATCGCCTACGCATAGTGAATTAGATCAAAATAAACAAGTTTTCTTCTATCCACTTTCCGTCTTGAGATCGTCCCACTTTTTCAACTTTTTTGTCCGATTCGTTTGAAAATTGGCAAGTATATGTATTTTGTGAAAGTAAACCTTTTTTACTCCTGTCACATTTTCGGTTTATTTATTTTTTTATTTGGTCAATGTGAAGTTTAATGCAATCACGGAAAATAATAATTCCGATCCCAGGAATCACTAAAGGAACCCATTTAAGGACGTTTTACATGACATTCTGCTCGCTGATGCGTTATTTTCGAATTATTGAACTTTGAAGTTGGCCTTCACGCACGAAAGGAGGCAACGGAATTTGATTAATAATGGAAGCTAACCCCCTATTACTAACGTGAAGAGGTTGGGTCGTGTGGGGGAGGCACAGTTCTTCTAGTGAAAATTATAAATAAAGCTTCTAACCCACCCATTAGGATGACGACCGCAATCTTGTTTACATCGGCTCTAAGATGGCGACCACCATGGGCGCCGCCATCTTGGAGCCGATGTAAACAAGATTGCGGTCGTCACGTTAATGGGTGGGTTAGAAGCTTTATTTATAATTTTCGCTAGAAGAACTGTGCCTCCCCCTCACGACCCAACCTCTTTACGTTTGTAATAGGGGGTTAGCTTCCGTTTTTAATCAAATTACGCTCGCTTCCTTTGGCGCGTGATGGCCAACTTCAAAGTTCAATAATTCAAAAATAAAGCATCAGCGAGCAGAATGTCGTTCCTGTAAAACGTTCTTAAATGGGTTCCTTTAGTGATTATTTGGAATATAATTGTTAATTTCCATGATTGCATTAAACTTCACATTGACCTTCTATTTTGCGAAAAATTAGTTTTTTGGTATATTTTTATGGATATTTCAAAACGAGACTCGTCATCGAGTTTTTATGCTAGAACAAAACCGGTAAATGTGTAGCGTTGGTCAGTAATCGATTTTCCACTTTTCGGTGTCTAATCGTAGTTAATTAGATCGAAATAAACAAGTTTTCTTCTATGCACTTTCCGTCGTAAATGAATATTTTACAAGTTATAGCGGTAAATTACTGACCGCAACTCCAGTGTTTGAAGCGGAAACTAATTCAAACAGCACGTCGGACGGCAACACTGCAATGCCGTCTCGCTTCTAGTTCGATCGTCATCAAAGACGAAACCAAACCTACCGCTATACCTCGTTAAATACTCATTTGACGAAAAAAGTGTATAGAAGAAAAGTTGTTTATTATGATGTTATTACCATGATTCAAGCAACAAAAATTTGAAAATCGATGAGTAGCTGTTTATTCGAGCGCATTTGTCATCAAAGACGAAACTAAACTTACCGCCATAACTCGTTAAATACTCATTTACGACGGAAAGTGCATAGAAGAAAACTTGTTTATTTCGATCTAATTAACTACGTTTAGGCACTGAAAACTCAAAAATCGATTACTGACCAACGCTACACATTTACCAACAAAACCAAAGACAGTTTTAGAATCCTTGGAACATTTCTAACAAACTCAAATAGGCTTTTTTCAAATTCAAATTTTTTCGTATTTTTTCAAATTTTTTAAAATTTCTAAACCCAGCAATAATTTTTTAGGTTTAGAGCTATATATTTTTTCCGAAAAATTTGAATTAGAAAAAGCCTATTTGAGTTTGTTAGAAATGTTCCAAGGATTCTAAAACTGTCTTTGGTTTTGTTCTAGCATCAAAACTCGATGTAGAGTCCCGTTTTGAATGTTGAAAGTTATTTGTTATGGATATAAGCCGTAACAAAATTTTTTGTTGAAGTATAATATAATGAACAATTTATGTAGTTGAATGCAGTCTTAATTTTCATTTCGGTAATTTCCATACATAACTTCATATTCACACTGTGAATTATGATATCCAAACCCCCCCCAAAAAAAAAAAAATTTTTTTTCTCAAAAATATGGAATTTTTTATTTTCAGTCTGATTCTTATGAAATTTGACTATGATATGTAACCTTTGAAAAGAAACACAATTTATTCCATTCATTTTTTTGATATAGGCCATAGTTTTTGAAAAAATTTAGCATATTGGTTGTTAGGTATTGATATTTCACTGGTATTGATATTTCAAGATGTATCTCTTCATTCAGTTTTGATGCTAGAACAATAACAAAGACAGTTTTAGATCCTTGAAACATTTCTAACAAAATCAAATAGCCAAATTTTCCATTTCCCGTTGTGTTGTCTTTTTATATGGGGTTGAAATGGGCTCAAAAATTAAAGATTTTGGTCCCCTTATCCTCCCTGGGGGGGGGGATCTATTGTCCGTAGCACCATAAAATTTTAGGACTGAATTGTCCACCATCTAAGGGTCCTTTTCCAACAAAAATATGAAAAATGACCATCGGAGCGACTGGGGCCTGGGATGATCTCCTTAAATGAATATTTTATTAGTTATAGCGGTAAATGACTTACCGCAACTCCAGTGTTTGAAGCGGAAAGAAATTCATCAAGCGCGTCGTATGGCAACACTGCAATGTAGTCTCACTTGTGACGTGCTCGTCATCAAAGACCAAACTAAACCTACCGCTATAACTTGTTAAATACTCATTTTCTGCAAAAAGTGTATAGAAGAAAAGATGTTTATTTCAATGTTATTACCAGGATTCAAGCAACAAAAATTAAAAAATAGATTAGTAGCCTTTTATTCGATTGCAATCGTCATCAAAGACGAAAATTAACATAGCGCTATAACTCGTCAAATGCTCATTTAAGATGGAAAGTGCATACGAGAAAACTTGTTTATTTAGATCTAAATAACTATGTTTAGGCAATGAAAAGTGGAAAATGTATTACTGACCTTGCCTACATATTAACCAATAAGAATAATAATAATAATGACAATAATATGAGATATTTCCTAATGTTTATCAGAAAGGGCGGTGGTCAATTTGGGGGGATTGAAATACCTTTCTAAACCTGGCAAAAAAATCGGTAAAAAATTGAAATTTTGAGTCATCATTTAAATATCGATATGGGAATATAATGAGCTTGTAGACATTCAAAAATCAAAATTCTTATTAGGTTTCATCATAATGAAGCAGTTGTGTGTTGCTTCCTAGTGGTCTTCTTTAAAAAAATATGTTAGATCATATGATGCAATGGAAATCTTTGATATCTCAAGTTTTTATAGATCAAATGTATAGTAGTTTTAATATTTAGTTTGTGCTATATATTTTTTAGTACTTAATTGAATATTTTAGGTTTAAAATATTTCTAAAGTTTTGTTTTATGATATTTGACTAGGCTGTGTAAAATTTGTTATATTTCATACATAGCCATTCATGTTTCACCATTTGTATAAAATTTATAAAAAACATCTCCACTTCTAATGCCAAAAACAACATATGTCGATGAGTAATTTAATGCACATCATGCATGAATTTGTCACGCGTTGTATATCTTTGCTCAAAATGTCTCCTTCAAGCACTCATTCTGGACAAGAAAGTTCACTGAAAGTTTGTTCATCTTTTAATGCCATACTTGAAGTAAACAGATGGTAGATATTGGGTTAAATGTAAAGGAAACTGACTAATTGATTTTCAAAATGTTGTTGCTTGAATCATGGTAATTACATAAAAAAAAAACTTTTATTTCATGCACTTTCAGAGGGAAACGAGTATATAATGAGTTATAGCATTATGGTAATATCTGTCTATAATGGAAATTATAGTCTTCCAAGCGGCAAAAGTTGTTACGTTTTTTATGTTAATACGTTAACTGCAATGGGTTAAAGTGAAGTTCGATATGCAATTAAAATTTAGAGTCAATTGCAGTTATCAACTTTGAAAATAGTAAACAGTAACTAGGTCGGGCCTTTATTTAGCTTTCATTAAGTATTGATAAAAAATGAGTTAGTGACTGCAGGTGGGTCAGCAGCACTGTGAAAATCACCTAAGTGACCACCGGTGGGTCACTTTGCAGGAAATGTGTTAAGTTGCGTTTGGGTGGATTACGTAGTTTGATCAATTGAAGTAACCTGCACCTTCATAAAGAAGACTTTATTCTTCATCTGAAAATTCAGTTTGATATGTACTACGATTGAGGGCTTCTTCTCAAAGAGCGACGGCAGTTATACATAGCAGATGATTACCACTATAATTTGTTCAATATTCATTTACAACAAAAAGTGTATAATAGGAAAGTGTTTTATTTTGATCTAATAACCATTATATGGGTAATAAAAATTCAAGAATCGATTATTGTCCACTCCTCAACGTTCATTTGACATTTATTTAAGGGGAGCGTCCCTCATAAAAATAGGGAAATGTGTGGAAAATAAGTTTTAGCTGCTGTAGGAGAGGAAAAAGGTCAGGTACATCGTGTGAAAAAATGAATTTTGTAAGTTCGCTTGTTTGCCTACTACGGGGGTTTGAAGAATGAAGGGGGAGGGGAGAGGGAATTGTCCCCCTTGGCTCTTTCTTCACAGCGCAACGTTGCTATGTCATCTTCTATGTCTATTTATTACTATAGAATGATTTCAATGGTCCTAGCTGGCCCCATAAATAATAACAAAGAATGATTTAGATTGTTTATGTTTACCTAATTTGCCTTATTTTGTAGGTTCGGAATGCGGGGTTTCAAAATGCATCTTCTTCTATAGTTTTCAAGCTACAGCAATGATTTTTGTATCATTGGATGCGGAAAAGCGTGGAGAATAAAGGATACTATAAGGGAATTTCAAGATTTGTTGCAAACAAAAGTTGTGATGTTACAAATGGAAATAAAAAAAAAGTGAAAAAGAAAATAATTTTTTTTAGTGTGACTTCAGATTTCCTGTATAGTATCCTGTAATGTTCACAATATTCCAAATCTAATGACATAAAAATCATCACTGTAGCTTGAAAACTGTAGGAGGAGATGCATTTTGAAACCCCCCTTCTCAAACTCCGTTTTCTACGAATATAAAATTTTCTTTGAAGAAAATCGCATATTTTCATAGAAGACAAACGATTCAAAATTGCATTTCCTATCAGTATACCAAATTTTGTTGCTCTAGGTTCAATAATAAAAAAAAATTTCGTATGGGGGACGCTCCCCTTAAGCGCAATTGAGCCATGAAAGACGAAAATTATCATAACATTGTAACTCCTTAAAAACTCATTGTGCATTGAATAAAAGCTGTTTATTTTGATCTAATTACCATGATACAAGCAACAAAAACTCAAAAATTAATTAGTCAGTTTTCCTTAACAATTATTACCAATATTGGTGCTCAAGCAGAAAACTGTCCATTATCTAGCTTTTTATGCTGTGCTTTAGAGAGATAAATGTTAAAAATATTGAAACCCTTGTAAAAAATTGTTATTGAGCTTCTACTGCACCTGAGATAAATATAAGTTTATATTAGTGCTCATACAGAAAATAGTAGGTTATTGAGCTTCTTGTGTGGCCTTCAAGGAAAATGAATACATAGATATAATTGGTAGTCTGTTAGTGAATTATTTGGTATTCAGCTTGTTGTATGGCCTTTGAGGCAAATAGAAAAACTTAGTTTCCAATATATTGGTTGAGCTTGATGAGAAGAAGCTGATGTTGACATCTTTACAGAACGTGTGGTTGAGCCAGCACAGTTGTTGGTGTTCTTACCGGAAATTCTTCCTTGTTGAGCTTCTTGTGGAGCACTTGAATAGAAAAGCTGATGTTGATGCTGTTGCAGAACACGTGGTTGAGCCAGCATAGTTATTGTCAATCTTACAGAAAATTATTCCTTGTGAAGCATTTGAATAGGAAAGCTGATGTTGAAGTCCTTGCAGAACGTGTGGTTGGAGAGCACCTGTCTACAGATGACACCACCATCAGCCATCTGAGCAACACCACAACCCTCACCTCAGCCTCCAGCAGAGCGGATCTCAGGCTCTGCATAGTAGGGCAGCTTGTTGAGGATGCAGACGTGCTCAAGGCAGCCAAGGTAGTGCACCTGTTGCTTATTTTATTCTGCGTTTCATTTTCTGAGCTGTGTGGCATTCTTGTGTACTCATTTCTGTGTTGTATTTTGTTTGTCTTCTGTTCTCATTTGCGTGTTGGGTTTTGTTTGTCTTCTGCTCTCATTTGTGTGTTGTGTTTTGTTTGTCTTCTGTTCTCATTTGTGTGTTGGGTTTTGTGTGTTGTGCTCTCTGTGTATGGGCTTGATGGTTGAGTAATGTCTTCATCATGAGATGGCTGAGCGTTGTTTCACTGTTTCATTTGTGCAATTGTCCAGTGACAGTTTTGTTTATGTTAGTAGAGCATTGTTTAGTTTATGCTAGGTGATTCTTCATGAATCTAGGTCAACCAATACTCCTCTGATTTACTAAAGAAATTTGAATACTTTCAATGGAACATCACTTCTCAGACTGTATTGAATAATTTATAAAAATTTTGACTAAACATCACTTTCCTAACTGTTGAATCAAAGTTAGGTGAATACTTCTGTTTTTTTTGCAGAAAATTCAATTTCCAGACTAATGAACCAAAGTTACACAAACACGTCCTGTCTCACTTTTTACTTGCAGAAATTCCAACTCCCTGTGGTGACTTCCAAAGATGGCCTGGACTATGCCTCAGACCAGAACTACTGCACCTATTTTGTTTTATTGGACTTTGAGAGTCCCGAGTACTCTGCCCTGCACGAGGTGACGTCCCGCATCCTGGGCAAGCCTGCCCTCCTCGACATGGCGTCCACTCAGGATGCTGTTGCACCCACCCTGGTCATGCACAGCAGGCCGGTGTACTGCCACGTCATGAGGTCTTGTATTGTTGTCTTCACTGGCTTCAAGAGAAAAAATGAGGTGGTGAGTGCTGGTGCTGGGAAGTACTTGGGATAATGAGGGGGTGAGGAGTGCTGGGGGAAATGGGGTGGTGAGCATAAGTACATTAAGGAATTCTTTTTTAGTGAACTTTTTTCTATACACCATACTAAAAACCCTCTTCCCTTTTTTTCAATGTTAACATAATCATAGAAATGCATCTTTAACCCTTGACTGCCCAAATTTTTTTTTACTCATATTCCCACTAACACAACCTCTGTCATTAGATTGATGCTGGCATGAGGTTATCACCGACATCAGAATGGGGGCGGAACTGCCGTCCGGCAGAAAACTTGAAAGTTTCACTAGGGCACAAATTTTACAAGAAAGTTATTGTGTTTAGCATCTTTAGTGAATACACATTGAGCAGTATAGGGCAAAGCAAAATTCTACACTATAAAACTATGACCTGCGCAAAAAAAGTTCTACCATACAACACTATGACCTGCACTAAAAATAAAGTTCTACCATACAACACTACAACCTGTACAAAGAATAAAGTTCTACCATATAACACTATGACCTGCATGGGAAATGAAGTTCTACACTATAACCTGCACAAAAAATAAAAGATTACCATATAACACCATGACCGGCTCAAGAAATAAGGCTCCCCACTTGCGCAGGCACGTCTGCTGCGCATGATCCACATGATGGGCGGGAGCATCAAGAACGAGATGGGGGAGAAGGTGACGCACCTGATCGCCGTGTGCTCGACTGGGGACAAGTACCAGTACGCGGTGACCTTCGGCATCCCTGTGGTGACCCAGGAGTGGGTCGACACCGCCTGGGCCCACCGGGACGATGTGGGGGCACGGGCCTCCACTCAGGATATGGTGCGGCTTTTGTGTTTCCTGGGCTGTGATTAGTGAGCAGCGTATGAGTGCTGGACTGTTTTTAAGTAGGGAACTGTTCCTTAGTGAAGGGACTTTTTCTTGGTGGGGGACTATTTTTAAGTAGGAGACTGTTGCCCCAGTGAAAAGACTGTTTTTAGTGATGGGACTGTTTCTTGGTGGGAGGGGGACTGTTTCTTGGTGAGTGGTGTTTGTTACTTTCTCCATCTCTTCTTTGGAACATATTTATTATGGTTAGGGATGTTTATACTAATTTATTCAATCTACCTAATCTAATTATTACTATTTTCTGAATATATGTGTCCAAGTTCATGCTAATCAACTGTTGAAGTTAGTTGGTTTGTGTTGATATTGGCATGTTAATGCAAAATTGGCGTTTTAGTGTTGAAATTTGAATGTCAGTGTTGAAATTGGTGCGTCTGTGTTGAAATTGGCGCGTTTGTGTTGAAATTGGCACGTCATTGCTGAAATTGGCACGTCAGTGCTGAAATTGGCGTGTCAGTGCTGAAATTGGCGTGTCAGTGCTGAAATTGGCGTGTCAGTGCTGAAATTGGCGTGTCAGTGCTGAAATTGGCGTGTCAGTGCTGAAATTGGCGTGTCAGTGCTGAAATTGGCGTGTCAGTGCTGAAATTGGCGTGTCAGTGCTGAAATTGGCGTGTCAGTGCTGAAATTGGCGTGTCAGTGCTGAAATTGGCGTGTCAGTGCTGAAATTGGCGTGTCAGTGCTGAAATTGGCGCGTCAGTGTTGAAATTGGCGCGTCACTGCTGAAATTGGCGCGTCACTGCTGAAATTGGCGCGTCACTGCTGAAATTGGCGCGTCACTGCTGAAATTGGCGCGTCACTGCTGAAATTGGCGCGTCACTGCTGAAATTGGCGCGTCACTGCTGAAATTGGCGCGTCACTGCTGAAATTGGCGTGTCACTGCTGAAATTGGCGTGTCACTGCTGAAATTGGCGTGTCACTGCTGAAATTGGCGTGTCACTGCTGAAATTGGCGTGTCACTGCTGAAATTGGCGTGTCACTGCTGAAATTGGCGTGTCACTGCTGAAATTGGCGTGTCACTGCTGAAATTGGCGTGTCACTGCTGAAATTGGCGTGTCACTGCTGAAATTGGCGTGTCACTGCTGAAATTGGCGTGTCACTGCTGAAATTGGCGTGTCACTGCTGAAATTGGCGTGTCACTGCTGAAATTGGCGTGTCACTGCTGAAATTGGCGTGTCACTGCTGAAATTGGCGTGTCACTGCTGAAATTGGCGTGTCACTGCTGAAATTGGCGTGTCACTGCTGAAATTGGCGTGTCACTGCTGAAATTGGCGTGTCACTGCTGAAATTGGCGTGTCACTGCTGAAATAGGCTTACTCTGTGTTTGCCAGGAGAAGCAGTTTTACCTGGGCGTGTTTCACAACCTGCGCGTGGTGCTGGTGGGCTTCAACGAGGAGGACCAGCAGACGATGCAGCGCATGCTCGACCAGAACAGCGGCACCGTCACAGACCTCAAGGACAAAGCTGCCACTCATGTCGTGCGTACCCAAATCTTCACGATAGCACTTAGTTAAGTTGACCATTTCACTGATATTGATGTAACGTCATTCTCGAGCGTGAACTTTCCAATTAAAGCTTCGCTGCTAGAACTTGTGGTGCGTACCGTAGTCTTCATGTTAGCAGTTTGTTAATTTTAAAATATTTCACTGGTCTTGATGTAAATAAGCGCTTCTCGAATCAAGCTATGCTTATGAACCTTGGTGTAACTATCTTGTGTACCGCGCAGTGTTGATGTTCAATATTGTTGCAAGCCAAATGACAAGATATTCACATCAAAATCCGCATATCTTGTCATGTGGCTTTTCATAGAACTATCCGATAGTGAGCCATGCGTTTGTCATATTCATACGCACTGATGGTTTTTGGGTTCTGATACTTATCTAACAACGTTGTTCCTGCATATGTTACGTTTCCATTGATTACGTAGGAAAAAATTAGGTGAGCTTGAAACGGTATCATGTATACGGTTTCCTGGTGTTACTGCTTACTGTCATTAGGGGAGTAGGAAATTCGTGACTACGTTTGGATAAGTGACGTTAGCTTAGGATAGTTTAGGTCAATATAGGTTAGACGAGCTAATAATAATGTTGTTGGCTTGTGATAGTTTCCAGCTTTTGTTGACGTTTAGTTCAAGAATGTTCTCTCGGGTATACCAGCTAGTTTTTAATTACTAACTTATGCAAATTCTACGACAAGATACTGAGTTAGTGTAGTGCTTTGTATTTGTACAAGCATTTCTTGGAAACCCTTCATTGGCATCTTTTAGCACTATCTCGATGCGAGAGGCTCAACTTTTGAGTAATGTTAAAGTTTTGTGGTGCGAACAAATTATTGTACGTGAGATCTTTTCAGAGTTCTGAATTGCAGCACCTGAGAGACTTTGATTGATATTTTCATGGAACTGGGTTTGTAAAATTGTTCTGTTTGTAAATCGCGCGATCTTTTAGAATTCTGACTTACAGTATGTACAGGTGTGTTGCGTGTACTGTAATAAGTGATATTCTCAGTCATGACAGTATAATTTGATATTTAATTTTTTTTATTTTGTTCCTTTTGATTTTGATATTTTGATTGATATTTTTACAAAATATAATTTATGAAATTGTTCCATTTGCCTTTTTTTAGAATGCTGAATTACAGTACCTTAGCAACTTAGATTGAAATTTTCTCAAAATAGGGTTTGTAAAGTTGTTCCGTCTGCCCAACAGGTGCTGGAGGACCAGCGTGTCAAGGAGAAGCCCCCTGACTGTCCCCCGAAGGCACACGTGGTGAAGGCGGAGTGGTTTTGGGCCTCCATTCAAATCAACGCGTGCGCGAACGAGAGCCTCTACACATTCGAAGTGGTGCGTGTTGTGTGGACAGTGGGTGCTTTATGCATTTGAAGTGGTGCATGGTGTGGGCAGTAGTGCTCTGCATATACAAAGTGGTGTGTGGTGTGTGGACAGTGGTGCGATGTGAAGTTCAAGAAATGTTATATATCTTTGAAAATGTCAACAATTGATGTTGGAGATTGCTTAATTTATTGTCACTAAAATAGGTTGTATAGATGTGTGTGTAAGTCCAAGTTAAGATGTAATTGCCTACTTTTGTAGATTGCCTACCGTCCCCTAACACACTCCCCTACCACAGCCCGGCAGCGACAGAGTGCCTGGCGGCGTGACGTCACCCCGTGCCACCGCCACCATCTCTGCGAGCGGCGGGGCGGCGGGGTCCGGGAGCGGCAGTGCGGGGGCGGGGCCGGAGCGGGGCGGCGGGCTGTTCTCCCCCGCCACCCCGCGCTCGCGGTCCCGCCGACGCAAGAGGCTGCGGGAGACCATGCAGCAGCTCGCGTCCGACGACAGCCCTTGCACGCCCGGGGCGCAGCTACAGCTCCCTGCCAGGTGCGCTTTGCATTAGCTAGTGTCTTGGTTTGGGCCTCCCTAATCAATAATAAGATACATAAATACATAGATAAATAAGAAGATAGAGACAGTCCCCCACCAAGAAAAAGCTACAGCTCCCTGCCAGGTGAGGCTTGCGTTACATTGTCTTGGTTAAGCCTCCCTAATTGATGAAAAATACACTAATAAGAACAGCATTTGTACATTGAGAACACTTTATTTGTACATGATCATATTTGTGCATTGAGAACACTTGTCATTAGTTAAATAAATGCCACCTACACAGTCATTAAGTAAAGAAATGATAATCACAGGGTCGTAAAGAAATGATACCTACACAGTCATAAAGTAGAGAAATGATATCTACACAGTCATAAAATAGAGAAATGATATCTACACAGTCATAAAATAGAGAAATGATATCTACACAGTCGTAATGTTAAGAAATGGTACAAGAACAGTGCTCATAGTGTGAAGAAATGGTACCTGCACTGTCGTAATGTTAAGAAATGGTGCAAGACAGTGCTCATAGAGCTAAAAAATGGTACCTACACAGTCGTAATGTAGAGAACTGGTACGAGAGCAGCGCTCATAGTGTTATCAAATGTCTCGGTTAATTTGTAAAATGTTGGTGACCCGTCGGTTGTGAGAACTGAATCCTCATCTCTGATGTGTCCATTGACGGGTTTTATTTTTACTGTATGAGCGGTTTACTCGCACATTTTTGACCTTAGCATATGTACTAACACATTTGCGGGCGCCTGTGTAAAAAGAACCTGCGAGAAATGATCATGTTTGTAAGCATGTGGGGTGGAAGTCGAGTTAATTAAATCCTAATTTATAAATCATAATTAAAAAATCATAGGTAATAAATCATAGTTAATAAATCATAGGTAATAAATGATAGTTAATAAATCATTGTTGATAAATCATAGTTGATAAATTATAATTGAATCATGTGCAGCAAGAGACGGTCGTCGGTAGCAGACCTCATCTCTTACGTGTCTGGTGACGGGTCTCTGCTGGACGACTCCCAGCACACTCCGGTGGGGCAGAACGCCAGGTGGGTTGTGGCTACACTAGTGGGTTCTGTTTGGTTGACTGCATGAATGGGTTCTGGTCGTGTGGGTTGTGTAGATACTTGTGGGTTCTGGAGGGTTGTAACATAGTGGGCTCTGGTGGCTCCCTGCGCAGTCCGGTGGGGCAGAACGCCAGGTGGGTTGGGACTACACAAGTTGGGCAGAAAACAAAGCGGGTAATTACATCACAAGTGAGAGTTTGATTAAGAAGACCACTGACTTTGGTTCTATTTTTATGGGTGTCTTTAGGGCTGGTCCGAGTTGGAGAACAACTTAAACCTTCCCGCCAATTGAAGACCAGTGCTATGCTCGAATTTTGTGCCACTTGCAGGTCTTGCATGAATTAAGTTTCCCAGATGACGCATTATACTCCCTGATTCTTAAGATAGTGCTGCTCTTTTGTGTTTGTTGTCTTGCTTTATTGCGACTTATAGTCATAATACTGGCTTTATTCTTGAATGGGGCTTGTTAACTTGAAGACCATTTGAACTTAACAGGAGATGTTTCTCATACTTTTCCTTTGTCTCAACAGTATGAATATGAGCGTCATTTTGAGTTATTTTTTTGTGTGATGCCTTATGAAATAATTTATACTACTAACATTTTTTGTCCTGATCATCATTAGTATATATATGATAAATTTTAATGTGTTCCCCTTTTGTAATCTGTTTCTGGTTATTACGATTATTCTTAATTTCATCATCATAATCATCTTTAACGCATCTCACATAGAAAAATATGGCTTTAGTCTGCCCTTTAACAAATTTTATTATCAGTTATCACCTTGAAGAAGAAGGCTTAAGTCTACACTTTAAACTAATTTTATGATCATTTTTAACACATAAAACATGTAAGAAGATGGCTTTAGCGTGCCCTAAAACTAATTTTATTATCACATTGAATAAGAAGGATTTAACCCTCCCTATAACCTGTATCACTCCGGTGCCGCAGCTCCTTGAAGACGCCGCTGTCGCCGCCCTCCACCGACCTCAAGCACCTGACGCTGCGCCAGCGGGTCTTCCACGAGCTCGTCAAAACCGAGTGCAACTACGTTGCTATCCTCGATACCATCAATAAAGTGAGGCCCCATGCTGTGTTGTGATTGGTGGGGGCATTGGAGTGAGGCAGGGGCTGTGTTGGAGTGAGACAGGGCTGTGTTGTGATTGGTGGGGCTATTGGAGTGAGGCAGAGGCTGTGTTGGACTGAGACGAGGGCTGTGTTGTGATTGGTGGGGGTATTGGAGTGAGGCAGGGGCTGTGTTGGAGTGAGACAGGGGCTGTGTTGTGATTGGTGGGGGTATTGGAGTGAGGCAGAGGCTGTGTTGGAGTGAGACGAGGGCTGTGTTGTGATTGGTGGGGGTATTGGAGTGAGGCAGGGGCTGTGTTGTGATTGGTGGGGGTGTTGGAGTGAGGCTGGGTGCTGTGTTGTGATTGGTGGGGGTATTAGAGTGAGGCAGGGGCTGTGTTGTGATTGTTAGGGGTATTGGAGTGAGGCCGCATGCTGCGTTGTGATTGGTGGGAGTATTGGAGTGAGGCAGGGGCTTTGTTGGAGTGAGACAGGGGCTGTGTGGTGATTGGTGGGGTGTGTTGAAGTGAGGCCGCGTGATGCATTGCGAGGTTCAGTGCTGTGCTGTGATTGGTTGATGTGTCGGAGTGAGGCCATGTGCTGAGTTATGATTGGGTGTAGGTATTGGAGTGAGGCCGGGTGCTGTGTTATGATTGGTTGGGTGTGTTGGAGTGAAGCAAGGGGCTGCAACAGCATTGTGAGATCTGGTGCTATGTTGCGATCGGTAGGCGGTGTTGGAGTGAGGGCAGGTGCTGTGTTTGTTGTGATTGGTGGGGGTATTGGAGTGAGGACGCATGCTGTGTTGCGATTGGTATGGAATACTGTGAGAATTCATTAAAGATTTGTGTTCTAGACTTTATGTTACAGTCAGCACCCCTCCGATGAGCCGTAGATATACAAATATTAATGAAAATAATTGTAGTAATAAGGGCAGTAGTAGCAATGCAAGTCATCAAAGAACCGTAGAAAAAATATTAAAGAAAGTAATCATAGTAGTAATAAAGGCAACACCACTGCAGGTGATCAAAGAGCCATAGAAATAATAAGATAACATCAGTATTAAGATCATCGACACTTCAGGTGATTAAAGAGCCGCTGGAGGACGACAGCCAGCCCGGGGGCCCACTGCTGGACAGCCAGGAGCTGCGCTACATCTTCGGTCACCTGCCGCCCATACACGACGTCCACACCAGGATACGCAACGACCTCCTCCACATGGCCCACAACTGGCGTCCTGACGCCTCCATTGGACAGATTATACTCAACTATGTGAGTCCTCTTGCCTGCCTGCTGTTGCTCAAATTATACTCAATTATGTGAGTCTTAAATGCCTGGTTGTGCTTGTATGGCTCAAATTGTACTCAATTATGGAAGCCTTGAATGTCTGTCCCAGATTATTTATGAGTCTTGAATGCCTGCTCTGGGTCAAATGATACTGAATTATGTGAGCCTTGAATGGCTGCTGTTGCTCAAATTATACTCAATTATGTGAGTCTTGAATGCCTGGTTGTGCTTGTATGGCTCAAATTGTACTCAATTATGGAAGCCTTGAATGTCTGTCCCAGATTATTTATGAGTCTTGAATGCCTGCTCTGGGTCAAATGATACTGAATTATGTGAGCCTTGAATGGCTGCTGTTGCTCAAATACACTCACATGCAAGTCACCAGCCACTAATGGCGCTATTGCGTGCAGTCGGGGGACCTGGAAAAAGCGTACCCGCCGTTCGTGAACTACTTTGAGAACGTGAAGGAGATGCTCGAGAAGATCTGCCACGAGCGGCCGCGATTCCACGCCTTCCTGAAGATTGCGCAGAGCAAACCTGAGTGCAGCAGACAGAGCTTCCAGGAGCTGCTCATCCGGCCTGTCCAGCGACTGCCTTCCATGAGCCTTCTGCTCAACGGTGGGTCCTTCTTCTCAATGGTGGGGCCTTCTTAATAGTAGGTCCTTCTCAATGGTGGGTCCTTCTGCTCAATGATGGGGCCTTCTTAATAGTAGGTCCTTCTCAATGGTGGGTCCTTCTCAATGGTGGGTCCTTCTGCTCAATGATGGGGCCTTCTTAATAGTAGGTCCTTCTCAATGGTAGGTCCTTCTCAATGGTGGGTCCTTCTCAGAGTTGTACCATTTGGAAAAGTAGGGCATTTGTTGTCTCTCCACGAGTTTTTGGCTTTGTGAACCTTAGGTATAGGTAGGAATTTGTTGAATAGGTACAGGAGACTGGAAATTTTGGCTTCTAGAAACAAGGATGGGTTGCATTTGGGTGGGTAGCTACACGAGGCCTGCTAACTTTAACTTTGATGAACGTAAGGTTTATTTGGGACCAATTAAGAATGGGAGACCTATTCGATGATGAGCCCTTTCCGTGTTTTGGCTTTGTATGCGTTAGAGAAATAGGTTAATTTATTTAATAAGCATGGGCTTTTATAAACAGAGATAAGTAGTCGGAGAATTGGGACATTCGTGTGCATTAGCAATTGTTGGGTAGGTAAGGGATGCGTGTGTCATTTTTGCTTCTGAGAGTAAAAAATAGGTATTAATTAACAGTGAATCTATAGGAGACTAATGAATTGTGGCTTTTGAGATTTATTGAGTAGGCAGGAAAAATGAAAGAACTGTCGCTCATGAGAATGCTAGGGATAGGTAGTTTTGAATTGGATTGGTAAGGCAACGAGAAACTTTGTCTTGCAGAAACAGGTGGGTATCAATTCATTGAATAGGTGAAGGCAATGACTGGTAAAGTTTGGCTATCGGGAGCATTAAAAATAGGTAGAAATTTGTTCAGTTAATTGAGTGGGTGTGAAGAACTTATGAAGTTTGACTTATGTGAACATTGAGAATATGTCCCAATTTATCAAACAGTCTGCCCCAGTGGAGTACAATTAATGAATCTGTGGAAATTAGCGCTCCCGTAGGGATGCGAAGTCCCAAACTGAGAGTCAAGTGGGCCTTCTTTTTGTTAAAATTAAATAGTTTTCTTTTGGACTACCTTCTCTGGGTTCACTGCTTCTTTTTGTTAAGCCATTTGACTTTCTTCAATTTTGCCAAATTTCGTCTACTTCTTTCTCAACTTACTTTTTATGTTTGCGTGGATTCTTGTGTAGAGACACACTTTGTGCGTAGATTTCCCATTTTCTAGTGTCCTTACTAAATTGGGCTTTCACTCTTCCTTTCTTAGGAACACCCATTTAGCGGTTAGGGAAACTTGAACTAACTCACGTTATCTAATGCAACCTCGTTTCCTTGACGCCGAACTAGATAGGGCTTCCTCCTTCCTCTCTTGGGGACACCTTTATTGCTGTAGTATAGACTGTAACTAGCTTATTTAATCTAATTAACTTTGTGTGTGCAGACATTTTGAAGCACACAGACCGCAACCACAGCGACCACGCAGCGCTCGGCAACGCCCTCGACAAAATCAAGTCCGTGATGACTTTTATCAATGACAACAAGAGGAAGACGGAGGCAAAGCTGAAGCTCTTCGAGATACACAACGATATCGAGAACTGTCCTGTGAGTCGCTTTCTTTTTAGGGATGCTTTTTATATATTTGGTGATGCCTCAGTTCTATCTTGGTGATTCTTCAGTTGTGCAGTATCATCTTGTGTGAAACTGTTGCTGGAATAGTGTTATTTTTTGTTTCGTTATCATTTTGTGGACTTTTACATGTACAGTATTGTTTTTTGTTGAGCCATATTTTTTGTGGACCTATGCGTGTTCTGGATCATTTCTTGTAGCATCTCTCTAAAATATTATGGGTGATCTAATTGAACTGTGTCATTCCACGCAAACATGGGACTTACATGGCGGAAATGACTCCTGGTTCAACTCGTGCGATGCTTTAATCAAGTTATGAATAGCTAAGACTAGATTTTGTTTGTATCAGTTGAGGTCTTTGGAAAAAGTTCTAGGTTCTTATAAAAGTTTTCTCAGTTAGTCAGTCGAGGTGTAAACATTATTCAGTCAAGGTTCTTGCAAACGTTTTCTCAGTTAGTCAGTCAAGGTGTAAACATTCAGTCGAGGTTCTTGTAAACATTTTCTCGGTTAGTCAGTCGAGGTGTAAACATTATTCAGTCGAGGTTCTTGTAAACATTTTCTCGGTTAGTCAGTCAAGGTGTAAACATTCAGTCGAGGTTCTTGTAAACATTTTCTCGGTTAGTCAGTCGAGGTGTAAACATTCAGTCGAGGTTCTTGTAAACGTTTTCTTGGTTAGTCAGTCGAGGTGTAAACATTATTCAGTCGAGGTTCTTGTAAACGTTTTTTCAGTCAGTCGAGGTGTAAACATTATTCAGTCAAGGTTCTTGTAAAAGCTTTTTCAATACGCGACAGTTTTAACTGTCAAACCAGTTTGTATAAGCCACAGCTGGCAATTAACTGCTCACCTTGTAAGAGAGAGCTGGCATTTAAAGAGTATTATTGAAAAAGAGTAGTATTCAGAGTAGTGTTTAGAGAGAGAGATTGGTATTTAGGGAGAGTAGTATCTCGAGAGAATATTATTTATTGCGTTATTATTATTATTGCAACATTGACATAAAATTGAGCATTGCTTTACAGCCAAACCTGGTGGCGTCACACCGGACGTATGTGAGCCGTGCGGACGTGACGGAGCTGAGCGATGCCTGCAGCGGCCGGGGCGATTCTCTCACCCTCTTTGTGTTCAATGATGTGCTCGAGGTGGGGGTGTGTTCTGTGGTGTTGCCCTCACTCTCTTTGTCTTCAATGATGTGCTCAAAGTGTGGGGTGTGTTGTGTTTTGTGTTCTGTGGTGTTGCCCTCACTCTCTTTGTCTTCAATGATGTGCTCGAAGTGTGGGGTGTGTTGTGTTGTGTGTTCTGTGGTGTTGCCCTCACTCTCTTTGTCTTCAATGATGTGCTCAAAGTGTGTGGTGTGTTGTATTTTGTGTTCTGTGGTGTTGCCCTCACTCTCTTTGTCTTCAATGATGTGCTCGAAGTGTGGGGTGTGTTGTGTTGTGTGTTCTGTGGTGTTGCCCTCACTCTCTTTGTCTTCAATGATGTACTCGAAGTGTGGGGTGTGTTGTGTTGTGTGTTCTGTGGTGTTGCCCCCACTCTCTTTGTCTTCAATGATGTGCTCGAGGGTTGTGTTGTGTTGTGTGTTCTGTGGTGTTGCCCTCACTCTCTTTGTCTTCAATGATGTGCTCGAAGTGTGGGGTGTGTTGTGTTGTGTGTTGTGTGGTGTTGCCCTCACTCTCTTTGTCTTCAATGATGTGCTCGAAGTGTGGGGTGTGTTGTGTTGTGTGTTCTGTGGTGTTGCCCTCACTCTCTTTGTCTTCAATGATGTGCTCGAAGTGAGGGGTGTGTTGTGTTGTGTGTTCTGTGGTGTTGCCCTCACTCTTTGTCTTCAATGATGTGCTCGAAGTGTGGGGTGTGTTGTGTTGCCCTCACCTTTTTTGTCTTCAATCATGTGCTCGAAGTGTGGGGTGTGTTGTGTGTTCTGTGGTGTTGCCCTCACTCTCTTTGTCTTCAATGATGTGCTCGAAGTGTGGGGTGTGTTGTGTTGTGTGTTCTGTGGTGTTGCCCTCACTCTCTTTGTCTTCAATGATGTGCTCGAAGTGTGGGGTGTGTTGTGTTGTGTGTTCTGTGGTGTTGCCCTCACTCTTTGTCTTCAATGATGTGCTCGAAGTGGGGGGTGTGTTGTGTTGTGTGTTCTGTGGTGTTGCCCTCACTCTCTTTGTCTTCAATGATGTGCTCGAAGTGTGGGGTGTGTTGTGTGTTCTGTGGTGTTGCCCTCACTCTTTGTCTTCAATGATGTGCTCGAAGTGTGGGGTGTGTTGTGTGTTCTGTGGTGTTGCCCTCACCCTTTTTGTCTTCAATGATGTGCTCGAAGTGTGGGGTGTGTTGTGTGTTGTGTGTTCTGTGGTGTTGCCCTCACTCTCTTTGTCTTCAATGATGTGCTCGAAGTGTGGGGTGTGTTGTGTTGTGTGTTCTGTGGTGTTGCCCTCACTCTCTTTGTCTTCAATGATGTGCTCGTAGTGTGGGGTGTGTTGTGTTGTGTGTTCTGTGGTGTTGCCCTCACTCTTTGTCTTCAATGATGTGCTCGAAGTGGGGGGTGTGTTGTGTTGTGTGTTCTGTGGTGTTGCCCTCACTCTCTTTGTCTTCAATGATGTGCTCGAAGTGTGGGGTGTGTTGTGTTGTGTGTTCTGTGGTGTTGCCCTCACTCTCTTTGTCTTCAATGATGTGCTCGAAGTGTGGGGTGTGTTGTGTTGTGTGTTCTGTGGTGTTGCCCTCACTCTCTTTGTCTTCAATGATGTGCTCGAAGTGTGGGGTGTGTTGTGTTGTGTGCTCTGTGGTGTTGCCCCCACTCTCTTTGTCTTCAATGATGTGCTCGAAGTGTGGGGTGTGTTGTGTTGTGTGTTCTGTGGTGTTGCCCTCACTCTCTTCGTCTTCAATGATGTGCTCGAAGTGTGGGGTGTGTTGTGTTGTGTTGTGTGTTCTGTGGTGTTGCCCTCACTCTCTTTGTCTTCAATGATGTGCTCGAAGTGTGGGGTGTGTTGTGTTGTGTGTTCTGTGGTGTTGCCCTCACTCTCTTTGTCTTCAATGATGCGCTCGAAGTGGGGGGTGTGTTGTGTTGTGTGTTCTGTGGTGTTGCCCTCACTCTCTTTGTCTTCAATGATGTGCTCGAAGTGTGGGGTGTGTTGTGTGTTCTGTGGTGTTGCCCTCACCCTTTTTGTCTTCAATGATGTGCTCGAAGTGGGGGGTGTGTTGTGTTGTGTGTTCTGTGGTGTTGCCCTCACCCTTTTTGTCTTCAATGATGTGCTCGAAGTGTGGGGTGTGTTGTGTTGTGTGTTCTGTGGTGTTGCCCTCACCCTTTTTGTCTTCAATGATGTGCTCGAAGTGGGGGGTGTGTGTTGTGTAGTGTGCTAGAGGGGGGGGGGGGGGGGTGTTGTGTTGCATGCTGGGGGTGGAAGAGGGTGTTGTGTGAGGTGAATTACGAGGATTGTGGATTGTTAGGGTGTTGCTGGAGGTGGATTGTGTTGAGCCATGCTGTGTGCTGCAGGTCTGCGTTGTGCGAAGGACCAAACTGCTGTGTGTGTTTGTGTATCTATGTTCCTTCATTCAAGGAGAATATGTCAATTCTTTTATTTTCGAAGTCTTTTATATTTGAATGTAGCTTGCTGATAATCAGAATATTCGCCATTTCAAAGGGTACTGATAGGATAGCAGTTGTGCGTGTATTTGTGTACGTGAAGTCTCAGTGCCCTTCATATCTTGTTGATTGGCGTGATCAAGTGTGGAGTTGACTTCAAGCGTGTGCAATTCTCAACTTATGGAAATTAGCGCTCCCAGGGGAAAATGTGAGACCCAGAGCTTCCTGTTAAATAGACTTTCGTTTTATTGAAATGCAATGTGTGTTTTTTGTTTTGTAATGAATCGTCTTTTTTTCGGTTCACTGCTGTCCTGTTTCCAGCGCCTGCAGCTTTATTTTTCAACTTTTTCTGAACTTACTGTTTCTGTGCACCTCATCTTGTGTGAGAAGACATTTTGTGCAATGATTCCTTGTCTCATAAACTCCATTCCAAATAGTGCCATTCTCTCATATAAGCACCTTTATTTTAAATAGAGAGGCTTTATAATTTTTATTTTTTTTTGAGGCGTTTTAAATGTTTTAATGCCACTCATGGGCTGCCTCCAGAGTTTTTTCAGGTTTTTCAGGCATTTCATTTATTTTCTCCTCATGGGTTGTTCTTGGTGTTAATCCTGTACTGAAAGTCCTTAAAGCTAAGCTGGGGTCCAAGTCCTAAATGCTGTAGGCTGTCCACCAAGCCCCATAGGCTGCTCAGTGAAGGCTGTCTCGTTGTAGGTTGTCCACCAAGTCCTAAGTGCTCTAGGCTGTCCACCAAACCCAATAGGCTCAGTAGTAAGTCCTAAGTCCCCAAGTAGGCTGCCCAGTAAAGACGGTACCGTTGCAGATCTGCAAGAAGAAGAGCAAGTACAACAGCATCAAGAGCCCGGCGTCGCGCGCCAACCTGCACGCCCTGCGCTCCATCAAGGCGTACAAGCACCTCGAGATGATGAGCCTCGGGCACATCAAGAGGATTGTTGACATCAACGAAACTGATGGTGGGGGACTTCTGTGTGTTGTGTTGTATGCCAGTTGCGTTTTTGTATGTTGTTTGTTGTGTCGTGGCCTATTGAGTGTTGTGTTGTTCTATGTTGTGTCGTGGCCTATCGTGTGTTGTGTAGTGGCCTTTTGTATGTCTATTGTGTTGTGTGCCTGTCATCTGTTTTCTTGTGTCGTGGGCGTGTTGTGCGACTCTCGTGTGTTGTGCATGTGACCGGTGCGTGTTTTTCAGTTATTAAGTAAAATTTCATGAAATGGTGTCCGCGAGTTTGTCCTTGCGTGGGAAAATAGTGTTAGAGAAGTTGATTCCATTTCGTGAAGTTGTGCTAAATTGTATTTAAAAACGGGGCTTGAAGTAGGATTTTCTATTAGGGTGGATAGTACCTGAGTGATAATGTATGAGCATAAATTTAATTATTTCTATGGGGAAAGAGTGAAGGAAATCATAGCTGGAAAATGGTGTTTTAGTTGAGAAAATAACGCTTTTCATTGAGACTATTGACTTAAGCGGCCAATAGACGATCAATTTAATTGTCAATATCATTGATTCAATATATTGATGAAATTGTTTTTGCCCACTAAGTCAATTAATTGACGGTCGTCAATGAAGCCCACAGACGATCAATTTAATTGTCAATATCCATCATTGTCAATTATATTCACAATAAAATTGATCGTCTATGGGTCGCTTTAGACTGAGACTCTGGCTTTAATGCTGAAATTGACGGACATGTTAAGGAATGAAGTCCTAAATATTTATGTAGTTTTCCGATTGGTAATGTATCTGGGTAATGTTCTGTGTAAGAATTTCATGGCAAGGTAGAATGTCACTAGTTTCGCTCTCGTTATTTGTATATCTCTGTGCACATAATATCGAATGTATGAGATAAAGAGAATTGAATTCCAGTTTCTGGTATATAATTCAGAAACATTTTTCAGTAGGAGATTGCTGTTGCGGACATACGTTCTTTATTGTAATTCCCTGTGTGTGTCTACATCAGCGATTCTTAACCTGTGGGAAATTCCCCACTGGTGGGGAATGGCGGAGTTGCCAGGTAGGTAATCTCGTGCATTTGTTTCCACTCACAAAAAAACGATAGTAGTTCAAATCCAATACATTACTTCCAAATGTTGACTTACTTTACAAATCACAACCATTTGCAGACTGTTCTAGTTACAAAAACCACCATAATGAGGTATTGTATCATTTGTATGTCATGTTTGGGTTGAAGTGACAACACTGCTGGGTTGGAATTTCACAGATAAGTAAAAGGAAGATGCTGTGGTGGGGAATGCTCCATTTCCCAGTGATGCTGTGGGTTGGAATGGAGAGTTAGCTCACAAAAAAGTGGGGAATTGGAGAGAAAGGTTAAGAACCATTGGTCTAGAGTGCGCTAGCAGGTGCAGTGCAGTGTCCCCGTGTGTGTGCAGAGTGCCAGCAGGTGTTCGCGCTGGTGGTGCGCACGAACCAGGAGCTCAAGGAGCGCCTCCTCATATTCCGGCTGGAGACCGAGGACGCCGCTCAGAAGGCCTCCTTCCTCAACTCCCTCACTAAGACCGTCGCCAACGTCATCTGCCGTAGCGACGTGGTCAGTCCGCCCTTGGCTTTTGTTCTTTGCTCTTGGGTTCAAGTTTCTAGATACGGAACTGTTCTTCACTTCATTTGGATTAGGTTTTCTGGTCACACAACACACCTTGACATCACTCGAATCGGACTTTCTTATCACTTTGCTTGTATTGACTTCATTTCAATGAGGCTTTCTTGTCAAGTAACTTGACCTCTCTTGGATTAGGCTCCTTTCTTCATTTTATTTTGATAAAGCTTTCTAGTCTTTCTTTACCGAACTTGGATTGAACTTTTTGGTCACATGTGGTGGCTGTGGGATAGCTTTTCTTGACAGTACTTCAATTGAACTTTCTAGTCATGAAATATTTCTTGACCTCACTTAGATGAAAATCCAACCTTTTCTGGCCTAAACCTCAGCAAAGCGTAACCTCCAGCATTAAACTTGGGCCTCAGTTTTTACCGTTTTCTATGTGCAGGGTATCCTGTGTGAGAACACATTTTGTGCATGGATTCCCCGTATTATTCAGGTCATACCAAATGGTTTCCTGTCGTTGCTTTCTTGAGATCTCCTTTGATGGGGCTAGGGAGTCTTGAACTAATATAAGAATGGCCGTTAGCGTTATAAACGGGATTAATTCGTATTCACATGAATCAAGACCGACATAACCTAACCAACCCATATTAACCTAACCTAATCTAATCCAACCTCCCCTAATGAGCCCTGTTTTATGATTGAATAGTGCAAAAATAAACTCAGCATAAGCCCGGATAGCCTGAGACGTTCTGAAATTAGCTTAGCGTTTTAGGTCGTCCTCCGTCCGATGCATCTGCTTCGCCGAAAAACTTGGACGAGCCTTGTCTATCTTAATGGTGCTAATTAAGGATACTGGAGTCAATCTCCTAAGATTCTGCTATTGTATGTGTCCAATTTTTTTTTAAACTTTGGGTCTGCTTGAATATGTCAAAGCAGTGTCATGGTATGTGATTTCTGTACGAAACGGTTTTTAGTTTACTTTACCGTTTTGTATAGTGAGGGCTTTTGTGTAAGGTATCCTAGATACCTTGATGCCTCACAACAACAACTAATATTCTAGATACCTCACACAATACTCGTTTCCTAGAAACCTCCCAAAATTAGTATCCTAGAGACCTTGAAACTTCACACAAAACTAGTTTCTTAGGTGCCTCACACAAAACTGGTATCCTAGATATCACGTGAGTTAATTAATTGAAATTTCCCCCTTTTTTTGTGCTGTCGTTGAAGAAAGCTACGTAAGTACCATGGGAAATGCACGATTTCTTCTCGTAGCGATAAATATTTAGCTGTAATTTCTAGGTATTGACCTCTGATGCTGGAGCCAGGCTTTTATTATTAACAGCGTTTTTTGGGTGTGGAGACATAGTGAAGAGATAGAGATAGTACCTGATGATTTCTTTTTTATTGTGAGGGGTGTTTCAAAAATATTTTTTCCGGACGAATTTAATTTTTATTACTATTAGTTCGTTCATTATTAGTTGTGCTATTTTTTATAGTTAATTGTTTCTTGATTGAGATAATATGCCATGCTGAAACGATTTATTAGCTTTGCTTCAATTCACTTCAAAATCTCTTTACTGCAAACATTTCACCATTAGTATCGCTCTGCTCCGTCCTTCTTCTCCCACTGTTGCCTTCTTGGTGCTCTCGAATTGCTCTGCTCACGTATTGACGCCCTCCGAAAATGTTGTCTTGCCTATTGACTTGTGCTCATTGTAAAGTTTTGTCGAGTGCTCGCCCCCACTTGCTTGCGTTTACCTCCAACAATTTACTTGATTCCTATTAGCTAGCATCCTCTGCGACTAATTAGTACCTGCAATGACATGAGATTTTCTGTTCACCATCAATGATTTAGTGCACTGCGTTACGTTGCGCTTTCTTCCTTCGCTACCGCCCCTACCTTCCTTGTTTCCACTCTCTTGCCACCCTCATTTCCACTCCCATTCCCCTCCGCTGACGCCCCCATTCCCGTCCGCTGACGCCCCCATTCCCGTCCGCTGACGCCCCCATTCCCGTCCGCTGACGCCCCCATTCCCGTCCGCTGACGCCCCCATTCCCGTCCGCTGACGCCCCCATTCCCGTCCGCTGACGCCCCCATTCCCGTCCGCTGACGCCCCCATTCCCGTCCGCTGACGCCCCCATTCCCGTCCGCTGACGCCCCCATTCCCGTCCGCTGACGCCCCCATTCCCGTCCGCTGACGCCCCCATTCCCGTCCGCTGACGCCCCCATTCCCGTCCGCTGACGCCCCCATTCCCGTCCGCTGACGCCCCCATTCCCGTCCGCTGACGCCCCCATTCCCGTCCGCTGACGCCCCCATTCCCGTCCGCTGACGCCCCCATTCCCGTCCGCTGACGCCCCCATTCCCGTCCGCTGACGCCCCCATTCCCGTCCGCTGACGCCCCCATTCCCGTCCGCTGACGCCCCCCATTCCCGTCCGCTGACGCCCCCATTCCCGTCCGCTGACGCCCCCATTCCCGTCCGCTGACGCCCCCATTCCCGTCCGCTGACGCCCCCATTCCCCTCCGCTGACGCCCACATTCCCCTCCGCTGACGCCCCCATTGCCGTCCGCTGACGCCCCCATTGCCGTCCGCTGACGCCCCCATTGCCGTCCGCTGACGCCCCCATTGCCGTCCGCTGACGCCCCCATTGCCGTCCGCTGACGCCCCCATTGCCGTCCGCTGACGCCCCCATTGCCGTCCGCTGACGCCCCCATTGCCGTCTGCTGACGCCCCCATTGCCGTCCGCTGACGCCCCCATTCCCGTCCGCTGACGCCCCCATTCCCGTCCGCTGACGCCCCCATTCCCGTCCGCTGACGCCCCCATTCCCCTCCGCTGACGCCCCCATTCCCGTCCGCTGACGCCCCCATTCCCGTCCGCTGACTCCCCCATTCCCGTCCGCTGACTCCCCCATTCCCGTCCGCTGACGCCCCCATTCCCGTCCGCTGACGCCCCCAATCCCGTCCGCTGACGCCCCCAATCCCGTCCGCTGACGCCCCCAATCCCGTCCGCTGACGCCCCCAATCCCGTCCGCTGACGCCCCCAATCCCGTCCGCTGACGCCCCCAATCCCGTCCGCTGACGCCCCCATTCCCGTCCGCTGACGCCCCCATTCCCGTCCACTGACGCCCCCATTCCCCCGTGCAGGAGAACTTCCTGGTACCCATGGATCCCCACCACCTCGACATCGAGTCCAGTGACGTGGGCTTTGCCACCGCCCTCAGCAAGGCCCTCAGATTTGCCGCCAGAACTGGCCGTAAGGTGAGCCTTGTGGTGCCTCGTGGTGGTGTGAGTGTGTGTGTATGTGTGGGGCGCTTGTTTCTTCTGTGCGTGATGGTGGCTAAAGCGAAATGTGATTGATTTTTAGTCTGTTCCTCTGGTATCTGTGCGTGAAAATTAATTAATATAAATGGTGACTGTGAGTTATTTTTCTTTCGTTGGAGCTTGGTTTGTATTCTTCCTGTGAGTTATGGAACATTCCTAAGAATGCTGCATTTCTTGAGAGTAAGTGTTAGAGACTTTCCATTGTTTTCTCAACAAAATACCGTTCTTTAAAAAGCTAGCAAGTCAATTTTCCATTGCTGATCACTGAGATTTAGTTATATCGATTTTCAAATTGAATTAGTTGTTGGAATACAGCTGAAAAATTAATGCTCTACTGCAGTTACTTTGTTTTGAGTTAACTCATCCTGGGGAAATGCATTAAAGTTATAACCCATGATGAGAGTAATTTTTATTTGATGCACACAAACTGTGTTGAGTGAAACAACTACTCCTGTTCAGTCGTCCTACAATGGGATTTTCTTTGTTTTAACTGCGTCTGATTTTACCTGAACAATCGATTTCATTTTTATTGATGTAACTGAAAAAAATTTTCTGCTTTGTTTTTTCAGCGTGAAGTTGATGTTAGCTACATCGAAACGTTGCTTTTTATAAATAGACAGTGATGTAGAATTTTATAGAGTGTTGTAGTAAAGATGATGAGCATTTTCTTTGTCTTTTAACTATATTATTTTGCCTTACATGAGACTGATGTGGGCCGGGAAAGAAACATAGCCCCACTTATGTCAATATAGATTCTGTATTAACAATGGGTGTTAATATACTGTACTACACCACTCGTATCTACACTCTACATGACCCAGATGTACCGCACGAGCGTATGTACAACGTGTGCTAGATGTACTACACGATAATGTGGTGTAGAAAAGAAGCATAGCACCACGCATGTTTATATACAGTACCACACAGCGCCAAGCATGTATACACACTACACAACACAGGTAAACAAGAGACTGTGTTGTGTGTGCAGGTGAGCCGTGCGTTCAGCTTCAACAAGAGCCCCGGCGGTAAGCTGAAGCGCGCCGTGTCCACCGTCATGAGTCCCTTCGCTACTCTACCCAACCACTCCATGCGGGCTGCTGCTTCTGTCACCAACCTAGCGGTGGGTGGTGTGTGTGGTGTGTTCTGTGGTGGTGTTGTGTTGGTGTGGTGCTGTTGTGTGCTGTGTTATGGTGTGGTGGTGTTGTGTGGTGTGTTCTTCTGTATGGTGTTGTGTAGTGTGGCCTGTGTGGTGGTGTTGTGTTGCTTGTGTGTTGGTGGTGATGCTGTGGTGGCTGCTGTGTGTTGGTGGTGATGCTGTGGTGGCTGCTGTGTGTCCTGCGTGACTATGTTGTGTTGTTATGTGTACATCCCGTGGGGTAGTATTACGCAGCTAGATCTCTGAAGGAATGGTTAATAATTTTAAATTTAAACAGCTGGACCTGTCCCATCATAACTATGGTTGTTGCATCTTTTGGGTTTGTTGCCACATGTTATGAGATTGTTGCCACACGTGATGAGATTGTTGCCACACGTGATGAGATTGTTGCCACACGTGATGAGATTGTTGCCACACGTGATGAGATTGTTGCCACACGTGATGAGATTGTTGCCACACGTGATGAGATTGTTGCCACACGTGATGAGATTGTTGCCACACGTGATGAGATTGTTGCCACACGTGATGAGATTGTTGCCACACGTGATGAGATTGTTGCCACACGTGATGAGATTGTTGCCACACGTGATGAGATTGTTGCCACACGTGATGAGATTGTTGCCACACGTGATGAGATTGGTGCGACATGTTTACTGTTCACATTACTTTATGTTCATATTATGTTTTCATCACTTTTTCCACATCGCCCCATGTTCACACATTTTGCTGCCACCATTGACCCCGTCATGTGTGCCGCAGGACCTGTCGCTGACCCACACGCCGCCGTCATCGGGCCCCCCCGTGGGGGGTATGCACGCCATGGTGACCCCCACCTCCCGCCGCCGCCTGCCCCTCAAGAACCTGTGACAATCATCGCGGCGCTCCCTGCGTATCAACACCTCCACCATCATGGAGGTGCTCTTGTGTGCTCTTATATACGTCATTTTTTGTGTTGTTTGACTCTGCAGAGCGACACGTCCACCATTATGGAAGTGCTTCTACCATGGATGTGTTTAATTTTCTACATTTTATAGATAATGTAGAGACACACCACAATTTCAAAGTGCCATAAGGTCAATTTTACATTGTGTCCAGGTTTCAGGGTCAAAAATGAACTTAATTTAGTACCCTATCCATTACATTTGGTCTTCAAAACTCGTTCAACAATTTTTAGGTTTCAGGCTCAGAAATAAGCTCAATTTAATACCGTGCGATCCCCAAAATGCATACCATAATTTGCAGGTGTGTGATCAGCCAGTGGTGGGAGGACCAGGGGGCGCCGCCCCTCAAGGCTCCTCATCAGTGAGGAGGCTGGGCAGCTTCAGGCTGCCAGGAGACTCGGGCTCATTCAAGGACAAGTTCAGGAGAGGGAAGCCCTCGTCTGCTGCGGCGGGACCAAGCAGCTCCAGCCACGTTCCTGCGGCCGACGTTTTCCAAACATCGTCCGTTGCAGAGCCTTGCATTGAAGAGGAGTTAGAGAGCACCATACGCAAGGGCTCGGTGGCATTGCGAAGAGGGTTCGGCCGCACTGAAAGCGAAAGCACGTTTGGCAGCAGCGGGGCTGTGTCCTACCACAGAGGGCCCAGCTTTGACGAAGAGGAGAGCAACAGCAGCTTATGCAGGCGGGATATCGTCGAGAGGAAGTGCAGTGGGGAGAGCGTCAATGAAGATAACGCCAGTGTGCTCCTAGACTGCTTCTTCCCTGACCCTGCCGCCAGCTCGAGGGAGGATCTTCCTGAGGCCGGTGTGGACGAAGTCGACCAAAAGAGCGTGGATGAAGTCAGCAAAAAAAGTGTGGATGAAGTTGACCAAAAGGGCGTGGACGAAATAGACAAAAACGTGGATAAAGTCGACCAGAAGGGCGTGGATGCCCAGGAGAGTTCAAGAGAAGCAAACGCTGAGGAAATAACCCCATTACCTGCTCCCGGTGGCGGTGTGAGAGAAGAAGACGAAGGCAGAGGAGTTTTAACTTCTTCAAGAAGACCGTCTTTGGACAGCTTACCAGAGCGTTCTAAAAACGCCTCTGCAGATGGTTGCGAGGGAGACATGACACGGGGATTACAAGTCCCGAGTGGGGCTTCAGAAGATTGTCTGCAAAACGGCACGACTCCCAATCCCCAATGACAATCTCCCTTTGTATTATTTTGAAGTCGCTGCTGTCGTGGCTCTCGATGCTTCTGAGAAGTACCGTGTATATCTGTAAATTTGACTTTATTTTACGGGATCGTGAATATGAATGCATCTTTTTTTTTCAGAGCACTTGCGTGCCACTCTGAACTAGACTCATGCGAGATGAGGAGCTGGGGCTTTGAACTTGTAATTTTGTACGTATATATATTATGTGAATCTTTTCTGAATCTTCGACAGCATAGTCGCTATACTATACTAAGTTGTTAGATGTAACAGACCTGACCGACTCCTTTACTCGGGTGAAAGATGACGTGTTGATCGCGGGGTTGGTGGCCATATTCTTGTAATTTTTACTGTTCTTCTGTAATCAAAAGTAACTGTACGATAAAGTAGTTTCCTTCTATTTTTTTTTGGGGACACTAAGGTAAGTGTGTTTCCTACCAGTTTTTGATGTTCTCCTATAACTAAAAGTGACACTGCATTAGAAGGGTTTCCTTCTAATTCTTGGTATTCTTATGTGACCAAAAGTGGCAGTACAGCAAAGGCGTTTTCTTAAAGTTTTTGCTACTCTGTAAGCAAAAGTGATATTACAGTGAGCGTTTGCTTCTAATTTTTTCTATTCTTCTGTAACCAAAAGTGACACAACGATTAAAGCATTTCCTTCCAATTTTTGCCATTCCTCTATAACCAAAAGTGACAACACCATTAAAGGCATTACCTTCTAATTTTTTCTATTCTTCTATAATCTAAAGTGACACGACGGCAAAGACGTTTCTTACTCCTCATGTTTCGTAATTTTTGCGCCCTGAATTTTTTTGAGTATCTGAATAACTTTTCTGCTTTTGCAGGTTAAGGTTTCTTTTAATCGTTTCATTAGAAACGGTTGTTAACTTGCCAAACTACGTGATCGTTTCCGGTAGTTGGAGCTCACTGAACAACAAACGTTACTCTTCTTTTGTCATTGAGCATAGCGAATACTCAGTTTGAATGTATTTTTTAAAATTGTTCTAGGCAAAGTTAACATTACGTGAAGCTCCTTTTGTATCTCTTTTTTTGGCTATTGTGTACGCTTCTTTTGGCTATTGTGTACACTTCTTTTGGCTATTGTGTACGCTTCTTTTGGCTATTGTGTACGCCTCTTCTGGCTCTCATGTATGTTTTTTTCGGGCACGTTTACTGCACATTAAGTACTTCTGCTGCCTCACGCGTTAGAAATGGAGCGTTCCCTCACCACTAGACTGTTCTGTGAACTGGGAGAGCTGTCTGACCACTGGGTAATGCCCTCCTTTTCTGCCACTCCCCCCCACTACTTCTTCATTCTACTAGTGTAGTACGCTTTCCCTTACCTCCATATTATTTCTCCCTTTTGTTATTACAGTACGTTTCTTCCCTCCTCCATGCTACTTCCTGGTTCAACTATCATAGTACACATCCCCTTTCCTCCTCCATACTACTTCGTCGTTCAACTATCATAGTACACATCCCCTTTCTTCCTCCCCCACTACTTTCCCACTAATTCTTAAAATTTAGATGGAGGTTAGAAATATCTAAAAATTTAGGTGGGATATCAAAAACATGATGCATAATTTTAGTGGGATGTTATTATAAATAGCAAGGGAGAAATTTCAAAGACGGGATTCGCTCGAACATCCACAGTATTTCGAGTATGTACTAGGATCTATTTTAGGATATAACTGGGACAAGTACGCTGAATGTGTTATGCAGTGACCAGATGAAAAATCAAATGTGACAAAAAATTAAATGTGAAAAGGAAATTTAAGAGATTTACATTTTACATTTATCTCTGTTTGCTGTTCAGCATCGCTCAAAACTGTTAGCAATTGTGTTGGTATTTAAGAACAAGGTAAAGGCTGTTGTATAAGTTATTCTAACGTACATCAGGTTTTGTGTCGACAGGTTTTGTTGATCCACGGCAGGTTTAGTTAACTCGCGATAAATTTAGCCAACTTAACGACAGGTTCAGTTAATTCACAACAGGTTAGTAAACTTACGACAGGTTTTATTAACTTACAGGTTCAGTTAATTCACAACAGGTTAGTAGACTTACGACAGGTTTTATTAACTTACAGGTTCAGTTAATTCACAACAGGTTAGTAAACTTACGACGGGTTTGATTAACGTACAATAGTTATTGTTAATTTAACACCTTCTCAATTAAATTCTGACATGTTTAATTATCTCAAAACCGGTTTTGTAATATGGTGTACTTAAGTCTTATATAAAACCGAGGTGAAATTTCCTTTATACTGGAGGCATAGCATAGATATCAAAGGCTTGTTACAAGTAGTGGATTTATTCATAATGACATAAGATGTCTAAGGCTTGTTGCAAGCAATGGAATTATTCATAATAACATGAGATGTCTAAGACTTGTTGCAAGCAATGGAATTATTCCTAATGACATTTTTCCCACCCTCTTACTATTTTAAGTTGTTGAAAATTAATTTTGTTACCCCCTTATTCTTTCCCCTCAGGGGGTACAACTATTGTATCTGCGGGAATTAAGCGCTTCCTGAGGGAAGGTGTGAGGTCCCGAGCTGATGGTTAGGTAGGCCCTGCTTTTGTTGATGTATAATAGGTTTTTGTTTTGTTATGGGTAATTTATTTTGGTTCACTTCTGTCCTTTTTTTAGCACATGTTATTTTTTTCTTCAACGTTCAGTCTTGTTTCTTGAACTTCTTTCAGCCTTGCTGTTTCTATTTGCTGGGTGTAGGGACGGCACAATGTGTGCATAGGTTCCTAATTCCATTTTGAATCGTGCCTCCTTAATTCATTGCATGGGAACACGTTTGTTGTGGTTAGAGAGGCCAGAATTTACTTTTCTAATCTGATACCTTATCAAATTGGGCGCTGGAGCTTTGGTCGGTTCAAAATAGTGGTTAAAAACTGTTCTAAGGACAGCTACAATGATACTTTTTTTGGTAGAACCAATGGCCATTATGTTACCATGGTTGCAGTTGCTAAAAAAAACGATCTTGATAGTGAGCTTTGGAAGATATCAAACTCGATAAAAATGTTTTCTAACTTGAATTTCCTGAAATATTTTTCTTGATCAATGTTGTTAGAGCTTATGTAGTTGACCTGCAAGTGCAGAATTTTGTTCCTTCATGAAATGTAGTTATCGATGAAGGGGAAATACTTCGTTGAATTGTGCGGTTTCAGTAAAGAAATTATAATAATCATTGATGTTCTTGATGTAATTTTTTGAAGCATGTTCTGTTAATTTTGTAGACCCATGAAGCGGCTCCATTCATTGGATGTTAAATCTATTTTACACTTAACCCTTTAACGCTCACATTTTTATGCTCATATTACCGTTATGACAACTACTATCACTAAACGGACACTGGCATTAGGTAGTCACTGTTATCAAGATGGGGAAGGAACTGCCACTTGGCAGTGATGTTCAAAGGACACATTAGTGAACAAATTGAATAAGAAATACAATATATTATTGTTATTTTTGAAAGAGGACCGAATAGTCCAGTTGGGCGTTAAAGGGTTAAAAAACATTTTTTGTTCATGTACCTCCTAGCAAAGACGAAAACTGTTCGTGAACTCTCGTAAAAACTTGTGCGATTTTTCTTTGCAGAATGCCTTAATTTGAGTGTTGCTGGTAAACGAGAGTTTCATGTCCTTGGTGTCCTGCATGGTACGAAGCATGCAGGCAGCACACTGCACAGACTCTCAGCCCTCGAGTTGTGTACATCTTACGCAATCCTCATCTAACATACATCTTGCACAGACTTCAACTTGAATTCATCTTATACAGACCTCAACTCACATCTTATACAAACCTCAACTCACATCTTATACAAACCTCAACTCACATCTTATACAAACCTCAACTCACATCTTATACAAACCTCAACTCACATCTTATACAAATCTCAACTCACATCTTATACAAACCTCAACTCACATCTTATACAAACCTCAACTCACATCTTATACAAACCTCAACTCATATCTTATACAAACCTCAATTTACACCTTATACAAACCTCAACTCACATCTTATACAAACCTCAACTCACATCTTATACAAATCTCAACTCACATCTTATACAAACCTCAACTCACATCTTATACAAACCTCAACTCACATCTTATACAAACCTCAACTCACATCTTATACAAACCTCAACTCACATCTTATACAAACCTCAACTCACATCTTATACAAACCTCAACTCACATCTTATACAAACCTCAACTCACATCTTATACAAACCTCAACTCACATCTTATACAAATCTCAACTCACATCTTATACAAACCTCAACTCACATCTTATACAAATCTCAACTCACATCTTATAAAAACCTCAACTCACATCTTATACAAATCTCAACTCACATCTTATACAAACCTCAACTCACATCTTATACAAACCTCAACTCACATCTTATACAAACCTCAACTCACATCTTATACAAACCTCAACTCACATCTTATACAAACCTCAACTCACATCTTATACAAACCTCAACTCACATCTTATACAAATCTCAACTCACATCTTATACAAACCTCAACTCACATCTTATACAAATCTCAACTCACATCTTATACAAACCTCAACTCACATCTTATACAAACCTCAACTCACATCTTATACAAACCTCAACTCACATCTTATACAAACCTCAACTCACATCTTATACAAACCTCAACTCACATCTTATACAAACCTCAACTCATATCTTATACAAACCTCAATTTACACCTTATACAAACCTCAACTCACATCTTATACAAACCTCAACTCACATCTTATACAAACCTCAACTCACATCTTATACAAACCTCAACTCATATCTTATACAAACCTCAATTTACACATCTTATACAAACCTCAGTTTACACATCTTATACAAACCTCAATTTACACATCTTATGCAAACCTCAACCTACAAAAAATTAATACCAGGTAAAACTTGAACCCAGCATTGGATTCATTTCAAACACTCACTGGGGTTACTGTTCATACGTATTGGTTCAGGGTCGCACATGGTAGCTTAAGCAGCGACTGTACAGAGCTGCCTAAATCTTGTGGTGAATTGCGGACTTTTTGCTGGCAGTGCAAGCATCCTCTCATCTGCGGTTCCATGCCCTTTCTGCATAGATTCCGCATTCCCTTAACTCCATACTAAATGGTGCCTACCTCCTTCCTCTCTTCTAAGCTCTTTTTTCGTTCCCGGTTAGGGAGTCTTAATCTAATATATAATCTAATCTCTTTGTGGCAGTACAGGACTCGCGTCCGTGCACTTTGACTGTGGCAAGTAAAACTAAAGTTCAATATTCAACTCATTTAAAGTCAATTGTATGAGCAATTTTGACAATAGAAAACATTACCTGGATCGTGCCTTCAATAATTTTGATTTAGTGTTTATGAAAATTGAGTTTGTGACTACCGGTCAGTCAGCAGCAGCAGTGTGAAAACTCCCTGTGTGACCACCGCTGGCTCACGTCGCAGTCAAAGTGTTGGTCGTTGATTTTGTGAACACCCTTCAATACTTTTATTTCTCTTTGTGAAGTACCTCAGTTGTGGTTACAGAGGCCTAAACATGTCTAATCTAACCTGCCTGCTTCTTTTACATTATGCCTTATAAATTTGTACCCCTCAAGGAAATACAAATATTGATTCTATGGGGAGCGTAAAGTGTAAAGCCCTGTTGGCCTTCTTTTGCATAAGTATAATTTTTTTTTCGTTTTTTAAACTTTGGCCCATATTTTTTTTGGCTCAATGATCGTTTTTTTTTTAGCACCCACTTGTTTCTTCTTTAACTTCTATCATGTTTCGTAAACTTTTCTTAACTTACTCTTTTTATGCACAAGAAATCTTGTGTGGGAGTACATCTTGTACAATGTGCATAGCTTCATAGAACACACCAAAGGGATAAAACGCTGATAGCAACTACGCAGCCGTTACCTTATGCATAGATTCCCTTTTCCTTAAACGCCATACTAAATGGTACGTTTCCTTCCTCTTTTTGGAAGACCTTTTTTTTGTGGTGAGAGACGTCTAATGTAATTCCCACAGGTGGTCCCTATTTTCATTGTCTCCTTTTTGTGGCAAGTTGAGAGTTGAGTGTAAATACATGACCCCGTTGCTGGAGCGAGCTTTTTTTCATGTGTAAATACGACGATGTTACTCATATACAAACTCGGCTCAGTAATGTATATACACAGGGCTTTTACTGATACGTACAGGGATGCACACAAATGGTAATCGCTATAGTACAAATATTGTTTCATCCTTCGAATGATACGGAAGAGAATCAGTTCTTCAATTTCAGCATAATACTTGTGAAATCATATATCATCCTGTTTTTGACTGCCAATAAGGTGCAGTTGGCCTTATTTTGGACGTCACAATATGGTGCAGTTGGCCTTATTTTGGACGTCACAATAAGGTGCAGTTGGCCTTATTTTGGACGTCACAATATGGTGCAGTTGGCCTTATTTTGGACGTCACAATAAGGTGCAGTTGGCCTTATTTTGGACGTCACAATAAGGTGCAGTTGGCCTTATTTTGGACGTCACAATATGGTGCAGTTGGCCTTATTTTGGACGTCACAATAAGGTGCAGTTGGCCTTATTTTGGACGTCACAATATGGTGCAGTTGGCCTTATTTTGGACGTCACAATATGGTGCAGTTGGCCTTATTTTGGACGTCACAATATGGTGCAGTTGGCCTTATTTTGGACGTCACAAGAAGGTGCAGTTGGCCTTATTTTGGACGTTACAATAAGCTGCAGTTGGCCTTATTTTGGACGTCACAATATGGTGCAGTTGGCCTTATTTTGGACGTCACAATAAGGTGCAGTTGGCCTTATTTTGGACGTCACAATATGGTACAGTTGGCCTTATTTTGGACGTTACAATAAGCTGCAGTTGGCCTTATTTTGGACGTCACAATATGGTGCAGTTGGCCTTATTTTGGACGTCACAATATGGTGCAGTTGGCCTTATTTTGGACGTCACAATATGATGCAGTTGGCCTTATTTTGGACGTCACAATATGGTGCAGTTGGCCTTATTTTGGACGTCACAATATGGTGCAGTTGGCCTTATTTTGGACGTTACAATATGGTGCAGTTGGCCTTATTTTGGACGTTACAATATGGTGCAGTTGGCCTTATTTTGGACGTCACAATATGGTGCAGTTGGCCTTATTTTGGACGTCACAATATGGTGCAGTTGGCCTTATTTTGGACGTCACAATAAGGTGCAGTTGGCCTTATTTTGGACGTCACAATATGGTGCAGTTGGCCTTATTTTGGACGTCACAATATGGTGCAGTTGGCCTTATTTTGGACGTCACAATATGGTGCAGTTGGCCTTATTTTGGACGTCACAATATGGTGCAGTTGGCCTTATTTTGGACGTCACAATATGGTGCAGTTGGCCTTATTTTGGACGTCACAATATGGTGCAGTTGGCCTCATTTTGGACGTCACAATATGGTGCAGTTGGCCTTATTTTGGACGTCACAATAAGGTGCAGTTGGCCTTATTTTGGACGTCACAATATGGTGCAGTTGGCCTTATTTTGGACGTCACAATATGGTGCAGTTGGCCTTATTTTGGACGTCACAATATGGTGCAGTTGGCCTTATTTTGGACGTCACAATAAGGTGCAGTTGGCCTTATTTTGGACGTCACAATATGGTGCAGTTGGCCTTATTTTGGACGTCACAATATGGTGCAGTAGGCCTTATTTTGGACGTCACAATAAGCTGCAGTTGGCCTTATTTTGGACGTCACAATAAGGTGCAGTTGGCCTTATTTTGGACGTCACAATAAGCTGCAGTTGGCCTTATTCTGGACGTCACATAAGGTGCAGGTTACCTTATTTTTGGCTGCCAATAAGTTGCGTTTGACGTCGCTTTTAACTGTCAATAAGAAGCATTTGACCTCGTTGGCTGCCAATAGGGTGCAGTTGACCTTATTTTTGATTGCCAACGCATTCCCACAGATGGGGGCCCTTGACCTGGTTTTTTACTTCTAAAATAAGGTATATTTGACCTCGTTTTTGACTGCCAATAAGGTGCGTTTTTAACGGACAATAAGGTGCGTTTTTAACGGCCAATAAGGTGCGTTTTTAACGGCCAATAAGGTGCGTTTGACCTTGTTTTTGACTGCCAATAAGGTGCGTTTTTAACGGCCAATAAGGCGCGTTTGACCTCGCTTATGACTGCCAGTAAGGTGCAGTCGGACTTATTTTCGAAGCTCTGCCAACAAGGGGCAGTTACTTGCCTAATGACGTAGGTACTGGTGCCGTCATGATGATGCTCCTGGATGATGAAATGATGCAAAGGATTAGGACTCCATTACCATCCCCTTTGCTTGACGCATCTCCTCATCTGCCTGCTCCTTCCTCTCTTTCGAACACCTTTATTGTGGGTTAGGGAAGCGTAAACCAAATTTTTCGATCTTAATCTGCCTGATTCTGTCGCTCATTTTTTGTTTATACTTTTAAGGTTGAAATAATACATATTTTAATACCTGTGCTTGTCTACCTGTACACTTTGTTAACACCTACCTGTCTACTGAATCGGTCACATGGTTGTCTACCTGTACTCTTTGTTAACACCTACCTGTCTACTGAATCGGTCACATGGTTGTCTACCAGTACACTTTGTTAACACCTACCTATCGACAGAATCGGTCACATGCTTGTCTACCAGTACACTTTGTTAACACCTACCTATCGACAGAATCGGTCACATGCTTGTCTACCAGTACACTTTGTTAACACCTACCTATCGACTTATCGGTCACATGCTTGTCTACCAGTACACTTTGTTATCACCTACCTGTCTGTTGTATCGGTCACACGTACTTTAAGTGTTTAGTACGAAGAGGGACGCACTCTATTGCATAATTTTGTACAGAGAAGAAGAACAGTAGCTTACTATGTACCCCCGTGTGCGCCTTGTAAATAAAATCCTCTTTCTATTTCTCTTTATCTGTACATATCCTCCTGGCTTCCTGCACACGTAAAACTTGCGTTCCTGAAATGATAAAGAAATTTTTGTGACCGGGGTTTAGTTGAGGGTTTATGCCTCTAATATTTTCGTATCTGCCGATCCCTTTTGAAGGCGGAGTTGAGTCCAGTTGTGTTAGGAGTCTCATGCGAACGTCAACTTGTACTGATGAAAAATATGGTTCGTAGCGTTGAGCTTGAGTCTAATTAGTAGAATGAATAGGATTAAATTTTGTCCGCGTGCGTTTTTTGATGTTCGCACAAGTTGTGTAAGTTGAGGGTAGACTGTACCCGGTTTGTAATGCAAGGTACAAGACCAGCGAAATGGCGTTCGAAAAACACCATTTTTGTATGTGGTGGGTCGCTTTGCTCTGAAGACGAGCGCGGATTAAAATAGAAACCAACGTGGGGATGAAAGCAGGATTTTACTCCTCATATAAAGGTAGGCTTTACCTACTGTATAAAGGCGTGCTTTTACTCATATAAAGACACGCTTTTACCATCATATAAAGACACGCTTTTACCTAGTATTTAAAGACGATCTTTCACCTACCATATAAAGGTAGGCTTTTACCTACCATATAAAGGCAGGCTTCACCTATTATATACAGGCAGGCTTCACCTATTATATACAGGCAGGCTTCACCTATTATATACAGGCAGGCTCTACCTATTATATACAGGCAGGCTTCACCTATTATATACAGGCAGGCTCTACCTATTATATACAGGCAGGCTTCACCTATTATATACAGGCAGGCTTCACCTATTATATACAGGCAGGCTTCACCTATTATATACAGGCAGGCTCTACCTACCATGCAAAGGCAGGCTTTTACCTACCATACAGAAGCAGAATTTTGCTTACTAAATAAAAGTAGACTGTTACTATTTGAAGGCGTGTGCTGGGTTATCGTGCCTGCAAGGAACAGATGAAAAATTCGTGTCACTCCTAAAATTAGAAACAAACTTGAACATAAAGACATGCGCTGGGCTATTGCATCTCCAAGGTATGGATGTATAGATCGTGTCACTTCTAAGACCAGTTTAATTGTTTATTGCAAGCCCGTCGAATAATGTTCGTTGTAAATAAACCATGCAGCTCATCTCATAGGTTGGTTATGTTCTTTTTTTGTGTGTATCCTTCGACCGCTTCTTAGTTTCTTCTCTAGTTCAATTTCTTCTCATGGAAATACTAAGCACCAAAATTCCGAAGCTCTCGTTTTGTTTCTCTTCAATAAGAAAAGAAAATGAGAAAATTTTTCAAAAAGTATTTTAATGAGCTCTTTGTATATTGTTTCACTTCTGCAAGAAAAAAACGGAAAAGTTGCTCCCAGAGCGTTTTTTCTTCTGTTTGTCACATATTTCTAGGCCGTTTTGGGTGTTCTACTTTAGCACTGTTCTAAGACTGTCACAATTCAAGATAATACTCGCAGCAGCTATGCTAAGTTCCTATTGTTAAAATTACAGTATTGTGTTTTTGACCGATCGTCAAATCTTGCCAACCCTCAGGCGCTATACAGTATGTCCCACAAAAACCCGACCGAGTATTCATTTTCCCGTATCAGTAATACCCGTAATTATTTCCCGTACCAGCAGTAGTCAGTAATACTGCATAATTTTGATTGCAATTAAATGCCCATGGTATTCTTATGATGGTATTACTGATAAATAAATACTCGGTTCGGGTTTTTGTGAGACATACTGTAAAGGAAGGCATAGCGTATTTTCGGCATTTTTCTGTTGTCAGCTTTCTCATATTTCTATTTAAATTTCTTGAAAACTGTTTTAGTAGCTAATCCCAGGTCGTTCATTTCTTCCCTAAAACTGAGAACTTTACCCTACCTTATTCTCCCTCTAGGGCACGTGTCTCATATACATCTTCCCTTGGGGTAAATGAAAGACTTCTGTTCTCCTTCTAAACTCACGATTTTAGTTTCCAGAGCTAGTCTGGTCCTGACAGATGAAAAAAAAATATCGTGACTTGTTGTAACATACATAACTGAATTTTACGTTACGTTGCTGAATTTACGATGCAGTACGTTGCTGAATTTTACGTTATGCTGCTTAATTTTACGTCGCCAAATTTTATGTTACGACATCGAATTTCATGTCACATTGTTGAATTTTTTGATACATCACCAATTTTACGTTCTGAATTTTTTGATGCGTTACGTTGCTGAATTTTTCGATTCAAGTTTCACTCCATTTCTGGAATGCTAGCAGTTGAACCATTTAGTGGCCGTCCTGTTTGTGTTGCCCTGAACGTATTGACACTTTGACTGCGACGTGAGCCACTGGTGGTACACGGAGTGAATTTTCAGAATGATGAAGATCGACCAGTAGTCTAAAACTCAATTTTTATAAGCATAAAGCGAAACTTAAATGAAGGCGTGATCCACCTAATGTTTACCATTTTCAACATTATTCACGGCAATTGACTTTAAATTTGAGTTGAATACTAAACTTCAGTTTTACCTGCCGCAGTCAAAGTGTCGATGCATTGAAACCGTTGACTTGTTTCAGCGGAAGATGTGAGGTCCCGCGCTCAATGTTGGGTAGGTCTTCCCTTTATGGAAACATGTATTTTGTTCTGTTTAGAGCCGTCTTTTTATTTCGTTAACTGTCCTGATTTTAGCACCTATTGCTCTCTTCTACCACTTTTATTTTGTATCGAGAACTTCTTTCAACTTAGCTGTTTATATGAACAGGCCGTGGGGACACACCATATGTATAGCTTCCCCGTTCCCTCTACTCCATTAGAAATTCCGACTTCTTCCTTCCTCTCCTTGCAACACCTGTGGTTAGGTAGGCTTTAAACTAGCGTATCCAATTTAATAATCATCAGTGACAACGCTTGTTGATCAAGGTAGTCTTAAGCGGCCCATAGACGATCAATTTAATTGTCAATATCATTGACTGAAGATATTGATGAGATTTTTATTACCCACTAAGTCAATTAATTGACGGTCGTCAATCAAGCCCACAGACGATCAATTAAATTGTCAATATTCATCATTGTCAATTATATTGACAAAAAAATTGATCTTCTATGGGCCACTTCAGTAAGTTTCCTCCCTTGGCTTAACACGTTGCTTGCTTGTTGGGTCGTTTGAAATTTTTTAACAATCTTCAAAAATTATTAGTATTTAATGGACCGGTCTACTCAAGCTGATGTTTGATTTACCCAGTTAAAATTTGGTACTGTGAGAAATTGCTAACAACTTTTGACTTTAGATTTGAGTTGAATATTGAACTTCAATTTAACCCACCCCTCAGGGGGAGACAACTATTGTATCTATAGGAATTAGCGCTTCCAAGGGGGAAAATGTGAGGGCCCGAGCTGAGAGTTAGGTAGGCCTTCTTTTTGTTGAAATAAAACGTTTATGTTAATTTGATGACCATCTTTTTCGGTTCACTGCTGTCCTATTTTTCAGCACTTACTACTTTCTTCTTCTACTTTGATCTTATTTCATGAACTTCTTTCTCAACTTACTGTCTCTATGCCCTTTCTGCATGGATTCCGCGTTTCCTTAACTCCATACTAAATGGTGCCTTCTTCCTTCCTCTCTTTGGATCGCCTTTGTTGCGGTCAGGGAGGCTTAAACTAAATAATTTAATCTAATCTTCCATTTAAGCCATTTCAAAAAACGTGTTAAACTAACTCACTTAATCTAATGATCATCGGTCGCTACGCTCGTTGTTCAAGGAAGACTTTGTAAATTTGGTATAGGTTACGCATCGTTTTTTTTTGGTGTAATGATGTGAAGTGGCAACGGTATTCTCGTATGTGTGATGATGCTCTACTCGTAATGACTTGTATATTTACCTACCTGGACGAACTCAATGTGTTTCATTTGTAAAGAAGAGCGAGACTCAGCTCGAATCTCTTGTGTGCCGTATCCGGTTGGGAACGGAACCCTTAATGATAATGATAACCTGTAAAGTACTTTTTACAAACCGTACCTATAATAAATAAGCTTATTTATTATAAGTCTCTATTGGAAACGGAACCCTTAATAATGATGTGTAAAGTAATTTTTACAAGCTGTATCTATAATAATAAATAAGCTGATGTCACCCTTGTGATGTGAGGGGAGGCGAGAGCAGTGAAGTATGTAAAGTTAATCCAATGTTAACCACCGTCCTTCATGAAGGACGTTACGAAATAACTCGCATCGTTCTCATTTTCTCAATGAAACGTTCATATTTACTGGCGCTCATTTATGAAAATTCATATTGAAATACCGTAATATTTCGTTCAAGACCCAAACAATGTCGCATTTACTGGCTTTCATTTATGATAATTCAGGATAAAATACCGTAATACTCCCCTCAGGGGGATACAATTATTGTATCTATGGGAACTAGCGCTCCCAGGGGGACAATGTGAGGGCCCGAGCTAAAGGTTAGGTAGGCTTTCTTTTTGTTAAAATAGAATAGGTTTTGTTGTGTTACGGACCATCTTTTTTCGGTTCACTGCTGTCCTGTTTTTCACCGCCTACTACTTTCTTCTTCAACTTTTTCTTGTTTCATGAACTTCTTTCTTAGCTTTCTGTTTCTGTGCCCTTTCTGCATAGATTCCACGTTCCCTTAACTCCATACTAAATGGTGCCTTCTTCCTTCCTCTCTTTACATCTCATTGTTGAGGATAGGGAGGCTTAAACTAACTAATAAACTAAACTAAACTACCGTAATACTTCGTTCAAGACCCAAAAAATTTCGCATTTACCAATTCTCATTTATGATAATTCAAGATAAAATACCATAATACTTCGTTCGAGACCCATAAAATTTGGTCAGTTGAGTTGGTCAGTTGAGCATAAAGTTGAGTTCAAGGGAGCTTTGTGTGACTCGCGTTTGAAACACATGCCTCGTTTTTGCTGTCCGTGTTATGTTAGGTGCACCGAATTTTCAAACACAGCGTGCGACAGACAATCCTGCATTCTTCCTCGTGCACAGATTCCACGTTCCCTCCACTCCATACTGAATGGCGCTTTCCTCCATCTTTTCTTTGGAACGCCTTTGTTGCGGTTAGGGACATCTAATCTAATTATGCATTTCAAGGCATATACAGCCTTCTCGAAAATGAAGGATTGAGTGCCGCACCTTGTATATAACATCGCCATAACTTTACAGTCGGGCGCGAAAGTTCCGCTGACGACTTGGCCACCCTACGTGCTGTGTTTTTCTATCGCAAATCCTCAAATTTTGTGTAACCGATGAAAACACCACACAGGGCGGACAAGTTTACGGATGAACTTACGCCATCAGTTGTGTGACTACGGCGGAAATTGTATCAAATTCCAGCCCGGATACTGCAAAGGAAGATCAAGTGCGCGCATGCAGGTGAAAAGGGAATTAAAAACCTAACATGATGTGCCGAAACACGAGACGATTCTTCTCAAATAAGCGCTCCGTAGAGAAACGTGCAGTTCACTCACCTTTAACTCGTTAACTCTGACGGGTTAAACTGAAGTTCAATATTCAATTCAAATATAAAGTTAATTGTGGTAATCAACTTTGAAAATAGCAAATTTTAACTGAATCGGGTGTATGTTTAGCTTTCATTAAGTATTTATAAAAAATGAGTTAATGACTGCAGGTGGGTCAGCAACACAATGAAAATCACCTAAGTGACCACTGGTGGGTCACTTCGCAGGAAATGTGTTGAAGATAAAAATTACTCTTTTGGTCGCTGACGGCACGCGTAGAGGAGAGCAGGGAAGGACTCGTATCCGTGCTTTAATGTTGATTTTGTCAACACCCTTCAACTGTATTATTATAACTTAGAGGAACACGGAGGATTCTAAAGCTCCTCTCGAAGTGCCTGATGACGTTGCCTGTCTCATGTTCGTGTCTACTAAATTTTCGGTGACACCATGTTCGTTATGTCCGTTACAGTCGCTGTGACACCATGAGTCTCCGACACTATATTAGTCTCTGTGACACTGTGTCCGTTAAGGCCTGTTTACACGATCATTGAGTGCGCGCGTGAGCAGTGAAGAGAGACGCAAGCCCCGCCCACTTGCTTTCGCTTCAAGCTTATTTGCGTGGAGACTTGAAAAATTGTTAACACTTTATGACGGGGGGCTGCTGGGGTATTGCCAGTTCGATAGGCCTAACGTTATTTTTCCTATTTGTTTCTTTCTTGGAAGTTTCTACTTTAATTGCCTTAATGTTATTTTTCTATTTGTTCTTTTTAGAAAGTTTCAAGTTCGATAGGCATAATTTTAAAAAAATTTCGTTTATGACATTTTTCCATAATTTCTTCTATGATCTCTGTTGAAGTTTTTCATACCTTTGAAACGTCCAATGATTCACCACCAACGCTCATGCCACAAAAAGCCTCTACAAATTCAATTATATCTAATTGTCAAGCTGATTTTAGGTAGTTGGAACACTGGCGTGTGAGGTGGCATTTGTACAGGTATACTTGCGCAGGTGCCCCTGATTGTCTACCTGCGCGGGTAGACAATCATCACGAGTAAGTCGGTGGTCACCTCATCGCCAAGATTGTGTACTAAGAGTATAGCCTTTCTGAGCCTACGTCTGTGAACCTGTCCACCAAAACCTATTTTTAGTTAATGAAATAATGGCTAAGAGCTCCTGTTTTTTATTTAAACCACGCCAGCCTCGAGTGAGTTGGAGATGCCTTTAACACGTTTCCCGCTTATTGGGCCATGTGTGGGCCATTCGGTATATTGCTCATTGACTCACCCGTATAAATGAATGACATTTCTTTTGTTCCGCGAACTTTTTATAAAATTACCGTTATCATACGAGGTGAAAATGTAATCGTGCAAGTGTATTTCCATATTTGTTAACAAAGGTGAAATTGTATTGGAGCCGTTAAGTCGATTTCCCAATTCTACTCATAACCTAACCAAGCCAACCACGGAAACGCGACGAACGTGTCAGCAGTCACAAATGTGACTGCGGCAGGTAAAACTGAAGTTCAACATTCAACTCAAATTTGATGTCAATTGTAGTAAGCCATCTTGAAAATAAATTTTTATTGGAGTCTGCCTTCATTAGTTATTTATGAAAATTGACTTTTTGACTACAGGTCGGTCAGCAGCATTACGAAAGTCCCCTCCGTGTACCACCGGTGGGTCACGTCGCGGTGAAACTGTTACCACGTTGACTACGGTGTGGTACACGGTAAATTACTCAAATACGTACCAGTATTTGTGAATAGCAATAAAATTATTTCACTACATATTTTAGAAAAGATTTTACCGTACGAGGTAACATTCATCACGAAATTATATTTCTCTCACTTCTTAGAAAGGATAAAAATGTATTCAAACAGTGAAGTCGGTTTTCCAGCTTTGCTCCTTCCAACCTAAGTTAACCAACTGTAGCAACCGCGCAAACGTAGTCAAGTAACTTAAGATATGTTGAAAAGCATCTCTGATGTGTTGAATGACACTCGGTAAGTCTTCGAATTATACATCATCTTGTGTCTACTTTTATGGATGAAAATTAGTTCTAGGTGTTCAAGTCTTACTATGCTTGATTCAAGGTCAGACTAGTGGTTGTAGTGGTAGTACTACTGGCAGAATATTAGTGGTAGTGGCATAGTCAAAATAGAAGTGGTAGTAGTATTGTTCGAGTTGTACTAGCTTTAGTATGGTCAGAATGGTAGCAGTGGTATAGTAGTTTAGAGCTCCGTTTCCATAGCAAAGACGTTATCACGGATTGAAAAGATGGGACACTGAATATGTATCAAGGAAAACGCGGAATTTATGCACATGGCATGTTCCCACACAGGATGCCTTGCTCATGGGAGCAGCGAGCTAGGAAGAGGGAAAGAAAATACAAGGAAAGGACGAAAACTGACAACAGGAAAGTGGGCACGAAAGACAGAAGTCCCGAAGGCTTGTCTATAGCTGAGGGGACCTTGCAGTATTTCCCTGGGGGCGCCAGTCCGTTTCTTGTTTTGAGTGATATGCCGTGCTAGTGATTCACAACACTTGAAAATGCTTAATTTTTTGCCTAAGACGTGGCATCGGTTGTATTGCTCTTCAGTTCAATATTGAATTCATTTGTCACATGGAGTTTTTGGTTGCTGAGTTCAGAATAATATTGAAACTGTTCATCGTCCACTGCCTAATATGTCACACCGTTTTCATGGTTGCTCAGTTCAGAATTGAAAATGCGCGTTGTTAATTTTTCATATGTCATGGTGTTTTAATGGTAGCTCAGTTCAGTATTGAAAATTCCCACTATGAAATGGTCCAATGCCATCCCGTTTTTATAGTTGCTCACTTCAGAATTGAAAATGCTCACCGTTAATTGCTTGAAATGTCTCACCGTTTTCATGGTTGCTCAGTTCAGAATTGAAAATGCTCGTTGCCTAAAATGTCACAATATTTTTCTAGTAGCTCGATCGGTTCAGTATCACCAGTTTTCCTCGAGTTTAGCTCCCGGTTTCATTTCTTAGGCCTGATCATCATGGTGAGGCGCGTGAGGTAGGCGTAGTAGCCCTGCCAGGTGCGCCACTCGATGTACACGTCACCCTCAGTGGTCCTGGTGAGCCCTGGGGGCGGGTACACCCCCGTCGGGTTCGCGTAGAAGCAGTAGTTGTACCACCAGCCCCCGCCCCCGCACCACAGCGAGCAGCTGCCTCCTTGGGGCAAACGAGAACTCTAAAGAGGGGGAAACTTTCGAATTATCAAGAAGGGGAAACTTCCAAATTCTCAAGAAGAGAAAATTTGCGAATTGTCAAGAAGGGGAAACGATAACTCTCAAGAAGGGGAAACGATAACTCTCAAGAAGGGGAAACGATAACTCTCAAGAAGGGGAAACGATAACTCTCAAGAAGGGGAAATAATAACTCTCAAGAAGAGGAAACGATAAAAGAGGAAACTTCCGAATTCTCAAAAAGGGGAAACTTCTGAATTCTACTGCGGCGCAACCTAAAGAACATGAATTTCTACCTCAAGAGGAGAAGATTTCCATCTTTTGTTACAACACAGCCTGAAGAAATTCTACTCTCGAGAACGAGATCTTTCGAATTCTACTGCAACTCGAGCTACAGAATATCTACTCTCAGGGGTCAGGAAATTTGTAACTTTTGTTTCTACGCGGCCTAAAAAATTTCTACTCGACAAAAGGAGGAAATTTCCAAATTTTGTTGCTGTTCACCATGAAGGATTTCTACTGACAGGAGAAGGACACTTCTACTTCTACTCGGCGGCGTAATCTGGAAAATTTCAAGTAGTGTGGTCTTAAATTTTACCATTTCTGCCATTAAACTTTAACGCTCTTTAGTATTCTTACGTGCATTACTGCTCAGTTCTGTCTTATATGTCTTCATTCTTATGGTATATTCATTCTTTGTATATCATTCATTCTTATTCTATGAATAGGAATATCTTTTTCAAAAATATCTTACTCACACTGTGAATAAGAGTTTCTTGTTAAACAACGTCTTATTCACCCTATGAATAAAAATATCTAATTCATTTTACGGAGAAGAATATCTTATTCACCATACGGATAAGAATATCTTATTCACCCTATGGATAAGAATATCTCATTCAAACTATGGAGAAGAATATCTTATTCTCCCTATGGATAAGAATATCTTATTCTCCCTATGGATAAGAATATCTTATTCTCCCTATGGATAAGAATATCTTATTCTCCCTATGGATAAGAATATCTTATTCTCCCTATGGATAAGAATATCTTATTCTCCCTATGGATAAGAATATCTTATTCTCCCTATGGATAAGAATAACTTATTTAAAAATATCAAATTCCCCCTATGACTAAGAACATCTTGTTCAAAAATACACCATTCCTCCGTACAACTAAGACGCAGCACCACCTGCAGCGACGTCGTTGTCAGCGTCGTAGGTGGTGAAGGGCATGCCGCTGTGGTAGGAGAGCGCGTCTCCTGCGGTGCTGTTGCTGCTGTACCCCGCCACCCGCAGCCTATACCCCCGCCCTGGCGACGAGCTGCTCCCCACGCTGGGTGGGGGAGATGTGGGGTCCCGGTAAATTAGGGTATTAGGTCACGGGAAAGATATTAGGTCCCGTAAAATTAGGGTAGTAGGTCCCGGGAAGATATTAGGTCCAGGCGAAGATATTAGGTCCCGAGGAAGATATTAGGTCCCGGGGAAGATATTAGGTCCCGGGGAAGATATTAGGTCTCGTGAAATTAAGATATTAGGTCCCGGGGAAGATATTATGTCCCGTGAAATGGGGATCTTGTAACAAATTGTTATGGTGTGGGAAGTGGTTCCGTGAAATTGGGATCATCGAATGAATTGTTATTTATGGTAAGAACAAATTGTTATGGTGGGGGAACTTCACGCAGGTGCCTGTAGGATTATACGTATACGTATAATCCACTATGGATTATACGTAACATGAAAATTGTAGTATGGATATTATAATGTGGACATTTTAATGTGGATATTGTAGTATATATTTTAATGCGGATATTATGATACGAATATTGTAATTTAAAAACTGTAGCATAAATATTGTAATGTAGATATTAGGATATTGTGGGTGTAGTAACGAGGGTGAGTTGTTATTTAAAAAAAGGAATGAATTCGGATACATTATTTCTTCATTCTGAAATTTAGCTAGTTATTTTACTGCTACGTGTGTATCCCTCGAGAAACCTATTAAGAAATCAATAGAAAACCTACTATCCAAAGTGTGCTCATTGAAAACCAATGAGGAAAATAATAATAATAATAATAATAATAATAATGAAGGCATCTACGAATGCTTTATTTCCAATCAAGCCTGATACATATCACCTTGTACATTGGATTTTCAAATGCCTTATATCTAACGCCAGGACGCCATGACGCTTTCCCCCAGTCAAGACTGGTACCCATTTCAGACACCTGGGTCGAGTATAAGTAAAAGCCATTCATATGCTTGAAAAAACTCACATATGAAAATCTAAAACATGAATTAGTTTCACACATGAGCCACATGAATTAAACGTCGCACTTAACGTCTGGTCTGATGGACGAATTATCTAAATGAAAGAAAGTTTCGCCCCGTAGCAAAAATCCCGGCGTATTGCTTCAACCCATGGGCTACATGAAATTAAATATTTGCAAGAGTTTCATTCATTTTGTTTGGAAGAAAACTTCACGAGTTGAAATTATGGGCAGGGTATTGGCCTGAAAATCTACGGTATTTGCTACGAATGTTTCAGTACCTAGGGTCTCCTAAATATCGAGGAAGTAAAGTTCATGTATTTCCATCATATACGCAGTTATGTACCTGATATAAGGGTATTAAATTAAACTGTAATTACTCCGAATGTTTTAGCTTGTGGGGTCACCAGCGTGTGTACTGAGGAAGTAAACTTTTTGTTTTTATCGTGCTAAACGCAAACCGCTATTTATTGGAAGTGATGAAAAAATCTACGGTATTTACTACGAATGTTTCAGTATCTTGTGTCACTGCGTCTAAACTTTAAATTGAAGAAGAGTTATACCTCGACAAGGATAATAAAAAATCAACTTATGGGGGTACCAGTTCCTATAGCATAGGGTAGAAAAACCAAGCTAACCAAAGCCTATTGCTTATCCTATGCTTACTGATGGAGGTTCAAGAATCTGAGCTTTAGAGGCGCCTTATCATTATTTAATTTAAATATTGAATGAAATATACCGCAACAAAGGTAAAGACCATAAGATGTGATGCAAGTATGTTAAAAAGCCTAAACAATCGGTAAAAAAAGTGAAAGTTATTTACTGTGATCCATAAAAGGTAAAACAATAATTATAATTACGATAATATAAAGAAAGTAAAAATTGTTCTCTACAATACATAAAATGAAAAATTAATTTAATATGTCAAGAAGGTAAGTCATTCCCTACATTATGTAAAAGGTAAAATTGATTTATACTCAATCATAGAAGGTAAAAATTATCAACTGTATGACCTAAGACGTAAAATATATTTCTAATTATGCTAAAAATAATAATAAAAATTATGCTAAAAAAAATAAAAAAATAAAAAAATGATCACCGGAGGTACTTTCCTACGGCTAAAATGATTTTCTGCCCACACACAAACCGTAAAAGTCATGTACTATAATACTGAAAGCTGAACTTTGGAGGTACGTGAAACTGATTTTATACGCATCACAAAATGTCAAATTCATGCGGGAAGATGACTGTTGGAGAGTACGAAAAACAAAATATTTTCTGTACAACAAGGCCAAAGTCACGCAGAATAGTGCCTTTTGGAGGTACGTAGAAATTAGTTTTTGCACAACACAAAATATCAAAATCATGCAGGAAGATGCAATTGGGGGCACCCACCTGAAATTAGCATAGAAGCTGAAGGCTTCCTCCGCCCCGACCGCCACCAGCACCATCAGCTCGTGCGGCTGTGCTCTGGTCAGCTCATGCAGCGCGCGTAGTCCTGATGGGTGCGATGTAATCACACTTGTTGCTTCAATTTATTTATTAGCTTAACACTTTAACCGCCATGTGAACCACTGTGTAACTATGAACCACTGTGTCAATTTTCATAATGATGCTGACCGACCAGTAGTCACAAGCTCAATTTGTATCTATACCTAATCAAAGCTAAATGAAGGCACGATCCAATTCATGTTTGCTGTTTTCAAAATGGCTTACTGCAATTGAATATGAATCTGGGTTGATTGATAAACTTCAGTTTAACCAACGGCTGTTAACTTAACGTATTGAAATTAGTTTCATTGATTTTTCTTTAAGTGTCAGTCGTAATTTTTGTTGAAAGTGTGCGGCAAAATTTTTTATTCTCATTTACAACTCTCTCTTATCAGCTAAGATTGCTTAATCTTTGTTTGATAAACTTTTTTAAACAGGGTCAGTTACGAGTTAGGTTGAAAGTTTGAATGAAGTTTTTCGCGAAGTTACAATTTGGGATAAAGTTTTTTCCTCAGTTATTTATAATTTTGAGTTATTTTTACATGGTCAGTTGTAATTTTTGATATATGTATTTTTGCAAAGTGACTTCTTACGAATTTTCTAACCGTCGTTACAATTTCCTTCGTGAAGAGCGTTTGAGCAATGATATACAAACACAAACCTGAACAAATTAACAGGACCTCACGAGTAAGTCTGCCTCATTGTCTGGGGTTCTACAACACCCACCAATCCAATGCACATATAGGTCTTCCCCACGGTCTGGGGTTCTACAGGACCTCACAAATAGATCTTCCCCATGGTTTCGGGAACCGCAGCACCCACTAATGCAATACGAAAATAGGTCTCCCCCGTTGGTTGGGGCTCTACAACACCCACCAATCCAATACATAAATAGGTCTTCCCCTTGGTGAGGAGAAGCACGGCACCCACCAATCCAGTACTCCCCACGCGGGTCCCCAAAACCCTCTTCGTAGTCCCGCCAGTCCCGCCGGAAGCTGAGCTGGCGCTCCTGCTGCTGGCGGTGCAGCATCACCGTCCATCCGCCCCCCGCCGTCTGCTGGTCACACCTCACGCGCTGGGGCTGTGCGGGGAGGGCGGGGGAGGTCCAGAGTCACTTTAAATGTGGGTACTTTGTTCACTGGGGCATGGGGAGGTCATGGGGAGGCATGGGGAGGTCATAGGGAAGGCTTGGGGAAGTCCAGAGTCATGTTAAATGTAGGTACTTTGTTCACGGGGAATGGAGAGGTCGTGAGGAAGTCCAGAGTCATGCTAACACTTTGACTGCCGCAGCTAAAACTGAAGTTTGGTATTCAACTACAATTTTAAGTCAATTGTAGTAAGCAATGTTGCAAATAGCAAGCATTACCTGGATCGTGCCTTCACTTAGCTTTGATTTTGTATTTATGGAAATTGAGTTTGTGACTACTGGTCAGTCAGCAGCATAATGAAAACTCCCTCAGTGACCACCGGTGGCTCACGTCGCAGTCAAAGTGTTAAATGTATATTTTGTTTATTGGACGTGGGGAGGTCATGGGGAAGTTTGGAGCTGTGAATTTTGGGTGCGTGCTTTGCCTTTGTTTTGCCTTTGGTTATTGAGGTGTTCCTGTTATAGATTTTATGGAAACTTAACTTTTAAGGGGTACAGCCCATTTTCAACATGTAATATCGTTATTCGTTAAATATGAGTTACATGAAACCGTATTTTTATTTGTTATAGGCAAGTTTTAGTTGGTGCACTACCGTGCGCTAATCTTTTGTTAAGAACTGGTATGGCCTCGGTAGATTTGAAAATACATGTTGTGATATCAATTTTTGGTGTTTGATCATAACGTCAGTTAAAATAACCATGCTAAGCCATCATGGCAGGGAAAATAACGGCGGAAACCATAATTTAGACCAAAATAACGGTATTAAACCGATATAATAGTTAAAATAACGGTGGTAAACTATAATGGTGACCAAAATAACGGTGTTAAACATTGATGGTAGGGAAAATAACAGGTGCAAACTATGAAGGGGATTAAAATAACGGTACTTAAGTATGATACTAGTAAAAATAACGGTACTGAAGTATGATAATAGTGAAAATAACTATGGAAAACCATAATTATGACCAAAATCACCGTAGTGAACCACGATGCAGTGAAAATAACTACAGTAAACCATGATTGTGATGGAATTAACCATGGTAAACCATGATGATGGCCAAAATAACTGTGGTAAGCCACGGTGATACAAATATAAGCGGTGAACTATGGTGCTAGCGAACTCTATACCACAATAAGAGCCGCGTCCGTCCGTCTGTCCGAAGCCTGCCGAAAGTGTGTGATGAGCGTATCTGTGATACGAGCCGTGTTCACGCGGCCTCATCAACTCTCGAGAGATTGAATTTTTTGACTTCTTACTGCTTTTATTTCATTTCGCCCCTTTTTTTATTTCAAATAAAGGGAGGTGGACTCATAAGAGTAAAACAGTGATCGTATTAAAAATCCCTATGGTAAATAACGATGGTAGCAAGAACAATCGTATAGTTCATTAACAAAAACAATGGTATCCACGGATAATCCATTTACGAATAAGATGGTATTCATGGATTACCCATTCATGAAAATGACGGTATCTGCGTATAATTCATTTACGAACATAATGGTACCTACGTATTATTCAATTCCGAACAACATAGTATCAGAGGGTGCATTAATGGTATCATTAATGGTATCAATGGTATCAGAGGGTGCATTTTACCTTGCTGGTGGGGTGCTGCCGTGGCAGTATGATGGTGACGTTGCCGGGTGCCGGGACGCGGCGGCGCCGAGCCTCTGCGCAGTCGCGGGGTGGATCCAGTACCTGCGACGGCATGCTCCTGAGTCAGGCTTACAGTATTGCATTCGTGTTTTTGGTTAGTAACTGCAATAGTGGTGTGAAATAATGCTCTAATTGTGGTGTAAAAACTTACGTCGTTACTGCAATAGCGGTGTAAAATTATGCTGAAATCATGGTATAAAAACTTGTGCCGTAGCTACAATAGCGGTGTAAAATTATGCTGAAATCATGGTATAAAAACTTGCGCCGTAGCTACAATAACGGTGTAAAATTATGCTCAAATCATGGTATAAAAACTTGTGCCGTAGCTACAATAGCGGTGTAAAATTATGCTGAAATCATGGTATAAAAACTTGTGCCGTAGCTACAATAACGGTGTAAAATTATGCTGAAATCATGGTATAAAAACTTGCGCCGTAGCTACAATAGCGGTGTAAAATTATGCTGAAATCATGGTATAAAAACTTGTGCCGTAGCTACAATAACGGTGTAAAATTATGCTCAAATCATGGTATAAAAACTTGTGCTGTAGCTACAATAGTGGTGTAAAATTATGCTCAAATCATGGTATAAAAACTTGTGCTGTAGCTACAATAGCGGTGTAAAATTATGCTGAAATCATGGTATAAAAACTTGTGCTGTAGCTACAATAGTGGTGTAAAATTATGCTCAAATCATGGTATAAAAACTTGTGCTGTAGCTACAATAGTGGTGTAAAATTATGCTCAAATCATGGTATAAAAACTTGTGCTGTAGCTACAATAGTGGTGTAAAATTATGCTGAAATCATGGTATAAAAACTTGTGCTGTAGCTACAATAGCGGTGTAAAATTATGCTCAAATCATGGTATAAAAACTTGTGCTGTAGCTACAATAGTGGTGTAAAATTATGCTCAAATCATGGTATAAAAACTTGTGCTGTAGCTACAATAGCGGTGTAAAATTATGCTGAAATCATGGTATAAAAACTTGTGCTGTAGCTACAATAGTGGTGTAAAATTATGCTGAAATCATGGTATAAAAACTTGTGCCGTAGCTACAATAGCGGTGTAAAATTATGCTGAAATCATGGTATAAAAACTTGTGCTGTAGCTACAATAGCGGTGTAAAATTATGCTGAAATCATGGTATAAAAACTTGTGCTGTAGCTACAATAGCGGTGTAAAATTATGCTCAAATCATGGTATAAAAACTTGTGCTGTAGCTACAATAGCGGTGTAAAATTATGCTCAAATCATGGTATAAAAACTTGTGCTGTAGCTACAATAGCGGTGTAAAATTATGCTGAAATCATGGTATAAAAACTTGTGCTGTAGCTACAATAGCGGTGTAAAATTATGCTGAAATCATGGTATAAAAACTTGTGCCGTAGCTACAATAGCGGTGTAAAATTATGCTGAAATCATGGTATAAAAACTTGTGCTGTAGCTACAATAGCGGTGTAAAATTATGCTGAAATCATGGTATAAAAACTTGTGCTGTAGCTACAATTGCGGTGTAAAATTATGCTCAAATCATGGTATAAAAACTTGTGCTGTAGCTACAATAGCGGTGTAAAATTATGCTCAAATCATGGAACAAAAACTTGTGCTGTAGCTACAATAGCGGTGTAAAATTATGCTGAAATCATGGAACAAAAACTTGTGCTGTAGCTACAATAGCGGTGTAAAATTATGCTGAAATCATGGAACAAAAACTTGTGCCGTAGCTACAATAGCGGTGTAAAATTATGCACGAATGATGAATGAAAATATATGCAGTAGAAACAACTCGTAAATAAAAGAAGAAAATAATGATACATAAACAATGAATGATAAGTAGTAGAAAATTCGAATGATTAATAAAAAATGAATGATAAAAAATATAAATGACGAAAGAAAAATGAACGGTATCTAAAAAAAATTAAAAGATAAACAAAAGATAAAATGAACGATTATTAAAATAACAAAATTGAATAGTAAATAAAATAACAAATGAAAGCTAAAATAATTCACCTGACTGCTAGAGGGGAAAGGGAGCCGCGGTGTCGACGCCCCTCTGCCACCGCTCAAATCTACCCTCAAATGCAGCCTCTCGAGCGATCTCAGGATTTCCCTTTGGCGGTCCATCATGGCCTGGTTGTTCTCCTCGACTTCCCTCACGCAGCCCTCGGTGATCATCACCAGCCCCTCCTTCAGGAGGCCCTCCAGCTTGGACACGGTCGTCGTCAAGTTCCGCTCGAAAGCCTCGGAGGTTCGTTGGTCCGCAGAACAAAAATTCTCGGAATCTGGCTTTGCTTCGTCGCTCTTGTCTGGTTGTGGTGTTTCTTCCCCTGGGGAGAATTTGTTTATGATTTTGTTAGTTGTTTATGGTGTTTCTTCACCTGGGGAGAATTTGTTTGTGGTTTTGTGAGTTGTTTTATTAATGAGACGTGATGTTCCATGGATCGATTAGTGTGGTTTGTGTGAGGGAGTATTTTGGAGATAGGGTTATTTTTCTGATTAAGTATAAAGTGTTGAAATTGATTCAAATAGGATCAATACATTGAATAATTAATTCCACTGCAGATTTTTATGTTCTTTTGACGAAGTCGCGGGCCTGTTCATAAATGTAATGGCCTGTGCTTTATTATGGTAAGCTGTTTGCAAATAGGTATGACAGGCTTTCTTGAACATAAGTATCATTGGCTGCTCACAAATAAGCATGATCTGCTGTTTATTAATATGATAGCTTGAACATCAACATGATAGCTTAAACATCAACATGATAGCTTGAACATCAACATGATAGCTTGAACATCAACATGATAGCTTGAACGTCAACATGATAGCTTGAACATCAACATGATAGCTTGAACATCAACATGATAGCTTGAACATCAACATGATAGCTTGAACATCAACATGATAGGTTTTTCCATAAATGAGCATGATAGGCTGTTTATCAATAAGATACCTTCATTATAAACATGAACATAAATATAAAAATAACAAAGCCCTTACCTGGATCAGTGAGCGGTTTCCCCACGCCGACGGCCTGCCGCTGGGGTACCCCCACCACCTCCTCCAGGAGGTGCGTCAGTTTGCGCAGGTCGCGCTTCAGGTCGCGCTTCACCACCTGCAGTTGTGACCAGAACCTGCCCGCCACACGCGCCATGTCGTAAGTATTTCAACAATGCTTGCTTTTAACCTAAAAAAATTCCGATTCCTAATGCATTAGCTTTACTTTTTGACATAAGTTAAATATCTTATTGAAAATGCCGTCAAATAATATAATTTGAATACAAGTACGATATCGATTATTTGGCCTCTAACGAACTTTCAATAGCGTTGATTGATTAAGAACCTGCCCGCCACACGCACATGTCGTAAGTTTTGCGCCAAGACAGAAGTCGGAAGTTTTGCCACAATACTTCGTTTTAGTTATATTTGAGATCGTTAATAACATTTGAGATCGTTAATAACATTTGAGATCGTTAATAACATTTGAGATCGTTGATAAAATTTGAGATCGTGAATAATTATTTGAGATTTTTAATGACATTTGAGATCGTTAATAACATTTGAGAAATGTCATGATATTTGATATATATAGTTATATATGAGATAATTAATGACATTTGAGATAGTTAATAATATTTGAGATTTTAAATAACATTTGAGATACTTAATAATATTAGAGACCGTTGATTGAGAGAAGACAGCACGTACAGTGTCGTAACTTTTGTGCCAATGCTTGTTTTAAATTAACATTTGAGATCGTGAATAACATTTGAGATATTTAATATTATTTGAGATTTTAAATTAACATTTGAGATCGTTGATTGCCGGCCTAAATAAAAATCAAGATCGTCAATAAATGGAAGAATCTCTTTAAGTCGTTCTGAGATAAACAGTTATCGTAACTTTAGGGACGATCCTTGTTTATAAAACTAGTTGAGATCTTTATGAAAAGAAGTGCTTACAGTCATTAAGGGAAAATTCGTTTAAATTCATTTAGATGAGAAGTGTTTAAAATTATTGAGCAGAATAAAGTTGGAATTCATTTTGAAGAAAATCGTTTCAAGTCAACGTAGAAATCGTTTAAAATTGTTGAAGAACTCGTTTGTATTCAACGAACAAAAAGTTTCAAATTGAGAACAAAGCGTGCATAGAACGATTTGAAATAATTAAGAAAAGGATTGAATTATTAGAAATGATTAAGGAAATGATTGAATGATTTAAAATGTTTGAGAAAGTGGTTGAATGATTGAAAATGATTAAGAATGTGATTGAATGATTTGAAATGATTTGCAGTACTCACTGCTCCTACATTCTTCAAAATCATTGATAGACAACCCACCTCTGAATCCATTTAAAATAAATGAACGAATTTTTTTTTCTGTTCGCTGAAATCAAACGCGATCGAAATTATTTCTGCTATTTTTTCTATTTCATCATTGGTCAAAAGCCGCCAGGCCGTCGGCTGAACTAAAAGAAATTCACGAAAAATTAATTATTGTGGGTTTTGTTAATTGAAGTACAAAACATTCTTCAAATGAACAGGACCAAAATGTCAGAGTGTTGCTAATAGATATTTCTCACCTGGCACTAATGGATATTTCTCACCTGGCACTAATGGATATTTCTCACATGGCACTAATGGATATTTCTCACCTGTCTCTAATGGATATTTCTCACCTGGCACTAATGAATATTTCTCACCTGGCACTAATGGATATTTCTCACCTGGCACTAATGGATATTTCTCACCTGGCACTAATGGATATTTCTCACCTGGCACTAATGGATATTTCTCACCTGGCACTAATGGATATTTCTCACCTGGCACTAATGGATATTTCTCACCTGTCTCTAATGGATATTTCTCACCTGGCACTAATGGATATTTCTCACCTGGCACTAATGGATATTTCTCACCTGGCACTAATAGATATTTCTCACCTGTCTCTAATGGATATTTCTCACCTGGCACTAATGGATATTTCTCACCTGGCACTAATGGATATTTCTCACATGGCACTAATGGATATTTCTCACCTGGCACTAATGGATATTTCTCACCTGGCACTAATGGATATTTCTCACCTGGCACTAATGGATATTTCTCACCTGACACTAATGGATATTTCTCACCTGGCACTAATGGATATTTCTCACCTGGCACTAATGGATATTTCTCACTTGGCACTAATGGATATTTCTCACCTGGCACTAATGGATATTTCTCACCTGGCACTAATGGATATTTCTCACCTGGCACTAATGGATATTTCTCACATGGCACTAATGGATATTTCTCACCTGGCACTAATGGATATTTCTCACCTGGCACTAATGGATATTTCTCACCTGGCACTAATGGCAGGTACGATGGTTCTCAATTTGTCGTTGACGGTTTTTTCGATGTGCTGGGACAATAGCACAAGTTTGGGTTGTTGTTGTTGTTGTTGTTGTTGTTGTTGTTGTTGTTGTTGTTGTTGATGTTGTTGTTGTTGTTGATGTTGTTGTTGTTGCAGCTGTTGTGGTTGCTGCTGTTGTTGCTGCGCGCTGTCCGTTTCAGCATTTGCTAGGCTCGTGCAGCAAAGCAATAAAAGCAGAGGTAATAACAGTACAATGACTAGTCTTATTGATGAGTCCCTGTCACATTGCCTGCCTAATGCCGACCGCCCTAAAGAAAAGATTCGCGCGTCTTTGTGTTGAGTATGTCGGTGTGAGTCGCCGTGACTGCTTGGGGTCGATCTTGCTGGTGTGGTCAAGATGAGGGTCGACATTGTGTCTAATGTAACTAATAAATAAGCCTATACTAAATTAATAAATAGGTTTGAGATAAAATACGGAATAGGCCTACGCTAAAATTCTAAGTTGGCCAACACTAAAATTCTGAATAGGCTCAAATTAAAAATACTAAACTACTAAATAGGCCTATACTGAAATACTAACTAGGCCTGCACTAAAACGTTTTTGTGCATTGGGAAGCTGTGGAACTTACGGAAAATTTATGATTTTATTCCAATTTTACTTTCAACCTTATATGAAGTTTAACGTTAGGAATCATTTGTGATTAGGGGTGTTGAGAAAAGGTGTAGGGATCTTGTAGGCTGTTCAGAAATCCTTATTTTATTGCCGAATTTGAGTAATTTTTTCTGAAAAGAACGAAAGTAGTAGTAGTAACACAGGTTTGCTAGCTCTTCAGTTATTCAAACTATATCGCACCGAAAGTCACATAATTTAATCAATATTGAGCTCTTCCGATTTACCGCGTAAGGTGGACTTCAACATTATATGAACATCAAAAATTATATGATCATGATTTAATTACATCTCAAGATTACAATTGTCTCCCCATTGAAAAATTTTGTACATACTACAGTACATTCGAACACACTGAACGTAAAAGAACGTAAGGAAATGTTTATCGCTCACGTCAGCAACGATAGTTTACGTTTGTGAACAGATAATCGCTGCTGAAAGAGAATATTCGAGTACATAACTTGAAAATTAGAATACATAATTTGTAAATTAGACTGCAGAACTTGGAAAATGACTTAGTAAGCCTGTATTTGATTAGCAAGTAGGGTCGTACTTATTTGGGATCAAACGTATAACTTATGAAAGTAATTAGATATCCTTCAATACCATTATTAATCTCAATAACCACATTGATGGAATATTTTCTAAGACGTAGTATAATTAATTAGATAAATTAGGAATCATTGGATAAAAACTAATCACTATTATAAAAGAAGCCGCGTCCGTCCGTCCGTGTGACCCCCTCTTCTAATCGATAGCTTTGATAGCAGCAAGGATAAAGCTTAAGAAATGCAAGAAATTATTCTATTGCATTATTTTTTTGTGGCAATTCTATTCCATTTCACTTGAATTATGGTTTCCAGAATACGCAATCGGCTTATTTTTACAAATAGAAATTTTCTTTGGAGCTTTCTCTGTTGAAATTCATCATGTTGCTTTGATGTTTTTAATTGATAATGAGGAAAAAATGTTTCAAATTCGTTTGACCAGTAACCTGGCTACCACTTGGTATAAAGCCCAAGATTTTGGAACTTGAGTTATCGTTTTCGAAATTGTGATTTTCTTGAACAGCTTCAAAGAGATAATAGACGTTATTTCAGAATAAAATTCCGGCAAAAGAGGCCACCAAGGATAGAAATGTGTCCTACCGCAAGAGAGAAGTAACTTGCAAGACTTCGACAGCAAGAAAAACTCCGAAGACGATATGATGAACAGCGCGAAATGGCAAGACGAAGCAATGCTGCTCGCCAACGAGAAGCTAGAGCTAAATTGACCCTGAACGGCGTTTGGAAATTTTACGGAATGATGCAGAACAACACCGAGTAGCTAGAGAGAGCTTAAAACATGATAGAAGCAAGGAAATTCTTCGGCATAACGCTGGACAACATCGAGTGGCAGGAGAGAATTTAACTCAAGAATGAAGGGATGAAATTCTTCAGATTAACGCCGACCTAGTAAACATAAATTTTGCAGATCTATATGACAAACAAATATTTCCATCCCAATAATACCCGCCATTAAAATATTCTTGCACTTGTGCACTGGTGAAACTCGTATCACAGATACGGTCATTATGCATCTTCCAAATCAGAAAAGCTGTTTCATAAGAAGTGAGCAACAATCAAATTTCTAAACAAAATATAAAATATGAAAACATAAAACATGCAAATCAGCTTTATGTATCGCCAGGTGTCTCCTTAAATTGATAAATAAATATACTTTTGGGCATAACTCCTATGGTATTACAATGGGAATCCCATCGAGCACATTACATTGGTTGGTCCGTCTTGGTTGGTTGCTCTATCTCTCTGTGACGCTCACAAGGACGCTCAATGACCGTATCTGTGATACAAATTTCTCCAGTGCACAAGTTCAAGAATATTTGAATGGCGGGTACTGTTGGGATGGATATATTTGTTGGGCATCCACATCTGCAAGATTTATTTAATGGCGGGTACTGTTGGGATGGATATATTTGTTGGGCATCCACATCTGCAAGATTTATTAAATGGCGGGTACTGTTGGGATGGATATATGTATTTGTTGGGCGTCCACATCTGGAATCCAATCGTTTTTGACGGGTCGTGTACACGTATATGTAAATGCACAAACACACTGAGGGTATTATTAGATAAGATCCTTATGAGTGTGACAGAGAGACGGAAGAAGCGGACACCAAATAAATTTCCACGTAAACAAGCACACTAAGGGTAAATTAGGTAAGATAGTGTACAAGTTAAGGCTGTACAGAGAGCACTGCCACAGGGACTGCAACACTACTGCCAGGGAGGCCCTCGCTGTGAGGCACTGAACTCTGCGGAGATAGTGGTGACCTTGTGTTGGTGCAGCGGTGGTGGTGTGGTGGTGGTGGTGGTGTGCGGTGTGGTGTTGTGGTGGTGTGCGGTGTGGTGTTGTGGTGGTGTGCGGTGTGGTGTTGTGGTGGTGGTGTGCGGTGTGGTGTTGTGGTGGTGTGCGGTGTGGTGTTGTGGTGGGGTGGAGGTGTGTGGTGGTTGGGTGGTGGTGGGGTGGAGGTGTGTGGTGGTTGGGTGGTGGTGGTGATGGGGTGGTGGTGTGTGGTGGTGGTGCTGGTGGTGGAGTGTGAGGGTGGGGGTTAATAGGGATGGTGGTTTGTGGTAGTAATTGTTCATGGTGGGGGAGAGAGATAGAAGTGGTTGTTCATGGTGGTGGTGGTTACGGCAGCGGTGGTGATTTCGGTGGTTTGTGATTACAATGGCGTCGACGCTCGTGGTTGCAGGGTTGGTGTTATATAATGATGTTGATGTGGTGGTGTTAGTACGGGTAGTAGTAGTACAGCATCAGATGTACCAACACCACACACTCAACACCACAGGTATTTTGCTGGCACCCCGCAAAGCTTGCTCGTGTATTGGGGTGTCGGCGGTAATGAAAAATTACGATTTTTTAACACTTTGACTGCGACGTGCGCCACCAGTGGTCACTTAGGGAGCTTTCATTACTCTGCGGACCAACTAGTAATCTCAAACATAATTTTCATAAATACATGATCAAAACTGAGTGAAGGCACGATACAGTTGATGTCTGTTTTTTCAAAATTGCTTACTTCAATTGGCTTTAAATTTGAGTTGAATATTAAACTTTAGTTTCACCTGCCGGAGTCAAAGTGTTAACATACGAATGGAAAACTATCTACCGGTAAATACCTGCGTAGAGACGGTTAGTTCAGCATTTGACCACGATGTTAATCGGGAGTGAAGATCAATAGTATATGATTTATAGGCGATTTTTTTTTATGTTACAATTTACATCCTTCCATGTTGGCAGGCAGTTGATTTGTTGGTGATTTTCAGTGTTTATTATGATAGTATATAAATCCTTCCATGTTGACAGGATTAAACCTGGTTTCTGAGCTACTTTTAAAACGCAGTAATTTTAGAGACTTTAATGGATTGAGAACACAATCTCTACTCAATGTTATTCGTTAAGTTGTAAATAACCTATAGTACATAAAAATAAAATAACGTTAAATTGTTATTTATGTATGAGGCACGTAAATTGACGGTTATTGTAGTTTGGGTATGAAATAAGGTTGAAGTATTTATTTTTATATACTATGTTGTAAAACAAAAAAATTATAGCCTTTCTTGCATGCGCTACGTAATTCCGATAAGATCAACCGTAGGCAAAAAATTTGCAAAGAAAAAATCATATCATTTAAAAAATCTTATTTTTCACATATGAAAATTAAATTGTATTAAATTAAACGCTACTAAATTGGGGAAGCATAAAATTTTATCAAATGACGCCTTTAAAATGTTGCATTCAGAAGCACAAAGATCCATACGAAAATGACCTACAAAAACATCAAATTTATAAGAATTGGTCATAAGGTGTGCAGTATATTGACATCGCTCTTAAAGTGTTGAACTGAATAGCCCAATTACGCGTAAATGATTGTCAAGAACTGTCAAAATATTAGGTGTGAGAGGTGTTTATTTATTAAGTTTGATTTCATTTACTAAGAAATTGCGGCAAAGCTCGCTATCACCTACTCCTCTCAGGGGGGTTACTGTTAGGTCCCCTCAGCTATAGCTTCTGCCTTTTGCATCCACTTTGCTTCTTCCAGTTTTTGTGTCTTCTTAGTTATCTCTTCTTCGTCATTCTTTTTATTCCTTCCCAACTTGCCGTTTCTGTTGCAGGGTGTCCTGTGTTGGAATACATCTCGTGCATAGATTCCACGTTCCCTACGGGCCCTTCTCACTCCTATGAGATATGACGATAAGAATGGAGTTTTGAGTTACTTGCGTTTGTGTTAATTTACTTCTTTGTTCAACTCCAATTCTGTTCATAAGATGAATTTCAACTGAATTTCCAACTTTTGATGAATTTCAACTGAATTTCCAACTTTTGATGAATTCCAACTGAATATCAAACTTTTAATGGATTTCAACTGAATTTTCAACTTTTGGTGAATTTCAACTGAATTTCCAACTTTTGATGAATTTCAACTCAATTTCCAACTTTTGATGAATTTCAACTCAATTTCCAACTTTTGATGAATTTCAACTGAATTTCCAACTTTTGATGAATTTCAACTGAATTTTCAACTTTTGATGAATTACAACTGAATTTCCAACTTTTGATGAATTTCAACTGAATTTCCAACTTTTGATGAATTTCAACTAAATTTCCAACTTTTAATGAATTTCAACTGAATTTTCAACTTTTGATGAATTTCAACTGAATTTCCAACTTTTGATGAATTTCAACTGAATTTTCAGCTTTTGATGAATTTCAACTGAATTTCCAACTTTTGATGAATTTCAACTGAATTTTCAACTTTTGATGAATTTCAACTGAATTTTCAACTTTTGATGAATTTCAACTGAATTTCCAACTTTTGAATTTTCTAGTTTTGATTTGAATTTCCTAGGAAACTAAGTTTCCTTGTTTTGATGAATATGAACTGAATTTTTAACTATTGATGAATTTCGAATGAATTTTCAATTCTTGATGAATTTCGAATGAATTTCCAACTTTTGATGAATTTCACGATATCATCAAACATTCTGTACTTGCCCTGATGAAGCCATTATAACTTTGTCACCAGGTACATAATTTTAACTTCCACATTATTCTAACTTCAAATTTTACCTAATTTTATTAATTTTAGATCATGTAAATGTTAAGTGTAGACACCATCTTTGTACGAGGGACGCATAATTCGATTCATATTATTTATAAAAAAAATCCTTGAGATATTCGACATGAAATTAATCTTAACCGCGACTTGTGTGCGTAAAAATTATTTTCTCTTGTAAACAGAAGTTCATAACTTGAATCAAGCGCACGGTAGAGGAAACAAGGCAGGTTCAAACCAGTCTTTTTTGAGTTGACGGTGTGGCTTTGCTGACGTCACGGCAACGAACCAATAGCAACGCTCATATTGCGTCTGGTAGCACTGCTACCCCCAAATCTGGTGTCCTATTGGCCTAACGACATGTCGTTTTGGTGACGTCATAAAGTTTGTTTGAAATAAAGCCTTTCTATTTTCTAGCCGAACAAGAGGAGGTGTATTTTCTCCCATAGAAATAACCCTACCTTGTTTCCTCCACCGTGATCAAGCGTCGTGTTAGGTGAGTAACTCGTACCAATTAAAATTAGATCGTCATAAGAGTTATTATTATTCCCAAAAGTTGAGGTTCGCTTCGCTTATGAGCATTAAATAACTTGTTCTAATTATAGTAAGTTCGTCATAATAGCTGTTATTAGGAATAGGATTATGAAGTAAAAGCAGTGAGTCCGAAACCACAAAGCTTCAATGTAGAGAAAGTCATTAAATATGAATTATATGGAAAGAGAAGCATTACATGTGAATTATATAAAGAGAATAGCAATAAATGTAAAGCGAGGCTCTCGTCACTAAAGGGAAGATACTGAATTAAACGTCCGAAACGTTCGACACTGAAATGTCTATCGAACGTTTCAGTCGAATTAAAAGGGCGATTTTGGGAAATTCTAACACGTAAAATGAAAAGAAGAACCAATATAAAAGGGAACATTCTTTTAATGGCAAACGTTTCGGAATCTCTGGTTCCATCATCAGTGCTGTAAAACAAAGAACAAAAAACGATAATGAACAAACTGCGAAAATAAGAAACGAATATCACGTTTCAATCGCAAATACTTATTCCCAATACTCCGTTCAATGGTGCTTTCATTAATTATCCCCGTAATAAATTGTGTTTAAAGAGTTCTAGCTGCAAGCGCAAGTCAGGTACAGATCAATTGGCTGACAAGAGCCAATTTTACTTTCATTTGCACTCTCTAAACCTTGGCTCATCGACCACTAAACTCTGATACTAACAAACGTTCGTGATCCGAAGCTTCGATTGCTCTGATTTACAGTATGTATAGGGTACCGTATCAGGCCCGAAATCGCTCAATTATTGTCATTAAACTTACAGAAGTGATAATTTTTTATATTAAATTTATAAGTACGTTCCCTGCGTATTAGGGCATATGTGTACCACTAGGTAAATTGCTCATTCATGTATCGGTATAAATAAATGACATTTAATCTGTTTCGCGTTTCTTTTATAAAAATAACTGAATAACTGTTATACGAGGCGAAATATCATCGTGGAATTATATTTTTCATATTTCTTAGGAAGGATAACAATGTATCCGAGCAGTAAAGTTGACTTCCCAATTCTTCTGCTTACAGCCTAACCAAACCAACCGTTAACCGTTGAGCCATACACTTCTTTTGTACCATTTCTAAGTAAATTATTGTATGTTTTCATAAGTATTCTTGAATATTTCACATATACATTTATGTTTTATATATATTTTAAGGATGGACAGAGAGTCGTAGGGTGATCACCCACCTTGCCGGTAACATTCGCAGAAACGTAGTGAACGGGTTAAAATGTTAGCCTACGCTGCACCAGCGTCAGCTGATAACCATCACCCAGCTGCCACCGACACGACATGGCACGGTCACGAATCCCAACTCCGCCAGTTAGTAACTCACGAACCACCGCCGTGGGAGGTGGTTGATAATCGTTCTCGGGGTATTTTAATTTGAATTCACGTTACGAGGGTTTCTGTGCAATTCGTTCAGCTCTGGACAACCATGGTGCGTGTTTGAAGCGGACCAGTTTTGTTCTGTACGCAGGTGATGTGAAGAGAGCAGCTGGGATGTGCGTGAGGAGGAAATAAAGTTCGATTGGTGCACCGGTCGCACCATAACATGCCGGCCTTCTAGCAGCGGACGGGATGAACAGGTGGGTGACGTGTGCTTCCGGGTTTTAGGGTTGTTCTTAAATAAGAATAGTCCGGGCTTTAAAGTTGTCTTTAAATTAGGATAGTTCTTTAGGATTGTCCAGGCTTACGGTTTTTCCTTAAATTAGGATTGTCCATTTAAGATGGTCCTTTAAAATTGTCCGGGCTTTAGGGTTGTCCATAAATACTTCCAGACACGTTCTATGTTGTAGATGGTCTCAACACATTGAATGTTGGCACTTAGCAAAAAAAATTGCGACTGCCGTAATAAATATTTGTACTATAGCAATAAATATTGGGACTTACACTAAATATAGGGACTGCCGCAATAAATATTGTGACTACCGTAATAACTATTGGGACTTATAATAAATATTGTGGTCAATATTTAATTTAGGTGCGGCACGGAAATTAATAATTTGGGGGCAAATAATCAATAAAAGAACACATTTTAAGACGTTTTACACGAATGACATTGTGCTCGCTGATGCGTTATTTTTGAATAATTGTACTTCGAAGTTGGCGCCAGTACCGTAATTTAGTTGATAAGGGTAGTTAACCCGCCTATTACAAACGTAAAGAGGTTGGGTCGTGAGGGTTAGCCACAGTTCTTTTAGTGAAAATTATAAATAAAGGTTTCTAGTGACGTTTGTTTACATCGACTGGAAGATGGCTGCCGCCATGGGCGCCGCCATCTTTGTGCCGATGTAAACAAGATTGCGATCGTCACCCTAACGGGTGGGTTAGAAGCTTTATTTATACTTTTCACTAAAAGAACTGTGGCTAACCCTCGCGACCCAACCTCTTTACGTTTGTAATAGGGGGTTAGCTTCCGTTATTAAATAAATTACGCTTGGCGCGGTCACTTCCTGTGGCGCGCGACAGCCCACTTCAAAGTTCAATAATTCGAAAATAACGCATCAGCGAGCACAATGTCATTCATGTAAAACGTCTTAAAATGTGTTCTTTTATTGATTATTTGCCCCCAAATTATTAATTTCCGTGCCGCACCTAAAATAAATATTGATCAATATTGGGACTTACACTAAATATAGGGACTGACGCAATAAATATTGTGACTACCGTAATAATTATTGGGACTTACAATAAATATTGGGACTTTCAATAAATATTGGGACTTTCAATAAATATTGGGACTTTCAATAAATCTAGGGACTGATGCAATAAATATTGAGATTGTTGCCAACTTTATTTTCATGAACACTTAATCAAAACTAAATGGCGGCACAATCCAGATAACGTTTGCTGGTCTCAACATTGCTTACATTAACTCAACCTTGCAACATTAACATTGACTTTAAATTTGAGTTAAACATTAAACTTGAGTTGTACCTGCCACGGTCAAAGTGTTGACGCACCAACTGTGACGGGTTCAAATGGGGTTTCTGTATCGGAACAACTTCAAACCTCAATATTGAAATAAACGATAGATCAGTTGGAACGCACTTTCATTTACTTTTGATTAAGACGGTACATATATAACTAATTATGTAGGCATTTATGCAAATGAATAGGTAGGTACATATGTAATTGATTAAGATTGTGTGTGTGTGTGTATATATATATAAATATATATATATATTTAAAAAATTATTTAGTTGGTACATATGTAAATGAATAAGTAGGTTTACATGTAATTGATTAAGTATGTGTATATGTATAAATATATATGCCGTAACCGTATATATATGTAAATATATATATATATAAATTTTGCAGTAGGTACATATGTAAATGAATAAGTAGGTTCACATGGAATTGATTGAGTAGGCATCTATAGAAATGATTAGGTAGGTACACATATAAAAAGCGGTTGGTGATCACCGGTGGGGCACCCCTCTCGGCACATGACATTGTGCCCTAGTATAGTTGCGACTATTTTCATAATTGCAATCATAAATCCAATTGTTCTGATATTATTTTTGTTTGATAATTGTAATTTCAATTGTTTTGCAGTTATTTCTGCTTAATAACTCTAATTACAATTGTTTCGTTATTTATTTTGTTCAAAAATTATAATTCCAATAATTTTGTCAGTATTTCGGTTTGTTAATTGTAAATGTAATTATTATGTATATTTCGTGTATTGATGACCTACGTACGGCTTCGATAAATTCGTTTCTAACTTCCGACCTTAGCATGCACTATTGTTAACGATTAATTCTTTGTACTTGTCACCAAACTAAATAGTTCCTAAATAATACCTCATGCACATGAACCATTAAAGAATTAATTCATCGTACTTGTCTCCGAGCTAAACCTTCAACCGTCAGACATAGGAAGTAAGGGAGCAAGTCCAGGGGCACCCCGGAATGTCTCGACCTTTCAGTACAGATCAAAGTCACAGATGTAGCAGCGAACTGAAGATCTTCCATGAAGCGAAAAATCTGTCATGGCATTTTGCAATTCTACTGATTTGGGAAGTTGCTGACATTTCGCAAGTTGCTGACATTTCGCAAGTTGCTGACATTTCGCAAGTTGCTGACATTTCGCAAGTTGCTGACATTTGACAAGTTGCTGACATTTCGCAAGTTGCTGACATTTGACAAGTTGCTGACATTTCGCAAGTTGCTGACATTTCGCAAGTTGCTGACATTTGACAAGTTGCTGACATTTCGCAAGTTGCTGACATTTGACAAGTTGCTGACATTTGGCAAGTTGCTGACATTTCGCAAGTTGCTGACATTTGACAAGTTGCTGACATTTGACAAGTTGCTGACATTTCGCAAGTTGCTGACATTTGACAAGTTGCTGACATTTGACAAGTTGCTGACATTTCGCAAGTTGCTGACATTTGACAAGTTGCAGACAATTGGCAAGTTTATACTTTAATTTTATGCTAATATTTATATTTTTTGGTGTTAGTTAAATATTTTTAGATTTTATGTTAATTTAATTATATTCTATTCATGTACTTGTATCCGGTGTGTTGAAAGTGCGGGATTTATATCGATATCGGAGTCAGCAACGTTTTCTAGGATCCTGGATTGTTGTGGCACCTTTGTTAATATTTTTATTCTACTTCCTATATTCACTTTTATTAATATTGGATCTGGCAGCGCTTTGTTATATAATTTATAAAATTTTACGTACATACACAGGGTGTTTCAGGACAAGAGGTACAAAATTGCACACCAAGTTAAAAATGGCCAAATAAACGCTTTTTCATTCATGAAATTTTGCGAAAAAAATTCGGGTTTTGGAGATATTAGCTGCTTACTGTTTTAAAGGATGAAATTTAATGCCAAAATTACTCGCAATGTTTATTTTGAATTTACTCTACGAAAGTTGTTCAAAATGTGTTTGAACTTACATCCATGCCCTTCTTAAATCTTAGCCTTAACGACTGCCCTGGTACCAGGAAATTCGTCTGGCATTTCAGAACTCTCTCCAGCAGCCACTGCAATTCTGGCCACCACATCTTCCTCAGATTTAACGGTTGTAGCGTAAGCGCGGCTCTCATGCGTCCCTTGAAATAAAATCAGTGGAGTCATGTCTGGAGATCTAGGAGGCCATGCAACAGGACCATTTCGCCTGATAAACGAATTAGGATATTGACCATTCAGGTACTTTTGGGCACTAATTTTTGTGTTCTGGAGCACCATCATGCTGGAGCACCATCATGCTGGAGCACCATCATGCTGGAGCACCATCATGCTGGAGCACCATCATGCTGGAGCACCATCATGCTGGAGCACCATCATGCTGGAGCACCATCATGCTGGAGCACCATCATGCTGGAGCACCATCATGCTGAAATTCTGTTCTTCTTTTTAATGGAAGCGGTTGGTCTTCGATCTTCGAATAGAAGTGTTTGTAACGTAGATTCAAAATTAATATTTCGAGTAATTGTGTAATCAAATTTCATCCTCTAAAACAATGAGCGGCTAATATCTCAAAATCCCCAAATTTTTCTCGGAAATTTCATAGACGGAAAAGTGTTCATTTAAAAAATATTTTAAAGTGTTGAGCACCATTTCTACTTGGTGTGAAATTTTGTACCTCTTGTTCTGAAACACCCTGTACGATTGCTCGTCCATCCAATTGATAAAATTAAACCTAACTTCGAGGTTTAGCTAAATTTTAATTTGGGCTGTAGGCGGCAGACCAGCTTTATTAGACACGTTTAGTATTTTTACACGCTACTGTCGTCCTGAATTAGAAACTGAAATATAGTGGGTGAAGTCCGTGGATTTTCTCACATAACAAAGAATTAAAAAAACACTTCTCATCCATGATGGACATTAGAGTTTGGAGAGCGTGTAGCATATACAATGTGTATAAAATGTGAGAATTAATGTCTTAAATTCAATTAAAAGCTATGTTTATAAGGCAAAACGAGTAAATGTTTCGGTTGCAGCGTGAGCGTTCTGATGCGTTCGTAACTGAAATCCGGCTCTTGAAGTCCGTGGATTTTTTAGAAAAATCAAGTAAACTTAAAAACTTGCATTTTCACACAAAACCATGTAATCATTAAAATTTTTCTCTCCATGCTGACTGCGTAATATGTGCACCACGAGATATATTGCACTTTTTCGTACCGCCATAAATGTGTTCCACTAATATTCTAACTTTAACTTTTTCAACATAGATTTTAACGTAGGGGGTATAATATTGTCCTACAATTATATTATTCATGCGTCACGAGGGGACTTAGCAAAACGAGGGTTTCTAATATCATCCTGTATGCCTTGCGCACTGTACTGTGGGCCTTCAGGATAGAAATGCATTCGAGCAGTAACGTCGTTTTTTTTTTATTTTTCTGTGTATAATTTAACTCTTTTTAATTTTTCTGTGTATAATTTAACTCTTTTTAATTTTTCTGTGTATAATTTAACTTTTTTAATTTTTCTGTGTATAATTCAACTTTTTTTAATTTTCCTGTGAATAACTTAACTTAATCAACCTAAGCAACCGCACTAACGTAGCTAACAACAACATAAATCCCCAACCTACTTTATTAAACGATAAACCCCTAATCCAATTTATTGATAGGGACAAACCCCATTTCTACTTTATGAATATAAGAAAATGAAAATGTAAAATAGGATGTGTCTCGAACCTTATTTATATAATGAGAGAAGCCCCCAACTCACCTCTTATTAAAACTGTTAACAGTTTTTATAGCTTAAATTGACAGTTTTTATAACTGTTAACAGTTTTAAACATCCTGGAACAGTTTTAAACTGTCAACAGCTTTAATCGCTGTCTATATTTTGTTTTCACTTTAGCATTTCTCAGCAATGAAAGAGGAAAAACACTCTGCGTACTCCAAGCGTTTTGGAAAACATCTATTTCATGTAAATACAAGGTTCTTTTACGGGTGAAAAAATGAAAAAATCAAAATTCAAATTATTGAAAGGAAATTAATGAAAGAAATATGCAGACTTTCTGGAAGACTGAATTTTATGAAACGAAAATACTTGCAAAAACATCAAGCCCTTCCGATTTTCCTGCAAATCTTCACATCTTTATTTTGAGTCACGCGTGAATTTTTCTGAGCGGATTAAATCGAATTTCGTATCAATCCTGGAATCCTGGAATTCAATCGTGGGATCCTGGAATTCATCCTGGGATCCTGTAATTCATCCTGGAATCCTGGAATTCAATCGTGGGATCCTGGAATTCATCCTGGGATCCTGTAATTCATCCCGGAATCCTGGAATTCATCCTGGGATCCTGGAATTCATCCTGGGATCCTGGAATTCATCCTGGGATCCTGAAATTCAATCCTGGGATCCTGAAATTCAATCCTTGGATCCTGGAATTCAATCCTGGGATCCAGGAATTCAATCCTGGGATCCTGGAATTCGATCCTGGGATCCTGGAATTCGATCCTGGGATCCTGGAATTCGATCCTGGGATCCTGGAATTCGATTCTGGGATCCTGGAATTCAATCCTGGGATCCTGGAATTCAATCCTGGGATCCTGGAATTCAATCCTGGGATCCTGGAATTCAATCCTGGGATCCTGGAATTCAATCCTGGGATCCTGGAATTCAATCCTGGGATCCTGGAATTCAATCCTGGGATCCTGGAATTCAATCCTGGGATCCTGGAATTCAATCCTGGAGTTCTAGAATTGATCAATCCTAGAATCCTGGAATTCAATCCCGGAATCGAAACTCGATTTCGGGACATGGGCGCCAACACGCGAAGTGGCCATGCTGAAGCCGCTGTCAATGGCTTCAAATTACATGCTGGTTGCCTTTATGCCATCGTAATTATATGACCCCCTTTGTGACATCGTAACTACATGCTGACCATCATAACATCTCATTACAACCGTGTACGTAGTCAGGTATGCTTTGTATGTAACGTACAATGAAGATACGTTATGTTGTAAGTGAAATGTGTTTTGTGGCGCACTGTACAGCGTCTCGCGTGGTGCACTGTACAGCGTCTCGCGTGGTGCACTGTACAGCGTCTCGCGTGGTGCACTGTACAGCGTCTCGCGTGGTGCACTGTACAGCGTCTCGCGCGGTGCACTGTACAGCGTCTCGCGCGGTGCACTGTACAGCGTCTCGCGCGGTGCACTGTACAGCGTCTTGCGTGGTGCACTGTACAGCGTCTCGCGTGGTGCACTGTACAGCGTCTCGCGTGGTGCACTGTACAGCGTCTTGCGTGGTGCACTGTACAGCGTCTCGCGTGGTGCACTGTACAGCGTCTCGCGTGGTGCACTGTACAGCGTCTTGCGTGGTGCACTGTACAGCGTCTCGCGCGGTGCACTGTACAGCGTCTTGCGTGGTGCACTGTACAGCGTCTCGCGCGGTGCACTGTACAGCGTCTCGCGTGGTGCACTGTACAGCGTCTCGCGTGGTGCACTGTACAGCGTCTCGCGTGGTGCACTGTACAGCGTCTTGCGTGGTGCACTGTACAGCGTCTCGCGCGGTGCACTGTACAGCGTCTTGCGTGGTGCACTGTACAGCGTCTCGCGCGGTGCACTGTACAGCGTCTCGCGCGGTGCACTGTACAGCGTCTCGCGTGGTGCACTGTACAGCGTCTCGCGTGGTGCACTGTACAGCGTCTCGCGTGGTGCACTGTACAGCGTCTTGCGTGGTGCACTGTACAGCGTCTCGCGCGGTGCACTGTACAGCGTCTTGCGTGGTGCACTGTACAGCGTCTGGCGTGGTGCACTGTACAGCGTCTCGCGTGGTGCACTGTACAGCGTCTCGCGTGGTGCACTGTACAGCGTCTCGCGTGGTGCACTGTACAGCGTCTCGCGTGGTGCACTGTACAGCGTCTCGCGTGGTGCACTGTACAGCGTCTTGCGTGGTGCACTGTACAGCGTCTTGCGTGGTGCACTGTACAGCGTCTCGCGTGGTGCACTGTACAGCGTCTCGCGTGGTGCACTGTACAGCGTCTCGCGTGGTGCACTGTACAGCGTCTCGCGTGGTGCACTGTACAGCGTCTCGCGCGGTGCACTGTACAGCGTCTCGCGCGGTGCACTGTACAGCGTCTCGCGCGGTGCACTGTACAGCGTCTCGCGCGGTGCACTGTACAGCGTCTTGCGTGGTGCACTGTACAGCGTCTCGCGCGGTGCACTGTACAGCGTCTCGCGTGGTGCACTGTACAGCGTCTCGCGTGGTGCACTGTACAGCGTCTCGCATGGTGCACTGTACAGCGTCTCGCGCGGTGCACTGTACAGCGTCTCGCGCGGTGCACTGTACAACAGTCCACGTGCTTGCCACTATTGACAGCTCCAGCAACGATCCACCCAATATTGACTCGCTCGCCGGTCTGGGAGACACAGAAGAGGACTTTGGCAATTTTTTTCTCTGTAAAAATTATGCGTGAGGGGTAATTTCGGGGCTGCTTGTTTTGTGAACCCTGCAGGCAGTCGTGACTGTTGCGTTCTCAAGGTTCGTAGAACATTGTGTTCTCATAGGTCTTGGATCTTCGAGCTTAATGACGGTAGTTAAGTAGCAGCAGTTGAATAGTCACAGTTGAATGACGCCAGCTAACTAACGGTAGTTGAATAACGGCAGTTGAAATGCGAGGGCTGAATAGTGGCATTTGTACAACGGTATTTGAATCATTATAGTTGAATCCCGACAATTATATTATTAACGACGTTTGAATAACAGCAGAAAATACGCTTTTCAGGTGATTTTAGAAAACGAAAAAGAAGTAACAGGCTGTAGGGAGCACCCTTCCACCCATTGAGCCAGCATTTCACTTCCTCCTCATGTGGGAAAAATAAGTAATCTGGTAACTACCCGGTCTCAATTTTGGCGCGACCGCTGAAAGTAGTTTTGAGGTTGTGTCGAAGCAACAAGTGTGTGATGAGCATTTAGCCTCGCTTTAGCGCTCCCTGAGGGATTTTGTGAGGTCCAGAGATAAAGGTTAGGTAGGCTTTATTTTTTCAAAATCGAATAGGTTTATTTTTTGTTACGGACCCTCTTTTTTTCGGTTCACTGCTGTCCTGTTTTTCAGCACCTAATACTTTCTTCTTTAACTTTCATCTTGTTCCATGAACTTTTTTCTTAGTTCACTGTTTTTATGCACCTTGTGTGTAGATTCCGCGTTCTCTTAACTCCATACTAAATGGTACCTTCATCCTTCCTGCTTTTGAACATTTTTATTGTGGTAAAGGGGGGCTAAAACTTTCTAATACTCAATTAATCATTTAACCTCTTGACTAGGGGTAACCTTCATTAGGTTAGGGGTAACCTAGAGGTAACCTTCACTAGGGGTAACCGTAATTGCATCTTGATGCCAGATATAAGGCATATGATATATATTGGAATAAAACATAGTACTAAGGTAGCCCATCTTTTGATTGCTGATAACGCAAGTTTATAAAAAGTTTAAAAGCGAAGAATAAAATTCTTAATATTTTTCGAAAGTTTCGGGATGCATCCCATCATCAGGTGAAAAAACCCACGACATGAAAATAAAAATGATAAGTTATAAACACCAACGGTTCACGAGGCAATAATAAATTAGATGGAAATGCACAATGGGAAAGAACTAGACATATAGTTTGGTCCACTTCCACGCGCACCCGCATCGAACACCACAGCCTATTCGATATGCTCTGCTAAGGTCACGGTCATGTTGCGGTGACGCGGTAACTCAAGGGAATACTGTACAAGGTCGGTCATTAACACGTTTCCTGCCAAGGGACCCACCGGTGGTCACTAGGAGGATTTCCATAATGCTGCTGACCGACCTGCCGTCACTGACTCTATTTAAAAAATACGTAATGAACGGTAAATGAAGGCACGATCCAGTTAATGTTTGCCATTTTCAAAATTGCTGACTGTGATTCACTTAGTGGCTTGAAACTTGAGTTGAATATTGAACTTGAGTTTAACCCGTCGTAGTCAGCGTGTCAAACTTGTTTAATCTAATGCAGATTTCATTGGCCAAGTTTTTTGCTCCCAGAAGTTCGTATTCCTGCTCAGAGAAATTCGTATTCCTGCTCACAGAAATTCGTATTCCTGCTCATAGAAATTCGTATTCCTGCTCACAGAAATTCGTATTCCTGCTCACGGAAATTCGTATTCCTGCTCACAGAAATTCGTACCTCTGCTCACAGAAATTCGTACTCCTGCTCACAGAAATTCGTACTCCTGCCCACAGAAATTCGTACTCCTGCTCGCAGAAATTCGTACTCCTGCTCACAAAAATTCGTACTCCTGCTCACAGAAATTCGTATTCCTGCTCACAAAAATTCGTATTCCTGCTCACAAAAATTCGTATTCCTGCTCACAAAAATTCTTATTCCTGCTCACAGAAATTCGTACTCCTGCTCACAGAAATCCGTACTCCTGCTCACAAAAATTCGTATTCCTGCTCACAGAAATCCGTACTCCTGCTCACAAATAGTTTTAAAATGCTACCCCAATTCTGCTGTAGCCTCGTTAGCTGCTACAGATTTGCCAGCAGCGTAAAGGTTTTTTGACATAAAATTATTCTTTTTACGTTGATCACTATTTGTTTTCATTTCTTAGCTCTATATTTCGAGATGATTTCAAGGAAATTATGGAGGTTTAACACTGCTCCTCTACCCGTGGCCTCTATATTTTGAAATTATTCAAATGACCAGGTAAAAGTTTAACACTGCTCCGGTATTTTTCACTTCCATATTTCGTGATAATTCCAATGGTTATATAGAGGCTTAACACTGCTCCTATGTTAGTAACCTCTAAATCTATTGATTATTTAAATAAAATGAAAGAAAAGAAACAAAACAAAGCGTATGAGCGAGCGCGCGAGTGAACGTCACGGAGCTTCCGTCGCCTCGGATTACATCGCTGAGCCTATCGAGCCATCGATCATGCCTGCAAGAAATAGCCTCGTCGTGACATGCTAAGCATAACTTCTTCATAATTTTCTATGCATAACTTCCTTATAATTTTCTTAGTCTTTGCCGTGTGTCGACCGGAATTTTACTGTATTCGTGGTGCTTATCGATATCTCGTGAAATGAACATTGCAAAGTCCGAAGAGTTTACTGGTTGAAAAATGTCGTGTCGATGTCTCGTGAAATGAACATTGTATTGTATTGTCATTTTATGAAACTGTAAACTTGGCTTTTTATTAATTATCTATATCCCCTCAGGGTTACACAAATATTGTATCTATGGGAATTAGCGCTCCCAGGGGGAAAATGTGAGGGCCAGAGCTGAGAGTTAGGTGGGCCTTCTTTTTGTTGTGTTACAATTTTTTGTTGTGTTATGAACAATCTTTTTTCGGTTCACTGCCGTCCTGTTTATCAGCACCTAATATTGTCTTCTTCGACTTCGATCTTGTTTCATGATATTCTTTCTCAATTTACTGTTTCTATGCCCTTTCTGCGTAGGTTCCGCGTTTCCTCAACTCCATACTATATGGTGCCTTCCCCCTTCCTCCCTTTGGATTACTTTTTTGGCGGATAGGGAGGCTTTAAACTAAATATTAAATATATTAAATTTAACTGTGCATATCCTTGTCCTGTTTTATCATTAGCGAATTACATTAAGTCTCCAGTGGAAGGTGTTGTTGGGTAATGAAGAAGTGATCATATATATAAATAGACCTTTAGTTTGTCAGCCGACCGTCATCACGTGGAGAGTGGCGGTATTTATTCCAGCGCGTGGTGATATTCTGAATTAACTTTTAGCTCGTTTGTGAATGTACGAAAAAATAACGCGCTACATAATTGAATTGGTAGCATAATTACCAATTTTGCTTAGTGTTCGTGAAGAGTTAGCCAGTGGGGCGTACACGAGTGCCCCACGTACACAACAAAACGTACACGCACACGTACACAACAAACATGCACGCACACAACCACGTACACAACAATCATGCACGCACACAACCACGTACACAACAATCATGCACGCACACAACCACGTACACAACACACATGCACGCACACAACCACGTACACAACAAACATGCACGCACACAACCACGTACACAACAATCATGCACGCACACAACCACGTACACAACACACATGCACGCACACAACCACGTACACAACAAACATGCACGCACACAACCAAGTACACAACAACCAAGTACCCACCCACACCATTTTGATGACATACCATTTCAGTAACATACCATTTCAGTAACATACCATTTTGGTGACATGCCATTTTGATGACATGCCATTTTGATGACATGCCATTTTGATGACATGCCATTTTGATGACATGCCATTTTGGTGACATGCCATTTTGATGACATGCCATTTTGATGACATGCCATTTTGATGACATGCCATTTTGATGACATGCCATTTTGATGACATGCCATTTTGATGACATGCCATTTTGATGACATGCCATTTTGATGACATGCCATTTTGACGACATGCCATTTTGATGACATGCCATTTTGATGACATGCCATTTGATAACATGCCATTTTGACGACATGTCATTTTGATGAAATGCCATTTTGATGACATGCCATTTTGATGACATGCCATTTTGATGACATGCCATTTTGATGACATGCCATTTTGATGACATGCCATTTTGGTGACATACCATTTTGGTGACATACCATTTTGGTGACATACCATTTTGGTGACATACCATTTTGGTGACATACCATTTTGGTGACATACCATTTTGGTGACATACCATTTTGGTGACATACCATTTTGGTGACATACCATTTTGGTGACATACCATTTTGGTGACATACCGTTTTGGTGACATACCATTTTGGTGACATGCCATTTTGGTGACATGCCATTTTGGTGACATGCCATTTTGGTGACATGCCATTTTGGTGACATGCCATTTTGGTGACATGCCATTTTGGTGACATGCCATTTTGGTGACATGCCATTTTGGTGACATGCCATTTTGATTACATGCCATTTTGATTACATGCCATTTTGATGACATGCCATTTTGATGACATGCCATTTTGATGACATGCCATTTTGATGACATGCCATTTTGATGACATGCCATTTTGATGACATGCCATTTTGATGACATGCCATTTTGATGACATGCCATTTTGATGACATGCCATTTTGATGACATGCCATTTTGACGACATGCCATTTTGACGACATGCCATTTTGATGACATGCCATTTTGATGACATGCCATTTTGATGACATGCCATTTTGATGACATGCCATTTTGATGACATGCCATTTTGATGACATGCCATTTTGATGACATGCCATTTTGATGACATGCCATTTTGATGACATGCCATTTTGATGACATGCCATTTTGATGACATGCCGTTTTGATGACATGCCGTTTTGATGACATGCCGTTTTGATGACATGCCATTTTGATGACATGCCATTTTGATGACATGCCATTTTGATGACATGCCATTTTGATGACCTGCCATTTTGATGACCTGCCATTTTGATGACATGCCATTTTGATGACATGCCATTTTGATGACATGCCATTCTGATGACATGCCATTTTGATGACATGCCATTTTGATGACATGCCATTTTGATGACATGCCATTTTGATGACTTGCCATTTTGATGACATGCCATTTTGATGGCATGCCATTTTGATGACATGTCACTTTTACCCCACATGAAGGCTTAACACCACATGACCCCACATGAAGGCTCGATAACATAGCATTTCGATCGTTTATTATTATGAAAACATACATTTGATAACATACCAAATGACTTAATGATTGTCCTTATCTTTTGATAACTTTTTACAACATGCCTAATGACTTAACGACTTGAATTGTCCTTATCTTCTGATAACTTTTTCATACCATGGCTAATGACTTGACTTAAGTTGTCCTTATCTTTTGATAACTTTTTTATAACAAGCCTAATGACTTGACTTAAATTGTCATTATTTCTCGGTACCTTTTTCCTAACATGCCATGTGACCAGCCCTACTGGCACGGCCAACTTTTCACCGTGCCCGCTGAAGTACTGCACAAGAGCTACGTCGCGATCGATCCACCAGCCGCCTGCTTCCGTCGTGGCGCGTTGAGTGGGAAATAGCGAGGTGGCGTCACGGGTGATTCATTGAATGAAAAGTGCTCAGTCCTTTCACTTTCTTTAGTGCGCGGAAACGTCCATTTTTCTTACGCGACTTGATCGAACGAGAATTGATCGAACGCGACTTGTTACAACGAGACTTGTTGCAACGAGACTTGTTGCAACGAGACTTGTTGCAACGAGACTTGTTGCAACGAGACTTGATCCAACGAGACTTGATCCAATGACTTGCTGCTCTGAACGTTTAAGCCATGTTAAATCAATGAAAAAACAAGGAGGCAAACATTTGCGAAAGCTAACCGTGGGGTTTGCTCACTCTTGGTTCGATATTCTAAATTTGTTGCACATTACGTACTATGCAAAGACCGACAATTAGGAACTGCGGCAGATTCGGAAATTACTGAAAAATCGGTGCAGAAGTTTGGCAGAGGTAACTTGTTTGTGAGGAATTTTCCAGTCGTTAAATTGCTCATTCACGTACCGGTATAAATGAATGACATTTCATCTGTTTCCTGACCTCTTTCAGAAATACCTGTTCTCATACCAGGGATAGTGTCTCGCGCAATTGTGTTTTTCATATTTATTAGGAAAGATATAAATTCATTCAAGCATTTAAATCGATTTCCCCATTCTGCCGCTTTCAGCCCAGCCAAATCAACCGTTTACAGCCGCAGAAAAACAGTGGACGTGTTAAGGATGGTAGCATTGATGGTCCGAGGGTGGGAGGAGCGTCGATATCGAGCGGTCCTCGGCACTCAGGACATGTCGTGTTTAGTTAGTGAGAGAGGGCAATGCAATACTTGTAAGGAAAAGATAAGTCATGCTGTTTTCGCTACAATAGTAACAAGACAGACTGAAGCTCGCTTTCAAGTCAGATTGAAACTTTCAAGTCAAGTTACAATCGTATCAAGAGAATGAATCTCGCTCGTAAGTCATGCCATTTTCTTTACAATCATAGCAAGACGGACTAAATCGCAATCTTTTAGAAACTGTCAATCGGTGAGTTATGCGCAAACACCAACTTATATCAATGAAATCTAGTCAAAATTATTCCTGCATCGCATTAGTCGAAAAGCTGGGTCTATTTTTGTATAAACATGTTGAGGATTGCATGAGGGGATGAATGACCCGAGTATCTACCAATAGCGTCGTGTAAAATCAGTCGTATGTTCACACGGTGACTGCGATGGGTTAAACTGACGTTCAATATTCCACTTAAATATAAAGCGTATTGTAGCAAGCCATGTTTAAAATAGCGAACATTTACTAGATTGAGCCTTCATTTAACTTAGGTTAAGTATACACCTCAGGGGGATACAGCTATTGTATCTATGGGAATTAGCGCTCCCAGGGGGACTATGTGAGGGCCTGAGCTAAAGGTTAGGTAGGCTTCCTTTTGTTGAAATAGAATAGGTTTTTGTTTTGTTACGGACCATCTTTTTTCTGTTCACTGCTGTCCTGTTTTTCAGCACCTACTACTTTCTTCTTCAACTTTTTCTTGTTTCATGAACTTCTTTCTTAGCTTACTGTTTCTGTGCACTTTGTGCATAGATTCCGCGTTCCCTCAACTCCATACTAAATGGTGCCTTCCTCCTTCCTCTCTTAGAACATCTTTGTCGTGCAAAAGGGAGGCTAAAACTTTCTTATATAATAATAATGATAATTTGGTTAAGTATTTATGAAAAATGACTTCGTGACTGCTGGTCGGTCAGCAGCATTATGAAAATTCCTTCCATGTACACCGGCGGCTCGCGTCGTCACCAACGTGTTAACTCGCTCAAAAAAGTTTCAAAGCATTACTAGCTTCATCGAAATCAGAATTGTCCGCTTGTTGTCTATGTAATTATCTATCTTGTACGTATCAATCAGCGCAGGCATGTATGTGTACATTTAAATTTCAACATTGTACGTATCAATCAGAGCAGGCATGTATGTGTAGGCCTGCATTTAAATTTCAGCACGTTCACCGCGTTTCCGCGGTTGTTAACAGTTGATTTGGTTAGGTTGTATGCAGCAAAACTGAGAAATCGATTTCAATGCTGAAAGTTATTTTTATCCTTCATAAGAAATATGAAAAATGCAATTGTACGATAACATATCACCTCGTGCAATACGATATTTAAAAAAAACGTCAAACAGATGAAATGTTATTCATTTATACAGGTTCGTGAATGAGCAATTTACCAAGTGGTACACATGTGACCCAATGCACGGGGAGTGCGTTATCTTCTAACCTGCAATAATTAGATTCTAATTCTAAAGCTTCCAAGAAGTACACACAACCCTGCGAAGCCGTCTCTTCATCTTAATCATCACCAAATTAGAGCGCAGTGCAATTAAATGGCCACGCCGCATAATTGCAAGAACTCACGGCCATAACACAGCAAAGAACCGTGCACGTATCCTTGAGTTACGTGCTTGCAAGCAGGACTTCAAGGTGTATCGATCTCAGGCGCTCTGTGCATGTAACAAAGCCGCGATGGTGGGACGGGCGGTGCGCAATAATGGAAGAAACTGCCCTCAATGATTCGGCGGGCGGTGTGCAGTAATGGAAGGAATGATAAATGATGTTACAAAGCCGTGATGATAGGACGGGCGGTGTGCAGTAAAGGAAGAAACTGCACTTTATGATAGGAGGGGTGGTGTGCGGTAATGGGAGGAACTGCCCTCAATGATAGGAGGGGCGGTGTGCGGTAATGGGAGGAACTGCCCTCAATGATAGGAGGGGCGGTGTGCGGTAATGGGAGGAACTGCCCTCAATGATAGGAGGGGCGGTGTGCGGTAATGGGAGGAACTGCCCTCAATGATAGGAGGGGCGGTGTGCGGTAATGGGAGGAACTGCCCTCAATGATAGGAGGGGCGGTGTGCGGTAATGGGAGGAACTGCCCTCAATGATAGGAGGGGCGGTGTGCGGTAATGGGAGGAACTGCCCTCAATGATAGGAGGGGCGGTGTGCGGTAATGGGAGGAACTGCCCTCAATGATAGGAGGGGCGGTGTGCGGTAATGGGAGGAACTGCCCTCAATGATAGGAGGGGTGGTGTGCGGTAATGGGAGGAACTGCCCTCAATGATAGGAGGGGCGGTGTGCGGTAATGGGAGGAACTGCCTTCAACAACCAGCGCATGATGTCTGTAACAGACAGCCAACACACACTCCTGTAGACAAAGGATGTTTATAGGACAACTGAAGTGGAGTGTGGACTTGACCCTTTTACTGCCCACAAGACTATTTGGTCCTCCAAATATTGGCTTAACACTTCGACCGCGACGTGCGCACCGGTGTTCGCGGAGAAGATTTTCATAATGCTGCTGACCGACCAGTAGTCACAAACTCAATTTTTATAAATACACAAAGAAAACTGAATAAAGGCACGATCCAGTTAATGTTTGTTATTTTCAAAACGGTTTGCTACAATTACCTTGAAATTTGAATTCAAGTTGTACATTGAAATTAAGTTTAACGCATCGCGGTAAACGTGGTAATGCATTTTTTTCGTTAAATTTGTTCCTCAATGAGATCTTAACGAACACGTTAACCTCAATGAGTTCTTCCTATCTATTAGTACACCTCGTATAGTTTGTTTATTATTATGCCTTGTATGGCTTATCTATTTGTACACCTCGCATGGTTTGTCAATTAGTACTCCTCGTATGGAACTTTTGTTTTAGAATGTCTTATATTAAGAAATTTGTTAAAAGGTAATATGTTGGCATGTATCTCATGTGGCAACTTGGAAAATAAATGTTTTTCTTTCTTTTTCTCTCTTTCTTAAAAGTTCTCTGACATCGGTGACAACCTGATGGCAGAGCCAGTTTCAAGACGGTGGTTGTTGTGACGCTTAAACGAGCAAAAACAAGTTGACGTTTAAGGGTTAATTATTTAACACTTTGACTGCGACGTGCGCCACCGGTGGTACATGGAGGTAATTTTCAAAATGCTTCTGACCGACCAGTGCTCGTAAATTCAATTTTCATAAATACTTAATCGAAGCCAAATGAATGCACGATTCAGCTCATGTTTGGCTTTTTCAAAATAGTTTAATAAAATTGACTTTAAATTTTAGTTTGGCATTGAACTTAATATTTAGTAGTCGCAGTCAAAGTGCTAAACGCTCTATACTGACGTTATATGGAGTCAAGCGTTGCGTAGTGTGAAGCGTGTAAACGTTACAGAGAGCAAGGAATTATTTTTTAGGGTTTAATTACTTTAATTCTTGATTGCATGGGTCCCGTTAGGGTATAATGATTATCATCGTTATAATTATTATTTTTTACCAAAATTATTAATTGAAGCATGGCTGTACAGCTCCCGTATTTTAGGAGATTCGCAGAAAAATGTGCTTCAAGCACTCCCTGGGGGAAAATGTGAGGGCCCGAACTGTTAGTTCGGTAGGTCTTCTTTTTTGTTGCAATAAAATGTTTTGTGATGTTAAGAACCACCTTTTTCGGTTCACTGCTGTCCTGTCTTTCAGCACCTACTACTTTCTTCTTCAACTTTGATCTTGTTTCAGGATCTCCATGCTCAACTTAATGCTTCTATGCCCTTTCTGCATAGATTCAGCGTTCCTTAACTCCATACTAAATGGTGCCTTCCTCCTTCCTCTTTTTAGATCGCCTTTGTGGCGAATAGGGAGGCTTAAGCTAACTAAAAAAAGTGTGCTTCAGTTTTACGAGGTGAACGACAACAGGAATCTCGGAGTTTTTTTCCGCTGGGCGGAGCAGCTATCACAGATCTAACGTAGAATAAGAATATCTGCTTTTAATACGTTTACCGCAATTGGATAAACTGAAGTTCAATATTTAACTTATATTTAAAAACGTTAATTGCAGTCAACGTGCGATATGTCATAGTTCGATATAAGGTTTCGTACTTTTGGTGTTGCTCCCGCTACACTCTATCGCATTTGTTGATAGTGGACTCTTTGAAATAGTCCGGGAAGTTCATTGGAATAGTCATTAAAGCTCTTTATAATCCGGACAGCATTTGAGAATAGTCCCGACATTATTGAGAATAGTATGGACCGTTCTCTGACATGGTCCTAAAGCTCTTTAAAATAGTCCGGATAGATCTTGAGAATAGTTTTCAAAGCTGTGTGGAATAGTCGGAAAGCTCTTTGAAATAGAACGGAATGCTCTTTGAAATAGAACGGAATGCTCTTTGAAATAGAACGGAATGCTCTTTGAAATAATACGGAATGCTCTTTGAAATAGAACGGAATGCTCTTTGAAATAATACGGAATGCTCTTTGAAATAATACGGAATGCTCTTTGAAATAGAACGGAATGCTCTTTGAAATAATACGGAATGCTCTTTGAAATAGAACGGAATGCTCTTTGAAATAGAACGGAATGCTCTTTGAAATAATACGGAATGCTCTTTGAAATAATTTTTATTTGGAATAGTCCGTGGGTGCCCCTGGTATGCTGCTGCCAGGAATGTGTGTTTCCCGAGACTGCGATTTCCTTGATCGGAATGCTCAAAGAAATCGAGCGCTCAGCTTTCAGTGTGACGGCGCTTAAAATGTTCCTAGAGCAGTGTATCTTGATGTCTGAAATTTAACCAAAAAGAGAACAGCTTAAAGCAAGGAACTTCTTCACGTCTGAGATGTGGATGATTAAGCCGCAATATGGCCGGGCGTGCTGCGTAGATGCCTCTGGGGATTTCAGCGTGGGTAAGGCGCCCGGCCATAAATGGGGGGCAGCTGAAATCCCCTATGGGGTTTTGGCTGCCCTGTGTTTGCGAATTGTATGACTCTGTGGATGATCTTTCAAAGACCAGCTGGGACTCTTATATGATGACTATAGCAATGGTGTTGGTGGCAATTGGAACGGCTTTTGTGAGGGCTGTTGCTGTGTTTCTGTAATGGTATTTGTGACCAGCATTGAACAACGATAATTATGTTTATAGCATGTTTTTGTTGAAGTGATGTGAAGTTGATATTTTTGAAGCCCCTCAGAGGAATACAACTATTGTATCTATGGGAATTAGCGCTCCCAGGGGGAAAATGTGTTGGCCCGAGCTAAGAGTTAGGTAGGCTTTCTTTTTGTTGAAATGAAAGGTTTTATTTTGTAGAGAACCATGTCTTTTGGTTCACTGCTGTCCTGTTTTTCTGTACGTACGACTTTCTTTTTCAACTATATTCTTGTTTCATGCTCTTCTTTCTCAACTTACTGTTTCTACGCCTTTTTCTGCATAGATTCCGCGTTTCCTTGACTCCATACTAAATAGTACCTACCTTCTTCCTCTCTTTGGATCGCCATTGTGGCGGACAGGGAGGCTTAAACTAACTACTAATCTAATCTTGTTTTTTTTTTAACTGTGAGATCTATGGCGCGATATAGTACGAATTACTGAAGTGCTAGCAAATCTATGTTAATACTTACTTGGAATAGTCCAGGCAGCTTTTTGGAATAGTTTGGACTGCACTTGAGAATAGTCCAGACTATTCGAGTCTGGACTGCACTTGAGAATATTCTAGTCATGAGCTCGGCAGCTCATGTGTAGGCATCTGATTTTAGCGATGACAGAACAGAAGGAATAACGCACATGACGCTATAATTCGGGCCACGACCCAGCCTTGTAAACACGGCCTCCATAGCACCGCCTGTAATAGGCGGTGGACGGTGGCGTACCGTGATTGTAACGGCAGCCTTCACGCGACCGGTGTGTCTTGTTGCATGCTTGTTGCAGTGCTACTGGGCCTTGTTGCATGCTTGTTGCAGCGTCACCCGGTCTTGTTGCAGCGCTCTGCTTCACCACTGGGCCTTGTTGCAGCGTTCTGCTTCTGCACAGCTGGTTCTGCTTCACCACATGCCCTGCAAAGCTGGTTCTGCTTCACCATCTGCACAGCTGGTTCTACTTCACCATCTGCCCTGCAAAGCTGGTTCTGCTTCACCACCTGCCCTTCACAGTTGGTTCAGCTTCACCAGCTGCCCTGCACGGCTGGTTCTGCTTCACCATCTGCACAGCTGGTTCTACTTCACCACCTGCCCTGCACAGCTGGTTCTGCTTCACCACATGCGCTGCAAAGCTGGTTCTGCTTCACCACATGCCCTGCAAAGCTGGTTCTGCTTCACCACATGCCCTGCAAAGCTGGTTCTGCTTCACCATCTGCACAGCTGGTTCTACTTCGCAACATGCTCTGCAAAGCTGGTTCTGCTTCACCACCTGCCCTGCACAGTTGGTTCAGCTTCACCAGCTGCCCTGCACAGCTGGTTCTGCTTCACCACCTGCCCTGCACAGCTGGTTCTGCTTCACCACCTGCCCTGCACAGCTGGTTCTGCTTCACCACCGGCCCTGCACAGCTGGTCCAGCTTCACCAGCTGCCCTGCACAGCTGGTTCTACTTCACTACCTGCACAGTTGGTTCTGCTTCACCACCTGCCCTGCACAGCTGGTTCACTTCACCAGCTGCAGGGCACAAGACAGCGGTCGATGGAGTGTGACCTTGTGTGTCTGCAAAGATCCACGCGCCCTCGTTTAGCGCGGGGCTCCTTATTCGGCCCGCCTGCTGTGCTGCCTGATTTGGTTTGGGGTCTTGGGGCCCACCGGTGGGTCCCTCCGCAGGAAACGTGCTAAAGGATATCTCTCGGTGAAATTTTTTTTTTTCTGGGCTTGTTATTTCCTGCAGGTTGTTGAGGATTTCTTGCGTCATTGATGACATCGTTTGTTGAAATTTTTGATTTTCTCTGGGTTGAGTTTTAGCTCATGACGAACCTGTTGTTGATTAAAAGATTTGCTCCTACTTTGGTTCATTTCATGAATGATTGCCTGGTTTTATTAGTTTTTTGTTGAAATTACCTGGCTTTATTAAGCTGCTGTACAAATTGCCTGTTTTATTAAGCTGCTGTACAAATTGCCTGTTTTATTAAGGTGCTGTACAAATTGCCTGTTTTATTAAGCTGCTGTACAAATTGCCTGTTTTATTAAGGTGCTGTACAAATTGCCTGTTTTATTAAGCTGCTGTACAAATTACCTGATTTATTAAGCTGCTGGACAAATTACCTGATTTATTAAGGTGCTGTACAAATTGCCTGTTTTATTAAGCTGCTGTACAAATTGCCTGTTTTATTAAGGTGCTGTACAAATTGCCTGTTTTATTAAGCTGCTGTACAAATTGCCTGTTTTATTAAGGTGCTGTACAAATTGCCTGTTTTATTAAGCTGCTGTACAAATTACCTGATTTATTAAGCTGCTGTACAAATTACCTGATTTATTAAGGTGCTGTACAAATTGCCTGTTTTATTAAGCTGCTGTACAAATTGCCTGTTTTATTAAGGTGCTGTACAAATTGCCTGTTTTATTAAGCTGCTGTAAATATTGCCTGTTTTATTAAGGTGCTGTACAAATTGCCTGTTTTATTAAGCTGCTGTACAAATTGCCTGTTTTATTAAGGTGCTGTACAAATTGCCTGTTTTATTAAGCTGCTGTACAAATTACCTGATTTATTAAGCTGCTGTACAATTTGCCTGTTTTATTAAGCTGCTGTACAAATTACCTGATTTATTAAGCTGCTGTACAAATTGACTGGTTTTATTAAGCTGCTGTACAAATTGACTGGTTTTATTAAGCTCTTGCATAAATTGCCTTGTTTTATTAAGCTCTTATATAAATTGCCTGGTTTTATAAAGCACTTACATGAATTGCCAGGTTTTATAAAGCTCTTGCATAAATTGCCTGGTTTTATAAAGCTCTTGCATAAATTGCCTGGTTTTATTAAGCTCTTGCACAAATTACCTGGTTTTATAAAGCTCTTGCACAAATTGGCTGGTTTTATAAAGCTCTTGCACAAATTGGCTGGTTTTATAAAGCTCTTGCACAAATTGGCTGGTTTTATAAAGCTCTTGCACAAATTGGCTGGTTTTATAAAGTTCAAGAAATTGCCTGGTTCAACTACCTGATACTTTTGACGTGTCTATACATCGTTAAGAGTTTCACGCTCCTTGATGTCATCTATTGTAGAGCTTGCCTCGTTTTCTCAAAGTTTGAATGTTACATTTTTGACGTGCCTGTAGCTGCTGGTGTTGAGAACACACGGTCTGCAGTTGACGGTAAGTCAACCCGAGGACACTCATTAACACGTTCCCTGTGTATTGGGCCATATGTGTACCAACAGGTAAATTGCTCATTCATGTGCCGGTATAAATGAATGATAATTGCAGCTGTTTTACTACGTTTTTAAAAAGTAATTGTCATCATATTAGGTAGAAAGTCTTGTGCAATTGTGTTTTTTCTATTTTTTGGGAAGGATTGAAGTGTATTCGAGCAGTAAAGTCGATTTTTCAAATCTACTATTTTCAGCCTAACCAATCCTACCGTCAACAACCGTGGTTACGCAGTGAACGTGTTAAATGACTCCTGTTACGCGTGTGCAAACCCTGGTAAACATTGCCCCGTTCATGGCGAATGAAACACAAATATAACTACAATGCAGATCCATTGAAAGTGTCCAATAACTAGGGCTGTGACAACATGCTCTTCAGTAAAAAGGAGAGAACTAAAAATACCGTATAAATCATTTACTCGAATTAAAAGTTGCAAGCAAAACAATAAAATTGAACGTTTCGAGCATTCGCTCATCTTCAGCAAAAAAAATTTACCTGAAAAGACATGAAATGAATTAGAAAGATGATAAATTGAAAAAACAAACAAACAAAAAACTTACCTTAAAAACTACCTGTTAATAATGACAACGGAAAAGAACTAAGTTGGTTGTTTAAAATCGGCTTGTTTCTCAAAATGAATAAAGACTCTAAAATCCTTAAATCGGAGGCAAATTTAGATCCTGTATTATACGGTATTTTTAGTTCTCTTCTTTTTACTCAAAATCAGGTAGCCTCCCGATAACTTTTTTGCATATGCTCTAATATTGTCAAAACCCTTATAATCACATACACACATGCGTATGTTTGTGATTTGCACATGTAGTTACACATTGTATTAAATCACACCTATGTGATTAAGTGCAAATCACATACATGCGTATGAGGGTGATGATTACGGCTGTGACAATATGACTAGAGCGTATTGCCCCGGCCCTGCTAACAACATGTAAAGTTACCTTGCACCTAGTTACCAAGTGCACACTAGTTTGACTAGATTATCCTGCAATTTTCGTGTACTTTCATTCCGTATATCGTTATTTCATCGACCTACAGTACAATTCTTTAATTATTATAAATAACATCATTCTCGCTCGATGTCTTATCGACCAATGATGTTTAATAACCATTATACATAAATAACATCATTCTCACTCGATGTTTTATTGACAAATACATTTCTTTAAATATTATAAATAACATCACGGGTATACGGGTATTCTTCTCATACGGGTATTCTTATGATGGTATGACTGATACGGGTATAAATACTCGGTTCGGGTTTTCGTGGGACATCAAGTGCAACAAGGTAGTGCAACATCGCATGCTTCTCGATACTCACTCGGACTTGAGCGTGCCTCGTTTCCAGGTCAGGTATTGAAAATCAATTGCCATTAATTATGACTCTCCAAATAAATATCCAACGGGACAAACTTTAAATACCTTTATCGAACTTTTTGAAAAAACTTTGAAACTGTCGGCATAACCGGTCGCCACTTGATGAGATTTTCATACTCTCATAGTGTACTTAAAACTGGAGATGGAGCACAAGGTTGTACATCATCAACAATCAACTCTAAGCGCTGTTTTCATACAGCATTAAGACTTATTCTTGCGTAGTTAGTATTTTCAAGTATATACAAATTTATTATAATATTTAAAGTAAAGACTACCTGTTTCTAATTTTTCTAACTTCTCGATACAAGAAACCATTCTTCTATGTACTATGCCGTTGTCTAAAATTTTTTCTCGTACCGTTATTAGTCTCTCTTTCATTAGCCTTAAAAATTGCTTCTCCGCTTATTTCGGTTTTTATTTGTCAAATAGAAGGTATATATCTTTCAGACAGTCCACTTTCGCAACAGACTGTATCCACGATACTGCTAGCAAGAAGGTATAATTTAGCTCTTTAATGTTCCAAAATTCATGGTAGTGAATTATGCCCTTTATCATCACCGATATCAGGGTAGTGAATTTTGCCCTTCATCATCATCGATATCAGGGTAGTGAATTTTGCTCTTCATCATCACCGATATCAGGGTAGTGAATTTTGCCCTTTATCATCACCGATATCAGGGTAGTGAATTTTGCCCTTTATCATCATCGATATCAGGGTAGTGAATTTTGCTCTTCATCATCACCGATATCAGGGTAGTGAATTTTGCCCTTTATCATCACCGATATCAGGGTAGTGAATTTTGCCCTTTATCATCATCGATATCAGGGTAGTGAATTTTGCTCTTCATCATCACCGATATCAGGGTAGTGAATTTTGCTTTTTATCATCACCAATATCAGGGTAGTGAATTTTGCCCTTCATCATCACCGATATCAGGGTAGTGAATTTTGCCCTTCATCATCACCGATATCAGGGTAGTGAATTATGCCCTTTATCATCACCGATATCAAGATAGTGAATTTTGCCCTTTATCATTATCGATATCAGGGTAGTGAATTTTGTCCTTTATCATCACCGATATCAGGGTAGTGAATTTTGCTCTTTATCATCACCGATATCAGGATAGGGAATTTTGCCCTTTATCATCACCGATATCAGGGTAGTGAATTTTGCCCTTTATCATCACCGACATCAGGGTAGTGAATTTTGCTCTTTATCATCACCGATATCAGGGTAGTGAATTTTTCCCTTTATCAACACCGATATCAGGGTAGTGAATTATGCCCTTTATCATCACCGATATCAGGGTAGTGAATTTTGCTTTTTATCATCACCAATATCAGGGTAGTGAATTTTGCTCTTTATCATCACCGATATCAGGGTAGTGAATTTTGCCCTTCATCATCACCGATATCAGGGTAGTGAATTATGCCCTTTATCATCACCGATATCAAGATAGTGAATTTTGCCCTTTATCATTATCGATATCAGGGTAGTGAATTTTGTCCTTTATCATCACCGATATCAGGGTAGTGAATTTTGCTCTTTATCATCACCGATATCAGGATAGGGAATTTTGCCCTTTATCATCACCGATATCAGGGTAGTGAATTTTGCCCTTTATCATCACCGACATCAGGGTAGTGAATTTTGCTCTTTATCATCACCGATATCAGGGTAGTGAATTTTTCCCTTTATCAACACCGATATCAGGGTAGTGAATTATGCCCTTTATCATCACCGATATCAGGGTAGTGAATTTTGCTTTTTATCATCACCAATATCAGGGTAGTGAATTTTGCTCTTTATCATCACCGATATCAGGGTAGTGAATTTTGCCCTTCATCATCACCGATATCAGGGTAGTGAATTATGCCCTTTATCATCACCGATATCAAGATAGTGAATTTTGCCCTTTATCATCATCGATATCAGGGTAGTGAATTTTGCCCTTTATCATCACCGATATCAGGGTAGTGAATTTTGCTCTTTATCATCACCGATATCAGGATAGGGAATTTTGCCCTTTATCATCACCGATATCAGGGTAGTGAATTTTGATCTTTATCATCACCGATATCAGGGTAGTGAATTTTGCCCTTTATCATCACCGATATCAGGGTAGTGAATTTTGCCCTTTATCATCACCGATATCAGGGTAGTGAATTTTGCTCTTTATCATCACCGATATCAGGGTAGTGAATTTTTCCCTTTATCATCACCGATATCAGGGTAGTGAATTATGCCCTTTATCATCACCGATATCAGGGTAGTGAATTTTGCCCTTTATCATCATCGATATCAGGGTAGTGAATTTTGCCCTTTATCATCACCGATATCAGGATAGGGAATTTTGCCCTTTATCATCACCGATATCAGGGTAGTGAATTTTGCCCTTTATCATCACCGATATCAGGGTAGTGAATTTGGCTCTTTATCATCACCGATATCAGGGTAGTGAATTTTGCCCTTTATCATCACCGATATCAGGGTAGTGAATTTTGCCCTTTATCGTCACCGATATCAGGGTAGTGAATTTTGCCCTTTATCATCATTGATATCAGGGTAGTGAATTTCGCTCTTTATCATCACCGATATCAGGGCAGTGAATTTTGCTCTTTATCATCACCGATATCAGGGCAGTGAATTTTTCCCTTCATCATCATTGATATCAGGTTAGTGAATTTTGCTCTTTATCATCACCGATATCAGGGTAGTGAATTTTGCCCTTTATAATCATTGATATCAGGGTAGTGAATTTGGCCCTTTATAATCATTGATATCAGGGTAGTGAATTTTGCCCTGTATCATCACCGATATCAGGGTAGTGAATTTTGCCCTTTATCATCACCGATATCAGGGTAGTGAATTTGGCTCTTTATCATCACCGATATCAGGGTAGTGAATTTTGCTCTTTATCATCACCGATATCAGGGTAGTGAATTTTGCCCTTTATCATCATTGATATCAGGGTAGTGAATTTTGCTCTTTATCATTACCGATATCAGGGTAGTGAATTTTGCTCTTTACCATCATCAATATCAGGGTAGTGAATTTTGCCCTTCGTTATTCCAGAAAACGGAACCATTAGGATGACAACCAATCAAGCACTCACACAATCAAGTTTAGGGGAGTTTATATGTATTTGCAGTTGAAAAGAAATGATTATTATTATTATTATTTCACGAACCGGTTTTAGAAATGTTCAATTTTTAAGCTTATCTGTACTTGGCTGAAAAAATCCCAAAAAATCCTAAGACTTTCATTTGCACCCTTAGAAGTTTCAAATGCGAACTGAGTGGGTATTTTACGATAGTCATTCCATATTCGCACACATTTTGGTTTGAAATAGAACGGCACTGCGTAATTCGTGAATTTTTTAACTCTGATATTGATATTACTAGTGGAATTCTTTGTGTCGTACATCATAAACACTCAACTCTAGCGCAGTTGTCGTACACCACAAACACTCAACTCTAGCGCAGTTGTCGTACATCACAAACACTTAACTTTAGCGCAGTTGTCGTACACCACAAACACTCAACTCTAGCGCAGTTGTCGTACACCACAAACACTCAACTCTAGCGCAGTTGTCGTACACCACAAACACTCAACTCTAGCGCAGTTGTCGTACACCACAAACACTCAACTCTAGCGCAGTTGTCGTACACCACAAACACTCAACTCTAGCGCAGTTGTCGTACACTACAAACACTCAACTCTAGCGCAGTTGTCGTACACCACAAACACTCGACTCTAGCGCAGTTGTCGTATACCACAAACACTCAACTCTAGCGCAGTTGTCGTACACCACAAACACTCAACTCTAGCGCAGTTGTCGTACACCACAAACACTCAACTCTAGCGCAGTTGTCGCACACCACAAACACTCTACTCTAGCGCAGTTGTCGTACACCACAAACACTCAACTCTAGCGCAGTTGTCGTACACCACAAACACTCAACTCTAGCGCAGTTGTCGTACACTACAAACACTCAACTCTAGCGCAGTTGTCGTACACCACAAACACTCGACTCTGGCGCAGTTGTCGTACACTACAAACACTCAACTCTAGCGCAGTTGTCGTACATCACAAACACTCAGCTCTAGCGCAGTTGTCGTACACTACAAACACTCAACTCTAGCGCAGTTGTCGTACATCACAAACACTTAACTCTAGCGCAGTTGTCGTACACTACAAACACTCAACTCTAGCGATGTTGTCGTACATCACAAACACTCAACTCTAGCGATGTTTTCGAACATCACAAACACTCAAATCTAGCGCAGTTGTCGTACACCATAAACACTCAACTCTAGCGCTGTTGTCGTACATCACAAATACTCAACTCTAGCACAGTTGTCGTACACCATAAACACTCAACTCTAGCGCAGTTGTCGTACATAAACAAACAAACAAACAAACATCGGCATCTTTGAGATGCTTTATTTCCAATCAAGCCTGATACATATGATCTTAGCATTGGTTCTTCAAATGTCTCATAACTAACCCTATATATAGGACACCATGACGGTTCCCCCCTAAAGCCGGTACCCATTTCCGACACCTGGGTTGAGTGGGGTATTGTGCTTGATCTTTCCCTTATACCCAACGGGGAAAATCTCCACGCCAGCGCCGGGATACGAACCCTCGTCTCCAACATACAAGGCTGATCCCTTAACCACTGTGCCACGGAGAGCACACACCACAAACACTCAACTCTAGCGCAGTTGTCGTACACCACAAACACTCTAGCGCTGTGGTCGTTCACCACAAGCATTCTAGCGCAGTTATCGTACACCACATGCACTCTAGCGCTGTTGTCGTACACCACAAGCACTCTAGCGCTGTTGTCGTACACCACAAGCACTCTAGCGCAGTTGTCACACACCACAAGCACTCTAGCGCAGTTGTCATACACCACAAGCACTCTAGCGCTGTTGTACACCACAAGCACTCTAGCGCTGTTGTCGTACACCACAAACACTCTAGCGCAGTTGTCGTACACCACAAGCACTCTAGCGCTGTTGTCGTACACCACAATCACTCAAGCGCTGTTGTCGTACACCATATACACCTGTAATGGAGTGAGGGTTCTCACGTGAGGGCAAGTCAGTCGCATTGCCGCAGTTCGAGTGGGTGGATGCGATTCCAGTGCGCCGGTCGAATGCCCACGTCCTGGCATGTGCGTCACAGAGCGGGAATGTGGCCGGTATTGACATCAGTGAGTTGGTTCCTTTTGCGTTACGCCCGCGAGGATAAGAGTCTTAGAACCAAAGAAATTCTATGTTAATAGAGAGCGAACATAATGTTCTGTATTAGTTTATAAGTTTATTTTTACATTACTTTATTATAATTTTAAATTCTGAGCTTATATTTGGGCTAAAGAGAACAGGTAGTTCTGATAATGAACATTTCCCAACAAAATTAATTGGCACCAGAAATGCAATTAAATAAAACAATGTATGCACAAACATAGTTGTCCTCAGCGGATATCGTGTTAATTCGTTATGTTGCAAAAGTTGAGTATTCAAATCAAGAACTTCACATGACGCTTCCAAAAATTTTAAACAGCGTTTGTAATGTCAAGAAACTACTATGAGCGCAATCATTAACTCTCCAAATATGGTTGGAGTTAAATGATCACCGAATACAAAGCCGAAAGTCAAAGAAATGCCCGAAGCTATACGCGAGCCAGTAGTTGAACTTCGTAATGATGGACTAACTTTAGGTAAATTGCCAAACGGGCCAGGGTTCCCCACTCAGCTGTCGGTACAGCAGTCCGGGAGCTTCGAAAGAAAGAAAGAAAACCGGTTATTTCCAAAAAAGTTATTCCTTGTAATGTTTAAAATACACTGGATTTTATAAATGTTTTGATTTAAAGGATCTTAATTTTTAAACAAACTGAGGGCTATCTGCGACCTGCCGAGAGTTGGATCTATTGACTTTATATGCTGCGTCAAGGGACCAATTAATGAGCCCATTGCAGCCCATACATGCCTAAAACATTCGGATCTTTTCCAGATAAGCCCCGCCACCAATGCAACGCATAAGTTCACGCGCTTGTAACTTTCGAAATTATGCACCTATCGACTTCAAATTACTCCCAAACGAAAGATTGAAACATTCTTTCGCTTGAGAGTAATTTGAAGTCGATAGGTGCATTTTTTCGAAAGTTACAAGTGGGTGAACTTATATGTTGCATTAATGGCGGGGCTTATCTGGAAAAGATCCAAACATTCTTTCCATGTGCAGGCAGATTCCAGAGCATTAGCTGCTTTTGAGCGCTAGAAAATTCTCCGGCCGTTACTTTTATGAGACAATGGTCCAAAACATACGTCAATATTAATAGGAGAGTGGTTTGCAAATAAGGAAATGAATGTCATTACGTGGCTTTCCCAATCGCCTGACCTCAGCCCCATCAATAATTTCTGGCAAATATTCAAATTCGTAGTACTCAAAAGGTGATCAAGAATCCTTGCTGGTTTTAGGATCCTCTGCGTGCAAACATGGAATATGACGCCCAAAACGCAGTTTCAAGAGTTAGTTTTCAGATACAATAATTGTCCCCTTTCTGTTGTTGCAAGTAAAAGTCACGTCAATAGATACTAAAGACTTTAGGCATTTAAAAACGAAGAAAGCGCTAATTTAAATTATTAAATTCCTAACGATCATTCGCTTTAACTTCCCTGAATACTGAAGGTTTATTTTAAATTTTGGCCGATTACTTTTCTCCCTTATATTTCTTTGTTTATTGGATTTTCTGGGCGTCAAAATATTTTGTTTGGTTTTGCTAGAATATTCAGGTAAATATGTTCTCTGGACTTCCCGTACTCTTTGCCCTCACCCAACCAGACTTAAAAAAATACAAAATACATCAAATCGTAGTGCATATATCAAATCTTACTTTTTCAAGGAGTTAGCTCAAGCAATTACTTTATTTTTATTGTACTTTTGAGGAGAGTGGCGTTTATTCTCAGTGTTTTCTGGGATTGCGCATTCATACGTGCATTATTTTGTGAGTGAATGCATGAATGTGAAATATTTTGGACACATCATGTAAAGGAACGCAGACTGTTGCAGTGAACTATTGAGTTGTTCCAAGACCCTGCAATGCTGAAGTTTGTTATTTTTGAAGATAGTAGAAGTTCAGCCGTGAAGGATATTAGAAATCCTGGAAACGGAGACCTTGGATGTCCAGGTAATTGTCGTAAGGCTGAATTCCCTGATAATTCATGCTATCGCCATTCCAACAAGTCACGCTATCGCCACTCCAACAAGTCACGCTGTCGCCACTCCAACAATTCACGCTGTCGCCACTCCAACAAGTCACGCTATCGCCACTCCAACAAGTCACGCTGTCGCCACTCCAACAAGTCTCGCTGTCGCCACTCCAACAATTCACGCTGTCGCCACTCCAACAAGTCACGCTGTCGCCACTCCAACAAGTCACGCTATCGCCACTCCAACAAGTCACGCTGTCGCCACTCTAACAAGTCACGCTGTCGCCACTCCAACGATTCACGCTGTCGCCCCTCCAACAATTAACGCTGTCGCCACTCCAACAATTCACGCTGTCGCCCCTCCAACAATTCACGCTGTCGCCACTCCAACAATTCACGCTGTCGCCACTCCAACAATTCACGCTGTCGCCACTCCAACAATTCACGCTGTCGCCACTCCAACAATTCACGCTGCCGCCACTCCAACAATTCACGCTGTCGCCACTCCAACAATTCACGCTGTCGCCCCTCCAACAATTCACGCTGTCGCCACTCCAACAATTCACGCTGTCGCCACTCCAACAATTCACGCTGCCGCCACTCCAACAATTCACGCTGTCGCCCCTCCAACAATTCACGCTGTCGCCACTCCAACAATTCACGCTGCCGCCACTCCAACAATTCACGCTGCCGCCACTCCAACAATTCACGCTGTCGCCACTCCAACAATTCACGCTGCCGCCACTCCAACAATTCACGCTGCCGCCACTCCAACAATTCACGCTGCCGCCACTCCAACAATTCACGCTGTCGCCACTCCAACAATTCACGCTGTCGCCACTCCAACAATTCACGCTGCCGCCACTCCAACAATTCACGCTGCCGCCACTCCAACAATTCACGCTGTCGCCACTCCAACAATTCACGCTGCCGCCACTCCAACAATTCACGCTGTCGCCACTCCAACAATTCACGCTGTCGCCACTCCAACAATTCACGCTGCCGCCACTCCAACAATTCACGCTGCCGCCACTCCAACAATTCACGCTGCCGCCACTCCAACAATTCACGCTGTCGCCACTCCAACAATTCACGCTGCCGCCACTCCAACAATTCACGCTGCCGCCACTCCAACAATTCACGCTGCCGCCACTCCAACAATTCACGCTGCCGCCACTCCAACAATTCACGCTGTCGCCACTCCAACAATTCACGCTGTCGCCACTCCAACAATTCACGCTGTCGCCACTCCAACAATTCACGCTGCCGCCACTCCAACAATTCACGCTGCCGCCACTCCAACAATTCACGCTGCCGCCACTCCAACAATTCACGCTGCCGCCACTCCAACAAGTCACGCTGTCGCCACTCCAACAAGTCACGCTGCCGCCACTCCAACAATTCACGCTGCCGCCACTCCAACAATTCACGCTGTCGCCACTCCAACAATTCACGCTGCCGCCACTCCAACAATTCACGCTGCCGCCACTCCAACAATTCACGCTGCCGCCACTCCAACAATTCACGCTGCCGCCACTCCAACAATTCACGCTGTCGCCACTCCAACAATTCACGCTGCCGCCACTCCAACAATTCACGCTGCCGCCACTCCAACAATTCACGCTGTCGCCACTCCAACAATTCACGCTGCCGCCACTCCAACAATTCACGCTGCCGCCACTCCAACAATTCACGCTGCCGCCACTCCAACAATTCACGCTGCCGCCACTCCAACAATTCACGCTGCCGCCACTCCAACAATTCACGCTGCCGCCACTCCAACAATTCACGCTGCCGCCACTCCAACAATTCACGCTGCCGCCACTCCAACAATTCACGCTGCCGCCACTCCAACAATTCACGCTGCCGCCACTCCAACAATTCACGCTGCCGCCACTCCAACAATTCACGCTGCCGCCACTCCAACAATTCACGCTGTCGCCACTCCAACAATTCACGCTGCCGCCACTCCAACAATTCACGCTGCCGCCACTCCAACAATTCACGCTGCCGCCACTCCAACAATTCACGCTGCCGCCACTCCAACAATTCACGCTGTCGCCACTCCAACAATTCACGCTGCCGCCACTCCAACAATTCACGCTGTCGCCACTCCAACAATTCACGCTGCCGCCACTCCAACAATTCACGCTGTCGCCACTCCAACAATTCACGCTGTCGCCACTCCAACAATTCACGCTGCCGCCACTCCAACAATTAACGCTGTCGCCACTCCAACAATTCACGCTGCCGCCACTCCAACAATTCACGCTGTCGCCACTCCAACAATTCACGCTGTCGCCACTCCAACAATTCACGCTGCCGCCACTCCAACAATTCACGCTGTCGCCACTCCAACAATTCACGCTGCCGCCACTCCAACAATTCACGCTGCCGCCACTCCAACAATTCACGCTGCCGCCACTCCAACAATTCACGCTGCCGCCACTCCAACAATTCACGCTGCCGCCACTCCAACAATTCACGCTGCCGCCACTCCAACAATTCACGCTGCCGCCACTCCAACAATTCACGCTGCCGCCACTCCAACAATTCACGCTGCCGCCACTCCAACAATTCACGCTGCCGCCACTCCAACAATTCACGCTGCCGCCACTCCAACAATTCACGCTGCCGCCACTCCAACAATTCACGCTGTCGCCACTCCAACAATTCACGCTGCCGCCACTCCAACAATTCACGCTGCCGCCACTCCAACAATTCACGCTGCCGCCACTCCAACAATTCACGCTGCCGCCACTCCAACAATTCACGCTGCCGCCACTCCAACAATTCACGCTGCCGCCACTCCAACAATTCACGCTGTCGCCACTCCAACAATTCACGCTGCCGCCACTCCAACAATTCACGCTGTCGCCACTCCAACAATTCACGCTGTCGCCACTCCAACAATTCACGCTGTCGCCACTCCAACAATTCACGCTGCCGCCACTCCAACAATTCACGCTGCCGCCACTCCAACAATTCACGCTGTCGCCACTCCAACAATTCACGCTGCCGCCACTCCAACAATTCACGCTGTCGCCACTCTAACAAGTCACGCTGTCGCCACTCCAACAATTCACGCTGTCGCCACTCCAACGATTCACGCTGTCGCCCCTCCAACAATTCACGCTGCCGCCACTCCAACAATTCATTCCAACGAGGCCGCACAGTTGACAGCTGTAGTGGTTCAGTCGGTTTGGCTGCACTATGTGTTGCTTTTTTTTGCCAAAATCAAGCATTAATTTTTTTTCAAATAGAAGTTTGTGTAATGAGCGTCAAGCAGAACTTCAGAGATGCCGAATTTTCATAGATTTCGTTGTGAAACAAAAATTGTCAGTTTCAGGAATTTCTATTCAGCAAATATTTTTATTTTGTAATTAATATAACTTTGTAATTAATATAACTTTGTAATTAATATAACTTTGTAATTAATATAACTTTGTAATTAATATAACTTTGTAATTAATATAACTTTGTAACTAATATAAATATATAATTATTATAGCTGGGAATTCCTCAATGCAGCCCCAAAGCTGGTGGAAGCTGTCTGTTTATGTTTATTTTTTATTCTGGTAATAGGCCGTATTTCTTTTTGATATTTTTAAATTTCTTCGCCTAACTCGTCAACCGCGATGTGTTGAGCTGAAGTTCAATATTCGAATCGAATTTAAAGTTGATCCTAGTAAGCAATTTTGAAAATGGCAAGCATGAACTGGATCGTGCCTTCATTTAGCTTTGATGAAGAGTTTATGTGCATAGCAAGACACCGCACTCTCCGTGGCACAGCGGTTAAGGGATCGGACTTGTATGCTGGAACTCGCGGGTTCGTATCCCAGCGCTGGCACGGAGATTTTCCCCGTTGGGTATAAGGGAAAGCTCAAGCACAATACCCCACTCAACCCAGGTGTCGGAAATGGGTACCGGCTTTACGGGGGAACCGTCATGGTGTCCTATATATAGGGTTAGTTATAAGACATTTGAAAAACCAATGCTAAGATCATATGTATCAGGCTTGATTGGAAATAAAGCATCCCAAAGATGCCGATGTTAACTTTAACCTAACCTTTATGAAAGTAGAGTCTGTGACTGCTGGTCGGTCAGCAGCATTATGAAAATCCCCTTCGTGGCCCCCGGTGGATCACGTCGCCGTCAACGCGTTAATTCTAGACGTACTCAGCGCTGGGTACATGTATGTTATTTTCGTCAATTCTTTTTATTATTGGAAGTTATCATTTTCGTCAATTGAAGTAAGTGTCATTTTCATTGAAAATAATTTTCTTCCTGCACGTGCATTGTGGTAGCGCGTACCTTCTATTCCTTCTGCACGTTTATCCGTGTAGCACGTTTATCCGTGCAGCACGTTTATCCGTGCAGCACGTTTATCCGTGCAGCACGTTTATCCGTGCAGCACGTTTATCCGTGCAGCACGTTTATCCATGCAGCAAGTTTATCCGTGCAGCACGTTTATCCGTGCAGCACGTTTATCCGTGCAGCACGTTCATCCGTGCAACACTAGGTTTCTCAAAACACGTGCCGTGGTGCAACGCGCACTGGCTGCCCGCAAGCACCGCGTCCGACGTGACCTTCACAGTAGAATGTCAAGGACTTCGTAATTGATTGAGTGTTCTTTGACCGCCGGGTCGATGCTCACAATTCTCCGCCTGTCTTGTTATTTAAACTTTTTCTATTTTAGTACCTTTTTATATCGACTGCGGTGGAATACGAGATTAAATGAATATCTGTCGACTGCGGTAGCTATGATGAAACTAGAGATTAAATCATTGTCTTGAAATGGAAATGAGACCCCTCAGGGGGATAAAATTATTGTATCTATGGGAACTAGCGCTCCCAGGGGGACAATGTGAGGGCCCGAGCTAAAGGTTAGGTAGGCTTTCTTTTGTTAAAATAGAATAGGTTTTGTTGCGTTACGGACCATCTTTTTTTCGGTTCACTGCTGTCCTGTTTTTCACCGCCTACCACTTTCTTCTTCAACTTTTTCTTGTTTCATGAACTTCTTTCTTAGCTTTCTGTTTCTGTGCCCTTTCTGCATAGATTCCACGTTCCCTTAACTCCATACTAAATGGTGCCTTCTTCCTTCCTCTCTTTACATCTCATTGTTGAGGATAGGGAGGCTTAAACTAACTAATAAACTAATAAACTAATGGAAATGAGAGATTTTTATCTGTCAATTGTGGTAGCTATCCTATGGAATAGTTGATTAAATCATTGCGTGTTAGTTATAATAAGAGATTATTATCTGTCAATTGAGGTAGCTGTGATGAATTTGGAAATTGAATCATTGCGTTGGAATAAGATATTCTTATTTGTCAACTGCGGTAGCGATGATACTAGCCGAATTGCATTCCTTCGGCTGCAACGACTGGAGACAAAGTGATGTGTTGACAAAAGTTCGGACGGTCGTTTCCGTTTGACAATTTTCTAGTGAAATAGCCGTGGGTATTTCTGTTGTTCGTGCTGTACTGTGCTGTAATATCCTGTATTGTGCTGCTGTAATATCTTCATTCGACTGTACTGTGAAAATTTTCTATATTACTGCGTTCTTCATGTTGCTTACGAAATGTCAGTTATACAACACAGAATTTTACGGAGTTTCAGTGATCTTTTGCTTGGTACGTTTCATTCGATTGATTTTAGGAGTGGTTTATCAATAAATGTGTTTCTAAATTCATCATTTTTTCATGTTTGGTGACTTTGCAATTCTCACTGAGGTCTTGAGCTGATGATAAGGTAAACCTTCTTTTTGTAGGAACAAAAATCTTTTCAATTTCGTTACGGACGTTCAGTGTTAGGTTCACTACTGTCCTGTTTTTCAGCACTTTAATACTTCTTCAACTTTTATCTTGTTGCATGAATTTCTATCCTAACCTACTGCGCAGGGTATCTTATGTGGGAACACACCTTGTACATGATTCCTCGTTACTTTAACTGTACACTAAATGGTGCCTTCTTCATTCCTTTCTTTGGTGCGCCTTGGTTAAATTTAGAGGGACTCAAACTAACGGATCTAATCTAATCTAAGTAAGTCTTGAACATGAATTTTTTCATGTCTTACTTCAAACATTTTTGTACTTGTTATTATTTTTGAAAGTTTTATAGAAGGTGAACATATTTATGTCTGAAGCGTCCTGTTTTAATGTTAAAATGTTTCCAAAATCTTCTGTTCTTTTTATCCCTTCCTTAATTCTAAATGTGATCATTTGTTTAAAGTGGAAACAATGGTATTGCTGTTACTTTGAAAATTTTTTCAAAGATGTAGGGAATTTCAGGTACATGTCGAATAGAAATTAATCAAAGACAACAATTTGCTAATTCTCGAAAGCGTCCTTTCCGGTTCAAGTGTTTGGATTGCTTAATTGATTCAATATTTGTGTGACTCGTGTCTAAGTTTTAGTAATTACTATTAATAATTAACGATGTAACGTGTTCGCTAATAATATTGCGATATTTTCTCACCAGAATTGAAACGCTAAAATTTATTCGCGATAAATTCAAAGAATTGTAAATCAGTTAAAACGCTAAATTTTGTTCGCGATAAATTATAAAAAATATCGTGAATGGTAATCAGCAGCGCTTTCCCTTGTTTTTCTCTGTATTTATTTTTTTTTCAGGTTGGTTGAATTTAGAGTCACTGGAAGTCACCTTATTCCCGTCCCAATTTAACTTGAAGAAATTACCCTATTCCCCTCCCCATATTGAACCCTCTTGCGTTATTTTCCGGTTTGACTCTGCTTAATTAACATGAACCTCCCTCTCTCATGAAGTAGATTTCTATAACTCATGATTTTGATTTATTGTTCATGGTTCTCAGAGTAGGTTCAAGTTGAAGCAGGGGTTGATTAACACGAACCTCCCTCTTCGTTTAATAACGGGATAGATTTTTATAATACGTTATGATTTTGATTTATTGTTCATGGTTCTCACTGTAGGTTCAAGTTGAAGCAGGGGCTAAGCCCATACCCTTGCTGTTCCGAGGATCAGCAATCCCCAGCGACCGCGACCTGGATGACCTCCTTGAGGAGATGCTCCAAGTCGAAACCAAAACTCGGCACCAAGCCTCCTGCGTCCACTCCGCCTCCAATCCCCAATATCTCATCACCGATCGATAGCCAGGATGTGTGTGCAGGTTCTGTGCCCATTGAATATCGGGAAATCCCAACCATTGTGACGGGTCACGCGAGTTCCGTATCTTCACAGAGTGGTAACGCTTCGACGGGTGTTGGTGTTTCCGATACTTCCCAGGCACTTCGTTCTGCTGCGACCATCTCTGAGACTGATGTGGATTCTAACAACGTTCATTTTAGCTTCGATTTATCCTACTCGACATCGCGTGCGGTGTCGGATGACTCCACTTCTGTAGTTTGGGTCAGGGAAGACCTAGCAAGAAGTGGTAGGCCTTCTTCCCGCGCTACTATCCGAGTCGCCCACTCGACTACGTGAGGGACAGACGATGTTTTATTGAATTCGTTGTACTTCTTCTCTCTGTGGATCACTACATTCGTATTTTGACCGTAAGATGTGTGTAGTCTTACATCTTTGCAATCTGGTAGTTGCTTCGCTATTTGAAGTAGCTATTTTTTATCTACTATAATTACAGAATTCATCCCTTCGCACGAGAAGAGTTGTAGAGGGGAGCTTTGTCCCTTATTCCATGTAATGTTGAGTAAATTAGTACTTTAAGTATTTTGATATTATTGCTATATTCTTGACTGGTGAAAATTTTACTCCGCGCACACGTTCAGGCAAATGTGTTCAATGCTCGTCTTACTTGTCAATTTTATTTTTCATTTAATTTTCCATCTTTCCAAAGTAGTTCCCTTTCGAAAAGCGAAAACATGTGAAGAATTGATTTCAACTCGTTTCATTCCGTAGATGTGTGTGCTTGTGTTCATTTTAACGCATTCTTGAAAATGGTAACATTATGCTGCTAAGTATCTAAATTGAATCTTCTGCATAATTACGGTTCACCTACTTTTTGAGCACCGATTCGTCATTGTTTGAAAGTACAATATTTTCAAGTTTTTGCAGCCAGCTTACCGAATTTCGGTATAATGATTTGCAGTGTAGAATATCTGCGAATTCGTTTACTCATTCTGTATTTTGGTTGGTGTATTTACACAAGGAAATGCTTTACTTTGTAGTTTCTTGGAATTACTGCATGCATGAAAGGGCTTTTTATTTTCATTTATGTGCCTCTGCATTAAGGAGAGGACTTATGTAAATTACTGCATGCTTTAAGGTGATTTTTACTTCATTTCATAAAAATGTAATATCGCTTGCATTAAGACGATGAATTGTGTAAAACAATACTTAAACGACGCAATGTTCGTTTGAGCGACGCAGTGTCCGTTTGAATGACGCAGTGTCCGTTTGAACGACGCAATGTCCGTTTGAACGACACAGTGTCCGTTTGAACGACGCAGTGTCCGTTTGAACGACGCAGTGTCCGTTTGAACGACACAGTGTCCGTTTGAACGACGCAGTGTCCGTTTGAACGACACAGTGTCCGTTTGAACGACGCAGTGTCCGTTTGAACGACACAGTGTCCGTTTGAACGACGCAGTGTCCGTTTGAACGACGCAATGTTCGTTTGAACGACACAGTGTCCGTTTGAACGACGCAGTGTCCGTTTGAATGACGCAGTGTCCGTTTGAACGACACAGTGTCCGTTTGAACGACGCAGTGTCCGTTTGAACGACGCAGTGTCCGTTTGAACGACGCAATGTTCGTTTGAACGACGCAGTGTCCGTTTGAATGACGCAGTGTCCGTTTGAACGACGCAGTGTCCGTTTGAACAACGCAGTGTCCGTTTGAACGACGCAGTGTCCGTTTGAACGACGCAGTGTCCGTTTGAACGACGCAGTGTCCGTTTGAACGACGCAGTGTCCGTTTGAACGACGCAGTGTCCGTTTGAACGACGCAGTGTCCGTTTGAACGACGCAGTGTCCGTTTGAACGACGCAGTGTCCGTTTGAACGACGCAGTGTCCGTTTGAACGACGCAGTGTCCGTTTGAACGACGCAGTGTCCGTTTGAATGACGCAGTGTCCGTTTGAATGACGCAGTGTCCGTTTGAATGACGCAGTGTCCGTTTGAATGACGCAGTGTCCGTTTGAATGACGCAGTGTCCGTTTGAATGACGCAGTGTCCGTTTGAATGACGCAGTGTTCGTTTGCACGACGCAGTGTTCGTTTGCACGACGCAGTGTCCGTTTACACGACGCAGTGTCCGTTTGAACGACGCATTGTCCGTTTGAACGACGCAGTGTCCGTTTGAACGACGCAGTGTCCGTTTGAACGACGCAGTGTCCGTTTGAACGACGCAGTGTCCGTTTGAACGACGCAGTGTCCGTTTGAGCGACACAATGTTCGTTTGAACGACGCAATGTCCGTTTGAACGACGCAATGTCCGTTTGAACGACGCAGTGTCCGTTTGAACGACGCAGTGTGTCCGTACTTGGCATTCTATGCAACAGCTTCAAACGCTTCGAATATTAGCAGTGAACCTCCTACAAACATAGCTCAGGTAGGGATATGTATTGTTCTCACTGCCGTGTACTTCCTAATGAATAAAAAAAGCAGAGTCGCAATAATTATTGTTGTAATTGTTTCGTTACAGCTTACGCTTATTTTAATGCTTTTGATTTCACCTTGACTCGATTAACTTTCTTCGATGTTTGAATTTACGTGATCTATTCAACGGATGACTTTCGTGAGTGCCTCCAAAATATACACGGCTTTGCAGTCGTGGTTCTGGTACAATAATTACTCACGTATTACTCTCACTTTAGTCCTTTTCATTTTATCTTGCGAATTGCTTGGCAATTTATAACCTAGCTCGAGTAACTTTCGTCGATGCTTAGATGTACATGATGTAATGATGGCGTGTATGGTACCTCGATGAGTACTTGTTTACGACTTGTCCATTGGGATATTTTCTCTGTTTTGAGTGTGCCCTTCGTTCTTTTTTTATTTTCACTGCATTTTCTCTAAAAAGGTGCATTGACTACGCAGGTAATTCATAATTGGACAATTAAAGCATGTGTGAGATATACTCGGATGACAATCGTGAGCTTTTTTTTTGACCGGTTTCAGTATCTCCGGAAACTGAAACATTCATTATTTATAATTTGTTTATTATCAATTTAGTTTTCTGTTGACTTCATGATTCATGTCAGATCATCTCTTGAAACTGAAACATTCATTGTTCATTTGTTATTCATTATTTTTCTGTCTATTTCATTCGTGATTCATTTACGATCATCTCCCGAAACGCTTAAGAATGGTGCTATGAATTTCATTATCATTAAGTTTCGTTCAACGTTGGAAGTAATTGTGAACATTTGTGACGGTTCAAAGATACACTTTTTGAAAACTCTTGGAATTTGTAATTATAGTTTCATAATTATAGTCCAGAATATCAGTATCTTATTATTGCTTATTTGTATTAGCTTGCTCATTTAACATGCCTTGTGATTTGATAATGCACAAAATTTGTATTTTATGCTTTTTTTATTATAAATTAATAGATTTGAACATAATTGGTTAAATAATTTTTGAAGAGGTAAATTAGATTTTCATTTTATAATCTCATTTCTAAACCTTCTAATCTACTGGTGTTCAAATTCATTGCATGTTGAATTTATCAAGTGGCTTATCATTTTACGATAACAAAACTGCATCAAGATTGGTCTGCTAAATTCCCATGCTTGAACCGGGCCCAATAGATAATTTAGGGAAAACCAAGAACACGTTGACCTTCGATGAACCCAATAGAGACATATAATTTGAGGGACCGCCAAGAACAAGTTGACCGTCGATGAACCCAGTAGATACATATAATACAAGAGACCTACAGTACATGAACAAGAACAAATTAGCTGTCGAGAAGATCATTCACGTACTCTGGCCGCACATAAGTTAATGCATCAGTGGTGTGAAATAAACCAGATATACGTTAAGACACTTGTATACTAAATGCCGCTCAGAATTGCCGCTGTTATTTATGGTGATGGATGCCGTACATGATATTATTATCAGATGATCAAATATTTGTCCGGAGATGTCATTTTGATGCAGCGTTTCATTTATTGAAAGGTCTAAAAATTCTTAATTTTTTGCATACATACTTGAACATTTCCAAATCCGAAGGCTTTTAATACAGAATGGTATTTTTTACGTAAAATTCTTCTCGTTGCGATAAGTTTTCATTAAAGATGAGTCTAATACAGTAGCTACGCACGTACTGTGGTGTAGTGCATGCTTCTAATTACTAGTAGTACTAATAGCGTACTAAACGCTGGAAATATTTCAGTTTTGCTTTTTCTCTAATATAAGTAACTCAGTAATATTTTCATAAATGGTTCAAAATCAGCACTTGACGTTCATTGAAAATAAATCTTTGTTGTAAAAATATCTATGACTGCGCAATGTTCTCATTAGTTTTTACTGCGCACTAGCGATAACAATTCAGTGTCATGTAAGAAAGGTTGTGCGGTCGATACTCGAGTTGGAAGACTCATGACTTGCAGCCCTCAACTTTTATGGACAAAAATTATTTCCAGAGATTCATGTTGTGGTCGGAATTATAAATAACCTGGGCGTAATTTTTTCTCTGCGAGGTAATGTCGTGTCACTCGAAAATCGACACAATCATTTCGAAAATCGACACTATCACAACTATCATTTCTCATCACGATCAATCAAACCTACATTACGTGACAATCGGGATGCATTGCCCTCAATCATTTGTTTAAACTAGTGGCATGGGTAGTACGATACCCGTGAGTGTGTATCAACTAAGGATCCTTTAAGATATTTTAAATATTAATGATCTTTGTATCATCTTTATTCGAAGCACACTGTTTTCTTTCTTTCTTTCTTTCTTTCTTCCCTCCGTTCTCTCTATCATAAAAATTATGAAAGAAAGGAAGAAATAAAAGAAAACAGTCTATTTCCAATGAAAATCATACAAGATCATCTTTCATAAATGAATTTCACGATTTTCCGTATATTTGACGTATCGTATGGTCTGCAGCGCACCTGGACTCCGTCGCTCAGTCTCGGATAGCCACGACGGAGCTCGGGAGGATTTGGACTCCGGTTACTTCGCGTCTCTTCAGCAGTCAACCGACGCCACCGCGCCACCTGGTGTACTGGCCGCGCATCGCTCCTCTTCAACTTTCAGCGCCACTGTCTCGTACTCTGAGACTCGCAGCAGCAGTGGCGTGTCGCTTCTGTCTGCCTTACCGACCACAGAATCTCGCGTTTCGGTTACTCCTAGTACTCCGGATACTCCTAGTGTTCCAGTTACTCCAAGTGTTCTGGTTACTCCCAGTTTTCCAGTTACTCCCAATGTTCCAGTGACTCCCAGTGTACTGGTAACTTCCAATGTTTCGGTTACTCCCAGTGTTGCGGTTACTCCCAGTGTTCTAGTTACTCCCAATGTCCCAACAACAACATCTTGCTTAAAAGTGAGTGGGTCAGACGTACCCGATAGTAATAGAGCCACTGAGCTTAGTTGTGTAAGGACTCCCCTGATTCGGAGCGACTGTTCCACAACTGGAGAGTCAACACAGGTAGATATTGTTACCACCGCCCATTGCGTTACATCCGCTACCGAATTCAAAGCTCAACGTATTCCAAGTGCTGCCACGAAGAAACCGAGTAGCGATCAAAATTATTTCGGTGTTCCACCTACAAAAAAATTTGAACACAAGAGAAGCTGTCAGTATTACAAAAGCCCTTCGCATTACAACGATGAAACGCGAAGACATGAGGATGTTTGTGTTGATGAAAACCGATTACCATTAGAACATATTTCTGGAAGTAGCTTTTCTCAATCCCGCGGTTCAAACGACTCTGAATTACATTTCTCTTCCAAGCACAAAAGTACTTTGGAAGTCGGATCGAAAAATGTACACTCCAGTTCCCTTTCTAAGGAGGTCATTCCCAACACTTCGGTAGAGAATGGCCATAAACTTCCGCACCGTTGCGTTGCTTTCCAAGACTTGTCCGGAAAGACTACTTTAGTTTTGAGGACTAAGACCACGTGTCCGAAAGGTTCAGACGACGCAACTGTTTTCCCTCAGCCTCATATTCTGCCTCAGCAATCTTCTGACCACTGTCATCAGCCCCACATTCTTCCTCGGCAATGTTCTGACCACCGTCACCAGCCTCACATTCTTCCTCAGCAATCTTCTGACCTCCGTCATCAGCCTCACATTCTGCCTCAGCAATCTTCTGATCACCGTCATCAGCCTCACAATCTTCCCCAGCAATCTTCTGACCTCCGTCAACAATCAGAGTCAGGCATCGCTCGAGCTTCGTGTCCAAAACAGCACACAAGATCTCCTTTCTTTCGGAGGCGTCAAATTAACAATTGTAGATTTACTGGAATTCACGTCGACGTACCGCCAGACGAAGGTAATGATACAGTTTACACTCGTAACCATGAGACGAAAGTCTCAAGCTACTCATCTAAAGTTAAAAGCATCGACATTGACGACGTGAACACTAAGTCCCCTTGTCGTTTGCATTCTGCTCAGGAACAATGTTCTCAACCAAACAAAAATCTCGGTTTGAAAACGTTTCCCTCAGGAGCAGAAACAACTTTTGTGCCACATCCCAGTGCTCATGAAACGGCTTCTCATTTTCGAATTGAAGAAAATTCAACCCAACCCGAAATAGGGAGTAAGAATTTTTATATTTCCTCTGACATCAATGTGTCCTCAACATGTAGGGAGCTCTCCTCATCTAGAAAATCGGGTTCCAAAAGTCTCGAAAAAGTGCGTCTCAAGCATGAAGATCAACGAGTTCCCAAAAGAGTGAACGACAACGGTCGGTGTCACTCTAACGGCAAAGAATTCAATAAGTCTAGTAAAGCCTTTGTGGATAGTTCCTGTTTAAAGAACTTTTCAATCAGCTCTTCCTTAGGGAATACCTTTGATAGTCCTCAGCCTAAACAAAGAGACAGTTCTCGTTTGAAAAGCGCCTTAATTAACCCTAATTTAAATACAGCCACTGACAGTTCTCGTCTGATTACGAGTACAACCTCTTACAGTTGTCATGTAAATACAACCTCTTACAGTTGTCATGTAAATACAACCTCAGACAGTTCTCGTGTCAATACAACCTTTGACAATTCTCGTCTAAATAGAACTTCTGACAATTCTCGTCTCAATAGAACATCTGATATTTCTCGTCTAAATACGAGGACATCCCCTGACAATTCTCATCCAAAAAGAAACACAAACGACTTGCTCTTGAAAGCCAGCATTGGAAGTTCCCGTTCCAAAAGCAGCATCGACAGCTCCAGTTCGAAGACAAGTAAGACCTCGCCGAGGTCGCCTGAGTCAAGGAGTCGCAGCGCAAGAATAGACGTCGAGTCCAGGGATTATTGGACCAAGATCAGGTCTCTCTCTAGGAATTCCAGGCAGCGAGACGAGTAAGTTTGGTAGATGCTAGTTGATGCTAATACTTTTATATTTCATCATACTCAATCCTTAAATTTTATAGAAAAAAATCAGCAATCCACAACTTTTATACAAAGCAGTCAGTCACAGTCAGTTGATGGGTGGTGCCTTCTTCTTTCCTCTCTTTGGATAGCCTTTGTTGCGGATAGGGAGGCTTAAACTAACTAATAATTTAATCTAATCTATGTGATACTTTTTCCTCCGTCCCATCCCTCGCATTCCAGATTTCTCGTCCAAGTCCAGGTTTCGCGCAACCGTAACAATAAGGTGATAATTCCACATCTTTTTGTTCCAGGTCTCATGAAACTGTAACAATAGGAGTAGTAATTCCAAGTTTTTTCGTCCAGGTTCGCGTGCAACACGAACATAATAATATAATAATAAAATAATAAGTAACAATCTTACCTAATAATACCCTTGATGTGTTTTTTATTGGTTTGGTGTCCGCTTGTTCTGTCTTTCTGTGACGCTTACAAGGACGCTCAATGACCGTATCTGTGATACGAGTTTCACCAGTGCACAAGTACAAGAATATTTTAATGGCGAGTACTATAAGGATGGATATGTTTGTTTCTCATCCACATCTGCAGAATTGATGCAAGGAAAATATTGAATCCCGTCATTTTTGACAGGCCGTGTACAATACTGTAGTGAGAGCAATATACCACCCACCAGAGAGCGACAAGCACAGCAGCAGAAGGCGGAGCTGGAGGAGCGGCAGAGGAGAGCCCAAGTCCTGCAAGAGAGACGATTGCAGCGGCAACTCATCACGCAGAAATTCCTCAGAGAACCAATTCATAAATACGCCAAACGCCGGTCAGTACCATTTACGGGCAAGCATTGCTATTTACTGGCGGACATTGCTATTTACGGACGAACATTGCTATTTATGGGCGGACATTGCTATTTACGGGTGGACATTGCCATTTACGGGCGGACATTGCTATTTTCGGGCGAACATTGCTATTTATGGGAGCGGTCATTGCTATGTGTGGGCGGTTATTGGCATATATGGGCGGTCAAGATCGTATGAGGGCGAGCAGTACCAAATTTGGAGGGCAGAACCATATCTGGAGGGGGTCATTGCCATCAATACTTATATATATGATAAAACGCCAGTTGCCTCCTAAAATAAAAAGTAAATATATATTTTTGTGTATAAATTCTGCTAAGTTATTACAATATGAGTCTCATTGAACACATTAAATTGGTTGGTGCGCGTGTCTGTGTCGCTCACAAGGACGCTCAGTGACCGTATCTGTGATACGAGTTTCACCAGTGCACAAGTACAAGAATATTTTAATCGCGGGAAGTGTTTGTCATCCACATCTGCAAGATTTATACAAGCAAAATATCGAATCCCGTCATTTCTGACTGGCCGCGTACACTAGTATCTGGGATAAACACACATCGTGAATGGGAATCGATCAGTGATTACGTTCCTTTTTGATGGCACTTGATTTCCTCCCGTTTTAACGAAAATAAACACACAACGCGAACATGAATCTGGCAACGAACCATCCCCTCAGGGGGATACAAGTATTGTTTCTGTGGGAATTAACACTCCCAGAGAAAAATGTGTGAGGACCCGAACTGAGAGTTAGGTAGGCCTTCTTTTTGTTGAGCTTAAATGTTTTTTTTTTTTGTTATGTTAACGACCACCTTTTTTCGGTTCACTGCTGTCCTGTTTTTCAGAACCTACTGCTTTCTTTTTCAACTTTTATCTTGTTTCACGAACTTCTTTCTCAACTTAGTGTTTCTATACCCATTCTGCATAGATTCCGTATTTCTTTATCTCCATAATAAATGGTGCCTTCCTCCTCCCTCTCTTCGATATGCTTTTTTTTGTAGTGGTTAGGGAGGCTTAAACTAACATATAGTCCAATCTGTCAATGAACAACGTACCTGTCTGCCCGCCCAGATCATCACACTCCCCGCAGTCCCCGCGGTCGGCCCCACACAGCCCTGCACCGCAGGCGAGTCGGTCCGTGCCTAACTTGACAAGGGCGGACGCCAGTGCAGACTGTCCGGAGTGTGCGGACGACTGCGACTGTTCCGTATCTAGCGAAGACCTGTCCGCACGACGCCGCATCGTGGACGCTGCTGTGGCCAAAAGCCGGAGCGTTCCCTTGTGGGTTGTGCTCTTTCTGCTTTAGTAACTTTCCAAAACTTGTTGCTTTGTTTTACTCAATTTTAGAATCTTCAAAAACTGCTTTTTTGTTTCACCCTTGTAGCGGTAAAAGAGCATTAAAAAATCACTTCTTTGTTTCACTCAATTAATGCTTTCGTAGCGGTACAGCTGTCATGATAAGTTTGTCTGTTGGTTTGTCTACGTTACGCGCGTTGTTCTGAAATCCTTGAATTTTGTTCGGAACTAGCTCAAATGTGGGTATTTTGGTATGAAATAACAGCGCGTTGCGTAGTCAAGTTGACAGAAGAACACACTGCCGGTTGTACCGCTAAGAGGACGTGAATTGTTTGAAAATTTGAAACCTGTTAATCGTCTTCGAAAACGTTAATGTAGTTCTACTAAACATGCTAGAATACTTTGAGATGCTCAAAACATGTGCCCAAAATGAATTGTACTCCTAAATAAGTTCATACATTGCCTATATTTATTGTTTGTAGGGTGTTGTCGTTCACGTAAATGTGCTGCTCTTACATAAGCACACATGTACTCAACTGGGATTTTTTATCAGGATTAATTCATTAGGACTCTGTATTTTCTTTCAACAGATTAGCATCAGAGGCTACAGCCAGCCATGACAGCCGGCCACTTTTGAAAAAGTTGCCTCAGCGGAAGGTAGCTCCACCTGGTCGAACTCCAGACGGCAGAATCTACCGCCTCTGTCACAAACTAAAGGCAGAGGACGGTTCACCGTCCAGAGAAGGAGCTTTTGATCCGTCCCCAGTGATCAGGGAGAACCAAAAGCCGTACCCAACTCGGTCTCCGGAGGAGCTTCGCAGACTCCAACAATACTGCAAGAAGGACCGGCTGAAGAATCTGCACCTCTTCCAAGAACGCCCAGTCAAAACCGGGACCACTGAGGCTTTGAGGAAGAGTTTCCGAGTTACCGACGCTTCGGTTTTGAAACGCGGCAGACGATCCAAAATGGAATACCTACCCGTTCCTGACTCACGGCTTCTGCTCATGGAGAAACCCAAGCTCAATCGAAGACGCTCCATGCCTGACCTCAACGAGTTCAAATGTGTCAGCTCTGCTGTGGTGTACGAAACCATCTCCACGTTGAGCAGTTTAGAAGACACCAATAACCTTATTTTGGTCCCAACATCCTTGTCTTTTTCTTCATGTGACCCTCCGACCAATGCCTCGCGCCAGGAAAGTTCTGTCGTTGAGGATAAGTGGAGTCACCAGTTGAGTAAGGTTCTTCGAAACGATACTGAAAATGTATTTAGTACTAGCCCTTTATTACATAAGTTAGGTCCTAGTAAATTCAGCGATAAAAACAGTTCTGTTGAATCGTACAGGAGAGAGTGGATTTCAAAGCATACGAGCGTTCACAGCATGAAGTATGAAATAGTGAACCACTCTGTTGCTGTAAATGCTTCTGTCCAGACGGATAGTGAGCGAATCAAATCATCCTCTGGAGGAGATAGCAATGCATCTAGACAGTTCACAGACACCGAGAGTGTTTATTATGACAGTCTCGAAGAAGATGAAGGATCAAGTAGAAGCTACGGTGCCAATCAAGCATTTTTTGTCAGCGTTGACGATGAGAAAGAATACAGTGAGAACCCGCGCGTCCAACTGCCACCTCGTCTTTCAGAACGACTTCTTCATCTTCAGAGACAAAAAGAAGAGAAGAATAAGTCTGTCAAAAAAAACTACTTGAATAGGTCGACGACGGTCACACACGAAAGCAGGTTCACAAATCTCGACGGAAGAGAAAGCAAGTCTGAAATTTTGCTAGAGAATGCGTCGAATCGACAACACAGCGAACTGCCGCCTGTCGTCAACGGCGGCAGCAGAATGGGGAGTGCACAGAGTGACTCTAGCGAGTCGCAGTTTAGAAAAAGTTCTCTGCCAGTTATCGTTAATGCTTCACCTTTTCGAGCCGGTAAGTCGGCGAGAAAGTTCTCAGATCAAAGTCTCACAAGCGTCGGAGAAGTCTCAACGCTTGGGCTTGGACATCCTCCAAGCGAAAATGACGAGAGTGGAAGTTGCGACTCCAAAGGTGCTGAAGTTGGAAATGCCACGTATTCCATCTCCACAAACACGACTCCTGGGAATTCTCTCGAGTTTTCTTCTAGCCTATCACATGAAGGCGAAGATGATGGTGAAATGGAAGAGCGGTGCACCGAACACTCCAGCGCCCTTACGGCTGAGGAAAATGCTATGTATGGCAAATGTGAAGAAGACAACAGTGATTCTGACGAAGAAGTTCTCGTAGTCGAACGACGTCACGATGCCTGGCCGAAAATACGTGTCTCCAGTCACGCTGCACCTAAGGATACCGACACCCACCCTTCTGAGACTGGCAGGTCTAGTGACATTACTGACATTGAAAGCTTAGAATCACAAATAATACCTAATGAAATCACCACTGAGTCGGGACGTAGAACTTGGCTTGAAGCTTCCGAGAAAGCGTCTAGCGTGAAACTCCTCGCTGAAGAGAGTAAAAGTGTGTTAGATTTTGGGTCTCCTCTGCGGTCGTCCACCAGTTCCCGCGAAGATGGCTATGAACTGGAAACAGACGACGGAAGCGTCTGCACGGAATCGTCTGGTCGTGTTACCGTAATAGCAGCTGGTCGAAGCAGCAGAAGTAGTCGAAGTTTGGACATGGATAGCCCTGTGGGCCTGGGAGAAGACGGCACTGGGGAAGAAACCGCAACTCTTGACGAAGATGTTGGGTCCGATTCGGCTCGTGATGTAGACGCTCATTCAGAGACCTCAGCTCGTGAAGCGTCTGAGGGTTCGGAGAATGTCACATCGGTTTTAGCAGAAGAGGAAAGTGAAGATTGTACGTCGAAACCAGAAAGTTCATCGTTAGCTGCGTGCGACGCTGATTCACTCATTTCGAATGATGTGGGTTTACCGCTCAATGTCGAAACTGAAGATGCACCTCGTTTCAGCAAAGACTCAGACACAAGTTTGAATGAACACAATATTGAAAAAAATTACTTTACTGCTGACAATGATAATGTTGTTGACGAAAACGAAGATGAAAAATTCAGTTCTTCTGATGCTTTGAAAAACCAGAACTGTGAGGTTAAATCTCCCTTATTTTGCAATTCTAACGAAAGCACGGTCGACACCAATGAATGTTCCTATGCATACGAAGCTTGCAATGAAATTCTGGATTCTGAGGAAGAAGAAAGACGGTACAAGATTCACCCTCTAGAAATTAGCGACGGTGCCATCGAGCCGGTCGAAGAAGTCGTTCCAGAGATTCTACGAATGAAGCTAAAACTCTCAAGTCAAGAGGTTGCGGCGCATAGTGAAGTTCAATCTCTTTGTGGCGAATCTTCAACTGAAAGCCAGAAATATGAAGCTGCCCAAACTTTTACGCCTAAAAGTAACGAAGATACCTCTTACGAAGAAGAGCTCAGCAAAGAAGATAAGAAAGAACCTCTCACTGGACCCGTTCTGTCTGACAACTTACTAAACGAGAACTTCCTGAGCATGGACGGCTCAGTAACCTCAACGGAAGACTCAGCCAGTTCCCTTTTGTCCACCATCGAGGAAGAAGCGGAACCGAGCGGCAGCGCACGCAGTTCGAACGCACATTCAGAAGGATCTCGCACGTTCGACAACATCACAATGGACAGCGAAGACAGGTGTGACTTGGATGAAAAACTCACTGACCCCGAAGGCATGAACCTAGAAGACTCAACCTTTGGGGTCGATGAGATGCGCAAGGAATACTTGGCGACGAGGACGTTCGATTTCAATATTCAGGATACGGATTTGAACGTCAATGTTGAAGTGGTCGATGCCGATGCTGTGATGAAGCCAGATGGTGGGGGAATGTCTGAAGCGGGGGCTGAAGTAGCCGCTGAAGCGGGGGCTGAAGTAGCCGCTGAAGCGGAGGCTGACGTTGCCACTGAAGGGGAGGCTGAAGCTGACGTTGCCGCTGAATTGGAAGCTGAAGCTGGGGCTGATGTTGCCGCGGAAGTGGAGGCCGAGACTGACGTAATCGTTGAAGCGGAGGCTGACTCAACCGTTGAAGCGGAGGCTGACGTAACCGTTGAATCCGAGGCTGACGTAACCGTTAAAGCCGAGGCTGACGCAACCGTGGAAGCAGAGGCTGACGTTGCCATTGAAGCGGAGGCTGACGTTGCCGTTGAAGCGGAGGCTGACGTTGCCGTTGAAGCGGAGGCTGACGTTGCCGTTGAAGTGGAGACTGACGTTGCCGTTGAAGTGGAGACTGACGTTGCCGTTGAAGCGGAGGCTGACGTTGCCGTTGAAGCGGAGGCTGACGTTGCCGTTGAAGCGGAGGCTGACGTTGCCGTTGAAGCGGAGGCTGACGTTGCCGTTGAAGCGGAGGCTGACGTTGCCGTTGAAGCGGAAGCTGACGTTGCCGTTGAAGCGGAGGCTGACGTTGCCGTTGAAGCGGAGGCTGACGTTGCCGTTGAAGCGGAGGCTGACGTTGCCGTTGAAGCGGAGGCTGACGTTGCCGTTGAAGCGGAGGCTGACGTTGCCGTTGAAGCGAAGGCTGAAACTGACGTTGCCGAAGCTGAGGCTGAGGCTGACGTTGCCGAAGCTGAGGCTGAGGCTGAACCTGACGTTGCCGAAGCTGAGGCTGAGGCTGAACCTGACGTTGCCGAAGCTGAGGCTGAGGCTGAACCTGACGTTGCCGAAGCTGAGGCTGAGGCTGAACCTGACGTTGCCGAAGCTGAGGCTGAGGCTGAACCTGACGTTGCCGAAGCTGAGGCTGAGGCTGAACCTGACGTTGCCGAAGCTGAGGCTGAGGCTGAACCTGACGTTGCCGAAGCTGAGGCTGAGGCTGAACCTGACGTTGCCGAAGCTGAGGCAGAGGCTGACGTTGCCGTTGAAGCAGAGGCTGACGTTACCGCGGAAACAAAGGCTGATGTTACCGCTGAAACGGAGGCTGACGTTGCCGCTGAAGCGGAAGCTGACGTTGCCGCTGAAGCGGAAGCTGACGTTGCCGCTGAAGCGGAAGCTGACGTTTCCGCTGAAGCGGAAGCTGACGTTGCCGCTGAAGCGGAAGCTGACGTTGCCGCTGAAGCGGAAGCTGACGTTGCCGCTGAAGCGGAAGCTGACGTTGCCGCTGAAGCGGAAGCTGACGTTGCCGCTGAAGCGGAAGCTGACGTTGCCGCTGAAGCGGAAGCTGACGTTGCCGCTGAAGCGGAAGCTGACGTTGCCGCTGAAGCGGAAGCTGACGTTGCCGCTGAAGCGGAAGCTGACGTTGCCGCTGAAGCGGAAGCTGACTTTGCCGCTGAAGCGGAAGCTGACGTTGCCGAAGCCGAATCTGAGGCTGAAACCAACGTTGCCGAAGCTGATGCTGAGGCTGAAGTTGTCGCTAAAGCGGAGGCTGACGTTGCTGCCGAAGCGGAGGCTGACGTTGCCGTTGGAACAGAGGCTGAGGCTGGCGTTGCCGTTGGAACAGAGGCTGAGGCTGGCGTTGCCGTTGAAACAGAGGCTGAGGCTGGCGTTGCCGTTGAAACAGAGGCTGAGGCTGGCGTTGCCGTTGAAACAGAGGCTGAGGCTGGCGTTGCCACTGAAGCGGAGGCTGAGGCTGGCGTTGCCACTGAAACGGAGGCTGAGGCTGACGTTGCCACTGAAGCGGAGGCTGAGGCTGACGTTGCCACTGAAGCGGAGGCTGAGGCTGACGTTGCCACTGAAGCGGAGGCTGAGGCTGACGTTGCCACTGAAGCGGAGGCTGAGGCTGACGTTGCCACTGAAGCGGAGGCTGAGGCTGACGTTACCACTGCAGCGGAGGCTGAGGCTGACGTTACCACTGCAGCGGAGGCTGAGGCTGACGTTACCACTGAAGCGGAGGCTGAGGCTGACGTTGCCACTGAAGCGGAGGCTGAGGCTGACGTTGCCACTGAAGCGGAGACTGAGGCTGACGTTGCCACTGAAGCGGAGACTGAGGCTGACGTTGCCACTGAAGCGGAGACTGAGGCTGACGTTGCCACTGAAGCGAAGGCTGAGGCTGACGTTGCCACTGAAGCGGAGGCTGAGGCTGCCGTTACCACTGAAGCGGAGGCTGAGGCTGCCGTTACCACTGAAGCGGAGGCTGAGGCTGACGTTGTCACTGCAGCGGAGGCTGAGGCTGACGTTGTCACTGAAGCGGAGGCTGAGGCTGACGTTGTCACTGAAGCGGAGGCTGAGGCTGACGTTGTCACTGAAGCGGAGGCTGACGTTGCCGCTGAAGCTGAGGCTGACGTTGCCGCTGAAGCTGAGGCTGACGTTGCCGCTGAAGCTGAGGCTGACGTTACCGCTGAAGCTGAGGCTGACGTTACCGCTGAAGCTGAGGCTGACGTTACCGCTGAAGCTGAGGCTGACGTTACCGCTGAAGCTGAGGCTGACGTTGCCGCTGAAGCTGAGGCTGACGTTTCCGCTGAAGCTGAGGCTGACGTTGCCGCTGAAGCTGAGGCTGACGTTTCCGCTGAAGCTGAGGCTGACGTTGCCGCTGAAGCTGAGGCTGACGTTGCCGCTGAAGCTGAGGCTGACGTTGCCGCTGAAGCTGAGGCTGACGTTGCCGCTGAAGCTGAGGCTGACGTTTCCGCTGAACCTGAGACTGACGTATTCAATAAAATTCCTCAGGATGTTTGTCTGGAGCGCGCAGTTGACGAAGTAGATTCCTTCAGCGACAACACTTGTTCTATTCTTCAGTCGGTGACCAACGACGCAGTCTTCGTTGAGAAATTGGCGCAATTATCAATTTCTCATGCCAGTGACGCAATGAGTGACGCATGTGACTCATTAGCCACTGGAAATCTCGGGAGCCAAGAGATCGTCGATGAGGGGAAATTAGAAAACGTCTCTGATGTATCATGCGCCGATGCAGTTTCGGACTACAGTGAGGAAGATGAACAGCAGGTATCCGTAATAGAAATTAGGGCTAACAGAACGTTGAGTGGTGATGGGAAAACTGACGTTGAAGATGAAAACGAAGAAGTTGTGAGCGGTGTGCTTCCTATTCTTGAATCGCCGGAGAAAGTTGTGCTGGGTGATGATGAAGTGTCTAGTTCACGTCAACCTCCTGATCAAGATTTGGGAAGGATTTTTTCTTCTGCTGACCAACCAGGGGACGGAAACCGTGAAGAAAATGAGTTTAGTTCTGCTGAAAATGTCGTTTTTCCTAGTACGAGAGGACATGGAAGGCATGATGAAGAATCCGAAAGTCATATTGATGCGGAAGAAAACGTTACCACGCTCAGTCGGAGACGCAAATTTATTTTTGGCCACAGTAACGATGACGATCAAAGGCTGAAATGCACTTTGAGGGGAGATCTTTCTGCTTCTTTGGAGATCAGGAAAAACTCTCGGTCATTAGACGGAGCTAGCGACTCAAACTTAGACAACGAGAGGGACGAACATTCAAAATCGTGGCTCTATTCGGATACTTTTAAAACCCCGCAGTTTTCAGTCAGCACTGAAAGTTCCAAGTCTGTTTCTGAGAGTGCTGTGAATAAATCGCCTCCATCTGAGCCTTCGAGCGCCATTGAAAACAACTTGGAGACGAAAGATGTTGATGGGGATAAATTGGATTTCATCCAAAAAGATAACACATATCTCAATGAGCTTGGTTCCAATGAAACTGTCACCAAATGTCAAAGCGGCGCTTCTGTTTGTGATGTGTCGCCTCTGACTTTTCAGTTCCGATCAGAATCTCCCGTGACCGCCGAGCCCGGATTGGAAGTGTCGAGTCAAGGCAGCAACTCTTCTGCAGGCAGTAACGACCACAGGCAAGTTCCCACCACGTCGCCCTCTACCGACTCCGGTGTAGTGGAAATGCCTGTTTCTACGGAAGCCAAGCCGATATTCAAGTCTCCAAAACACAAAGGAAATAACGACGGAGCGACGGTGTCTTCCGCTAGTTCTAGACTCTCCGAGTCCGTCTCTTCGATCAAAAGTAGAACCACAACTCCGGATACCAGCAAACTGCATTCCCGTCCACAGTCCGCGAAACCGAAGAAGGAAACTTTGGAACGCATCAGAAGTGGTCACCGCTCTACGTATATGTGGGTGCAGTCAACTCTCCAGAATGACATACTGGAAGCCAACAGTGATGATGACATAGAGGAGAATGTCATATATAAAAATGATCAACGTAATTTACCCCAGACCCATAACGATAACGATGACGATGATAACCTCATGAGAAGGCTATGGGAACCATGCCAGCCTGGTCTTCCTCCTGCCCTAGAATCTCTACCTTCCCCCACAGAGAGCTTCCTGTCCATGTCATCTCAAAATGGCTTGAATAAACAAGGCGAAGACGACATCGATTCCCCGCACAGCAGTGGCAGAGGCAAAGACCGTGACCATTCAGCCAGCGACCACAGTCTCCAAGAGGACGACACCAGAAAAAAAGATGACCAAGCGGACATTTCCGTGAAACTCATCAAGGCAATGGAGAGACGGAGGATTCGACGGCGACGAACACGCGCTTCTAGCATCGATACTCCTGATCGTAGCTACAAACCTGCGACCCTGAGTTCCTTGGACACCCTTTTGGCATCTCTGCCACGATACCACGGCCACGACAACGATGGTTGTCCGTCTGATGGATCAAGCATCGTCAGCAAACCAGCGGCCTCTTTGTCTCGGACTGCGGATGATGGCTTAGACCAAGTCACCGTGCAGGTCATAGCTGGGCGTCGACAGCCAGACGTCCGTGTCACTACTTCAAGGAATCTCAGGCTGCTAGTACAAGTCGGGGAGTCGGGAGATCCTTCGATGCGCAGGCTTATTCCAGAGTCGTCTTTTGTGAGGGAGACCGAGAAAAAGTTTATTTCTCACGAGCAGCAGACTGGCTTGGAGGGGAGACACGATCGTGTGTTGGTGGACGGTGAGTATTGTGATCAGAAATTAACCTCCAATATCGTTACAATGTTTGTCACTATAAAACCTTTGCATTTTTTCTTATCGTGCTTGTTTTCCAGTAAACTGAGGTATTGGAAATTGCAATCTAGAACCATGCAAAATAATTTCTATGCTGGTAGTTTTGTGTTACTCTCAACATAATTGTACATGTATTTCTATCTTCATCTAACACCCTTACACATTCCTGATGATATACGGGCCTGAGATGAAACTCTTAATCATCAAAACGTTGGTATTCGAACACGTACCCTCAAAAAGTCTGAACGTGTCAAAGGGATAGGTCCCTTGTCGAGACTCAACACTTACATATTCATCAAAATGTTAGTACGCTCTAAAAATTTGAACACACACCAAATGGATGGGTCCCTTGTCTGAGGCGAAATACTTAATTATCAAAATGTTGGTACACTCCAAGAGTCTGAACGTGCCAACCGGGTTGTTTGCAGGAGACCGCCGAACTCGCCCCCACGCCGCTAGATCTGGTCCCAGACTCATACCTCGAGGTACGACGAAAAGAACCAAAAAAGAGGACCAAAATGGCTCAATACCCGCAGCGCCAGCCAGGTGGAACGCTCTTTCAAAATCTCAGGAATTACACCGGCAGTCATCCGAAAACATACATTTGAGCAACTCGAGGCTTCAACCGGGCCAGCGAAGCCAGAAGCCAAAGCCCAAACTGAGAAGTTACTCCGTGTCGAGATTCATGGACAAATCATGCAGAAGAGCTTCTGAGGAACCAATAGACCCACACCAATCAACACGTTTATTTGTGAAGCGTGAGAACTGCATTTTAAAGGACATTAAGCAAGGAGTTTCTAAAGACAGCAACCGAAATGACCTTGCGCGCGTAAAATCGAACCGCCATTGGTTAGATTCTGACGTCGGGCTAAACGAAATTAACGGCAACCATTTCGATTCTGGCGGTCGTCGACCGGATTCCAGTAGCAGTTTTGTTCATTCAAGCAGCCAACGCGTTACAGGGAAGAGCCCTGTCTCTAGGCAAGGCTTGTCAGACGGTGGAAATGATCAGGACGGAAGACGGCCGCTGTTACGCAAGTCTGTCCGTGAAATGTTCATGGAGCGAGCGGCCGGGGCGCGTAGCACGTCAGAGCGCTCAAATAGCGCGCTGAGTCAGGTGAGTGTTTAATTACGCAGGTTCTTGTTGGGTACGTGTTGCTCAGGTACGTGTTTGGTACGTGTTGCTCAGGTACGTGTTTGGTTCGTGTTGCTCAGGCACGTGTTTGGTAGGTGTTACCCAGGCCCGTGTTTGGTACGTGTTACTCAGGCACGTGTTTGGTACGTGTTACTCAGGCACGTGTTCGGTACGTGTTACTCAGGTACGTGTTTGGTACGTGCAGGTACGTGTTTGGTACGTGCAGGTACGTGTTTGGTACGTGCAGGTACGTGTTTTGTACGTGCAGGTACGTGTTTTGTACGTGCAGGTACGTGCAGGTACGTGTTTTGTACGTGCAGGTACGTGTTTGGTACGTGCAGGTACGTGCAGGTACGTGTTTGGTACGTGCAGGTACGTGTTTGGTACGTGCAGGTACGTGTTTGGTACGTGCAGGTACGTGTTTGGTACGTGCAGGTACGTGTTTGGTACGCGCAGGTACGTGTTTGGTACGTGTTTGGTACGTGCAGGTACGTGCAGGTACGTGTTTGGTACGTGCAGGTACGTGTTTGGTACGTGCAGGTACGTGCAGGTACGTGTTTGGTACGTGCAGGTACGTGCTTGGTACGTGCAGGTACGTGTTTGGTACGTGCAGGTACGTGTTTGGTACGTGCAGGTACGTGTTTGGTACGTGCAGGTACGTGTTTGGTACGTGTTTGGTACGTGCAGGTACGTGCAGGTACGTGTTTGGTACGTGCAGGTACGTGTTTGGTACGTGCAGGTACGTGTTTGGTACGTGCAGGTACGTGTTTGGTACGTGCAGGTACGTGCAGGTACGTGTTTGGTACGCGCAGGTACGTGTTTGGTACGTGCAGGTACGTGTTTGGTACTTGCAGGTACGTGTTTGGTACGTGCAGGTACGTGTTTGGTACGTGCAGGTACGTGTTTGGTACGTGCAGGTACGTGTTTGGTACGTGCAGGTACGTGTTTGGTACGTGCAGGTACGTGTTTGGTACGTGCAGGTACGTGTTTGGTACGTGCAGGTACGTGTTTGGTACGTGCAGGTACGTGTTTGGTACGTGCAGGTACGTGTTTGGTACGTGCAGGTACGTGTTTGGTACGTGCAGGTACGTGTTTGGTACGTGCAGGTACGTGTTTTGTACGTGCAGGTACGTGTTTTGTACGTGCAGGTACGTGCAGGTACGTGTTTTGTACGTGCAGGTACGTGTTTGGTACGTGCAGGTACGTGTTTGGTACGTGCAGGTACGTGCAGGTACGTGTTTGGTACGTGCAGGTACGTGTTTGGTACGTGCAGGTACGTGTTTGGTACGTGCAGGTACGTGTTTGGTACGTGCAGGTACGTGTTTGGTACGTGCAGGTACGTGTTTGGTACGCGCAGGTACGTGTTTGGTACGTGCAGGTACGTGTTTGGTACGTGCAGGTACGTGTTTGGTACGTGCAGGTACGTGTTTGGTACGTGCAGGTACGTGTTTGGTACGTGCAGGTACGTGTTTGGTACGTGCAGGTACGTGTTTGGTACGTGCAGGTACGTGTTTGGTACGTGCAGGTACGTGTTTGGTACGTGCAGGTACGTGTTTGGTACGTGCAGGTACGTGTTTGGTACGTGCAGGTACGTGTTTGGTACGTGCAGGTACGTGTTTTGTTACCCAGACCATCCACAAAATAGCAACGAATAAATCGTGGGAATTTTAATTGTTTGTGCTATATCATAATATCTTCGTAGTTATTTTAATGGGTTTTTATCGATTGCTATTATTAGTTCATTGTTCTTTATCGCAATTGTTGTTCATTTTGAACGAATTTCGCGTTGAAACATGTTAGAAGGACTCAATGAACCCGCACAATTCACTTCATAGAAACGAATTCGGTTGTGTGATATCACAATATCTTCGTTAGATTTTAATTGGTTTTAATTGAATTATAGTTATTATTATTGTTAATTCATAAAACTTTATCGCAGTTTATTTTCACGGAGCTTGCGTTGAAGACATGTTATTAGAACGTGATAACTCCGTTCCATTCTTATTATAAAAACTAATAAAACGTGCAATATTAGTTCATACATTTTCACAAATATCTTCCAAAACAGCTAGTCCATCTCGCATGATGTTTGCATAAATAAAAACATGTTACGCGAACTAAGCAAACGCGAACGTGATGGAACCGCCCCAGTTAAGTTGGCGAAAACCGTTACGGCTATACATATTTAACACTTTGATAGGTTGGCAAACCGCTATATTCAACACTTTGGTTTTAATTGGTTATACTCGGTGTTCAATATTCAACTCAAATTTTGAGTCAATAGTAATTAGCAATTTTGCAAACAGTAATCATTAACTAGATCATGCCCTAACTTATTTTTAATTAAGTTTTTCCGAAAATTGAGTTTTTGATTGATGGTCGGTCAGCAGTACTATGAAAATCCCTCCGTGGCCACCGGTGGTGCACGTTGCGGTCAAAGTGTTAAAGTGTCCATGGCGTCCCACACAGAGTGGGTCAGAGAGAACAATAATTGTGGTTCAAGTTTACAATTAATTACAATAACTTGCTACAATTGCTTACTACAGTTGACTTTAAATTTGAACTGAATGTTAAACTCCGTTTAATCCAACACAGAGCGTGTCAGAGAAGGCAACAACTGTGGTTCAAGTTAACAATTAAAATAACTCAACACAATTATTACAATTACTCACTACAGTCGACTTTAAATTTGAACTGAACATTGAACGTCAGTTTAACCCATCACAGAGCGGGTCAGAGAGAGCCACCAGTGCAGCAACTAACCACTGCGGCTCCAGCGTTGGTGGCTACACGAACCGCGGCACCAGCGCCCAGAGCTGCAGCAGCAGCACCAGCTACAGCGACTTCGTCACCCTTTCGCCACCGGCGATCATCGGCGAATCTTCTCCGCACACGGCGGTCGGGGGCGATTCTTCTCCGTCGCAGCGCCGCGTGCGGAAGATGATTTCTGACCTGAAGCAATACTACGACAGCAAGACCAGCAGACGGAGGTGTGCTTTAGGTGGTCTTAGGTTGTGTATTAGGTGGTCTTAGGTTGTGTATTAGGTGGTCTTAGGATGTGTATTAGGTGATCTTAGGTTGTGTATAAGGTGATCTTAGGTTGTGTATTAGGTGATCTTAGGTTGTGTATTAGGTGATCTTAGGTTGTGTATTAGGTGATCTTAGGTTGTGTATTAGGTGATCTTAGGTTGTGTATTAGGTGATCTTAGGTTGTGTATTAGGTGGTCTTAACCAATATCGGCATCTTTGGGATGCTTTATTTCCAATCAAGCCTGATACATATGATCTTGAGCATTGGTTTTTCAAAAGTCTTATAACTAACACTATATATAGGACACCATGACGGTTCCCCCGTAAAGCAGGTACCCATTTCCGACACCTGGGTTGAGTGGGGTATTGTGCTTGAGCTTTCCCTTATACCCAACGGGGAAAATCGCCGCGCCAGCGCCGGGATACGAACCCTCGTCTCCAACATACAAGGCCGATCCCTTAACCATTGTGCCACGGCGAGCACAGTTGTATTAGGTCTTAGGTTGTGTATTAGGTGGTCTTAGGTTGTGCATTAGGTGGTGATCTTAGGTTGTGTATTAGGTGGTGATCTTAGGTTGTGTATTAGGTGATCTTAGGTTGTGTATTAGGTGATATTAGGTTGTGCATTAGGTGATATTAGGTTGTGTGTTACGTGATGTTAGGTTATGTATTAGGTGATGTTAGGTTGTGTAGGAGGTGATGTTAGGTTGTGTATTAGGTGATCTTAGGGTATGCGTTAGGTGATCTTAGGGTAAAGGTGATCTTACGTTATGAAGAGACATATGTGGATGCATCTTGAAGAGACATATGTGGATATAGGTGATCTTAGATTGTAGGTGATCTTAGGATTCATTTCGAATTGAACATTCACCATCGAATTAAACACTTAATTTCGAAATACACATTTAATTTCGAATTAAACACTTAATTCCTAATTAAACATTTCACATCGAACTAAAGAACGCCGAACGTTGCAGAAGTGGTGCTGTGCGTACTACTGAGGATCATCACCAACACCACCATCATCACTCGGAAGGTGATGACGTGTTTGTGGTGAAGGGGAGCAGTGTGGAGAAGTGCTTCCAGTCTCCTTCACCACACGAACTCAAAATCAGACTCAAGCCTAAAGGTTTGAATACTTTTATAAGTTTTCAGAGTCACGTAAATGGTCGGACTATTGCTTTGCAACTTTTAAAAATCATTTAAATAGGCAGACTATTTTTTTACAAGTTTCGAAGTCATTTCAATGATCAGACTATTGTATGGAAGGTTTTCAAAGTCACGTGGCACCTACTGATCAGATTAATTTATTTTTTAAAGTCTCATAGAAGTCATTTGAAGTTTGCTGGAACTGTTTTTTTTTTAATTTTTCACATCACTGCTGCATTTAACTTTTCTTGTATCATTTCAATTCACAGATGGCGTACTGTTTCTATTTTTAGTACTCCCATAATGTTTTACCTGACAAAAGTAGATTCATGTTGCTGTTAATTAATTTTTAGGGCATACCGCAACTTCATTCTTCCAGTCCCTGTCACTTGATTCATTATAAACCACAGCTTCATTCCACCAGTCCCTTTATTTTTATAACTGCCTTGTAAGCTTGGGTTGTACCTCTAGCTATTTTAACTTTATTCACATCTCTGCTTCACCAAATATCAAATCCTGATTAACACTTTGACTGCGACGTGCGCCACCGGTGGTACACGGAGGTAATTTTCATGACGCTGCTGACCGACCAGTAGTCGTAAACTCAACTTTCTTAATTACTTAATCAAAACTAAATGAACGCACGATCCAGTTCATGTTTGGCATTTTCAAAATAGTTTACTACAATTAACTTTGAATTCGAGTTTGGTGTTGAACTTAATATTTAGTAGTCTCAGTCGAAGTGTTAATAACAACACAGAGGTCACCATAGATCGAAGTTCAGACAGATAACTTTCAAAACTCAGCAATTTAAAAATTAGTGTCATTAGATAGAAGAATTTTCAACATTTGTCCCGAAGTTCCAAAAGGAATTTCTAATTTTTGTCCCAAAAGATTTTTAGCATCGATCCTGAAGTAGTTTTTAGTATTTGGCCTCAAAGAAATTTCAATATTAATCCCGAAAGAATGCCCTACATTTGGCCCGAATGAATTATTTATATTTGACCTGAAGGAATTCCTAGCACTTGACCTGAAGAAAATTCTAACATTTGATGCAAATGAATTGTATCTAACCTAATAATACCTGTTGTGTGTTTGTTTATAAATTTATTTATATATTTATTTATGTATTTGTTTCCATTCCATTTCTCTGTCATGCTTAATGACCGTATCTGTGATACGAATTTCCCCAGTGAACAAGTACAAGATTTATTTAATGGCGGGACTGTTGGGATGGATATATTTGTTGGGCATCCACATCTGTAAAATTAATTCAAGGAAAATAATGAAATGAATCTTTTTTTTTTTGACGGGCCGTGTACACTAGTTTCTAACATATGTCCTGAAGGCAATTCTAACATTGACTCTTACGCTCTGGTGTGCAGTGAAGAGCAACGACCATATCACCTCAATGGATGACACCGCCCTCCAGCTTCGTGAGCAGGCGAGACTCCAGAGGAACATCACGGCCATCAACGAGCTCTTGAAGTCCTTGAACTGAACAGACGTGGTTGGTTACTTGAGGCTGAACTATTTGAAAAACGGAGGCAGTTCCAACGAGTGCTACATAAGCAAAATTATGTATTCAAAAACAAAAAATAAAATAAAACTATCGCAATGGTCAACGGTTGATGAGGCAAGGCTGTGGTCAGGAGTGTTTTGATGCAGGCTAAAGTTGTGAAACGTTCATGAAAAACGGTGCATGGAACCCAACTATGCACTATTTTAACCCTAACCCGCCCACTGATGCGATTCTATTGGTGCGACGCCTTGCGAAATCGCACGGTTCATTTGTAGCCCCGTAGGAATAGCATTGTGTTGGCTAGCTCACTGCCGATTGAGGCGAATCGCATCGCATCGAATCGCATCAGTTGGCGGGCGGCCTAAGTTCCTCGAAAGACGTGCGTAGCTACGTAGTATTATAAAGGAGAAATTCAGTGGAAGAGAAACGACCTTAATGAAATTCGTTTCTAGTACCTACCATCTTGATGACTCTAACCATTAGAATACCAGCTGCGGAGTAAAAGAACCTTCTGTGCACGCTTTGGACAAGAAAGGCCTTTGGTTCGAATCCAGTACTGCGACTGCGGTATTTTCATTAGAGTAGATGCATTTCTGGTGATTATAGAAAATGGAAAAATGGGTGGAAAAAGAGGCTATAGGGTAAACTTTTATACTCAATGCGCGACTACTTCAACCCTTCTTCTGACGATAAAAAAAGTGAAAAAAAAACATTTTATTACGGGATTGTAATAATGAAGCGATTAATAAAGGCTTTCTCTAAGCGAACATGAAGCACAACTTTTGGAACGCTTCTCTCCATAATCTATTTCTCTCACACTACCGGATCGTGTCAGTCAATTCCTTCACTTTCCTCCTACATCTCAAACAGGAGCAGATAGTTTCTTCTTTTTGCAGACTGTGTCACTCTGAAAACTTACGGAAATGTTGTTTTGTAGGCATCAGAAAACGTGTAAAGAGGTGTCAAAAATCCTGTTTTGGGGTTCGTTTAATTCTATTACCGTTTTGAGCTGCACTAAATTCTGTTCAAAGCGCAGGAAGATCTTGCAGGTTTTAATCGATTTCAACAAATTATTTACCACAAGTGATAGAGCAGTAGATTGTTTTTCAAGCCTAGTACGATGGACTCATTTGAGGGTAGCTACTTGTGGGCCCGAACAAGTTACCTGTACTCACGCGGCGATAAAGGAACAAAAGTTTTCTTTGTGGTTTTCCCAGAATTAACGGAATTGAGGATACAGGATTTGATTTTTTTAGACACATCTCGTCGTCGTTTCATGTTTAAACTTTATTGGAAATAACCTGTTTTTTCTTCCTTTTTCGTAGCAGCACAACTCGTCGCTAAACTTCTTCTGCCGACTTGGCTATGCTATGTGCTGTATTTGTGGCAAAAATGTGACTTGGTTGCTTTTTAATTTCCAGTGAACGAGTTCCCCCTGGACCATTTTGGCGTAAGGGAAACACACATAGTGTAGCCAAGCCGGCAGGAAAACTCGAGTTACCACCTGTACTGCAACGACGTCATTTGGTGTTGGGGAATTATGATAATAATAAAAATAATAATAATAATAATAATAATAATGAAGGCATCTACAGATGCTTTATTTCCAATCAAGCCTGATACATATCACCTTGTACATTGGATTTTCAAATGCCTTATAACTAACGCCAGGACGCCATGACGCTTTCCCCCGGTCGAGACCGGTACCCATTTCAGACACCTGGGTAGAGCGGGGTATTGTGCTTGGAATTTTTCTCCTATACCCAACAGAGAAAATCGCCACCGCCAGCGTCGAGTTTCGAACCCGGGTCTCTGCCGCACGGCGGCAGAACTTCTAGCACAAGGCTATCGTGAGCACTGCCCTGAAATTCAGCCTGAATGTCTCAAAAAATCGGTGGTGCTCATGTTGAGCCCGACTGTACGATTTTAGGGAGTCTAATTTAATTTAAGTTAATTTAATAGTTTAATTTATTGAATTTAATTTGGTGACTATTCTAATGTAATTGAATCGAATTTAATTGATCCTAATTCGGCTAGTCTTCTATTTTAATTTAATTTATACTAGTTTAACGAGTTTTCTAATTTAATTTAATTTTATTTAATCTAATTTAATGTAGCGAGTGATTTAATTGAATTGGATTTTATTTAATCTAATTTAGAGAGTCTTTTAACTTAATTTTTAGAAAATTTTTTATTCATGTCCTAGAAATGCATTTTTTTAACGTACTCGGGAGTCATCCAGATTAAAAAAGGCTCTAATTTTAAAAAGTCTGTAGTTTTGTTATGTCCAAATAGACCTGCTATAGTCCGTCCAAAGACCCCTCAGGGGGATACAACTATTGTATCTATGGGAATTAGCGCTCCCAGGGGGACTATGTGAGGGCCCGAGCTAAAGGTTAGGTAGGCTTTCTTTTTGTTTAAATAGAATAGTTTTTTGTTATGTTACGGACCATATTTTTCGGTTCACTGCTGTCCTGTTTTTCAGTACCTACTACTTTCATCTTCAACTTTTTCGTGTTTCATGAACTTCTTTCTTAGCCTTCTGTTTTTGTGCACCTTGTGCATAGATTCCGCGTTCCCTCAACTCCATCCTAATTGGTGCCTTCTTCCTTCTTCTCTTGAAACATCTTTGTCGTGGTTAAGGGAGGCTAAAACTTTCTTATATAATAACAATAAAGTCCGTTTAAAGATATGCAAGTTGCTGAAGCAGTTCAACTGTCTTGGGTTTCAGTATCCGGATGTGAAACCGTCATGGGTTCACATTCTCAACGATGTTGTACGAATGTAAACATTGCAGTAAAAATATTGTGTTTGTAAAATATGTAAGTAGATCAGAAGCTACATATTCACTACACTCTGAATGAATTAATCTGAATAGAACGTTACGATAGTCCTCAATGTTGGGTAATGACACCAAACGTCACATTGGGTCACATTAGGTAACGAAACCAAATAAGGAAATATATGCACTTATTCAATACAGAATAATTTTTTTTAATTATGTTACACGTCTTTGTCTCGTGTAAATCTCAATTTATTTAGATTAAAATTAGTAGCACTCATTCGTAAGGAAGTTGAATGAATGGGACTTGTTTTTATTTGTATCGGTTTATGTTTGCACAAGATGATGAAACACAGATCTGCGGTTTGTACCCTTGGTGTGTTGATTTATTTATATATTTGTTGCATTGTGTCCGCTTGTTCCGTCTCTCTGTGACACTTTTAACTAATGACCGTATCTGCGGTACGAGTTTCACCAGTGCACAAGTACAAGAATTTTTTAACGGCGGGTACCAAGGTAGAGGAAACAAGGTAGGTTCAAACCAGTCTTTTTTTCGTTGACGATGTGGTTTTGCTGACGTCAAGGCAACGAACCAATAGCAGCGCTCATATTGCATCTAGTAGCACTGCTACCCCCAAATCTAACTCCACTATTGGCCTAACGACATGACGTTTTGGTGACGACATAAAGTTTATTTGAAATAAAGCCTTCATTTTGGCTAGCCGAACATGAGGAGGTGTATCGTCTCCCATAGAAATAACCCTGCCTTGTTTCCTCAACCGTGGCGGGTACTATTGGGATGGATATATTTGTTTGTCATCCACGTCTGCAAGATTTATTTAAGGAAAATTTTGAATCCCGTCATTTTTGACAGGCCGTGTGCGCGAATTTCGGTATGCCCACTCGGTGTCTGTCGTTGCGTACGAATGAACTGAAACTGAATCCGTCCGTTGTCCACAAATGTGATTAGTGAGTTAACGCAGACTGTGCCTATTACTGGAGTCCATTACCATTAGTATCTTTGTACATATGAAATTGTAATCTTTGTCCTAGGAGTTATTTTTAATACCGCTTGTATGTGTATATGAAAGCTGTATTACATTACCTAGCAGTTACTGATGCTATTCCGTGTATATATGAAATTATACCCAATTCATAAGGAATACAAACTCACTGTATCACGATCTCCTGTACCTTATTGCTCCATAATTACGATTTTAATCGTCTTCTTATATACTATTAAAAATTGTACGTAAAATCTTCTTTCTTGCAGTTGCTTTCCAATTTCACGATGGAGGTAGCAGTTTTGAATTCGTTTAGATTTAGTGAAAGCTTTGCCAATACCAACTTATTTAAATACAGTCTACGTACAACTGGGATTCATTTTCCAAGCACCGGTAGTACTAGAGTCGATTGTATTTTCTATGTTAGGCCCCTCAAGAGGATACAACTATTGTATCTATGGGAATTGGCGCTCCCAGGGGGACTATGTGAGGGCCTGAGCTAAAGGTTAGGTAGGCTTCCTTTTTGTTGTAATAAAATTTGTTTTTGTTTTGTTACGGACCGTCTATTTTCGGTTCACTGCTGTCCTGTTTTTCAGCACCTACTACTTTCTTCTTCAACTATTTTCTTGTTTCATGAACTTCTTTCCTAGCTTACTGTTTCTGTGCACCTTGTGCATAGATTCCGCGTTCCCTCAACTCCATACTAAATGCTGCCTTCCTCTTTCCTCTCTTGGAACATCTTTGTCGTGGTCAAGGGAGGCTAAAACTTTCTTATATAATAATAATAATTTCTATGTTAGGTGTATGGGTGCTCTGTTTTGTGGTCTTTAGGTATTCTCATCTGACAGTTTTTTATTCATTCATATCTCATCTATTAATTTTCAGCCCATAAAACTGATATTTAACATGGCCACAGGGATGGAATGATGAGAGGTAAAAATGACAAAGGAGTGTATTGTCCAAAGGGAAAAAATGGCCAAAAAACTCGAAATGGCAAAGAGGTGAATAGGTAATTGAGGTTAAATAACCAAAAGGGGTGAAATGGCCAAAAAGGGGGAAATGGTCAAAAGGGGTATAATGGCCAAAAGGGGTGAAATCTCCGAAAAGGTTGAAATGGCAAAGAGGTGAAAAGGTCAAAGGGGTAAATGGCCGAAAAGGTGAAATAGCCAAAGGAGCAAAATGGCGATAGGGGAGAAATAGCCAAAGAGGTCAAAATGGCAAAGGAGGTAAATTGGTGTGAAGAGGCGAAATGGCCAGGGGTTGAAATTACGATTTCAAGGATACAGAGTTTAGGGTGGCGGGAGACAGGCGTAACCTCTCTGTCGTACTGCTGATGGCCAGGCAAATATCAACAATTTGGATTTGGGGCAGAAGAGTTATTATGGCTTATTTTGTCCCGAAAAATTAAAAAATGTAAAATGCCAAAGCCCTATATTTATCAATTTACTTTTTGAAAACTTCCTTTGGCTGTTCACGTTCCAAAATTGAAAAATACCGAAGGGTGCTATCTGTATACATATATAAATATTTTGAATTTTTGTGAATTCTGATTATGGAAATTTTTTGGGACACCCTGTACACTTATAATTTAAAAAAAAATGCGAAAAATAAAAAAAGTGGACAGAAACACGCGTTTGAAGATATAATTTTTCCAGTGGTGGAAGGGCGCCCTATCCATTTATTAATATCTTGTTATTTTGAAAATTTAGGTTATAAATGTTTTGGGGACACCCTGTAAATAGATAAAACATTTTCTGGAAAATCTTAATAATATGTAAAAGTGAAAAGAAACACGTTTGAAAGGATCATTTTTTCGGGGGACACCCTGTACATATATAAACGTTTTGCTATTTTTCAAAAATCTTTAAAGTAATTAAAAGTGGAAAGAAAGACGTATTTAGAGAGATCATGCAGGATAAAGAGGTCAGTTCTGAACTGCCCTCTCGGCAGCTTCCTCTCCAAGTGTATTGAGCACGGTCTCCATTGGGATATCTTCTTGAAGTTTCCAGGCGTTCTAAATCAATCTGATGCTGATTCCGTGTTTCACTTGTTTTTAATAGTAAAGAATGATAGGTTTACTTTAATGTTTATAGATAGCACAAATTTTACGTTTCATTTTCCAGATAGAAAAGAATATGAGGTTTACTTTGGTGTCGAGGGTTTTTTTTTTCGATCTGTTATACCTATTTCGTGTTTTTAGCTTTCAAATACTCACGAATAAAGGTATTTTCATTAATGTATATCTGTAATATTTATTTCGTGTTTCATTTTCCTTCAAATCTCCATGGATTTACGATTATTTTCATTATCAATTCATAAGTAAATTTTGCTATAGTTTCGTGTTACTAGCTTTATTTTTGAACTTCTAATTAAAAAAAGTATCCCGGCATTCAATTTTTATCGTAAAAATATGGCTGGCAAGTAGTGAATTTAGTTTTTTTAAACCAGGGCACTTTTTTAATATTGCACACAAAAATGTGCAATTATTCATGAAAATATGCAATTTAGTGTTCAAAAGCATACTTATCTTTGCGGTACATATGGACTCTTAATTCGCATTGAACTCCTAATTAGTAAGTTAAACATTAGTTTCAATATCCGTAGACTTAATTGACAATTATCCCTTTACGCCCAAGTGGACTGTACGGTCCTCTTTCAAAAATAACAATAATATATTATATTTTTTATTCAATTTGTTCACTATTGTGTCCTTTGAACTTCACTGCCGAGTGGCAGTTCCTTCCACATCTTGATAACAGTGACAACCTAATGCCAGTGTCGGTTTAGTGATAGTGGTTGTGATAACGGTAATATGAGTATAAAAATGTGGGCGTTAAAGGGTTACAGTCTATAATCGTATAATTAACGTTGAAATGCTTATTGGTGAGTAGGCATTCGTTTCAACATCCGTAAACAGGTATAGAAATGATTATGAAGCTCTACTTCACCTTTCTAAGTCAAGCTAATAATGAAGTGTAATTTGAGTCAAAATTTGAATGGGCATTAATGTTTTAAATCTAAAACATGCAAAAATTAACGACGTTCAAACACTGACTTGATGATGCTTTGTATAACAATGTGTGAGAAGCAAATTGATTTCTAAAATAATTTCGTTGAAATAATATTAGTTCAAATTTTTATTCCTCCTGGTGAAAAAAAAAATGCACGCAGCTGTTGTTAGGCATGTTACCCAAATTTTATAGCGTCCATTAAATGAAAAATATTTTCAAATCATCTGTTGTATACAGTACATTAAATAAGATACAAAAATTGTCAGGCTCGTTCTAGGCAAATATAAAAGGCACGCACATACTCGTAGTGCAATTTCCTTCTATTTATCAACTTCTTTGTGATTAATTTTTCGAATTATTCTCTACCCACAGTCGAAATATTTTTAATTGGAAGAAGAGTGCATTAACTTTAAAAAGCTTGATTTCTAATCAATACAAGCTATAAATGGATATTTTTGGTTTGTTGAGTGAACTATGCTGTATTCTTGGGGAAAATTATAGTACCATTAAATTCGTTTAAAGTTTACCTTCACACCTGCCGTTAATCTGAGGCTTTTTAAGTTCGTGTATCACATTTTTAAGATTTACAGTTGCACTTAGTTGAGTTTCTTAGGTCATAATATACAATTTACTTAAAAACAATTTTATTATTTTGTGCCTAATAGATCATAAACCGGACACCCAAGACTCGACTTCCGACTTATCGATTTTGATGTCAACAAAGCGAACGGCGTGGCCCTTAGCACAAGAAAAATGGTCTCTTCTGGTATGAAATATGTAAAAATTTATTAGCCGAGTTCATTTTCTGAATCTTTGCCCTAGTTTCTTAATCGATGTTGAAGACATTGTCTAAGTCTACGGGCTTTACCCTTCGTATACGAAGCTAACAGCAAGCAACTAGATGGCCGTCATGTACATATAGGACTACGATTGACTCCGTGACAGCACCATGTTGTAGTCAGTAAATATTTGAAAACAACTATTACCAAAATATACAAATATATTTATATTATGCTTAAAAGCTGCATATACTCTCAAATACATTGTTGAAACTGGGCTCTTCATATTTTTCAGAAAGCGTTTTAACTTACGTTGAGAATTTTTTGGGCCAAGCAGTTAAACTTCTGAATAATATTTGGTATAAAATGGATTTATATTTATATTAAAAATGATTTGAATTTAAAGCATTTAGTACCTATAGCTTTTGTGTTTACATATCTTTTTTAATTTAATTTTTTGCCAAATTATTTCATCCATTATCCATTTACTTTGATTTTACAGAAATCTCAGTCAGTGATTTCAACAGTTTTGGTAACTTTGGTCAGTATGGAGTGTAAGCCTTACACGGAAATTAAAAATTCCGTTCCAAAGAATCACTAAAGAAACCCATTTAAAGATGTTTTACAAGAATGACATTCTGCTCACTGATGCATTATTTTTGAGTTATTCAACTTTGAAATTTCTGTCTTCCATAGCAGTTGCGTTGCGCGCTTGAGCCGTTTGGATACGCTTGGGTACTTTGTAATTTATTATTTGCCCACGCTGAAGAGCCTGATCCCACTTCTAGGATGTTTTTGTTAAAAAAACAATAAAGGTTATAAATACTAAATATAATAAAAATACTTAATTAGTGATTGTAGGAAATTGAAGTAGTTTATTACTAGCTAGCCTAGTGGTGATGGCAACAAATTACGCTCATGGTGGCAAGTTCGGGACTAACGTGGCATTTGTGTCTGGGTAGTTCACAGTTTATGTTAATCACAATTTATCTTAATTAAATTGAAATTAAATTAAAGCAACTCCAATTGGAAAGTAAAATTTGCCTGTAGGCTAGTTAAAAATAAATTTTTGTTTTATATTTCAAATAAAAATTTGTACAAAAATTGACAAGTCATTTGATGTCTGTGTGAAGCCTATAGAGTAATAGAAAGCATAATGATATAATTTTCTGTTGTAATTAGAGCTAGCACAATAAAACATGTTTTATTGTGCTGAGCTGAAATTAAAATGAATTCTAAAGTATGTTTTATTGTGCTGAGTAGAGATTAAGTCATATTAAATTTTTGGAAGACATTGAATTATAAAGCAAATCACCGAATGCTCAAATGAGTTTATATTAAATGAAAAATCCATTCTTTGTCAGGAAAACTTCCTGGGAGTTGTTGCATGTTTTCAGTGCAGCTTCATTTATGCATTCTTCTTTTTGGAGGACAACAGCTGTAAGTTCTTGTTTTGAATTATAGATTTTGAAACTTACTTAAGCATGTATTAAGCCACAAAATAACATATTTAGAAGATTCCATCAGCTATAATTTCTGGATTTTAAAAATTTCAGCAAGCTAAGGAATCTAATATGCAAAAGTCTTCTACCCCTTTGAGTTTTATTATTATGTATAATGTTTCAATGCCAAAGATGCTACACAGGCGTTTCATTAGTGCATTTAAAAAGTGGAAATTTTTTAAAATGTGTTTTTCAAGTTTGATTTTTCGGTCAATGTAAAGTTTAATGCAACCACGGAAAATAATAATTCGGATCCAAAAAATCACTAAAGGAACACATTTAAAAATGTTTTACAAGAATGACATTGTGCTCGCTGATGCTTTCTTTTCGAATTATTGAACTTTGAGGTTGGCCTTCCCGCGCCAAAGGAAGCGAGCGTAATTTAATTAAAAACGGAAGCTAACCCCCTTTTAAAAACGTAAAGAGGTTGGGTCGTGAGGGGGAGGCACAGTTCTTCTAGTGAAAATTATAAATAAAGCTTCTAACCCACCCATTAGGGTTACAACCGCAATCTTGTTTACATCGGGTCTAACATGGCGACCACCATGGGCACCGCCATCTTGGACCCGATGTCAACAAGATTGCGGTCGTCACCCTAATGGGTGGGTTAGAAGCTTTATTTATAATTTTCACTAGAAGAACTTTGCCTCCCCCTCACGACCCAACCTCTTTACGTTTGTAATAGCTTCCGTTATTAATTAAATTCCGTTTCACGCGCTCGCTTACTTTGGCGCCAAGGTCAACTTCAAAGTTTAATTATTCGAAAATAACGCATCAGCGAGCAGAATGTCATTCATGTAAAACGTTCTTAAATGGGTTCCTATAGTGATTTCTAAGATCGGAATTCTTATTTTCCGTGGTTGCATTAAACTTCACATTGATCGATTTTTCACCCATGTGTGCAACTGTGATGGTCCACTTTAATTATTGCTCTTTAAAATTTCTAATCCATTGCTTGTTTCTTTCAGAAGAAGAGAAAGAAGAGGCTACTGATGATGGAGGTAACTATACTACCATAGCTACAAAATAATAACCATAACTACAATATAATACCATAGGTATATTACAATGCCTTAGCAAGCATTTGAGTAGGCAGTCAATCTCTTGGTTTACATGTACAACTATTCATAATGAATAATTTTAAAAATTTATTTGCCCTATTTTAATTTATAATCTCCAATGTTATTGATCTTTTTTCGAATATTGGCCAAGCAGCCGAATTATCAAGGTACATGTGAAATCCAATTTGATGAAAAAAATTCCGTGCATATATGTTTAAGTTGAAATACGCTTTTTTCATTAGAACCATAGCTACCTACCAAACTTTTTGTCTAATGTAGGAAGCTTTTCAAGTTATAAACAGCTGAAATTCATGGTCAACACACGTTTCTATTTTATTTATTATTGAGGAAATAACGAACAATTTACCAATGATTAAGAAAACAAGCCAATAAAGACTCCATTTGCTCTTTAACTTGCACTAATAACCAAGGCCTCCTCAACTGACAAGCTGTAATTGAGGTTTTTATTTTAATTTTATACTGTTTTCTTCATTTTGTCTTGTTCTGGCTGAAGGTATGTTTTTTTCTGTCAGTACAAGTTTACCTAATCTATTTATTGTTGACAACACATGCAGTTCCACCCTAAACTAGTGCAAACAGACTGCTTTCCCACACATTTTCCTCAAAAGAGGTTTGGGTACAAATGAATACTATATATATTTTAAAAATTTAACAATCATTTATTCACTAACATTTGTGGGATTTGAGTAGATTTTCTGTTTGAATTTTTTTATATGCGTACCCTCAATTTCTTTGTTTAATTGTAAGGTTGCTGCAAATTAATCCCTATGTTGATGTTGGTCCAAGTGTTCATCATACGTTAATCCTTATCCAGCTGTAAAGGATGTGTTAATGCTGATTTATATGTAAAGAGTTTTAATGCTGATCCACCTGTATAATATGCAATAATGCTGGTCCCCTTGTTCAGTGTATGTCAATGCTTATCCACATGTAAAGAGAGTGTGAATGCTGATCTACCTGTATAATGTGTGTTGATGTTTATCCAACCGTAACGGGTGCGTTTATGCTGATTTTTGTGTAAGGCTGATTCACTTGTGCACTGTTTCATGTTCATATATTTGCAAAGCTTGTATTGAGTTTCACTCCCCCAACTCCAGGAGAGACGGAAGTGGTGCTGGACTTGTCCGGCCGTAAACTCACAAAGCTGGAGAAGGCTCCCAGCAACCGTGCCTTTGCTACAGCACTCGTGCTTGATGACAACTGCCTGCAGAACCTCACCAACCTTGACAGTTATGGCGAGCTGCAGAGAGTGAGTTTTTTTTTTGAGAACCTGGACAGCTATAGCGAGCTGCAGAGATTGAGTTCTTGATTGATTTACAGCAATTTTTATCTTGCTTGAACCATTTTTATCTGTGGACTTCTTGATCTTTTGAGAACCTGGATAGCAATGGTGAGCTGCGAAGAGCGTAAGGTCTTCATTGGTTGATGACGATGTTTGATTTGGTTGAGGCATTTTATTGCTGATAGCTCTATCTTTCCTATCTAGCTATCTAGCTGCAGGTAATGCTGAGCAACATATGCACTCGTTTCACCATTTTCACTCCACTTGTGTACAAATCAGTTACTGAGTAACATAAGCATTTGTTACACCATTTTCACTCCACACTGTTACAAATCAGTTGCTGAGCAACATACACTCTTGTTGCACCATTTTCACTCACTGTTACAACTCAGTTGCTGAGTAACATAAACACATGTTACACCATTTTCACTCCATGCTGTTACAACTCAGTTGCTGAGCAACATACACTCTTGTTGCACCATTTTCACTCACTGTTACAACTCAGTTGCTGAGTAACATAAACACATGTTACATCATTTTCACTCCACACTGTTACAAATCAGTGCTGAGTAACACACACACTCATTGTACCATTTTCTCTCTAGACTGTTACAACTCAGTTGCTGCACAACATACACACTTGTTACACCATTTTTATTCCACTGTGTTACAACTGGACTGTTACACCACAGACATTGCTGCTCAACATGCACACTTGTTGCTCCATTTTCACTCCACCGTGTTACAACCGGACTGTTGCACTGTAGATATCGCTAAGCAACTTACATGCATGTTACACCATTTTCACTCCACCGTGTTACAACCGGACTGTTGCACCGCAGATATCGCTGAGCAACAACAAGGTGGTGCGCATGTACTGGTTTGCCAGGATGTACTCCCTACGCATCCTCAACCTCCCCGGCAACAACATCGTCACCGTCGAGGGTCTCAAGGAGCTCCAGCATTTGGTGCACCTCAATCTCGCCGCCAACAGCATCAAGGTAGCTGCTTGCCTGTGGTGCTCTGATGTGTGCATGCTGTGTATGTGTGCTGTGATGGTTCTTAAAATGAAAATGTTGATGTCTGAGTGTGAAGCACGTTTGTTTGTTTGTGTGTGTGTTGTGATGGTTCTTAAAATGAAAATGTTGATGTCTGAGTGTGAAGCACGTTTGTTTGTTTGTGTGTGTGTTGTGATGGTTCTTGAAATGAAAATGTTGATGCCGGAGTGGGAAGCACGTTTGAAGGTTTGTGTGTGTGTGTATTGTGATGCTTCTTGAAATGAAAGTGGTAATGACTGAGTGTGAAGCGTGTTTTTTGTGTGTGTGTTGTGATGCTTCTTGAAATGAAAGAAGTGATGACTGAGTGTGAAGCGTGTTTTTGTGTGTGTGTGTTGTGATGCTTCTTGAAATGAAAGTGGTAATGACTGAGTGTGAAGCGTGTTTTTTTGTGGGTGTGTTGTGATGCTTCTTGAAATGAAAGTAGTGATGACTGAGTGTGAAGCGTGTTTTTTGTGTGTGTGTTGTGATGCTTCTTGAAATGAAAGTAGTGATGACTGAGTGTGAAGCGTGTTTTTTGTGTGTGTGTTGTGATGCTTCTTGAAATGAAAGTGGTAATGACTGAGTGTGAAGCGTGTTTTTTTGTGGGTGTGTTGTGATGCTTCTTGAAATGAAAGTAGTGATGACTGAGTGTGAAGCGTGTTTTTTGTGTGTGTGTTGTGATGCTTCTTGGAATGAAAGTAGTGATGACTGAGTGTGAAGCGTGTTTTTTGTGTGTGTGTTGTGATGCTTCTTGAAATGAAAGTGGTAATGACTGAGTGTGAAGCGTGTTTTTTGTGTGTGTGTTGTGATGCTTCTTGAAATGAAAGTAGTGATGACTGAGTGTGAAGCGTGTTTTTTGTGTGTGTGTTGTGATGCTTCTTGAAATGAAAGTGGTAATGACTGAGTGTGAAGCGTGTTTTTTTGTGGGTGTGTTGTGATGCTTCTTGAAATGAAAGTAGTGATGACTGAGTGTGAAGCGTGTTTTTTGTGTGTGTGTTGTGATGCTTCTTGAAATGAAAGTAGTGATGACTGAGTGTGAAGCGTGTTTTTTGTGTGTGTGTTGTGATGCTTCTTGAAATGAAAGTGGTAATGACTGAGTGTGAAGCGTGTTTTTTTGTGGGTGTGTTGTGATGCTTCTTGAAATGAAAGTAGTGATGACTGAGTGTGAAGCGTGTTTTTTGTGTGTGTGTTGTGATGCTTCTTGGAATGAAAGTAGTGATGACTGAGTGTGAAGCGTGTTTTTTGTGTGTGTGTTGTGATGCTTCTTGAAATGAAAGTGGTAATGACTGAGTGTGAAGCGTGTTTTTTGTGTGTGTGTTGTGATGCTTCTTGAAATGAAAGTAGTGATGACTGAGTGTGAAGCGTGTTTTTTGTGTGTGTGTTGTGATGCTTCTTGAAATGAAAGTGGTAATGACTGAGTGTGAAGCGTGTTTTTTTGTGGGTGTGTTGTGATGCTTCTTGAAATGAAAGTAGTGATGACTGAGTGTGAAGCGTGTTTTTTGTGTGTGTGTTGTGATGCTTCTTGAAATGAAAGTAGTGATGACTGAGTGTGAAGCGTGTTTTTTGTGTGTGTGTTGTGATGCTTCTTGAAATGAAAGTAGTGATGACTGAGTGTGAAGCGTGTTTTTTGTGGGTGTGTTGTGATGCTTCTTGAAATGAAAGTAGTGATGACTGAGTGTGAAGCGTGTTTTTTGTGGGTGTGTTGTGATGCTTCTTGAAATGAAAGTAGTGATGACTGAGTGTGAAGCGTGTTTTTTGTGTGTGTGTCCTGTGATGCTTCTTGAAATGAAAGTAGTGATGACTGAGTGTGAAGCGTATTTTTTGTGGGTGTGTTGTGATGCTTCTTGAAATGAAAGTAGTGATGACTGAGTGTGAAGCGTGTTTTTTTGTGGGTGTCTTGTGATGCTTCTTGAAATGAAAGTAGTGATGACTGAGTGTGAAGCGTGTTTTTTGTGGGTGTCTTGTGATGCTTCTTGAAATGAAAGTAGTGATGACTGAGTGTGAAGCGTGTTTTTTGTGGGTGTCTTGTGATGCTTCTTGAAATGAAAGTAGTGATGACTGAGTGTGAAGCGTGTTTTTTTGTGGGTGTGTTGTGATGCTTCTTGAAATGAAAGTAGTGATGACTGAGTGTGATGCGTGTTTTTTGTGTGTGTGTTGTGATGCTTCTTGAAATGAAAGTAGTGATGACTGAGTGTGAAGCGTGTTTTTTGTGTGTGTGTTGTGATGCTTCTTGAAATGAAAGTGGTAATGACTGAGTGTGAAGCGTGTTTTTTTGTGGGTGTGTTGTGATGCTTCTTGAAATGAAAGTAGTGATGACTGAGTGTGAAGCGTGTTTTTTTGTGGGTGTGTTGTGATGCTTCTTGAAATGAAAGTGGTAATGACTGAGTGTGAAGCGTGTTTTTTGTGGGTGTGTTGTGATGCTTCTTGAAATGAAAGTGGTAATGACTGAGTGTGAAGCGTGTTTTTTGTGTGTGTGTTGTGATGCTTCTTGAAATGAAAGTGGTAATGACTGAGTGTGAAGCGTGTTTTTTGTGTGTGTGTTGTGATGCTTCTTGAAATGAAAGTGGTAATGACTGAGTGTGAAGCGTGTTTTTTGTGGGTGTCTTGTGATGCTTCTTGAAATGAAAGTGGTAATGACTGAGTGTGAAGCGTGTTTTTTGTGTGTGTGTTGTGATGCTTCTTGAAATGAAAGTGGTAATGACTGAGTGTGAAGCGTGTTTTTTGTGTGTGTGTTGTGATGCTTCTTGAAATGAAAGTGGTAATGACTGAGTGTGAAGCGTGTTTTTTGTGGGTGTGTTGTGATGCTTCTTGAAATGAAAGTGGTAATGACTGAGTGTGAAGCGTGTTTTTTGTGTGTGTGTTGTGATGCTTCTTGAAATGAAAGTGGTAATGACTGAGTGTGAAGCGTGTTTTTTGTGGGTGTCTTGTGATGCTTCTTGAAATGAAAGTGCTGATGCGCGAGTGTGATGCGTGTTTTTGTGTGAAGAGTGTGTGCATTGTGAGTGTATGTAGTGTGGGTGTGTTTGTAAAGTGTGATGACGAGGGTGGGATTCTTGTTATTGTTCTACTACGTCCACTCAGTTGCCTGTGCATGAATGTTCCTGACTGCGGGTGTATTAATGTGTATTTTCTAACAATTTGTGTTTTTTCTGTCACTTTTACATTATTGACAATTTGACTTTTTCTGCCAATTTAACTTGTATGCTGAGTTAACTTTTTATGCCCATTTTACTTTGTGTGCCCATTTTACTTTGTGTGCCCATTTTACTTTGTGTGCCCATTTTACTCTGTGTGCCCATTTTACTCTGTGTGCCCATTTTACTCTGTGTGCCCATTTTACTTTGTGTGCCCATTTTACTTTGTGTGCCCATTTTACTTTGTGTGCCCATTTTACTGTGTGCCCATTTTACTCTGTGTGCCCATTTTACTCTGTGTGCCCATTTTACTTTGTGTGCCCATTTTACTTTGTGTGCCCATTTTACTCTGTGTGCCCATTTTACTCTGTGTGCCCATTTTAATCTGTGTGCCCATTTTACTTTGTGTGCCCATTTTACTCTGTGTGCCCATTTTACTTTGTGTGCCCATTTTACTCTGTGTGCCCATTTTACTGTGTGCCCATTTTACTCTGTGTGCCCATTTTACTCTGTGTGCCCATTTTATTCTGTGTGCCCATTTTACTCTGTGTGCCCATTTTACTCTGTGTGCCCATTTTACTCTGTGTGCCCATTTTACTCTGTGTGCCCATTTTACTCTGTGTGCCCATTTTACTTTGTGTGCCCATTTTACTTTGTGTGCCCATTTTACTCTGTGTGCCCATTTTACTCTGTGTGCCCATTTTACTCTGTGTGCCCATTTTACTCTGTGTGCCCATTTTACTCTGTGTGCCCATTTTACTCTGTGTGCCCATTTTACTCTGTGTGCCCATTTTACTTTGTGTGCCCATTTTACTCTGTGTGCCCATTTTACTTTGTGTGCCCATTTTACTCTGTGTGCCCATTTTACTTTGTGTGCCCATTTTACTCTGTGTGCCCATTTTACTCTGTGTGCACATTTTACTCTGTGTGCCCATTTTACTCTGTGTGCCCATTTTACTCTGTGTGCCCATTTTACTCTGTGTGCCCATTTTACTCTGTGTGCCCATTTTACTCTGTGTGCCCATTTTACTTTGTGTGCCCGTTTTACTTTGTGTGCCCATTTTACTCTGTGTGCCCATTTTACTTTGTGTGCCCATTTTACTTTGTGTGCCCATTTTACTCTGTGTGCCCATTTTACTCTGTGTGCCCATTTTACTCTGTGTGCCCATTTTACTGTGTGCCCATTTTACTCTGTGTGCCCATTTTACTCTGTGTGCCCATTTTACTCTGTGTGCCCATTTTACTCTGTGTGCCCATTTTACTCTGCCCATTTTACTCTGTATGCCCATTTTACTCTGTGTGCCCATTTTACTTTGTGTGCCCATTTTACTCTGTGTGCCCATTTTACTCTGTGTGCCCATTTTACTCTGTGTGCCCATTTTACTCTGTGTGCCCATTTTACTTTGTATGCCCATTTTACTTTGTATGCCCATTTTACTTTGTGTGACCATTTTACTTCTATCAATGGTGATTTTATGCCAATTTGGCTTGTTTTACCTGTAGGGTTTTTTTTGCCAATGGTACTTGTCTGTCAAATTTCCTTTCATTGTTATGGTATTCATTTTGTGCATCTTATTGTCTATTTTGTTTATCGTTCAATTTAGCTATTGCCCATTGTACCTATCATGCCTGTTCGACGTGCCACTACTTCCTTGGTAATTCCAATGTCCTATTTATATTAATTCTTCAGGGTACTTTACTTCTGACGCAATTTTACTTTTTAAGACAATTTCACATTTCAGGCAATTTGACTTTTTCAGGTAATTTTATTCTTTCAGGGAATTTTATTCTTTCAGGGAATTTTATTCTTTCAGGCAATTTTACTTCTTAAGACAATTTTATTTTTTCAGGTAATTTTATTCTTTCAGGCAATTTTATTCTTTCAGGCAATTTTATTCTTTCAGGCAATTTTATTCTTTCAGGCAATTTTATTCATTCAGGCAATTTTATTCTTTCAGGCAATCTTATTCTTTCAGGCAATTTTATTCTTTCAGGCAATTTTATTCTTTCAGGCAATTTTATTCTTTCAGGCAATTTTATTCTTTCAGGCAATTTTATTCTTTCAGGCAATTTTATTCTTTCAGGCAATTTTATTCTTTCAGGCAATTATATTCTTTCAGGCAATTTTATTCTTTCAGGCAATTTTATTCTTTCAGGCAATTTTATTCTTTCAGGCAATTTTATTCTTTGAGGCAATTTTATTCCTTCAGGCAATTTTATTCTTTGAGGCAATTTTATTCCTTCAGGCAATTTTATTCTTTGAGGCAATTTTATTCCTTCAGGCAATTTTATTCCTTCAGGCAATTTTATTCCTTCAGGCAATTTTATTCCTTCAGGCAATTTTATTCCTTCAGGCAATTTTATTCCTTCAGGCAATTTTATTCCTTCAGGCAATTTTATTCCTTCAGGCAATTTTATTCCTTCAGGCAATTTTATTCCTTCAGGCAATTTTATTCCTTCAGGCAATTTTATTCCTTCAGGCAATTTTATTCCTTCAGGCAATTTTATTCCTTCAGGCAATTTTATTCCTTCAGGCAATTTTATTCCTTCAGGCAATTTTATTCCTTCAGGCAATTTTATTCCTTCAGGCAATTTTATTCCTTCAGGCAATTTTATTCCTTCAGGCAATTTTATTCCTTCAGGCAATTTTATTCCTTCAGGCAATTTTATTCCTTCAGGCAATTTTATTCTTTCAGGCAATTTTATTCTTTCAGGCAATTTTATTCTTTCAGGCAATTTTACTATTTTATGCAATTTTACTTACCAGGAAATTTTATTTTCTCAGGAAATTTCGCTTTTTCAGGCAATAATGCTTTTTCAGGTAATTTTATTTCTTCAGGAAATTTTATTTCTTCAGGAAATTTTATTTCTTCAGGAAATTTTATTTCTTCAGGAAATTTTATTTCTTCAGGAAATTTTATTTCTTCAGGAAATTTTATTTCTTCAGGAAATTTTATTTCTTCAGGAAATTTTATTTCTTCAGGAAATTTTGCTTTCAGGAAATTTTACTTTCAGGAAATTTTACTTTCAGGAAATTTTACTTTCAGGAAATTTTACTTTCAGGAAATTTTACTTTCAGGAAATTTTACTTTCAGGAAATTTTACTTTTTGAAGAAATTTTGATTTTTTCTGGAAGTCCTACTTTTCCGGAAGTTTTACTTTTCAGTTAATTCTACTGCTCAGTCATTATCACTACTAAATATTTTACTTCGTCTGGTAACTTAATTTTCAAAGCTCACCAAGTTTCATCTTTTTGGCCTTGCAAAATTCTTGAGTTCTACTTTTTCACTTGCTTTGCCCACTTTTTGCAGATCCTTGCGGTCTTAACTCGTTGGTGCACTGTCTGTCGATGCCTGTTGTTTGTTTGTGTTGTTGTATTTGTAAGTATTGTGTAGATGTGTTGGTTTGTGTTCTGTGTTCTTGTTTGAAGGGTTGTGTTGTGTTTCGTTTGTGTGCTTGAAAGGCTGTGTTGTTGCATTGATTAATGTTCTTGTGTTGTTTATAGAAAGGTTGTGTTGTTGCATGTTTGTGTGTTTGTTGAAGGGTTGTGCTGGACTCTACCTTCCTAAGTTGCTGTGTGCTGTATTGTGGTGATCTTATTATTCTTCTGTCAGCATGTGTGTGCAAGCTAAAGTGCCCACAGGCTGTGTGTGTACAGCTACTGGGTGTACAGGGGCCATGTGTACATGGTATCATTTATAGTCTTAGGCTTTTACAGTCTTGGATTCTTGCAAGCTAATATTGTTACAGGCTAATATTTTCCCACAAATAATTTACAGGTTATTTTTTATAGGTTAATATTTTTACCGGGTAATATTTCTACCGGGTAATATTTTTACCGGGTAATATTTTTACCGGGTAATATTTTTACCGGGTAATATTTTTACCGGGTAATATCTTTACAGGTTAATATCTTTACAGGTTAATATTTTTACCGGGTAATATTTTTAAAGGTTAATATTTTTAAAGGGTAATATTTTTAAAGGTTAATATTTTTAAAGGGTAATATTTTTACATGTTAATATTTTTACGGGTTGATATTTTTACGGGTTGATATTTTTACGGGTTGATATTTTTACGGGTTGATATTTTTACGGGTTGATATTTTTACGGGTTGATATTTTTACGGGTTGATATTTTTACGGGTTGATATTTTTACGGGTTGATATTTTTACGGGTTGATATTTTTACGGGTTGATATTTTTACGGGTTGATATTTTTACGGGTTGATATTTTTACGGGTTGATATTTTTACGGGTTGATATTTTTACGGGTTAATATTTTTACGGGTTAATATTTTTACGGGTTTATATTTTTACGGGTTTATATTTTTACGGGTTTATATTTTTACGGGTTTATATTTTTACGGGTTTATATTTTTACGGGTTTATATTCTTACGGGTTTATATTCTTACGGGTTAATATTTTGCAGGTTGATATTTTGCAGGTTGATATTTTGCAGGTTGATATTTTGCAGGTTGATATTTTGCAGGTTGATATTTTGCAGGTTGATATTTTGCAGGTTGATATTTTGCAGGTTGATATTTTGCAGGTTGATATTTTGCAGGTTGATATTTTGCAGGTTGATATTTTGCAGGTTGATATTTTGCAGGTTGATATTTTGCAGGTTGATATTTTGCAGGTTGATATTTTGCAGGTTGATATTTTGCAGGTTGATATTTTGCAGGTTGATATTTTGCAGGTTGATATTTTGCAGGTTGATATTTTGCAGGTTAATATTTTGCAGGTTAATATTTTGCAGGTTAATATTTTGCAGGTTAATATTTTGCAGGTTAATATTTTGCAGGGTAATATTTTGCAGGGTAATATTTTGCAGGGTAATATTTTGCAGGGTAATATTTTGCAGGGTAATATTTTGCAGGGTAATATTTTGCAGGGTAATATTTTGCAGGGTAATATTTTGCAGGGTAATATTTTGCAGGGTAATATTTTGCAGGGTAATATTTTGCAGGTTAATATTTTGCAGGTTAATATTTTGCAGGTTAATATTTTGCAGGTTAATATTTTGCAGGTTAATATTTTGCAGGTTAATATTTTGCAGGTTAATATTTTGCAGGTTAATATTTTGCAGGTTAATATTTTGCAGGTTAATATTTTGCAGGTTAATATTTTGCAGGTTAATATTTTGCAGGTTAATATCTTGCAGGTTAATATCTTGCAGGTTAATATCTTGCAGGTTAATATCTTGCAGGTTAATATCTTACAGGTTAATATCTTACAGGTTAATGATGTTCATGTTAAATTGTTTATAGGGTAAATACATTTTAAGTTGTACAGTATTAATTGTAGTTTGCTAGATTAACTTATACAGTTTCTATCACTGCTGATACAAATGATAACTGATATAAACCAAAGCTAATACACACAAATGCAAGTATGTAAAAATGCTAATACTAACAAAAGCCATAATTTTGGGAAGCTGGTTTGTGTATAATATATTGCACAATAAAGCTAATGCATGTTAAACGTAACATGAGTTACTGAACTGGAAATCTACCAATAACCATAAGCCATAATGATAATCATAATTCATATTCAGAATACACAATGATAATCAAAATTCATAATCCTTATTCATAATACAACATGGTAATCATGATAATCATAATAATCTCAATAATCTCAATCATAATAATGACGATGACATGCAATCGTGTGACGTGTTTGGCTTGCGTGCAGACCATGGAGGGCATCACGCACTGCCACAAGCTGCAGCACCTCAACCTCTCCGGCAACTGCATCTCTGCCATCTCGGACCTCACCTCCCTGCGTAACCTCAGGGTCAGTTGACTGATGTCTTGACTGTTGACTTTGTGGCAACTTCAGGGTCAGTTGATGGGCCTCCTCTCTGTTCTGGCAACCTCTGGGGCAGCTTACAACTGTTTTGACGTTGTGGCAACCTCAGTCATTGACAGACGTCTTAAATGTTGATTTTGTGGCAACCTCGGGGGCAGTTGACGGCTGTCTTAAATGTTAGCATTGTTGCAAGCTCAGGGTGAGTTGCCAGCCGCCCTGAATATTGACGTTGTGGCAATCTCAGCGTCATTTGACAGCTCTCCTTTTTCTGGAATGTTGACATTTGCCAGCCCTACTGTTTCTGGACTGTTGACCATCATTTGAGTATCTCCTTGGACCAGGGCTTCAAGCAGGCAAGGTTGTGCTGCAGTACAGCTGTGTACAGTACAGCTGCTGTGTCAACTGCTGTCAATTTGCTGTTAACCGAGTTCATTCGTTGACTTGGCTGTGATAGGTTCTTCTGTCAACTTGGTTATGTCATTTTTTGAGCAATTATCGATTAAATTTTCTTTCCTTGGAGTCAAATGATTTCGATCTTAAAAACAGATTCTTGGTCATGTCATTTTTTGAGCAATTCTCGATTAAATTTTCTTTACTTGGAGTCAAATGATTTCGATCTTAAATACAGATTCATGATAGCAATATTGGTATTAGAACTTTTACTGCCAACTGTGTCACTCTAACTTTTCAAGTTGTTTGCAAACTCGCGTCCTGGTTTTGTGTACATAACTGCCACTGCTTGGTTCAACTTGATATGTTAAGGACCACCTATTTTTGGTTCACTGCTGTCCTGTTTTTCAGTACCTACTATTTTCTTCTTCAACTTTGATCTTGTTTCATGAACTTCTTCTTCAACTTACTTATGCACCTTGTGCATAGATACCGCGTTTCCTCAACTCTATTCCGAATGGTGCCTTCCTTCTTCCTCGCTTTGGATCGCATTTGTTGGGGATAGGGAGGCTTAAACTAACTAATAATCTAATCTAATCTAATCTGGTTCAACCTGATGAATAATTCTGAGCGTTCCAGAATTTTTTTTTTCATACTGCTCACTGTGAGAAGTTGTTGCTCTTGCAAAACTTGTGTGCAACCTCTTTTTTTATTGGCTACTTTCATACCATGGGAGCTCTTCATGACGCCGGTTTCTTCACTCACAGTCATATTAACACTTTGCCTGCGACTACTAAGTATTAAGTTCAACACCAAACTTAAATTTAATGACTATTGTAGTAAGCTATTGGGAAAATACCAAACATAAACTGGATCTTGCGTTATTTAGCTTTGATTAAATATTTAGAAAATTGAATTTGCGACTACTGGTCGGTCAGCAGCATTATGAAAATTACCTACGTGTACCACCGGTGGCACACGTCTCGGTCGAAGTGTTAAGCAGCATCTCAATGACGTTATCTTGTAGAGTGGGTAATCTCGCGCCTGGATGTATTTAGTTGGGTCTTTTTTCTCTCTTCGTTGTGTTTAAATTACTTTTTAAATGATTCAGGTCCATGTTACTAGTGTTTTTTTTTGTGCTTGTAATGATACATATTTAATCTGTAATGTAGACTTCAGCTCACGATGTTCCACACAAGATGTGGAGTGTGCCTTTACTCACTCTCTTACATAGTCGTTGTGGAAAAATTCACTGAAACTAATTGATTTTTAAATTTAAATTAGTTAATTTCTAGTAAAATTTAGTTAAAGTTAAATTTTTGAAGGATTTTTACTTTCTCAGGCAGTTTTACTTTTTCAGTTTTTCTTTTTAAGGCAGTTTTACATTTTCAAGCAGTTTTACATTTTCAGGCAGTTTAACTTTCTCGGGCAGTTTTACTTTCTCGGGCAGTTTTACTTTCTTGGGCAGTTTTACTTTCTCGGGCAGTTTTACATTTTCAGGCAGTTTTACTTTCACGGGCAGTTTTACTTTCTCGGGCAGTTTTACTTTCTCGGGCAGTTTTACATTTTCAGGCAGTTTTACTTTCTCAGGCAGTTTTACATTTTCAGGCAGTTTTACTTTCTCAGGCAGTTTTACTTTCTCAGTTTTTCTTTTTAACCCCTTCCCCGGCAAAGACGAGTGTGCACGTTTTCACAAAATGTTTGTTTTTCAACCGTCAACGAGTATACTCGTGTAAAGCTTTACATTAAAAAACCAGCTCCATACGTATATACTCGTCGATTTTAGGCCTGTGAAAGCCATTCTACGTGTGAAACGAGTATTCTCGTCAAATCGTACCCCTGGCACAGGCTATAAGGTAGAGCTGTGGGATTTCAAGGACATTGTTACTAGACTTGCTCTGACAGCCATTGTTGTTGGATGGGTGTTGTTTGCATCCACATTTGCATTCATTTTGAAAAGTACCATTCTAAATAATTTCATCTAGAAACTTTCTGAGGAAATACTATTCTGGAAATAAAATTCATTTGTTTTGTTTTTTTTGCTAACAACTTACAGTTTTCAATTGATTTTGTTCATAATGCAATGCCGGAAAAAGGAATTTAATTTATTATGCATATTATAATTACTGCTAGATATTTGTGGCAATTGTAATAAAAATTAAAAATTTAATTGGTTTTCATTTCTCTTTACATTTGGTAATTAAATAAAATATGGTTTATAGGTAAACGAGTTGACTCGTTTTTGCCGACAAAGGTATTTTTAAAATAAAAAGTTAACCACAAAATTGGGAAGAAAATATAATTACAAACTGTTTTCATAACCAGCATCAAAAATACTAAATAGAACCAAAATATAAAAATTAGGCTGAAAAAGAAACGTTTTAAAGAAAAAATTGTTGGGGAAGGGGTTAAGGCAGTTTTACATTTTCAAGCAGTTTTTCTTTTTAAGGCAGTTTTACATTTTCAGGCAGTTTTTCTTTTTAAGGCAGTTTTACATTTTCAGGCAGTTTTTCTTTTTAAGGCAGTTTTACATTTTCAGGCAGTTTTTCTTTTTAAGGCAGTTTTACATTTTCAGGCAGTTTTTCTTCTTAAGGCAGTTTTACATTTTCAGGCAGTTTCACTTTTTCTGAGTTTTTCTTTTTCAAGGAGTTATCATGTACAAGCTTTCATGTTCTCAATGGAAAATAAACTCCGTCAATTATGTGTCTCCTATCTGCATGTTTACTGATCAAATTTCCAATAGGTCGGTTCTTAGGGAATTTCACGTGCATGAAGAAAAGGCGAACCAATCTTGAAATTTATACCTGTCATGTAAAATCTTATATTCATGCTCCACAAAATGTTACAGCTTCCACTGAACAGTCAGGGCCAAACAGTAAGGTGTCTCCAGTCTGCTTGTGATCCATTGATCTCGTATGTTCACTAAAGATATTGTTAAAGCTTCCACCAGTCGGGTGTCTCCGACCAGCATGCCATCTACAAATCGTGAACAATTTTACGCATTCATTGTGGAAAATTTCAACAAATACAAAATTTTTGTACATCACGATTACATGTTCCCTATTTATTTCGTTTTTCCGTTCAGGAGCTATTTCTGCACCGTAACCGGCTGCTGAACTTGTTCAAAGGCAACAAATACCTGCCCACATCGCTTGTCATCTTGACTCTGTCAGACAACCTCCTGTCAGACCTCAACGACCTCTGCCACCTCTCACACCTCACCAACCTCGAGCAGTTCACCATCCTCAACAACCCCTGCCTGCAGCCCTTCCAACCTACCGGTGCGTGTGTTGTGCAGTCGTGGTATGGTTGAGGGGTTCCAACCCACTGGTGCTTGTGTGGTGCAGTCATGGTATGGTTGAGGGATTCCAATCCATCAGTGCATCTGTTGCAGCCGTTGTATGGTTGAGGGATTCCAATCCATCACTGCATCTGCGGTGCAGTCGTGGTATGGCTGAGGGTTTCCAACCCACGGGTGCGTGAGGGATGCAGTGCCAACTTTGAGACTTACCAACTTTGTTGCACGATTGAGGGGGGGCTTTCAAGGTGCCACACTAGCCAAAACTGGGACTTTGTCATTTGATTCAGCAGCTTTCAAGCAGTTTATGTTGTAACAGTGCAGCTGATGATGTTAGTTTTACTAGGAAGTTGGCTCTGGTATATGCTGGTCCACTGATGCGGGAATTAGTCGTGTTGTTCAGGATTTTCCTAATAGTTAATTTTGTTATAGCTGTAAAACTTGCAGCACAAGTTGTGTCATTCATGGGTTTTAACTTTTATTGTTGTCTTAGCATTGCAGCATCTTTTTTTTGGTTTATTTTGGGAGTGGCAATGACCTAGATGTTTCATTTCTATTGATTACCCATTTTGGGTGTAGGAAATGGCATCAAAAAAAAAATGGGCTCTTTTTGGAAACAGAAAATGGCTCTGAAATGTGTCATATCTATTAGATACTTCTCCCAGAATCAGTCGATGGCATCGAAGTGTATCACATCTGTCGTCTGTACCTGATTGGGAGTGTAAAATGGCCTTAAGATATATCATGTGTATTGGCTACCCCTGTTTGGGAGTGTGAAATGGCCTTGAGATATATCATGTGTATTGGCTACCCCTGTTTGGGAGTGTGAAATGGCCTTGAGATATATCATGTGTATTGGCTACCTCTGTTTGGGAGTGTGAAATGGCCTTGAGATATATCATGTGTATTGGCTACCTCTGTTTGGGAGTGTGAAATTGCCTTGAGATATATCATGTGTATTGGCTACCTCTGTTTGGGAGTGTGAAATTACCTTGAGATATATCATGTGTATTGGCTACCTCTGTTTGGGAGTGTGAAATTGCCTTGAGATATATCATGTGTATTGGCTACCTCTGTTTGGGAGTGTGAAATTGCCTTGAGATATATCATGTGTATTGGCTACCTCTGTTTGGGAGTGTGAAATTGCCTTGAGATATATCATGTGTATTGGCTACCTCTGTTTGGGAGTGTGAAATTACCTTGAGATATATCATGTGTATTGGCTACCTCTGTTTGGGAGTGTGAAATTGCCTTGAGATATATCATGTGTATTGGCTACCTCTGTTTGGGAGTGTGAAATTGCCTTGAGATATATCATGTGTATTGGCTACCTCTGTTTGGGAGTGTGAAATTACCTTGAGATATATCATGTGTATTGGCTACCCCTGTTTGGGAGTGTGAAATTGCCTTGAGATATATCATGTGTATTGGCTACCTCTGTTTGGGAGTGTGAAATTACCTTGAGATATATCATGTGTATTGGCTACCTCTGTTTGGGAGTGTGAAATTACCTTGAGATATATCATGTGTATTGGCTACCCCTGTTTGGGAGTGTGAAATTGCCTTGAGATATATCATGTGTATTGGCTACCTCTGTTTGGGAGTGTGAAATTACCTTGAGATATATCATGTGTATTGGCTACCCCTGTTTGGGAGTGTGAAATTGCCTTGAGATATATCATGTGTATTGGCTACCTCTGTTTGGGAGTGTGAAATTACCTTGAGATATATCATGTGTATTGGCTACCTCTGTTTGGGAGTGTGAAATTACCTTGAGATATATCATGTGTATTGGCTACCCCTGTTTGGGAGTGTGAAATTGCCTTGAGATATATCATGTGTATTGGCTACCTCTGTTTGGGAGTGTGAAATTACCTTGAGATATATCATGTGTATTGGCTACCTCTGTTTGGGAGTGTGAAATTACCTTGAGATATATCATGTGTATTGGCTACCTCTGTTTGGGAGTGTGAAATGGCCTTGAGATATATCATGTGTATTGGCTACATCTGTTTTGGAGTGAAAAATGGCCTCTGGACGTGACATCTATAGATGCTTAATGTCTCTTGACATTCCGTACCTCGATTTGCATGTCTCTAGTTGTGCCCATGAATTTTGTTGCAGAAGACAACGGGCAGCCTTCTGGTCCGCCGCTTGCCTTTGACTACAGACCGTACGTAATCAACTGGTGCCTCAACCTCAAGGTGCTCGATGGGTACAAAGTCACCCCAATGGAGAGGTACGGCTGTCTAATGAAGTTTTCGTCAATAAGAGTAATCTTTATAAAGTTATTTGAGTGGAATTCAGTTAATGGTTTATTTCTTTACGCATAGAATCTCCTTGGATGAGTTGAAGAGAAAAACGTGGGTAACCAAGGGTTCCTCAGGGGATAATAACTGTTTAGTCTGTTGGAATGAGCGCTTCTTGTGGCAAAATGGGAGCCTTAGGCAATAAGTAGGAAGGCCTTCTGTTGAAATGGAATTGGACATTTTGTTTTATTTTCAAATTCAACGGCCACATTTTTTTTTAAATTCAAAACCCACAGATCTTTAAATTCTAAAACCACGTCTTGAAATAAATTACAAAACCACGTCATTAATAACATATAAAACTTACGTCATTGAACAAAGTACACTAACCCCTCCTTTAACCCTAGAACGTTGAGCTGGGGTGATTTTCTCCCCAGTGAATTTGTGGATGATGCCATTCACCCACACAGGCTCCCATTCTAGGGTTACAAATTCCACGTCATCGAGTAAAATACAATAACCGCTACTTTAAATACAAAAAAATACTTTTTACCAACACCCCCTCCTTTAAATACAAAAAATACCTTTTACCAACACTCCCTCCTTTAAATACAAAAAATACTTTTTACCAACACTCCCTCCTTTAAATAAAAAAATACCGATAACCACACCCCCTCCTTCCTCTGCAGCCTGAAGGGGGAGTGGCTGTACTCCCAAGGGCGGGGCCGGGGCTTCCAGCTGGGGGAGCACGGGGCGCTGGTGCAGTACCTGAGCGGGGTGTGCCTGGTGGGGGGCGGGTGGGGGGGTGCGGCGCTCCCCCAGCACGACCACAAGCTCGTCAAGATCCTCCAGCTCGCCAAGCAGCACCAGAGCGACCTCCGCCAGAGGGAGGGGGCGGCCGACCCCCCGCTCCCCAACCCAGGGTGAGGCTGAGATTTGTTCCCCAACCCTGGGTGAGGCTGACATTTGTCCTCCAGCCCAGTGTGAAGCTGACATTTGTCCCCCAACCCAGGGTGAGGCTGACATTTGTCCCCAAACCCAGGGTGAGGCTGAAATTTGTCCCCCAACCCAGGGTGAGGCTAGCATTTGTCCCCCAACCCAAAGTGAGGCTGACATTTGTCCCCCAACCCAGGGTGAGACCGAGATTTGCCCTCCTGAATTCTGGTCGGTGTTCTATATGCCAGTGTTGTCTCGAATAACGGCGTTGGTTTTAAATTGAAGCCACAGTCTATTTGTGGTAGTTGTTTCTGAGTGAATAAAGAAGGAAGCGTTTTCTAGCGTATACATGTTCTGTCCAAAATGGCAGTCTTTGTTGTAAGAGTATAAAGCAGTTCAGTCGTGATTAATGTTCTTGATTGAATACATTAGGAAGTGTATCCTGGTGCACATGTGCACGGGTACGAAATTAATTGGCATCTGTGATACGGACATAGTGTTATAAACGGGTAGTTTAAACCGACGTTTTCTGTCGGTCACACGTGCACGTAAACCATTGTATCTGTGATACGGACCTAAAGTTATAGACGAGTACAGATTAGATTATTAGTTAGTTTAAGCCTCCCTATCCGCAACAAAGGCGATCCAAAGAGAGGAAAGAAGAAGGCACCATGTAGTATGGAGTTAAGGGACCGCGGAATCCATGCAGAAAGGGCATAGAAACAGTAAGATAAGAAATAAGTTCATGAAACAAGATCAAAGTTGAAGAAGAAAGTAGTAGTTGCTGAAAGAACAGGACAGCAGTGAACCGAAAAAAGATAGTACTTAACATAACAAAAACATTTCATTTCAACAAAAAGAAGGCCTACCTAACTCAGCTCGGGCCCTCACATAGTACCCCTGGCAGCGCTAATTCCCATAGATACAATAGTTGTATCCCCCTGAGGGGATAGACGAGTACATAGGTAGACGGATGCAGTCTTTATTACAGGGACAAGCCCCTAATTAAGTTTATCCTGAGATTACAAGGATGAACTTCGAATAAGTATATCCTGGCATTGCAAGGCTGAACCCCCAAATCAACTATTTCCTAGGATTTTGGGCACGATCCCCAAATTTAGTATATCCTATGATTGCAAGAATGAACTCCAAATTAACTAATCCTAGGGTTTTAGGAATGTGGTCCAAATTAATTATACCCTTGTATTGCAGGGACGATCCCCACAGTCTGGGGTCGGGCTCCCCCACGACGGGCCGGGGGCAGTCCGTCTCCCAGCACTCCTCCCCCGCCTCCGCCAGGCGCCTCACCCATGCTCGGCCCCCGCCTCACAACCGCCGCCACACCGGTGCGTTGGTCTGCTTCTTGTGTACTACTGTCTGTATTGCCATACTTGTGGTCGTTGTGATACGAATTAGATATCAATACTCATTGTCGATATGACGCCATTTAGGTATGAGCCTTTTGAAGTAAGCCTTTTTTTTTAAAAGAAAAATGTTCCGAACATTTGTGTAAACTTTTTATTTTTTTATTTTTTAGCGTTTGGGATTTTTCGGCTTAATGCTTATTAATTTGTTCAAAACTTTTCAAATTCTCAATTAGTTCCAAACCCTCAACAACTCGGATTTGGTTTCGGATGTTTGTTCTGTCAGAAGTACAGATTTTGCCCCAAAAATTCGTGTAGTCAAAAGTTAAAATGAGTGTGTAATAATATGTAATTATAATACACCTATATTTACAAATAATATACAATAACATATATGGTACATAATGATAATAGAGGTTCTCGTGGCAGTTGACTGCTTGCTCTGCCCCCTTCTGTGCGGAGGCCGCATCTCTACATCTCACTTCGGTATTATTTATACGATCTCTTTAGTGCCCTGGGCTGATTTTCCGGACAACTTACATGATCCTAGCAGGGTTACTAGGAGCGGAAGTCACGGTACATGAAACAAGGTAACGTCTAGCCAGTAGTTTTTTATCGACCGTGTCACAATGGTGACGTCATGGCATCAAACCAATGGCAGCGCACAGATTTTATCTGGCAACACTGCTAGCCCCAAATCTGGAACCACTATTGGCCTAACGACATGTCGCAATGGTGACGTCATCCAGTTAGTTTGAAATAAAGGCATTTTATCTAGCCAAGGAGGCGTATTTTCTCCGCATAGAGATGACTTTACCTTATTTCCTGATGTACCGCTATGATTACAGAAGTTGTTTGGAAGCACGGCGCAGGTCTGCCTGGCGACGGTGTGCCCTGCGAGTTGGTGGGCAGACTTGCACTTCTGTGCTCATATTTCTAATCGCTTTTTAATTCAAACGTGTCACTTGACCTACCTACTTGTATGCCGAGTAGTAGTTGAATTGGAGCTAAAATGCTGCCTTGCGTTATGCAGGAAGTGGGGCGTTCTGACAGATTTCCTTCGTGCGCGTTGAAGCGTCGACCAACTTCGGGCACATCGTCTTAGAAATTTTTCATCTGCTCTACAGCCATTACTCTGCTCTGCGTTGGCCCTCTAGACATTTTTCACCTGCTTGACAGGTCAAACTTAGATCTACATATGTACCCTCTAGAAATTTTTCTATGTGCTCGACAGGGAAAACTTGGCTCTACATTTACCCTCGTGATATTTTTCATGTGCTTGACAAGTCAAACACAGCTCTGTCTTCCCAATTTAGAAAATTTTAATCTGCTCGACTGGGAAAATTTAGTTCTACGTTTACCCTCTAGAAATTTTTCATCTACTTGGTAGCGGAAACTGAGATCTTTGTTTAATTTCATGAATTTATGAGACGAGAGCCAAAGGCACTTTTGTGTAGCAGTATGAACACTTCTCCTATAGTTGATTAGTGCATTTAGTCGGGGTAGAAAGGATTTTATTTCTCTCACCATCGATTGTGCACGCTCACCTATGGAAATACGTTATTTCAATAGCCCTAGAATACTACCGTTAGTATTTTTAATTGGAAGATTGAAAATATGTGCTGCATTTTGTATACTTTTGGTGTGCTGAATACCGACGAATTTTCTTGACGTATGCTGACCATAGATCCTCGTGTGTTGGCTTCTCATTTATTTCTTGTAAAAATTACATCAAATGCAGTGACGTGCTTCAGGAAATATGTGAAGATCGTCGGGACATAACACCCATTCCAATATCTTCTTCTATTCTTTTATATTTTACCCACTTTGTGGATAACTGCGTATTGGCTTTGTAATTAATTATGCAGTATTCTTTACTTAAAAATTGCCGTTAGTTCTCTCAAATATTGCATTTAGAAGAGCAATTCACGGTAGCTCTGTATTTGCTGAACATTTGTGAATCTGCTGTCTTATGTTGAAGTATTGAGTTTTCGGGGTTTCCAACTTGAACCGATATCATTGACGTGGTGGTGTGGCCCACATGAACGCTGTGTTGAATCTTGTACTACTTTCATGTGGATACATATATCCTTTGCATACATTTATCCTTTGCATACATATATCCTTTGCATACATATATCCTTTGCATACATATATCCTTTGCATACATGTATCCTTTGCATACATATATCCTTTGCATACATTTATCCTTTGCAAACATTCATCCTTTGCAAATATTTATCCTTCGCTTACATATATAATTCATTACACACATGTTTTATCCCTTAAAAACATGTATAATTCTTTGCCTACATGTCAAATCCTTTGCATACATTTATAATAAGTTACATACATGTACAATCCTTTAAAAACGTATATAATCCTTTACATACGCCCATAATCCTTGAAATACGTACGCAATCCTTGACATGCTTCCATAATCCTGAACAAAACAGGATCTTTTACATAATTTACCCTTCCACTCTGTACAGTTCACGCTGCAATGCCGCCTCCTCTATTCATAGACGTCCATTGTTTGGGCAATAATAAATGTGTAATGTAATTGTACAGACGAGGATGTTTTGAATCGAGTCACATGATGTGTCGATCAGACAAAAAAAGCACCTTTTTCATAAGATTTTTCAGGAGAGAGTTTTTTTATGGAATTTTTTATGGAGTTTTATGAAGTTGAAGTTTTTTTTATAACGTGAGGAACACCTGCTACCCCCACAACGGAACAGCAACTGATAGTTTAGAGGGCAGCCCAAATGTGTTGAAAAAATACATTTGAAATTTCGAGAGCTTGCACTTTTTTTGTGTGAGTGACAGAGTTACGATGTGTCAATGCTTAAAATGTTAAAACTTACACTTTTTGAGTTTCCTTTTATGCGCGGGTCTAAATTCTGAAAGGGGTTTGGTGTAAGTAATTTTGTTCGTGTTTCTATTAATGAATTTCACTTATTCGGAACCATCTGAAATGTTCACCGTGTGTGAGCGTGTGTAGTGTGATGTTTAAAATTCAGTTGAATTACCGATACATTAAACTATACATAAAATTGGATATGAAGGTGAAGAATGTAGTTTTTTATGCTTAATGGATTAGCCTACGTTATTTGATTTGGATATCATGCGTGTTTTTTTAGTGCGGAGGGATCTAACCCAACAATATCTGGTATAAATGTAAAGAATTTACTTTTATGTTATAGAGTTATCTTAACCTACAATATCTGGTATAAATGTTAAGAATTTAGTTTTATGTAATAGAGTTATCTTCACCTACATTACTTAGCATAAATGTTAAGAATTTAGTTTTTTGTAATAGAGAATTATCTTAACCTACATTACTTAGCATCAATGTAAAGAATTTAGTGTTTCTTGTAATGGAGAGTTATCTTAACCTACATTGCTCCACATGAATATGAATATTCTAATATAATGATGAATATTCTAATTCGTGTTAATTTTTAAATGTTGAGTGATCTAATTCGTGTATTACCAGCTCCTACGCGCATCTGCCCCGCCGACCGCCGTGGTGCTGCACGCGCTGCCTACCAGCAGGTTAGTGAAGGTCTGGTTTACCCTTGTGCATGCGGGCCTGGCCGTATGTTTTTCTCTTGCTTGTTTTCAAGGGAATAAAACTATTCTGTCTATGAGAATTAGTACTCTTGGGCAAAATACGGGCTCCCGAGCTGAGTGTTAGGTAGGCCTTCTTTGTTGAATTTAAATGTATTGTTTTTTGAAGACCATTCTCTGAAAAAAAAACATTCTTGAGGACCGTTTATATTCTGTTCGCTGCTGTCTTGTTTTTCAGCACCTGCTACTGTCCTCTTCAACTTTTATCTTGTTTTGTGTACTTTTTTCTCAACTTACTCTTTTTATGCACCTTGTGCATAGATTCCGCGTTCCTGCAAGTACATACTAAATGGCGCCTTCCTCTCTTTGGGACGTCTTTGTTGCGGTTAAGGAAGACTTGAACTAAAATCTAATCTGTTCTCTTGCTTACATTTCGGTCACCATTGGGAGAATTGAAGTGTGTGCGGTGCATTACTGTAACCCATGTTCACTACTGACGGCAAGTTGAAGTATGTTCATTGTGTGGGATTCATTTTCATTGTGTGGGACGGAAAGATTCATTGTGTGGGATGCATTACCATTTATTTTGGTGTTTAGTATACAGTATATTATATGAAGTTTGCCATTTTATACCAAGTTTACTATGTTCAGAACTTGTTGAGCGGTGTCTAGTGAGTGGAGTACACCTGTTCATCACTTCGATGTTCAGTATGTAAATTACCAACTTTACTGTTCAGAACACTGGTGTGGAGAGTACGTGTTTTGATTAATTTGATGTTCTAGAACACAAAGTTTATATACAATTCAGAGCAAAATCAACTATGTCTAGTGAGTGGAGTACATTTGTTTATCAATTTGATGTTCACTATCTAAGATAGAAAGTTTACCATTCAGAGGTAGTAAAACTATATCTAATATAAGAGTTCTATTTGATGCTTATAATACCTGTGCTCCAATTCATATCTAGCATGAAACAATTCATATTTAGTATGAATTGCTGCCTACAGTTTTATACTTTGCGCAAGTAGTGAGTTTAAATCAATCCATGCCAGTCGATGTTAAAGGAAATGCAAACAATTTCAAAGAAAATAAATTACTAGAATGGAGAACATTTTGTTAATCTTTGACGCTATTTAACATTTGAAATCAATCAGACCTTGTATTAGTGAAGGAACTTCGTCATTATAAAAAAGGCCTCAAAACCTCCTTATATTCCATTATCTGCATTGCCTATCTATATTCCACTATCTACATTACCTATCTATATTCCACTATCTACATTACCTATCTATATTCCACTATCTACACTACCTATTTACATTCCCTTGTCTATGCTAATAATCCCCCCAGCACCAACTGAAGCTCCAAAAACAACAGCAACAGCAGCAACAACAACAGCAGCCGCAGTACCACGTGGAGCTGTCGAGCACGCTGTACGGAGGGGGTCTGAAGACCCCCGACACGCCGTGTGGGGGTCTCATGACGCAGAGCATGGACCCCTCGATGTTGCTGGGGCCCCTCAGCGACGGGCCCTCGTCCCAGCCGACGTGTGGGGACAGCGAGGCCTCGTCCGTCATGACGCGGTCACTGGGCGCTGAGCAGCTGCAGGAGGCTCTCAATTTGGGGCCCACCCCCAGCAGGTGAGGCCCTGTTGCCGGCAGGTGAGGCCCTGTTGCCGGCAGGTGAGGCCCTTTTGCCGGCAGGTGAGGCCCTGTTGCCGGCAGGTGAGGCCCTGTTGCCGGCAGGTGAGGCCCTGTTGCTGGCAGGCGAGGCCCTGTTGCCGGCAGGCGAGGCCCTGTTGCCGGCAGGCGAGGCCCTGTTGCCGGCAGGCGAGGCCCTGTTGCCGGCAGGCGAGGCCCTGTTGCCAGCAGGCGAGGCCCTGTTGCCAGCAGGCGAGGCCCTGTTGCCAGCAGGCGAGGCCCTGTTGCCAGCAGGCGAGGCCCTGTTGCCGGCAGGTGAAGCCCTGTTGCCGGCAGGTGAGGCCCTGTTGCCGGCAGGTGAGGCCCTGTTGCCGGCAGGTGAGGCTCTGTTGCCAGCACAAAACAGTTGACTAGATTCCATGCGCGCAATTGGTTCGCGTGATGGTTGGTGTGGGGTGGCAGATCATTGTATGGTATTCGTACGGGATAAGATATTTTTAAGTATTGGTGGCTTATTTGTCGGGAGTCTCTACGCTCCCAAGAGGGAAAGCTGTTGTGAGTTGAATGCGTTAAGAGTGTGTGATATTTTTCCATCTGAGTAATTATGAAGAGAAAGTAATTGATTGGATTTTGTGTATCTTACAAATAAATTTCCGGGCAGGAGTCAACAGATGCTGTCGTCCAACATGGCCGACGTTGACATGTCTTCGCTAGGGACTTCCCCCCTCCTTCCTGCCTCATCACCCCCGCGCCACGGGGGGCTCCCCTTCAGCATGACCCAAAGCCTGGGCCCTGAACAGCTGGCCCAGCAGCTGGCCTTGCCCCACCCAGAGGCGGAGCCGCGACCCAGCGCGGACGAGGCGTGGCCTCGTGCAGGGGACCGCCTCCAAGAGGGGGGGTCACGCCCTCAGGAGGCGTGGCCCCGTGCAGAGGACCGCCACCAGGAGGCCTGGCAACCGATGGCGGACCGGCATTGTGCTGCCGACCGCCCCTGGCAGCCAATGGAGGAGCGGACCCGTGACGGATGGCAATCAATGGACCACCCTCGTGAGGGGTGGCAACCAATGGCAGATCGCCCTCGGGATTCCTGGCAGCCAATGGACCACCAGCGCGAGGTCTGGCAGCCAATGGGGGAGCGCTCCTGCGACGGATATCAGGCCGCTGGAGATCGCCCCGCCCTCTACGGGCTCACGAACGGCGTCTCGGATGGCCAGACTCGCCCCACCTGCCTCTTTGAGGCCCGCACCAGCTACGGCCAGCTGGGTGCGTTCTGCTCTTGTGTTCATCTAGTGTGTTCTGGAGCGTTTATTGTGTTCTGGAGCTGTGTTCTGGAGCGTTAATTGTGTTCTGGAGCGTTTATTGTGTTCTGGAGCTGTGTTCTGGAGCGTTAATTGTGTTCTGGAGCGTTTATTGTGTTCTGGAGCTGTGTTCTGGAGCGTTTATTGTGTTCTGGAGCGTTTATTGTGTTCTGGAGCGTTAATTGTGTTCTGGAGCGTTTATTGTGTTCTGGAGCTGTGTTCTGGAGCGTTTATTGTGTTCTGGAGCGTTTATTGTGTTCTGGAGCGTTTATTGTGTTCTGGAGCTGTGTTCTGGAGCGTTTATTGTGTTCTGGAGCTGTGTTCTGGAGCGTTAATTGTGTTCTGGAGCGTTTATTGTGTTCTGGAGCTGTGTTCTGGAGCGTTAATTGTGTTCTGGAGCGTTTATTGTGTTCTGGAGCTGTGTTCTGGAGCGTTAATTGTGTTCTGGAGCGTTTATTGTGTTCTGGAGCTGTGTTCTGGAGCGTTTATTGTGTTCTGGAGCGTTTATTGTGTTCTGGAGCGTTAATTGTGTTCTGGAGCGTTTATTGTGTTCTGGAGCTGTGTTCTGGAGCGTTTATTGTGTTCTGGAGCGTTTATTGTGTTCTGGAGCTGTGTTCTGGAGCGTTTATTGTGTTCTGGAGCTGTGTTCTGGAGCGTTTATTGTGTTCTGGAGCGTTTATTGTGTTCTGGAGCGTTAATTGTGTTCTGGAGCGTTTATTGTGTTCTGGAGCGTTTATTGTGTTCTGGAGCGTTTATTGTGTTCTGGAGCGTTTATTGTGTTCTGGAGCGTTTATTGTGTTCTGGAGCATTTATTGTGTTCTGGAGCATTTATTGTGTTCTGGAGCGTTTATTGTGTTCTGGAGCGTTTATTGTGTTCTGGAGCGTTTATTGTGTTCTGGAGCGTTTATTGTGTTCTGGAGCATTTATTGTGTTCTGGAGCGTTTATTGTGTTCTGGAGCATTTATTGTGTTCTGGAGCGTTTATTGTGTTCTGGAGCGTTTATTGTGTTCTGGAGCGTTTATTGTGTTCTGGAGCATTTATTGTGTTCTGGAGCGTTTATTGTGTTCTGGAGCGTTTATTGTGTTCTGGAGCGTTTATTGTGTTCTGGAGCGTTTATTGTGTTCTGGAGCGTTTATTGTGTTCTGGAGCGTTTATTGTGTTCTGGAGCATTTATTGTGTTCTGGAGCGTTTATTGTGTTCTGGAGCGTTTATTGTGTTCTGGAGCGTTTATTGTGTTCTGGAGCATTTATTGTGTTCTGGAGCGTTTATTGTGTTCTGGAGCATTTATTGTGTTCTGGAGCATTTATTGTGTTCTGGAGCGTTTATTGTGTTCTGGAGCATTTATTGTGTTCTGGAGCGTTTATTGTGTTCTGGAGCATGTATTGTGTTCTGGAGCATTTATTGTGTTCTGGAGCGTTTATTGTGTTCTGGAGCATGTATTGTGTTCTGGAGCATTTATTGTGTTCTGGAGCATATATTGTGTTCTGGAGCATTTATTGTGTTCTGGAGCATTTATTGTGTTCTGGAGCATTTATTGTGTTCTGGAGCATTTATTGTGTTCTGGAGCATATATTGTGTTCTGGAGCGTTTATTGTGTTCTGGAGCATTTATTGTGTTCTGGAGCATTTATTGTGTTCTGGAGCATTTATTGTGTTCTGGAGCATATATTGTGTTCTGGAGCATTTATTGTGTTCTGGAGCATTTATTGTGTTCTGGAGCATTTATTGTGTTCTGGAGCATTTATTGTGTTCTGGAGCGTTTATTGTGTTCTGGAGCATTTATTGTGTTCTGGAGCATTTATTGTGTTCTGGAGCATTTATTGTGTTCTGGAGCATTTATTGTGTTCTGGAGCATTTATTGTGTTCTGGAGCATATATTGTGTTCTGGAGCATTTATTGTGTTCTGGAGCATTTATTGTGTTCTGGAGCATTTATTGTGTTCTGGAGCATTTATTGTGTTCTGGAGCGTTTATTGTGTTCTGGAGCATTTATTGTGTTCTGGAGCATTTATTGTGTTCTGGAGCATATATTGTGTTCTGGAGCATTTATTGTGTTCTGGAGCGTTTATTGTGTTCTGGAGCGTTTATTGTGTTCTGGAGCGTTTATTGTGTTCTGATTCTCATGTTTCCCTTCATTACTGCAGTAACCTCTTTTTCCCTCTAATCCTGGCTTTTGCACGCGCCATTTCTTTCATTACCCAAGTCTTGTGCTACACCCCTCAGCGGGATACAACTATTATATCTATGGGAATTAGCGCTCCCAGGGGAAAAATGTGAGGGCCCGAGCTGAGAGTTAGGTAGGCCTTCTTTTGTTGAAATAAAATGTTTTTTATGTTAAAGACCACCTTTTTTTTCGGTTCACTACTGTCCTGTTTTTCAGCACCTCTGACTTTCTTCTTCAACTTTTATCTTATTTCATGAACTTCTTTTCCATCTAACTGTTTCTATGCCCTTTTTGCATAGATTCCTCATTTTCTTATCTCCATACTAAATAGTGCCCTCCTCCTTCCTCTCTTCGATACGCTCTATTTTTGCAGCGGTTAGGGAGGCTTAAACTAACTTATAATCTAATAATCTAGTCTCGTGCTACATCATTCCCACTTCCCGTCACTACCCCCACTTCCCGTCACTACCCCCACTTCCCGTCACTACCCCCACTTCCCGTCACTACCCCCACTTCCCGTCACTACCCCCACTTCCCGTCACTACCCCCACTTCCCGTCACTACCCCCACTTCCCGTCACTACCCCCACTTCCCGTCACTACCCCCACTTCCCGTCACTACCCCCACTTCCCGTCACTACCCCCACTTCCCGTCACTACCCCCACTTCCCGTCACTACCCCCACTTCCCGTCACTACCCCCACTTCCCGTCACTACCCCCACTTCCCGTCACTACCCCCACTTCCCGTCACTACCCCCACTTCCCGTCACTACCCCCCACTTCCCGTCACTACCCCCACTTCCCGTCACTACCCCCACTTCCCATCATCACTGCTATATTACCCCGTCACCCCGCACCCCACCCCCAGAGGAGGACGCAGTGCAGCTGAGCGGCAGCAGCACCTTCGTGCCCGCCCCTGAGAGCGTCACCAGCCCCCCGCAGCTGTCGGGGGGTCCTGGGGGTCCTGGGGGTCCTGGCCACCAGCTCCCGCGTGCCGCAGCACCACACCGACCACACAACCACGCACCGCCGCACCACCAGCAACCGCACCACCATCCTGGCATTTCTGCTCACCAGGTGTGTGCGTGTGAGCGTGTTTGTGTCTGTGTAGTCTGTGTTTTTGTATGTGAGTGTGTGTGTGTCTGTGTTTGTGTGCTTGTGAGAGTGTGTGTGTGTCTGTATGTGTGTGCTTGTGAGTGTGTGTGTGTCTGTGTTTGTGTGCTTGTGAGAGTGTGTGTGTGTGTGTGCGTGTGTGCCACGGATTTGGGGTGCGCTTATCATATGTTCATTATCCTAATTTGGGAAGGGTTAAACCCTCTCCAACGGTTCTCGTTCCTACACATAGGAAAATGAGGGAATCATTAAGTGTGGATTAACCCTTTGCCTCCCGACGGGAACTCCAGGTCCCAGATGGCTAGTGCTCCCAGTTTAGGGAGATTGACAAAATTTAAGGGTAATGCAACTAGTAGGGAAATGTTTAGCAACTCTGTATTTAGACATTTCAGAAGTTTGACCCGTGCAATTTGCTATTGATATCCACTCAGCGTATGCTTCATGGTCAATGCAATTCATTTATTCCCTTTTTTATTTAACTTGAGCAAGTTTTTCGTACGTACATGTATTTGCTGATAAAATTAAGCCAAAACTTAATTAATAGTCTCAGATTTTTCGACCACTTTTTTAGCATCGAAGCATACATTTTTAAAGCATAATTTTTTCAATTTAAGCACCTGCTTGTACAGAAAAAACATGCTAGGGCAATTTTGCTGGTATATCAGGGTAATGACTGCAATTATCTTAGAAAGCTTTTCCCCTAACTATTTGAGTGTTGGGAAGCAAAGGGTGTCGACTAGGGTGTCGACTAGGTAGTAAAGTAGTAAAAAGTAGTAAAATTTGGAAAATGGTAAAAAAGAGGTAAAAAGTACTAAAATTTGCCTAGGAGTCTATTTCACCCGTCAGGGTAGTAAAAAAAATTGTGAAGTGGGATAATTCACTGAAAATTGAAAGTAATGTATAAAGAGTATAAAAATTTATGAAAATTTCTTTCTCCCAGAAGGAGAAATTCACCGCGATTTACGGGGATAGTGCAGACTAAAACCCAATTTCTAAAAGTGTTAGGAGTTAAAGAAACTAAGTTTTTTGCACGTTATTGTCTTAGATGCACTCAAATCGTTAAAATATACTTTTATATATGTGTTACCTAACTTTGAATTTTTTGGACATTTGTTATTGTGTATATTATTGACTCGATCTACTCATTTTATGCCGATTACTTACATGTGGATATTTGGACAAAATTCATTATGTAAAGAATAGGTAATAATTTTTTGCTGTGTAAGGTTGTAAAAAGTAGCAAAAAATATTAAATTTCGAAATGAAATATCAGTAGACTCCCTGATTAAGTGAGCGTTTCTAAATAGTTTTCTTTCCACGACATGGGAGATAGATAGCTCTTTTTAGTGAAGGGCTAAGTGGACCCTTTCTTAATTTTTTCTATTCCATTAGAAAATAAGCCAGCACCATTAAGTATGAATTAAAACCTTCATAATGGAATCCAAAGCCTTACACTAACCGCTTTACCACTAATTAGTTGCTTCCGGAAAACATAAAGAGTGAATAAAAATACAAATTGGCCACAAAAATTTTTAATAACCCTCAAAACTAAAAAGTAGGTCCCCCCAATATTTTCAATGTTGAGCGCGCTTCTTCAAAATTACGCAGGCCTCCCACCAGGCGGCGGAGCACCGCCAGCAGGAGCAGGTGGGCGCTGCCAGGGGCGCCCGTAGCGGCGCCCTGCAGCGCCCGGGCGCCAGGGCGGGCACCCAGCGCCCCCAGCCCACGCCTGCTGCCGCCTCTCCCAAGGTGTGCGGGCGCTGGCCACGTAAAGCCGCCCATAGACGATCAATTTAATTGTCGATATCATTGACTCAATATATTGATAAAAAATTTTTTGCCCATTAAGTCAATTATTTGACTGTCGTCAATCATGCCCACAGACGGTCAATTAAATTGTCGATATTCATTATTGAAAATTATATTGACAATAAAATTGGTCATCTATGGGCCACTTTACATTGCAAATACGGTGTGAAATATACACACAGGGTGGGGCAAAAAGAACGCAGTGCAAAGTATACGCATATTCATGCGTTTTTTTTGCACAACTCTGTATATATGATGGCTGTTTTTTCGAAAGTATGCTGTATGGCCCTGTAAAGGATTGAATGTCTACGGTATGAAATATATGAATTACAGTTTTTTCTAATGTGAACAGTATAGCCTTGTAAAGTTAAAGGTATGAAATATATATATCGGGGCTGTTTGTTTTCTTAAGTTGGCTGTGTGGTGTCCTTTAACGAATGAACGTCTTTGGTGTGAAATATACATCAAAGTTGTTTTTAATTTCTAAAGTGGGCAGTATAGACCTGTAAAGAATGAATGCCTTCATTATGAAAAATATTTCAGGGCTGCTATTTTTCTCAAGTGTGCTGTATGGTCCGGTAAAGAATGAATGTCTTTGGTATAAAATACATTTCATAGCTTTTTTTTTCTAAAGTGTGAAGTATGGTCCCACAATGAATAAATTTTCCCTCGTGACCCGTCACCAGCTTGGCAACACGCGAGCTCGGACTGCTGGGGGGAAAAGTGTTCCCCTGGGGAGTGAATCCCCCCGTCCCTCCTCTGCCCGCCCCGCCCTGTCTCCCAAGCCTGCCCCGCGGGCTGCCTCCCGCGGCCGGGGGGGTGCCCAGTGAGTCCTTTTTGTATCATTCCTTTTGTCTCACTCGTATTTTGTCTCAAAATTCATTTTTAGCATTCCTTTTGTCTCTCTTTTGTATGTTGTCTATCAGTAAATTGTTTGTTGTTCATTTCTGTCATTCGTCTTCTATCAAGCCTTTCTCTTAAATAAGGAAAATTTGTGTTTATTTCTTCTCTCTCACTAGTACTTTGTTTCTCACGCAGTTACTTGTTAGTTTTTCGGTCTCTTATTATCCGACTTTCTGTTGAAGAAGAAAAATTCGTTTGCGTTTCTTTTACAGACCATCGTTTCAGTTCTCTGCTAGTGTTTTTTTCCGGCTCCTATATCGTCATTTTACACTATTTACCTCGCTTCATGAACTTCTTTCAATCGTTCTGTATCTTTACATGAGGTATGGGGGCGCACATTGTTATCATATAAATTCCTCGTCCCCTTAATTCTGTGCTTAATGGTATTCATCTTTAATCTTTTATGGACGCCTTGGTTGTGGTTAGAGAGGCTGAAACTAACTTATACGCTAATCTATTATCCGATGGTAAATAATGCTGTTGTATTGTTATGATTAGAGAGGCTGAAACTAACTTATACGCTAATCTATTATCCGATGGTAAATAATGCTGTTGTATTGTTATGATTAGAGAGGCTGAAACTAACTTATACGCTAATCTATTATCCGATGGTAAATAATGCTGTTGTACACAGGATGGTTGCTAAAAATGTATACCTTTAAAATTGCCAAATATTTTTTCACAGACAGAATAGGGAAATAAACTGTTGTTGGAAAAAAGAAGAATTAATTTCTTACTTTACTTTGCTGGACCTACGATTCAAAATGCCCTGCGATACATTTCAACATTTTTCGCTGTGCGTTCAGAAACTTTTCTTCCAGATCTTCCTTTATTAATGTTTCTGACAATAAACTGGAATGGCCACTTTTGGAAGTTCCTCTGAGTCGTCATTTTGTGACACTTGAATTGGTATTCCAAGAAGAATTTCCTCCAAGTCCCAACGATGGATCCAATTTTTGTCATTTCTTCGATGATGAACTTACGTTGGTGAAGAGTCGGTTGTGCCGTGTTTGCTGGTTACAACAATCTTCTCTCCTGCCCATTGATGTTTATGCTTATTTGGAGGGTATACCAGATGCGTAAGAAAACATCAAATTCTGACCCTACGGGTGTTCTATGTTGTAGTCTCCTATTGCATGTATTTGAAAAGTTATTGGAATTTTAAAAGGTATGCATTTTTAGCAACCAAACCGTGTATACAATTTAACTAAGGGACTTACATCCCATCAAAAAGACTCAAACACACTTCGCTTTAGCCTTCATTTTTGTCGCTCAAACTTGCTCGTGTCATTCACTGCCTACATTTTATGTTGAAAATAAAAGTTGGAATAGGGTGTTTTAAATCCTGAACTGAAAAGATGGTTCTTGAAAGTAACCAATACAAATTCATCTACTCCATAAAAAAAATGCTGCAAGGCAAACGACAGACCGAAAAACAAACGTACGACTCACCTGCGCCGGACAACTAATAATCACAATCATAATCACAACAAGTTAAACAGTCACAATGAGCAATCACAAGCATAATCACAACAAATCAAATAATCACAAGCATAATTACAATAAATCAAATAATCACAACAAATCAAATAATTGCATCACAACAAATCAAATTATCGCATCACAACAAATAAAATAATCTCATCAAAACAAAATGAATAGCATCATAACTAATCAAATAATCACATCACAACCAATCTAATACTCACAAGTAACGTGTGTCTCCCGTCGCAGCGTGAGCCCGAGCCCTCACCGCCGCGCCACCAGCCCGGACGACTGCTCCGATTCGGACAACACGGACTCCGAAGTGTCCGTGTCCAAGCTGCAGACCATCAAGTCCATCGCTGCCGAGCGCCGCATGACCGAGCGCGGCAGGGACCCTACTCCTCCGCGCACCCACCGCCACTACGGCATCTCCGCCTCTAAAGGTGACCATTGCTTCGTGGTTTGTGTTTGGTACCAATGATGGTTGGTATCTCGTATTATTTGGCTCCTGATGACAACCCCCCCAGTGGGAATAAGCTTAGTACCTTCAGTGTTGTGTACCGTACCTTCCTTCATTCATGTCACTGCATAGAAGTCCATCCATACTGCGTCTCCTAAAGGTACTGTATCATGACCCCGCTGTGTTTTATACCCCGACCCTCTCGTAAGGTAATGTATCATGACTACCGACGTGTTTTATACCTCAACCCTCTTGTGTAGAGCAGCTTTCTTAGTGCTACCCCACCCAGACTTCATGAACTTCCTTTAGTTCTTTTCCCTAATGTAGAAGATCTTATAATTTTGATCGTTTTAAGGTGAACTCGCGTAGCACTTCAACTTCTCCCTCAGAACTGTCGTCTTAATAATAAACTGTGGCCTTTTAATAGTGCATGCTGTTTGTTGACGTCTGCAAGTGATGGAGTCGGTAATTCTTAAGTTAGAAGTTGTGTAAGGTATTGGTTGTGCTTGTACTAGTGTTGTAATTTGTTGTTCAGTGTACGTGGTTCTCAGCGTATACGAATGAGACGGTTTTTTTTTGTGCTAATGTGTAGCGGCCTGAATTTTTGTGTCGTCATTGTTTGTGTGGCTATTACCTATTTTTCGTCGTGGTCTCTTTTACTTGACAATTGCTAGTTTTATCAAATTTAATGAACATTACAGTGAATTTCTATCTGATTTAGCGTCGGTTATAATTATGTATGATTTCTATTTCTGTCTCATATTCATGTCCCCGTTGTAGCTCTTCCTCATTAGAGGAAATGCATTTTTTAAACCAATTTACTGCCTACGTTTTTCGAAACTTGCCCCACGTAATTCCCCATTTTCCAGGCCATTGCAAGTTAGTTGTGCGTAAATACAGCTCAGTAATTTGATCATTGACGTGTCCTGTGGTTCTGGATGTGAACACTTCTATCACCTCAGCTAGAGCGCTTGAGTATTTATTTTACGGGTGTTTATCATTCAATTATTGAGTGTAATTAATTGTCATTTAGAATTTAGCATTATATTTGAATTTTATTTTTTCAGCGCTGCGTGTATTGAACAGTGGTTCATTCCCCATGGGATAATAAAGTGCGTGATGACTTCTAGTGTTTCTCAGCACTCACGATTGCACTGGTCCGTTTGAACTTTCATGTCGTAACAACTCTGCGTTGTGGCGCGATTTTCACAACAGACTCCACTGAGCAACAGCCAACCAGATGCACGGGATCATAGTCTCGTAATTTTCATAGATGAAATAAGCATTATGCATGCTTCAAATAACGCAACTTCAGTTGTGTTTAACTCATCCAGTGAACCACAGTCGATCTTCAAGTTATTCATTTTAAGCAAGGACGAAAGTTAGATGGAGATTCAACAAATACGGAGATTGTTTCAAGGTGGGTATAACTGGGGCCAATTTTTATTCGTACAAATTGGCACTTGCATAAAACGATGTCGTATAACTCGCATATCGACATAGATGCGTCGCGGTCATATTACTCCGCTCGTTTTGATGTATAGAATTAGTGCGTGTTTGTGCACGGGATGTAAGTTTATTTCCACCCTGAAGTCCCGCACGGAATGTATGTTTGTTTCTACCCTGTAGTACCAGTTGAAGCTACAACCCAGCCTACACAAGATGGAGGACATTGTTCTCCCCAGAACTGCAGTCTCTACAACCCTGACAACTATAGACCAGGTGCGGCCGCCAGTCTTACCCCTAATAATGCCCTTGGTGTGCCTATTCATTTATATATTTGCTAGATGTCCATTTAAATCCTCCCTGATAATACGCTTGGTGCACTTCTTGGTTTTTGTTTGGCGTCCGCTTTTTAAGAAACAGCCTTTTTGATATGAGTTGGAGGATGCTTAATGCCCGCATCTGTGATACGAGTTTCACCAGCGCACAATTAAAAGAATATCTTATTCGCGGGTACTGTTGGGATGGATATATTTGTTTGGCATCCACATCTGCAAGATTTATTCAAGAACAATGTTGAAAGCCGTCATTTTTGACGGGTCATGTTCATACACTAGTATGTAGTCACACACTCCAGGTGTGGACACTTGTCCGTGATTTCCACTTCCCAGAAACCTGGACTAAAGAACTTAGTCGACTTGTTAACGTTTTTTTCTTAGTTAGCAAGACTTTCTGTTACTTTAGCGAAGCTTTTTTTAACTGGGGCAAGATTCTTTGATACCTTAGCAAGATTCTTTTGTTACCTTTGCAAAGCTCTTTGTTGCTTTAGCTAAGTTCTTCGCTGCCTAAACAGTGATTTTGTTGACGTTCCTTTTGCAAAGAATTTGTCGAAAAAGGTCAAACAAAGTGTGTCACCGGCCAAAAATTTTAGCAAGTTTTTACATGCCAAAATTTTTTTTAAATTTTACTTCTGAAAAAAACTTGATTGAATGCTCGGTGTTGAGAGTTGCCTCCCCCCGTGTGGGAACAGAGGGCATCCACGGAGGGGAGCGGCGGGCCGGCAGCTCCAGCCGCAGCAGCAGCAGCACCTCTCGCAGCGGCGCCACCACCCGCACCCAGCCCCCCGCCTGCAGGCCTCGCCCTCCTGACGAAGGTGGGTCTCCATTGCCCTGGTTATATAGTAATTATAACAGTAATTAGTTATTACAATCTTCATTTGGTCTCACCCTTCTGACAAAGGTGGGTCTCCATTGCCCTGATTGTATAGGAGTGTAGTGTCGCAGTTTCAGCACGACATGAGGTTTATTTAGCAGAACCTGTAGCTTCAGTTTTCCTAGCCGTTTACTAGGCAGGAGGATAGCGAAACGCACAGGGGTAAACAAAGCCCATCCGGTGCTTGTAAATGCAAGGCGCCCATCGGCTCTTCCGGCGGAGGCCCTAACAAGACATGTGACCCGAGCGCTATAAGGTATCCGGGCCGAGCGCATAAAGATCTTCCGAGACTCATAAATCTCAGCCTCCGGAAGTCTTATTAACACAACCAGTACTTCACTATATAACAAGGAGTTATTACAGTAATTAGTTATTACAGTCTTCGTTTGGCCTCACCCTCCTGACAAAGGTGGGTCTCTATTTCACTAATTATACAGGAATTATTACAGTAATTAGTTATTACAGTCTTCGTTTGGTCTCGTCCTCCGTACGACTGTTGGTCTCCATTACGCTGATTATGCAGTAATTATTGCAGTAATGAGTGCTTGGTTTGGTCTCGTCCTCCTGACAACGGTGGGTCCTGAGTGCAAAATTATATTAGAATTATTACACTAATGAGTATTAAGGATGTTTTATGTAGGGTTAGATTATGTTAGGTTGGGTTAGGATTGGTTATGGTAGGAGAGGTTATGTTGGAATTATTTTACGAGTCCGACTAGCTTTACAATATTTACTGTGGAATTTCTACGGGTCCTGCTAGTTAAATATTATTACAGTAATTATTGGGTTGGTCTTTTCCTCATGATGAAGGTGGGACTTTATGTTGTTATTACTTTACTCAGTGTTTACTCATGCGGATTTGGGTTTACGGGTCCACAGGATTGTGTAGGTTTGCAAAGCTTCCCTTAGAAGGAATGTAAAATTTCTTTATGGAGTCACTGAACTCTGATGATTAGCATCCCTTTATAGCACTTGTTATGGGTGTAAGTGGGCTTTTTATTGTTTTTCCTAGAATATTTCTACATTTCTGGATACTCGACTACTTGCAAGAATGCTTCAAATATCCGAGTAAGTGGCCATTCCTTTTTCTTGTTTACTTTTCTTGTACGCTTTTAATATTTTTGAGATGTTTCCTGTAGCTGTTAAAAACTTTTCCACGCATGCACGGTTAGTGATATCCCACACGTTGAGTTCTTAGCATAAACATAATTGTTGTTAAATTGATGTGCATATTTTTCGCCATGAAATCCAAACACCATCTTTGTCATAGCAGACAGGTACTCAAATGCAGCGAGACCAAAGTCACTTTTGTAAACAGGAACTAGAACACGCCTTCCTACTGACGAAGGGAAGCCAAGAATCTCAGGGGGCACGCCCGTGTCTCGGCAAACGACCTTTTCATGCGGAGATCACCTGACGCAAGACGCGGCGGCGATGACGGTGCAGCGGTACTGGCGGGGGTACAGAGTGCGACAGCGACACCCTGCCGCCGTCGCCGTCCGGCAGGAACTGAGGCAGGCGCGGGCTGAGGAGCATATCAGGTGGGTGCCCGCCACGGCGGAAGAAATAAGGTAGCGTCCGACTAGTCTTTTTCTCGTCGACTGTGTCACAATGGTGACGTCGTGGCATTGAACCAATAGCAGCGCTCAGATTACATCTGGTAACACTGCTAGCCCTAAATGTAGCACTACCATTGGCCTAACGATGTCGCAATGGTGACGTCGTGGCATCAAGCCAATAGCAGCGCTCATATTGCGTCAGGCAATAACGCTAGCCCCAAATCTGGCACCACTATTGGCCTAACGACGAGTCATGATGGTGACGTCATCCAGTTAGCTTTGAAATGAAACCTTTTTATTGGCTGGCCGAATGAGCGGAAGTGCATTATTTCCCCGTAGAAATGACTGAACCTTTTTTTCTTTACCGTGGTGCCCTCCCTGTGTCTCGTGGGTGCCTTCTCCGTCTCTTGTATGGCCAGGGCCGGTACTGAGGGATGTAGTTGGCGAATCCAATGGTGGAGTTGTGACGAAGTTGTGCCGGATAACAGATTTAATCGAATAGCAGATTAGTATCAGATGAATCGTTCATCCGCATTAAGAGAATGATCTCCACTAAATCGAAAAAGCATACCTAAATAATTGGGTAGTTTTAGGAGAATTTAGAAATGAAAAATCACGTTTTTACGAGTAATCCGTTGAATGGGGCAATATTGAAGAAGTGTAAGTTGTGCACGTGGTGTGAAGCAATGCTGTACGTGCGAAACTCCGTAGTGTGGGGCAATACAATGTGAAACTACATAGCACGGGTGACCGTAAAAGTGAAGATGAAGCTTCATAGTGTGGTGCAACAGTGTGGAGGAACATAGTGCGGGGGTGACCGTAAAAGTGAAGATGAAACTTCATAGTGTGGTGCAACAGTGTGGAGCTACATAGCGTAGATGAAGCTCCGTAGTTTAGAGTGATACAAATTGCATGGAGCTACATAGTGCGGTTGACCGAATAAGTGTGGTCGAAGCATTTTGTGGAATATACTGTGTAAAGTTACATAGTGCTGATGACCGTAAAAGTGTGGATGGAGCTCCGTATTTTAGAGCAATACATATAGCTAAATAGTGCGGTTGACTGCATAAGTGTAGATGACGCATAGTGTGGATCAATACAACAGTATGGATGGCCTCGCCTGCAGGGTGCTGCAAAGCAAGCTGCAGCGAGCTGAGGAGGCGTTGGAAAGAGAAAGGCGACTCCGTCACTTGCAGCTAGAGGCCATCCGCGCCCTCTGGAGGCAGGTGGGTTCTAGTGCTGGGGTGTGGTTTGTTTGCTTAGAAAGAAACAGAAAAAGTTTTTTTTCCAATAAAGATGCGTTCTCACCTTCTGGAGGCAGGTGGGTTCTGGTACTGGGGTGTGGTTCTCTTGCTTGGAGCATCTGCATCCTATGGGGGCATGTGGGTTCTGGTGCTGGGGTGTGGTTTTTTTTACTTTGAGCACCCGCTTTTCCACTCACCAGCGCCCCTGGAGGGATACTAAAATAAAGAAACAAAAATGCTTTCTGCCGTGTTGTAGCTAAGAATATACCTACATAGGAGACCAAAACCATTACATTCATTTGTTCATCAGATCGGGCGTCTACAGGCAGGACGCACGACCCCCGCGTCTACCCCCTCCAGTACCCCCATAACTCCCTCGACCCCAATGGATGCCCTGCTGCCCAAGGGAGGCTCAGGGGTGTCAGCAAGACGTTCTTCTCCCGCCTCACGCAATTCTGATGACACCGTGAAGGAGCTCACGCAGTTTTGCAACCAGCTGCAAGGACAGGTGGGGTTGTGCACTCGGGAAAATTTTGACACACTTGAGTGTGTCAAATGTGTTTTCAGAAAATTTTTCGTAGAATTGTGTGTATAACCTTTGACCACATGACAAAGCGATTCATAAAGTTAAAGAACGTAATCATTTTGTGGTAAAAAATTCTTTGTTGAAAAAGGATTAACCTTTCAAAATTGTGAATGTTATATAATTCTCTCCAGAATCCTCGAATTATTTGCTACTTTATTACTTCAAGTTTCAAGATATTGTCAATCAACGCGTATTCACAGGCTTATCTGAGTAAGTTAAAAATTATTTGAAAAGAAGGCCAACCATGACAACGTGTATTGCACTTATGTGTATTGCATCAGCTCATGACCCACAAAAGTGCGTCTAAAACCTTGATTGATGTTAAATGTTGATAATACGCTACAATCCGTCGGTATTGTATCAAGTTGACGTGCCAAAGTGCATTGATTTTGAGACATTTTCGACAGTGTGTTGCTGTCAGCTTCTGAGGCTGTTGATCTAGACTGCAAAAGGTCTATCTGCCACAGGTCACAGGTGGTGTTGCTGCCGCAGGTGGTGTCAATAATGCTGTTGTCGTCACAGGTGGTGTCACTAATACTGTTCTTGCCACAAGGTGTGTCGCTGCCACAGGTGGTGTCGCTGCCACAAATGGTGTCACTAATGCTGCTCTCGTCACAGGTGGTGTCGCTGCAGGACTCACTGTCGATGGTGAGCCAGGTGATGAATGCGTTCTGCCAGCTGCCGGCCTCCCAGGCGCTGCTGCTCAGCCAGTCCACATCGTGTTCCCCTTTGCCTTCTCTTGGGTCGTCGCAAAATCCTCTCTCTGGAGACAACGCTCTTTCGCACGACGCTGTCCCCGACGCAACGGGGGATCCAAGCAAGCTTGGTGTCGTGAGTTCGGTAGCTCTCACGGAATCCCTGTCGTCTCTGACGTCTTCTATAGCGGCCCTCACTTCTAACATAGTCACTCCTGCCACAAGCTCGTCTGTTGTATCTACGGCGGGAGCCGGCATGTGTACGTCAGGCAAAAATACCACTTCTCTCGTTGCCTCCACCGCCGCTTTGAAGACAGACGTAACGACGTCTGTAGGAGACCCTAACTCGACTGCTCATGACGCTTCGACCATCTCGCATGACGACGTCGCCGACTTGTCAGAGTCGAGCCACAGCTCGATGTCGACGGCGAGCTACTCGGGCAGCCACTCGACCGGACGAGGGGCGGCGAATGCGCCGAGCTGCGTAGCGACTGCGCCGAGCTGCGTTGCGACTGCGCCGAGCTGCGTGGCGACTGCGCCGAGCTGCGTGCCTGTGCCTCAACGTCCTTCGTCCCTGCCAGTGTGTCGGGACACTGTGCAGCGCAGGTGACGTGTTACCTTCAAGTGGCAGGACGTTATTGTGTGATCACCGCCCAAGTGATCTTTGTTGTGATCACGACAAACGTCGACTTGGACGCAGCTTGGCATGGACTGCTGAAGTTTTGTTATATTGAGTCATGTTGAGGAGGAGAAACCTATTTGAAAGCATCAAAAACTTTGTCTTCAGAATGACATTAAAAATCTATGTATCTCTATGTGAAAAATTCACGTTGGGTGTAGGTTGTGAGGGGCTGGGGATGTAAATGTCACGGTGCAGTGTTCTCATGGTGTTTGATTCAACTTCTGTTAAATGTACCTATACTGACGATGGTTCAGTGTTTAAATTTTGCTCTTGGGAACTGTATTTTCGGTTTCCCTTGTTGTGTGTTACTCTATGACTGTAGAGGTCACATAGATGCGAAAAAAAGGCTTGCTTGGCGTTAGAATGAATTAGTGACTTAATATGTCTCCTTAGGAATTTTTTTTTGAGATTCAATTTTGTCAGTTTGAGTTGCTGCAATTCTGATGCCTGTATGTGTTTGTTGTGCCATGTTCCTTGAAATGATTGTTCGTTTTTAAAGTATTTCATTTCTGTATTATTTAATTTCATAGTCTAGTGAAAGTGAAGGATTTCCATAGCCTTACGCTATTTTTACAAGTAGGGTTTAAATTTTGTTACCGTACGTGTTAGTATAGTTACACTTGGGTGTCAAAACCAGTAGCAATTCTGTAGTCTATAAATCACATGTTAGTTTTCATAAGCTACTCAAAGCCAAAGAACTCAGTTTCAATACTTAAGTTGTAGCGATTATTGTTTTAGATATTGGTCAGTGTAGTTGGGTGTCATTCCTGTAAAGTGTTTCAAACGTAAAAGATTTACATGGAGAGATTTTGATAGGAGTCCGGGTCGTTTACAGATTTGAGCAGTTCGAGACTTGGCTGATTTGGTGCTTGAACGAAAAATAACCCAAGATCTGTTCTATTTTTTATAGAAAATCGTGGTTTCACGAATTCAAAGTTATTAGATCTGATGCCTTGTAGGCAGAATCTAATGACCGTCACATAACTCACGAATCAACTGAATGAGGAGTGATGTGTTCGGTCAATCTCCGTGCCATGTCCGGTGCGCAACATTAGATACTCGACTCGTTTCTATCAAAAGTAGCAGGGTTTTGGAAGATGATAGATGGGTTCTTATCCTGATGATAGAATGCTTTTATTCTGATGACTGAACGCTTTTTATTCTGATGATAGAATACTGTGAAGGGAAAACTGCAATCGAAGGGTCAGAATTAGTCCCTTGTATTGAAAAAAAAGGGTGTATTTTTAGTTTTGACTTTTGATTGGCCTATTGTCTTGGTTGTATTCCTAGGAGACGACATTACTTTCTTCAGAGACCAGCGCACCAGTGACCGGTGTTCTACACTTGTGTCGCTGTTACAACAACTTCTAATTCTCTTTTTTTTCTCAATGTACACTGACCATATTTTTTAAGCGTTTAAAATGCTTCGAGCAGATACGGTGCTAAAACCCTGTATATCTCATCACTTGTTGTGTGATGTCGTACCAGGTTCTGAAAAGGAAGTTTCAGCGCCTACTTCCTTCTTCTTCAACTTCTATCTTGTTTCATGAACTTCTTTCTCAACTTAATTGTTTCCATACGCCTTGTGCATAAATTCCACATTCTCTTACCTCCATACTAAATGGTACCTTCCTCCTTCCTCTCTGTGGATCGCCTTTGTTACAGATAGGGAAGCTTTAACTGACATATCTAATTTCAATGGGAAGTATTTAGTAGCTCTTTCATTTTGGTAGGGCGCCTGCGTAATTTTGACCCATTTTACGCTTTGGTCTGAGATTCTTTCCAATGGCCCTGTTTCTCTCGAAAGGCTTTAAATGTTGAACTCGTTTGCTTTTATAAATTCACCTTCTGAATAAAGAACATAGATGTTATGTCTTGCTAAATTGGTGGTCTGTCAAAGTATCTGATGATTATCAAGCGCTTGATAAGTGGTCTTTTAAAGTCTCCTATCGGTTAATGTCAAGCACTTGAAAGGTTGTTTATTGAAGTCTAATGATTATGAAGCACTCGATGGGTGTTTTTTAAGTCTCTATTGTATATTCTTGGACATGGAAAGCAGCATAGTTTAGATTCTTCAAAATTCCTAGGAGTTTTTTGGTACGTGGTTCATTTTTATACTATAGTAACACTTAAAAGGCCTCCTAACAAATGCAAACTCTTATTCTCTGTACAGAGGTCATTCATAAAAATAAACCGTGTAACTTCATCTGGAAAATTTTGCTCTAACTGCACCTACATGGTGCTACGATATGCTCTAAAAATGCGCAATTGAGTCTTTTTTTAGGGTTATCTTTCGTGCTCATGACGTGCATGAATAATCTCTTTTTAAAAGGAAGACTTCTACCAATAAACGAGTTTATGCAGAAGGATGTCCCCAACGAACCCCTCAGGGGGATACAAATATTGTTTCTATGGGAATTAGCGCTCCCAGGGGAACCATGTGAGGGCCCGAGCTAAAGGTTAGGTAGGCTTCCTTTTTGTTGTAATAAAATAGGTTTTTGTTTTGTTACGGAACATCTTTTTTCGGTTCACTGCTTTCCTGTTTTTTAGCACCTACTACTTTCTTCTTCAACTTTTTTCTTTTTTCATGAACTTCTTTCCTAGCTTACTGTTTCTGTGCACCTTGTGCATAGATTCCGCGTTCCCTCAACTCCATACTAAATGGTGCCTTCCTCTTTCCTCTCTTGGAACATCTTTGTCGTGGTTAAGGGAGGCTAAAACTTTCTTATATAATAATAATTCTATGGGAATTAGCGCTCCCAGGGGGACTATGTGAGGGCCCGAGCTAAAGGTTAGGTAGGCTTTCTTTTTGTTAAAATAACATAGGTTTTTGCTTTGTTACGGACCATCTTTTTTCGGTTCACTGCTGTCCTGTTTTTTCAGCACCTACTACTTTCTTCTTCAACTTTGATCTTGCTTCATGAACTTCTTTCTCATCTTACTGTTTCTATGCCCTTACTGCATAGATTCTGCGTTCCCTCAACTCCATACTAAATGATGCCATCTTCCTTACTCTCTTCAGATCTCATTTGTTGAGGATTGGGAGGCTTAAATTAACTAATAATCTAATCAAATCTGTCCCCAACGAAGTTTGTTGAGTACAAAATATGGAACAATGAGCACCGTATTTTAAAGACACTGATTTTGCTACATCATTGCAAGACTGTCGTAACTCAAATTTTGTGATTTTTCAGAGAAGCATTTAGAAGTATGTAAATCATATAACTTTAATAATTTTACCCAAATCAACAAAAATACCATTGTGTTTAGGTAAATAAGGCGCCACTTGATTGTTAAATACGAAAAGACGCAGAATTAATTCAGCATTCTTAATATAAACATTGTAACTCGATACTTGAAATTTTGAGTTACGACAGTCTTGCAATGATGCAGCGATTTGCTCCTGCATCACCAGCCATGCAGACGAGTTGCTTTATATACACTATTGTGTTGACGTTAGCATGCCTAACTTGGTGCTTTTGCATGTTGGTTCCTAGAGACCTTATTTTTCCTTCGGTGTTGTGGTCACCATTTGTCTTTGATTCTATCCATGTCGGCGAATAAAAATTCGAATGAAGCAAAATTTGCTGGAGACGGTGAATTTTGTAACTTACAAAATCATTACAAATTTTGTAATGAATTACAAAACCAAAGAAAGGTCTTGCTCGCTGGTGAGAAGAAGATGAAAAAGTTGTAGACTTATGCTGGAGGACTTACTCGTTGGTGAGAAGAACAAAGATCTATAGATGTATGATTGAGGTTTTAGTCGCTGGTGAGAAGAAGATGAAAAATCTATAGATTAATGCGAGAGGCCTTACCTGCTGGTGAGAAGGAAAAAAATAGATTCATATTTCACAGCAATCCATGTCAGGATTTTGCATCGTACAAAAATGGTAGAAACTAAAAGTTTCTTAAACCTTGTGGTGCTGGCCCGTGCGTGTGTGTATGTGCCTGTGTGGTGGGCATTCGTTGGTGTGTGGCTTACTCAAACGCATGCTCATTGTACTCGTATAATTAATGTAATGTAAGAAAAGCTTGTGTCTTGTGTTCGTTGATTGTTATTGGTCACGGAGAAAATAAAATAATTATTATTTTCTCACGATATTCCTTAGTAACTTGAGAGCTCAACTTCGAACAGCCTTCGTTGCGTACAAACCTCGGTCACTTTTTTGTAATTCCCAGCTACTGTAAGGCACAAGATCAAATAGTTGTCTTTCTCAATGATGTTCATTTCACAAAGCTATTTACTTCTCCTATATATATGATACATTTGTTTTCGGTTGTTTCCTGACTACATTTCTTCTGAACTCGAATGTGTGCATTTTTTTCGATTGTTTCTTGACTGTATTTTTTTCTGAAGATATTGGGTTGGATGTCGTTCTTTGGGAAACATTTGTTGTGGTTATGGAGGCTTAAACTAACTTGTAACCTATTGGGAACATCCACGTTTTATTATACATTTTGAAAGAATAATATTAACAATGTGAAAGTTCCCCATTGCTACCCTAAAGCTGTCAATCATTAGTTAAAAAAAAAAAAACTGCTTCGGTTGTGAATTTGATTTCGTTCTCGCTCTCACCGCCTCTCTTTGGATCGCATTTATTGCTGGGACGGGAGGCTAGAACGAACGACTAATCTAATCTCGCTCTCACCTATTTTTAGACGGAACTTTTTAACAGTCGCAGTATGAACTGTTATTATTTTTAAGCCCTGCATGACTTTATTGTGAGGACCGTTTAGGCACAGAGAAAGTGCCGTATATTAGCATGATGTTTACCTACGTATTGTATGCTTATTATTCGATAAATGTTAAAAAGATGTTCGCACTACCAGTCAAAGACTTGCCTGGTACAGAACATGATAAAAATAAATGAAATTACGAAGTTTCTCGAGTAATAGACTAAGCCCATCTCACACCGAGCTGGTAAACAGCATCTAGCAAGCTTGCATGAGCCATCTAGCAGACGGTCTGCGAGACTGGTAGGTAGGAATAGCACTATTGCGAGCCGTTACCTTTACACCGAACTCGCACGTGTTATCCAGTGTCCAGCATGCGAGGTGACAATGCTATTCCTACCTACCAGTCTAGGTAGGAATAGCACTATTGCGAGCCGTTACCTTCACACTGAACTCGCACGTGTTATCCAGCGCCCAGCATGCGAGGTGACAATGATATTCCTACCTACCAGTCTAGGTAGGAATAGCACTATTGCGAGCCATTACCTTCACACTGAACTCGCACGTGTTATCCAGCGTCCAGCATGCGAGGTGACAATGCTATTCCTACCTACCAGTCTAGGTAGGAATAGCACTATTGCGAGCCATTACCTTCACACTGAACTCGCACGTGTTATCCAGCGTCCAGCGTGCAAGGTGACAATGCTATTCCTATCTACCAGTCTCGCAGACGATCTGCTAGATAGCTCATGCGAGCTTGCTAGATGCTGCTTTGCTAGCTCAGGGTGAAATTGGACTAAGGGTGCCTTTCGTGTTGGTTGATTGCCAATGGAAATTGCTTATCTATTTTGCAGTGATTGTGTGATTCTGATGATATCTCTTCTTATGCAGCAAACTTCCTTGTCAAAAAACAAGCAATCAATTTTGAGTTTTGCTTAGAATCACTCTAGAAGCGTTTGTGGTGGTTATGGTGGATATCACTCCTTCACCATCTTTGTAGACTCAAAAAGTGTAATAGATGCGGCTCAAATGTACAATAGTACCCACCCTATTAGTGCGGAGATCGTCACAAAGCTGGCACAGCTCGTAAATGATCAGAAGAGTGTCGAGGTTTTCTGGGTGCCCGCGCATGTGGGGATACCCGGAAATGGGAGGGCAGATCCGGAAGCCAAGCAAGCTGCTGGGTCAAGTGAGAGAACACTGAATTTGATGGTCCCTTCCCGTGATTATTATCCTCGCATCAAGGCGGCTGTGAAGTGTTTGTGGCAGCGAGACTGGACAGACACAACTAACAATAAATTGAGAAACATTAAGCCCACTGTTCGAGAGTGGTCATCATCTAGCTGCCATGCCCGTCGAATGGAGGTGATACTCTGCCGCCTACGCCTCGGCCATACCCGCATAACGCACGGCCACCTTATGGAGCGACAGCCGCAGCCGCAAAGCGAACGGTGCCGTGTTCCCCTGATTGTCGTACATTTTCTTGCTGAATGCCCAAGATACTCTGCTATTCGCAATGTGTGTTTCCCAAATCTTCGTGGCTGCGCAGAGGATGTGTTAATTGGAGTACTCAGGGAAAACGAAGGCGCAGGCTTTACCGCAGCAGCGTTGCAGCTGTTCCTGGAGAGGTGCAAGCTGTATTCTGAGATTTAATAGGAAGCCAAGCAGTAATACACTATAGCCAGGCGTAATATTGTATTGGAAGATTGTAGATGAAGGAACTGCAATATGGCCAGGCGCGCTACGTTGGTACCTCGGTACCTACCCTAAAGTACCAACCTACCCCTTGGTACCTACCCTAAAGCTGGAATTGGGAGAGGCGGGATTCTTTCGCTCATCTCGAGTGGGGGTGGTACTAAAAGTGTCTGTTTTCGTTAGCGGCTCTAGGGGATTTTGCAATTTCCTGATTTCCTGCACTAGGTTCAGTAGTAATGGGTGTGAGCGTTTGCTGTAGTGCTGATTTTGAGTCGGTAGGCTAATTTTGGAGTTCGATAGACAATTTTTTCACTTTTTCCTTTAGAAGAGGTTGTCGCATCCTCTCAACAAACTCGTGTTCGATCAGTCTATTGCCCGAACTGAATTTACAGAATTTTTACAAGTTTTTCCTATTTTCTTCTCTATTTCATTTTCTGATAACAGGAGACCTTTATCGGTCAGAATGCTATTTTCAGACCAGGTACGCCTCAATCGTCGAATATATTGGTTAGGAGGTAAATTTAAAATTTAAGCCGACATATAAAAATTTCCAAATGCCTATATTGGTTACAAGGAAAATTTAAAAATTTCCTCAATGCAGGTACCGGGAGTTGCACGACTTATGAAATGTGATCTCAGTCTAAGTTCAAACTTTATGTAAGTTAAGGTATACTTTTAGATCTGTACACACCTGTATCCTATGTTGCTTCGTAGAATAAGTTTTCCAAGTCGTATGTTCGCGTTGATTCGAATATTTGCTTGAGTTGGAACATATTAACTTAAGTTTCCTTCGGCCTGTAGCCATAATTAATATCAAAGCACTGTGCAATAAACTTTGTTCTCAAGTTGTACGTATCTTCGCATGCGCTCGAGTGACTTTTACTGTGGGCCTTTTAAATCTTATTCGAGGGTGTTGAATCTGTACCACGGACTGTTTCCCTCTACTGTAAGTTTCCCGGTGTTTTACATCACTTGATTTCATCTTGTCGGTGTTTTAGATTAAGCTTTAATGCGTTGTTTGTTCCTATTTTACGCTCTGTGTTATAGCTTTAGCGTATTTCGTATAGTAGCAATTAGTGTTTAATGCCGGGCGTTGATTTTAGAGTTAGACATTTTACCGTGGCGAAAATCGCGGGTAAAATTGTGAATTTTGAGAATTAACCGTACCCGAAATTAGAATGCCTTTTGTTGCATTTTTAATTAGAGAATAAGTTCAGAGATCTTTGATTAAACTTTTCGTTTTATAATCGCCTAATCAGTAATCTGTTCGTGAAATTTTAATATCGGGCTGAAAACGGTTACTTGAATTGGACTTCTTATTAGTAAGCTTATAATTTCTGCTTGATTGTGTATTCACAAGTTGTAGATCAAATGTGACCTCCCGAGCTGGGAGGTTAGTAGACCTTCTTTTTGTTGAAGTAGAATAGGATTTTTGTTTTGTGCAATCATTTGTAATTTAGCATGAAAAGATGCGTTAACGCTTCAGGATTTCATCAACGAGGGTAAATCTTTATAAGTTATCCATTTTATTGTAGAAATGAGTTGATATTTTCGATACTTACTTTGTACACAGAGCCACAGGCTCTAGCCTCTACCTATTTCTACAGCGTGGGACCCGAATAGATTTTTTTTATTGTAGAAATGAATTGATCTTTTCAATACTTACTTTGTACACAGAGCCACCGGCTCCACCTATTTCTGCAGCGTGGGACCCGAATAGATTTTCCTGGTTTGCTGATAGATTTTCCTCGCATGCTTCACAGTGTCCTAATTTTAATTTACGCGCCCAGGGGTGTTTGTGTAGGTTATTCCCGTGTTCTGCTCATGGCATGTCAATACGTTGGTTATTTGTGTTGGTAAGTGGAGCTACACTTACTTTTCAATGTGTTGTGGTGGAAGTTTAACTTTCAATGGGTCTCTTCGAGCTCCTTACCATTAACCCTCAGGGGGAAACAACTATCGTAACTGTGCAAATTAAGGCTCCCAGGGAGGGTATGCGCGGTCCCGAGCTAAAAGTTAGGTAGGCCTTTTGTTGAAGTAGAGTTGGCTTTTTTGTTTTGTTACGGACCATCTTTTTTCGGTTCACTGCTGTCCTGTTTTTCAACACCTACTACTTTCTTCTTCAACTTTTATCTTGTTTCATGAACTTCTTTCTCAACTTGCTGTTTCTATGCAGCTTGATTAGATTCCGCATTCCCTTATCTCCATACTAAATGGTACCTTCCTCCTCCTCTTAGGAACGCCTTTGTTGCAGTTAAGAAAGCCTTAAACTAATATCCAATCTAATCCTCACAATCAACTTGGGGCATTTTTTGTGAGCGTTTAATTCAGACGAGGCTATCTTCAGTTCCATTTGTAGATATTCTCATTTTGTTCAGTGACAGGAGGGCAAATGTGTTGAGGTTCATATTGCGACAGTTTTTATTGCCGTTCTCATTGCATCGCTGCCGCTCATTGCTCAGAGTGAACAAGAGCTAGAGGTTGGGTAACTTGTCCATTGCTCAAAACCAGCGCGCTACACAGATGGAAAGTGCTTAGTACTCTGATGTTAGAAAGGCGTCATGTTCTTGTTTCTAGTCCTAGCGAATTGAACGGCGTTTTATCCCAGCTTCAAATGAAACGTGACGTTGAAATTGGAACTATGCAGCCACTCGGCGATAGCAGAAATGATATCCACCCTGTATATAGAAATGATGAACTGGGGAACATCGACTATACAGATGAAACGCCTCTGTAGCGCCTTCGCTGGTAAAACGTCGTACATAATAATCTGACATTAGGGGAATTCCTACGTTTTCTTGATTCTTCGCTTCACCCTTCTGTTACTCATAACGCACACCTTCTTGGTTGTGTCCTTGTACTTGAGAATGGCGTATATGAGATCAATAATACTGCAAAATGTCCTGCAGTGTAAAAATAGTATCCTTTTCATCTCGATTATGTTCCTGTAAGTACCCCTGATGGAACTAAAAATACTTATATAAATGAATAGGAAGTTCTGTATGATTCTATACTGACATGTGTAGTACTACAGGTCAAGACGCACTATCAACAACTGAACTGCTGCGGGACTGAAGAGATTAGCATATTACCTCTCAGTCCCGGGTGATCATGAACTTAATTTTCATGATTACTAAATCAAAACTAAATGGAGACACGATCCGTTTGATGGTGGTCTTTTTTAATGTTGTACAGTGAAACTAATTTCAATTAGAATTGAATGTTGAACTTCAGTTTAACCCGCGGCAGTGAAAGTGTTGAGAAAGGTAGTGGGAGTCCGTTGTGAGTATACTACTCGTAGATCATGGGCTAAAAAGCCTTTATTTTAGGATACCTTTATTTTTCTGGCGTGCGTGGCTTAATATCACCTTTCACGCTCTTATGTTCGTAAATCGTGTCATTTCTGTCCCATCGAAGCCCGAGTTGAAAGTTAGATAGGCCTTCTTTTAGTTGAAATTAAATGTTTTTGTTTTGTTAAGGACCACTTTTTTTCGCTTCACTGCTGTCCTGTTTTTCATCACCTACTACTTTATTCTTCAACTTTTGTCTTGTTTCATGCACTTCTTTCTCAACTTACTGTTTCTATGCCCCTTCTGCATAGATTCCTCATTCTCTTATCTCCATACTAAATGGTGCCTTCCTCCTTCCCCGCTTCGATACGCTCTTTTTTTTTTGTAGGGGTTAGGGTGGCTTAAACTAACTTATAATCTTAATCTTCTGTCCCATCGATCGGACTGTCGGTCGACGCGGTGAAATATTTCAGCAGTGTTTTACTGATCTGAGTTTCTGAGTTTATTTGCAACAGAAATTTGAGTTGGTGCAATAGTTTAAATCTAAATTATTATCCTATTTAACCTAAATTATTGTGGTATTATTATCCAGGGGGCTAAAAGAGCATTTCTTGTGTAAGTAGGAGCATTTTTTGTTACCATTTCTTATGTAATGTCGTCGTGTTATGCCTGTGCGCGATATTTAAGTTGAAGGTTTTTTGCAGCATCGTGTTCAAAAAGACGCAAGGCGTTTATTGTGCTTGCCTTCTTCTCCGAGCTGGGGGCCTTTGGCGATAGAAAAAGACTAACGTTTGAAGTGCCGACGCGTTGGGGCAAAATAAAGGTTCTGCAGCCTTCGATAATGACCAACCTCTGTGAAGGTAAGATAATTGATATGTTTCTGTTTTCCGGTTTTGGGGAAAATTATTAATTTTCCCCCTACGAGGTTTGGCTACCCAGTGTGTTCGAATGTACCGTATTATGTACAAAATTTCAATGGGGGATACAATTATAATTTTGAGTTGTAATTGTAATCATGATCATATAATTTTTGATGTTCGTATAATAATAATATTGATGGTTATTGATGGTAAATCGATAGCCTGATACTGATTAAATTACGTGACCTTCGGTGCGATATAGTTTGAATAACTGAAGCGCTAGCAAACTTTTGTTACTACTACTACTTCCCGGTTATGGTATTCGAACTCGATTTGAACTTCCGAAATTTTTGTGAGGGGATGTTAATTTTTTCGATGCTTCAGTGGAAATTTTCTATCGCGTGCTTTGGGGTTACGATCGAATGCTCTTAAATAATTTGAAGTGTTCAAAATTTTTCTCCACTAAGTAACAATAATCAATGTACGTTTCTGGCAAAACAAAACAACAAGTGATGAAATTTCACTAAACCGTGAAAAATTTTCTCTTTTTTTGATTGAGGGAACAGTAGTGACGGTAATTGCTCAAAATTTTACGATTAAAATTGTACACAGGACGAGGAGGCTCATGCGAGATGTTCTCGCCTTTCAACCAGATCAAAATAGCCTGGTAATCTTTTGTAGAAATAAGGTTCATTGTTTGTCCTCGTCGGGTTTTAGGAAATGGACGTAATGGACAGTGCCCGCCCTTCATGCTGCTCAGCACTTCTTATCTGCCCAGCGTGTCTTTCTTTCTTCTTAGCATGTATTCTTTTCTGCTCATCTTGCATTCTTTTCTGCTTAGCTTTTCTTCTTTTCTGCCCAGCTTGTCTCTCACACCCCTGTTGCTTGAAGTTTGGGGCCTCATTGCATCTGTAGGTGGTTTATTTTTTTATTAATACACGTATATTGCAACGGAGAGTTAAGTGCGCAATGTATGTCTGTATTACTCATTCCATGAGTATTGAAGGTAATACGTATGAATCCCCAAAGGAGCTATTTTTTTTCTTGTAAATCCGTTCCCTTCTTGGCTAAATGGATTAGAAAGCTTGTACTGTGGCCTATCTGGAACACATTACGATCGTTGAGTAATGGCTTACCTAGTTGTCGGGATTGATAAGGCGGTAGATTAATATAAAACGAGACTTTCAAGCGTACGTGAGCTGGGAATCGTATAATTTTGCCGAACTCTTTCGGTGGTGCTGCTTTCTTCATGTTAACAAATGCCGTTGTGGATGGATTAGAAACTGTGTGCGAGTTGCAGCTTCTTTGCTCTTGATTATGGCTTCAGTAAATGTATGAGAATTGTTACGCTACGTACAATAGCTTATGGAATGATGCTTGTTCAAGTTTGATATTTGTAAGCGCTTCCGACACACGCCGCTGCCTTCCGTGGGACCAGATGACCACTGCAAACAGAAGTGAGGGGACCTCTTTCTAATTTTCAAGTGCAATTACTTCACCTGTTTCTGATTTTCAAGTGCCATTACTTCAATTCTCAGGTCTTGCAGTCACATTTAAGCTCGCGTATTGTTAGATGCAGATTCCCTTGGGATCTGTTTTGATTTGTTTGCAGATATTGTGTGGAAAAATGTCGCTCGTTTTATTTTGTTGCTTCTTCTTGTGCTTTCGCCACGTGAAACTCGACTTTCTGATCGTCACTCCTAGAATTTATTGAATGCAAGTTGTATAGGGTCAAGTCGGAAAATTATGAGAGTTATCATGGCTGAGAAAGCTCATAACGCAAAAGCGTTCTTTTCCCTCACCTGTTCAACAAAATCAACGAAAATAACCGGGTTGTTTGTGGAATATTTTCCATGTGATTCAGTTTGGACTTGAATATTTTAAAAGCATTTCATTACTACGAATATTTTTTTACATTTTAGAAGCATTTCATTAATTCCAAATTATCTGTACTTTTTAAAAAGCATTTCATTACTACCAACCTTTTTCTCTTTGTTGGAAGCTGTTCTGGTGTCACACACCTTGCGACTAGTACTAGAATTATAACCTTATTCATGTTCGTGCTATAACCCAAATAACCAAATTCATGTTTTTATGACGTGGAAGACGCTAACATCGTAATTTCTCCTCTAGTCTTTCTGTGTACGATGTTGCTTGTTATACTTGGTACCTACTCTATGACCATGTCAATGAGGGGAATCCTCTCTAAAACGTAAGGTAAATTTTAAGTACTCTTCGTAAATAAATTTTAAGCACTCTTCGTGCGAAATTCATCAAGCTTTTTGTTGCTTGAATAATGTCTTAATTTTCTCGTGTGACTTGAAATTCTTGAGTGTGAGGGTTTCTCGTAGCTTGCCTGACTTGGAAAACGCTGAAATTTGTTTCAATTTCAATTTATTTCAATTTCAATTTGTTTCAATTTCAATTTGTTTCAATTTCAATTTGTTTCAATTTCAATTTGTTTCAATTTCAATTTGTTTCAATTTCAATTTGTTTCAATTTCAATTTGTTTCAGTTTCAATTTGTTTCAGTTTCAATTTGTTTCAGTTTCAATTTGTTTCAATTTCAATTTGTTTCAATTTCAATTTGTTTCAATTTCAATTTGTTTCAATTTCAATTTGTTTCAATTTCAATTTGTTTCAATTTCAATTTGTTTCAATTTCAATTTGTTTCAATTTCAATTTGTTTCAATTTCAATTTGTTTCAATTTCAATTTGTTACAATTTCAATTTGTTTCAATTTCAATTTGTTTCAATTTCAATTTGTTTCAATTTCAATTTGTTTCAATTTCAATTTGTTTCAATTTCAATTTGTTTCAATTTCAATTTGTTTCAATTTCAATTTGTTTCAATTTCAATTTGTTTCAATTTCAATTTGTTTCAATTTCAATTTGTTTCAATTTCAATTTGTTTCAATTTCAATTTGTTTCAACTTCAATTTGTTTCAATTTGAGCCTGACGTAGTTGGTTGAACGTTTACGCTCTTTCTGCTTTGGGGTGTCTTTCGAATACTATGCTGGGTATGTCCGTAAGTTGAATTCCACCAATCTAGGGTTTCCAGTTAGTCACAGGGCATTATTTAAGAGCACTGCCTCTAATTATGTTTCCTTGATTCTGCGTTGGGTTACGTTTTTGTCAGGCTTTCTTGTTCAGCGTCTTTCGTGCTTTAAGTTTTGGTCAGCGTCTTTTATCTTCTTGCTATACGCCAAATAAGTGACAGGTAGTGTTAAACACGTGAAAATGGTGTTACGAAAGGCCTCGGTTTCGGTTTCTTGTTTTACTCTCTCTATTCAGACGCTCGTGATAGGAGAGCTTAATCGGCTCGAAGGTTTGTAAGGTTGCACTTAGGAATATCTTTAAGGGGCCGATTTGGCTGGCTGTGTGTACCAAATTTTCACGGAATGATGGTAACAGTTTAGGTGCTATAGTTAAGATTCAACCACCTACAAAATGGATTTAGCAAAGTTATAAAACCACAAGTTATCTTACATTTTTTTTTATATCTGGCTGTACATTTTTACGGGACCTTCATATAATAATTTAATATAAGAATTCTGCTAATTATCCCCTAGATAGTAATTTGAAAGGTAGAAAACGGTAAATACGTGTGATAGAGTATGAAGGCAGAGATATGGCGGTCAGTCAACTAGGAAACAAGTCACTGAAAGTTAACTTGTAAGTAGTTAACTACTTACAACAGTAAGGTCTACAACACTGTTGGAAACGAAGATTTCCTTAGTTGATACTTTTTAAAGTTCACTCAATATTTAAGCCTCGATGAAATGAATTACTTTTATTAATAGTGTACGTATGTATTTGGTACGTAATAAAATGCTTCAACTCTATATTGTCTTTGTTTCGTACCGCAAGGTTCCGATTCGCCGAAAGGTTGCCTCGTCAAAAGAGGTAAGATTGAGGGTTTCAAGCGTTACATGTATACTCAATGCCTTCTATTTGAACATCTCGTGCCCACATTGGGCAAATGTAATTTCAAAGTGACTGATTTCTCAATTGCCATTCGCATAATGTAGGGGTCCTTTTTATATCTTGGACAGTTCACTCAGCTTGATTGTTTTTCACATTATGATGTTAGCAAATTGGAGAGTTGAGAACACTGTATAATATGAAAACATTTAACATTAGGATATCAACGTGGTTAAATGATGCAAAATCTTTTGTGAATGGAATAAATCTTCACTCTTCTAATACTTACTAATGCTTCATTATAAGACAGTTGGCCTCGTGAATTACTAATGCCTATCGTTTTTACACAGTAATGGGTACCTGGAAAATATTCCTCAGGTAAGAAAACATCCCGAGAACAATATCCCCGTCGCAATTTTTTTCAAAATTGAAAAAAATTCTCATACTCTCGTAAAAGGTTACGGAAGCAAAGCAACATTGTGGGGGTTACCGACTCATTTAAAAGTCAAACTCTGATATTATAATTAAGAGTTTCGCTACAGCAGAGCCACTGTACTCATTTCCGTGGTACAGCTTCATGCTGAGCGCCAGTTGGATCTCCTGAGGGCCTTCCAGCTTCTGCTGCAGGGAAATGACGGCCTGATTGACGGAGGTCCTCCTGAGGATGAAGGACTCCCGCACGGCGGGGGCAACCCCCGTGGGGGACCTCACAGACTCCAGCTCCAGCGCAAAGCGTACCGTGGAAGTGGCCCAGAGGGGCCCCCGCATCGTGAACAGGTCCACCTGCCCCGTCGAGGGGAGGCTCATGTTGCTCACCAGCGGCAGGAAGTTGTAGGAGTAGCTGAGCGGCTGCCGGTGGCACGCCAGGTCGTCCTTGCGGCAGTACAGCGACCGCTTCTTGCAGCGGCTGCGGCAAAACACAACCGGTCAGTTTGTAAAGTGACCTTTCCTGAATTGGGAAATATGTTGTATGAACCTGTATGAGTTCATTCATACAAGCTTCATTTTTTCATCCAGGCTACATTCATACAAGCTTCATTTTTTCATCCAGGCTACATTCATACAAGCTTCATTTTTTCATCCAGGCTACATTCATACAAGCTTCATTTTTTCATCCAGGCTACATTCATACAAGCTTCATTTTTTCATCCAGGCTACATTCATACAGGCTTCATTTTTTCATACAGGATTCATACAGGCTTTATTCATTCATTCATACAGGCTTTATTCATTCATTCATACAGGCTTTATTCATTCATTCATACAGGCTTTATTCATTCATTCATACAGGCTTTATTCATTCATTCATACAGGCTTTATTCATTCATACAGGATTCATACAGGCTTTATTCATTCATTCATTCACACAGGATTCATATAGGATTCATACAGGCTTTATTCATTCATTCATTCACACAGGATTCATATAGGATTCATACAGGCTTCATTCATTCATTCATACAGGCTTCATTCATTCATACAGGCTTCATTCATTCATACAAGATTCATTCATTCATACAAGATTCATTCATACAGGCTTCATTCATACAGGCTTCATTCATACAGGCTTCATTCATGCAGGCTTCATTCATGCAGGCTTCATTCATGCAGGCTTCATTCATGCAGGCTTCATTCATGCAGGCTTCATTCATGCAGGCTTCATTCATGCAGGCTTCATTCATGCAGGCTTCATTCATGCAGGCTTCATTCATTCATTCAGGATTCATACAGGCTTCATTCATTCATACAGGCTTCATTCATTCATGCAGGCTTCATCCATACAGGATAAATTCATACAGGCTTAATTCATACAGGATTTATACAGGCTCAATTCATTCATTCATACAGGCTTCATTTATTCACACAGGATTCATACAGGCTTCATTCATTCATACAGGTTTCATACAGGATTCATACAGGCTTCATTCATTCATACAGGTTTCATACAGGTTTCATACAGGTTTCATACAGGTTTCATTCATTCATACAGGTTTCATACAGAATTTATACAGGCTTCATTCATTCATTCAGGATTCATACAGGCTTTATTCATTCATTCATACAGGGTGCATACAGGCTTTATTTATTCATCCATACAGGGTGCATACATGCTTTATTTATTCATCCATACAGGGTGCATACATGCTTTATTCATTCATTCATACAGGCTTCATTCATACAGGCTTTATTCATTCATTCATACAGGCTTCATTCATACAGGCTTTATTCATTCATTCATACAGGCTTCATTCATACAGGCTTTATTCATTCATTCATACAGGCTTCATTCATACAGGCTTCATTCATACAGGCTTCATTCATACAGGCTTCATTCATACAGGCTTCATTCATACAGGATTCATACAGGCTTCATACAGGCTTCATACAGGCTTCATACAGGCTTCATACAGGCTTCATTCATTCATTCATACAGGCTTCATTCATACAGGGTGCATACAGGCTTTATTCATTCATTCAGGCTTCATTCATACAGGCTTTATTCATTCATACAGGCTTTATTCATTCATACAGGCTTTATTCATTCATACAGGCTTCATTCATACAGGCTTTATTCATTCATACAGGCTTCATTCATACAGGCTTCATTCATACAGGCTTCATTCATACTGAATTCATACAGAATTTATACACGCTCAATTCATTCATTCATACAGAATTCATACAGAATTTATACAGGCTTCATTCATTCATTCATTCATACAGGATTCATTCATACAGGCTTCATTCATACAGAATTCATACAGGATTCATACAGGATTCATTCATACAGGCTTCATTCATACAGAATTCATACAGGATTCATACAGAGTGCATACAGGCTTTATTCATTCATTCATACAGGGTGCATACAGGCTTTATTCATTCATTCATACAGGCTTTATTCATTCATTCATACAGGCTTTATTCATTCATTCATACAGGGTGCATACAGGCTTTATTCATTCATTCATACAGGCTCTATTCATAAAGGCTTCATTCATACAGTATTCATACAGGCTTCATTCATTCATACAGTATTCATACAGGCTCAATTCATTCATTCATACAGGTTTCATTCATACAGGATTCATACAGGGTGCATACAGGCTTTATTCATTCATTCATACAGGCTTCATTCATACAGGATTTGTTCATACAGGATTTGTTCATACAGGATTTGTTCATACAGGATTTGTTCATACAGGATTTGTTCATACAGGATTTGTTCATACAGGATTTGTTCATACAGGATTTGTTCATACAGGATTTGTTCATACAGGATTTGTTCATACAGGATTTATTCATTCAAGCTTCATTCATACAGAATTCATACAGGATTCATTCATACAGGATTTATTCATTCAAGCTTCATTCATACAGAATTCATACAGGATTCATTCATACAGGATTCATTCATACAGGATTCATTCATACAGGATTCATTCATACAGGATTCATTCATTCAAGCTTCATTCATACAGAATTCATACAGGCTCTATTCATACAGGCTTCATTAATACAGGATTCATTAATACAGGATTCATTCATTCAAGCTTCATTAATACAGGATTCATTCATTCAAGCTTCATTAATACAGGATTCATTCATTCAAGCTTCATTAATACAGGATTCATTCATTCAAGCTTCATTAATACAGGATTCATTCATTCAAGCTTCATTCATACAGGATAAATTCATACAGGATTCATACAGGATTTATACAGGCTCAATTCATTCATTCATACAGGCTTCATTCATTCATTCATACAGGCTTCATACAGTCTTCATTTATTCACACAGGATTCATACAGGCTTCATTCATTGATACAGGTTTCACACAGGATTCTCACAGGCTTTATTCATTCATACAGGGTGCATACAGGCTTTATTCATTCATTCATACAGGCTTCATTCATACAGGATTCATTTATACAGGATTCATACAGGCTTCATTCATTCATTCAGGATTCATACAGGCTTCATTCATTCATTCAGGATTCATACGGGCTTCATTCATACAGAATTCATACAGGCTTCATTCATTCATACAGAATTCATACAGGCTTCATTCATTCATACAGAATTCATACGGGCTTCATTCATTCATTCAGGATTCACACGGGCTTCATTCATTCAAAAAAGATTCATACAGGCTCTATTCATACAGGCTCAATTCATACAGGCTCAATTCATACAGGCTCAATTCATACAGGCTCAATTCATACAGGCTCTATTCATACAGGATTCATACAGGCTCGATACATTCATTCATACAGGCTCGATACATTCATTCATACAGGCTCAATACATTCATTCATACTACAGGCCCAATACATTCATACTACTGGCTTTATTCATTCATTCAGGCTTTATTCATTCATTCATTCATGCAGGCTTCATTTAGGCTTCATTCATGCAGGCTTCATTCAGGATTCATTCAGGCTTCATTCAGGCTTCATTCATGCTTCATTCAGGATTCATACAGACTTATTCATTCATTCACACAGGATTCATACAGGCTTATTCATTCATTCACACAGGATTCATACAGGCTTATTCATTCATTCACACAGGATTCATACAGGCTTCATTCATTCATACAGGATTCATTGAGGCTTCATTCATTCATACCGGTTTCATACAGTATTCATTCAGGCTTCTTTCATTCATACAGGATAAATTCATACAGGATTCACACATGTTTCATTCATACAGGATTAATTCATACAGGATTAATTCATACAGGATTAATTCATACAGGATTAATTCATACAGGATTAATTCATACAGGATTAATTCATACAGGATTAATTCATACAGAATTCATACAGAATTCATACAGAATTCATACAGAATTCATACAGAATTCATACAGAATTCATACAGAATTCATACAGGATTTATACAGGCTCAATTCATTCATTCATACAGGCTTCATTCATTCATACAGGTTTCATACAGGATTAATACAGGCTTTATTCATTCATTCATGCAGGCTTCATTTAGGCTTCATTCATGCAGGCTTCATTCAGGCTTCATTCATGCAGGCTTCATTCAGGATTCATTCAGGCTTCATTCAGGCTTCATTCATGCTTCATTCAGGATTCATACAGACTTCATTCATTCATTCACACAGGATTCATACAGGCTTCATTCATTCATTCACACAGGATTCATACAGGCTTCATTCATTCATTCACACAGGATTCATACAGGCTTATTCATTCATTCACACAGGATTCATACAGGCTTCATTCATTCATACAGGATTCATTGAGGCTTCATTCATTCATACAGGATTCATTGAGGCTTCATTCATTCATACCGGTTTCATACAGTATTCATTCAGGCTTCTTTCATTCATACAGGATAAATTCATACAGGATTCACACATGCTTCATTCATACAGGATTAATTCATACAGGATTAATTCATACAGAATTCATACAGAATTCATACAGAATTCATACAGAATTCATACAGAATTCATACAGGATTTATACAGGCTCAATTCATTCATTCATACAGGCTTCATTCATTCATTCATTCATACAGGTTTCATACAGGCTTCATTCATTCATTCACACAGGATTCATACAGGCTTTATTCATTCACACAGGATTAATTTATACAGAATTCATACTGGTTTCATACAGGCTTTATTCATTCACACAGGATTAATTTATACAGAATTCATACTGGTTTCATACAGGCTTTATTCATTCACACAGGATTAATTTATACAGAATTCATACTGGTTTCATACAGGCTTCATTCATTCACACAGGATTCATACAGGCTTCATTCATTCACACAGGATTCATACAGGCTTCATTCATTCATGCAGGATTCATACAGGCTTTATTTGTTCATAAAAGATTCCAACAGGCTTTATTTGTTCATAAAAGATTCCAACAGGCGTTATTTGTTCATGAAAGATTCCAACAGGCTTTATTTGTTCATAAAAGATTCCAACAGGCTTAATTTGTTCATAAAAGATTCCAACAGGCTTTATTTGTTCATAAAAGATTCCAACAGGCTTTATTTATTCATAAAGGATTCATTCAGGCTCTTCATTCATTCTTACAGGATTCATTCATACTGGATTCATACAGGTTTCATGCATTTACTCATACAGGATTTATACAGGCTCTATTCATTAACTCATACAGGATTCATACAGGCTCTATTCATTTACTCATACAGGATTCATACAGGCTCTATTCATTTACTCATACAGGATTCATACAGGCTCTATTCATTTACTCATACAGGATTCATACAGGCTCTATTCATTTACTCATACAGGATTCATACAGGCTCTATTCATTTACTCATACAGGATTCATACAGGCTCTATTCATTTACTCATACAGGATTCATACAGGCTCTATTCATTTACTCATACAGGATTCATACAGGCTCTATTCATTTACTCATACAGGATTCATACAGGCTCTATTCATTTACTCATACAGGATTCATACAGGCTCTATTCATTTACTCATACAGGATTCATACAGGCTTCATTCATTCATACAGGCTTCTTTCATTCATTCATACAGGTTTCATACAACTTCATTCAAACAGGATACATACAGGCTCTAATCATTCATACAGGATTTGTACAGTTTCATTCTTTAATTCATACAGGATTTGTACAGTTTCATTCATTCAGCTTCATTCATTCAGGATTCATTCATACAGGATTTATTCATTCATTCAGGAATCATACAGCTTCATTCATACAGGTTTCATACAGCTTCATTCTTTCATACAGCTTCTTTCATTCGTTCATACAGTACTTATTCATTCATACAGCTTCATTCATTCATACAGGATTTATTCATTCATACAGGATTTATTCATTCATACAGGATTCATTCATTCATACCGGATTTATTCATTCATTCATACAGGATTCATTCAAGCTTAGTTTATTCATTCATACAGGATTCCACACAAGATAATATTTTTATTATTATATAAGAAAGTTTTGCCTCCCTTAACTGCACGACAAAGATGTTCTAAGAGAGGAAGGAGGAAGGCATCATTTAGTATGGAGTTGAGGGAGCGCGGAATCCATGCACAAGGTGCAAAGAAATAGAAAGCGAAGAAAGAAGTTCATGAAACAAGAAAAAGTTGAAGAAGAAATTAGTAGGTGCTGAAAAACAGGATAGCAGTGAACCGAAAAAAGATGGTCCGTAACAAAACAAAAACCTATTCTATATTGACAAGAGGAAGCCTACCTAACCTTTAGCTCAGGCCCTCACATAGTCCCCCTGGGAGCGTTAATTCCCATAGATCCAATACCTGTATCCCCCTGAGGGGGATTCATACAAGATTCATTCATTCATACAGGATTCATTCATACAGAATTCTGAAAGGCTTCATTCATGCTTTGATACAGGATTCATTCATTCATTCATCCAGAACTAATACAGGCATCATTAATTTAGACATCGCATAAACATACAGGCTGCATACATTCATTCAGGCTTCATTTATACTTTTATATAGAATTCGTACACGCTTCATTTATGCATTCATACAGAATTCGTACACGCTTCATTCATACAGAGTTCATACAGGCTTCATTCACACACTCTTACAGAATTCGTACAGGCTTCATTCATTCAGGATTATTTGAATGTAACCGGTATGAATGTATGAAACCTGAATGAATCAATGCAATCTTTCAGAAGTTATGTCGGATACAGTGAAACGTTCTCCTGACTTCACCTGTATTGAATAACATCGGGACCGACCTGCGGAACTGGCCCCAGTGCAGATGCCATATAGGTATTAGAATTACAAGTTTATGGTTTGTTGCATTGACAATTGAGGTAAAAGAAAACAACAATTATCCTAACAAAGCAATAAATCAACTTGAAAACAAGTTTATATCATTTACCCCCGGGGTACGGTAGAGCTCAGAGAAGAGCTGTGATGAATTGAAGGAAAAGTTAGCTGTGGGACGGAAGTTAATCGCAAGGTTGAATCGTTTCACTTCCACAATTGTTTCAGTGCAATTCACGCGCTTACCACGTAAGACATGAATATCTATTGTCTATTCTCAAACACTACTTCCCACAGGAGCGATTTCATATTATCCATAGGGCATGAATAAATTTTTGGTCGTATATAAGGACTTATTTATATTATATTAGGAAGGTTTACTTTCAATATAACAGCTGTCATTCGTTCAACTCTCTCCCATTCACACACGATTCTTCAGCTCATATTCATATAAATAACACTTTTTCGATCATACATTCATGAGTTCAGGACTCAATCTTACGACCTTAAGAATTTGCACATCATTTAGTTATTGGACATTCATACGGCGTTCATTTATTCAGAATTCTCGAGGTATTCTAGAACGCATGCAGAATTTAATCATCATTCTAGTCAGATTATATTAGTCTACTTCTTCCTAGCTCCAACAAATACGGGATCCAGAGAGCGAAGAGAATGAATTATTCTGAATGAAATTTAAAAATTGGAGATGCTATGGACTGAAGAGTGCCTTCACACTCACTGGATACACTGCGCATTTTAGAAATAAGTAAGGAACGAAAAGAAAGAAATGAAACAGAGCGTAGCAGCCATGAAAATTGAAAGAAGCAAAATAGGACACGAAAGACAGGAGTCTCAAAATCGTATCTTTAACTGAGGGGACCTAACAGTATCCCCCTGGGGGCGCTAGTCCCTATAGCATAGGGTAGACACAACTAACTAACCTACCTAAGCCTATTGCCTATCCTATGCCCATGCATCTGACAGTCAAGTATTTACACTTTAAAAAGTAAATAAATTAATATGCACAAAATTCATTCATTCAACATTTTTTCATGCAGCTTTTATTAATTATTCAAAGATATTCATACACTATTCATTAATGCAAAATGCGTTCAATGCATACGCATTCATAAATTCATACAGCGAGTGTTCATCCTCAAAGCTTTCATTCAGAATTCGTACAGCCTGCGTACATGTATGTGTTTAGCCATACACGCATGTCTACATCGGTGTAAAAATTTGTAAATTTTGGCATTCATGGATTTATTTACATTCGCGTGTCTTTGCTGATGTATATATTTAGGTCTTTCACATCAATCGCCGCTTGCAGTGAAGAAGTTACCATTATTTCACGGATATACATATTCAGGAATCCATTCATACAAAAAGTATTCCGCATACATTACATGTGCATGCCACACACTAATAATCACACACCCATATACATAGTGTTATTTAGTCGCTTATGCAACTATACAATAAGTGACTAAGAAAGCATCAATTTAGTCTCGAATTGAGAATGATTATTGCGTCAGGAGGACAGCCTACCTTATATGGCTGGTGTGAGCACGCAGCCTACCTTTTATGGCTGGCATGAGCTTGGAGCCTACCTTTTATGGCTGGTGTCCCGGATGTAGCCAGCAGGGCACGCAATCTCCATACACCGGAAGCCCCCGCGCGTGTTGATGCACTGCTCCGAGGCGCTCCTGCACACGCTCTCTCGCTCGCACTCGTTGTTGTCTGCAATGTTATACTCTGATGTGAATGTTGTTTGAAATGAAATGCTGTCTGAAATAAAGTCCTCAAATTAAATGTTGTTTGAAATAAAACCCACAGGTAGCTATACTCAAATGTCTTTGAAATGAAATGTCTGGAATAAGATGATGCTCGTCAGCTTACGGATTTTATAAAATGGTGTCGTGCGGAAGGAGGAACGCACCATTTAGTATGGACTTGAGGGAATGCGAAATCCATGAGCATGAAGCACAAAAACCGAAAGTTGAGGAAAAGTATTTGAAACAAGAACAAGATAAAGGAGTTAAAAGAGAAGTAATAGGTGCTGAAAAAAACGGTAAATAGGGATGAAGAAAATCGTTTATAACAAAAAAGTTTCGATTCCATAGAAAGGAAATCCTATCTAACCCCTAGCTCGGGACTTCACGTATTCTCACTGGAAGCGCCAATTCCATTTGAAACAATAGCTGTATCCCCCTGAAGGATCCAGTCATTACAACCGCCCCAATCACAACTACCGTCATAACGTCGGCACTGGCATCCGGTTGTCATCGACATCACAATGTCGGAACTGCTACTCAAACAACACTTTCAGGTATAAATTCCTCAAAGAGCACGATGTATTAAAACCTCCAATAAATACGCTCGCCTTACCTGTACAGCACATGGTTGATTCCTTTATACAGTAACCCAAGAAGTCTCGTGCTAAGTAAATACTTGTTTTCCCGAATCGACACGAGGTATCTCACACAATCGAACTAAGTAACCAATTTATCCACGTCGGTATTCAACTTTTATTAGCAAATTGCTAAAACTAAAATTTTCATTCGAAATAGCCAAAATTAGAAACAAAACGCGGAGTAAAAATAGGCCTGACTGAACCTTAATGCAACCACAAACAATAATAATTGACAACCTTAAATTAAAAATTGAGTTGATTGAGGGTTTCAATGAGGGTACACACCTTTACACGTGCGGAGGTCGGGGGAGAGAGTGTAGCCTGGCGGACACGCGCACTGGAATGAGCCCGGCGTGTTCTCGCACACCCCCACACACAGGCGGCCTCTGCCTCGCAGACGCGTCTCCTCACACTCGTCGACGTCAATGCAGGTCCTGTAAACAGGCTACGTCAATGCAGGTCCTGTAAACAGGCTACGTCAGTGCAGGTCATGTAAACAGGCCACGCCAATGCAGGTCATGTAAACAGGCCACGCCAATGCAGGTCCTGTAAACAGGCTACGTCAATGCCGGTCCTGTAAACACGCTACGTCAATGCAGGTCCTGTAAACAGGCTACGTCAGTACAGGTCCTGTAAACAAGCTACGTCAGTGCAGGTCCTGTAAACAGGCTACGTCAGTGCAGGTCCTGTAAACAGGCTTCGTCAATGCAGGTCCTGTAAACAGGCTACGTCAGTGCAGGTCCTGTAAACAGGCTACGTCAGTGCAGGTCCTGTAAACAGGCTACGTCAGTGCAGGTCCTGTAAACAGGCTACGTCAGTGCAGGTCATGTAAACAGGCCACGCCAATGCAGGTCCTGTAAACAGGCTACGTCAATGCCGGTCCTGTAAACACGCTACGTCAATGCAGGTCCTGTAAACAGGCTACGTCAGTACAGGTCCTGTAAACAAGCTACGTCAGTGCAGGTCCTGTAAACAGGCTACGTCAGTGCAGGTCCTGTAAACAGGCTACGTCAATGCAGGTCCTGTAAACAGGCTACGTCAGTGCAGGTCCTGTAAACAGGCTACGTCAGTGCAGGTCCTATAAACAGGCTACGTCTATGCAGGTCCTGTAAACAGGCTACGTCTATGCAGGTCCTGTAAACACGCTACGACAATGCAGGTCCTGTAAACAGGCTACGACAATGCAGGTCCTGTAAACACGCTACGACAATGCAGGTCCTGTAAACAGGCTACGTCTATGCAGGTCCTGTAAACACGCTACGTCTATGCAGGTCCTGTAAACAGGCTACGTCTATGCAGGTCCTGTAAACACGCTACGACAATGCAGGTCCTGTAAACACGCTACGACAATGCAGGTCCTGTAAACAGGCTACGTCTATGCAGGTCCTGTAAACAGGCTACGTCTATGCAGGTCCTGTAAACACGCTACGACAATGCAGGTCCTGTAAACACGCTACGACAATGCAGGTCCTGTAAACAGGCTACGTCTATGCAGGTCCTGTAAACAGGCTACGTCTATGCAGGTCCTGTAAACACGCTACGACAATGCAGGTCCTGTAAACACGCTACGACAATGCAGGTCCTGTAAATACTTAAGTTCATGAATATTCTACAGGGTAATTGTCAAATATGGGTTCCTAAAACAATCTTTAATGACTCCTAAGATAAGGGATGGAATTTAAAAAAAAAGCACTTATGCAATTCTGAGAAATACTAATTTTATTTTGATAACTTTTCAAGTGCAACATTCTCCATGGGGCGCCCCTCCTGAGCGCAGACAAGCATCATCGCGATTGCGTATGCTGTTCATTCCGGTGCTGGTGAGATTTAATCCAATACCCTGGATTTCTACTCTGATGGATGCCTTGAGTTAGTGTACACTTTTGAACTTTATACGGTAATCTCTTCCTTTTAGGGCGCTCCTAAGAAGATCACTAACTCAATGCATTTATCGAGGCATAAATCCAGGGCATAGGACCAGATCTCACAAGCGCTGCGATGAATAGCCTCTGATTCTTGCCTACTCTCTGGGGGGGAGGTAGGTGGCACAAATATAATATAATGATCAAAACCTGATAAAAAAAAAGAAGTGCTCAGGATTTTATGGGTGCTATATTTTTTATAATCTATCCGACATTGTGGGCGGTCTTAAAGATTCTTTTAGGAACCATATTTAAAAATCAATCTACATCAACGAGTTTCCTGTACAATTTGAGATTCCAAGTTGATTTGAGTGTTCAGATACAGTAATTAAGGATCACAAGTCAGCAGCTGGAAGGTTAAATCCGTTGTCGAGACACGTTGAATGCAGTAAGAATCACTAGTTAACACTTTAACTACGGTAGGTTAAACTGGAGTTTAATCATATTCAATTCAAATTTAAAGTCAATTATAGTAAGCAACGTTGAAATTACCGAATGTTAATATTATTGCTGATATATTATCGGCAATAAGAATATTATTATTGAGACACAGCAATAAGAATAGTATCATTATTGAGACACAGCAATAAGAATGGTATCATTATTGAGACACAGCAATAAGAATGGTATCATTATTGAGACACAGCAATAAGAATAGTATCATTATTGAGACACAGCAATAAGAATGGTATCATTATTGAGACACAGCAATAAGAATAGTATCATTATTGAGACACAGCAATAAGAATGGTATCATTATTGCGGCACAGCAATAAGAATAGTATCATTATTGAGAAACAGCAATAAGAATAGTATCATTATTGAGACACAGCAATAAGAATAGTATCATTATTGAGACACAGCAATAAGAATAGTATCAGTATTGAGACACAGCAATAAGAATAGTATCATTATTGAGACACAGCAATAAGAATAGTATCATTATTGAGACACAGCAATAAGAATAGTATCATTAATGAGATACAGCAATAAGAATAGTATCATTATTGAGACACAGCAATAAGAATAGTATCATTATTGAGACACAGCAATAAGAATAGTATCATTATTGAGACACAGCAATAAGAAAAGTATCATTATTGAGACACAGCAATAAGAATAGTATCATTATTGAGACACAGCAATAAGAATAGTATCATTATTGAGACACAGCAATAAGAATAGTATCATCAATGAGATACAGCAATAAGAATAGTATCATTATTGAGACACAGCAATAAGAATAGTACTAGTTACCGGTACAACCCGAGTATCGGGTTGTCCGACTTGCCTAAAAATAAAAAAAATAAAAAAATAATAAATAAAAAATGAAAAAAAATAAAAATAACAAAAAAAACAAAGAAATAAAAAAAAAATAAAAAAAAAAAATAAAAAAAAATAAATAAATAGTTTTCTGCAAATATAGACACCAGTGGCTTCAATTTAATACCTCACTTGACCATATACACTCAGCCAATTTTCTAAACGGACTCGGACAAATTTCGAGTTACTGAATTAAGTATATAGATTATTATTGAGACACTGCAACTAAGAATGGGTGACCTGTTATCAGTTGTTAAGTTGATATGGCTGTCTTTTGACACAGTTAATGGAAACGTAACATTAAATTCAGCATAATTGAGACAACAGCTACGAATGGATGACCTGTTATCAGCAGCGATGTTGTAGCCGGCGTTGCAGATACACTGGTAGCCCCCGCGTATGTTGATGCAGCGATGGTGGCACACATTCGCGTCTCGGGAACACTCGTCGATGTCTGGCGGAAACATGAACGACAATTTACGAATGTGTCATAAATTTATCTTTCAGCATAACCTTGATTTATAAAAACTGCCTCTTGTGAAGTTGTTAGCTTGGATAATAAGGTAGTTGCAGCCTCCCTTACCACCACAAAGATGGAAGGTCGGTATAACCCTGATTTCCAAAACTGCCTCGTATAAAGTTCTTAGGCTGGATAATAAGCTAGTTGCAGCCTCCCTTACAACCACAAAAATGGAAGAATGAAGGCACCATTAGTAAAAGTTAAAAGAACTCTGAATCTATGCAGAAGGTGTGTTCCTACATAAGATCCCATGCGCACAGAAACAGTAAGTTGAGAAGGAAGGTTGAGAAACAAGATAGAAGTTGAAGAAAGAAAAACAGAGGTGCTGCAGAATAGGATGGGGCTGAACCGAAAGAGATGGTAATTAAAAAGAACATAAAGTATTTGATTTCAACAAAAAAAATGCTCACCAAAACTACAGCTCTGGACCACACATTTTCCCTTAGGAGGAATGTTATTTCCAATAGATACATCAAAACAGAATACGTACTCACGTATTCTGTTGGGCAAACAACTTCCGTTGGGTAAACAACTGGGCAATCAAAGAGTACATTATTTGGGGCACCCTGATCACTACCCTGGCACCCTGATCACTGACCGCTATACACACCACTACATTTTAGGCAGTAAGTATTCTCTCACGTGGATATGTGTTCCGCATAAAATATTTTGATAACATGTGAAGTTTGGTCTGAACATGTTTCTTGCGATGAGTTAAACTAAAATTCAACATCCAATTCAAATTTCAGAGTCAATAATAGTAACCAATTTTAAAAATGTGAACATTAACTGAATCGAGCCTTTATTTAGCTTTCATTAAGTATTAATAAAGATTGAGTTAGTGATTACAAGTCGGTCAGTAGCATTACGAAAATCCCCTCATGGACCACCGGTGGCTCACGTCGCTGTCAAAGTGTAATGCACCACGAGGGCTACACTCGAATATTTCACAATCCTGGCGTAGTCTAACACCAGTCAACCTTATCCTAGTACAAGATGCAAGCTGTGGTGCTGTGGTCATGGAAGGTGTAACATTTTAAAATACCTACATAAAAGCTTAAGAACAACGATTACATGAAACAAGTAAGATCATATTTAATCCGAATTGGCTATGGTCCTCGACTCAAGTTATTCTTAACACAGAGATGATTGAAGGAAGCTCACCACCTTCTGTCCAATTTACCATCTTAGAATTCGTTAGCGTAAACAGCCTTCTGTCAAAAAATACTATCTCAGCTATCGCGAATTCCAGTAAGGAGATATGTAAAAATTACTAAGTTAAAGATATATAAACTGGTAGCAGATAGGCTGAAAAATATATATAAACTATTAGGAGATAAGATGAAGATTGACACACCACTAGAAAATAAGTAGATGATAAACAAACAAGAAAATTCGTGGATTGCTACACAAACAACTAGGAAATAAGTTGAAGATACACAAACTGTTAAGTGGTAGGTTGAAGATAGACCTACTGCTAAGTATAATAGTTAAGAATAGGTAAGATTTCGGTATATTAGTTGTAATATTTCGTTTTTTTTATTATTATATAAGAAATTTTTAGCCTCCCTTAACCACGACAAAGATGTTCCAAGAGAGGAAAGAGGAAGACACCATTTAGTATGGAGTTGAGGGAACGCGGAATCTACGCACACGGTGCACAGAAACAGTAAGCTAGGAAAGAAGTTCATGAAACAAGAAAAAAAGTTGAAGAAGAAAGTAGTAGGTGCTGAAAAACAGGACAGCAGTGAACCGAAAAAAGATGGTCCGTAACAAAACAAAAACCTATTTTATTACAACAAAAAGGAAGCCTACCTAACCTTTAGCTCGGGCCCTCACATGGTTCCCCTGGGAGCGCTAATTCCCATAGATACAATAGTTGTATCCCCCTGAGGGGTGTAATATTTCGGTATAGTAGTTTAGGATAACTTAGATTTCGGTATATTAGTTGTAATATTTCGGTATAGTAGTTTAGGATAGGTTAGACTTCGGTCTAATAGTTAAGGATAGGTGAGATTTCTGTGTCTCAGTTGTAATATTTCGGTAGAGCAGTTTAGGATAGGTAAGAATTCGGTATAATAGTTAAGGATAGGTTAGATTTCGGTAAAATAGTAGGGGAGGTTATAGGAAATGTTAGACTCGATAGACTTGAGGTTATTTCACGGGTGAAATACTGGCAAGATTTTCAACAGATCTATTAGGTAAGTAATCACACGAATCTCACCGATGCAGTTGCGGCCGCCCTCTGCCTGCTCGAACCCGTCGTTGCAGTGACACAAGAAGGAGCCGGGAGTGTTCTCGCACACCGCGTTGCTGGAACACGCCTGTAAAAAGTGCGCTAGGAATTAAACATAACTCTTAGTTCATACGAGTTTTCAGATATAATAATCACTACCAACACCTCACAACATCACAATACAACACCACCACCCCACACACCACTACACAAACTCGCAGCCTCATAATAGGTGATAGGCTCACACAACACCAACACCACACCACCAGTTAACACCACTGACAGGCATAACACCATAAGCTCTACACCACACAACACCCACAGCTCCATAGTAGGTGGTGCACTCGAACACCATCACACAACACCACCAGCACTACAACACCACCAACATCACACACACAAACCACACTCACACAACACATCACCACACCACACATCACCACACCACACACACAACACCACCAATACCCACAGCCCCATAGTAGGTGGTGCACTCGTCGATGTCCTGGCACTGGCGGAGGCGGTTGAGGCGGTAGCCGGGCAGGCACTGACAGGTGTAGGTGCCGCGGCGGTTGTGGCACTGCTGGCCGCCCCCGCACTCGTGCGCCCCCGTCGCGCACTCGTCGATGTCTGCGCCAGCAATTTCAGGTATTTAGTGAGGATCGTCTAGCTTTGTGGAGGATTGTGGCAGTTAGTGAGGCTGATTTAGCTTTATGGAGAATTGGGGCAGCTAGTGATGCTGATTTAGCTTTATGGAGAATTGGGGCAGCTAGTGATGCTGATTTAGCTTTATGGAGAATTGGGGCAGCTAGTGATGCTGATTTAGCTTTATGGAGAATTGGGGCAGTTAGTGATGCTGATTTAGCTTTATGGAGAATTGGCGCAGCTTGTGATGCTGATTTAGCTTTATGGAGAATTGGGACAGCTAGTGATGCTGATTTAACTTTATGGAGAATTGGGGCAGCTAGTGATGCTGATTTAACTTTATGGAGAATTGGGGCAGTTAGTGATGCTGATTTAGCTTTATAGAGAATTGGGGCAGCTAGTGGTGCTGATTTAGCTGTATGGAGAATTGGGACAGCTAGTGATGCTGATTTAACTTTATGGAGAATTGGGGCAGTTAGTGATGCTCGTCTAGCTTTATGGAGAATTGGGGCAATTAAAAACGCTAATTAACTTTAGCGTACAATTATGGGAATTAGAAACGCTAATGAACCTTTACGAATAATTTGAAGTAATTATTAATGCTTAGAATTAGGAGGACGGAGGCTGATGAACCATTACGTAGAACTAGGGGCAATTAGCAAGGCTTAGAATTAAGTTAAGGGAATTAGAAACGCTAGTTAACCTTCATGTAGAATTAGGGGAATTAGAAAGAGTAATTAACCTTTACGTAGAATGATGGAAATCATAAAAGGTGATTAATCTTCAAGTGGAATGGTCCAAATTATATAAGGTAGTCAATCATCACGAGGGATGATGCACACTGGAAAGGTTAATTAACCTCATGGGCTAGTTAGGAGAATTAGCCATAATAATTGGCGTTCACATGCAATTAGGTGAATCAGCGAGGTAAATTAAATTTCACGGGGAATTAAGGGAACGTGAACCAGTGAATCTATTAGGCCTTCTCGTGTAATTCTAAAATTAGGTGAATCAGCGAGGTAAATTAAATTTCACGTGGAATTAAGGGAACGTGAACTAGTGAAGCTATTTGGCCTTCTCGTGTAATTCTAAAATTAGGTGAATCAGCGAGGTAAATTAAATTTCACGTGGAATTAAGGGAACGTGAACTAGTGAAGCTATTTGGCCTTCTCGTGTAATTCTAAAATTAGGTAAATCAGCGAGGTAAATTAAATTTCACGTGGAATTAAGGGAACGTGAACTAGTGAAGCTATTTGGCCTTCTCGTGTAATTCTAAAATTAGGTGAATCAGCGAGGCAAATTAAATTTCACGTGGAATTAAGGGAACGTGAACTAGTGAAGCTATTTGGCCTTCTCGTGTAATTCTAAAATTAGGTGAATCAGCGAGGTAAATTAAATTTCACGTGGAATTAAGGGAACGTGAACTAGTGAAGCTATTTGGCCTTCTCGTGTAATTCTAAAATTAGGTGAATCAGCGAGGCAAATTAAATTTCACGTGGAATTAAGGGAACGTGAACTAGTGAAGCTATTTGGCCTTCTCGTGTAATTCTAAAATTAGGTGAATCAGCGAGGCAAATTAAATTTCACGTGGAATTAAGGGAACGTGAACTAGTGAAGCTATTTGGCCTTCTCGTGTAATTCTAAAATTAGGTGAATCATCGAGGTAAATTAAATTTCACGTGGAATTAAGGGAACGTGAACTAGTGAAGCTATTTGGCCTTCTCGTGTAATTCTAAAATTAGGTGAATCAGCGAGGTAAATTAAATTTCACGTGGAATTAAGGGAACGTGAACCAGTGAAGCTATTTGGCCTTCTCGTGTAATTCGAGGAATGAGCAATTCTCATTAACTTTCACATGCAATTACAGTTAGCAATGCCACGTGGGGGCCTACAAAAATACTCAGGGGCCGTGCTCCAGTATTGGCATCTCAGAATAGATGCTTCAATACGGAACACTCCAGAAATACTCCTGAGTCCAATAGGAACGATGAGCAAAATATACATATTTCTGGTTATTGCAAACAGACTCAACTCACCAACACAGCCAGACCCAACGCACCAACACAGCCAGACCCAACGCACCAACACAGCCAGACCCAACGCACCAACAGAGCCAGACCCAACGCCCCAACACAAGCAGACCCAACGCACCAACACGAGCAGACCCAACGAACCAACACGAGCAGACCCAACGAACCAACACAAGCAGACCCAACGCACCAACACAGCCAGACCCAACGCACCAACACAAGCAGACCCAACGCACAAACACAAGCAGACCCAACGCACAAACCCAAGCAGACCCAACGCACCAACACAACCAGACCCAGCTCACCAACACAAGCAGACCCAACGCACCAACACAAGCAGACCCAACGCACCAACACAACCAGACCCAACGCACCAACACAAGCAGACCCAACGTACCAACACAAGCAGACCCAACGCACAAACACAAGCAGACCCAACGCACCAACACAACCAGACCCAACGCACCAACACAACCAGACCCAGCTCATCAACACAAGCAGACCCAACACAAGCAGACCCAACTCACCAACACAACTAGTGCCCTGTTCATCAAGCGTGAAGCCCCGGCCACAAATCATCTTAGGTCTACACGAAAAAGACCCCAGCAAGTTGACGCAGTTCTCGTTGCTGCGGCAGTTCGCTAGTCCGGGCTCTGCGCACTCGTCTACGTCTGGAAATGAACAATTCATCAGTACAAGCAGTAACGTGTCATCAATACGAGTAAACGAGTATTTAGGCGTATCATCAATACGAGTAGTAACGTGTACCATCAGTTCGAGCAGTAACGCAAGTCATCAGTTCGAGTAGTTACGCGCATCATCAGTTCGAGTAGTAACGCGCATCATCAGTTCGATTAGTAACGCGAGTCATCAGTTCGAGTAGTTACGCGCATCATCAGTTCGAGTAGTAACGCAGTCATCAGTTCGAGTAGTAACGCGAGTCATCAGTTCGAGTAGATACGCGCATCATCAGTTCGAGTAGATACGCGCATCATCAGTTCGAGTAGTTACGCGCATCATCAGTTCGAGTAGTTACGCGCATCATCAGTTCGAGTAGTTACGCGCATCATCAGTTCGAGTAGTTACGCGCATCATCAGTTCGAGTAGTTACGCGCATCATCAGTTCGAGTAGTTACGCGCATCATCAGTTCGAGTAGTTACGCGCATCATCAGTTCGAGTAGTAACGCGAGTCATCAGTTCGAGTAGTTACGCGCATCATCAGTTCGAGTAGTTACGCGCATCATCAGTTCGAGTAGTAACGCGAGTCATCAGTTCGAGTAGTAACGCGAGTCACCAGTTCGAGTAGTTACGCGCATCATCAGTTCGAGTAGTTACGCGCATCATCAGTTCGAGTAGTTACGCGAGTCATCAGTTCGAGTAGTTACGCGAGTCATCAGTTCGAGTAGTTACGCGAGTCATCAGTTCGAGTAGTTACGCGAGTCATCAGTTCGAGTAGTTACGCGAGTCATCAGTTCGAGTAGTTACGCGAGTCATCAGTTCGAGTAGTTACGCGAGTCATCAGTTCGAGTAGTTACGCGAGTCATCAGTTCGAGTAGTTACGCGAGTCATCAGTTCGAGTAGTTACGCGAGTCATCAGTTCGAGTAGTTACGCGAGTCATCAGTTCGAGTAGTTACGCGAGTCATCAGTTCGAGTAGTTACGCGAGTCATCAGTTCGAGTAGTTACGCGCATCATCAGTTCGAGTAGTTACGCGCATCATCAGTTCGAGTTGTTACGCGAGTCATCAGTTCGAGTAGTTACGCGCATCATCAGTTCGAGTAGTTACGCGAGTCATCAGTTCGAGTAGTTACGCGAGTCATCAGTTCGAGTAGTTACGCGAGTCATCAGTTCGAGTAGTTACGCGAGTCATCAGTTCGAGTAGTTACGCGAGTCATCAGTTCGAGTAGTTACGCGAGTCATCAGTTCGAGTAGTTACGCGAGTCATCAGTTCGAGTAGTTACGCGAGTCATCAGTTCGAGTAGTTACGCGAGTCATCAGTTCGAGTAGTTACGCGAGTCATCAGTTCGAGTAGTTACGCGAGTCATCAGTTCGAGTAGTTACACGAGTCATCAGTTCGAGTAGTTACGCGAGTCATCAGTTCGAGTAGTTACGCGAGTCATCAGTTCGAGTAGTTACGCGAGTCATCAGTTCGAGTAGTTACGCGAGTCATCAGTTCGAGTAGTTACGCGCATCATCAGTTCGAGTAGTTACGCGAGTCATCAGTTCGAGTAGTTACGCGCATCATCAGTTCGAGTAGTTACGCGAGTCATCAGTTCGAGTAGTTACGCGCATCATCAGTTCGAGTAGTTACGCGAGTCATCAGTTCGAGTAGTTATGCGAGTCATCAGTTCGAGTAGTTACGCGAGTCATCAGTTCGAGTAGTTACGCGAGTCATCAGTTCGAGTAGTTACGCGAGTCATCAGTTCGAGTAGTTACGCGAGTCATCAGTTCGAGTAGTTACGCGAGTCATCAGTTCGAGTAGTTACGCGAGTCATCAGTTCGAGTAGTTACACGAGTCATCAGTTCGAGTAGTTACGCGAGTCATCAGTTCCCTTCTATTTACCATTATAGATTGAGATACGTCCTCTCAATAGTTTGAGGGTCAGTCTTTTGCAATGGGCTACATCCAGTAGTGCGCTACAGACGATCCAGTGTCGTTGAAAGTGGTTATAATCAGAAAACCATAAGAACTTTACCTGAGGTATCGTTATGATTTAATTATGGAATGTATGCACGTGGAAATAGAAGTTGTGTTGGAGACAAAACCGTGCTCGATTTTCCAATCAAATCATGGAAAATCTTTGAACGCAGAGCTCAAAATAGTGCCCATTATGATGCGTAGCAAGCACACGAAGCGCCGCCAACGCCGGTTAATTTTCTCAAGAGTAATTTACATTTTCAGAACATTTCCTTCACAGAAGAACATTCAATATCATTTACATGCGTTGGCTTTCGAACGTGAAAACCTTGGTCTTGACTGTTCAGTATGTGTGACCTTACAAATTCAAACCAGACAATTGATTGACTATAATTAGTTTTAGGCTCCCTTACTACTATAAAGGGATGTTCAAAGAGAGGAAGGATAAATGCACCATTTATTATGGAGCTAAGGGAAAGCGGAATCTATGCACTAGGAGTGTTCCCGTACAGGATCCTTTGTGCATAAAAACAGTAAGTCAAGAAGGTAGGTTATGAAACAAGATAAAATTTTAAGAAGAAAATTAGAAATGCTGAAAAACAGGACAGCAGATAACCGAAAAAAGGTGGTCATTAACAAAACAAAAAAATTTTATTTCAACAAAAATAAGGCCTATCTGACTCTCAGCTCGCGCCCTCACATTTTCCACATGGGAGCGATAATTCCCGTAGATGCAATAGTTGTATCCTCCTGAGGGGTTCAAACCAGACGATGAATGGCCTTTAGAATTCAAAACAAACCCAGTTGATTAAAAAAGCATCACGGTTCTAAAAAGACTACGTACGACACAGAACCATCCATCGCAAGTACGTTATCCATCCTGTTCTTCATCTATTCGCACACACATTGAATTAATTAAAGGCAAGCTCGTGAAGTTCCTACCACTTCACAAACGTTAATCATGGCTTGAACCATTTGAAGCGATTGCGTACGCCGTTACGTAAATCGCAACTTGAATCATTTGAAAAAGGATGTTTTGTTCTAGTCAAGCATGATATATATCATTTTGTACATTGGTTTTAATACCAAGACGCAATGACGGTTACCCCTGGTCAAGCCGGTACCCATTTCCGACACCTGGGTAGAGTGGGGAATTGTGGCTGAGTCCTCCTTTTTCCCATTGGGAAGAATCACCGGACGGTACTGCCGGGGTTCGCGCTGCCAACACTTTCCCGTGAAGGAAGCGCGCTCTTAAACACTCGGCCACGGTGACCGCCTTCTCGAACACTACAGGCCTTTGCTCACCAACACAAGACTTTTTGTCAGGCTTGTAGCCCGCAGGACACGTTACGTTGAGACACACTCCGAAGTCGTCCAGGTACTGGAGGTCGGGACACACTTTCTTCTCGCACCGAAACGACCCTTTAGTGTTGATGCACACCCACTGGGGACCGAGCTGTCCGCAGTCGTGCATGCCGGACTCGCACTCATCGTTGTCTGGGGAGCGTGGGTGTGAGCGGGGTTAGTTGCGCGTGCTGGGTTACAACAACGATAGATGTGAGACAAACGTTAGGAGTGCAAAGGGAGTTACGACATGTTATTAGGAAACAGTTAGTGGTACAAGACAAACAGTTAGTGGTACAAGGGGAGTTACGGCAGGTGGTGAGGCAAGAGTTAGTGGTACAAGGGGAGTTATGATAGTGATGAGGAAAGAGCTAGTGGTACAAGGGGAGTTACGACAGTGATGAGGAAAGAGCTAGTGGTACAAGGGGAGTTACGACGTGTGGCGAAGAAACAGTTAGTGGTACAAGAGGAGTTGCGGCAGGTGGTGAGGAAAGAGTTAGTGGTACCAGTGTTTGTAAAGATGGTTATGACATCAGACTAGTTATTCGCGCAAGCGTGGAACAAGAGCTAGGCTACAACGAGACCGGCTCAGCATTGTTACCCGAGGTTTTAGCTTAGAAGTTGTTGATAGAGCTGGTGAAGCTGATTTCAGAGCAGCCAGTAGATGTGAGTTGACGATGCAAACTGAACGTAACTTTAGAAGCAGAATTATCCCTTGAGCGAAATATTACGGTAATTTTTTAAAATTATAACGCAAGAAACCAAGTTAATGAGACCTTTTCTTGGAAACATTTTGAGTATAAGAACGATGTGAGCGATTTCCTAATGTCATTCAGAAAGGAAGTTGACCCATAAAGGGTTAAGGTGTTAGGTTAGATTAGAATGACTTATGTAGCTAGCAGGCACCAAGTTGATAGCATATGAGGCAAATAAACCGACCGGATTTATAGTGGTAATGTACGTAGTGACACCATCAGTTAGGGTTCTTGGCTCAACAAACTTTGGGGCAAAGGGAGAAAGCAAAGATAACATCGTGAGTTTGGTGTAAAAATATTGAAAACTGTATCTTGTTATCTTTAAGATTGCGCACAACCACAAGGGAAAATTGACGCTGGACATTCTCTGTTCAAATTCTTGCTGTACGGTGCATTACATGCATGAAACACAGGTTCAAAGCGAAGGGTTTATTAGTGTTGACATGCGGAGTCAAATGAAGTTGCTTACCTTTACTACGAAGCAATATCTAGTCCGACAGACCACATCTCATCAGGGGAGCTAATTTCTAAAACGCTCATTTCTACAGAGAATAAATTTCCTCACCAAGCTTTTGCGAAGATTCAGTGCTTTGAAGCCTGTAAAACTTGACGAATATTTGGGATAAAAAATCAGCGGATCATCTTTTGAAAAAGACGTTACATGGCCTTAAGAAAGTAGTCACCCTCACACAGCCCGTTGTTGTGGTTGAGCGTGTAACCCGTGCCTCACTCACCCTCACACAGCCCGTTGTTGTGGTTGAGCGTGTAGCCCGTGCCTCACTCACCCTCACACAGCCCGTTGTTGTGGTTGAGCGTGTAGCCCGTGCCACACCCCGAGATACGGACGCAGGTGTAGGAACCGACCGTGTTGTCACAGCGCTGGCTCTCCTCGCAGTCGTACGTCCCGAGTTGGCATTCATTTACATCTGCATAGTGAGGGAGACGTAAGTTAAGTGTTGTTGTGTCGTTTCTTTCAGCACAACATGAGGTTTAGTTACCTGTAGCTGCTACTACAGTTTCCGTATCCGTATACTAGGAAGGCAGGAGAAAAGATACGCAACGTTCCAATTATTACACTGCTCTCCGTTGTTCACAGCTCGCTCTTAAATTTAGCTTGCAACAAAGAGCTTCCGGCGGTACGTTCCGGCGGTCAGGGCGCTTCCGGCCCACGGAGCGTGACAGAGACCTCCGGAGCCAAGCGCGATAAGACATTCAGCGGTGCTCCCAATGCGATGCCTATTTTGAGATACAACCAGTGTGTTGTTCAATGTGTTTATATATAAGTTGTTAAATCAGTTGTTATATACATATGTTGGAAAATAACCTAAATATGTTGTTGAATCAAATAATATTGTTATTTTAAGCCTCCGTAGCTACGACGAAGGTGTTCCAAAAAAAAAGGAGGCTGAAAGCCCCATTTAATGTGGAGTTATGTGAACGGGAAAGATTAGGTTAGATGGGTTAGTTTTCGCCTCCGTAAATACAACAAAGGTGTTGCCAAGGTAGGAAGGGTGATAGCACCAGTTAGTATGGAGTCAAATGAATGGGAATTTATGCACAAGATGTGTTCTGACACAAAATACCCTGCGTAGAGAAACAGTAAGTTGAGAAGAAAGGGAATGAAAGAAGATTTAAGTCGACAGAGAAAGTCAAAGGAGCTAAAAAACAGGACAATAGTGAACCGAAAAAGAAGTTGAGTAACAGGAAAAAACATTTAATTTCAACAACAAAAATAAGCTAACCTACAGCTCGAGACCATACATTTTCCTCCTTGGAGGGCTAATTCCCATAGATACAGGAGTTGTTATCTCCTTGACGCATCCATGATTTTAGCCTCTCAAACATAGCCTTTGGGCTGGGAAACATAGCCTTTGGGCTAAAACCACAGATGCCCCGGCGAAAAAGTTATCCATACTAGAGTGCAACCCTGAAACACGACAGTTCCAGCACACTTGTTTTAAGGTAATTACAGGGTCTCAGGCGATATGCGACCTCTACGCTGTATTGTTAATAATTTTATGATGTCACTTACAGGCAATCTATAATCGATGCTATTACAAATATATTACCTTTACACCTGCCGGTGCCAGCGTCGAGCTTGTAGCCCTCCCTGCAGCGGCACTCGAAGGACCCAAGCGTGTTGCGGCATCGCTCCTCCGCCTCGCACGGTGACGACTGGCATTCATCTACGTCTGTATAGCGACACGCAGTGGTTGCATACAAAATTGTCTAAGTGTTTCAAAAATATACAGTATATATTTTAGAAAAAATAGAGTATATTTTTAAAAAAACATTTTTCAGAAAAATATATAGTTTATCTATAAAAAAAATATACAGTATATGTTTTAGAAAAAACATACAGTATATGTTTGTTCCTTGGTAGCATATATAGTAGTTCTTTGGCAGCGCACATCACACTTAATGGTGGTGTGCAAATACATATGATGTAAAATAAACAATGAAAATTACCATACCTATTGAGTTTAGAACATGATGCATAGTGATTGTATACAAAACATATATATTGGGCAGAAAACATTATACGTAATGCGTATGTACGAAACATATATACTGAGCACAGAACATAATACGTAAATACGAAACATACATACGAAGCATACATACTGGACACAGAACATAATGCGTATGTACGAAACATACGTGCTGGGGCGAGAAAATGATAATATTCACACGAGACATAAAAATGCAGGAAGAAATAAAGGAATAAACATTCACAACAGAATAATGGCAGATTTTCGTAGCGTACTCTGGTGCTCTCAACACTATATTTGTGCAGGGATCGACGGGTGTTCTCTTCGACGTGGTCTGCATTTCATTTAGTACGATGATCGCCGCTGAGAATGGAATTTGGTGCGTTGTATCATCGAGGTAACTTTCATCCTGCTACTTTGAAAGGCTGTTTTAGAGTAAAATTTGGTATTTGTGATCTTCACTATAACATGTAGCCTGGAGCATTTAAAGCCGTTTTAGAGCAGAATTAGACGCGTTTTATCTTCGGAGTTACATGCATCCTGCTATACTCTGAAGGCCGTTTTAGAACGGAATTTTGTATGTTTTATCTTTAAGTAACATGCATCCTGCTACTCTGAAGGCCGTTATGGAACGGAATTTGGTGCGTTTCATTTCCAGGGAAACATGCATCCTGCTACTCTGAAGGGTGTTCCAGAGTCGAGAAAAATTCACTCTCACTTTCCGGCTGCCAGCATATCTCACTGGTAAGATATTGTACATTCGAAGTTCGAAGGCAAGGAGGCAGCTTTCCGGCATGATAATAAGAAAACTTTTAGAGTTCACTATTTTCTATATAGTTTGGGAGACTGCTTGCAAGAATCTCACAATACAGCGTGGATAAGAACCATGGAAACGCACAATAAACGGAAATATACGGAAATATACGCGTATGACGCAAGTGATATTTTCCTCGACTTTGGTTTCGAAAGAAAACCTGCAAAAAAAGGGACACAAGCGTAAAACTTGTCCAGAAATCTGAAGAAGAAACAAACGCTGTAACATCATTCCCAGTGCACTTCAGAATTAATATTTCACACTGGACACAGCTACACTTGTCAAGTTCCGCAGGCAAAAATGACGTTAACCATTATATTCAATATATGTAATGGTGGAACCATGAGTAGCATAGAATCAGCTATGATTAAATTCAAAATAATGGCGAAACCAACAGTTAATCGGCTATGATTATATTCAATGTAACGGCAGAACCATGAGTTGCAGATCATTTTTTAAATTCTAAGACGAATGAACGGCCATAAAAAACATGGTATGCCGTGTATCAGTTTTTGGGACCCTAACTTCCTCTACACGAAACTTGCTCTGCCAAATGTTGGGAATTTGACTTACGCGAGATTTAATCGTCAGGTACGATTTCACTTTTGGGCTGCTGTTCTTATGGACATGCGGACTATGGGTCAAACGTAAGCACCACCACACCGATGCATCGGCGTCTCGGGGAAAAGAAAAACGGTGTGTAGGGCACTGATAGAACTGTGTCTCCGGAGAATGAAAAACGGCGAATGATACAACGATATACGAGTGTCTTGGGTGAAGAGAAAAACGGCTCGTTCTACACCGACATAACCGTATCCCGGGGAAAACAAAAACGGCGTGTAGTGGAAAACAAAACGGCGTGTATATCAGCGTCTCGCGAGAGAGAAAAACGGCGTGTTGTGCATCGTTAAATCCGTGTCTCGGGGTAAGAGAAACACGGCTCGTTGTACACTGATATAACCGTGTCCCGGGGAAAACAAAAACTGCTCGTACGCCGATATAACCGTGTCCCGGGGAAAACAAAAACTGCGTGTAGTACACTGATATATCAGCGTCTTGTGTGAGAGGAAAACGGCGTGTTGTGCACCGTTAAATCTGCGTCTCGAGGAAAGGAAAAACGGCGTGTATTCTACTGATGTGTTGTGCCTCATGTTCAAAGGGCGTTTACTCAGCTTCAAAAGGCCGACGCGCTATAGATTTAAAAATAGCCAAGTCAGATGCCACTTCGGCTCTATTCTCTGTAGTGCTACAGGACAGCGTAGCGTCTGTTGATGAATTTTTTCCTTAGAGGAAACATATTTAACAATGGCTCTCTTTTGAGACCTAAGAGATACTGTCAAGCATCTGAAATAAAAAATACACGTTTATGAACCCACAATATTTAACTCGAAATGAAGAAAAACTTAGCATTCAACCTTCTAAATGGCAAACGTCAGATGAGTCGTGTCTTCATTTGGTTTTGATCAAGTTTTCATGACAATTGAACTTTTGCCCACGGTTGGTCACCCGCATTATGAAAATCTCCTTAGTGACCACCGGTGGGTCACCTCGCAGTCAACGAGTTGTCAGTCCTCTGTAGGAAAACCGAAGTATTTAAAATCATCGTAGTGAACAAACTTTGTTTTTAGTCGATTTGACCGCGCGAAACTTTTTGATCTAGAATTATTCAAAACCAATTTTTCGAAAAATTATAAATCAGTCTCACAGGTATACTTGCAGTACCAAAGCCAGTCTCACAGGTATACTTGCAGTACCAAAGCCAGTCTCACAGGTATAAGAGTCCCAGAACGACATGTTGCGTCACAAGAATTCTGCTTCAAATTGTTACCCACAAAGCCAGATAATTGGCAGGACTTGCACACAGCACAGCTCGTGTCATACAGTTATTCAACATAAATTCATTGGATAGTATTTGCGCCAGTCACACGCAAGTACGTGTCATACTCCCTATATCAACATTGCACAATTGAAGAACAAATCCACCACTCGCAGGCAAGCACGTGTCCCACATACCTTCTCAACCGCAGATTAGATTAGTAGATCCACCACTCATAAGCAAACACGTGTCCCGCAAATCTCAAACGCACCTTATTGGAGAGCAGATCTACCACTCACAAGCTAGCACGTGTCCCACACACCTTCTCAACCGCACCTAATTCATTAGTAGATCCACCACTCATAGGCAAACACGTGTCCAGCACATCTCAAACGCACCTTATTGAAGAGCAGATCCACCACTCACAAGCTAGCACGTGTCCCACACACCTTCTCAACCGCACCTAATTGATTAGTAGATCCACCACTCATAAGCAAACACGTGTCCCGCACATCTCAAACGCACCTAATTGGAGAGCAGATCTACCACTCACAAGCCAGCACGTGTCCCACACGTAACCGTCAGGGCACAAACTCGCCCCCTCACAACAATGTAGCCGACGATGGGACATGAAACCACAAAATACGAAGCGACATATATAAGTGGCATCCTTACCTCTACACGTGGCTGAGGTTACGTCAAAGAAGAAGTGAGGAGGGCACGCGGTAGAAGCGTTAGTGGCAGCAGCGCTGGATGATGGTGGAGGTGATGGTGACGGCGATGGTGACGGCGGTGGAGGTGTAGTGTTAGTAGAAGCATTTGATGGAAGGAGCGATGGAGGAGCAATGAAAGTGACTTCAGGGTGCGGGGGAAGTGCAGGTGGATCAGGGGGTACCCAAATGGATGGAATTTGGAAAACTCCTTTGGAGGGTTTGTTTGATTTCTCATCTTCATTGGGAAGACCAGGAGCGCTTGCAACAGTGGTGTTAGGTGCTAAAGGCGATATGTCAGAATGAGCAGCCAAATCGGATGCACCGTCTGTGGTTTTGGAAACGTCCCCGAAATTCGGGGCAAAATTTTGGTTGGGGGAACCTTCGGGGGAAAATGGGTCGAGTGGAGTGAGAGGCCCCAGTGGGGAAGACTCTCCCCCAGGGAGTTTGGGGATGGGTTTGAGCTGATCACAGCGATAGCCTCCCGGCAGGTTGGTGCACGTCTCTGTGAGCACGTCACAGAAATCGCGCCCCTCCACACACTCGTCAATATCTGCGTAGGGACCACAACATCTCGCGTCAGTACAGGCTGTGGCGGTGCACCGCCTTCAACACTTTGACCGCAACGTGCGTCACCGGTGGTACACGGAGGGGATTTTCATAAAGCTGCTGACCGGCCAGTAGTCACAAGCTCAATTTTCATAAAAATTTAATTGAAGCTAAATGTGTGCATGATACAGTTAATGATTGCTATTTTCAAAATTGCTTATTACAATTGCTTTTGAATTTGGGTTGAAAAATCAGCTTCAGTTTAACCACTTGCACTCAGGTATTGGCACTTTGACTGTCGCAGGTAAAACTAAAGTTTAATATTCAATTCATATTTAAAATCAATTGTAGTGATGTTGAAAATAGCAAACATGAATTGGATCGTGCCTTTGTTTAGTTTCCATTCAGTATTTATGAAAATTGAGTTTGTGACTACTGGTCGATCAGCATCATTATGAAAATTCCTTCTGTATACCACCGGTGGCTCACGTCGCCGTCTGAGTGATAGGCTGTAGTTTGAATCTTTCCAAAAGTATTAATAACGTCTTCATTCTAATATTTTCCCAATACTAAATCTTTCATGATATTACGATTTTCATAACACTATTAGTTTCATACTATTAATATTTTAATGATATTAGTGTTTTCAAAATCATTTTCATGATGCTAACCCCTCAACTCGCTCACTAACCCTGGATATCTCGTGACAGATTTGCTTAAAATTCTGGACTTGCCTTGACAACATTGCTCGCTCAAGCCAGGAAACTAAGATGGTACATGGTCCTTTCACGACAGGAAAAATGGAACATAATTCTTACCATAAGATATTCGTGGTTAAAATTGAAAATCTTTGCTTTGAAGTTAAGATACAAACAACAGTGCCAGTAAGAAACTAACCCAATCTTCTGTAGATGAAAATAATCCGTCATAGGACGTAGGGAACCCTTATAAGAATTCTACGTTAGTAAATTATAATATTGCAACAAACATTCCTATCGCGAATGTTCTATCAGATTTTCAATCAGATTTGTGATTTCACTTCACAAGATAAGTGAAATAAAGCATAAAATAAATCGAGCGAATCCAACACGATATACTCTAAGCCAACACAATTTGACGCTCGTCAGTGACTTCCCAGTCCAACTTTCTCCCCCCGGGCATCTATAAATTTAGCCGCCCAATTGTAGTTCCTACACTGAGCGTGTAAAATTATAGATGCTCCAGCGAAAAAAAAATAAACTGGGTTTGAGATGAAAGGCGTATGAAAACTGATTACAAGTGAAGCAAAGCCCGTTAATAAGCAACATTTATCTCAGGTTGTACCTATGTATTCACTATGAACTACTGGTGTTTAGGGTATGTTTTAATTTATATACAAAGAGTTAAAACGAGACTATTGAAGAGCTTACGCGAATTATAATTAGAGTGAAATTACGGCATTACGAAGAAGGTGCACAATTAGTCAATTTTGAGTAACGCATTTAAAATAATGTAGAAGTATTGATAGAGGGTACAATTAATAAAAAAAATGTCGCGTTACATGCTGTTTTGTGCTCCACGAAACTTTTAGCGAAAACATTAATCCGCCCCGCTGAAATAAAAAATATTCATACGTATTAATACCAATAACTAGCCCACACTGAAATAAAAAAACAAATGCAAATGCAGAAAAATAATGAGGTTAGCTCGGGCAAATATGAACAATATATTCGGCCAAAACAAAACACAAAATTTCAAAAAAAGCTAATTTAAAATGAGACTAAATTTTATTTAGTTGTGAAAAAGCAAGCTTGTGCAGGCAGGTACGCGTGCCTCCAGAACAGAAAGCTAGGAATTTCTTCTATTTATTTAACCCAACTTTAGGACACACGAAAACCTTGACGAAACACCTAAAATTTGAATCGATAAAAAATGCAATTGCCAGACATAATGAAAGTTTCAAACAGCCACTCTTAGTTTTTAAAAGCCATGACCACACATGATACAAGCTCTAAAGCGCCACAACCATTCATGATACAAGTTCCAGATAGCCATAGCCATTCACCATATAAGTTTTAAATAACCACAGCCATTCACCATACAAGTTTTAAATAACCATAGCCATTCACCATACAAGTTTTAAATAACCATAGCCATTCACCATACAAGTTTTAAATAACCATAGCCATTCACCATACAAGTTTTAAATAACCATAACCATTCACCATACAAGTTTTAAATAGCCATAGCCATTCAACATACAAGTTTTAAATAACCATAGCCATTCACCATACAAGTTTTAAATAACCATAGCCATTCACCATACAAGTTTTAAATAACCATAGCCATTCACCATACAAGTTTTAAATAACCATAGCCATTCACCATACAAGTTTTAAATAACCAAAGTCACACCTGAAAGAAACTCCAAATAAGTAGCTATAGCCATACGCAATACAAGTTTCAAAATTATAATTAAATTCAAGTTTAAACTTCTCTTTCCTTCAGTTGAGCGGTTTGCGAGTTCCGAAAATAGGATGAGGTGAATTGGACACACAAGAAATTCAGCACTTATGTTGAAAGCAATCACCGTATCGTTTGTTTTTGAATGTTAAATCACGCGTTGGTCGGTATGATGACGTTGGGTGGATCAGCCTAGCTGATCGATGGGCATTTCAGAAGAGCCGTCGAGCATCTTAAACGAAAAATGAGAAAAATAAGTTTCTATAACACCAGTTCGCTGGTACGATGCACCGGTCATCCTCAAAACTCGCAGAAAAAAACACCTGCCTGAATTTTTAAGGTTATTGAACCCGTAATGAGTTGAGTTCATTAGCAACAAGTTCGGTGGAGTCTGACGCAGAGGAACACGAAATTATTCAATAGAACTGACAAAGTCAGACAATGACGATGACGGACATTGAATGTGTCGCAAACGTGAGGCAAAAATGACACAATTTTGAACACCAACCAGAAAAAATCCACAGTAAAAACTATCTGGAGAAAACGGCCACAGTTAATAATTACGGCAAGGAAGGGCCAAACAGCAAACCTGATGTGAGCACTTCGTACAATAAAAGAGTAATTTGAGAACAAATAACTACAATACATTTCACTTTGCATGTGAATTTATAAATTCAACACACCAATTAAAAAGGCAAATCTTAACAACCCTAAACATGCCAATCTCAACAGCACGAACGTGAGACATGCTGACTATACCTGTGGAATAGATAATACGGGAGAACTACATCCATGCAGTGACCGTGTGTGTGGCTGGGGTATCACTATGTCACTCGTGCAACCACAGCGGTCAGTAACTAGCAAAGCCTCTCTTAAGAATACAGTAAATACTAACTTATCAAACATTACGTTTATTACACCACAGGTCAGTAACTAGCAAACCTCTTAAGATTATTGTTCACACCACAGCTGTCAGTAACTAGCAAAAAACACTGAAGACTACAGTAAATACTAACGTATCAAACATCACGCTTATTACACCACAGGTCAGTAACTAGCAAAACACCACTTAGCACTACGATAAGTATCAAACACTACACCAACGTTCAGCTACAGTTTTGTGCTTCTATTGTGCGCTACAATGCAGAAAATCGAGCTGAGTCAATGATCTAAAGTCCCCTCACATATTTCGAAATTAATGAGTACGATGCATTATCAGTAAATTGTCGCACGTGCGCATACATTGTAAGAAAATTTCCGTACTTACTGAGCATAAAAAAAATGTAGTCATCCTTTGGCCGACTATTACTCGTGTAGTTTTGTTTTTGTTTCAGGTGCAGATTAGATTATAGGTTAGTTTAAGCCTCCCTAACCGCTACAAAAAAAAGAGCGTACCGAAGAGAAGAAGGAGGAAGGAACCATTTAGTTTGGATATTAAGGAATGCGGAATCTATGCAGAAGGGGGCATAGAAACAGTGAGTTGGGAAAGAAGTTCATGAAACAACATAAAAGTTGAAGAAGAATGTAGTAGGTAGGTGCTGAAAAACAGGAGAGCAGTGAACCGAAAAAAGTGTTCCTTAACGTGGCAAAAAATATTTTTATTTCAACAAAAGAAGGCCTACCTAACTCTCAGCTCGGGCCCTCACACATTTTCCCCCTGGGAGCGCTAATTCCTTTAGATACAATAGTTGTATCCCCTGAGGGTGTTTCAGGTGCATCAAAAGTTTCGACAAATACGTTTTTAGGAGTTCCTTGAGGAATTTGCAAAAAGTTATCAACAGGTTTCCAAGAAGTTTCAAAGACATTTCCCGTAGATTTTTATCGAGGTTTTTGTATGATTTCAGGGATTTCTGAGACACATTCAAAAAGTTTCTGGAAAGCTAGTGAATAGTTTCATTTGGAGTTCAAAAAAGAGTTTTACTACGAGTCCAAAGAAGAGAATTTCAAAAGGTTGCTGTTACAAATGTGAGGTTGCGGTTACAAAAGTTGCAGTGCAGCCCACGATGCTGCTACACCTACACGCACCCACGCAGCGGGGGGGACCGTTCAGCTGGGTGAACCCTGGGGCGCACGCGAGGGACGGTGGGGGTGTGGGGGAGCTGATCTACCACCACCGGAGATTAGATAAGTTAGTTTAAGAAAATTGTGAATCATTCGAATCTTAACCACTGAACAGGTGCTCCAAAGAGAAGAAGGAGGAAGGCACCATTTGGGATAGAGTTACTGCCACCACCGAAGATAAGATAAATTAGTTTAAACCTCCTTAACCACTACACGTACAGGTGCTGCAAAGAGAAGGAGGAAGGCACCATATGGTTTGAGGTACAATGAGTAAATAAAAACAAAATAAAAAATGAAAATTTAGGTATTTAATGAAAATAAGTTTTTCCGTACTTGAACCTTCTTCACCACTACACATGTGCTACAAAGAGAAGAAGGAGGAAGGCACCATATGGTATGGAAGTGCCAGGAGTAAATACAAAATGAGTATTTCAGAAACAGTATTCACTCCGAGCATACTCGTGACTAAATTATACACCTATAGCTTATTTTTGAAGTTGCAGTAGCTTGACTGAATTACAAACTATTCTACGTCTACAACGAGAGCGGATCGGCTATTGAAATAAATTATTATAACATTATACAGAAAATTTTTGATATCTTTTAATTCCATCATATTGGTAGATTGACAAACCCATGCTTTTAGTTTTTTACGTAGGCACCGATATCGAATAATTCACTACCTCTACCACAAACCGTATACTTGTACTTAGCTACTCGTTTAATTACAAAAATGTGCACCTGAGCAACACGCAATTATTATGTTAGTTAAAGATTCCCTGGTCTCAACAAAGGCGATCTCAAGAGAGAGAGAAATGACCGTTTTGGGTAGACTGTAGAAAACGGGGAATCTATACACAAGGTGTGTTCCCACACAGGATACCATGCGCATAGAATAAGCAAATTAGGAACAAAGAGGATATAAAGAGGAAGGAAATACAAAGGAGAATAGATGAAAACTGAACATCGGGGCCTAAAGCGAGATGTAGTGGTGACAGCAACAAAATTGTACTCGAGCCAAATTGCTCTTTTTAATCCTTTCTTTGACCATACGGTTAAAAATGAGGTTAATTAATTTGTAAAACATCTCTGGCTGCCACATTACCAACCACTTTCAGAGACGAGATCAATTTTTGGTGCTTCAATAAAAATGAACACTGAACGAAATATAATGATTGACAGAATCTAACAATCGAATTCTCGGCTAAGGCATTTGCATTTTTTTAAATATATCATCGCTAATGTTTATGAAATAATAAATACACTGAAACAATTTTCTGTAAGGTTAAGGCCTTGAGGGACACACTCTGCTATATTTTGCAACTAATGTAGACATGGAAATTTTGCAGCTAATGTAGATGTGTATCGCTATATTAAAGCATCAACGTTCTTAGATGGCTGATTTATATTTATTCTATACTTTACAAGGATCATAGTTTGATTAGGAGGTATGAATAGCATTGAAATTTTCTTTCCAACTCAGAGGTTAAAGACAGAACTCCTTGAGTGTGTTGTAATAAGAGATTAGATTGGCTAGAATAAGTCAGTTTAAGCTTTTCTAACCACAGCAAAAGTGTTCCAAAGAGGGAAAGGAGAAAGGCATCATTTAGTGTAGAGTTAAGAGCACGGGAAATTTAGGCACAAGATGTGTTCCCACTCAAGTGCTCTGCGTATAGAAACAGTAACCTAGGAAAAAAATTAACGAAACAAGTTAAAAGTTGAAGAGATTAAGATGTACTGGAGAAAACAGGACATCAGTGAACAAAAAATAAACGATTTGTAACAAAACAAAACTCCTTTTCTACTTTACCAGAAGATGGCCTTCATTAATTTTAGGTCGGGACCTTACACTTTCCCCATGAGAGTGCTATCTCGCATAGATGATTTCGAAATGCAATTACGTATCAAAGAGATGATGTATACGACAGAACTGAATTAGTGTCAACAACGAGGGATAAGACTCTTAAAATTGCAATGTTAAATTCAAAGTATACGAACCTGAAATGTGCTAAACTTTTATAACTATTAACATGAATTGTATATTACTTTCAGAGTACAGAGATTTTAATTTGAGCAAACTTCAACGGCAACTATATTGCTGCATCTAGTCTCACAGACTGCAAACTTAATTTAAAAAAACTCAAAGCAAAAAAAGAACCTCATTTCCAATCAATATCTCTAAAGCTCAAGGCTCAAGTTTCACTACTACACAAAAATCAATCCCTGGATTATAAGACATTTCATGCGAACCACATCTCATACGGATAAAATTAGTCGCAGTTCACCATAAATCGAATTCAACAACGCATTAGTGGAACAAATGCAATTAGTTTTCCTCCGTATTAGTTGTCTCATACGGAGCAAACGTAGTCGCAATTATCGGTAAATCTAACATCACATTAGTGGAACAAATGCGAATAACTTCCATCCACAAAGTTATCATACACGGATTAAAACTAGTCCCAATTATCCTTGAATTTATCATCTTAATAGTGGCAGAAATGCGATAAATTTCCACCCGTATAAGTACAGGTTCACACGAGGTTCACATAACCCCAAGGCAGACTAGCTCAGGCAACGCTCGTCGCACGTGCATTTTACCTCATCGAAGTAGGGCTGCTCTGAGAAGCTCGGTGACGTTGAAGGCTCGAGTTTGTGGGACACTTTGTCCCTGCTCGAGTCTTGAGCAGACCGCAATCTTAGTTCTGTTTTCTGCTTCAGTTTGTTGCGTCGCAGCTGCGGGTTGGGGGCTCGATTTTCCTCGTGAGCGTTGGATAAAACGCTGTTCTCAAGCAGCGACTGATCAGAAGAGGATCTTGCTGGAGAGGTTACTTTCTTGCCCCGTAGTTTACGGACGCGCTTTTCAGATCGATCTCGCGTATCGGAACGCGTGTTACCTTGAAGGTGATCGGTCAAACCAACCCTATCAGTCGGAGACTTTTCAGGTAGTTGTCTCGAAGGAACATCGTTGGTTCCATTGAAGCCAAGTGCCAGAGGTTTATCTGTCAGACCAACCCAACCAGTCGGGGACTTTTCAGGTAGTTGTCTCGAAAGTACGTCGTCCTTGGTTCCATTGGAACCGAACGCCAGAACATGAAGGTTGTTTTTGGAACTTTGAACTCTGTTCCCATCCTTGTCTGAAGACGGGGACTCGTCGGGGATGCCCATGCGTCTCCGGCAGGTGAACCCACCGCGGGAGTTGATGCAGATGTGGTGGTCGCCGCAGGGCGGCGGGGGGTCCGTGCACTCGTTCACATCTGACTTGTCAAAACAGGGGTGTCCCACCGACATGAGGCTACTCTAGAGTACCTTTACCGGCATTTTTGAGGCATCTTTCACAACTTCATCTCCCGTAGCCTTCCTTAGCATCTCTCCCGGCGTCTTCTTTAGCATTTCTCGAGGCATATTACCCGGCATCATTCACCGCATCTCTCCTATCATCTTTCTCGGCACCTCTTTTAGCTTTCTTAGTATCTTTCCTAGCACCTCCCTTTGCATCTCTCATAATATCTTTCACGGCATCTGTCTTGAGATTTTATGTAGAATTCGTCTCGAGAACTTTCAGCGCATCTTTCCCTGTACCTATGTCAATATTTTTTTGAACATCTTCCTTACTTCCATCCTGAACATCTCTGGCAGTATCGATACGCGCCCGCAGAGATTCCGTCTCTAAAATTACAGCGGTGAACTCAAATGATTGGAATTTTATGCAAAGATTATCTGAATTGATTGTCGACAGGGACTATAAATCTTCGTTTCTAGTAAAATTTCTTTCCTGATTTCACACTTTAAAAATACGAGAATTTGAGGTACCCGTACAAAAAATCTTACGTATTAGAAATTATTGTAAATGATTCCACAAAAAGCTTACAAACGAAGGCACGGCAATTTCTTTAACATCAAAATCTAAAGACAGTCGTTTAAGTATAGTTCACACAGAGAACAATAACACATCACGTACACGCACACACAACACCAACACATCACGTGCACACACACACACACACGCACACAACATTTGGATTAACACAAAGCTAGTTAGTACGACGAATCGCTGGTAAAAACTTGACAAAAAAAACATCTTAAATTGAAAAAAAAGGCCACAAAGGAGTCAACCCATCCTCGAGTTCCTCAACATTTTATGCAAACCTAAATTTTCACGGATAAAAATTAGTCCCAGTTATTCATCCCTTGAATTAAACATCGTATTAGTTGAGTGACTTATAAATAAATTTTGTTCGTCGAAGTTGAAGTTCGCGTAAGATGTATAGTTCGAGGATAAGTTGTATTATAATGATGAATGAGCTCCATAGTTATGGCTGTGGTGTGGCCACGATGCGTTGTCATGGGAACGCCAGTTCACAACCACGGTTTTGGAATAGAAGTAAAAAATGAAATAGAGGTAAAAAATGGAATAAAAGTAAAAAATGAAAAAGAAGTAGAAAATGGAATAAAAGTAAAAAATGAAAAAGAAGTAGAAAATGGAATAAAAGTAAAAAATGAAAAAGAGGTAGAAAATGGAATAAAAGTAAAAAATGAAATAGAGGTAGAAAATGGAATAAAAGTAAAAAATGAAATAGAGGTTAAAAATTGAATAATAGTAAAAAATGAAATAGAGGTAGAAAATGGAATAAAAGTAAAAAATGAAATAGAGGTAAAAATGGAATAAAAGTAAAAAATGAAAAAGAGGTAGAAAATGGAATAAAAGTAAAAAATGAAAAAGAGGTAGAAAATGGAATAAAAGTAAAAAATGAAAAAGAGGTAGAAAATGGAATAAAAGTAAAAAATGAAATAGAGGTAGAAAATGGAATAAAAGTAAAAAATGAAATAGATGTAGAAAATGGAATAAAAGTAAAAAATGAAAAAGAGGTAAAAAATGGAATAAAAGTAAAAAATGAAAAGAGGTAGAAAATGGAATAAAAGTAAGAAATGAAAAAGAGGTAAAAAATGGAATAAAAGTAAAAAATGAAAAAGAGGTAGCAAATGGAATAAAAGTAAAAAATGAAAAAGAGGTAGAAAATGGAATAAAAGTAAAAAATGAAAAAGAGGTAGAAAATGTAATAAAAGTAAAAAATGAAAAAGAGGTAGAAAATGGAATAAAAGTAAAAAATGAAAAAGAGGTAGAAAATGGAATAAAATTAAAAAATGAAATAGAGGTAAAAATGGAATAGAAGTAAAAAATGAAACAAAAAATAATAAATTAAATATAAGTAAAAAATGAAATAAAAGTGAAACATAGAAGTAAAAAATGGAACAGAAACAACAAATGGAATAAATACAGCACAGCGACCGAGAGCTGATATGCAAAATATATTACGACACAAAGAAACAAGCAGAGACTCGTGGATGCAAATTCGAAGTGCTAGTCAATTCTTCATAACATATAAAAAAACATTAATATGTTGTGAAACATAACGCGATGATCAAAAACTTCTGTAAAAAGTAGAGAAAAGATACCTTGATTGTGTCTCACCCAGAACCACCCTGGCGGGTGCCAGAGTCACTCACCCACACACTCGCGGGTGCCAGAGTCACTCACCCACACACTCGCGGGTGCCAGAGTCACTCACCCACACACTCGCGGGTGCCAGAGTCACTCACCCACACACTCGCGGGTGCCAGAGTCACTCACCCATGCAGTCGCGGGTGCCAGAGTCACTCACCCACACACTCGCGGGTGCCAGAGTCACTCACCCACACACTCGCGGGTGCCAGAGTCACTCACCCACACACTTGCGGGTGCCAGAGTCACTCACCCACACACTCGCGGGTGCCAGAGTCACTCACCCACACACTCGCGGGTGCCAGAGTCACTCACCCACACACTCGCGGGTGCCAGAGTCACTCACCCATGCAGTCGCGGGTGCCAGAGTCACTCACCCACACACTCGCGGGTGCCAGAGTCACTCACCCACACACTCGCGGGTGCCAGAGTCACTCACCCACACACTCGCGGGTGCCAGAGTCACTCACCCATGCAGTCGCGGGTGCCAGAGTCACTCACCCACACACTCGCGGGTGCCAGAGTCACTCACCCACACACTCGCGGGTACCAGAGTCACTCACCCACACACTCGCGGGTGCCAGAGTCACTCACCCACACACTCGCGGGTGCCAGAGTCACTCACCCACACACTCGCGGGTGCCAGAGTCACTCACCCACACACTCGCGGGTGCCAGAGTCACTCACCCACACACTCGCGGGTGCCAGAGTCACTCACCCATGCAGTCGCGGGTGCCAGAGTCACTCACCCACACACTCGCGGGTGCCAGAGTCACTCACCCACACACTCGCGGGTGCCAGAGTCACTCACCCACACACTCGCGGGTGCCAGAGTCACTCACCCACACACTCGCGGGTGCCAGAGTCACTCACCCACACACTCGCGGGTGCCAGAGTCACTCACCCACACACTCGCGGCTGCCAGAGTCACTCACCCACACACTCGCGGGTGCCAGAGTCACTCACCCACACACTCGCGGGTGCCAGAGTCACTCACCCACACACTCGCGGGTGCCAGAGTCACTCACCCACACACTCGCGGGTGCCAGAGTCACTCACCCACACACTCGTGGGTGAAAGAGTCACTCACCCACACACTCGCGGGTGCCAGAGTCACTCACCCACACACTCGCGGGTGCCAGAGTCACTCACCCACACACTCGCGGGTGCCAGAGTCACTCACCCACACACTCGCGGGTGCCAGAGTCACTCACCCACACACTCGCGGGTGCCAGAGTCACTCACCCACACACTCGCGGGTGCCAGAGTCACTCACCCACACACTCGCGGGTGCCAGAGTCATATCTGTATCCAAAAGAGCAGGTGGGGGTGCGGTCGATGCAGCGGTAGGATCCCATTGAGTTAATGCAGGTTTGTGATGTCGATGAACAATCGTCGAGCCTTTCTTCGCACTCGTTCACGTCTGCACAAGGGACGGTGTTCAGACGCAGTAATAGGAGATACGAATACGCAAATTAACATTTTGACTGTGACATGCGTGACCGGTGGTACACGGAGGTAATTTTCACAATGCTGCTGACCTACCAGTAGTTGCAAATTCAATTTTCATAAATACTTAATCAGTGCTAAATGAAGACACGAACCAGTTCATGTTTGGTATTTTCAAAATAGTTTACTGCAACTGACTTTAAATTTGAGTTCGGCGTTAAACCTTATATTTAGTAGTCGCAGTCAAAGTGCTAAGGTTTCTATTGTGCAACAGGTTTCTTTGACCTGTGCGGATATATCACATAAGGCTTCTTTTGTGTAATAAGAAAAGGTTCCTCGAGTGATTATGTGTCTAATAAGGTTTCTTTTGTGCAACAGAAAAAAGTACAACGGAAAATACCATCTTCCACCATCGTTCAAATCAATAGGATAATCCATGTACAGGGTAACGAACAAAAGACCACACAACTTTCACAGGCAACTCAAACGCATTCTAAATGCTCAACATAAAACTCATTTAATTACAAATTAACAAAAAAACGAGCCCACATTTAAAATTGCACGCACAAACCAGATAATATTACTAAACAAAAGCAGCAAATACTAATATGAAATAATTCACAAATTAAATTCAAGTCAAGGAATGCAAGCAAATAAATAAATAGGATACAACCAGAAGCAAGTAATCAAGTAGAGAGCAGGGTTTAGGTTTAATAAAATCCCTGAAAAGCGACATGAACTGGGCAAAAATGTGGATTTGAACTCACCCGAAGCCACGGCACCTCACAAGAAATTTTAGAGTTGTTAGTCAGGTCATCATCGAAAGAACAATTAAATTTTAACGCCTGGGTCTGGACGTGAGGACATAAGCCTATTGTGGGGAATAAACATCAATCTAAAGTAATTCGAAATGAAAACTCACGGAGCAGCACGCATATTAATAAGGTGATATTTACGTAGTGGAGTTCACCAAGAAATTATGAACGGGGGATGCCAAAAACTTATGAAATGTAGTTTTCCGAAAATTCAATAAATGAGTATAAAAAATTAACAATGGAGTAAATTAAAAAATAGGAATGAAGATAATCAAAAAGTTTAGAAATGGAGTTAACCAAAAAAATCATACATGGGATTTGTAAAAAATTATGAATAAACTTATCTAATAACATGAAAACGACCTTGATCAAAATTATGAAAACGGCGTAAGTTAAAAATGCGAAACAATTTTGGTGGCACTGAACGTAGAAAAATAATTAACTTCATGAAAAGTTAAAGGATCGACTTGAAATTAAGTGCTTCATTGTAGATGGGGTCCTCGCAGACGCTTGTTCTAATCATCTGGTGAGTAATTTAAAAATATTTATCATGCACAAATTAAAAATGAACAACGCACATGGTCAAAAATTAAAAAGTGCAAAAATTATACGAATGAAATTATGTTTTAAGATATTATACATATTCGTAGAAATTACGTAGGATGAAATTACAAATGCAGCAACCGAATATATAGTCTCTGTAAATTAACAAAATTAAATATGCGGTAAGTAGAAACGCAGAAATTTTATATGTGTGGATGTAATGTGTGTGTAGAAATAATTCAAGTGTAAAAGTTAGGATTATGGAAACCTGACACGCAAAGAGTAAAATGTCTGTTGTTAGGAGAAACCAAAATTTATCATCTAGTATATTATTCAGCAAATTTCCAAGGCAAATTAACCAAATTTAAAAATCTACGTTGGAAGCGTGCTGTAAAATTCATATCTACTAAATGTTTAAATGTATTCAAATGAAAACAAAAGTAAACAAAAAAATATTAAAAGAGGAAGAAACCAGAATGAAACAAAATGAGGGAATAGATTAAAGTAGAGCTGAATGAAAAATTTAACTTAGACTCAAGAAAATTAAATAAAAATTGAAAAAAAAATATATATATAAAAACATAATAAGGTAGGAAAATAGAATTATGGACACACGTGGAAAAGCAGTACAGAATAAGAACGTATCGAAAAATAAAAATATAATAAGGAATGAAGATACTATCATACAAATATATATAAATAGAAAAAAATATAATAAAGAACAAAGATAACAACATGAAATGGCATAAAAAATAACAAAAAAATGAAAATAAAAACATAGAAAAGTACATAAATGGAATAAAAATACAATAAAGAACGAAGATAAAATTATAAGAAAGTATAAAAGCATAACAAAGAACCCACCGATACAATCGTCGTCCTCCACACTGAACCTATGTCCGGGGGGGCAGACGCGGGGGCGGGTGGGGGCGACGCGACACCGGTACCCCCCGGGGTGGTTCATGCAGATCTCGTCCGGCCTGCACACCGCCGTGCCGCTTTCGCACTCGTCCACGTCTGCGGGGAGCGCGGTGGTTAGCTTCGGGTTTACCCGTGTTGCGTTACAGGGTTTGTGTTATACGTTATCTTATGCGTTACAGGGTTTATGTTATACGTTATCTTATGCGTTACAGGGTTTGTGTTATACGTTATTTTATAGTGATCGGTTTATCCGTGTTACGTTACATGGCTTATGCTCTAATTTAGTGATCGGTTTACCCGTGTTGCGGCACAGGGTTTGTGCTTTATGCAAAGCCCAATGTTATCCTATGGGGAACAATTACCCCACCTCTAAATGGTAGTGTTTGTTGTTACCTTATAGTGATCAGTTTACCCGTGTTACATTACGTGGTTCGTACTTTATGCAGTGTTTATTGATATCTTATAGTGATCTGTATACACGTGTTAAATTACATTGTTTGTGCTTTATACAAAGTCCAATGTCGGTTTACCGGTTTACCTGTGCACCATTACATAGTGTGTGGTTGATGAAGTATAAAAATAGCGAGTAAGGAAGACAGAAGAAGAAAAGACAAAGAAGAGGTAGTGAAGAGAAGGCATGAAAACTGAGAGAAGTACAGAATTCCCGAAGGCCTATCCATAGCTGAGCTGAGGGGACCTAACAGTATCCCCCTGGGAGTGCCAGTCTCCACAGCACAGGGTAGACACACCTAACAAGCCTAAGCCTATTGCTAATCCTGTGCCTCTTGAGGGGTGAACGCCCAATAGAAATAAAATACAATACGCACATACAATACAATACGCACATACAATACAATACGCACATACAACACAATACGCACATACAACACAATACGCACATACAATACAATACGTACATACAATACAATACGCACATACAATACAATACGCACAGACAATACAATACGCACATACAATACAATACGCACATACAATACAATACAATACGCACATACAACACAATACGCACATACAATACAATATGCACACACAATACAATACGCACATACAATACAATACGCACATACAATACAATACAATACGCACATACAATACAATACTATACGCACATGCAATACAATACTATAAGCACATACAATACAATACGCACATACAATACAATACGCACATACAATACACTACGCACATACAATACAATACGCACATACAATACAATACGCACAGTAAAATTCAATAAAATAAAGCAAACCTAGAATAAATAAACCAATAGAAAGAATACCACGTAGAATGGCTGGAACAAGTAAACCCGTAAAATAACTACATAAGTAAACCTCGACCTACTGGCTATGTTAAACACCCCTTGAGGAACAAGCGCCCAATGAGGAAATGATGGAAGGGAACAAAAATCGAATAGATGAACCTACAGGCCATGTTAAATACCTCTTGAGGGTTGAAACCCTCAATAAATATATATTAAAGAAGCGAACAGAAATCGAAGCAAAATATATGAACCTATAGGATAGGCCAAACCCCCTTGGATGGTTGAAACCCTCAATAAATATATAATGACAAGGTCATAATAACCGAAGGAATAGAACCGATGAACCTAAAGGCTATGCTAAATACCTCTTGAGGGTTGAAACCCTCAATAAGTATGACAAGGTAACAATAACTGAAGGAATAGATTGATTAGATTATTAGTTAGTTTAAGCCTCCCTATCCTCAACAAATGAGATCCAAAGAGAGGAAGGAAGAAGACACCATTTAGTATGGAGTTAAGGGAACGCGGAATCTATGCAGAAAGGGCATAAAAACAGTAAGATGAGAGAGAAGTTCATGAAACAAGATCACAGTTGAAGGAGAAAGTAGCAGGTGCGGAAAAAACAGCACAGCAGTGAACCGAAAAAAGATGGTCCGTAACAAAACAAAAACCTATAATATTTTAACAAAAAGAAAGCCTACAAACCTTTAGCTCGGGCCCTCACATAGTCCCCCTGGGAGCGCTAATTCCCATAGATACAATAGCTGTATCCCCCTGAGGGGACCGAAGGAATAGAACCGATGAGCCTAAAGGCTATGCTAAATACCTCTTGAGGTTTGAAACCCTCAATAAATATATAATGACAAGGTAACAATGACCGAAGGAATAGAAGAGAACTAGCACCTTCACAGTCGGAAGCGTCGTCTGGCCTCTCGTAGCCGGGCAGACACGCCTCCTGCTGCTGGTTGGCAACACCGTCCCGGTGCCGGTTCCGTCCCGGCCTGCCTGACGTCCTGTCCCGGTCTTGATCCCGGTCCCGATCCTGGTCTCGATCCCGATGTTGATCTCGATCCCGATCCCGATCCCGATTTTGATCCCGGTCCCTTTCTCGATCTCGGTCACGCTCGCTCTCCCGATCTTGATTCCGTTCCCGATCTTGATCCCGTTCTCGCTCCCGATCTTGATCCCGTTCTCGCTCCCGATCTTGATCCCATTCTCGCTCCCGATCTTGATCCCGTTCTCGCTCCCGATCTTGATCCCGTTCTCGCTCCCGATCTTGATCCCGTTCTCGCTCCCGGTCTCGCACCCGATCTTGATCCCGGACCCGGTCCCGATCCGACACACGTCGGTTGTGCGGCCCCTTGCGCCGAGACCCGTCGTGCCGGTGGCGGAGCTTGGCCCGACACGCGAAGGAGCCGTCGGTGTTGATGCAAGTCTCGTCGGGCGCGCAAGGGCTGTTGCTGCACTCGTCGATGTCGGCGCACGTGAGGGGGTGGCTGCGGAGGGAGGGGAGGGGGGTTAGGATCTCAGGTTATAAGGGCTGCGCGGGGTTGGGTGAGGCTAGAACCTCAGTATACTAATGAATTCAAAGATTTCAATCACACAATTCCTGTTAAACAACTAACGACTCCGTGTACCATCATCTACCCCACCAGCACCCCAGTACCTGGGGTCGTATCTGAAGCCGTCCCGGCACTCGACCTGACACTCGAAGGAGCCCGGCACGTTGACACACACCTGCCCCGGCAGACACAGCGCGTGCCGCGTCTCCTGGCACTCGTCCACGTCTGCGGCACATGGCACACCGTCATGGCACGTTATCACTTACTACGGCACACGGCAATACATCAAGGCACACCGTCACGGCACACCGTCACGGCACACGGTACTCCATAACGGCACACCATCAAAGCACACAGTAATCCGTAGCACATTATTCAATAGAATTAAACTCTTTCTTTCTTCCAGCCACAACAAATGGCACAATTCAACACCGTTCTTTGAGCAATAATATACGGGAATATTTAAAATAATTTAAAACTCCCTACACTTGGTACTGTGGATACGATCTCTTACAAACCCACATTTCACGATGTTTTTTTTACATTATTATTAACACTTGCGCAAGCAGCCTGATCCAAGAAGGGTAAAACGTATTATTGCATTATATGAATTCATGAAAAAAGGTATCCACACGCTCAGCATTTACTGCACCACAGAACACAGCCGGTGCCACGCCCTATTTTTGAGACACAAAATAAAACGAATCGCTACAAAGCAGATTTGATGGAAGTATAAATTGTCTCAGTAGTTCGACACTCCCTAACCACAACAGATTCGATATCAAAAGAGCGAAGAGAAAGGGGCCATTTCTGTAGGTTGGACTATAGAAAACCGGGAATCTATGCACAAGTGTGTTCCCACATAGGATACCCTGCGTATAAAAACAGCATATTAGGAAGGAAGGAAAGAAAAAGAAGAAACGGCAATGAAGGCATGAAAACTAAAAAAATGCAAAGTGGGCACGAAAGACAAAAATCCCAAAATCCATTCTGTAGCTGAGGGGACCTAACAGCTTCTCCCTGGAGGCGCTAGTCCCTATTAGATAGAAAAGGCACACCGAACTAACCTAAACCAATCGTTTACCCTATGCCGTCTGAAGGCTTAAAAACACAAAACTACGTAGAAAATAGCAAACCTTGCCCCCTCCTTCCCTCTAGGTGAAATTAAACCCCAACCCACAGCAACAACAACAACACTCCTACACCCACCGACACACTCCTCCGGTACACTAGCCCAACACACAGCACCCACCAACACCAGCAGCACCCACCGACACCAGCACACCAGCACACCAGCACCCATTGACACACTCCCCCGACACACAGCACCCACCGACACACTAGCACCTACCAACACCGACACACTAGCACCCACCGACACACCATCCCCCACCGACACACCAGCACTCACCTACACACTCCCCCGACACACAGCACCCACCGACACACTCCCCCGACGGCGCCTTGCTGTAGCCGACACCACAGCCGCGTTTGCGCCGACACCTGAAGCTGCCGAGCGTGTTGATGCAGCGCTCTGTGGTGGCGTCGCACTGGTGCACCCCACCCTGACACTCGTCTATGTCTGTGGTGTGGTGTTGGGATGTGGTGTTAGTGGTGTGGTACTAGAGGTGTGACACTAAAGGTGTGACTTAAGAACATTAACTTTTAAGAACTTTGTAATGCATAGGACCTTGTGTCTAATTTGTTCAAAACCCCAAAGTTATTACAAAAGTTAAACGCATTAATTTTTAAAAACTTTGTAATGCGTAGGACCTTATGTCTAATTTGTGGAAAACCCATAGGAAACATTTTAACGCCTTTGACAGTGATTGAATCTACTGAAAGCAAAGAATAGTAGACATAGGCCTACTGTATACCCGCTGTGGTAGGGTGGAATTATTCGACAACGCACGCCGACAACAACTGAATACCTCGCATACTCAGTGAAATCCTCAGTCATTCAAGTCTGTTTAAGTGAGAAAAAATGATGAAAGTTGGAAAAACAAAACTTAGACGGAATAATCCAGGATGATTTAGGCCTATGTAATTGTAACCAGAGAAATTTAAGCCTACGTTATTACAATCTCAGTAATTTAAGCCTATGGAATTACAACCTGGACGGTTCAATGTTAAACAATTAAATCCTTAAAATTTAGGCGTAGAAACTTTGAGACTGAAATTTTAAAATTTCATGCTTAAAGCAGAAAAGGCAAACTAAAAGAAAGAATCCTCACTGATAAGAACCACGGGACAATAATTGCCAACAAGACAGTGCCCCAAGAGAAGTTTGAGCCCGTAATATCATAACTTCATGTTTAAAACAAAAGAAGCACGGTGCAAAAAAAAAACAAATCCCCTAATAAGAACCGTTGGCTATTTACCAACAAGACAGTGCACCAAGAGAGACTGACCAAGACACTGTCGGCTGTTGAAGTCGAAGCCGAAGCCAGCAGGGCACTCTCGCACCTCTCCAGCAGTCACCGAACTCGCGTTCAGCCCGCGTATGCCGGCCAGAGCTGCGGGGTGTGAGCGGGTGTGTAGTCGTGAGTGATAGAGTACTTTATTTCATTTCGTCACTCGTGATGGAGTATAGTATTGAATAGTAAAATGCATGCTACGTATGGGAGGTGCCCTTGCACCTCCCACTCATCCCACACTTACGCCTCCTACACACCATACTCTCTCCTCACACCTCCCACTCACCCAGCAGGAGCCCGTCGTCATCAATGCGCGTGGCCTCCCTGATGCCCTCACACCTGTGGGAGCCAGGCTCGTTGATGCACACCTGCTCCCCCAGCTGGCAGTTGTGCTCCCCCAACTGGCACTCGTCGATGTCTGGTACGGGCACAGACTGGTTACTCATGATTGATTGATTATGAACTAGTTTCAGCGTCCCTAACCACAACATAGTTGTTCAAAGAGAGGAAGGATGAGGGCACCCACTCCCCGATGAGTGGCTATGAAACAAAATCAAAGTATAAGAAGAAAGAGAGATTGTTGAAAAAATTAGCAGTGAACCGAAAAAAGATGATGGTCCGTAACAAAACAATAAAACTTATTCTATTTCCACAACAGGTTCTTTAGATTAGGTAGAGGTTTGAGTCGGGGAAATGCCATGTTGCAGAACTGGATGCAACAAAATAATCATTTCACAAAGATCATAACAACTGCTTTAATTTGCGAGGTGTAGCAGACTCCGTTTAAAAAACCTCAACATTTCAGTAACTTTTTCAAACGAAGGATTTTTGACGGAAATCCTCGACACTAACCAACCATCTCTCTCGCTCAACGCGTTAACTGCGATGGGTTAACTGAAGTTCAACATTCAACTCAAATTTAAAGTTTATTGCAGAAAGTCATTTTTAAAATCGCAAACATTGACTGGATCGTGCCTTCATGTAGTTTTGATAAGGTATTTCCAAAAAATGAGTTCTAAATGAGAACGAATCGTCCGTCAGAAACATAAAAATTCCCGCCGTGTACACCGGCGGCTCACGTCGCGGTCAAAGTATTAAGATGAGTATTTATTTGTGTGGCATTTATTTTGCAGCTGTCTTCATGTGCAGGTTTCTATAGTATCTAGGAATATTAACGAACAAAGTGACAACGTATTCAGCTACTCTAATTCCCTATCGATTAAAATTTAAATGACTTCATGTATAACATATCATTGGGAACTTTATTGCAAAATACGAGTATGTATGAACATTTTACTGCTGAAATTCATGATAAACCAATTTTTTTCATAAAATTAAAATGATTAGAATAGATCTTTCAAATAATGAATGATTCAAGCATAATAATTCAAATAATATAGTATTCGAAAACGAATAAAATACGTCTAGTATCAATCTATGATTGCAGCCAATCGAAATTATCTAACAAAAATGCACCATATCGATCACGCGAAGAAAAATCTGTTAATAATCGACGACGACGATAAGGATCTTCATATCGATGGTGTGTACAGTGAAAAACAAAAACACCTAAGACAAAGAATCACGCGAATATTGGTGGCAGCGGTGGGATAAAATAAAACCAACAACCAACGGGATAAACAAGAGATTGATTTCTAGTAGCGAGTACTTCCAACCAATCCCAAGACACTACGCTTAAGTACAAATGCTCTCTGACTGCACATGGTGCATCCTTATACACAATATCGAAATCTTGTGGTGCCCTTAGACCATATTTACCATAGATGCATTGTTTTCCATATTTATGATAGAATAGCAATTTACACCATCGTCACACTAAAATACCTATACACCACTTCAGTACACTAGCTGGTACCTGACCACACCAACCATGGTAGACCATTTCACCAACACACTGTGTCACTCCTGTACTACACCTCACCAACACACGACTGGAGACCACTGGAGTACTGGAAGCCCTGGTCGCACTGCAGCTCGCAGTCGTAAGCGCCGATGGTGTTGCGGCACACTTCGTCTTGTGCGCACACGGAGAGTACTTCCGCACACTCGTTCACGTCTGTTGAAGGGGGGGGGGAGGGGACAGCAAGAAAGGAGGAAAGGGACAGCAAGATGACTGGACAGAGAGGGGAAGGGATGGGAGAGAAGAGGGAAGGGATGGGAGAGAAGAGGAAAGGGAACGCGAGAAGAAGGGATGGGAGAGAAGAGGGAAGGGAACGCGAGAAGAAGGGATGGGAGAGAAGAGGGAAGGGAACGCGAGAAGAAGGGATGGGAGAGAAGAGGGAAGGGAACGCGAGAAGAAGGGATGGGAGAGAAGAGGAAAGGGACAGCAAAAAGAAGGGATGGGAGAGAAGAGGGAAGGGACAGCAAGAAGAAAGGATAGGATAGAAGGGGGAAGGGACAGCGAGAAGAAATAAGAGGAAAGAAGGGAGAAGGGACAGCAAAGAGGAAGGATGGGAGGGAAAGGGAGATGGAAGGAATAGCAATGCGAAAGATTGGAGTACGATATAAATAACAACAAGAAGGCGGGATAAGAAAGAGGTGGAGAAACAACCAAAAGAAATAATAAAAACGGGGAAAGGCTCAGCTACAAAAATAGAGACGAAAATTTAGAGCTTAGCAAAATGATGAAAAATCCAAATGTAAATACGGCGGACATTGAATGACCAGTAGACGTTGACGAGGGGAAAAAGCAAAGTCATGGTACAAACGAAAAAGGAAAAGCAGAAAAAAACGGACAGGTGCATAATTAGAAACAATTCCGAACGCATAATTAGAAGCAATTCAATACAGAAAAAGCAAAAGCATACTAAAATGCACCTCGAATTGCACCTTACAGAGACAAATACTTATAATTCGAATTCAAAAGCCCCTAATTACACATAACGTAAAGTACTTATATATCATTATGAGAAGCCCCCAAATCGCACATAACAACGTATAATTCTTATAAATCATGTTTTAAGCACCCACACAACCACATCAAATACTCATAAATCATTGAATAAGCACCGCCAATTGCAAATAGAGTAAAATACTTTTAAATCATTCTAAGAAGCACCCACATTTCCGCATAATATACTCATAAATCGTTGTTAAGAATCACCGCAAATTGCACATAACGAAAAATTCTTATAAATCATCCTAAGAAGCACATACACAACGTCAAGCACTTCTAAATTCGCCTCACAAGCACCCCCCAATTGCACAAACCGTAAATGCTTACAAATCATCCTAAAAAGCACATACAGAACGTCAAGCACTCCTAAATGCGCCCCACTACGCGCACCTTCACAAGCCTTGTTGAGCGCGTTGTACTTGTAGCCAGCGGGGCAGGAGGTCTTGTCGGTGAGCTGCTGGCACGCAAAGCTCCCCTGCGTGTTGATGCAGAAGTGCGTGTCGCGGTCGCAGTTGTCCGTGCGCTCCGAGCACTCGTCGATGTCTGCACAGTGTGTGGAGGTTGTGTCAACATATTTTGGATTATTTTATTATGTCTGCACAGTGTGTGGAGGTTGTGTCTAAAAATTTTGGATTATTTAATCATGACTGCACAGTGTGTGGAGGTTGGGTCAACAAATTTTGGATTATTTTATTATGACTGCACAGTGTGTGGAGGTTGTGTCTACATATTTTGGATTATTTTATTATGACTGCACAGTGTGTGGAGGTTGTGTCTACATATTTTGGATTATTTTATTATGTCTGCACAGTGTGTGGAGGTTGTGTCTAAAAATTTTGGATTATTTTATCATGACTGCACAGTGTGTGGAGCTTGGGTCAACAAATTTTGGATTATTTTATTATGACTGCACAGTGTGTGGAGGTTGTGTCTACATATTTTGGATTATTTTACTATGACTGCACAGTGTGTGGAGGTTGTGTCAACAAATTTTGGATTATTTTGTTATGACTGCACAGTGTGTGGATGTTGTGTCGACATATTTTGGATTATTTTATTATGTCTGCACAGTATGTGGAGGTTGTGTCTACAAATTTTGGATTGTTTTATTATGTCTGCACAGTGTGTGGAGGTTGTGTCAACAAATTTTGGGATTATTTTATTATGTCTGTAAAGTCTATAAAGGTTGGGTCAACAACTTTTGGATCATTTTATTTGTCTACACAATGTATGGAGGTTGTGTCAACTAATCTTGGATCATTATCGTCATTATTATCACTATTGTTGTGTTAGCAGGCTTAAACAATTGTTTAATTATTTTCGTTATCATGATAATAATGCTCAAAATATGTATGACCATAGTGGAGATTCTGTTAGCTATCCACTTTCCCACTTTCGTTCTGTTTTCATGCCTCTTCGGTACTTCATCTTTATCTTTCCTTCCTCTTTCTTCCCATGTGTAAATTATTCTATTTGGGAACACACTTGGGCATAGATTTCCCATCATAGATTTGCCCCATCTTCCTTTTAGGATATCTTCCGTTTAGGATATCAACCTTTTAGGATATAAACCTTTTAGGATATCAACCTTTTAGGATTTCAACCTTTTAGGATTTCAACTTTTTAGGATATCAACCTTTTAGGATAGCTGACACGAAAATTCTTCATTTTTATTTTCTAAACCGATTTACAGAAGCCCAATAATATTTTCATTATCTTCCGTTAAGGATATCTGACATGCCAAAATTTCCGAGTCGAAGGTTACAGCTTTCGTTCAAGTATAGTGTAGCGTGCGGAGTACAATCTAAATAAATGTCTCGCCTTTTACATATATACGATTTAAAACACGTTCCCTCCGTAGATAATTATTAAATTCGGTAACATTAAAATTATTGACTTACACTGCCTGTTCAGAATATCACCATTTCCCAATTTTTGACTTGAAATTATCGCATGACCTTGAAATTTCCCAACGTGCATAGAGTTTTGAATCCAACATAACACACTAAGGGTGTTAACCGATGATAGATTTTAATTATTTTTTTGGCCCATTTTTAGAATGTGGACTTACAGACCTAGATAATGGTGAAAATTTAGAGCTGGTCAAAAGGGGGAAAAGGAGCGTAGAACTAATAACCTATAGGAAATGAGGCAGAATCGTGCAAGCTTCTCTTAGAAAACTGCCTCACATCATGTATGAAAACCAAGATCAGACAGAAGTAAGTAGATTCTTACATTTACAAACGCCCGTATAAAATCTCAATCGTCTATATAACTGCAACTAAGACGCGAGTGAATTGTTTAATGAGGTTAAAATTTATTAAAAAAAAATTGTTCAATAGGGTAGATTCGACTCTAGCCTTTCTTTTGATGAATTAGTGCACTCGCATGACGAATACAATTTCATGTGCCCAATAGAATTACCAATGAAGACGAAAGAAAATCGGTAACATCAGATCACCAACCTATCTTACAGGGCATAACCCAACCTAACAGCTCACCAACCTCACCTACTGGACTTCAACCTACCCCAGTCACAAAGCTAACTTACCGGACCACTCTTCAACCTACCCAATTTTAAATCTAACCCACCGGACCTTACTATCACAAACTCCAACCTAACACAATCGCCAACCTAAACTACTGGATTTTATATAAAGCTGACCCGATCGCCAATTTAAACTACTGGACAAAAAATGCTAAAAAAAATCAGAACAGATAACATAGAAACAAATCAATCCCACGCGGAAACAAACACAAAATGAGCAGAGAAAAATTTAAATACAAAAGAAAAAACTTGAAACAAAAACCAAGTATCCCACTGACAAAAGGGTACATCAAAAGGGGACACACTTACGCTATTCTACATATACCTGAAAAAACGAGCAATATACATAATACTATGTTGCTTTTCATGTGAACCACACGTCAATAATATAAATACCAAACTAGATGGTGTGTGTCACGCACATAGATTATATGCACAGAAAACTAAATGATGTGTCTCACACATACTCTAGAAGCACTTCAAGCCACATAATGTATCCCATACATAATCCATGCGTATAGAAAACCTAATGACGTGTCCCACACATACCGGTACAGCAAACCAAATGATGTGCCCGCCCCACACATATACCTACAGGCACAATAAATATATGTGCCCGTCCCACACATGTACTCTACAGTGTCAGGGAATATATGATGAGCACCAAACACATATAGGCACAGTAAACCAAATGATGTGCTCGCCCCCACACATATCGGCACAGGAGTTATAAGATAAAACCAACAACCCATGTATAAATGATCTTTTTATCTTACGCGTGAGATTCCCTAAGAATCGCCCAAGTGGAAGTATGGGAAACATACGATGTGCACCAAACACACGCAGCATGAACACAATGCATGGAATATTCGTGGGCTACTTTGGAAGGCATCAGGAGAGTGGCCATACGGAGCTTCATTAGGCATGGTCCTCGACAGCTGTAAAGAAATCGATGCTTTAATTATTATTATTATTGTTAGTTTATTTAATATTCTCGAGCCCCAATTACGGCAATCTCAAGAGGTTAAAGAGAAAGAACGGTTTAGAATGAACTGTACAAACCGGGGAATCTATGCACAAGGTGTTTACCCAAATAGGATACCCTGCGTATCAAAAGAAGTTAAGAAAAAAGAAAAGACAAAGAAAAGATACCGATGAAACCATGAAAACTAAAAGAAGCAAAGGGGGCACGAAAGACAGACGTCCCGAAAGCCTTTCCATACCTGAGGGGACCTAACAGTATCCCCCATAGATGCGCCAGTCCCCATAGCATAGGATAAACAGACTTAACTAACATAAACCTATTACCTATCCTATGCTTCCTGAGAGGCTGGTACCAAGAAGTCAGAACTAGAACCGAGAGGGGACGCATGAGCACCAGGGATAAAAACTAGTATTAGGCGATTAAAAACTAGAACTAGGTGACCGAAAGTTACCACTAGGGGATTGAGGACCTGCACTAAGGGGAATGAGGACCTGCACTAGAGGAACAAGGACCTGCACTAGAGGAACAAGGACTATCACTAGGGAAAAAAGGACTATCACTAGGGAAAAAAGGACTATCACTAGGGAAAAAAGGACTATCACTAGGGAAAAAAGGACTATCACTAGGGAAAAAAGGACTATCACTAGGGAAACAAGGACTATCACTAGGGAAACAAGGACTATCACTAGGGAAACAAGGACTATCACTAGGGAAACAAGGACTATCACTAGGGAAACAAGGACTATCACTAGGGAAACAAGGACTATCACTAGGGAAACAAGGACTATCACTAGGGAAACAAGGACTATCACTAGGGAAACAAGGACTATCACTAGGGAAACAAGGACTATCACTAGGGAAACAAGGACTATCACTAGGGAAACAAGGACTATCACTAGGGAAACAAGGACTATCACTAGGGAAACAAGGACTATCACTAGGGAAACAAGGACTATCACTAGGGAAACAAGGACTATCACTAGGGAAACAAGGACTATCACTAGGGAAACAAGGACTATCACTAGGGAAACAAGGACTATCACTAGGGAAACAAGGACTATCACTAGGGAAACAAGGACTATCACTAGGGAAACAAGGACTATCACTAGGGAAACAAGGACTATCACTAGGGAAACAAAGACTAGCACTAGGGAAGCAAAGACTAGCACTAGGGAAGCAAAGACTAGCACTAGGGTAACAAGGACTAACACTAGGGTAACAAGAATTAGCACTAGGGTAACAAGAATTAGCACTAGGGTAACAAGAACTAGCACTAGGGAAACAAGGACTATTACTAGGGAAACAAGGGCTATCACTAGGGAAACAAGGACTAGCACTATGGAAACTAGGACTATTACTAGGGGAAAAAGACTAGCACTAGGGAAACAAGGACTAGCACTAGGGAAACAAGGACTAGCACTAGGGAAACAAAGACTAGCACTCTGGGAAATAAGAACTAAAGCATTAAGGACTAGCACCAGGGGACTTGAGGACCAGCACTAAGGACCAGCACTAGGCATAAAGGACTAGCACTTAGGACCAGCACTAGTGCACTAAGGATTTGCACTAGGAAAAGGAGGACTAACACTAGGGGAAATAAGAACTAGGGGACTAAGGGCTAGCACCAGGCCACTAAGGACCAGCATCAGGCGCCACAGACCCCGGCAGGACTGTAGGAGGAGGTCGAAGCTGTAGCCAGGCGGGCAGGTGTCGGGCGGCAGCTGCGTACAGGTGTAGGAGCCGATCGTGTTCGCGCACAGCCCGCCGCGCCCGCACAGCCCCGGCACCGTCAGGCACTCGTCCACGTCTGCGGGTAGGGGTAGTGGTATGATAGAGATAGTGGCAGTGGGATTGTATAATTCCGTTATAATATAGTATGGTAAAGTAATGTAAGGGAGAGCACAGCCCGCCGCGATCGCACAGCCCCGGCACCGTCAGGCACTCGTCCACGTCTGCGGGCCATGGGTAGCGTGTAGTTGTTTTGATATAGTAAATAATATGATCCGTTATAATATAGTGAATACAAGAAAGAGCACAGGCCCTCGTCCACGTCTGCGGGTAGAGGTAGTGCGTAGTTGTTTTGATATAGTACAGTGAAGTAATAGAAGGGAGGTACGTAGAAGATTTGGTATTATAAGCGTATAGTTCCGTTATAGTGTAATAATTATTGTAAGGGAGTGTGTTGTCCCGTTATAATGTGAAATGGTGAAGTAATACAAGGGAGGTACGCAAAGGAAATGGTAATAGGATCGTACAGTCCCGTTATAATGTGAAATGGTGAAGTAATATAAGGGAGGTACGTAGAAAAAGTGGCAATGGCAGCTTACCATTGGGAGCTTGCGTATCTAAACGTTATACTGAAGCTCTCTCTAAAATGATAATCTATACTATAATAAGAGCCGCGTCCGTCCGTCTGTCGGTCTGTCGGTCTGTCCGAAGCCAGCCTGCAGTGTGTGATGAGCGTATCTGTGATACAAGCTCCAGTCCTATATATTTTGACGGGCCGTGTTCACGCGGCCTCATCAACTCTCGAGAGATTGTATTTATTTATTTCTCACGGTCTTTCTTTCATTTCGCCCTCTTTTTTATTTCAAATAAAAAGGGGTGGACTAGTAATAATAATACAGGGTATATAAATATATTTATCTTTTGAGTGACGGTTATTATAGTGATGCATTTTTTGAGTTTTTTCACGTGCAACAAAGTTTTCTTTCATGACATTTAATTTTCTTAAATTTCCTGTTTTTTCCTTCATTTAGCTAATTAGACTCGTATCTATGTCAATAAACACCTACATCGAAACCAACTACATGGGCGCTGAGCCTTGAAAGAGCGAATACATTTTCAGGGGACACCCTGTATAAAATATTCACCGCTAGGTACATTTTATTGAGACAACCAGTAGAGCGGCTTAAGATCGGGACAACGAGCGGGCCAGATGTGATTTTACCGTTGCCTCTCGATCACCGTGTTAAAAGTTATCTCGTTAAAAAATGACAAGTGTTCGTTTAAGTATTGAACATAAGTACTTTCCTACTCATAGTGATGGTCAGATCTCATTAGTATCTCATCTAAGGCAGCTCGCCCACTGATGCGATTCGATGTGATGCGATTCGCCTCAGTCGGCAGTGAGTTAGGCAACACAATGCTATTCCTACGGGGCTACAAATGAACCGTGCGATTTCGCAAGGCGTCGCACCAATCGCATCGCATCAGTGGGCGGGCTGCCTTAGAGATAGCCACAATTTTTCAGGAAGAGATTCGTGTTTTTCTGCACGTAGTAACTCGCTATCGTTAATCCGCATAATCTTCAGCATTTGATAGTCTGTCTTTTCTGCTCATAGTTCATGCCTCATCTTAGATAACATTGAAATAGATTAGAAAAAATTATTTAAAAGGTCCCGAATCACAAAAAAGGTGTTCAAAAGAGATGAAGGAAGAAGGCACCATTTAGTTCAAGAGTTGAGGGAACATCTATTCACAAGGTCTGTTTCCATACAAAGCCCTCCTCTTCAGTTTAACAAGATCATAGAACAAGATAAAAGTTACAGAAAAAGTCAAAGGTGATGAAAAACAAAACAATGGTGAACCTGAAAAAGATGGTCCGCAACAAAACAAAATCCTTTTCTATTTCAACTAAAGGAACGCTTATCTACCTTCAGCTCGGGACCTCACACCTTTCTCTGAGAGCGCTAATTCCCATTGATACGCTAATTTCCATAGATGTTGATAGGAAGAGTCGGTATTCGTCGGTAATCAACACACGCAACCAACGGTTATAGATGGGGAGAAACTTCTCGATATAACCGCTCATTGGCCCGCTCATTGTCCCGACCTCAATCCCCTCTACAGCTAGTTAGGGTCAGGACGTGATCTATCGTCCTCCAACGGAAACTCCCAAGTACTGGACAATTAAATAAACTTGAGCGTGCAGCACTGAAGGAAAAAAGGGACGGAAAGTCACACTCAGCTTATTTCCAGCAAAGTTATCCAGATCTGCACCTATGAATGAGGGGGTGTTTCAAAATGCAATATATCAGTAATAAATGTGCAATATATTGTGATGGTTCAGGTTCACACAATTAATGAGAGAAAAATAAAGGACTGATTTTTTCAACACACTCAATTACTTAATTTTAGAAGTAATGTATGGTATTTTATCACGTGCAGAGTTCGCAAAATACATACAAAACACGCACAAAAGACGCATAAAGCACTCACACGAGACACACACTCGCACGACACACACTCGCACGACACACACTCGCACGACACACACTCGCACGACACACACTCGCACGACACACACTCGCACGACACACACTCGCACGACACACACTCGCACGACACACACTCGCACGACACACACTCGCAAGACACACACTCGTACGACACACACACAGCACACAGCCACAAAGACGCCGCCACTCAAGCAGGCACATAAAATTAGCGGCCACAGAGCGGCAGTGAGATGAGGGCATGTGTGGGGCGTGTGTGTGGGGCGTGTGTGTGGGGCGTGTGTGTGGGGCGTGTGTGTGGGGCGTGTGTGAGGGGAGTGTGTGAGGGGAGTGTGTGAGGGGAGTGTGTGAGGGGAGTGTGTGAGGGGAGTGTGTGAGGGGAGTGTGTGAGGGGAGTGTGTGAGGGGAGTGTGTGAGGGGAGTGTGTGAGGGGAGTGTGTGAGGGGTGAGGGGAGTGTGTGAGGGGAGTGTGTGAGGGGAGTGTGTGAGGGGAGTGTGTGAGGGGAGTGTGTGAGGGGAGTGTGTGAGGGGGAGTGTGTGAGGGGAGTGTGTGAGGGGAGTGTGTGAGGGGAGTGTGTGAGGGTGAGTGGTTGAGTGGTGGGGAGTTGTGTGAGGGGAGTGTGTAGGGGAGTGTGTGAGGGGAGTGTGTGAGGGGAGTGTGTGAGGGGAGTGTGTGAGGGGAGTGTGTGAGGGGAGTGTGAGGGGAGTGTGTGGGTGTGTGAGGGGAGTGTGTGAGGGAGTGTGTGAGGGGTAGTGTGTGAGGGGATGTGTGAGGGGAGTGTGTGAGGGGAGTGTGTGAGGGGGAGTGTGTGAGGGGAGTGTGTGTGGGGAGTGTGTGAGGGGAGTGTGTGAGGGAGTGTGTGAGGGGAGTGTGTGAGGGGAGTGTGTGAGGGAGTGTTGAGGAGTGTGTGAGGGGAGTGTGTGTGGGGCGTGTGTGAGGGGCGTGTGTTGTGGGGCGTGTGTGTGGGGCGTGCTGTGGGGCGTGTGTGTGGGGCGTTGAGATGGAGGGTGTGTGTGCGGAGTGAGGGGAGTGTGTGAGGGGAGTGTGTGAGGGGAGTGTGTGAGGGGAGTGTGTGAGGGGAGTGTGTGAGGGGAGTGTGTGAGGGGAGTGTGTGAGGGGAGTGTGTGAGGGGAGTGTGTGAGGGGAGTGTGTGTGAGGGGAGTGTGTGAGGGGAGTGTGTGAGGGGAGTGTGTGAGGGGAGTGTGTGAGGGGAGTGTGTGAGGGGAGTGTGTGAGGGGAGTGTGTGAGGGGAGTGTGTGAGGGGAGTGTGTGAGGGGAGTGTGTGAGGGGAGTGTGTGAGGGGAGTGTGTGAGGGGAGTGTGTGAGGGGAGTGTGTGAGCGGAGTGTGTGAGGGGAGTGTGTGAGGGGAGTGTGTGAGGGGAGTGTGTGAGGGGAGTGTGTGAGGGGAGTGTGTGAGGGGAGTGTGTGGCGTGTAGTGAGAGTGGTGATGGAGGACTACTTGTTGCAATTCAACGAAAATAAAAAAATTACACATTTATTTCACGAATAACCAAGTATTTGATGATATTTATTTCAGCAGAAAAGTCCAAAATTACCCGAAATTGCTTCTGATTGCGAACACTTCGATTTAAATGGGAGGTTGTCGGTGCACCGGAGACATAAAGAAAAGGTGGAGAAAATTAAAATCAACATTGTAGTCATACGAAAACATATCTTCTACTATTGTGTGTGCAAGAACAGAGAACAATGATTTGTTAAGTAAGAAGTGACATAAAATATAGAGCAAGGGTACAATTATTCAAGTTAGAATTAGACACAGTGTTATTGCAGAGATGTCTCGAATAGCACACGCTACACACCTCGCTTTAGGGCATACCACACTCACATAGCAACATTTATACACCTTACACACGTACACCCACCGTCACACACACCACGCACCACACACCACACACCCACCATCACACAAGCGGGACCGCGTGTTGTAGCTGTACCCCGTGGGGCACACACCCACCCACCACACACCCACACACACCCTCCCACCACACCCCCCCACATACCCACCCACCACACACACCCACACACCACACACCCACCGTCACACACGCGGAACAGCGTGTTGTAACAGTACCCCGTGGGGCACACACACACACCCACACACCCACCGTCACACACGCGGGATAGCGTGTTGTAGCGGTACCCCGTGGGGCACACACCCCCACACACCCACACACACACACCGTCACACACGCGGGACAGCGTGTTGTAGCGGTACCCCGTGGGGCACACACCCACCACACACCCACACACCCACCGTCACACACGCGAGATAGCGTGTTGTAGCGGTACCCCGTGGGGCACACACCTACCACACACCCACACACACAACCCCACACCCCCACACCCCCACACCCCCACACCCCCACACCCCCACACCCCCACACACCCACACCCCCACACACCCCCACCCCCACACCCACACACACACCCCCATACACCCACACACCCACCATACCCCCACACACACCACACACCCCCACACACCCACACACCCACCGTCACACACGCGGGACAGCGTGTTGTAGCGGTACCCCGTGGGGCACGGGCCCGACGCCCGCAGAAACTCCCCGTCGCCCACCCCGTTGCCGGGGCCCAGGCCCACCGCCAGCGGACCCCTCGAGACGGGCCCACCGGTGGGTTGGACCCACGGGACCGTGAGGCTCCCGTCGGGGTTGACGCAGGCGTACGAACCCTCCTGGTTATAGCACACCTGAACCCCGGGGGTGCAGCTGTGCAACCCCAGCGAGCACTCGTCTACATCTGGGGTTGCGGGGTGGGGTTGAAATTAGGGCTGGGTGGGGTTGGATTTGAGTTAGGCAGGGTTGGGGTTGGAGTTAGATGGGGTGGGGGTTGGTTCGTGAGAGGTTGGAGTAAGGAAAGAGGTTGGAGTTAGGCGAGGGGTCGGAGAAGGTGGGGTATGGGTTTGGCAAATTCAAAGATAATAATCATGTGAGGGGCAAAATTAAGCGCGAAAATGCTGAACTGGACAAAATACAAAAAAGAAATCACTAAGCGATCGAAATACGTAAGCATAGCAACAGATGATCAAAAGATTGAGCGTATGATGACGCAGTACGGGTAAAAAACATCTAAACACTTTGACCGCAACGTACGCCACCGGTGGTCACGGAGGAGATTTTCATAATGCTGCGGACCGACCAGTAGTCACAAACCCAATTTTCATAAATACTTGACGAAAGTTAAATTAAGGCTCGATCCAGTTCATGGTAGCTATTTTCAAAATTGGCTTTGAATTTGAGTTGAATATTGCACTTCAGTTTGACTAGTTGCGGTCAAATTATCAAAGTCACGTATACACGCTGCGTAACAACCACAGTAGAGGAAACAAGGTAGGGTCATTTCTATGGGGAAAAATACACCTCCTCTTGTTCAGCTTGCCAATAGAAAGACTTTATTTCAAACAAGCTTTATGACGTCACCAAAACGCCGTGTCTTTAGCCCAATAGTGGAGCCAGATTTGGGTATAGCAGTGCTACCAGATGCAAAACGAGCGCTGCTATTGATTCGTGGCCATGACGTCAGTAAAACCAGACAATCAACGAAAAAAAGACTGGTTTGAACCTACCTTGCTTCCTCTACCGTGGTAACAACCAACACAGACAATATTGCTCTAATTATTTGACACGGAACAAAAGTGGAATGAATGTAACTATACGCCCTGCACATAAAAAAGTACACGAAACAAACATACAAATCCACGTGTGGTGTAAAATCCCATGTACGAGCAGACAATCAAGGCGTGTAAACTAATACACCAGACACGTGTGCCCCAAACGTACATGAAATACCTGTATTTAGTTCCTTCTTATCCAAAGTTACTTGAAATACTCATATTTTTTACATCTTTAACCATAGCTACTCGTACATCTCTGAACTATCCATATTTTATACACATTTACAAATTCATTTGTGGACTACCCGTATATCGCTCACCATAACCTATATCTTTCTGAAATATCCGTATATCGCTCACCATAGCCTATATATTTCTGAAATATCCGCATATCGCTCACCATAACCTAAACACTTCTGAAATACTCGTATTTATTCACTCCTGTATCCAACACACAGGAAATACCTGCATTTCTCACCGCATTTTTACGTTGAATTTGAAATGCATGAGCACACTTCCCATCTGAACATCAGACACAAAAAAATATCTACCATTAAACCAGGGAACATTTATCAACATTTCGCCTCCGTAACAGTCAGAAACATAATTTTTACCCGTGATAATGAACACAATTCTTTATAAATTATGCTCGGCTAACGCAAAGAAATAAAGTTTTACAATATAAATAAATAATTAGACTGAAAAAAGGTCAGTTAAGATGCGTGGAAAATCTTGAAATCTATGCGTTGAAATCTACGGAGGCCGCTCTTCACATTTCATTTACTCCAAAGTTCCCCAAACAACTTACGCACGTAAAACAAATAATAAAATATTACCACAAGCCAAGTTTTTTTTTATAGAATACTTCACATACCAAAAACCTTTCTTGCATTTTATGCGTTTTTAATGTCAAAAATACACCTGATTCGAAAAAATTCAAGACTTGAGGTCTGCAGTTAGCGAATTCACATTTCAACTTTAGCCAGGTACAAATTTTTGACTTTATTCTACACCGGTAAGGCCCCCACCAGATTTGAAGCCACAACAGATTTGAACCCACACCAGATTTAACGCATTTCAGTCTACTTAAACGACAACGAGTGCACCAAAATATGAATACTTTTGTTCCAGTTGCAGTTTGAGCTTTGGAAAAAAGAAAAAGGTATGCCATAAATGGTGATCCGAACCTACTTTGGCACTTGTTGCACCATTCAATAGTCCGTTGCACTATGTATTTACTGGCTCAAGTGTCCTAGTTTTCTAGTGATGGTATCTGTTTGTCGGTCGGAACAACAGACAGTACCGGCACAACAGACGGCACCGGTACAACAGACGGTACCGGCACAACAGACGGCACCGGCACTACAAACGGGACCATACCGTCACAGGAGCGGTCGTCAGCAGCCAGCCGGTACCCGGGATCACAGGCACACACGACGGCGATCCCGGTGTCCCGGCAGATGTGTTCGCACGCGTCGTTGTCTGCACACCTGCAACACACTTCTGTTTAGCTCTTTGATCAGTGTAGGTTTGTATTTCTGTATATATTTGTACGAGTGTATACATGTGTATATATATGTATGTATACACGAGTGTATATGTATGAGTGTATATACTTATATAATTTATACATCTTTGGTTGAAAACCACGCCATAATTGGAAGATCCCAGTTAAACTAACTCTCAGTGAAATGAGGCGCCCTGGGAAGAGATTTCGAAAACAGTTATCGATGCCCTTGAAGTCGCTACTCTTTTTTCTGCTCAAAACCAGTTCTCGCGAACGTTTTCACCCACAAAAGAATAGATTTTTGGTCCGAGACAAATCCCAAAGGCGCAATATTGAAGCGATTTCGGACAGCGCGCTGGGTTGAAACCACTGAAAATCTAATGGAAAAATTGGGCGTCTGCGGCAAATGCACGCTGTTCGTTACTCCAAAGCATGATGGAGTCTAAGCCACAAGTTCACATAAATTAATAATCCCTTCTCTCGGGCGAGACCACGCCCACCTACTTTGGGATCATGTAAGTTTCAGAGCAGTCGCTTCAAAAAAAAACAAGTTACCTTGCACTCTGTATAAGTTTATTAGTTTATTAGTTAGTTTAAGCCTCCCTATCCTCAACAATGAGATGTAAAGAGAGGAAGGAAGAAGGCACCATTTAGTATGGAGTTAAGGGAACGTGGAATCTATGCAGAAAGGGCACAGAAACAGAAAGCTAAGAAAGAAGTTCATGAAACAAGAAAAAGTTGAAGAAGAAAGTAGTAGGCGGTGAAAAACAGGACAGCAGTGAACCGAAAAAAGATGGTCCGTAACACAACAAAACCTATTCTATTTTAACAAAAAGAAAGCCTACCTAACCTTTAGCTCGGGCCCTCACATTGTCCCCCTGGGAGCGCTAATTCCCATAGATACAATAATTGTATCCCCCTGAGGGGTGCACTCTGTATAAACGGAACTTCCGAAGCATAGCCCTTTGATTCGAATTAGATTACGTTGAGAACGTTGAACTTCCGAAAAATTGACCGTTTTTGCCACTGAAGTAGTAAACTCAGCGCAGCATTTACGGAACATAGGTGGTGCAATATTGACTCATGCTGGCAGGCTACACATGTCACGCCTCCGTGTCACATAAGCTTGTCACGCAACACGTGCCACGCATGAAAGCCACGTACGAGTGCCACGTACGAGTGCCACGTGCGAGTGCCACGTACGAGTGCCACGTACGAGTGCTACATACGAGTGCCACGTACGAGTGCCACGTACGAGTGCCACGTACGAGTGCCACGTACGAGTGCCACGTACGAGTGCCACGTACGAGTGCCACGTACGAGTGCCACGTACGAGTGCCACGTACGAGTGCCACATACGAGTGCTACATACGAGTGCTACATACGAGTGCCACGTACGAGTGCCACGTACGAGTGCCACGTACGAGTGCCACGTACGAGTGCCACGTACGAGTGCCACGTACGAGTGCCCCGCACGAGTGCCACGCACACGCACCTGTCCTCAGGCTCCTCCTGCAAGCACGTCTTCTTGTCGACAGAAAGCACGAAGCCGCCCCGACACGCACACGTGTACGACCCCGGTGTCGGCACGCACACGTGTGCGCACAGCTGGCCGGGGAACTGCAGGCACAAGTTCTCCGTGTCTGGGAGGGGGGGGGGGAGACTTGGTTAAGTTAGGTTAGGCTGGGTTAGGTTGATTGTAAGTTAGTTTCAGCCTCCCTTAACACAACTACATAAAATCTTCAAATAGAGGATTAGATTAGATTTTATGTTAGTTTAAGCCACCCTTTCTGTAACAAAGACGATCCAAAGAGAGAAAGGAGGAAGGCACCACTTAGTAGATGAGGGAAGGCGACCTTAGATTAGATTATTCGTTTGTTTAAGCCTCCCTATCCGCAACAAATGCGATCCAAAGAGAGGAAGGAAGAAGGCACCATTTAGAATGGAGTTAAGGAAACGCGAAATCTATGCAGAAAGGGCATAGAAACAATAAGATGAGAAAGAAGTTCGTGAAACAAGATAAAAGTTGGGGCAGAAAGTAGTAGGCGCTGAAAAACAGGACAGTAGTGAACCGAAAAAAAAGATGGTCCTTAACATAACAAAAAACATTTCATTTCAACACAAAGAAGGCCTTCCTAAGCTAGGGCCATCACATTTTCCCCCTATGAGTGCCAATTCCCATAGATACAGTAGGTGTACTCTCCTGAGGGATGCAAAGAGTGGAATGGTGTAGGCACCATTTAGAATGGAGGAATGCGGAATCTATGTACAAAATGTATTCCCGCACAGGATCCTCTCTGCATAGAAACAGTAAGTTAAAAAGGAACAGTAAGATTTTCACTGCTGAAATACAGGTTACAATCACAATTTTTAAAAAAAGAATAAAACCTAAGCAAAAAGTAAGCACAAAACCCATAATAACACATCCCTAAAAAAGAGCACAACCTAAACACACAGCCTTACATTATTCAGCTCAAAAAGAATGCTTGGCACCAGACAGGCTCACTACACCACGCCGCTCACCTGCCACAGAAGACGACCCAGGGTACAGCACCGAGTTGTCTACCTCGGGAAGAGGAAGCAGATAAGGTTGTTACTATTATTAATATCTCTTATTAATATTATGATTTTACAAATACACACGGGCCGTCACGGGCCGTCAAAAATGTTGAAATCCAATAGTTTCCTTGAATAAATTTTCCAGATGTAGATGAAAAACATATACAGTATATCCATCCTAATAGTACCCGCGACTAAAATATTCTTCGTATCACAGATACGTTCAACTCAAATTTAAAGTCGATTGTAGCAAGCAAGGTTGAAAATCGCAAACATGACCTGAATCGTGCCTTCCTTTGGCTTCGTTTTAGTACTTTTGAAAATTGTGTTTGTGACTCCACCCTCACCCGCTTCAATCGCCCATTACTCCCCCTCACCCAAGGGCCCTTCACTCTCCTTCTCAACCCCCCCCCCCCCCATCACTCACCTTCACCCCCTTCAGGAGCCTCCTGAGCCACCATTACTCCTCCTCACCCCTCTCATCCCCACTACTCACCCTCACCTCCCTCACCCCCACTATCCACCCTCACCTCCCTTACCCCCACTACTCACCCTCACTACTCACCCTCACCTCCCTCACCCCCACTACTCACCCTCACCCCCCTCAGGCGCCTCCCTAGGCAGGAGGGGGAGCTGCGGGTGCAGGTGGGTGCAACACTGCGTGTAGGCGATGTCCCACGGGAACCCGAATTGCAGGGACCGAAAGGAGCAGCTCAGCGCCATCGCCCCACTCACCAGCCCCAGCTTGCAGCCCTCGCAGCAGTCCTGAGATATAGGGTGGTATGGCTGGCTACGGAACTGGGTTGCTGATTCGGCTACCCCAGGTAGCGGTGGTATAGATGCTTGTGAAAGTGGGTTGATTTATCTACTCCAAGATACGACGGTATAGCTGGTTGTGAAAGTGGGTTGATTTGGCTATCCTGAGTCGTGGTGGTGGTAGTATAGCTGGCTTCGAAAGTGTGTTGATGATTTGGCCACCTCAAGTGGTTGTGGTATAGCTGGCTTCGAAAGATGATGATTTGGCTACCTCAAGTGGTGGTGGTATAGCTGGCTGCGGAAATGAGTTGGTGATTTGGCTACCCCTAGCTACGACGGTACAGTTGCCTCCGAAACTGGGTTGATTTGGCTACTCCAAGATACGGCAGAATGACTGGTTGTGAAAGCAGGTTGCAGATTTGGGTACCCAAAGTCACGGTGGGAGAATAGGCCTTGAAAGTGAGTTGATGATTTGGCTACCTCAAGTTTAGGCGGTACAGCAGGCTGCAAAAGTGAGATTATGATTTGGCTTCTTCAAGTAGTGGTCGTATAGCTGGTTGTGAAAGTGTGTTGCTGATTTGGCTACCCTAAGAGACAACGGTACAGATTGCTGCGAAAGTGAGTTACCAATTTGACTTTCTACAGTGGGGATTTCTGAGTAAATTTCGTGGTAAAAGCGAGTTTTTTCTCATTCGAGAGTTGAGATGACAGTGTCCAAAAAATTTTCTGCTGATTTGGCTACCTCAACTGGGAGTTTTCCCGAACAAATTGCCTAAAAACTACTTCTCACATGAGTATTAAGATATAACTGTCTGGTTATTTTGCAGCGAAAATTGTTTGGCTGATTTGGCGACCTCAAATGGTGGTCTTCCACTAAAATCGAGTTCTTTCCCATTTGAGAGTCAACAATTGAGCGTCTGTCTACAACGGCAGCGGAAAACTTTCTGCTGATTTGGCTTCCCAAGGTCTGGTTTTCAGGCCCTTTAAGAAGCTAATTTTCTTTCAATCGAGGTTTGAGCAGTCAGCATGTGGCTGTAATGCTTGGGACAACATCACAGCGTGTCTTGAAGTCAACATAGCCCCCATGGCACAGCATGATGCCACATAAGTGACACATGGCTCACATGGTAAACCGTACACACGTCACACTGCTTACATGGTGCCACTTGGCACCACTACATGACACCACATGGCACCACATAACACCCCTACATGGCACCACCACATGGCACCACCACATGGCACCACCACATGGCACCACCACATGGCACCACCACATGGCACCACACGACCTGCACCATACCTTGTAATACTCGCCGCCCTGTGTCGCAGGCAGCCTGCAGTCGCGCCCTTTCTGCGCAGCCTGCTTGCCTGCCTCGCACTGCTGCTCCCTGTGAGGGTAGGTCACGTGTGAGGGTAGGTCACGAGTGAGGGTAGGTCACGAGTGAGGGTAGGTCACGAGTGAGGGTAGGTCACGAGTGAGGGTAGGTCACGAGTGAGGGTAGGTCACGAGTGAGGGTAGGTCACGAGTGAGGGTAGGTCACGAGTGAGGGTAGGTCACGAGTGAGGGGTAGGTCGAGTGTGAGGGTAGGTCGAGTGTGAGGGTAGGTCGAGTGTGAGGGTAGGTCGAGTGTGAGGGTAGGTCGAGTGTGAGGGTAGGTCGAGTGTGAGGGTAGGTCACGTGTGAGGGTAGGTCCCGTGTGAGGGTAGGTCACGTGTGAGGGTAGGTCCCGTGTGAGGGTAGGTCCCGTGGAGGGTAGGTCCCGTGTGAGGGTAGGTCCCGTGTGAGGGTAGGTCCCGTGTGAGGGTAGGTCCCGTGTGAGGGTAGGTCCCGTGTGAGGGTAGGTCCCGTGTGAGGGTAGGTCCCGTGTGAGGGTAGGTCCCGTGTGAGGGTAGGTCGCGTGTGAGGTAGGTCGCGTGTGAGGGTAGGTCGCGTGTGAGGGTAGGTCGCGTGTGAGGGTAGGTCGCGTGTGAGGGTAGGTCGCGTGTGAGGGTAGGTCGCGTGGAGGGTAGGTCGCGTGTGAGGGTAGGTCGCGTGTGAGGGTAGGTCGCGTGTGAGGGTAGGTCGCGTGTGAGGGTAGGTCGCGTGTGAGGGTAGGTCGCGTGTGAGGGTAGGTCGCGTGTGAGGGTAGGTCGCGTGTGAGGGTAGGTCGCGTGTGAGGGTAGGTCGCGTGTGAGGGTAGGTCGCGGTGTGAGGGTAGGTCGGTGTGAGGGTAGGTCGCGTGTGAGGGTAGGTCGCGTGTGAGGGTAGGTCGCGTGTGAGGGTAGGTCGCGTGTGAGGTAGGTCGCGTGTGAGGTAGGTCGCGTGTGAGGGTAGGTCGCGTGTGAGGGTAGGTCGCGTGTGAGGGTAGGTCGCGTGTGAGGGTAGGTCGCGTGTGAGGGTAGGTCGCGTGTGAGGGTAGGTCGCGTGTGAGGGTAGGTCGCGTGTGAGGGTAGGTCGCGTGTGAGGGTAGGTCGCGTGTGAGGGTAGGTCGCGTGTGAGGGTAGGTCGCGTGTGAGGGTAGAGTCGCGTGTAGAGGGTAGGTCGCGTGTGAGGGTAGGTCGCGTGTGAGGGTAGGTCGCGTGTGAGGGTAGGTCGCGTGTGAGGGTAGGTCGCGTGTGAGGGTAGGTCGCGTGTGAGGGTAGGTCGCGTGTGAGGGTAGGTCGCGTGTGAGGGTAGGTCGCGTGTGAGGGTAGGTCGCGTGTGAGGGTAGGTCGCGTGTGAGGGTAGGTCGCGTGTGAGGGTAGGTCGCGTGTGAGGGTAGGTCGCGTGTGAGGGTAGGTCGCGTGTGAGGGTAGGTCGCGTGTGAGGGTAGGTCGCGTGTGAGGGTAGGTCGCGTGTGAGGGTAGGTCGCGTGTGAGGGTAGGTCGCGTGTGAGGGTAGGTCGCGTGTGAGGGTAGGTCGCGTGTGAGGGTAGGTCGCGTGTGAGGGTAGGTCGCGTGTGAGGGTAGGTCGCGTGTGAGGGTAGGTCGCGTGTGAGGGTAGGTCGCGTGTGAGGGTAGGTCGCGTGGTGAGGGTAGGTCGCGTGTGAGGGTAGGTCGCGTGTGAGGGTAGGGTCGCGTGTGAGGGTAGGTCGCGTGTGAGGGTAGGTCGCGTGTGAGGGTAGGTCGCGTGTGAGGGTAGTCGCGTGTGAGGGTAGGTCGCGTGTGAGGGTAGGTCGCGTGTGAGGGTAGGTCGCGTGTGAGGGTAGGTCGCGTGTGAGGGTAGGTCGCGTGTGAGGGTAGGTCGCGTGTGAGGGTAGGTCGCGTGTGAGGGTAGGTCGCGTGTGAGGGTAGGTCGCGTGTGAGGGTAGGTCGTGTGAGGGTAGGTCGCGTGTGAGGGTAGGTCGCGTGTGAGGGTAGGTCGCGTGTGAGGGTAGGTCGCGTGTGAGGGTAGGTCGCGTGTGAGGGTAGGTCGCGTGTGAGGGTAGGTCGCGTGTGAGGGTAGGTCGCGTGTGAGGGTAGGTCGCGTGTGAGGGTAGGTCGCGTGTGAGGGTAGGTCGCGTGTGAGGGTAGGTCGCGTGTGAGGGTAGGTCGCGTGTGAGGGTAGGTCGCGTGTGAGGGTAGGTCGCGTGTGAGGGTAGGTCGCGTGTGAGGGTAGGTCGCGTGTGAGGGTAGGTCGCGTGTGAGGGTAGGTCGCGTGTGAGGGTAGGTCGCGTGTGAGGGTAGGTCGCGTGTGAGGGTAGGTCGCGTGTGAGGGTAGGTCGCGTGTGAGGGTAGGTCGCGTGTGAGGGTAGGTCGCGTGTGAGGGTAGGTCGCGTGTGAGGGTAGGTCGCGTGTGGAGGGTAGGTCGCGTGTGAGGGTAGGTCGCGTGTGAGGGTAGGTCGCGTGTGAGGGTAGGTCGCGTGTGAGGGTAGGTCGCGTGTGAGGGTAGGTCGCGTGTGAGGGTAGGTCGCGTGTGAGGGTAGGTCGCGTGTGAGGGTAGGTCGCGTGTGAGGGTAGGTCGCGTGTGAGGGTAGGTCGCGTGTGAGGGTAGGTCGCGTGTGAGGGTAGGTCGCGTGTGAGGGTAGGTCGCGTGTGAGGGTAGGTCGCGTGTGAGGGTAGGTCGCGTGTGAGGGTAGGTCGCGTGTGAGGGTAGGTCGCGTGTGAGGGTAGGTCGCGTGTGAGGGTAGGTCGCGTGTGAGGGTAGGTCGCGTGTGAGGGTAGGTCGCGTGTGAGGGTAGGTCGCGTGTGAGGGTAGGTCGCGTGTGAGGGTAGGTCGCGTGTGAGGGTAGGTCGCGTGTGAGGGTAGGTCGCGTGTGAGGGTAGGTCGCGTGTGAGGGTAGGTCGCGTGTGAGGGTAGGTCGCAGGTCGCGTGTGAGGGTAGGTCGCGTGTGAGGGTAGGTCGCGTGTGAGGGTAGGTCGCGTGTGAGGGTAGGTCGCGTGTGAGGGTAGGTCGCGTGTGAGGGTAGGTCGCGTGTGAGGGTAGGTCGCGTGTGAGGGTAGGTCGCGTGTGAGGGTAGGTCGCGTGTGAGGGTAGGTCGCGTGTGAGGGTAGGTCGCGTGTGAGGGTAGGTCGCGTGTGAGGGTAGGTCGCGTGTGAGGGTAGGTCGCGTGTGAGGGTAGGTCACGTGTGAGGGTTGGTCGCGTGTGAGGGTTGATCGCGTGTGAGGGTTGGTCGCGTGTGAGGGTTGGTCGCGTGTGAGGGTTGGTCGCGTGTGAGGTAGGCCACGTGTGAGGTAGGCCACGTGTGAGGGTAGGCCACGTGTGAGGGTAGGCCACGTGTGAGGGTAGGCCACGTGTGAGGGTAGGTCATGTATACAGTGTGCAGCCTTCTGCAGCACACAACACATCAACACCACCTGCACCATCTGTACAATCACAACACACCTGTACAGACGCAGACAACAGATGGCAGCAGCAGTGAGGCAGATGGACTGGTGTTCAGACGCCTCACCAGACACACAACACACACACACAACACACAACACACCTGTACAGACGCAGACAACAGCTGGCAGCAGCAGTGAGGCAGATGGACTGGTGTTCAGACGCCTTACCAGACACACAACACACACAACACACAACACACCTGTACAGACGCAGACAACAGATGGCAGCAGCAGTGAGGCAGTTGGAGTGGTGTTCAGACGCCTCACCAGACACACAACACACACAACACAACACACAACACACAACACACAACACACTTGTACAGACGCAGACAACAGATGGCAGCAGCAGTGAGGCAGATGGACTGGTGTTCAGACGCCTCACCAGACATACATGTCACACACACACAACACACCTGTACAGACGCAGACAACAAATGGCAGCAGCAGTGAGGCAGATGGACTGGTGTTCAGACGCCTCACCAGACACACAACACACAACACACCTGTACAGACGCAGACAACAGATGGCAGCAGCAGTGAGGCAGATGGACTGGTGTTCAGACGCCTCACCAGACACACAACACACACAACACACCTGTACAGACGCAGACAACAGATGGCAGCAGCAGTGAGGCAGATGGACTGGTGTTCTGACGCCTCACCAGACACACAACACAACACTCAACACACCTGTACAGACGCAGGCAACAGATGGCAACAGCAGTGAGGCAGATGTACTGGTGTTCAGACGCCTCACCAGACACACAACACACAACACACCTGTACAGACGCAGACAACAGATGGCAGCAGCAGTGAGGCAGATGGACTGGTGTTCAGACGCCTCACCAGACACACAACAGAACACACACAACACACACCACACCTGTACAGACGCAGACGACAGATGGCAGCAGCAGTGAGGCAGATGGACTGGTGTTCAGATGCCTCACCAGACACACAACACACAACACACCTGCACAGACGCAGACAACAGATGGCAGCAGCAGTGAGGCAGATGGACTGGTGTTCAGACGCCTCACCAGACACACAACACAACACACACAACACACACCACACCTGTACAGACGCAGACAACAGATGGCAGCAGCAGTGAGGCAGATGGACTGATGTTCAGACGCCTCACCAGACACACAACATACAACACACCTGTACAGACGCAGACAACAGATGGCAGCAGCAGTGAGGCAGATGGACTGGTGTTCAGACGCCTCACAAGACACACAACACACACACAACACACCTGTACAGACGCAGACAACAGATGGCAGCAGCAGTGAGGCAGATGGACTGGTGTTCAGACGCCTCACTAGACACACAACACACAACACACCTGTACAGACGCAGACAACAGATGGCAGCAGCATTGAGACAGATGGACTGGTGTTCAGACGCCTCACCAGACACACAACACGCACACAACATACAACACACCTGTACAGACGCAGATAACAGATGGCAGCAGCATTGAGGCAGATGGACTGGTGTTCAGACGCCTCACCAGACACACAACACACACACACAACACACAACACACCTGTAAAGACGCAGACAACAGATGCAGCAGCAGTGAGGCAGATGGACTGGTGTTCAGATGCCTCACCAGACACACACAACACACAACACACCTGTACAGACGCAGACAACAGATGGCAGCAGCAGTGAGGCAGATGGACTGGTGTTCAGACGCCTCACAAGACACACAACACACAACACACCTGTAAAGACGCAGACAACAGATGGCAGCAGCAGTGAGGCAGATGGACTGATGCTCAGACGCCTCACCAGACACACAACACACTTAACACAACACACAACACACCTGTACAGACGCAGACAACAGATGGCAGCAGCAGTGAGGCAGATGGACTGGTGTTCAGACGCCTCACCAGACACACAACACACACACACACATAACACACACCACACATGTACAGACGCAGACAACAGATGGCAGCAGCATTGAGGCAGATGGACTGGTGTTCAGACGCCTCACCAGACACACAACACACACACACAACACACACCACACCTGTACAGACGCAGACAACAGATGGCAGCAGCATTGAGGCAGATGGACTGGTGTTCAGATGCCTCACCAGACACACAACACACACACAAAACACACACAACACACACCACACACACCACACCTGTACAGACGCAGACAACAGATGGCAGCAGCAGTGAGGCAGATGGACTGATGCTCAGACGCCTCACCAGACACACAACACACTTAATACAACACACAACACACCTGTACAGACGCAGACAACAGATGGCAGCAGCAGTGAGGCAGATGGACTGGTGCTCAGACGCCTCACCAGACACGGGGGTCGGGAAGCTGGCACAGGCCTTCTCCTCCCGCGCCCAGTTGGCGCCCTGGGCGCAGCAGCGAGCCAGCGTCGGCTCCACGTCACCTGGGCACGGCACGCGTGTTACTCGTATGTTGCACGTGTTACGTGTGTTACGGATGTTATATTTGTTACACTTGTTACATATGTTATATGTTTTATACTTGTTACTCGTGTTACTGGTGTTACATGTTTTTTATGTGTTCCACGTGTTACATGTGTTATATGTGTTACACGTGTTACATGTGTTATATGTGTTACACGTGTTACATGTGTTATACTTGTTATATGTGTTACATGTGTTAAATGTTGTTGGGCTATTGCCAAAAGATGTCGACTAGTGCCTTTGAAATTTGACAGGAGGGAAATTATTCTCCTCGCAAATAACTGAGCTCGCGTATCACAGATACTTTCAAAACGTACTTCTGGCACGATCTTCAAAATTTCAACGAGAAAAACTTTAACGGCAAAATCAAAAGGAAGAACTGAAAAAGGAATAACCTGAAAGGAAAAACTAAGAAGAAAATCTTGAAAGAAAAAGCGAAGAAGAATAACTTGAAATTAAAAACTAAGAAGATAATTTTAAGAAGAAAAACTAAAGAGAGAAACAAAGCTTCCAAAATTCAAAGCTTATTTTGACAGCTCAAGAATTTGTCATCACGAATTTCAAAATTTCATTAGCGTGATTCATTTCAGCTCAACTCGAAGCTTGATTCAGTTCGGCTCAAAATTTGAAGCTTGTTTTGACAACTCAAAATTGGAACAGCTCGAAAATCTTCAAAACTTGTATCCTGATCGAAACTCCGAAAAATACTGGAAATATTCGCAACAATTGAAACTGTTGACGAACCAACTTAAATAAGTCTGAAAAATTTGACTTCTCTCTTAACCCTGAAAACGTCAGGAAGATTACTCTGGAATAAAAAGCCTCAGAAAATACGGACCTCAGAATCCCTAAGATAGGGACAATTTTATCAAAAGGTGTTTCCCAAGAAGGCCCAACCAAAATAACTTATCAATCGGGCCGAACAGGACTCATCCACCTAAATAATCTGTCAAAGGCTGGCGCCCAAGAAGGGATCGCCGCCTACTAACTATATAACACATGTGTTACACGTTACCGGGACACGTGACACGTTTTTCACACATGTTGCATGTATAGAAGTATGCCTGGCATCTAAAGTGGTACACACGCTATGTGTTGCACACACCAAATGACACAAAAACCATTTGCTGGAGACGCGTTTCACATGACGTCTCGTATGTGTGCGCTGTAGCTAAGGAAAATACACTTTAATATTTCATCAGTGGAGAAGAAGGCTAACTGCTTCATCTGCTTCAAGTTATTTTGTGTCCAGCCAGTGCTGAATTTGAGTCCTGATGTAACGTGAGAAGGATTGATTGAAATAATGGTTAGTGCACCTTGAATTTGTGCCCTAATGTGGTGTGATAGGTGTTGAAATACTAGTATCTCATGGCTTCAACAAAGCTGTGTTCAATTACCGCGGTGGATACTGAAGAAATTATATCCAAACTGTTTCTCTGGATCTGAATCTAACTTGTATCTCACGATATTAACACACCACTGCCAAATTCCCGCGTTGATCAACCAAAAAACAAAAGAAAAAGTAGCAAACTGCACCTCACGATACTAACAAGCCATTCCCAATTCCCGCGTTGGTAACCCAAATAAAAACAAAAAAAGTAGCAACATGCACCTCATGATAGTAACAAACCATTCCCAATTCCCGCGTTGGTAACCCAAATAAAAACAATAAAGTAGCAACATGTACCTCACGATAGTAACAAACCATTCCCAATTCCCGCGTTGGTAACCCAAATAAAAACAATAAAGTAGCAACATGTACCTCACGATAGTAACAAACCATTCCCAATTCCCGCGTTGGTAACCCAAATAAAAACAATAAAGTAGCAACATGTACCTCACGATAGTAACAAACCATTCCCAATTCCCGCGTTGGTAACCCCCCCCAAAAAACAAAAAGTAGCAACCTGTACCTCACGATATTATCTTCGCATCTCCAAATTCCGACGCCAGTCCCCCAGAACAAAAAAGTTGCAACCTGTACCTCACGATATTATCTTCGCATCTCCAAATTCCGACGCCAGTCACCCAAAACAAAAAAGTTGCAACCTGTACCTCACGATATTAACAAACCACTGCCGAATCCTAGAGCTAATCACCAAAAAACAAAATGAGTAGCAGCCTGTTCCTCACGGAATTATCTGTGCTTCTCCAAATCCAAGCGTTGGTTACCCAAAAAACAGAAGTTGCAACCTGTATCTCACGATATGAATGATCCCTTGCCCAATCCCAGCGTTAAGCACCAAAAACAAAAGAAAAAGGTAGTAACTTTGAGATTCGGAAGCGGGTGCCCCCAACAAACGACTTTGATATTAACAAAACACTGCCAAATCTCTGTAGTGAATACGGAAACAATCAGATCCAACCTGCACCTCGCGATGTAAATGAACCCCTGCCCAATCCCAGCGTTAATCGCCTAAAACAAAACAAAAGTTAGCAGCCTTGAGAGTCGGAAGCGGGTGCCCCACAAGCAGGAGGGGCACGTCGCTGATGCGCCGATGACGCGCGGTGGCAGCAGCGGAGTTCATAACAAGGTGTGTTGACGTCTGCCTTCCGTGTTTGTTGCCCTACGACGCACTGCTTACGCCGCACGACTGCCGTGCTTACACCTTACGACGACTTACGACTGCCTTGCTTACGCCGCACGACTGCCGTGCTTACGCCGCACGACGACTTACGACTGCCTTACTTACGCCGCACGACTGCCGTGCTTACGCCACACGACGACTTACGACTGCCTTACTTACGCCGCACGACTGCCATGCTTACGCCACACGACGACTTACGACTGCCTTACTTACGCCGCACGACTGCCGTGCTTACGCCACACGACGACTTACGACTGCCTTACTTACGCCGCACGACTGCCGTGCTTACGCCACACGACGACTTACGACTGCCTTACTTACGCCGCACGACTGCCGTGCTTATGCCGCACGACTGCCGTGCTTATGCCACACGACGACTTACGACTGTCTGGCTTACGCCGCACAACTGCCGTGCTTATGCCTCTCAACGACTGCCGACTTAAGACGCCCTGCTTACGATTTACGATGCCTTGCTTATGCCTCACAACGGCTTGCGACTCTCGACGACTTACGATCCACGACGACTTACGCCTCGCGACTCACGACTTGGCCTATTTTTGACAATTTACAGTTGCTGCGGTCACAAGACTGACTTTTTAGTGAGTGAAATTCACGAATTTAGACCCGTTTGAGAATTGCGTTGACCCAAAAGTGACCTCCGTATCAGGTAGCAGCCTGGCACGGTCAGTAAATATGCACGGAGACTACTAAAATTATGATCTAAAAATGCAGAATTCGAGGGTTTTGCCAATATTTAATTACTCTATAGGCACTGTTCAGGAACATTTTTTTAATTTAGGCGCTGTGCTCAGAGCAAGGTCGCATCTTATGTTGGTCAGAAAACAAGCCAAATGTGGTCACTTAGGAAAGAAGATAGCCCAAATGTGATCACTCAAGGAAGAAAATAGCCAAAGTTAGATCACTCAAGGTAGAAAATAGCCAAAATGTGATCACTCAAGGTAGAAAATAGCCAAAGTTAGATCACTCAAGGTGGAAAATAGCCAAATGTGATCACTCAAGGTAGAAAATAGCCAAAGTTAGATCACTCAAGGTAGAAAATAGCCAAAGTTAGATCACTCAAGGAAGAAAATAGCCAAATGTGATCACTCAAGGTAGAAAATAGCCAAAGTTAGATCACTCAAGGTAGAAAATAGCCAAAGTTAGATCACTCAAGGAAGAAAATAGCCAAATGTGATCACTCAAGGTAGAAAATAGCCAAAGTTAGATCACTCAAGGACGAAAATAGCCAAAGTTAGATCACTCAAGGAAGAAAATAGCCAAATGTGATCACTCAAGGTAGAAAATAGCCAAAGTTAGATCACTCAAGGACGAAAATAGCCAAAGTTAGATCACTCAAGGTAGAAAATAGCCAAAGTTAGATCACTCAAGGTAGAAAATAGCCAAAGTTAGATCACTCAAGGTAGAAAATAGCCAAAGTTAGATCACTCAAGGTAGAAAACTTGCCAAAGTTAGATCACTCAAGGTAGAAAATAGCCAAAGTTAGATCACTCAAGGTAGAAAACTTGCCAAAGTTAAATCACTCAAGGTAAAAAATAGCCAAAGTTAGATCACTCAAGGTAGAAAATAGCCAAAGTTAGATCACTCAAGGTAGAAAACTTGCCAAAGTTAGATCACTCAAGGTATAAAATAGCCAAAGTTAGATCACTCAAGGTATAAAATAGCCAAAGTTAGATCACTCAAGGAAGAAAATAGCTAAAGTTAGATCACTCAAGGAAGAAAATAGCTAAAGTTAGATCACTCAAGGAAGAAAATAGCTAAAGTTAGATCACTCAAGGTAGAAAATAGCCAAAGTTAGATCACTCAAGGAAGAAAATAACCCAAAGTTTGATACACCTCCCACCATACACCTCCCACACCTCCCACTATACACCTCCCACCATACACCTCCCACCATACACCTCCCACCATACACCTCCCACACCTTCCACTATACACCTCCCACTATACACCTCCCCCACCTCCCACCATACACACCTCCCACTATACACCTCCCCCACCCCCATAAGGGCAAGGGAGTGCACCACAAAGGGCCTCCCCCACCGTGAGCCAGATGGCTCTAATGGTTCCCACAGCAGAGTACGACGCTCAACTGACCCACAAAGCGGCAATAGGCTTCCTAGGATCATTTATTTTTCGCAATAAATAAATATTTTCTTGGAACTAATTTTTCTTGCCACAGATAAATGTTGCCTAGAAATATGTATTTCCTGGAACAAATAAATCCTAATTTATAAATCCTTAATTAAGGATTTATTACCAAATTTATTTAATTTATTTTTTTTAATTTATTTATTTATTTAAATTTATTTAAGGATTTATAAATTTATTTAACAACTAAATCCTCATTTGTTCAATAAATGAATATGTAAAAATATGTTAAATACATCCTAAATATGTATTTACTGGAACAAATAAACTAGCATTTCTCACCCATAAATAAATAAATTCTCGAGGAAATACTTCCCTTCAAGAAATGCTTTGTTACTGAAAAGAAATTACGGGATTCAGAAAATGTTCAGAACCAGTTTAGTGATTCAGAAACAGTTTAGTGATTCAGAAACAGTTTAGTGATTCAGAAACAGTTTTGTGATTCAGAAGCAGTTTTGTGATCCAGAAGCAGTTTTGTGATTCAGAAGCAGTTTTGTGATTCAGAAGCATTTTTCTGGTTCAGAAGCAGATTTGCGATTCAGAACCAGTTTTCTGGTTCAGAGAAGAATCACTGTTCTGTAGAAACAGCCGCAACGATCTGAGATTCAGTTTTTCAGCAGATTTTTCTTAAGGATCTAGTAAAGCGTGACATCTAACTATCTCCATTCACATTTTTTTATTATTTACGGTTTTCTTCAACTATTAACACTTTAACCGCGGCAGGTAAAACTAAAGTTTAAAATTCAACTCAAATTCAGAGTCAATTGAAGTAAGAAATTTCGAAAACAGCAAGCATGAACTGGTTCGTGCATTCATTTGGTTTGATTATTAAGTATTTATGAAATAGAGTTGACTACTGGTCGGTCAGCAGCATTATGAAACTCCCCAAATGGCTGACGTTGCTATCAAAGTAGGAGCAAAACAACGCTAAGCCAATAGATTATTAGTTAGTTTAAGCCTCCCTAACCACAACAAAACTGGTTGAAAGAGAGAAAGAATAAAGACGATATTTAGGTCGGAGGTAAGGGAATGGGGAATCGATGCACGAGATGGGTTCCTACCTAAGATCTCCAGCGCAAAGGAAAAGTGTGTTAGAATGGAAGTTTACGAAACATGATAAAAGTTGAAGAAAAGTGTTATGCGCTGAAAAACAGGACATCAATGAACTGAAAAAAGATCGTCCGTAACGAAGCAAAACCTACTCTATTTCAACAAAAGAAAGGCCTACCTAACGTTCAGTTCGGGACCTCACATTTTCCCCTGGTAGCGCGAATTAACATTGATGTAATCGTTGCATCCCTTTGAGGTGTCATCAAAAGCAAAGCTACTTCATACCATCATACACCCAACTCTAGGGTCCACATGTGTCCTGCTGGGTGTATAGTGGATAGTGGGTGTGGACAGTTAACTACCCCTCTCCCCACACACACACCCAGCACCCTCACCCGAACCCAACCCCCCCAACCAACCCCCAGCATCCACACCCACACCCACACCCACACCCACCCACACCCACACCCACCTACACACACCCACACACACCTACACCCACCCACACACACCTACACCCACCCACACACACCTACACCCACCCACACACACCCACACCCACACACACCCAGCACCCACACCCCACCCCACACCCACCCACAGCCACCCACAGCCACCCACAGCCACCCACATCCACCCACAGCCACCCACATCCACCCACAGCCACACCCACACACACCCACACCCACACACACCCCACACATACACCCACACACACCCCACACATACACCCACACATACACACACACACCCCACACACACCCCACACATACACCCACACCCACACACCCAGCAGACGACCTCTGGCAATTAGAGGGCGTGACAATGAGAGGCAGCAGCAGCAGCACACAGTAACGGTACTGCGACATCCTCGGTGTACTGACACACTCACCTCAACTGCCTATGTGGCCTGTGTTGTGTATTACACGTGTATCTTGTGTTGCTCTTGATTCGCGTTTTTTAACACACAGAACTTACCTGTGTGTCCTGTGTTGTGGAGGGTGTCCGCTAAAAGAAGTAGCTTATTTAAAAATGCCATATCTTATAAAATACTACTGCTGGACGGCTGAAATAATTTCCATTGGAAGAGCTGGATTCAAAGTTTCATTTTATTTCGATAATCGCGTCTATTAGGCGTACCTATCAAATAAATGCGAAATTTATCACGAAGAAATATGTTATGGAACAAAATCTGACCAGAACTGCTCATGTTTTTTCGTTCTACGGCAAAATATTAACCTCCGATCTCTATTTTGCAGAGAGATGTCATGGTGACATTGCGTGTTACAAGGGTTAAAATGACGATCATTTCTGATAACAAATTAAGAGCAGTAGTAATTTTCTTTACCCCCGTCTCAGCAGACATTTTTCTCACTGATTTCGTGTTACCATTATAATTTAAATCCCAACCATTTTAATTCTCGTTTCTGTCTGTTTTGTATGCCAAATAGAGAAAATTATCGAAATATAATAGAATTTTTATCCTATTCTCCTCAGTAAAACCTTTATAAATCTTGTTCTTTTGTCAGGGATCGAGTTCCAAGCCTTGTTCCAACAACGAAGTAACAGTATTGAGGTCGAGTGAGGTTATTATAGTAAGGGAGAACAAATTTCCTTCGGTTTCTATTTAAATAAACGAGATAACCAGTTTGAGATGATGCTAATTGTTCAACACTTTGACCTCAACGTGCGCCACCGGTTGCCAAGGAGGCAATTTTCATACCCCTAATGATCGACCCCTAATTATTTCATACCCCTAATGATTTTCATAAATACGGAATCAAAACTAAATGAAAACACGATCCAGTTAATGACTGCCATTTTCAAAATTGTTCACTTAAATTGGCTTTAAACTTGAATTGAATCCTGAACTTCAGTTTAACCTACTGCGGTCAAAGTATCAAGATCTTCACGGCTCTAATACAGAAAGCATTACGCTTAAAATTACACAGGTAAAGGAAAGAAATAGATATCTGAGAGCTCACGTATATTTTTGAATTTGAACGGATCACTCAACACGTTCCCCTTATATTGGACAAGCAATAGGTAAATTGCTGGGAACCCATAGGTAAATTACTAATTCACGTACCGGTATAAATGAATCGCATTTCATCTGCTTCGCGATATTTTCAAAAATTAACTGTTATAATTCGACTTGAAATGTTATCATGCAATTGCATTTTCATATTTCTTAGAAAGGATAAAAATGTATTCGAGCAGTCGAGTCGATTTCCCAACTGCCACTCACAACCCAACCAAACCAACCGTTAACAACCGCGGAAACGCTGGGAACGTGCCAATTACAAGGGCGTTGTATTGTAAGTCCTTTATTACTCTTACAGTTGTCTTGTGTAGCGTAAAAAGTGTCTACGTTTGTTGCAATTTTGCTGGTCCCTTGCCAATCTCCATGGATGAAAAAGCAGGATTCATTTTTTTATACCCTTCTATACCCTCCTATGCCCTTCTATGCCCTTCTATGCCCTTCTATGCCCTTCTATGCCCTTCTATGCCCTTCTATGCCCTTCTATGCCCTTCTATGCCCTTCTATGCCCTTCTATGCCCTTCTATGCCCTTCTATGCCCTTCTATGCCCTTCTATGCCCTTCTATGCCCTTCTATGCCCTTCTATGCCCTTCTATGCCCTTCTATGCCCTTCTATGCCCTTCTATGCCCTTCTATGCCCTTCTATGCCCTTCTATGCCCTTCTATGCCCTTCTATGCCCTCCTATGCCCTCCTATGCCCTTCTATGCCCTTCTATGCCCTTCTATGCCCTTCTATGCCCTTCTATGCCCTTCTATGCCCTCCTATGCCCTTCTATGCCCTTCTATGCCCTTCTATGCCCTTCTATGCCCTTCTATGCCCTTCTATGCCCTTCTATGCCCTTCTATGCCCTTCTATGCCCTTCTATGCCCTTCTATGCCCTTCTATGCCCTTCTATGCCCTTCTATGCCCTTCTATGCCCTTCTATACCCTTCTATACCCTTCTATGCCCTTCTATACCCTTCTATGCCCTTCTATGCCCTTCTATGCCCTTCTATACCCTTCTATACCCTTCTATGCCCTTCTATGCCCTTCTATACCCTTCTATGCCCTTCTATGCCCTTCTATGCCCTTCTATGCCCTTCTATGCCCTTCTATGCCCTCCTATGCCCTTCTATGCCCTTCTATGCCCTTCTATGCCCTTCTATGCCCTTCTATGCCCTTCTATGCCCTTCTATGCCCTTCTATGCCCTTCTATGCCCTTCTATGCCCTTCTATACCCTTCTATGCCCTTCTATGCCCTTCTATGCCCTTCTATGCCCTTCTATGCCCTTCTATGCCCTTCTATGCCCTTCTATGCCCTTCTATGCCCTTCTATGCCCTTCTATGCCCTTCTATGCCCTTCTATACCCTTCTATGCCCTTCTATGCCCTTCTATGCCCTTCTATGCCCTTCTATGCCCTTCTATGCCCTTCTATGCCCTTCTATGCCCTTCTATACCCTTCTATGCCCTTCTATGCCCTTCTATGCCCTTCTATGCCCTTCTATGCCCTTCTATGCCCTTCTATGCCCTTCTATGCCCTTCTATGCCCTTCTATGCCCTTCTATGCCCTTCTATGCCCTTCTATGCCCTTCTATGCCCTTCTATGCCCTTCTATGCCCTTCTATGCCCTTCTATGCCCTTCTATGCCCTTCTATGCCCTTCTATGCCCTTCTATGCCCTTCTATGCCCTTCTATGCCCTTCTATGCCCTTCTATGCCCTTCTATGCCCTTCTATGCCCTTCTATGCCCTTCTATGCCCTTCTATGCCCTTCTATGCCCTTCTATGCCCTTCTATGCCCTTCTATGCCCTTCTATGCCCTTCTATGCCCTTCTATGCCCTTCTATGCCCTTCTATGCCCTTCTATGCCCTTCTATGCCCTTCTATGCCCTTCTATGCCCTTCTATGCCCTTCTATGCCCTTCTATGCCCTTCTATGCCCTTCTATGCCCTTCTATGCCCTTCTATGCCCTTCTATGCCCTTCTATGCCCTTCTATGCCCTTCTATGCCCTTCTATGCCCTTCTATGCCCTTCTATGCCCTTCTATGCCCTTCTATGCCCTTCTATGCCCTTCTATGCCCTTCTATGCCCTTCTATGCCCTTCTATGCCCTTCTATACCCTTCTATGCCCTTCTATGCCCTTCTATACCCTTCTATGCCCTTCTATGCCCTTCTATGCCCTTCTTGCCCTTCTATGCCCTTCTATGCCCTTCTATGCCCTTCTATGCCCTTCTATGCCCTTCTATGCCCTTCTATGCCCTTCTATGCCCTTCTATGCCCTTCTATGCCCTTCTATGCCCTTCTATGCCCTTCTATGCCCTTCTATGCCCTTCTATGCCCTTCTATGCCCTTCTATGCCCTTCTATGCCCTTCTATGCCCTTCTATGCCCTTCTATGCCCTTCTATGCCCTTCTATGCCCTTCTATGCCCTTCTATGCCCTTCTATGCCCTTCTATGCCCTTCTATGCCCTTCTATGCCCTTCTATGCCCTTCTATGCCCTTCTATGCCCTTCTATGCCCTTCTATGCCCTTCTATGCCCTTCTATGCCCTTCTATGCCCTTCTATGCCCTTCTATGCCCTTCTATGCCCTTCTATGCCCTTCTATGCCCTTCTATACCCTTCTATACCCTTCTATACCCTTCTATACCCTTCTATGCCCTTCTATGCCCTTCTATACCCTTCTATACCCTTCTATACCCTTTTATGCCCTTCTACATCCTTCTATGCCGTTCTATGCCCTTTTATACCCTTTTATGCCATTTTATACCCTTCTATATCCTTCTATACCCTTCTATACCCTTCTATACCTTTTTATACCCTTCTATGCCCATCTCTACCATTCTATACGTGCAAAACATTCATACTCAGCACGTTGACTGCGTTTGCACGGTTGCTACGTTGGGTTCGGTTAGGTTGTGATTAATAAAATTGAAAACATACTGTGCATCTCAAATCAATTCTTATCCCTTCTAAAAAGTGTGAAAAACATAACTGCATGATAATATTTTACCTCGTCAGCTAAAATCAAATTTGAAAAAGGTAGTGAAATAATTTAAATGCTGTTCATTTATACCGGTACGCAAATGAGCAACATACCTAGTGGGACACATACGTCCCATAACGTTGTCAACGCGTTAATGATTGATTGTAAGTTAGTTTCAGCCTCTCTGACCACAACAAGAATGTTCAAAGAGAGGTATGAAAAGAGGTTCAAAGAGAGGAAGGATGGATGTACCATTTAGTATGAGGTTAACACGTTAACTGCGATGGGTTAAACTGAAGTTCAATATATAATTCAAATTTAAAGTCAATTGCGGTAATCAACTTTGAAAATAGCAATCATTAACTGGATTAGGCCTTCATTTTGGTTTCATTATGTTTTTAAAAAAAAAATGAGGTAGTGACTGCAGGTGGGTCAGCAGCGCTATGAAAATAACCTAAATGACCACCGGTGGGTAACTTCGCAGTAAATATTTTAAGGGAACGCGGAATTTATGCACAAGGTACATCGAAACAGTTTAGAAAGTTCTTGAAACAAGATACAAGTTGAAGAGGAAAGTAGTAGGTGCTGAAGAACAGGACAACAGTGAATAGAAAATAGGTGGTCTTTAACAAAACAAAAACCTATTCTATTTAAAAAAAAGGAAGATCTACCTAATCTTTAGCTCTGGAAATCACGTATTCCCCCTTGAAGTTTCCACCCTTGCTTGAAAGAAACAAGTTTTCCGGCAAGCAGTAACCAGGGTACCCCCCCCCCCGCCAAAAAAAATATTCTCAGCCTTTGACCGCTTAGTATTCGTATGTATCGCTTTGATGCGAATGCTAAATAACATGGGAATAAGTTAATAAATAACATAGGTGCAAGTTAATAAGTTAATTAATAACATAGGTGCAAGTTAATAAGTTAATTAATAACATAGGTGCAAGTTTAATAAGCTGAAAAAACATTACATTTAAGAATATGGATCTTTTCCAGACAAGCCCCGCCACTAATGCAACACATAAGTTCACCCACTTGTAACTTTAAAAATAAATAATGCCATCGACTTCAAATTACTCTCAAACGAAGGAATGGATTAATCTTTTGTTTCAATTACATTTGAAGTCGATAGGTGCATTATTTCGAAATTTACAAGTGGGTGAACTTATGTGTTGCACTAGTGACGGGGCTCGTCTGGAAACGATCCAAGAATATTAAATGTCCTGAAAGAAAACTTAGTTGCAACTGAAACAAAAGCAAAAAAACATGAGCAACCACCAGTCAAAGAGTGAGTACATTTTTTTGAGACTCCCTGCAAGTTTGTAAAGTACTCACTACTAGCAAATAGACCGTAGTACTAGGGCGCTAGGTGAGGTAAATACTTTCGAGTATCTAGGATGCAATATAAGATCACTGAGGTAAATACTTTCAAGTATCTAGGAGAGAAGGTCATTGAGGCAAATTAGATCAACCACAAATACTCAATTTACGAAATATAATTTCCAAAAGTTAGTAATATAAGCAGCCTGCAACATTATGGATCTCGTGTGGTCCATAGTTATATATACAAAAGAGGACGAGGAGTTGTTAAAGAATTCTAATCTAATTCAACGAGCACGCACGAAGTTTTCTTAGTGCAAAAATTCATAACTCATAATTTCTTCAAGAAACAATTTTTTGTTTAATATATTAAAAATTGTCGACAATGAGCAGAAAATACAACCGAAAATTTCATTAAAGGACCGAGTTATATGTACTTACAGCATTTTTTTGAGTCAGCGAAGCCAAGAGTCTGGAGGCAAAAACTTTACTGCAAATATTCCTGCGCTCCAGTACCACACTTTAATGCTATTGACGTAAAAGAGCGTCATTAATAGCCCAGTGAATTTAGAACAAATGATAAGTATAACTGAAGCATTAACTTCTGTTCATGATATTTAAGAGCACAAATATGAAAATATTCATTGTTAAATACAAACAAAAAGGTAAAAGCGTGGCTTTAACAATCAAAAATATAAATAAAATTTCCATTCATCTAGAACCTAACCTCGGATTCAAGTATTCAAGTGATTAAGGATCTTTGAGCACATTACATTTTTGGGACAAAAAATATCTTTTACAAAAATCAGAGCCAGTAATAACAATTTTCTAAAATAAAATATTTTACTCGCGCAAACAAGATACAGATCCAGCAATATAAAATCCAGCGCAACATGTATTTCTACTGTCCAAAAACTCTTGAAATTTTAAAAGAGTGAATTTTAAGCGTGTAACATTTGGTGAGAAAATAATTAATGCAAATTTGATTGTAGAGTGATAAATACAAAAACCTTTAAAGCTAATTAACTAATGTAAAATTCCTTAACAAGTGATAAATATAAATTTTAAAGCAAATTTATCAACAAAAGCAATTGATACAAACTTTGCTGGAAAATAATTAACACAAACTTCATTGGAAAGTAATTAACACAAACTTCACTGGAAAGTAATTAACACAAACTTCACTGGAAAGTAACTAACACAAACTTCACTGGAAAGTAATTAACACAAACTTCACTGGAAAGTAACTAACACAAACTTCACTGAAAAGTAACTAACACAAACTTCACTGGAAATTAATTAATACAAACGTCACTGGAAAGTAATTAATACAAACTTCACTGGAAAGTAATTAATACAAACTTCACTAGAAAGTAATTAATGCAAACTTCACTGGAAAGTAATTAACACAAACTTCACTGGAAAGTAATTAACACAAACTTCACTGGAAAGTAATTAATGCAAACTTCACTGGAAAGTAATTAACACAAACTTCACTGGAAAGTAATTAATACAAAATTCGCTAGAAAGTAATTAATACAAACTTCACTGGAAAGTAATTAACACAAACTTTACTGGAATTAAATCAATGTAAATTTAATGCAAGGCAACAAACAAACTAAATAAAGACATCTCACCTGCAACCAGCCGCAGGATGGCAGCAGCGGCGGCGACCGCAGCGAAGATCAGCGAAATTTCCCTCATGGTGACTTGACTCGAACTTGTGCCCTTCACCAGCACAACACCATCCTAAACCCGTCACCTGTGTGCTCTAGTTACTCTCATTAACGCGTTATTTAAAACGTGAGCTTGTAAGTTACTCTCATTAACGCGTTATTTAACAATTGGGCTTGCACTCATTAGCGCGTTTTTCAACACATGGGCTTGCAAGTTACTCTCATTAGCGCGTTATTCAACACATGGGCTTGCAAGTTACTCTCATTAGCGCGTTATTCAACACATGGGCTTGCAAGTTACTTTCATTAACGCGTTATTTAACACGGGGGCTTGCAGGTTATTCTTACCAAAGCGTTATTCAACACGCACAGCGCTTGAACTTGCAATTTACTCTAAATTACGCGTTATTTAACACGTGAGCTTGCAAGTTACTCTCATTTACGTGTTATTGAACACACACAACGCGTGCGTTTGCGAATTATTCTTACTAACGCGTTATTCAACACGTACAGTGCCAGGGCTTGCAAGAACCCATCAGGTTTTGCGGGTGAGCAGCAAAGTTTCTTAAAAAGTAAGGCCCGTTCAAAAAGATCCGTGAAGTAATTCACAGAATTGGATAATTGAGAACGTCCTACTAACCTTTCCGGTGCTCAATGTATACATTAACTCACTGACCACAAGTTCACACGCTTAATAACGTCCAGTTAACCAATTCCTAGAATATAGTTTGGTTCCTAAATTGAACAAAACGGTTCACTCAGAGAATTGTTCAACAGTGCTGCTACCTTTCACATTTATTGGCACTATATGGATAGTTTCATTCTTACTTTCCAAAAACCGTGCTATGATACGGGGAAATATTTGATGTATGATTCTATTTGTTTCAGTTTTTTAGAAAATTAAATATTGTCTTTTAAAAATATCTCTTTTTGCACAACACCGTAAGATTCAGCACTCCTGTCACTCTCACTTCATCTGCATCTTTCCCTATATTAAAACTCTGAACAAACTATCTACTGTACTTCTTCACAGTCTGTGTCCTTTGCATTCAATATCTGAAAACCTAAATTAAAAACGGAAAGATTAGATTAGATTATTAGCTAGTTTAAGCCTCCCTATCCGCAACAAAGGCGATCCAATGAGAGGAAAGAAGAAGGCACCATTTAGTTAAAAACGGAAAATAAAAGCCATATTAGAAAGGTAAAGAAACAGGAAAACATCAGATCTGTGGCAGGTAAAATTAAGTTAACATTCAACTCAAATATTAAGTCAATTAAAGTTAGCAATGTTGAAAATAGTAAACATTAACTGGATAGTGCCTTCATTTAGCTTTACTTAAGTATTTATGAAAATTAAGTTAAGGACAACTGGTCGGTTAGCAGCATTATGAAAATTCCCTGCGTGTACCACGGGTGGCTCACGTCGCAGTCAAAGTGTTAAACTGTCGACAGAAACGAAATATTCCTTGTTGATGCAGAGTAGTACAAAATGAAACTTCAAGTTTACTGTTTAGGAAACATCGGCGCAATTCAAAATTGGAATAAAAATTACAGTTAAAAATCGTGAAATGATCAATAAATTTGTTTTGAATTACTAAATATATATAATTATACTTTATAAAAAAATGGCCAAACTTTTGCGGCTGGACATACATTTATACATATTATGTACACGATAGACAAAATAATGGAAACACCTTGGAAAATCAACAAAACATATCTTACTATGTTGTAGGTCCACCTTTTGAGGCATTACAGCGTCAATTCTCCGAGGTATTGATTCATACAAATTATGAATTGTTTTCAAAGGAATTTTACCCCAATCATCAGTTAAGACACCCACCCTCCAGTTCTTTTAGGGAACGATGGCGGTGAAAATCGATTTCTTAATTGAATTTTTAAAACCGACCATAAATGCTCAATAATGTTGAGGTCTGGGGATTGTGTTGGCCAGATAAAATGCTTAACTTTATTTGTATGTTCCTCGTGCCATTCTTTAACAAATCTAGCTGTATGGATTGGGGCATTATCATCTTTAAAGAAGGCGTTCCCCTCCGGAAACAGTGCTTGAACTATAGGATGAACTTGGTCGCCCAAAATTCCTACTTAGTCTCGGCTGTTAATTCTTCCATGAAAAGAAATCGTTGGCCCGGTGGATTTTCAAGAAATAGCATTTCAGATCATCACAGAACCCCCGCCATTTTTTACGGTTGGGAGAAGGTAGTTTGGATCAAAGGCTTCTTTCGGCTATCTCCAAGCGTACACTCGGCAAGAGGTCAGAAACATGGTAAACGATGGTTCATCAGATAAAATCCCATTTTTCCACACCTAGACAGCCCAATACTGGTGGTTTCTACACCACTCTAAACGCTTCTAAACGTTTGTCTTTAAGAGCTGAGGTTTTTTAATTGCAGCTCTGCTGTAGAATTGAGATTTGTGCAGCTACCGACGAACAGTTTCTGTGGAAACTGGGTTCTGTTGGTGTTCATTGAGGTCTGCAGTGATTTCAAGAGCAGTGGTCTTGCGACCCTCTCTAACAATTCGATTTATAGTCCGACGGTCTCTGTCTGACAACTTCAACTTTCGGCCAGACTCGTGCTTTGCTGAAGACGTTTCCTTCTATTTTAAAGGCAGTCTTTACTTTTGAGACAGCACCTCATAAAACGTCTAGCATTCGGGCAGTTTCTGTTACACTAGAACCTGCCATACGAGCACCAACATATTGGCCTCTTTGAAAGGCAAAGAGGTCTGCTATTTTTATGAGGTTATAGCAAAATTTTCCTTTAGATATCTGCACAAACACTTAATTCACATAAAATATCGAATGGCTCCAAAGTTTTGACTGTTTATACCATGTTCCAAGATTACGATTCCAAACTGTTAGGCGTTTCCCTTATTTTGCCCAACCCCTGTGACGGTGAGAATAGCTTGAAGAAATGCGTCACTTCGATGCACAATCAAGGCTTGATAATGCATGTAATTACAAGCTAAAAAAACATACCAATGACCATGCGCTGCTGAAAACACTTTATTTGCGCGCACTTGCATTGAAATACAAACGCAGGAACGTCCGATATCTGGAATTCATGATAAAAATAAAGTGGCTGCATATAAATACCTCGTCACTACAACGTAACAACGTCACTTCATCACTATACGGTCATCACACCATCACAATCTAACATCATTTTCAGACATCTTACAGCCGTTGCACGCATCGCGTTGCACGCCTCCCGTTGCACGCCTCCCGTTGCACGCCTCCCGTTGCACGCCTCCCGTTGCACGCCTCCCGTTGCACGCCTCCCGTTGCACGCCTCCCGTTGCACGCATCCCGTTGCACGCATCCCGTTGCACGCATCCCGTTGCACGCATCCCGTTGCACGCATCCCGTTGCACGCATCCCGTTGCACGCATCCCGTTGCACGCATCCCGTTGCACGCATCCCGTTGCACGCATCCCGTTGCACGCATCCCGTTGCAGGCATCCCGTTGCACGCATCCCGTTGCACGCATCCCGTTGCACGCATCCCGTTGCACGCATCCCGTTGCACGCATCCCGTTGCACGCATCCCGTTGCACGCATCCCGTTGCACGCATCCCGTTGCACGCATCCCGTTGCACGCATCTCGTTGCACGCATCTCGTTGCACGCATCCCGTTGCACGCATCCCGTTGCACGCATCATGTTGTACGCATCCCGTTGCACGCATCCCGTTGCACGCATCCCGTCGCACGCATCCCGTCGCACGCATCCCGTTGCACGCATCCCGTTGCACGCATCCCGTTGCACGCATCCCGTTGCACGCATCCCGTTGCACGCATCCCGTTGCACGCATCCCGTTGCACGCATCCCGTTGCACGCATCCCGTTGCACGCATCCCGTTGGACGCAGCCCGGTGCACGCAGCCCGGTGCACGCAGCCCGTTGCACGCATCCCGTTGCACGCATCCCGTTGCACGCATCCCGTTGCACGCATCCCGTTGCACGCATCCCGTTGCACGCATCCCGTTGCACGCATCCCGGTGCACGCATCCCGGTGCACGCATCCCGGTGCACGCAGCCCGGTGCACGCAGCCCAGTGCACGCAGCCCGGTGCACGCAGCCCGTTGCACGCATCCCGTTGCACGCATCCCGGTGCACGCAGCCCGGTGCACGCAGCCCGATGCACGCAGCCCGATGCACGCAGCCCGGTGCACGCAGCCCGGTGCACGCAGCTCGGTGCACGCAGCCCGGTGCACGCAGCCCGGTGCACGCAGCCCGGTGCACGCAGCCCGGTGCACGCAGCCCGGTGCACGCAGCCCGATGCACGCAGCCCGGTGCACGCAGCCCGGTGCACGCAGCCCGGTGCACGCAGCCCGGTGCACGCAGCCCGGTGCACGCAGCGCGGTGCACGCAGCGCGGTGCACGCAGCCCTGTGCACGCAGCGCGGTGCACGCAGCGCGGTGCACGCAGCGCGGTGCACGCAGCGCGGTGCACGCAGCGCGGTGCACGCAGCGCGGTGCACGCAGCGCGGTGCACGCAGCCGGTGCACGCAGCCGGTGCACGAAGCAGGCAGACCACCCTGCCGGCCGGCCAACAGATGAGCCTCTCATGCGCACAGCAGCGGCCCTACAGCCGGCAATTAGCAGAGATGCGGGGCAGACACGACCCTCCTGCCCCTCCCTGCCGTTACCCTCCGTCCCCTCGTTACCCTCCGTCCCCTCGTTACCCTCCGTCCCCTCGTTACCCTCCGTCCCCTCGTTACCTTCTGTCCCCTCGTTACCCTCTGTCCCCTCGTTACCCTCAGTCCCCTCGTTACCCTCAGTCCCCTCGTTACCCTCAGTCCCCTCGTTACCCTCAGTCCCCTCGTTACCCTCAGTCCCCTCGTTACCCTCAGTCCCCTCGTTATCCTCAGTCCCCTCGTTACCCTCAGTCCCCTCGTTACCCTCAGTCCCCTCGTTATCCTCAGTCCCCTCGTTATCCTCAGTCCCCTCGTTATCCTCAGTCCCCTCGTTATCCTCAGTCCCCTCGTTATCCTCAGTCCCCTCGTTATCCTCAGTCCCCTCGTTATCCTCAGTCCCCTCGTTACCCTCAGTCCCCTCGTTACCCTCAGTCCCCTCGTTACCCTCAGTCCCCTCGTTACCCTCAGTCCCCTCGTTACCCTCAGTCCCCTCGTTACCCTCAGTCCCCTCGTTACCCTCAGTCCCCTCGTTACCCTCAGTCCCCTCGTTACCCTCAGTCCCCTCGTTACCCTCAGTCCCCTCGTTACCCTCAGTCCCCTCGTTACCCTCAGTCCCCTCGTTATCCTCATTCCCCTCGTTACCCTCAGTCCCCCTCGTTACCCTCATTCCCCTCGTTACCCTCATTCCCCTCGTTACCCTTAGTCCCCCTCGTTACCCTCAGTCCCCATCGTTACTCTCAGTCCCCTCGTTACCCTCAGTCCCCCTCGTTACCCTCAGTCCCCCTCGTTACCCTCAGTCCCCCTCGTTACCCTCATTCCCTCTCGTTACCCTCAGTCCCTCTCGTTACCCTCAGTCCCTCTCGTTACCCTCAGTCCCTCTCGTTACCCTCAGTCCCTCTCGTTACCCTCAGTCCCTCTCGTTACCCTCAGTCCCTCTCGTTACCCTCAGTCCCTCTCGTTACCCTCAGTCCCCCTCGATACCCTCAGTCCCCCTCGATACCCTCAGTCCCCCTCGATACCCTCAGTCCCCCTCGATACCCTCAGTCCCCCTCGATACCCTCAGTCCCCCTCGATACCCTCAGTCCCCCTCGATCCCCTCAGTCCCCCTCGTTACCCTCAGCCCCCCTCGTTACCCTCAGTCCCCCTCGTTACCCTCAGTCCCCCTCGTTACCCTCAGTCCCCCTCGTTACCCTCAGTCCCCCTCGTTACCCTCAGTCCCTCTCGTTACCCTCTGTCCCTCTCGTTACCCTCTGTCCCTCTCGTTACCCTCTGTCCCTCTCGTTACCCTCTGTCCCTCTCGTTACCCTCAGTCCCTCTCGTTACCCTCAGTCCCCCTCGATACCCTCAGTCCCCCTCGATACCCTCAGTCCCCCTCGATACCCTCAGTCCCCCTCGATCCCCTCAGTCCCCCTCGTTACCCTCAGCCCCCTTCGTTACCCTCAGTCCCCCTCGTTACCCTCAGTCCCCCTCGTTACCCTCAGTCCCCCTCGTTACCCTCAGTCCCCCTCGTTACCCTCCGTCCCCTCGTGTCTCCTTTCCTCTATTTTTTCCTCTACCGTTATTAGCAAAATGTAGGCTCTATATATATACCAATTTTAAAATAAAAAAGAATTTTTAAAAATATATAATAAGCAGTGTCGCTATACGCAAATCCACCATAAATATTTTTTTCCGAACACGCCAAACAAGTTCGAATAGCCAGAATCTGGAGTTATAAGAAAAATCATATCCGCATTCACTGCAAACACGTTCAAAAACCACCTTGACCCAATGCTGGCAACCATCCCCTTAGGTTCTAGAGCAGGGCTTCTCAACCGGGGGTACATACACCCCTAGGGGCATATTGAACATACTTCACATGTTAAAATGTACAATATACATACTAACAATATATGTTATATTTACATACAACTGGACACATGTGTAATTATGAATCAACAAGTTTATTTATTTAGCTACTCGAACCTTTAACTGTGCTGGGAGTACATGAAGATACACCATTAAGCTAAGGGGGTTCACGACGAGAGAAAGGTTGAGCAGCCCGATCAAGAGCGATGTTTGCCTACAGCTTTGGAGAAATTAGATTAGATTAGATCCATCACGGGAAGATGTCGGCAGTTCGAATCCCGACAATGCCGCCCGGTGATTCTATCCGATGAGAAAAGGAGAACTCAGTCACAATTCCCCACTCTACCCAGGGGTCGATAATGGGTTCCGGCTTAACCGGGGATAACCGTCATTGCGTCCTGGTGTTAGTTTTAACAATTTAACAATTTATTTACCACAAGTGATACCGCAATAGCTTGTATCTTAAGTTTAGTACAATGGACATATTTGAGTATAGCTACTTGTGGGCATAAGGCACTAAAAAATACAGTGCACAAGATATGTAGCCAGGCTTGATTGGAATAAAATATCCTAGATGATAGTTTAAGCCAACCTAACGGTCACAAAGGCGTTCCAAGAAAAGGAAGGAGGAAGGCACAATATAGTACCAAGTTAAAGGAAGGAGGAAGGCACTATTTAGTACCAAGTTAAAGGAACGCGGAATCTATGCACAAGAAGCATAGAAACAAGGTTCATTTTTATGAAATACAAATCACGACATAACTTTTTTCTCCTGCAATGAATGCTGCTTATTAGGCGGCGGGAAGTTGGGGCTACTGCTGCGGAGCAATACTTCCCCAAGGAGCGCAAGTCTTCAAGGAGCGCAAGTCCCCAAGGAGCGAAGTCCCCAAGGAGCGAAGTCCCCAAGGAGCGCAAGTCCCCAAGGAGCGAAGTCCCCAAGGAGCGCAAGTCCCCAAGGAGCGCAAGTCCCCAAGAAGCGCCGCAAGTCCCCAAGGAGCGAAGTCCCCAAGGAGCGCAAGTCCCCAAGGAGCGCAAGTCCCCAAGGAGAGCAAGTCCCCAAGGAGCGAAGTCCCCAAGGAGCGCAAGTCCCCAAGGAGCGCAAGTCCCCAAGGAGTGCAAGTCCCCAAGGAGCGCAAGTCCCCAAGGAGCGAAGTCCCCAAGGAGCGCAAGTCCCCAAGGAGCGCAAGTCCCCAAGGAGAGCAAGTCCCCAAGGAGCGCAAGTCCCCAAGAAGCGCAAGTCCCCAAGGAGCGCAAGTCCCCAAGAAGCGCAAGTCCCCAAGGAGCGCAAGTCCCCAGGAGAACAAGTCCCCAAGGAGCGCAAGTCCCCAAGGAGCGCAAGTCCCCAAGGAGCGCAAGTCCCCAAGGAGCGCAAGTCCCCAAGGAGCGCAAGTCCCCAAGGAGAGCAAGTCCCCAAGGAGCGCAAGTCCCCAAGGAGCGCAAGTCCCCAAAAAGCGCAAGTCCCCAAGGAGAGCAAGTCCCCAAGGAGAGCAAGTCCCCAAGGAGCGAAGTCCCCAAGGAGCGAAGTCCCCAAGGAGCGCAAGTCCCCAAGGAGCGCAAGTCCCCAAGGAGCGCAAGTCCCCAAGAAGCGCAAGTCCCCAAGGAGAGCAAGTCCCCAAGGAGCGCAGGTCCCCAAGAAGCGCAAGTCCCCAAGGAGCGCAAGTCCCCACGAAGCGCAAGTCCCCAAGGAGCGCAAGTCCCCAATGAGAGCAAGTCCCCAAGGAGCGCAAGTCCCCAAGGAGAGTAAGTCCCCAAGGAGCGCAAGTCCCCAAGGAGCGCAAGTCCCCAAGAAGCGCAAGTCCCCAAAGAGCGCAAGTCCCCAAGAAGCGCAAGTCCCCAAGGAGCGCAAGTCCCCAAGGAGCGCAAGTCCCCAAGGAGCGCAAGTCCCCAAGAAGCGCAAGTCCCCAAGGAGAGCAAGTCCCCAAGGAGAGCAAGTCCCCAAGGAGAGCAAGTCCCCAAGGAGCGCAAGTCCCCAAGGAGCGCAAGTCCCCAAGAAGCGCAAGTCCCCAAGGAGCGCAAGTCCCCAAGAAGCGCAAGTCCACAAGGAGAGCAAGTCCCCAAGAAGCGCAAGTCCCCAAGGAGAGCAAGTCCCCAAGAAGCGCAAGTCCCCAAGGAGCGCAAGTCCCCAAGAAGCGCAAGTCCCCAAGGAGCGCAAGTCCCCAAGAAGCGCAAGTCCCCAAGGAGCGCAAGTCCCTAAGAAGCGACGAAGAGCAGCCGCCTTCAGCACACACTCCCCCCAAGGGGAATATAAAAACGTGAAATTCATATAAAAGTTGCACGAGGACGGCCGACTTAACCGGACCTTGTTAGTCACCAAAGCGGGGGGGGGGGGTAGAGCTCAGGCGAGGTAGGGGGCCAGTGGTAGGGGGGTGAGGGAGGGGGGGCAAAGCAGGCACATGCCCAGTCATAATCACGTCCGACATCGGTCAATATGAGCATGAGAGGGGCAGCATAACGGACATAAACTCGAGTATTGCTTACCCTCAGTACATCCCCCCTCCCCCACCCGGACGCACCAAGGTCAAGGCGTAAATGAACAACCGCCTTGGGTTTGGTCGGCGTGACCAAGGTGGCCAGGTCGGCCATTTGTGGCCGAAACGGTCGCATTTGGCCATTTATGGCCAAAATGATCCTATTTGGCTGTATATGGCCGAAATGATTCTATTTGGCTATTTATGGTCGAAATTATCCTATTTGGCTATTTAAGGCCGGAATTATCCTATTTGGCAATTTATGGTCGAAATTATCCTATTTGGTTATTTATAGTACGTATAGTGAAAATTATTCGTGGACATATTTGCCAAAATAATTATATGTGTCTATTTTAATCAAAAATTATCACAATCGGCTCCAATAGTCACATTTGAACCGATTTGGCTATCTCTGCTGATCAAAACTTTCTTGCATGGTTTTCCAAGCGGCCAAAATCGATGAAATATTGCCGCATGTTGCCAAAAGCGCACTGAAGGCAAAAATAACCAGATTTGGTCGCTTTTCTGGCCAGGGTTCTCAGGTTTCGGTTTTTCTGGCAAAATTAAACCAAGCAGCGAAACCATGAAGTACAAATCATTCAATAACTTTTTTCAATAAACTCAGACCATTAAGAAAGACTATCTCTATGAACCAAGTGCATTGAATTCAGACCACAAAGAAAGACCACAAAATTTTTACCCTGCAAAAAAGAGCCATAAGAGCGATAAAGAATCTAGAATATAATGCTCACACAAATGACTCATTCAAAAATTTACGAATACTCAAGCTCTCGGATCTCTACAAAATCTCCATTTGCAATTTCATTTACAAAACATTAACAAATGATGGCGACAATAGCCTAAAACAACTATTAACTACGCAAACTGGTCATCACGACCATTTAACCCGAAATAGAAGTAAATTCATGCTTCCTTATTACTCAAAGGCTCGGTCACAACACAGTATCCTCTTCGTTGGAATTAAAACTTGGAACTCAATACCTGCGGAGATCCGTGAAAGTAATTCTTGTAAGGTATTCAAAAAAAGTCTTTAGTCTCACTTCCTATCAGATTACTAGTCGTGTAAGATCACAGAGTCAAACCTTGTCCCCTACATAACTGGTCCTAATAATGTAATTCGCCTTGATTAATTTCGCAGATCTTCAGTCTGTTCTTGAATCGTTTGTCGGATATACTGTTAAATCTAGTCCATATGAACTATATTGTGAAATGAAGTATCTAATTTCGAGTTACTTATCTCATTGATCAGTCTAATGCCTCTCTAGTTTAAGTGAATTAGGTTAAACATTATTGTACTCCTAAGACTAACCTTGATGGTAGGATGCCCTAGAAGTCACTGAACTTATTCGGGTCCACAGGTAGCTATACTCAAATTTGACCATTGTACTAGACTTAAGAAACATTTTGTCTCTGTATCTCCTGTGGTAAATAAATTGTTTAAATTGTTTAAATTGTTTAAAGACCATCTCTTCGAACCAAGTACAATTCAGGCTACAAAGAAAGACCATCTTTATAAATTAAGTACATTTATACACATGTACATTACAAGGCTAACATGAGGATTGCGGTTGGTTTAAATTAAAAATTTTAACATTCAGATTTCTTGAGCATTACACAAAAATTACACAAGGAAAACTCAAAGGCTATAAAGGATAATTTAAGAATTACTCAAGGGTAGCTCAAAGATTATTGAAGGATGACTCAAAGATTATTGAAGGATGACTCAAAGATTATTGAAGGATGACTCAAAGATTATTGAAGGATAACTCAAAGGTTATTGAAGGATAACTCAAAGGTTATTGAAGGATAACTCAAAGATTATTGAAGGATAACTCAAAGATTATTGAAGGATAACTCAAAGGTTATTGAAGGATAACTCAAAGATTATTGAAGGATAACTCAAAGGTTATTGAAGGATAACTCAAAGATTATTGAAGGATAACTCAAAGGTTATTGAAGGATAACTCAAAGATTATTGAAGGATAACTCAAAGATTATTGAAGGATAACTCAAAGATTATTGAAGGATAACTCAAAGATTATTGAAGGATAACTCAAAGATTATTGAAGGATAACTCAAAGGTTATTGAAGGATAACTCAAAGATTATTGAAGGATAATTCAAAGATTATTGAAGGATAACTCAAAGATTATTGAAGGATAACTCAAAGATTATTGAAGGATAACTCAAAGGTTACTCAAGGATACTTCAAGGGTTACTCAAGGATACTTCAAGGGTTACTCAAGGATAACTCCAGGAGTATTCATGGATTACGCACGGATTACCAAAAGATTACTCAAAAACTACCTAAGAATTACTCAAGGAATGTCTGAAAATTACCGAATAATTCATCCAAAATTACCCAAGAATGGCTAAAAACTATTTAAAGAATTACACAAGAATAGCCCAAAAACTACGCAAGGATTTTCCAATGATTACGTAAGAATTCTCCAATGATTACGTAAGGATTATTAATGATTACGTAAGGATTAATAATGATTACGTAAGGATTACGTAAGGATCGTATAAGCATTAATCAAAGATTATTTACAGATTATTTAAGGATTTTTTAAGGGTTGTGTAAACATTACGTGAGGATTATCTAAAGATTGCTTGAGGATATATCGATTTTGTATTATTACATATTTATTATTACGTATTACCTGTAAATTACACGATTATGAACGAATTACCTAAGAATTACACAGGATTTCCAAAAAGTTACGTAGGGATTACGACGGACTCTACGGAGGGATTACGACGGGATGTATCAAGAAGTAAGCAATAACTGAAATATTATAAAAATGAAAAATGGCTTGCTTATAATTCGAGGCTAAACCGACGCTGTCTAAAATATGTATATATATTTATGTGTATTCATTTGCTTCGATATAATTATCAACATGTGTGTATAAATAAATCTATACTATAATAAGAGCCCCGTCCGTCTCTCTGAAGCCAGTCTGCAGTGTGTGATGAGCGTATCTGTGATACAAGCTTCAGCAACACCACAATTTCCAGTGCATTAATACATCAGATTCGAGTAGGAATGAATATCTCGTGAATTCTTAGGAAATAGGAACGTGTGTCATGTGATTTGTCGAACATTATTGTACATTTTTGACGGGCCCTGTGCACTCGGCCTCATCAGCTCTCGAGAGATCGATTTTTTTTATTTCTTACGGCGTTTTTTTTCATTTCGCCTTCTTTCTTATTTCAAATAAAATGGGGTGGACTAGTATTATGTAAATTCCATACATAATTATGTGATCATAAGTTAATCTGAGCTTCCTTATCTACAACAATGAATAATGAAGGCATCTACGGATGCTCTATTTCCAATCAAGCCTGATACATATCACCTTGTACATTGGATTTTCAAATGCCTTATAACTAACGCCAGGACGCCATGACGCTTTCCCCCGGTCGAGACCGGTACCCATTTCCGACACCTGGGTGGAGTGGGGTATTGTGCTTGGAATTTTTCTCCTATACCCAACAGAGAAAATCGCCACCGCCAGCGCCGAGAATCGATCCCGGGTCTCCCGCACGGCGGCAGAACCCCTAGCCACTTGCGATATGGCGAGCACTTGAATCAATGTGCTTGTTCACACGAGAGGAAGGTGGGAGATACGGTCTAGTGTGAAGTTAAGGGAATAAGGAATCCATGTATAAGGTGTCACCATGCAGAGAAGCATCAAGATTGAAGAAAGTCAATAAAACGAGATGAAATTAAAAGAAGAAAGTAAATGGGGCTGAAAGATCGGATAGCAGCGAACCGAAAAAAACACACACCCTGTAAAAAAATAAAAAACTCTCCTATTTTTACAAAAAAATAGCCTTTTCCAACCTTTAGCTTGGGACCTTAATACCTTCTCCTAGAAGCATTGATTTCCCTAGACACAATACTTGTATTCTCTTTGAGGAATCAAATATATTAAAATACTATTAATTCTATAGAATTTCAGCTAGACCGCACAAGACACGTTCGGTCAGGTTGCTTTTATAACAAAATTTTAAAAAACTTTGTCTAACGAATACTTGCAACGAATCGTATCCACAATACAGTGTGGGGCAATTTCAATTTGACCCTATATTGTTGCTGAAAAGGAAGGTGTTGAATTTCGCCCTGTGTTATTACTGAGAGCAGGGTGTTGAATTTGATCCCATGCTATTAATGTCTACACTATCTGTTTTCATTTGAGCTGTCTGAAATTAAACGTTTTAAAAAAAATAACTCGTAGCATCGAGTCGAAACGAACCTAAGACAGGCACACCGCCTGTCTTAGGTTCGTTTTGACTCGATGCTACGAGTGCTTATATGAGGCATATGTCTGTGAGGCATAATCCAAACAATAAATACATTAACACAGATTAGATTATTTATTAGTTTAAGCCTCCCTATCCGCAACAATTAAAGGCGATCCAAAGAGAGGAAGAAGGAAAGCACAATTTAGTATTGAGTTTAAGGGAACGCGGAATCTTTGCAGAAAGGGCATAGAAACAGCAAGTTGAGAAAGAAGTTCATGAAACAAGATACAAATTCAAGAAGAGAGTAGTAGGTGAGGAAAAAGAGGACAGCAGGGTACCGAAAAGGATGATCCGTCAGATAAAAAAAAACATTTATTTCAAGAAAAGAAGGCCTACCTAACTCTCAGCTCGGGCCCTCACAATTTCCCCCCGGGAGCGCTAATTCCCATAGATACAATATAGTTGTATCCTCCTTAAGGGAGACTTTAACACAGGACAATGAACACTCATACAGGACTATATCGTCACACAGATGTCTGTGTGGCCTAATATGTCTAATTGATACATTACCACAGGACAATGAACACTCATACAGGACTATATCGCCACACAGATGTCTGTGTGGCCTAATATGTCTAATAAATACATTAACACAGGACGATGAGCATTCATACAGGAATTGTGTCGTCACACAGGCGCCTACGGCGGGACAGCACTGAGGAAGCATTGTGTGCTTGGTAGACACCGCACACACGCGCATGGGCCATGTGTGTGTGTATGTGTGAGCCATGTGTGTGTGCGCCATGTGCTCAGGTGCACACATGACTAAGCGTTACCCGACATGGTTATGCGTTATAACATGATTTTTATGAATTTTACATGGTTATGGGGTCGAAAACAAGATCATGTGCTCAAGGACATGAGTACGCGCTTCACTACATGATCACGCGTTTTACTACATAGCCACACGCTTTACGACAAGGCACAAAATTAGGTACAATTCAACAAATCATGCAGAGTCACAAGACACGCGTAACACAAGTTAACTACTTCAACAACCGCTCGAGAAATTAATTTTTACAAACCGTGATCAAGTCGGTCACCATTGCGCGAGGGTGGGCACCCTCTCCCAGAGATGAAAGTACCCTCTCCCAGAAATGAAGGTACCCTCTCCCAGAAATGAAGGTACCCTCTCCCAGAGATGAAGGTACCCTCTCCCAGAGATGAAGGTACCCTCTCCCAGAGATGAAGGTACCCTCTCCCAGAGATGAAGGTACCCTCTCTCAGAGATGAAGGTACCCTCTCCCAGAGATGAAGGTACCCTCTCCCAGAGATGAAGGCACCCTCTCCCAGAGATGAAGGTACCCTCTCCCAGAGATGAAGGCACCCTCTCCCAGAGATGAAGGTACCCTCTCCCAGAGATGAAGGTACCCTCTCCCAGAGATGAAGGTACCCTCTCCCAGAGATGAAGGCACCCTCTCCCAGAGATGAAGATACCTTCTCCCAGAGATGAAGGTACCCTCTCCCAGAGATGAAGGTACCCTCTCCCAGAGATGAAGGTACCCTCTCCCAGAGATGAAGGCACCCTCTCCCAGAGATGAAGATACCTTCTCCCAGAGATGAAGGTCCCAACAAAGGTATCTTGACGTCCGCTTATCACAAGAGCTCTTGACTTTTGCAGCCCAGCGCATATCGACACGGTGAGCGTATCGATTTAGGTCTCATACTTGTGCGTTATCAGAGCCTCTCACAACGTCTAATTCTTCCATCATCTCCATCATATGATGTGTGATCATGTGTCTAAGATCAATACATGACTGTTGTGTTGGTCCTTTAGGAATCAAATCTGAAGTGTGATTTAAGATGAGTTGCAACTAAAATTTTAAATAAAAATGGAAATATCTTCAGTTTGGCCCACCAAATCATGCCAAAGCTGGCCCCTTCCAGAACTAAAAACCGGGGCCACATACTCGCAACTATGATAGGTAAATCCACCAGTAGTTTTAGATAAGAAATTATATGTATAGTGGTTGTCAACCAGTTCCCGTGAAGCTGTTCAAAGTTTTTCGCTGGGGCATTGATGATTTTAGCTGTCCAAGCGAATAGCTTCAGCATCGGGCGGCCTAAATTGTAAATGCTACGGCGAAAAAGTTGGAATAAGCCTTCAATGAGATACTTTCTTCTTCAAACCGACACTGCTTTCAAGTTGAAGCCCGTATTAGTATGTCATTTCAAGTCATCGTAACTGGGCGGCTGGGAGCGTAAGTCCACAAGACAGAACCTACGCTGCCAACTGTAACGCTATAATAACGTAAAAAACACGTTCTGAGAATAGAAATTTTAATGGTCAAAACCCGAGGGCTGCATGCGACGAAGTTGAGGAAGAGGTCGGCGCTCACTTGAGAATTTGTGTGGGAGAGCAGTCCACTAAATCGAGTCGCGGCCGCTGCGTAGACAATGAAGGCATTTACGAGCTAATTATCATGTCACATGACCGGCACCAAGCGAGACTTTGGTGTTTACAAGTCACTAGAGAACGAGCTTCTCGAGCACAAAGTTATTTATCTGGGGATGTAGGTCAGGATTTGGCAACTCTGGCAAAGAAAAAGATACGGAAAGACTCATCATCGAGAAGGGCAGTAAGCGAAGGATGAATAGAAATGGAAGGGTGGGTAGAAAGAAAAGAATGAATAAAAGTTGAATGAGGTAATACTGGTTGAAATAGAAAGATATTTGTTGAATAAGATGATGACTGAAAGACGGAGATATAAAATGCAGAGTAGTTCAGCAAAAGAAATAAAAAATTCCTCAAGCTCAAAAGGAAACGAAACAGAAGAAATAAACAAAGTTCGGACCATCTCGGACGACTTTAAAGGCAAACGTTAATCAGTGTCACAACAGTATAAACAACAGAGAACTAATATAATCATGAGACCTTTTTTGTTAACGTTGCACTTTGTTATAAGTCAGCTGTACTCGCTCGAGCGTTTCTCCACGCTTTGCGTTGCAATTTGTAAGTCAGTTGTACTCGAGCGTTATATCACGCAGGTTTCAACACATTGACTTCGACGGGTTAAACTTAAATTCAATATTCAATTTAATTTTGAAGTTAAAAGTTGCTAAAAACTCAATAAATAGCAAACATCAACTAGGTTTAATAAATAACATTAACACGATGACTCCGGTTGTGCAGTTGCTACGGTCAGTTTGGTAAGGCGAGAAAATCGGCTTTTCTGCTCTAATAAATTTTTAACCTTTTTAAAAAGTATCAAAAATATAATTGAACCATAATATGTTACATTTTACTCTAAAATTGATTTTGGAAAAGGTAGTTAAATACTTGAAATGTTATTTGTATATTCCGACAAGTAAAGGAACAATTTACTTAGTGGTACGCGCATGTATCACTTCGGAGTCAAGTGTTAATTTAAAAAAAGATGGTTAAAAATTTTCCGAGCGACCCACCGGTGGGTCGTGGCGCAGTGAACGTGTTAAAGTCCTGCAGACTTGTGGTTGAGAACCACCAGACGACCATCAGTCAAACCAAGCTTGGGCTGACAAGTTCAGTTGTTTGGCAAACCCACGCGCGACAACTTATCCTCTGCAGTCATCATTTGTGAAACAAATGACCGAATGTACAGCCGAGAATCTTTACCTCACATTCGGCGCTCTGAAATTTAATATTTCGTATGGCTTTCATTTTGTTTTATCGGTCACACCAGACGTCTAATTTTTATGAAACTTGGAACAGTGGAGGTCAGAATATTAAGTTATTCTGACTATTGGGAAAAGCGGCTAGTTTTTGGGATATAGGTAATATCTTACGCTAACCTCAACTTACTAGACAAAAATTAATCCCAGATGTTCAACTAATACGATGACTGATTCAAGATACGAATAACTGACTAATTTTTGGTAGCGCAAGTCGTAGTTTGCGTAACTTTGGAATCGATCGAACTCGTAGTTTGATCAACTTTCATCAAAGCCAACCGAAGGCACGAACCAGCTAATGTTTGCTATTTTCAACATTGCTTAAAACAATTGTCACTAAATTGAAATTGAATTAATATTGAACTTTTGTTTAACCTGACTGAGTAAAAGTGTTAACATTCATTTATCGGGAGATTGTCACGTAGTAAGCAAAAAATTTTTACACACGTCAAGTGTCAAAACTCGACTTAGGCATTGGTGACGGCATAGGTTTGCTTTCTGTTCCGACTGAAGTTCGCTGCGGAGAAATAGACGTCGCTAATCCTTTGTTTCTATTTCAATAATCTCAAAATCATGTCGCCAGAAATAGAAATAATAGAAAATTCTTCATAGAAACTGATTGATGAACGCTGTTAATACCTTGTTTGTCGTACGATAATCTTAAAATGCCTCCAAAACTAAGAGTAATAAAAAAATTACAGAAACTTGAAAAGAAGCGACCGAAACTTTGACAAGCTTAAGTTACGAAAAGTAACTCAAACTGGACCGATTACCCGGAAAAGGTGTCAAATCAGGGTAGTGATATTCATTTTTCAAGGGCCAAAATTTCCTAATTTGTGATTTTTCAAACAAAATACGGCCAGAACGACCACCCAGCATCTGGCAACTGACAGATGTTGGGTGCTCGACAATGGTTATCCCCTCGAGAGGAGTTGAGCTCTCTGGGGATCCAAGAGTTATTGTCCCCACCGGAGGGGGGAGGGGGTTGATATACTCACCCCTCCCCAGAGGTGTTATACCCCGAAGAGGACGTTATTCCCCGAACCGGACGTTATTCCCCGAACCGGACGTTATTCCCCGAACCGGACGTTATTCCCCGAACCGGACGTTATTCCCCGAACCGGACGTTATTCCCCGAACTGGACGTTATTCCCCGAACCGGACGTTATTCCCCGAACATGACGTTATACCCCGAACAGGACGTTATACTCCTACGGGATGTCATACCCCTACGGGATGTCATACCCCTACGGGGTGTCATACCCACCCCTACGGGATGTCATACCCACCCCTACTGGGATGTCATACCCACCCCTACGGGATGTCATACCCCTACGGGATGTCATACCCCCCACGGGATGTTATACCCCACGGGATGTTATACTCCACGGGATGTTACACCCCCAACAGGACGTTATACCCCTACGAGATGTTATAACCCCCAGTAAGGGTGCTATGAACCCCCAGACCCGGACATAGATCACACCGGAGTGCGGCCGCCGTCTCGTCTCAAGTCTGCAGTGACGCATGACCGCAAATTCTGCGGCGTTTTCAAGTGCGTCCGCACAAGGTTATGTGGTGGTGCGTGGTGGTGGTGCGTGGGGGTGTGCTGGTGCGCGCATGTGTGGCGTGCTGGTGCGAGCATGTGAGGCGTGCTGGTGCGAGCATGTGAGGCGTGCTGGTGCGAGCATGTGTGGCGTGCTGGTGCGAGCATGTGTGGCGTGCTGGTGCGCGCATGTGTGGCGTGCTGGTGCGAGCATGTGAGGCGTGCTGGTGCGAGCATGTGAGGCGTGCTGGTGCGAGCATGTGAGGCGTGCTGGTGCGAGCATGTGTGGCGTGCTGGTGCGAGCATGTGAGGCGTGCTGGTGCGAGCATGTGTGGCGTGCTGGTGCGAGCATGTGAGGCGTGCTGGTGCGCGCATGTGAGGCGTGCTGGTGCGAGCATGTGAGGCGTGCTGGTGCGAGCATGTGAGGCGTGCTGGTGCGAGCATGTGAGGCGTGCTGGTGCGAGCATGTGTGGCGTGCTGGTGCGAGCATGTGTGGCGTGCTGGTGCGCGCATGTGAGGCGTGCTGGTGCGAGCATGTGAGGCGTGCTGGTGCGAGCATTTGAGGCGTGCTGGTGCGCGCATGTGAGGCGTGCTGGTGCGAGCATGTGTGGCGTGCTGGTGCGCGCATGTGAGGCGTGCTGGTGCGAGCATGTGTGGCGTGCTGGTGCGCGCATGTGAGGCGTGCTGGTGCGAGCATGTGAGGCGTGCTGGTGCGAGCATGTGTGGCGTGCTGGTGCGAGCATGTGAGGCGTGCTGGTGCGCGCATGTGTGGCGTGCTGGTGCGCGCATGTGAGGCGTGCTGGTGCGCGCATGTGTGGCGTGCTGGTGCGCGCATGTGTGGCGTGCTGGTGCGCGCATGTGAGGCGTGCTGGTGCGCGCATGTGAGGCGTGCTGGTGCGCGCATGTGAGGCGTGCTGGTGCGCGCATGTGAGGCGTGCTGGTGCGCGCATGTGTGGCGTGCTGGTGCGCGCATGTGAGGCGTGCTGGTGCGCGCATGTGTGGCGTGCTGGTGCGCGCATGTGTGGCGTGCTGGTGCGCGCATGTGTGGTGTGCTGGTGCGCGCATGTGAGGCGTGCTGGTGCGCGCATGTGAGGCGTGCTGGTGCGCGCATGTGAGGCGTGCTGGTGCGCGCATGTGAGGCGTGCTGGTGCGCGCATGTGTGGCGTGCTGGTGCGCGCATGTGAGGCGTGCTGGTGCGCGCATGTGTGGCGTGCTGGTGCGCGCATGTGCGGCGTGCTGGTGCGCGCATGTGAGGCGTGCTGGTGCGCGCATGTGTGGCGTGCTGGTGCGCGCATGTGAGGCGTGCTGGTGCGCGCATGTGAGGCGTGCTGGTGCGCGCATGTGAGGCGTGCTGGTGCGCGCATGTGAGGCGTGCTGGTGCGCGCATGTGAGGCGTGCTGGTGCGCGCATGTGAGGCGTGCTGGTGCGCGCATGTGAGGCGTGCTGGTGCGCGCATGTGAGGCGTGCTGGTGCGCGCATGTGAGGCGTGCTGGTGCGCGCATGTGAGGCGTGCTGGTGCGCGCATGTGAGGCGTGCTGGTGCGCGCATGTGTGGGCAAGTTAATTGAGAGCCCAAAATGTGATAATTTAGGAGGGAAAATATTAGAATTGCATCATAATTGCGTTTTTTTAAGTGAACGAAACAAACACAGAGATCGTCTTGCTATATTCGTGGATGATTACCCAAAATGTTCAAGGCTCTCAAGCTCATGGCGAAGGCGATCGAAAGAGAGAGAAGAGAAGGGACCATTTGAATGGAACGGAAAAAACGGGGATTCAATGCACAAGGTCTGTTCTTGGTGCAAAAGAAACCTTGAAAACTAATGTTTATGTAAAACTATATCACAAAATTTTGTCATCAACTAAAAACAAACCAAATGAAAACGGAACTTTTAAAATTCATCACTGATGAATGAAATCAATTAATTGAAGATTTAAATAATCAGTTATTTCATTAGTTCGTACCTGAACACTAGAAAGAAACACAAAGAAACCACTCCAACGCCTGCAGTAAAAACTAAAACGCACGCAAATCAAAGAACGAAGAAAACTCACAAGAGCTTCAAATCAAAATGAAAAATAACACTTGAACCGCAACGTGCGCCACCGGTGGCCACGGATTGGATTTTCGTAATGCTACTAACTGACCAGTAGCCACAAACTCAATTTTCACAAATTCTTAATTAAAGCTAAATGAAGGCACAACCCAGTTCATGTTCGCTATTTTCAAAATAATTGCGTGCTACAATTGACTTGAAATCCGAGTTAAACATTGAATTTCAATTCAACCCATTGCAGTTAAAGTGTCGATGCTCTAGTTTTTATAATTAAGTAGCCAATTCAGGTCATATACGCTATTTTCTTAACGGCTTACTACGATAGCTGTCAAACTCGAGCTGAATATTTAACTTCAGCTTATCCAACTGCAGTTAAAGTTTTAATACTAGTCTTAAAAATTATTATCGTCAAGCTAAGTAGCGCCATGCAACCGCGCATGCGCCAGGACGGAGTTAGTCCGCAACCGCGACGAGTTATCACGACGAGGGAAGATCGTAATTTGCAGGTTCCCGTCACCAAACGTGAGAAAAACCCGCGTTTCGTCTCTAAAAGTTAGTATTTTGTTCATGTAAGGGATACTCTTGAAACGGGAGTGATACTTCCGTTAGTTGGCACCCTAAAAGTTAGTTATTATGGTAATTTGAGAGTTGTTCTTGAAACGGGAGTGATACGTGCGAAGCTTGGGTCTCTGAAAGTTGATTTACATTATGGTACTTTACGAGTTGCTCTTGAAACGGAAAAGGTGCTTGCGTTAGTTTTAAGAGGTACGCTTGAAACGGGAGAAATACTTCCGCTAGTTAGAGAGATGCTCTTGAAAAAAGGGAGAAATGCTTCCGTAAGTTAACGAAATCCACTTGAAACGGGTGAAATAATTCTGTTAATTTAAGAGATGCTCTTGAAACGGGAGAGATACTTCCGTTAGTTCAAGAGATGCTTGGCTTTGCCCAACTACGGCTATTCAGAAGGCCCATTCAGCACGGGCTGAAGAAATCGGGGAATTTGTGCACTAGATGCGTTTCTACACAGAAAAACCTCCACAAAAGAACAGCAAGGCGAAGAAGAACAACAGATAAAGAAAAGAGACAACGAAGAAGGCATGAAAGCTCGAAGAAGCAAAGTGGGCACGAAAGACAGAACTCCCGAAGGCCTGTCTATAGCTAAGGTAACCTAGCACGTCTCTCAAAGCAAGCTTTAGACTACCTTAACGAATTTTCAAGGACAAGGAAATATGAAACCTTAGTTTTACCGTGGATAGGCAGGTGAGCGACGAATATTAGGCCACCGTTGCAAAATATTAGGTCGCCGTTGCAATGAAAAGGAATAAGTAACACGCTAAGACACATAGGAACATAGTTCATTGTTCCGCTTTCTCGCAAGCCGGCGTGAAGAGATGTTATATTCCTAAATTCCAAAAGAAAATAATTATTTATTACACCTTACAATGCAAATCAAGACTTGCACCATATTAGTTTCTTCTTTGAAGTAACTGGACATTTGCGCATAACAAATCATTTTCTAATTGAACATGATTAAGATTTCAACCAATGACAAACTACGGATAGTTTCTCCAGCAAGAAAGACAAAAGATAAACCTGTGTTACATGGAACAAGATGCAGTCAAGGTTCAAATGTTAAAAGACCCGGCTAGCAGGAGCGGCACTACGAGGAGTGCGACGGAAGAACGACGCACGTACACTCACCACGCAAGTTAGGCGGCAACTGAGGGCCAAAGTTTACTTTGTCACTCGAGATTTCCGAGCGGCTCTGGCACAGCTGAAAGCGGACGCCACACGACGATTCCGCAGCTGCGGAGTTGGGTGCGTGTCCGAATAAATTATTTTTCATTTCAAAATTCGGTCAATCCTCGAGTTAAGCGACGTCATTTTATACGAAGCTTGACATGTTTGCATAAAAATTAGATTTTTTCGATTAATACGATGCTGGATTCAAGTTATGAACAATTTTCCTCTGATTTCAACTAATGCCTTATTTTGCAAATTTTCCAGAGTAACTGAAAATTATCCGAGCATCTCCAATTTTAGAAAATGGGGATGAGAATTTTCTTAAAAACTATAGACCTGTTTCTGTCCCTCCAATTTTCAGAGAGGTTATAAAAAAAATTGTTGCTTGAATACGTTCTCACTTCAAAAAAAACTCTTCTCCATGATAAACAGCATAGCTTCCGATTAAAAATATACAAAACATAAAACATTCTTCATCATGTGAAATAACTACACTCCGATATCGATGATGTTGAAATAATTTTCTGCGAATTTCTTGGCTTACAGAAAGCGTTTGACTGCAATAAAAACAAAATATTACTTTTCAAACTTTAACGCAACAGAAATGGATCGCGCCTATCGAATCATGAACGATTAGTGGTGATAACTCCCACTCGAAACTTCTAGTGTGTTCTGACAAGTACGTCCTCGGTAGCTTTCCAAGTGAGCAGCAAAAACTGAAGTTCTTCTTAAAACAGCAGATTAGGCTTTTTTTAATCCAATCATATTTCATGGCATCTTCAACATAGGAATTTTAAATAGTATAATATCATTTGGACAAAACGACTTATAATTCTGGTACTTGTTTCATAAATCTGGGTAGAATGTGGAATTGTGGCCAACTTCTTTCTTTCCTTGACGAGAAGAAACACCGGGCTCCTCTAAGTCCCAACTCGCTACCATGCAGCCGTGTGAGAAGCAGGTGCCAAAACCAAAAGTGACTAATCTCCGTCCATGGGACTCTGTTTTAAATGGCGTGACTAATTCCCGTCCATGTGGACTCAGTATTAAATGGCATGACTAATCCCCATGTAAAAACCATGTACAAACATTCAACTGAAACTATAGACCAATATTTCGCAATAAGCATTTACTTGTTAATGATGAACATGTTCATCAATGCGTATTACTTTAATGACTAGCGATTCCTTTTTTATTGAGTTAAAACCTCAAGTCCGATGACTATGGTCTTTCTAACCAATAGCGTGCGTGGATAAATTATCTCGCTTGTGCTATTTACATTAATTTATTTCATCTCCTTGTATTCAATATTTGAATTCCATCAATTTGCGTAAATTTACCCCCTGTGGGGGGGGGGGGTTAGAATTCTCCCACCGTGGTCCGCTGCGTGTCGTAAGAGGCGACTATAGTGGACGGAGCGAGGGGACTGGGGATCCCCTTCTCTGTAATGATTTTCCCGAGAGGCAGCAGGCCAATGAAGGGGGTGAGAGAGGTCGAAAGACCACTCAAACCCTAGTACTAGGATCTTTGAATGTAAGGGGGTGTGGAAGTAGAGCAACTGAGAGTAAGAAGGAGGAGATCGGAAGAATGATGTTAAACCGGAAGATGGATGTATTGGCCTTGAGTGAGACGAAATTGAAGGGTAGTGGTGAGTTGATGTTTGGGAGTGTGGAAGGGAGAGTGTCTGGAGTACGTGGGGGACATGCAAGAGAGGGTGTGGCTATATTAGTGAGTGTAAGAATCAGAGAGAAAGTAGTTGAATGGGGTGAGGTGTGATCAAGAATAATGTGGGTGCCAGTGAAATGGGGGGGAAGAGTCATGGGTGTTTGTGAGCGCGTACGGACCGGGATCGGAGAGGAGTGGGGAAGAGAGAGAGGAGTTTTGGGAGAAATTGTCCGAGTGTGTGGCTAGAGTGGGGAGTGGTTGTAGAGTTGTGGTGATGGGGGACCTGAATGCAAGAGTGGGTGATGAGGTGGTGGATGGTGTTGTTGGTAAGTACGGAGTAGCTGGGGTGAATGAGAGTGGGGATTTCTTGGTGGGGTTATGTGTGGAGAGTGAGTTAGTGGTTGGGAATAGTTTGTTTCAGAAAAAAGTATAAACAAGTATACATATGTGAGGACGAATGGAGGTGTGATAGAGGAGAGAGCATTGATGGATTATATTTTGGTTAGCAGGGGAGTGATGGGTCGTTTGCTCGATGTGCATGTGTTCCGTGGTGTGATGAATGGGATTTCGGATCATTATTTGGTGGAAGGAAAGCTGAGAGTTAGTGGAATATGGGGAGGTGTAAAAAGGAGGAGTGGAAGGGAGGTGTTAAATGTAAGCAAGTTACATGATTCTGAGCGTGAGTGTGAGTATCAGGAGAAGATGAAAGTGGAGTATGGGAGGGTGAAGGAAAGTGAGGTGGGTGGAGTGGAAGGGGAATGGAAGTTGTTTAAAGATGCGGTGGAAAAATGTGCAAGGGAAGTGTGTGGGGTAAGGAAGGTTGGAGGGGGGATTAGAAAGGGGAGTGAATGGTGGAACGGAGAAGTAGGAGCGGCTGTGAAAAGAAAGCGAGGGGCGTTCGAAAGGTGGTTGCAACGAGGCAACCAGCAAAATTTTGAAGAGTATAAGGAGAGGAAGAAAGAGGTACAAAGAATGGTAAGGAGAGCGAAGAGGGCGGCGGATGAGGAATGGGGGAGGAAGTTGGGAGGGGATTTCATGGAGAGAAGGAAGGTTTTCTGGAAGGAAGTGAAGAGAATTAGGAAGGGTCAGGTGGAGAATGAGGCAAGAGTGAAGGATACAAATGGTAGGCTGCTAGTGGAGAGTTGTGATGTGAGAAAGAGATGGGAGGAGTATTTTGAGGAACTGCTGAACGTGAGGGATGATAGGATTGCGAGAGTAGTAGCTGTTGGAAGTGATGTTAGAATGCCTGTGTTTGGTGAAGTGAATAGAAGTCGAATAAGAAGTGCAGAGGAGAGATGTGCGTTGGATGAAATGAAAAATGGGAAAGCTCCAGGTTTGGATGGCTGCACGGTTGAATGTCTAAAGAAAGGAGGAAATGTGGTTATAGAATGGTTGGTGCGTTTATTAAATGTGTGTTTCGAGGCTAGTAAAGTGCCGGTTGATTGGAGTAACGCGGGCGTAGTTCCGTTGTAGAAGGGGAAAGGTGACAGGTATGAGTGCAGTAATTCTAGGGGTATAAGTCTACTGAGTGTCATTGGGAAGCTGTATGGAAGAGTGTTAATTGGAAGAGTGAGAGTGTGCACGGATCGTGTGCTTGCTGAAGAACAGTGTGGTTTTAGGTGTGGTAGAGGTTGTGTGGATCAAATGTTTGCTGTGAGGCAGGTGAATGAAAAATACTTATTAAAGGGAAAGGATGTATATTGGGCATTTATGGATCTAGAGAAGGCGTATGACAGAGTGGATCGCGAGGCTTTATGGCAAGTGGTAAGTTTGTATGAAGTGGGTGGGAGACTGTTGAATGCGATCAAGAGTTTCTACATTGATAGCAGAGCATGTGTGAGAGTAGGGAATGAGGTGAGTGAATGGTTCCCAGTTGTGACAGGTGTGAGACAGGGATGTGTGATGTCGCCGTGGTTGTTTAATTTGTTTATGGATGGTGTGGTGAGAGAAGTGAATGCCAGAGTGTTGGGAAAAGGTGCGCAGTTGGTGGGACGAAATGGTATGTATTGGGAAGTGTGTCAGCTGTTGTTTGCAGATGATACAGCGCTTGTGGCTGATTCAGAGGAAAAACTGAGGAGACTGGTTACAGAGTTTGGTAGAGTGTGCGAAAGGCGGAAATTGAGGGTAAATGTGAATAAAAGTAAGGTGATGAGATGTTCAAGAGGTGGAGTGTTTGGAACTTTGGATGTGAGGTTGAATGGGGAAGTTTTAGAGGAGGTAGAGCATTTTAGGTACCTCGGGTCGGATGTGACTGTTAAGGATAGTATGGAAGTAGAAGTGAAGCGTCGAGTGAGTGAAGGTTGTAAGACATTGGGTGCAATGTGGAAAGTTTTTGAATGCAGGAGTTTGAGTACGAATGCTAAGAGGGGACTGTATGAAAGTTTGATTATGCCAGTTTTGTTGTATGGTGCAGAGTCCTGGGGGTTGAGAGCAGCTGAGAGGAGGAAGTTGGATGTGTTTGAGATGAAGTGTTTGAGGAGCATGTATGGAGTAACTAGAAGAGATAGGATCAGGAATGAGTTGGTTAGGGAGCAGACGGGTGTTATCAAAAAGTTGAGCAGGCGAGTGGATGAAAGAGTGCTTGGATGGTTTGGGCATGTAGAAAGAATGAATGTTGAGCGGCTGGTGAAAAAGATATATATGTCGGAAGTGAGTGGTCTTCGTGCGCGAGGTAGACCACGGATGAGTTGGATGGATGGGGTGCGACGTGCTTTGTATGAGAGGGGTCTGACTGTGGACGTGGCGAGAGGGATGGCTGCGGACAGAAGTGAGTGGGGGCAGTGCATAAGGAGGTAATTTTATTTTTGAAGCGTTACTGGAAGCTGCCCGCGTGTGATGGGGTTGACCTGTCATGTGCGGGGGAGGGGCTGCACTCAATGAAGCGGTCGGGGTAAACCAGCTGTTGCTGTCGGGCCTGACTGTGGAAGGTGGTTGTGCTGGGCTGCTGCTGATCCTGGCAGTTCAGGTGCGGCCAGTGCTGCCTCTCTCGCCTCCTAGTGACTAAGTGTGGTGATTGTGGCCTGCTGTCGGCTACCCTCCCATGGGGAGGATAAGCCCGGTATATGTATGTATGTAATTTGCGTAGATGTTGACGCCAATCCATTTTCGAATAATAAAAAATTAACTCGGTTAAAGTCAACTTGGGTTAGGGACTCCGTTTTCAAACCGCATGCATGATATCTATGTTTCATTCATTTTCGTTCGCCCTCTCGCCCAGATACAAAATCAGCAATTTTTGGTCATTCTGCAATTTTTTATGAACACAAAAATAAGCGCGAAAAATGAAATTTATTTTCACCGAAAGAAAAGAACGAAAACTTGTCCGAAATCGTTCTTTTTTCTCAGGAACCCCTTGTCAAACAAGGGCATTTAACGCTTGCTAAACTAGAGTGTTTTATATGGACCAACTTCAAACGTGGATAGACAGCGAAAAGACTCAAGTTGAACGTCAAAACTTAGACAGCGCCGTGCGCCACCAGCGGCCATGGAAGGGATTTTCATGATGCTACTGACCGACCAGTAGTTACCAACTCAATTTTCATAAACACTTGAAGCTAAATGAAGGCACTATCCAGTTAATGCTTGCTTGCTATTTTCAAAATTGCTTACTGCAATTTACTTAACATTTGAGTTGAACAAACATTGAACTTCAGTTTAGCCTTTTGCGGTCAGAGTTAACCCTTAACGTCGGAATTTATGTACTCCTATTACCGTTATCACAACCACCGTCACTAAACTGGCGCCGGCATCAGGTAGTCGCCGTCTGAGGAAGGAGCTGCCACACGGCAGTGAACTACAAAGAACACATAAGGCAACTAATTTAACGAGAAATACAATATATTGAGGCTATTTTCGAAAGACGACCGTAGAGTCCTCTCAGGCGTTAAAAGGTTAAACTGACGCTGGATGCCTGTTGAACTCGAGATGAAGGGACGGTTTTGCCCGAGTCTAATAATCTTTCCTGAAATTGAGTCTTTTTCAAAGCATCACGCATGGTTCAGCTCATCACGGCGAATTGTGATATCTCTGCATACCGAGTGCCAAAATGGATTGCCAGTGCGAAAGTTTGCTTCAAAATCAACCAGAAACCTTCTCTAATTAAGACATGCAAAAAAATGTAGCTCGCTACAGAACGTACATTGGTACAGGAGAGACTTTTTTTGGAGGAATAATATTTGACTTATTCTCTATATTAATGTTCCTTATTGCATCCGTTACATAACGCCACCAAACATTCTAGTTTTAATTAATGTTGGATAAGATCAATCATTAAGCTACATCAACTGGAATATATTCCATTGGAAATACACTTCAAATGCGTGACTTTTACACTAATTAAAATCAGTACAAGCCGAGATTCACAATAAAAAGTGTGAATTCCACATTTGACCACGCCAACAAACCTAAACACAAAAAAATAAGCCAGGTAACAGAAACACGCATGATTAAAAAAATACTTTTATTTAACTTATTTCTGCATCCCGAAAACGAGCTCAGCGACCTTCAGCCTTATACTCACAAAAAGAATCACTGATCAATTTGCTCTGAGACAGGTTTTGTAGGCACTTAAGATTTTATAGTACCTTTTTTGTAGGTTTTGCACGCACATCAGGTTTTGTAAGCACCTTTTATGTTGGTTTTGTAAGCGCTTCAGGTTTTGTGTAGCACCTTTTATTTTGGGTTTTGTAAGCACTTCAGCATCACGTTGGAGCATCAGAACCAGGAGCAGACTTGATTTTATCAAGACTCTAAAGAAGAGACCCGGTTTTCTTTGGTGTCTGGGGCAGAGGAGGCACTGGGGGAAAGAGCGCTTTCTGCTGCGATATTAGCTGAAGGAGCCGTGTATCCAAGCGGCATGCAGGGCTTCACTCCGCCTGCACAGAAAAAAAAACAATTGAATGATGAAGAAGCATATCAAACGGACACTCTGTATTAACTATAAGCACAAAGCCTTGAGAGTTTAGTATGACCCTTATATTCTGTACCTACCATGCAGTGCTTCACTTCTCCCGTACGAAAAAAAATAGGAATGAAGAATCCTTTTAAAAAGTTAATAATGCCTTCAAAATAAGAACGCGGTCATGAGAGTTTAGTAGGACCATTATACACAACAGTTCTACGCAGATATCAACATTAAGCAACTATCACAAATAATCGTGATCATACTAGTACACCCACACGCTTAAACAAGTAAAGTGATTAAGCAGGGCACTAACACAATGATCCCGACATCCTGTCACTCAAACACAAGGCGCAGTAACTCAATACCTACACAAAATACAGTGTTAATTGTCATTAACCGCAAAAATTTCATTAAACAAAGAAGAGCAACCCAGCCTTCCTCAGAGCAGGTTTGGCATGAATAAACCGACACACAAGAAAACGCCCTAGAAGCAACAGAAAAAAATAAGGTTTACAAGGAAAATTGAACGGGACATTTTATGTGGGTTGTCTAATTTTTCGACTTTTCAGGGTAGTTAGTATTTATGGCCAATTTTCCACTACCAAACCTGAAACAGAGGCCCAAACGAAGAGAAACAGAGGCCCAAACGAAGAGCAACAGAGGCCTAAACGAAGAGCAACAGAGGCCCAAACGAAGAGCAACAGAGGCCCAAACGAAGAGCAACAGAGGCCCAAACGAAGAGCAACAGAGGCCCAAACGAAGAGCAACAGAGGCCCAAACGAAGAGCAACAGAGGCCCAAACGAAGAGCAACAGAGGCCCAAACGAAGAGCAACAGAGGCCCAAACGAAGAGCAACAGAGGCCCAAACGAAGAGCAACAGAGGCCCAAACGAAGAGCAACAGAGGCCCAAACGAAGAGCAACAGAGGCCCAAACGAAGAGCAACAGAGGCCCAAACGAAGAGCAACAGAGGCCCAAACGAAGAGCAACAGAGGCCCAAACGAAGAGCAACAGAGGCCCAAACGAAGAGCAACAGAGGCCCAAACGAAGAGCAACAGAGGCCCAAACGAAGAGCAACAGAGGCCCAAACGAAGAGCAACAGAGGCCCAAACGAAGAGCAACAGAGGCCCAAACGAAGAGCAACAGAGGCCCAAACGAAGAGCAACAGAGGCCCAAACGAAGAGCAACAGAGGCCCAAACGAAGAGCAACAGAGGCCCAAACGAAGAGCAACAGAGGCCCAAACGAAGAGCAACAGAGGCCCAAACGAAGAGCAACAGAGGCCCAAACGAAGAGCAACAGAGGCCCAAACGAAGAGCAACAGAGGCCCAAACGAAGAGCAACAGAGGCCCAAACGAAGAGCAACAGAGGCCCAAACGAAGAGCAACAGAGGCCCAAACGAAGAGCAACAGAGGCCCAAACGAAGAGCAACAGAGGCCCAAACGAAGAGCAACAGAGGCCCAAACGAAGAGCAACAGAGGCCCAAACGAAGAGCAACAGAGGCCCAAACGAAGAGCAACAGAGGCCCAAACGAAGAGCAACAGAGGCCCAAACGAAGAGCAACAGAGGCCCAAACGAAGAGCAACAGAGGCCCAAACGAAGAGCAACAGAGGCCCAAACGAAGAGCAACAGAGGCCCAAACGAAGAGCAACAGAGGCCCAAACGAAGAGCGACAGAGGCCCAAACGAAGAGCGACAGAGGCCCAAACGAAGAGCAACAGAGGCCCAAACGAAGAGCAACAGAGGCCCAAACGAAGAGCAACAGAGGCCCAAACGAAGAGCAACAGAGGCCCAAACGAAGAGCAACAGAGGCCCAAACGAAGAGCAACAGAGGCCCAAACGAAGAGCAACAGAGGCCCAAACGAAGAGCAACAGAGGCCCAAACGAAGAGCAACAGAGGCCCAAACGAAGAGCAACAGAGGCCCAAACGAAGAGCAACAGAGGCCCAAACGAAGAGCAACAGAGGCCCAAACGAAGAGCAACAGAGGCCCAAACGAAGAGCAACAGAGGCCCAAACGAAGAGCAACAGAGGCCCAAACAAAGAGCAACAGAGGCCCAAACGAAGAGCAACAGAGGCCCAAACGAAGAGCAACAGAGGCCCAAACGAAGAGCAACAGAGGCCCAAACTAAGAGCAACAGAGGCCCAAACGAAGAGCAACAGAGGCCCAAACGAAGAGCAACAGAGGCCCAAACGAAGAGCAACAGAGGCCCAAACGAAGAGCAACAGAGGCCCAAACGAAGAGCAGCAGAGGCCCAGACAAAGAGGAACAGTCACTTAAGAACACAACCTTGAGAGCAACACAACAAGGAACACAAAATGGAACACAGCCCCAAAAACAACAGCCTAACAATTAAAACTTTGAGATAAGCACAAGAAAGAATACACACATAACCATGGAAGCAGCAAAAGGAACACAACACAGCCATGAGATGAACACAAGGAGCACACACACAACCTTGACAGCAGCGCAACAATCAACACAACCAGCAACAATCAACACAATTTTGATATAAGCACACCCAGGAACAGAGCCAAGAGAACGCTCCTCACCGTCAGGACCAGACATCGCCAGCTGTCGCTGCAGCAGCGTCAAGGTCCTCTCCTTTATCGTCTCCCAACCCTCTTCCCTCGCCTCCCTCGCCGCCACACGCTCGTTTGGCGCCATCGAATTGCACTTCTTCATCTGGAAAATAATTTACATTTGAACAAAAAATAACATCTAAACAACACATTGCATAATGATGACATCACATAGACAACACATTACATAGGCATGACACAACACATTACATAGGCATGACACAACACATTACATAGGCATGACACAACACATTACATAGCATGACACAACACATTACATAGGCATGACACAACACATTACATAGGCATGACACAACACATTACATAGGCATGACACAACACATTACATAGCATGACACAACACATTACATAGGCATGACACAACACATTACATAGGCATGACACAACACATTACATAGGCATGACACAACACATTACATAGGCCTCATGACACAACACATTACATAGGCCTCATGACACAACACATTACATAGGCCTCATGACACAACACATTACATAGGCATGACACAACACATTACATAGGCATGACACAACACATTACATAGGCATGACAACACATTACATAGGCATGACACAACACATTACATAGGCATGACACAACACATTACATAGGCATGACACAACACATTACATAGGCATGACACAACACATTACATAGGCATGACACAACACATTACATAGGCATGACACAACACATTACATAGGCATGACACAACACATTACATAGCATGACACAACACATTACATAGCATGACACAACACATTACATAGGCATGACACAACACATTACATAGGCATGACACAACACATTACATAGGCATGACACAACACATTACATAGGCATGACACAACACATTACATAGGCATGACACAACACATTACATAGGCATGACACAACACATTACATAGGCATGACACAACACATTACATAGGCATGACACAACACATTACATGGGCATGACACAACACATTACATAGGCATGACACAACACATTACATAGGCATGACACAACACATTACATAGGCATGACACAACACATTACATAGGCATGACACAACACATTACATAGGCATGACACAACACATTACATAGGCATGACACAACACTTTCATTACAACAAAAAGTAACACCAACGCAGCCCCAAGATGAGATGGTCCGACACAAACACTACAGATCCAAGAAAACATTTGTGACGGATTGCGATGTGAATTTTAGTTGGAAAGTTTTGAAGTGTCAAAGAAGCGACAGTTGGATATTAATTTCACTTTGTGTGTGAGATGCTAAACTTGCTAAAAAAACATATATTTTCGCAAGCGGAACGGGATTATTTCAAATGGGCTTCGAATGCCAGTTTCTGTCCATGAATTATACATTTTTTTCATTTTCCCACAAATTTTTCTAGTTCTAAAATTAAGGGTTGAAAAATAAATTGACGGATGAAGAACAATTTTAGCAACAAAATTAACTCGCAATAAAAAAATGCAAAACGCACAATGCAACTTCGTGATACTCGCGCCAAAAATGAAGCGCTTTTTTGAAGACTTCCATGCATTGAGTGAAAGTTCCTTGCCAGTTTTTCATTTTTATTTCATACCCTGAAGACAATAACTTTCCAAGAAGTCTTCAAGGCTTTGTCTTGGAAGGCCTTCCGCTATAATTTAGGAAACTAATTCATTATTTTCCAATTATGTCTGGCACCAAGCAGCACAAATGTTGAATTTGTGAGCACCTCGAAGCTGTCAGATCGAGTAAATCTCTAATAAATGACTTGGTAGGCGCTTGAGTTTTAAATGTTAAAATAGAGTAAAGAGAAGCAAATTGATCTAGTATAATTTAGCGTATGATTAGACTGAGAAATGATGGTTATTAAGTCACAAAAATAAAATGAGACCTCATACATTGTGAGGGTAGAATAGACAATTAACGGAAAATTGGTTTCAACTAAAAAATGGCAACAACAACTCACGGACGATTGGTATTCACTTTAGAAAGGCTATGACAACTCACGGACAATTGTATCCACTCAATCAAGGCTACAACAACTCACGGACAATTGGTATCCACTTTAGAAGGCTATGAAAACTCACGGACAATTGTATCCACTAAATAAAGGCTACAACAAATCACGGACAATTGGCACCCACTTTAGAAAGGCTATGACAACTCACGGACAATTGGTATCCACTTGAGAAAAGCCATGACAACTCACGGACAATTTTATCCAATAAATAAAGGCTACAACAAATCACGGACAATTGGCATCCACTTTAGAAAGCCTATGACAACTCACGAACAATTAGCCTCCACTATAGGATGACAACAACTCACAGACAATTAGTCTCCACTAAAGGAGGGCAAGAACAACACCTAACGGATAATTAGCCTCTCCTACAGGAAGGCAAGCACAAGAACTCACCAACACCCGGCCACCATGCTGCAGGGCTCGGCGCAACACGAGCAGCGATTCCGTCTCACGCGACTCTACCGGTTGACACATCGCCGCCGTCACGCACAAAGGCAACAACCTGCAATTCTGATGTAGTCTTAACACGTTGACTGCGATGGATTATTCTGAAGTTCATTGCTCAACTCAAATTTAAATTCACAACGTATTAGAAATTTTTTAAACACCAAACATTAACTGGGTCTATTAAATACCTCTAACTTTAACAGATTGTTAAAACTTTTTCTAACGAGCCACCGATGCCCATCACTAGAGGGACACCACAACCCTCCATCACTAGAGGGACACCACAACCCCCACACCTACACCCCTCTAGAGGGACACCACAACCCCCCACTAGAGGGACCTCACCACCCCACTACCCGACACACCCCACTAGAACCTCACAACCCGCACACCTGCGCGCCTCCTCCTCGAGATCAGTGACCTCAGAAGCTGACATGCCCCAGATGACGACACTCCAGGTCAGCTGCGGCACCGCGCTGCCCCTCAGGCTGCACGCCGTCTGGGGGGCCGGCACCTCCTCCAGCCGCACGGGGCTCAGGAAGAGGTTGTGGTGGGGACACTTGAGGCACGACCCCGCGGGGGGGAACGCCTCGGGAGTGCAGTTGCTCAGCAGCAGCTGCAGCCACTCGAACGCCGCACTCTGTGCATTGCTGTCTGCGGTCACGCGAACGTTAGCTCGGCAAGTTGCTGTGTTCGTTTCAGTATTGAAGGAATATGTATATTTATTGATAGCTCCATTGTTAGAGGAAGAAACATCTGTATTGATAGCTCCATTGTTAGAGGAAAAAATATCTGTATTGATAGCTCCATTGTTAGAGGAAGAAACATCTGTATTGATAGCTCCATTGTTAGAGGCAGAAACATCTGTATTGATAGCTCCATTGTTAGAGGCAGAAACATCTGTATTGATAGCTCCATTGTTAGAGGAAAAAATATCTGTATTGATAGCTCCATTGTTAGAGGAAAAAATATCTGTATTGATAGCTCCATTGTTAGAGGAAAAAATATCTGTATTGATAGCTCCATTGTTAGAGGAAAAAATATCTGTATTGATAGCTCCATTGTTAGAGGAAGAAACATCTGTATTGATAGCTCCATTGTTAGAGGAAAAAATATCTGTATTGATAGCTCCATTGTTAGAGGAAAAAATATCTGTATTGATAGCTCCATTGTTAGAGGAAAAAATATCTGTATTGATAGCTCCATTGTTAGAGGAAAAAATATCTGTATTGATAGCTCCATTGTTAGAGGAAAAAATATCTGTATTGATAGCTCCATTGTTAGAGGAAGAAACATCTGTATTGATAGCTCCATTGTTAGAGGAAAAAATATCTGTATTGATAGCTCCATTGTTAGAGGAAAAAATATCTGTATTGATAGCTCCATTGTTAGAGGAAAAAATATCTGTATTGATAGCTCCATTGTTAGAGGAAAAAATATCTGTATTGATAGCTCCATTGTTAGAGGAAAAAATATCTGTATTGATAGCTCCATTGTTAGAGGCAGAAACATCTGTATTGATAGCTCCATTGTTAGAGGAAAAAATATCTGTATTGATAGCTCCATTGTTAGAGGAAAAAATATCTGTATTGATAGCTCCATTGTTAGAGGAAAAAACATCTGTATTGATAGCTCCATTGTTAGAGGAAAAAACATCTGTATTGATAGCTCCATTGTTAGAGGAAAAAATATCTGTATAGATAGCTCCATTGTTAGAGGCAGAAACATCTGTATTGATAGCTCCATTGTTAGAGGAAAAAATATCTGTATTGATAGCTCCATTATTAGAGGGAGAAACATCTGTATTGATAGCTCCATTGTTAGAGGAAGAAACATCTGTATTGATAGCTCCATTGTTAGAGGAAGAAACATCTGTATTGATAGCTCCATTATTCGAGGCAGAAACACCTGTATTGATAGCTCCATTGTTAGAGGCAGAAACATCTGTATTGATAGCTCCATTGTTAGAGGAAGAAACATCTGTATTGGTAGCTCCATTGTTAGAGGAAGAAACATCTGTATTGACAGCTCCATTGTTAGAGGCAGAAACATCTGTATTGATAGCTCCATTGTTAGAGGCAGAAACATCTGTATTGATAGCTCCATTGTTAGAGGAAGAAACATCTGTATTGATAGCTCCATTATTAGAGGAAGAAACATCTGTATTGATAGCTCCATTATTAGAGGCAGAAACATCTGTATTGATAGCTCCATTGTTAGAGGAAGAAACATCTGTATTGATAGCTCCATTGTTAGAGGAAGAAACATCTGTATTGATAGCTCCATTATTAGAGGCAGAAACATCTGTATTGTTAGCTCCATTGTTAGAGAAAGAAACATCTTTATTGATAGCTCCATTATTAGAGGAAGAAACATCTGTATTGATAGCTCCATTATTAGAGGCAGAAACATCTGTATTGATAGCTCCATTGTTAGAGGAAGAAACATCTGTTTTGATAGCTCCATTATTAGAGGAAGAAACATCTGTATTGATAGCTCCATTATTAGAGGAAGAAACATCTGTATTGATAGCTCCATTATTAGAGGAAGAAACATCTGTATTGATAGCTCCATTATTAGAGGAAGAAACATCTGTATTGATAGCTCCATTATTAGAGGAAGAAACATCTGTATTGAAAGCTCCATTATTAGAGGAAGAAACATCTGTATTGATAGCTCCATTATTAGAGGAAGAAACATCTGTATTGATAGCTCCATTATTAGAGGAAGAAACATCTGTATTGATAGCTCCATTATTAGAGGAAGAAACATCTGTATTGATAGCTCCATTGTTAGAGGAAGAAACATCTGTATTGATAGCTCCATTATTAGAGGAAGAAACATCTGTATTGATAGCTCCATTATTAGAGGCAGAAACATCTGTATTGATAGCTCCATTATTAGAGGAAGAAACATCTGTATTGATAGCTCCATTGTTAGAGGAAGAAACATCTGTATTGATAGCTCCATTATTAGAGGAAGAAACATCTGTATTGATAGCTCCATTATTAGAGGAAGAAACATCTGTATTGAAAGCTCCGTTATTAGAGGAAGAAACATCTGTATTGATAGCTCCATTATTAGAGGAAGAAACATCTGTATTGATAGCTCCATTATTAGAGGAAGAAACATCTGTATTGATAGCTCCATTATTAGAGGAAGAAACATCTGTATTGATAGCTCCATTGTTAGAGGAAGAAACATCTGTATTGATAGCTCCATTGTTAGAGGGAGAAACATCTGTATTGATAGCTCCATTATTAGAGGAAGAAACATCTGTATTGATAGCTCCATTGTTAGAGGAAGAAACATCTGTATTGATAGCTCCATTGTTAGAGGCAGAAACATCTGTATTGATAGCTCCATTATTAGAGGAAGAAACATCTGTATTGATAGCTCCATTATTAGAGGGAGAAACATCTGTATTGATAGCTCCATTATTAGAGGAAGAAACATCTGTATTGATAGCTCCATTATTAGAGGAAGAAACATCTGTATTGATAGCTCCATTGTTAGAGGAAGAAACATATTTATTGATTGCTCCATTATTAGAGGAAGAAACATCTGTATTGATAGCTCCATTATTAGAGGAAGAAACATCTGTATTGATAGCTCCATTGTTAGAGGAAGAAACATATTTATTGATAGCACCATTATTAGAGGAAGAAACATCTGTATTGATAGCTCCATTGTTAGAGGAAGAAACATCTGTATTGATAGCTCCATTGTTAGAGGAAGAAACATATTTATTGATAGCTCCATTGTTAGAGGAAGAAACATCTGTATTGATAGCTCCATTGTTAGAGGCAGAAACATCTGTATTGATAGCTCCATTATTAGAGGAAGAAACATCTTTATTGATAGCTCCATTATTAGAGGAAGAAACATCTTTATTGATAGCTCCATTGTTAGAGGCAGAAACAACTGTATTGATAGCTCCATTATTAGAGGAAGAAACATCTGTATTGATAGCTCCATTGTTAGAGGAAGAAACATCTGTATTGATAGCTCCATTGTTAGAGGCAGAAACATATGTATTGATAGCTCCATTATTAGAGGCAGAAACATCTGTATTGATAGCTCCATTATTAAAGGAAGAAACATCTGTATTGATAGCTCCATTATTAGAGGAAGAAACATCTGTATTGATAGCTCCATTATTACAGAAAGAAACACTTATGTCAATCACTCTGTTATTGAAAAATATCTTTATTGATCAGCATCATTGAAAATTGAAACATTCATTGATCGCTCCATCGACAAAGAAATGACGATTTTCATAACTGTTCTATCATTACAGAAGGAAACATCTTCATTGATCACTCGGTCACTGAGAAAGAAAAAATATTTATTGATTATGTTCATTCTCTTAATCGCGTAAAAGCATTTTGCTTCAGGGTGTTTGCTGATATTTCATTTCCAAGTTTTACTACTTTTTACTACCTTCCACAGCAAAAAAATTACTACCTATTTTTCACATAATGAATGTTGTCCTAATGTCCAGATGTAAGTAATCGGCTTATAATGCGGAGTTTGAGTCAATAATACATGTAATAACAGAGGTTCAAAAAATTCTTAGTTTGTTTATAGTCATTTAAAAGTATATTTTGATTATTAGAGTGCACTAACACAGTAACATACAAAAAACTCAGTTTCTTTACCTCATAACATTTAGAGATTGGGACTTCACAATTTAGGACTACCTTGACAGGTAAAGCCGACTCCAGAAGCAAATTTTACCATTCTTTACTTTCTTTTTTTTTAATACTTTTCAAATTTTACTACTTTTTACTACTTATTATTACTATTATATAAGAAAATTTTAGCCTCCCTTAACCACGACAAAGATGTTCCAAGAGAGGAAAAAGGAAGGCACCATTTATTATGGAGTTGAGGAAACGTGGAATCTATGCACAAGGCGCACAGAAACAGTAAGCCAGGAAAGAAGTTCATGAAACAAAACAAGAAACAAGTAGAAGAAGAAAGTAGTAGGTGCTGAAAAACAGGACAGTAGTGAACCGAAAAAAAAAAAAAAAAAAGTCCGTAACAAAACAAAAACCTATTTTATTACAACAAAAAGGAAGCCTACCTAACCTTGAGCTCGGGCCCACACATGGTTCCCCTGGGAGCGCTAATTCCCATAGATACAATAGTTGTATCCCCCTGAGGGGTACTTTTAACTACTTTACTTCCTAGTAAACTCCCCTTATGTTGAAAATTGGAAAAAATCTCCCCAATTTTCAACATAAGGGAAGTGAGCGAATTGAATACAAAGCTCAATTAGTAGATTTTTTCTCCTATGCTGTTTTCAACTGATACTCCACTTTTTTATAACTTTTTTAACTGGAGTATCTTAATTTACTTACATTTTTATGTTTCAACTCCACCAAAAGAGCTGCTTTTCACTCATGTTAATGAACTGCAAGTATTGTTTTTGAATGATGTCATTAAATTTGGTGTAGCTTGATTATCGACATGCAAATGACTTGTTCTTCATTGATAATACGAATCAAGCACCAATTCTATGACAAATTAAAGCTCTGTAAAAACGAGTTTCTGCACTGCCTGGGGTCACAGGAACGTGATCCAGCAGCAGATGATCCAGAAGTAACTTTTCAAGTACACTAGCTGTACCATCCACTCGGAGTAGACTAATCCAGCAGCAAACACCCACTGAGATTATATCAATCCAGCAGCACACACTCACTTGGAGTAAATTGATCCAGCTGTTTACCCTCCCTCCTTTGAGTAAATCAATCCAGCAGCACACACCCACTGGCAATAAACCAATCCAGCCACACACACGCACCTGGCGCAACGTGCTCGAGCAGCACGCAGAAGAGATGGTCGGCCAAGGAGCTGTCTTTGTGCCCGCCCTCCTGCCTCCATTTGTACTGCGGGTTTTGCGCCAGCAGGAACACCAGCAGCTTCCTCAGAGGCACGCGGTCCACGTGCAGGGGACACCCGCACGTGCATGAGTCTGCACGTAAACGTGAGGTGGTGAGTTTTGGGACGGTGGGTCGAGGGGACGGTGGGTCGAGGGGACGGTTGGTCGAGGGGACGGTGGGTCGAGGGGGCGGTGGGTCGGGGGGCGGTGAGTCGAGGGGGCGGTGAGTCGAGGGGGCGGTGAGTCGAGGGGGCGGTGAGTCGAGGGGGCGGTGAGTCGAGGGGGCGGTGAGTCGAGGGGGCGGTGAGTCGAGGTGGCGGTGAGTCGAGGTGGCGGTGGGTCGAGGGGGCGGTGAGTCGAGGGGGCGGTGGGTCGAGGGGGCGGTGGGTCGAGGGGGCGGTGGGTCGAGGGGGCGGTGGGTCGAGGGGGCGGTGGGTCGAGGGGGCGGTGAGTCGAGGGGGCGGTGAGTCGAGGGGGCGGTGAGTCGAGGGGGCGGTGAGTCGAGGGGGCGGTGAGTCGAGGGGGCGGTGAGTCGAGGGGGCGGTGAGTCGAGGGGGCGGTGAGTCGAGGGGGCGGTGAGTCGAGGGGGCGGTGAGTCGAGGGGGCGGTGAGTCGAGGGGGCGGTGAGTCGAGGGGGCGGTGAGTCGAGGGGGCGGTGAGTCGAGGGGGCGGTGAGTCGAGGGGGCGGTGAGTCGAGGGGGCGGTGAGTCGAGGGGGCGGTGAGTCGAGGGGGCGGTGAGTCGAGGGGGCGGTGAGTCGAGGGGGCGGTGAGTCGAGGGGGCGGTTAGTTGAGGGGGCGGTGAGTTGAGGGGGCGGTGAGTTGAGGGGGCGGTGAGTTGAGGGGGCGGTGAGTTGAGGGGGCGGTGAGTTGAAGGGGGCGGCGAGTTTTGGGGTGATAAGTTTAGGGGCTTGTCTAGTTACACATACATAGTGTATGTATAACTAGAACAAAGTAGTGTATGTTTCAACTGGAAGAAGGAAAATGTTACTGTGATGTACGTAGTTTTATTTCAAATGGAAGATGGAGAATGTTGCTGTGATGTACGTAGTTTTATTTCAAATGAAAGATGGAGAATGTTGCTGTGATGTACATAGTTTTATTTCAAATGGAATAGAGAGAATGTTACTGTGATGGACGTACTTTTATTTCATTTGGAAGATGGAGAATCTTACTGTGAAATAAGTAGTTATACGTTAAAACTCGCAGAAGATTAGATTATAAGTTAGTTTAAGCCTCCCTAACCGCTGCAAAAATAGAGCGTATCGAAGAGAAGAAGGAGGAAGGCATCATTTAGTATGGAGATAAGAAAATGAGGAATCTATGCAGAATGGGCATAGAAACAGTAAGATGGGAAAGAAGTTCATGAAATAAGATAAAAGTTGAAGAAGAAAGTCAGAGGTGCTGAAAAACAGGATAGTAGTGAACCAAAAAAAAGGTGGTCCTTACAATAACAAAAAACATTTCATTTCAACAAAAAGAAAGCCTACCTAACTCTCAGCTCGGGCCCTCACATTTTCCCCTGGGAGCGCTAATTCCCATAGATACAATAGTTGTATCCCCCTGAGGGGTTAAAACTCGCAGAAGGAAAATATTTCAGAGAGATACGTAGTTTTATTTCTAATGGACGATAAACATAACTGTGATTTAAGTAGTTTTATGTTCCAACTGAAAGAAGGAAAATGTTACCGTGATGTACGTAGTCTCTGCGGATGCAAGTGAACAAGAGAATAGGTTCCTGTAGAATACAACTAACTTATTCAACCAACATTAAGAGTGAGAATGTTCTTGTGAAACAGGAAGCGCTCACAATCCTGGAGGATCAAGTATTGGAGCTTTGCAGATGCCTCTATGCGGCCTTAGGCTGAGCGAGAGTTTCACTACACAAGCCAAGTGAAAATCTTGCCTGGGCATTCATTCTTATGCAATTTTTTCCGAGTTTTGATCTCTTTCTTCAAGCAGTTCAGTGATCAACAATAAAAAAAATCGGTGTGAAGTTCTAGTGGCATCACAAAAGAATATAATTTAGGTGTGCCGATTTGTTGAGTTTGGCAAGTAGAGTTTGCTGAGTTTGGCAAGTAGAGTTTGTTGAGTTTGGCAAGTAGAGTTTGCTGAGTTTGGCAAGTAGAGTTTGCTGAGTTTGGCAAGTAGAGTTTGTTGAGTTTGGCAAGTAGAGTTTGCTGAGTTTGGCAAGTAGAGTTTGCTGAGTTTGGCAAGTAGAGTTTGTTGAGTTTGGCAAGTAGAGTTTGCTGAGTTTGGCAAGTAGAGTTTGCTGAGTTTGGCAAGTAGAGTTTGTTGAGTTTGGCAAGTAGAGTTTGCTGAGTTTGGCAAGTAGAGTTTGCTGAGTTTGGCAAGTAGAGTTTGCTGAGTTTGGCAAGTAGAGTTTGCTGAGTTTGGCAAGTAGAGTTTGTTGAGTTTGGCAAGTAGAGTTTGCTGAGTTTGGCAAGTAGAGTTTGCTGAGTTTGGCAAGTAGAGTTTGCTGAGTTTGGCAAGTATAGTTTGCTGAGTTTGGCAAGTAGAGTTTGTTGAGTTTGGCAAGTAGAGTTTGCTGAGTTTGGCAAGTAGAGTTTGCTGAGTTTGGCAAGTAGAGTTTGTTGAGTTTGGCAAGTAGAGTTTGCTGAGTTTGGCAAGTAGAGTTTGTTGAGTTTGGCAAGTAGAGTTTGCTGAGTTTGGCAAGTATAGTTTGCTGAGTTTGGCAAGTATAGTTTGCTGAGTTTGGCAAGTAGAGTTTGCTGAGTTTGGCAAGTAGAGTTTGCTGAGTTTGGCAAGTATAGTTTGCTGAGTTTGGCAAGTAGAGTTTGTTGAGTTTGGCAAGTAGAGTTTGCTGAGTTTGGCAAGTAGAGTTTGCTGAGTTTGGCAAGTAGAGTTTGCTGAGTTTGGCAAGTAGAGTTTGCTGAGTTTGGCAAGTAGAGTTTGCTGAGTTTGGCAAGTAGAGTTTGCTGAGTTTGGCAAGTAGAGTTTGCTGAGTTTGGCAAGTAGAGTTTGCTGAGTTTGGCAAGTAGAGTTTGCTGAGTTTGGCAAGTAGAGTTTGCTGAGTTTGGCAAGTATAGTTTGCTGAGTTTGGCAAGTAGAGTTTGCTGAGTTTGGCAAGTAGAGTTTGTTGAGTTTAGCAAGTATAGTTTGCTGAGTTTGGCAAGTAGAGTTTGCTGAGTTTGGCAAGTAGAGTTTGTTGAGTTTGGCAAGTAGAGTTTGTTGAGTTTGGCAAGTAGAGTTTGCTGAGTTTGGCAAGTAGAGTTTGCTGAGTTTGGCAAGGATAGTTTGCTGAGTTTGGCGAGTAGAGTTTGCTGAGTTTGGCAAGTAGAGTTTGCTGAGTTTGGCAAGTAGAGTTTGTTGAGTTTGGCAAGTTAAGTAGAGTTTGTAAATTAAGTTTGTTTGGCAAATAGTTTGAGTTAGGCAAGTTAAGTAGAGTTTGTGGAGTTCTAGTGGCACCACAAGGCACAAAATTTGGGCACCTTATTTGGCACAGCTCGCTATGCTGGCAAGAAAAGTCGCAAGCATCTTGCCGAGACGGAAAGCTGAAATGGGAATAAGACGAAGAGATACGAGCAAGAAGTCGAATTTACGGCATCCCAACCTCCCGCACAAGAGAGACCAAGAAGTGAAGAATGAAAAACCAAGAAAGAAAGGATGGAAGATAAAAAAAGTAAAGAATGAAAGGCAAAGAAGACGATTATGAAAGACCAAATAACAAGTATGAAACACCAAAAAACAAGTACGAAAGACAAAAAACAAGTATGAAAGACCAAAAAACACGTATGAAAGACCAAAAAGACAAGAATTAAAGACTAAGAAGATAAGAATGCAAGGCCAAGAAATGCAGAATGTAAGACAAATAAGAATCAAAATCCTGTCGAACTACATACCTAAACCCCCAACAGAGACTCCTGCCACAAGCTTCACTGATTCTAAGATGGGTTGGTTACCACTGAAAGCATTACTGCCATGAAGTACATTGACTATGATAAGAGTACGCTCATTTATTCACAAGCACCACTAATCTAGTCTATAAAAGTATAAATTTAACTCCCACCATTCGTAAACATACCTCGGTATGAGCAGGAACTTGAAAAAAGAGCCACTAATCCAGTTCATAAAACGTACGAATTCTACTCCCATCAAAATCTCTGTTTGCGGCGAAACTGTAAAAATGCACCACTAATCCAGTGAATAAAATGTACATTGTACAAATTCTACTGCCACCAACATCTCTATTTGTACAGGAGCTCGGTAAAAAAACACTTTTCCTAAAAACGGCCGAAAAAACTTTGTAGGCTTTGAAACCATAAAAATGCTTGTGAGCCAGTGACTTCAACCTACCCAGGAACTCTGCATAATTAGAGGAATTATTCTTTTTTGAAATAAACGCAAGCTTCTCAAACTTGTATTTTTCGTAATGTTTGTACTTTTTGCACTTTTTTGAATTCTTTGTATTTTACAGAACTGAAGATGGAGCTGGACTCCGAAACGTTTTCGATTTTGTTTTTTCTCAATTTGAGTAAATATGACTAGTTTTATTAGCGTTTTCTTCGCTTTTAAATTTCTATTAGCATTGCGATTCCAGCAAAGTGATAAATTTTTTAGACATATTGGGCAAGAATACGGTGAAGAAGGAACTCGTTTACTCAGAAAATATAGTGACCTTATGCGAAAAGTTTCTAAGACAGTGTCAGATATTGATTTTCTTACCAAGTGCAAAGTTTACAACGTATTTCCTACATTCTTGAGATTCCGGCTCTACAAACGCTGCTTGCATACAACCTCCTTTTACAAGTCATGGCAGAGCAAACTCCTGTCTCGTGAGCTTGGGTGCAAGAAGAAAACATTTGCAGACCTAACTTCTAAGGTGGCGGACGTGGAACGCAGTGTTGGATGCCTGTTTTCGAGGCTTGATGCCTTTGCGGTCCGGCGGCACGTGAGGATCTCTACAAAGCAGTTCGAAGATACTACACGCAGAACCCATACGAAGAAACTTGGTAATCTGGGCATTCATAATGATATTCTTCCATGTGATCCGGAAAAAGTTGTATTCAATTATAGTTCTTTTAGTCTAGCACCTCGTACGAAATTCCTTTTAGCTTACGGATTAGAGTTCTGCATCCCGGTGTTCAAAATCGACTTTTATAAATATTTTTTATCGTTTGAGAAGCTTGCGTTTATTTCAAAAAAGAATAATTCCTCTAATTATGTAGAGTTCCTGGGTAGGTTGAAGTCACTGGCTCACAAGCATTTTTATGGTTTCAAAGCCTACAAAGTTTTTTTGGCCGTTTTTAGGAAAGGTCTTCTTTCGCTTCTGAAGTCCCTTGCTAACAATGATGAAAAAACACTTATCTTGTAAATGAAACGTACAAATTTTACTCCCATCAACATCTCTATTTGTAAAGGAACTTGACAAAAAAATGACTAATCCTATAAATAAAGCGTACAAATTGTACTGCAGTCAACATCAATGTTTGGACAAAAGCACCCTTAATCCATTTCATAAAACGTACAAATCTTACTAACCTCTCCGTTTGTGAAGGAACTTGACAAAAGGAGGGGAAAGAAGCAATTCTTCCACGAGGATCCTGACGACCTCCTGGGTCCTGCGGTCCTGGCCCCAATCCTTGCCTTCTGATGTGAACGCATGCACGTACTCCAAGCACTCTATCGTCACTTCCTTCAGCTTCTGCGCAGTCAGATAACGGCTCTCAAGTGTGAGCATATCTTGTGTTCCGTCTAGTCCACTTTACCTGTCATGTTCCATCTATCATCCAATATACCTTCCATATTCTGTTTAGCTTTGATATAGGCTTTCATGCTCTGTCTAGCATTGAAATAGCCTTTCATGTTCTGTCTAGCATTGATATAGCCTTTCATGTTCTGTCTAGCATTGATATAGCCTTTCATGTTCTGTCTAGCATTGACATAGCCTTTCATGTTCTGTCTAGCATTGATATAGCCTTTCATGTTCTGTCTAGCATTGATATAGCCTTTCATGTTCTGTCTAGCATTGATATAGCCTTTCATGTTCTGTCTAGCATTGATATAGCCTTTCATGTTCTGTCTAGCATTGATATAGCTTTTCATGCTCTGTCTAGCATTGAAATAGCCTTTCATGTTCTGTCTAGCATCGATATAGCCTTTCATGTTCTGTCTAGCATTGATATAGCCTTTCATGTTCTGTCTAGCATTGATATAGGCTTTCATATTCCGTCTAGCATCTAAATAGCATTTCCTGTTCTGTCCAGCATCGACATAGCCTTTCATGTTCTGTCAAACATCCACATAGCGTTTCATGTTCAGTCTAGCATCCATTTAGCCTTTCATAGTCCGTCTAGCATACAAATTGCATTTCATGTTTGGTCTAATACCCATTTAACCTTTCTTGTTCTGCCTAGTTAGGAACTCTTAGTTATATTCCGTTCCTCATCATTCGGTGTGATCAGGTTAATACGAGGGATCGCAGTAAAAAAATAGTCTCGGTTTCAGAAGAGTGCTTTCAAGAAGGCAGGTATGTAGTACTTGTATAAATACAAGACTGTAAAGAACAGCTTGCCTTTTCTCGCTTCAAAGTATTCTAGGGATTCCAATAGATCTTAAACTTCTTTCCCAGGTAATAACAGTAAAGCTAGAAAATCAGTTGCAGGAAAATCTATTACTCTAAAAACCTAACACAAAAAATTTAATGTTATCCTAGTTTCTTGTTCTTACAGGAAAATAAAACTTAAGATTGCATTAAAACGTAGTTTAACACTTTGACTGCATAGTGCGCCACCGGTGGTGCACGGGGGTGATTTTCCTAATGCTGCTGACCGACCAGCAGTCACTGACTCAATTTTTTATGAACACTAAAATGAAAGCTAAATGAAGGCATGATCCAGTTCATGTTTGCTATTTTCAAAATTTCTTACAACAGATGACTTTGAATTTGAGTTGGATATGGAACTTCGGTTCAACCCGCCGCAATTAACGTGTTAAATTTGAGTTTGGCATAGAACTTAATATCTAGTAGCCGCACTCAAAGTTTTAAGCTACCCTAACCTCAAAAGAAGGGTTCCAAAGAGAGGGAGGCAAAATTTAGTTTGGCATCAAGGGGACGGGAAATCTATCCGCTGGAGACGTCCCCCACACTGCGTACAGAAATTACAAGATTGTTGTTTCAAGTTTTTGAAACATGATGAAAGTTAAAGAAAAATGGCAACAGTTGCTGCAAAAAGCAGTGAATCATAAAAATGAATGGCATTTTACAAAACAAAAATCTTAACCTACTTCAAGAGAACTAAAGACTACGATCTAGTTTCTGGCCTCGCAAAATTAAATTAAAACAATGTTAAAAAAACTATGATTTGTCCCTTCTGTAACATTTCCCCACATAACAAAATAAAAACCACGTCCAAAGAAACAGATAATTCACCACTTCGACCAAATTTCATTCCGAGCTTTGAAACAACACGCCAATGATTTGTGTTGTTTAAAATTCATAATCATTTAAATATTCCAAATTCTGAAACAACACCTCAAAAATTAATCACACCTCGACAATTTTATTTAAAGCTCATCAACAACACGCTTCGTGACTCGCACCAAACCTCGTTGCAAACTCCTGAAGAAGACACCACACCAAACCTTGAAGCAAACTCAGAAACAAGACGCCAGAAAGAGGAGCAAAGTAATGCCTCACCAAGAAGAGATCAGGCGCGCCAGACAGCCCAGTCTTGTTAGGGTCGTTGGAGCGCACAGCCTCTGAGATGGCGTAGAGGTGCCGGCGTAGGTCCCCCGTCGTCGTGACCACGCTGGCGCACCGCTTCTTGGCGTGCTGCAGCAGCTCCAGACGGCGGCGCAGCAAGAGATGCTCTGTATCCCAGTATTTTGTCTGTGGCAAGTGGAAGTTAATAATGGACAATACAAGAAGCATTTCTTAACGTGCAGTATATTATCCGAGGATGTGAATGTAAATGATGAACAATACATGGAGCTCATCTTGTCTTAACCTACAGTATTTTGTCTGAGATGTTTGGATGTATGAATACAAGTTTGTCTTAACCGCAGTTTGCTACGTTGCGGTATTTTGCTTTGAGCCATGTGAACATAAACAACAAATAATGCAAGATGATTGTCTCAAAGTGCAGTTGCTAGTTGGGATCACATAAGTTAGTTCAAAGCTGCAGTTTTACCCCACTGATGGGGATTCCTTTTTCCACGTACGGCAAGAATAAAAGTGATTTACTCTGAAAGAATCGAGCAATGGTTCAGTAAAGAGAAGGAACATGCAAAAGGCCTTAATCATTCCAAGGCCTCCAAAACTACCCCTAAATCCTTTAAAAATCATGAAAGTATACCAATTTTGTATGAAATGTGTGTTAAAACTAAAGGAAAATTATTCATTAAACCATTAAACAAAGAATAATGTTGCAATGAGCACACTCCAAAAACTCACGAAACAACAGTATCTCTGTTTTTTATGCATCTTAAAAACTCCGTGATGAAGGAGGGTTGAAGGCACACTACAAGTATCATGGAGAGGTAGCTTCCTACTGACCAATGGGAGGTAAGCAGGGTGTTGGGAGATAGCCAATGGGAGAGCAACTCTATCGCGCCCATTTCAATAAAAAAAACAGGACCCTACAAGTGTATTTAGGTTTTGGGGTTTCTCGGGCGGCTGCATAGACGAGCATGCATTATTTGAATATTTTAGATTTGACATTTCGTTGCATAGATTATTTGTTAGTTGGGGGTTTTTTGTATGGTAAGTAGGACTGTATCAACATTCAACCTAAGATAGAAAGCATTCCAGAACATTTTTTACTCTCAAACAACACAAAATCATATATGTATCACAATAACTACAAAGTTCACCAAATATAGAAAGTATCAACAATATTTCCCTTCTCAAACAAATGAATCAGTACCTTCTAGAATTTAGGAAAGCTATCCACAATAGTTTCCCCCCTCAAAAAAATGCAACAGTACCTTGAGGAATTGCCCCATGCAGTTGACTACTTGGGCCTGCACACACTCAGTGACAGTGATAACAAAAGAATATGTACCTTGAGGAATTGCCCCATGCAGTTGACTACTTGGGCCTGCACAAACTCAGTGACAGTGATAACAAAAGAATATGTACCTTGAGGAATTGCCACATGCACTCAACCACCTGTGTCTGCATGAACACAGTGGCGGAGATGTCTGTGGAGTGCACAAGGCTGTTGCGGAGCGGGATCAGGTCCTGAGGCAGGCCGGCCTCATCTGCCTGCTGCAGCAGGTTTGCCTGCTTGCCCTTAAAAGCACACTCTGCCTCCACGCCCTTCACAAATATGTTTACAAACCTGCACGCACAACACAGCACTGCTTTATTTGGCATTCAAGCGATTGTAATGTTATTTGAGCAGTGCCACCAATAACTACCAATTGGTTACTAGAATTGACTTTGAATAGGCTCTTAGCGATGAATTCCTATTAGCCACTAGTGCAATGTCTTCCAATTACCCATTCACAGCATCTAAATATGCATTATCAAGAACTTCTAATTCTGTAACCAATATGCTCTGATCTACTTATTAGAATAAGAATATTTCCCTACATAATAAACCAGCACTTTACTAGACTTGGTTGGTGTACCATCAGTTAAAAAAAAAGGCATACCACAAATGCAACACTTCAGATAACAAATATGATGGAAGAATATAGGCACGAAAAAGCTACCAACTGTAAATGAGAGATTTTTGAACACTAGCAATCATTAAATATTCATTTTTTTGAGAAATATTTTGTTTGAAAGGAGCATACACCTGCGATGTTAGATTGGCATTTATCTGGGATAAAATTTTGAAGAACTAAACTTTTCTTCAAAGGGTTTTTGGCCACCATAGACTGTAGATCATATTGCTCTTGGTATTTAACTGGATATTAATTTGTATTTTCATAATATGAGTTACATACATTTTTATATCCAGGATTTTTACAATACAAGTAACAGCAACTATCTGTTGCATGTTCTAAAAATAATATTGAAAATTACTTAATGAAAAACCTATAAATTCTGTTGAACTTCTTGGATAGCCTTACATGATTTTAGCAGCTCATTGCATGGGTTTTACACAGGCCAAAATCCCTGACACTGCGGCTAAAAAAGTTTTACTAGGATGAAGCACTCAATAAAAATACACTGAAACACACTCAATAACAGCAATCCTCACAGCCCAGATGACCAAAAAGTTTTAGAGTGATAATACACCTGATAAGAGCACAATAAAACACACTCAAAAACAGCAATCCTCACAACCCAGTTGAGCAAAAAGTTTTACTGGGATGAAGCACTCAATAAAAACACACTGAAACATACTCAATAACAGCAATCCTCACAGCCCAGTTGGCCATAAGGGCTGGGGTGCCACCCGCTGGCAGCTCAGGAGATGAAGTGGTTTGGCCGTGTGTGGAGTACAGCAGGCAACGTGCTCTCACCACTGGGACGCTGGCAGCAACATGAGCTGGAACGCTGTCACGTCTTTGCAGACAGAACAAGCACAAATCTAAGCTAACATCTTAATAAGTATAGCAATAATTGTGGCCATGTGTAATGATAACTGTGGCAATGAACAAGACAATTTGGTGCTTCCATGACTTGAAATTGGATTGTTGCTCAAGAAGGAAATTTTTGAGTTAGACAGCTTCACATAAACTAAGCAATCCTTGCACTTGAGATAGCTCAAAAAGTCTTAAGCATAGTTGGGAGTGAAGTAAAGTTGAAGATAGCAATGGCCTGTTGTTGATGACTTTGTATTTAGCTTTGCCTTTGCTCTGTAATATTGTTAGTCATTTCAAACAAAGGGCAAAATAACAAAGTTTTAGCTAAATCTCACACAACTGGTACAGTACTGATAGATATCGTTTTTCTCAAAAGATGGAAGACCAGGAATTATTTGATAATTTCGATGCTAATCAGGGCACAGAGCATTTATTTTTCAAGAAAATTTATAATATAGCCATCATAATTAGCATTTCTTTTCAACAATTTTGATCCGTTTGGTGAAAATTAAAACACTAGCATAAAAGTAGATAACCTACAGTCTTATAAAAATGAAGATGTTAAATAATTATGTTGAAGTAAAAAAACATGATCACAAAATTCAAGTTGATCAATTTTATTCCTGCAAGGAAGATCTAATTGCATCAACACATGTTAACACGTTCCATGCAAAGGGACCCACCGGTGGTCACTTAGGTTATTTTCATAGTGCTGCTGACCCACATGCAGTCACTAACTTGTTGTTTATTAATACTCAAAGAAATCTTAATAAAGGCCAGATCCAGTAAATGTTTACCATTTTCAAAGTTGATTACCGCAATTGACTTTAAATTTGAATTGAATATTGAACTTCAGTTTAACCCATCGCAGTTAACGTGTTAACATGGTAACAAACATGTTCAGAAGCGTAAATTGGAAGAACACAAGGTATTTGATTGAATCATAATATATGCATACAGATAAATATTCACTATAGGTTAAACTCTAAAAAATAAAAAATAAAAAGAGGCATAGGAATAAATAAATTATTACAATTACTTACAAGTTTATGCAAAGCTCTAAACCTTGAAAATATGAAATATGATAATTGAGAATAAAAATGCAAAAATTTGTCTTCACTCAAAACCCCAGTTAGAGAACGATGACAAAAATGTGCATCAAAACAGATGCACAAACATACTTGTAAGTTGATATCTTAAGGACATGAAATCAGGAAAAAGTCATAATAAAATAAATGCTTTCACATCAAACTTGCAGCAATGCAGAAGTGAATTTCAGGGTTATAATTAAATTTAAATTAATTTTCAGATGCAATCACTTAAAATTGGGATTGCCACAGAATTTATTTAGATAATATTAAATCCCAAATCATTGGAAATGAAATAAACACTTTCAATTTAAATTGGGGGATGCAAATGTCAATGTTGCTTACAGATTGACCCAGCGAGTGAGTGTATGCAGCGCTGCTTCCCAGTCCACAGTCTCTGTGCTCAGCACTTGATGGTATACAGTAAGCCATTCTGCTCTGTAGAAATGAAGAACCATGTTGGAAACGGCTACCTCAAATACTGTTCCACAGGAGTAAAAATTATGTACAAAAATTTATTGCAAATAAAACATGAATTTACATATTTCATTTAAGAAAATAAATTTTACAACCAGAATCATATGTGACTCAAAATACATGCTGACACAACATTTTAATAATTATGAAACACAAAACCCACATCAGAATTACATTTTAGCCATCTGTGTACATATCTTGAAATAAATCTAAAAAAAATGAGCCTAAACCATAACACTTCACATAAAGTTATAACTCAGAAATTGTACATCAATATCCTAACCTTGGACTTGGTCATACAAGAAGCAAGTTATTTCCTTGCATAAACATTCACTGTACACCTGTGACTTTGGCTGGAATAGACCTCATAATATTTAATAAAGAAAACTCAAGTATAAAACATTTCAGGTGAAGAGATGTTATAATTTACTAGCCCACCCCACATTATTTAAAAAAAGAAAGAAGGCAAAATGAAATAAAGGCCGTAAGAAATAGAAAATTCAATCTCTCACGAGTTGATGAGGTCGAGCTTGTATCACAGATACGCTCATCACACACTTTCAGCTGGCTTCGGAAAGACAGACGGACGCGCCTATTATTATAGTATAGATTCTGATGTCCCTTACAAATGAAAGAAAAAAACACTAGGTCCTGGAATAACAAAGGAGTCTTTCTCATCTTAGTGCACTCCTGTTTCTTTAAGATTATTGTTAAAGTTTCTAATCAACAACAAAGAGTCACAACATTTAATGCATTTTGAAATCTAGTCTACATAGATGAGATCAAGTATCAATAAATAACACAATTACTTTTAATATAACGTGAGTATAAACATAGATTTACTTACGTGTTTTTCCATGGGCAAACCGGAGCTACGTCAACTTGAGCCAAATTCATATTTAAATAATGATAAAATTAAAAGAGAAAAATTCAAGCACAAAGCACACAAGAAAGATTATCCTGAATCAAAGATTCACATTGAAGCTTAACCAGCTGAAGACAACAAAATCTTTGGTAATCTGCAATATAAAAATGCACATGTTATTTTACATGACAAATTTGCTCAGACACAAAACAGCTAGATAATGTAAGAGCAAACTGGCTCTGTGCTCACTAAACTAGAGATGGAGGCAAAGTGAATGATTATATGGATGTTTCCAATTTCTAAACTTCAGTTTCATAATTTAATTTCAAGACACAAAACTCATTTGTACTGCCTTAGGAGCTGGAGAAGGTTTATATGCTTTTTGACCTTGAATAAATATTTTCACATAAAAATGGACATTCATTTGAGGGCTGGCATCTATGTTTGACAAGAAAATAATTGAAAATAGAACCTAGATACTTTTTTGCAGTTTCTTCTTGAATCCAGCAGAGAATCCTAGTCATGCAAGTGTAAAATTTACTTAGAGACATTTCTCCTTATGTTAAACCCAACTGATGAATCATACTGATGGCCAATATGGTGGATCGTGGATCTGGAAATATTTATTCCTAAGAAGTTCCTAATATTTGTATGCTGATAGATCTGCATACGCCTATTGAACGTTATGTTTTGGACAGCTATGACATTAAAATGTCGGGAAGGATTAGTGAATTCATGAATGCGGAAAAACTTGTCATAAGCAGCCTTTGTTGTAATTTTATAAATAATAATTCCGGAGATAAACAGGTTTAGTAAATAAAATAATACAAAATATACAGTTTTTATAGGTTGACAAGGTCAAAGATGGCATAGAGTACAATTCATAAGTTCAAGCTAAAGACACAAAATTAGGGCTGAACTGCATGAATGGCACAAGCACAACTTTAGCTCAAGCAAGCATGGGTGCCATTTCAACGGCTCAGTCACAACAAATATTGGCAATGGGTCTCATATCAATTACTCAGGTAAGCACCTCAGGAGCAAACTCAGATATAGCCAATAGTGATGTACCGATACCTTTTTTGGCCAATACCGATAATTGGAAATACTGATACTTTTATCGGTACTACAACCGATACTGATACTTCACCAATTATATTAAAATAAAACCATTATAAGCCCAACATGGGTGTTATAATAAAATCATAATAATAAATCATGACTAATATATCTAATATAGCAATATTGACAATCAAGTTTTTGATTAGGAATAATAAAACTGCTCTTGCAGAGCCTGAACCCACTCTTAGAATGTTTTAGTTAATAACACAATAAAGGTTATCACCCAAAATTATTAGCGGGGCTGGGTAAGTAAATATTTGAATCTACGGTATTCACTCCTACAGTTTTGCTTATGTTCTACAGTGGCCGCCATATTGAAACTGATGTCAACTGCATATCAATTTCAGTATTCACTAACCAAGTAGCAATAATGTTTTTGAGTGATAACCTTTATTGTGTTATTAAATAAAAGATCCTGGAAGCAGGTTCAGGCTCTGTGGGGTTGGCTAATAATAAATTACAAAGTACCCAAGCATATTCTAACAGCTCAAGCACGCAACGCAACTACTATGGAAGACAAAAGTTCATAAATTGAATAACTAAAAAATAACGCATTTGCAGGCAGAATGTCATTCATGTGAAACGTTTTTTAATGCCTTCCTTTAGTAATTCTTTGGAACGGAATTTTTCATTGCCGTGAGCGCATTAAACTGCATATTGACCAAAATGTTTGGCAACTTGAGCAGTTCCTGACTCAACATAACTAGTCATGAAGGTCTGGTAATTCAAAAGTAACACTAAATCTGATTAACAAAACACCTACAAATGCTGCCACAATATAAGGACAGGTGGACACTTTATGATACATAAATATAGTCAAATCAATGGCATAGAAGGGATGAACAGATTCCCCTACATCAAGCCCTATACAGTTACAAAAGTATTCAAGATTTAAAGATCTAAAGCTATGTAATCATATCATTCTCTTCAGACTGATAGGTAGTTTTAACTAAATATTCTCACACAACAAGCTTACTAAGTAACAGCACAAAATGACAAGTCAACTAGACTTGAAATGAACAGTAAAATAGAAGTGAATGCAGCAAGGATTGGTATATGTTGAGGAGAGGATCATAATTGCACTTTGGATGGCAACACTACAATGGACTCTCTTCCTACGTGCTCAATCATTCCCACCATCTAAGACAAAAATGAAAATACCACTATAATTCATTATTTTTGGGTGATAATTTCTATTGTTTTATTAACTAAAAGATCCTAGAAGTGGGTTTAGGCTCCGCAGAGCTGGCAAATAATAAATTACAAAGTACCCAAACCTACTCTACCTAAACTAAACTTACCGCTATAACTCGTAAAATACTCATTTCAGATGGAAAGTGTACAGAAGAAAAATTGTGGGAAATCAATTATGGTCCTATCCTCCACAAATACCCAAAGATCTATACAACATAGCAAGCATACCTCAATAAGACTTAAACAATTGAGCATAATGAACACAGCTGTGTCAGAAAGAGAGCTATAAACACTAAAAACATAAGAAGTAGGATCCACATATAACCAAAATTGAGGGAGTGAATAATAGAAAGAGCTGTGACAGCAAACTCTCCCGTTCCCCATCAACAGAAATTTCCAACAGCTCCCATTAGGTCTCTTAATTTGCCATCGCTCAACAGCTGAATGCACAATACAAATACACCTCTAAGCACAAAAACTCACTATTTAACACCATTTGCTCACGTTTCTATCTCTGCGGTCTGAACACTTCAAACTTTATATGGTAACTGGCCAGGCAAATGGCAATTGATTTGACCTGCTCCACGGAGCCCTGCTCCCTAAGTTTGAATGAACTTGAAACTTGAGGGCTGACAGCGTCGGGGCCTTTGTAACGGCCAACAATTCCCTCCACAATTTTCACACAGAGAGTTCAGCGCCTGATACCAGACTTGTCCACTAAACTACTCAGGATCTACCAATCCTTGTCACAAGCTGCCATTGGATGGCATCACTGGGATAACCAGTATGTCAAAACACCATCCCCAGGCATATTGAGTCATTACTGACCACTCTACCTGACTGGCTCTGAGTGGCTCATTCCAGTCACTGTCGCTCTCTTACTCCAGTCACGCACCAGAAACATTTTTATTGCTTCAATGATGCTCAAATTACACTCCTGATTCAATCCAGCAAGACAGCTCATACCACAATCATCTTCAGCACATCTGGCATACCACTCATTCTCTCCAATTAAAAGTCTCCATGCTGCTCAAACACCACATTCATAAAACTCTCTTTTTCTTGCTCATACTTACTACATTCCAGCACAAAATGCTCAATTGTTTCCTCCACTCCACTAATACACTGCCGACATAATCTGTTATTATTCTCATTCCACCGCCATGTACGTCTGTTCACACTCAATGACTTACATCTCACAGCAAACAAGAGTTGACTTCCAAAACTACCATCATAGAACATCTCAAACTTAGGTGCTTCTTTTTTCATATACCAGTCAAGTGTAGGCTTCTGCATCATGCTAAGCCTCCACTTATTCAATCCATACTCTTGTTTGCCTCTCAATCTCTTTTTTCCACCTCTTGCAGTCCCACTCAGGCCCTACACCTCCAAGATTTATTAAACTCCAGTCATCCACAGGTCTCCCAATTCTAACATGAATAATCTTTTGCATACTAAGCTTCCTTGCATGCCCCCAACACACTTTCTCCCAATAGCTTACACTCAGATTCCATTCAAAAATTTGCTTTACCCATCTGCTATTCTGCATTCTTTCAATTCTCACCTTATAATTCAGCACCGCTTTCATCATTCTTTCTGAAAATAGGCTCCACCCAAGGTCACCTCTAATGGCTTCTGTAGCTGTCCATTTCGGAGCACCTAATGCTAACCGTCCTACCTTATTTTGTATTACATCCAGCTTTTCAAGATCACTTCCATTCCAGGCAAGAGCACTCATACCATACATGACACTAGGTACAGCAACATACTTCCACATTCCTCTCACACATTCATACTTGTTTGCTCTGTATCTGGCCACGATACTTAATCGTCCACTCCACTGCATAGCTTTTGCCACTTTCTCACCCTTAGTTCTAGTGCATCCATCTTCACTTATCATACAACCTAGATATTTGTATTCTTTTGTTCTACCTATTCTGATTTCTCCAATATTCCACAGTCTGTCTCTATCAGTCTCATCACTATTTATAACCATCACCTTGCTTTTGTCGGCACCAAAGTTCATCTTGAAATCTGTACTATATCCGTTCACAATGTCAAGCATCCTTTGCAGTTCATGTCCACATTCACTAACCACAACCACATCATCAGCATACAACAAATAACTCAGTCTCTCATTACCAACTTTCAGTCCTATTAAGCCAGTCATTCTCTGTCGAACTGCCAATTCTTCTGTGTAGGCCTAACTACAATCCAAACAACAGGGGAGACAGAGTACAGCCCTGTCTCACTCCTCTAACACTCCTCACCTGCCCTGTTTCCAAATTTCCTAATCTGTAGATAGCACTTGTGGTCTCATACAGACTTTGTACAATTTTTACTATTTTTCTGCTAAACCCAACTTATCTCAAAATTTCAAAGAACCTAACCCAAATACCTAACGTTACAGAAGCAAGTGTGCTTATCGGAGGCATGTCTTTCTTTCTTGTGTCGGTTTAATTGAGGATCCTGGTTCCTGTCGGCCCATGCACCTCAGGTCTCAATTGTTCTTTTGTCACAATGTGCCTGGGAACAGAGAAGAATAATTGGGGATGGATACCTATGATAATTCAAGAATGAGCAAAAATGAATTTGGAAGTCACACAGACACACATTAAAGTAGCGCAATAATAGTTCCCTGAATTGTTAGAGCATGCTTCATGATTAGTGGGGGCTACCTAACTGCAAGCACAACCTAGAGTCATTGACCGCTGAAGGGCGAATGGTCCAGCCGGGGTGCCGCAACCTGGAGCATCTTAAAAGTACAAAATACATTAGGGATAATGAGAATTGAGACTTCATGAGTGCATTCCCTAACTACACAACTATACTGCTACTGCTACTCTCACTACCACTGGAATGCACCTCAAAACATAAACCTTAGTGCTCTCTGAACTTGAACTTGAGGGCCGACAGTGTCGGGGCCTTTGTAACGGCCTACAATTCCCTCCACAATTGTGGGTTCTCTGCTGTGGGTTCGGACGCATGTCCCTCCACGATCGGACGGTTCTAGTCGTTCGGACCAGAAGGTCAAAATTTTAATTGCTGCTCGGGCAGCAGTCTTCCTTATAATTCAAAAGACAATCTCAATACTGTTCCCACTTCATCGTAACCAAAACTTCAAGTTTAACACGTTCACTTCGTTTCCGCGGTTGTTAACGGTAGGTTTGGTTAGGTTGTAAGTAGCAGAATAGGGAAATCGATTTTTCAGCTTGAAAAAATTTAATTCTTTCTAATGAATTTTAAGAATACAATAGTACGATAACATTTTACCTCGCATGATAACAATTATTTTGCAAAAATATCGCGAAAAAGATAAAATACCGTGCATTCATACCGGCACGTAAGTGGGCAATTTACCTCTTGGTATACATGTGGTCCAACAAGCAGTGAACGTGTTAAATCTCCGGTGGTGATATCAGCGAAAAATATCAAATGAAGCATTCGCAGCGAATCTTGAGTTTACGAATTTTCTGTGACGCTAGCTGCATAATAAAATCTTTGCTAATAGAAAATTGAAATTGATTGGGCAATGTGCATACAATGGGATGAAATTTATCTGAATTCTATTACAGAGGGTACTGATCTCTATGGACTTATATAAAATAATATAGATAATTCAGGTATCGAATTTTGCGTCAGCCGATTGCGTGTTCAGTTTAGCGTGCGCTAGGTTTGGTATATCACAGCACGCTAAACACATTTATGCATCGCATTATAGGGTTTTGAGAAGATGCCCTAGAAGTCGCTGAATATAATCGGGATCTCAAGCAGCTACATTGAAATCTGTCAAACGTAATAGAATTGCGTAATAATCTCCTTCATGTGTCCCTTGGGATAAATGAGTTGCTTACACCTCGGATGGTTTGTCAATTAGGTCTCCTCGTATGGAACTTTTGTTAGACTATTAGCACTCCACGTATGGTTTGTCTATTAGTACGCCTCGTATATTTTGTCCATTAATATGCCTCGTATGGTCAATCTATTTGTACACCTCTGATAGTTTGTCTATTAGTACACCTCGTATAGTTTGTCAATTATTATGCCTCGTATGGCTTTTCTATTTGTACACCTCTGATGGTTTGTCAATTAGTACTCCTCGTATGGAACTTTTGTTTTAGGACGTCCTATATTAAGAAACTTTTTAAAACCCAATATGTTGACATGTATCTCAGGTGGCAACTTAGAAAATAAACGTTTTTCTTCTTTTTTTCTTTCTTTACATAATACTGACCCAGTAACTGAGTGAATAACTGAGATATAATAGCTGATACATAACACTCAAAAACATGTATACATCATGCATACAAATGAGAAAATTACACACCTTTTAATCGATTTAGAACCTACTTTTGTACACTAAATACGCAACTAGCTATACAACGGATGAAATTATTGATATTGCAAGTCTAATTGCCGATATTACAGCACCAAAATGCACCACCAGAAAAACAAAAACACAATCACCGACACAATAGCAAATATCAACTACTCAATGGTCAATGGCCAATATTACCGACTCTGTTGCAAGCATTAGCAATACCTCAACACCAATATTGACAGTACATCAATGTAAATGAACCTGTCTGTAGAGAAATAGGAATATATTCAAATTCTAAAAACTAGAAATTATATATTGGAGAAGTTTTATTAGAATACCGTTAATTGTTTTTTTGCCTTAAAACTTACTTAGCTGATGTCGCAGTTCAATGAGTGAGCATAGAGACGTGGATGTGTTGGAGACGAGGGTTCGAATCCCGGCGCTGGCGCGGAGATTTTCCCCGTTGGGTATAAGGGAAAAGCTCAAGCACAATACCCCACTCAACCCAGGTGTCGGAAATGGGAACCGGCTTTACGGGGGAACCGTCATGGTGTCCTATATATAGGGTTAGTTATAAGACATTTGAAAAACCAATGCTTAAGATCATATGTATCAGGCTTGATTGGAAATTAAGCATCCCAAAGATGCCGATGTTTGTTATTATTGTTGTTATTATTGTTATTGTTATTAGAAGAATGTTTTGTCAGAAAAAGAAAAAATTAACCCAGCGCTGAGAACGCAAAGTTGAAAATTTTCAAGTAAACAATTCAGAATAGGCTCCTGCGTGATCCATCACGGTTTCTGTGCAGCTGCCGTGTTTTTTTTCAAATTCTCCTTTGTTTTGTTTAAACATTTCTTCTTTCGTAGGCTTAGAGTTTGCATTTGTGACGTTCTTCATCTGATTAGAATTGTTCCTCTTGATAATCTGGTGCAGCAGCTGTTGAAGTAACATGCAAACGAATTATTTTTCAATGCTTTTACAGCTTTGACGTTCTGGCATTATTCTGTTCATAGGAATTGTTACCTGCAAGCAGAAACCGATTTTGTTTTTGAGTTTCTCTATTTCTCTTCAAGCATGAACTGATTTTCAAGATGTGCGTCGTTCCTTGAATGATGAGTGCTTCTGTTCTATCCATCACCTTGATCGAAAAATTTTGGTCTCTTTAGTAACTCGTACTGTTCAATTTTTGAATGGTAAAAACTGTAGATGAAAATAAGAAACTATTTTCCGAAGCGTCTAACTACATCGAAAATTCTACAAAATTTGTGAGAGATCGTTGAATAAAACTAGTAGCAAACGCACGAGGAGATTCATATAAAATTATATTTATCTCTTACGTGGGCGTGCGTGTACCCGAAGAGGTGAGCTCGTGCGTCACAGCAGCTGCGCAGCTGATCAAATGAGATATGCTCCGACAAAAGAATGTACTGTATGAAATGTTCAGAACGCTGTATGAACAAAGCGATCGATTGTATTCTTGTCTTTACTAGTTTCTGCGTATTATAAGATCTGTAACCACGAGCGTTCACTGCATCCCAAGTAACATCACAGGTTTTTGGATGTCTTGCTGTCCAGCTTTATAGGAATGATGACGTTATTTCTTAACTGAAGACTTGAATAGAATTACTTTTTTAGAGTACGGCGCGTCACCCGATGCTGGTATTGGCGCCCTTGAATAGAATAGAGTGGAGTAGAGCGGAGTGAAATGGAAGAAAGTGCAGTGGAGTGAAATGGAACAAATTGGAGTGGAGTGGAGAGAAATGGAACGAATAGGAGTGAAGTGAAATGAAATACAGTGAAGAAAAGAGGAGTGAAATGGAATATAATAGGATGAAAAAATTAACATCACTCAGTAGAGCATAGAATAATAAAACAAAAAGAATTTTATTGAGATAGAAACAGAATAGCGCAAATGACAAAATAACGAATGAAATGGAACCTAATCATATGCATTTGAAACAAATTAAAGCGAACGTGGCATCAGGATCGATCGAAAATTGGCTTCACTATAAGGTCCAAGTCACATGTCTAGAGGCTCCAATCATGCACGTATTTCTGGTGGAGGTAGAAGAAAAAAGTTCTGCATGCATCACACTTCACACAGAAGAAAAAATGAAAAAGAAAAGATAAACATTTTTTTCTGATTAAGTTGATACATGAAACAGGTCTCCGGTAGTGGGAGAGGGAAATAAATATAGTTCAACATGCATCAAACTTAACGCGCAGGCAGCAGGAAATTGGTTTATTACGAGAAAAAACCTTTTGTCAAATTCGTTGTCCCATTATTTGAAAGTTTGTGTTTTGTGCTCACAATACCATTGTTTGAAAGATATGAAAGCTTAATTGATCACAAACTATGACATTGCTAGAATATGCTTATAAGAAGGGAAAAGTGAGACCCAAAAATGAATTAAATAGTGAGCTGGAACCAAGAGCAACGAATATGTGGGAGATTTTAATTATTTTATTGGTTCCATCCTTCCGAATCGGCTTTCATAGAATTGATTTAGACAGGCAAAAATACATGCTTCAGCTCCATTACTCAAATAGAAACAGATTAGGGAAAAAACTTATTTTTATATTATTAGAATTATAACACTGTCACACTGGTGTCCCAGGAGACATGTTAGTGAGTGTGTACTGGGATGATTATGTCACAATAGACCGTCACAGACAATAGGGTTCAAACGATCTCGAATTTATGTATCCTTAATGATATTACAACAATAATTTTACTCCATATAAAATCAGCAAAAAACCTTGAAAAAATCTGTAAAAATCTGTAAAAAATTACTTCATCAGCAGTTGCAGGTCAACTGGGCGCTATTGCTCCCAGACATAGTGCAATACGAGGCGTGTCCGTAAAATAAGTTCCACGTGCTGCTGCTGGCGCCAGGATCGCTTCTATGCGCGGCCAGGCAACAGCGGCAGGTTGTTTGGCTCCCCCACTCCAATCGACCACCAAGCAAGCGTCGCTGCGACGCTCAGCCTTGGCTCAGCTCCGTCAGCGATGGAGCCCCCTCCCTCGTCTCCCGCCAGCTGCGAGTTGCGGTCTGTTACGAGACCTTTGAATAGCCTAAATGTTCAGTCAAAATCTTGTCAATTGTGGTTTTGCTGACCTCCGGAATCTTTTCGCACAGCTCCCGAACCGTAATCTGTCGATCTTCAAGCATTGCCGCTTCGACTTTGGCAACTGTTTCGTCGGAAACCGATGGCCGCCCTGCACGGGCTTCGTCGTGGACGTCTGTTCGGCCATTTTTAAAGTCCCTGGCCTAGCTGCGCACCATCCCGGAGCTCATACACTCTTCTCCATACACTTGACAGAGTTCTTCGTGAATTTCCTTCGCCGATTTCTTCTTAGCGGCCAAGAAAAGAATAACAGACCGCAACTCGCAACTGGCGGGAGACGCAGGAGGGGGCTCCATCGCTGACGGCTGCTGAGCCAAGGCTGAGCGTCGCAGTGACGCTGGCTTGGTGGGGGAACCAAACAACCTGCCTCTGTTGCCTGGCCGCGCATAGAAGCGATCCTGGCGCCAGCAGCAGCCCGTGGAACTTATTTTACGGACACGCCTCGTAGATAGCAGAAACGTGGCGCGAATAGTTGCTGACCTTATAACTGTCTTTTTGATATAATAGAAAATGTTTCTGGGACATACATAGCCCTCTGGACTTGTAAAGTATCTGGTGGGACATATAGTCCCAGTACATAGACTCGAAAAGGTTAAGGTTCACTAGCCCACACAAGTACGATCTATCCAGAAAGAAGAGAAGCGACCATTTATGATCAGCTGTAAAAAACGGGGAGTCTATGCACAAGGTGTGTTCCCATGCTAGATACTCTGCGCGTCGAAACAGCATGTTAAAAGGTAGAGAAAGAAAAGCTAAAGACAAGGTAGTGGAAAGGAAACATGAAAACTGGAAGAAGCAAGTTGGGCTCGAAAAACTGAATGCCTGGAAGCCTTTCACAGTGAATTTAACTTAACAGTATCACTACTGGTGGCGTTTGTATTTGAGAGAAAAAATGAATTCTTGTTCTACTATTTAAAATTGCTAAATGTATCGTCCCATTTCGGTCTGCTTTCTATTAGGCCTCTCCAAAAGACTGAAAGATTTTCAGCGCCTAAAAATGGTCTCAGCGATTTTCAAAAACGTTTACTGTGCTATAAATGACGAAATTTTACAGCAGCGGGTTTCAGATTCTGCATTTATTTTTATAATTTCAATGCAATTTAGAGCCTAGAGTACCTTCAAGGTAGGTCTCATTATATAATTTCGATTATTTTTAAAACGAAAGATAAACCTAGCGCTGAAAGGCCTTCTGGAAATGGTATAGTTAAACATCATTAAGACGTTTGCAGGCCTAAATCAGCTAGCGTACGGAAGTCATCTGAAATGGTTTAGTTAAAAATTATTAAGATTTTTGAAGGCGTAAGTCAGTTGACTTCGAAGTCTTCTTTGTTCAAGGGAAATATTTGTTTCATGGCGCAAGACAAAAGCGTGATAGTTGGTGGGTGAGTCAAAAGTCAGCAACCACTAACAACGAGACTAAAATGAAGCCTCTGCCCACGCACCGAGCACAACGCCTGCAGCGCTTAGGCTTCTCTGAATGCTATCTGATCGTTCTCCGAGAAAAAAAAACAGTAAATATTTCGTTATTTTAACAATACAGTGGTACCTCGGTTCTCGGCCGCCTCTATACTCGACCAAATCGGTTCTCGACCAAAAAATTCGAGTAGAAAATGCTTCGGATCTCAAACAGATTTTCGGTACTCGACTAGCTGAGTCGACCCGAACGCGCTCCTCGGCCATTTAAGCGTCAGTTCGACACTGACCGTGAGCGGAGTAAGACGTACGCAGTTTGTTCGAGTACTGTATTTCTTTCCAGATTTAAACTTTTTCGTGTTGCTCTAGCCCTTAATTATGGGTCCAAAGAAAGACAGTGATGAGGGGAAGGCAAAGAGGAAAATAGGGAGGACCACTATTGAACTGAAGAAGGAAATTATTGCAAAATATGAAAGTGGTGTACGAGTGTCCGACCTCGCGTCGCAGTACGAAATGGCGAAATCAACAATTTCCACTATCTTGAAGCATAAGGAAATTATATTGCAAAATATGAAAGTAGTGTACGAGTGTCCGACCTCGCGTCGCAGTACGAAATGGCGAAATCAACCATTTCCACTATCTTGAAGCATAAGGAAGTCAAAGAAAGCTGATGTTACAATGGGAGTGACAGGAATTAGTAAGCAAAGGCCTCAGATAATGAAAGAAATGGAGAAGTTGCTTCTTATCTTCATCAAGGAAAAGATGTTGGCAGGGGACAGCATTAGTGAAGCTCTCATCTGCGAAAAAGCTCTTCAAATTTACGAATCGTTATCATGTACTGTTTGTGCACATTTACGTTTTCATTGTTGTTTAGATACACGTTCTTTTAATATTTTAGGTATTTTTCTTAATGGAAAAACGGATTAAATTACTTTCCATCATTTCTTATGGGAAAATTGGTTTCGGTTCTCGAACAAATCGGTTCTCGACCACCACCTCAGAACGGATTATTGTCGAGTACAATGACTTTAGAGCTAGGAGGAAAATTTGTTATGTATAAAAGAGAGACTGGAAATAACATTTCTAACCCACGCACCGATCACAGCACCTGTGGTGCTCAGGCTTCTCTGAATTCTATCTGATCGTAGTCGGACAGGAAACGAGTAAATTTTTCATTATTTTAAGAATTTGATGAAATGAATTTGAAGAGAGTGGGAGCATTTGTTATGAATATAAGAAGGAAATGAGAGCCCGGATGTAAAATACCTGTCCACACACCGATCACAACACCTGTTGAGCTTGGGCTATTCTGAATGCTATCTGATCGTAGTCGGAAAATAAACGAGTTCATCTCTCATTATTTTAAGAATTTAATAACTCTCGAGCTAGTGGGCACATTTTTAATGCATATAAGATAGCCGCTGCGGCTGAGCTGGATTACTCGAACTTTGACTGTTTCTAGTAGCTGAAGTGGACGAGGCCCGAGACAGAAATGAAGGTACGTGTGGAGGTTTGGATGTTGGTTTGCGCGATGGAATTTCCTTTTTTCCAGAAGCGTTACTTAAATTTGCGGTGAAGTCGTGCACAATTCTTGTAGCAATAGTAGATTCCTCAAAAATTTTTTATCACCAGCGTGTTGTGATGAGTACTTTGAAAAAGTAAATACCGACACGGTCATCCTCATATATTAGGTATAATTCCTGTCATTTGAGTCCGAATTTCCTGGACCAGATATCATAACATCGCCATGCACTGTAAAGTGACACACGTAAATTTCGATATTATCTTGCTGCATTAAAATTTAGTCACGTTTCTGGATAATTTTATTTAATAAACTATTAAAAATATGTTATGCTCTTTGTCTCAGGTCATTGCACGTCGACAGATTTAACGCTCATATATGTGTCTCCTAGTATTTATTCTACCATTTCCGACTCTCGAACGTACTTCCTATAGCAATATTTGATTAGCTACGCTGTACATATGCGCGATCCAACTATTTTGCAATGAAGTGGCACGTTAGTTAACATCTGTTTTATAGTTTTCTCACACATACTTGGCGCAGGAGCGCTACTACATAGGTTTAGAAATGAGTAGAAATATGAGAGAAACACTTAATCAACGATAAGTACTAACATATAATGACATTCTTTAGAGCACGATTACCTCGTCTCAAATGAACATAAAGTTTCAAAGAATTTACTCAAAGTTGTGCAAGATTTCGAGCACTCATCTGACTAGCAAAAGTAAGAGAACGTGTTTTTCTCTCGGAAACAATAGAAGAACTGATAATGTTAGTACCAGAAAGAATGGAATAATTTTAAGGGAAATCCTCATTTCCGATTTCATTTTCTTGCTTCATGTTCTTGCCATGGTTATAGTTTTTATTCATTCAAAAAGCTTTTGTACTCCAGTGTTGGATTTTTGTTATAGTTTTGGTATCATTAGAAAGTAATCGTGCGAAACATTTGGGCAGTTGGGTAGTAATTGGGAAAAGAAATAAAATAATTTGATATGAGATTCTTAGGTTTGTTGATGTGCTTTAAAATTAAGCGAATTAATTTGAAAATTCATCTACTCATATAATGACACAAAAGTTCAGTTTAATAACTCGCCGCCGACCGATGCTTCACTCCAATATGACTCCTTTTAATTGCATTTCTTCACTTGTGCGTTTAACAACCGCTCAGATTTTCTTTTCTATTATTTCAATAGTTCATCGCTCTAATTTTACTTCTTTACGCTATCGACGGAATTAATACGGCACAAAATATATATGTTGCATGCTGAAAACAACCCAATAATTTCCTATGTGAATAAAACTTCACAAAACATTCACGTTGCCTGCCACTAACACCCCAATAATTTCCTGCCAACAGTTGCAGTTGCTGGTGATTGGCTGCTGCGTCGCCCTGGCGGTGAGTGTCCTTGCCTCAATAAGAGCTGTAGGTCATTTCCGTGAATATTTACATCAAATTGGGTAGAGATTCCACCAACCCTCGCTGTGTCATTGTGCCTCCGCTCACAGGCATGACTAAAACTACAAATGTTACAAATTTTTAAGGAAATATGGTAACAGACTCGAATGTACTTGCATCGCTTGCATGAATTCCCACATCCCAAAAGCTAGTATTTGGCTTTAGTCCTATAGTGCTGTCTACTTTGGCTAATTCATGTGAATTCAGGGAATTGTACTGACAACCAAATACATGCATAGTAGATGGTGCTCGTCGACTTGTTTAGAGTGTTCGTGGGGGAAGAAAATATTAAAATGTGTATAAAATTTTATCTACATTCTCTTCAAATCTATGTTTAACCATCTGATCCGATGAAAAATTTTTTTTTTATGTTGAGCATTAATGGCCATTTTATTTTGTTTTCAGGTCAGCAAGCCAGCAGAAGGTGAGGCTATGTTTGTTTGTAGAACTTTTACTGATTTGTCGTGGTTTAGGCTGCTCTGAGACGCGCCTGTGAGTTGGGTCTAATCGTCCCTACGCTGTGAGTGAAGGGGGAGCTCAGCAATGGCTGAGTGAACGGTTGCATAATAAAAACTGTTACATTCAATTCATAAATTTTAGTACCTCAGTTAATTCGCATGCAATAATGGAGATTTATTTTTATCTAAATAGTTTATTCCAGACGAACGCTTTCTGTTATCATTTCATGAAATGTTAATCATATGGAAATGTAACTAATACTGAATACATGAAATGCATATACAGTACGTACCAGGTGGTGAAAGAATTTGCGAAGTTCAGTTATTTGTAGACAATTGAACTGTGTTCAGCTCGAATTATATCATTTATTTTACCTGGCATTGAACGAACAAAATTTTGGAGCTGCTGCAGATTTAGTTTTGACCAAAATTGAAGTAACCTCTACTAAAAAATAGTACATGTTGAAGTAAATGATGATGAGTAATGCCCGTTCCTTTCAGTTTCACTCCATAAATTTCTAAAGGCGTAAAATCCGGAAATTGTGATGGCCAGTCCACGCGTTCAAATGTTCCTTCTTTCATAATGAAACAATCTTGAACGTTCCAGCCCTGTATACACGATCATTGCCATTCTGCAGGATCACGTTGCCGTAAAAAACTCTAAGGGAGGCCAAACGTGGTCTGAAAACACTTGTCTTAAGTCTTGGGAGCGTGTTTTGCAATTGCTGAGAGGCAGATCCATGTTTATGTTCATCGTTTTCTGATGCATGAGTAACGGGACGATGCGAGGTAGAGACAAAGTTTTATGTAGCTGCCTTCATACCCGTACCGTAGGCGTATATTGTTCTAAACAACGGTGAACCTGTATTCATCGGGCTACGTTATATGCTTCTGATTCGCCGCTGTCGAATCTCAGTTATTTCGAGCCAATAATAACTGTTTTCCGATTTGCGGCTAGCATTGTTGCTTTTCGTTACATTTTATTTTATTCTCGACGCATAGTCCTTTGAGAAATTGTCTGTAGACCTGCACAAAACTTGCTAGTTTTTTTGCGTTCATGAACATCGAATTTTTTTCACAAGTCTCATCGAAGAGAGTTTGACTCTATCATCCAGAATGTTACCATCCTGCCGCAATTGCCAAGAGAGGGAACGGGTTCGCCATTCTATTTCCGCCGTGCTATTGTTCTTTCTATCGTTATGATATTCATAGCAGTTGCAAAACAGAACTTTCGAGTTGATTTTTCCATTTATATGAAAGTGGATTGAACCCTGACAGGTCGTTTTTACGAGTCTGCATATCTCCTATTCAAATGAAAATTTGGAACTTTGTTCACACTTAAAACAGTGCTTTATAACTTGATAAATACTTTTCGAACGTTATTATGAACTATTTTAATGATGCGAATAAGCTCTGGAATAAAATAAAGCAAAATATATAGTTTTCAAAAACAGGGAGTACAATACTTTTACATATTTGTGTGCATTTCTCTTCAATCTCAAGTTTATTTATGAAGAAGCAAGACAGTTAAGCGTTAAGTACTTTCATGACACCTTAAAATAAAAGATATTTAGAGAAAAACATTAGTGATGCGTTCTCTGAAGTATCTGCACGCTGAACTGTCGTAGAGGAAACTAGATTCTCAACAATCCGAACGAGCACAGGATTTTTTTGCTGCGCGCTAAGAACTGTAGTTGTTTGGACGTTTGATTAAGATACTGCAATCTATGGAAAATAAAGTGTAGAAATGAAAGGAGAGCGAAAGATTATCCCCTTATAACTTTAAAAACCGCACACCATGACCGCCCCATGACAGCCAACCTCTACACAACACATAATGATGCGATACTTGGTAAGCAGTGACGAGGCGCTGGCAGCTCCTCTTCATTGTTTGAACGAGATGAGAGTGGTGAGTAACAAAAATTGGAGCCTGTCGAAGCCATTAGATGATATGATTCATATTACTGCTGCTTATGACGAGTTATACGAAGCATTACAATTGACTACTTCTATTCTACATGGAAGCTCAGTGCATTCTGCTGTGGAAGCAGTGACACTGAAAGCAGGTGCAGTGTAGGTGATGAGGGCTGTGGCCAACATTCGCATGTTGTAGCTTGCACATTGGGACACGTTTTCAATTTCTTGCATGAGGTATTGTATTCGAACTTGGAATCCTTCCCAAGTGTCACTCTATTAATGTTTAGAAGGACGTAGGAAATTGTTTCGGAACTTTCGAAGGCATTTTATGTCATTTTATGTCATTCCTCTCCGGAATGCATTTTATGTCATTCCTCTCCGTTTCTGTGCAAGCATCAAACTAGACCGTCATGGTACCTATGTGTGTGTGTGTTGATCAATTGCAGACATTCTGCACCATATTACAGAGATTGTGTATTTTTTATAATATGAAATTGTAAAGCATCCATGTAAAAAAAATAAATTCGTTGTGTGATCATCCATTTATACTGCAGTAATATTCTTATTCGGCTTATAGTTATATGCTTATAATAATGTGATACCTATGTTTGTTTATCAATTGACGACAATTTGCGCCACATTTCAAAGATAATGTGATTTTTTTTCTAATATGAAACCTTTATAGGACATTAATGTTTTCTTTCTTATTCACGTCCCACAATCGTTTTCATGTTTCTGACTTAAGTAGACTGTTTTGTGCCACTATTTTTAGTACGAAATTTTATAAAATTCATGCTATAATAAAAGATATTTTCTCCGTTTCCCTCGATTGGAATTCTGGTTTATACCGACTAGTTTACGCTGATATTTGCGCACATGCTTACTTGTGTAAATGTGTACGTGTCCACGCTATGCATATGACACTCTGTAGAATGCGTATAAATTGCCTCGATGCATAGAAACGCATTTGTGTATGCATACGAGTTAGGTGTAAATATGTGCGTGGGTATATGTGTGCATGTGTATGTGTAAATTTACATGTATACGTGCACATATGTGTGTACTAGACTGACAACTAGCATTTTATTAGAGATAATGGTCTTTTTTCTGTGCACTCTCAACTTGTAACATTACCTAACTCGTAATATCTTTAGTATTGTAAAGCATTCATGTAAAAACCATACATTTGTTGTGCGATCATCCATTTATATTTAAATAAAATGCTTGTTAACTAATGACCGTTATGTTAAAATTGTTGAATCAGAAATACAAAACCTATAATCTTCTTGGTCCTCATGCTTATATGTACAAATATGTATATATGTGTGTGTGTGTGCGTATGTGTGTGTGTGTGAGTGTGTGTATGGATATATACACACATGCATACGTATATGTACATATGTGTGTATATGGATATATATTTATATATATATATTTTTCTTTTTTTCATGCTTCCTTAAAATGACACTTGTGAACATTGACCGAAACAAGCGATTTCATATATTATTTCCTGGCGTCAAGAATTGCGAAGTTTTATGTCATGTACATGTAAACTGTCAAAAGTGTTTTCACCCCACAATGAAAATGCATCGTCCATGAAATTGTGTTATCTCTTACAATTATCATTACATGTATTATCAAATGTAGATTAAGCTAGATTAGGAGTTCATTGCCCTCAATCATTTCTTTTGACTAGTGACACGAGTTTTTCAATACTCGTGTGTGTGTATCATCTAAGTGTATTGATTTTAAGATATTTTAAAAACCAATGATGGTACTTTTGTACCATCTCTATTGGAAATAAACCGTTTTTCTTTCTTTCTTTCTTTCTTATTTAAACGCAAAATATTGTGGTTAACAGCAAGTTCTAAATTGTAGTGTAAAGAGAATACGTTTTTTAAAATGCTGATATGTTCAAATACGAAATTACTTGCAAATTAATTTGAATGATGCAACGCTTTATGAGTTGCTTGAAAATTTTGTATTGTATGTTTGACTCAAACTCAATTCAAAGTTGCGAGCTGAGACAGCTGACAGTTAATAGAATATAGTTAGAATTTTAGAAAAGTTTAGCTGGAAGTGCTAGCTAACGAATTTTTCTATTTTTTACGTATGCTCTAGAAGGTTTTTATTATTAGCAAGATCTTGCGTGAGCTGTTTCAGATCAGTGTGAGATGAATGCCATTCAGAACAACATTAAATATTTCTATGAAGAAAATCTTGCGAATCTCATTTTATACACACAAATTTTCAGAATTATTTCTCTTCCAAAAGTTAGTAATCAAAATTTTGGTTGTTAATGAATCAAATTTCGAAAGATCTTTCATTGTCCGGGAGTCACTATTGTGAAAAATGCGTTTTTTGAACTCGAACAAATCTAAATTATAAGCTGTCTTCAACATCTCTGTCATCCAATAAATAGAAGAGAACTTCGGCACTATCCCTAGTGGTAAACTGTGGTCTATATTTAACGTAATTGGCGATGCACTTTCCCCCAGACGCGTGCGCCGCAATGCGGGCCCGCTTGTTGCCCTCCCTGGAGCCGTCAGCTCGCGCTGACGCCGGCGCCCTCCGAGCCTGCGATGCTGACAGTGACGGCGCTGTCGATGCCGCTGAGTTGGTGAGCTGCGTGCAGCGCGCCTTCGGCAGCACAGCCCACATGGACCGAGCTGAAATTGGGGAGAGGTGAGTTGTTGGTGATGTTGGCGGCCGGTGATGTTGGTGATGTTGGTGGCGGGTGATGTTGGTGATGTTGGCGGCCGGGTGATGAGGGTGATGTTAGTGGCCGGGTGGCCATATCTGGTGAGTTTCACTTTTGAGCAACATCAAAGCATGCCAGGATTTCAAGGTGATATTTCCCACAAGCGGAAAACACACTTGATGTTTAGTCATTTGTGTACTAGTAGGCTTTCAGTTACTCATTGACGATATATTATAGTCACAATTAACCTAAACGAAAGTATTCACCATAAAAATCTCCATTTGTTCAGTTGAAAAACTCGTAGTACTCTTGATTAAAATTTTCTTCTACATGTGCATTGCAGAAACTGGTATCACAGATACAGTGATTATGCAACATCAAGAGTTTGACTGAGAGACGGACCAACCGACCTACCACCTGCTCTACATATTATTATATAGTGGACTTTATACGGTCTCAAATAATGTCTATGTACTCGCATTGCTTCACTAACTCAGAATGCACTAGTTGATTTTAGTTGTTATTCCAGAGGCGTTTAGAGTGTATTGTGTCAGTAAGATTGTTTATTTCCACCGAGCTCGTTAATTGGCTTACTAGTTAATCCGTAGGAGTGAAAAATATTTGTGTATATTGATTTTATAGTTTTGGAGGCTGTATAATTTAAATCCACTCATTTTACTTTCGGAGTTAATTCCTAATATTACTCGTTCCTAAATTAGTTTTTCAATGTAAGTGCTCACTAAAAAGAGTGTTTAACAGTGTATCGTCGTTGATATTCATACATTCATACATTTTCATACATTTTCATTCATATTTTCATACATTCGCAATCATAGCTTGCGGAACAAAGAGAGTGCATTTTTCAAGATTTTCCCAAAATCGTTTGTTTCAACTATTGACAATGGGTATTACGATACCCATGTGTGTACATCAACTAAAGATCTTTATGTAAAGATGCTTTGAAATTGTTTTATGGTTTTTGCATCATCTCTATTGAAAAAGAACTATTTTTTCTCGCTATTCTTGAATCAAGTGCTCCTGCGTTTTGACGTAATTTACAATATTTTCATCAATCTAAAACACGGGTTCCCAATCCGTAGTGCTCGCACCCACTAAAGGTGCGAAAAAAGTTAATGTAAATAATTGGATAATGGCTATTTGTTGAACTTTTTATTTCTGGAAGTGCGAGGTTCGAATGAAATTTTTTTAGAGGTGAAGGGCGAGAAAAAGGTTAGGAATCCCTGAACTAGATGTACCATGATTTTCAGTATTCGAATGTAACGGTTTGATTGGTATGAAGCGGTTTCGTTACCTTCCGTATTAATAACGGGGTGAACTGTTTCGTGCAAGAGTCAACCAACAGTATTTGAGATTCCAAGGAGGGATGACTAACGTACTGAAAGTCACTGGTTCACTCATTTCACTTAAAAGATATGAGTATTTATTCATAAAAGAAAGAAAAACCGTGTACTTCCAAAAAAGTTGATACATGAGATGAGATGTATTACAACACACTGGATTTGAAATACAGGGGAGTTGCAGGGCTGCATGACGCTGCGAGGTTGTTAAATGTTTCTTTTTCCAGGATCCACTGCTTCAGGAGCATAATGACGGACACAGCCCTACGCGGTGAACAGCGTCAGATGATAGACACTGAGCAAGTTCGTCAACTCGGCTCAGGTTCCGACAGTGTCTCTGGACTGGACTGTGGAGGCCAGAATCAACTTGCACAAATTTTGGTAGCAATTGTTGATGGACAGCTGCGAGCCGCCTACGAAGCACTAATTGACTGGTACATTGGTACACTCTCGCAGTCAACTGGCCTTTTGAACGGCTTACTGAACAATGTGAGCTTCATCTTGCAGTCTCTCCTCTCTGGGAGATCGTCAGAATCTCTGGTCTACATGTTGACAGCATTTGTGCGCAGCGCCGACAACACGCTGACTGCGCCTGTCGAAGACGCCCTGATTTCATCACTGCTCGCAGTTTCAGTGGGAAGGTTTGCTGCTGCAAGGATTTTAATCAAAGCCCGTTTGGATGCTGGAGTCCTCAACCCAGCAACCCAAGAAGAGCTCCAGTGGATCATTGACGCCTTTGATGCTGGGTCTACAGCAGACGCCGTGACACGCATCATCTCACTTCTGGCGGGCTGCGCCACCAGTGGGGCTCAGTCCAATGACTCAATCTACATTCAACTTTTGGAGGTGTATGACCAATTTTACCATAATATAAGTTATGGTGATGAACTCTTTTTCGCCATTTGGGAACAGAGCAAAAAGAGACAGCCCCCCCTTAGTGATAAAATTATGAGCTCCCTCGATGAAATAGCAAAAGCTTACAGAGATGGTGGTGGTCAGCCAGGGTTGTTTCTTCTGGCTGATTTTTTAATGTCCCCTTGTGGTTATAGTTCTTCTTCTTTTAATATTCCTCTGACCGAAGTAGTAAATTTTTATTTTGCAGGATCTGTAGAATTTGCGATCAAAATTTTGGAAACCATCATCACCAGACCAGAGTTGACAGATAATCTTATCTACGCAGATGTTCTAAGTCAACTTCAGACACTTTATAATGAAGCTAACAACTCTAACCATGACTTGATTCCTGAAGGGATTAGAAAGATTGTGGTAACATGCGTCGACATGGCAGTAATGGCAGACGAGTGAAAGTAACCCAAGTGTTGGGGTTTTGTGCAGTGGAGGAGTTCATTAAATTCCCATCTAAGGTTTGAGATCAAATCACAGGCTATTTATTTCTGAAAAGTACTTCTAAATACTCGAAAATATACAAGAGAAGATCCTTGTACTGGAATTTTCTGTTTACAGCTTCCGTGACCATTCAGTAAAGTTTGGTTTTATAAAGTTTTCTTTATTCCTTTTCCCTTTTGTAATAAACTGGAAATTTAAGGTTAAATTGATAGATGAGGAGGTGGGATTTGGCTCTGGTTGAAAATGTACGTAATCGTTATTGCCACCAAAGTGGAAGTCAAATTACTTTTCTTAAATTAAAACTCCCCCTTTTACGAAGCTTGCCAACTTACATTTGTCTGGGTAGATGTTATCAACTGAATGTGTTTCAGCACTGCCTATGAATCCTAGAATTCTTTTTTTTTTCGTCGCGAACAAGTAATTATATTTCTGTATGCATGCGGATTTATTGTACTCCCAAGAGTAGTTTAAAACCTGTATATTCTACAACATCATGAATGACCTAAAGAGCTAAAACTGGAAGGTGATTATGTGTGAAATAGAATTTCATCCCTTATTAGAACTTTGCCGTGCATAAGAGTACGATGTAGGAGACGGCTATATTTAACGACGATGTCATAAAACAAAACGCCGGCTACTAGCATTAGCCTTGGAAGGGCGATGATGGAAGACGTTCACATAAAGAACTTACCGCAATAAGCCATGACGGTGTCGCAGCGCTTGTTAGCGACGGTCATATAATTAGAGGCGGCCATATAGTTTCAAGATATTAATATAAAAACGATTTGCCGGCTTCGGTTGCCCGACTAGGGACCCGAGCGTGTGACCGACGGTTGAGTTAGTCATGGCTGGGTCCGGGTCAAGGAAGCGAGGCTCCCACCAAAAACATACACCCCCCCCCCCCCCTTCCCTGGGGGGAGCGCTGTTCACGACCTCATGAATATGATCATTAGGAGACACTCGGCGGCAGGACCCGAGAGCGAGTGGTCAGACGTTATTTCAGTCTCCGATTACGAGATAGGTCGGTGAGAACCTCGCGAAGTGGAAGGCGTTTTGCCGTGGTCAGGGATTTAGCGTGAGCAGTGACCAGAGGGGCGAGATTGTTTAAAAGCACAGTTAAACTCCAGCGTCAAGCGGTGCTCTGTTTGTTTGCTGTTGTTTTTTTTGTTTCATGTTCGTCCCTTGTGAACTCAACTTGCTCAAATATCCGCTTTCTAAGTCTGGGTTTGGTTCGAGTGTGGGCTGAGACACTCTTCAGGGTTCGGTTTCGTGGATTGCATTGTTGGCTGTTTGCACACAGTCGATTGTGGTTGTCCTTCTGAGCGATCAGCAAGGACCGGGAATCGTGCTTGAGCGTGGGCAGAAACGCTCGTTTGGGTTTGATATCGTGACACGTTTCCGTCTGTATTCACACAGTCTGTTTTGCGTGTCACTCTGAGCAGTCATTAAGGACGTGGCATAGTTGCGGTTAGAGCGGAAGTGTGATTTTTGTGTGTTATTGCGAAGGTTGTTGCGGTCATCCAGCCCTCCCGGCGCGTGCTCCCGCCGTTCCGTAATTGCCTCTCGAATAAAGTATCAAATCTTCGGGCGTCGTGATTCTCATCTCGCATTAAACTCGCCACAAACAAACACGAGCCTAACTGCTCGATTGCCCTTTGCTACCAAAGACGTGATATATGAATAATGGGTGGACGTAAATGCTCCCGCTTGCGCGCTAACGCCACCCACTAACGTACTCAAATTCATCTCTCAAATAACTTTAATTGCTAATATTAATTCCGGGTTTCACCCGGTGGTGGCAGCGGAAAATGCTACCGTCTTTCTTCTTCCTTATTAAAATCGTGACGTAATATCAGTGCGGTGCGATTAAATCAGAAAGGAAAATAAATAAATAGAAAATAAAAAGTACGATATAGAGTGTGGAAGAAACACACTCTATTCAATTAACACACACCAACGGATGGAGCACCTCTGATGTTGCCTTTTGAATTCAAGAACATACATTGTGGATTGTTTAAATAATAAAACTTAAGATTTTTAATATGGGTATCGTAATTGTGCTGAACCATGTGCAAGAATGTGAATATAGAAATAATGTTTTTCAAGGAATAAGAAAGATGGTGGTAAAATGCATCGACAAGGCAGAACTGCCAGAGGAATGAAGTGACCAAGGTGTAGTGGTTCTGTGCAATGGACGAGCTCATTAAATTTCATTTTTTCAACCATCTGAAATATTTTAACTTTAATACAGTATAACTTCTATACAGCGTAATCGTAAAGAGAGAAATGCTCTGAAATGAGTGTACCCAGAGTTCTTGGTTCTTTCTTTCTCAAAGTTTTCTTTCTTCCTTTTCCCTTTTGTAATAAACTGGAAATTTAAGGTTAAATTGATAGATGAGGAGGTGGGATTTGGCTCTGGTTGAAAATCTACGTAATCGTTATTGACACCAAAGTGGAAGTCAAATTACCTTTCTTAAATTAAAACTCCCCCTTTTACGAAGCTTGCCAACTTACATGTTGCAAACCAAACGGCACTTGAACTAGCGTGCGCTAGTAGCGCCGCTAGTTTTTTTTTACAAACGCAAGCACTAGCCCCACTTGGTTCGAGATTTACTAGAAGGCCACTGACCGTGTCTCGCCGAATGATCCTATCTACGCAGAAGCTCAAAGTCAAATTTCGTCAGTTTTAGAAGAAATTAACGACTCTAACATTGACGGGGTTCTTCAAGGAATAAGAAAGATTGTGGTAACATGCGTTGACAAGACAGAAATAACAGAGGAATAAAATGGCCAAGGTGCAGTGGTTCTGTGAAATGGAGGATCTCATTAATATCCTTCTAAATTTCAACTTATTCCCTTCACTGCTTATTTATCGATGAAAAGTAGTTTTACATGTTTGAAAGAACATAAAAAAGATCCTAGTGGTGAAATTTTTTCCACAGTTTCTGTTAACATTCAGTAAAGATTGGTTTCATTAAGTATTCTTTTATCTTTTTCCCCTCCGTAATAAACAGAAAATTTGTGGGTGAATCGATGAAGAGGTGGGATTTCGTACTGGTTGTATAATTAGGTTCATTGTAATGGACATCAAAGTGGAAGTTAACATCACTTCTATCACGAATAATTTGCCGATTTTAACGAAACCAGTCACCTCGCATATGTCAGGGGCGATATCATTCAAAATATATGTGCCTCAACCCTTTTTTTGAGTCCTGGAGTTAAATTCACGTTTCTTGTCACAAAAAGTAATTATTTTCTTTATTCTTGCAGATTTTTGGAACTCACGATGGTAGTTTAAAACCTGTATACTCTATAACGTCATGGCTGACTTGATGAGCTAAAACTTGAAAGTTATTTTGACACAAATTATTTGCAAAATTTATACAGGCGGGAAGAATCTTGTACCGATTTCAACACCCAACTCAACGCCGAACTTAACACCGAAAATTCGCATCCATGTCTGTGGATTAAAAATTGACTTCATATCAAATCAACGTACGAGCCCCATTAGAAAGCTAGAAAATATTTTGTTATTGAACATAGAACTGTGAATTTTACCTTATATATAGAAAACTCGAGTATAAACTGATGGAGCATGACATCATGCTTCTATCGCAGCTAAAAGGGCAGATGTGACAATTCTGTCCATTTCTGAGCACATGTTCTCCTTAATGGCATCTTAATTTTTTACCTCGAACAGATGCAGCAGCGTAGATCAACTTGAACACCCCATTTCACCCGTTGAGAACTACGTTATAGCGCAAGGGTTGACTACTTTTTCGTTTCGTGGATTTACTTTCTGTCAAATCGAGGCTAAAAGTTAGGCTCAATCGATTGCTAAAATTCATCTCTGAGAGCTAAAAATAATTTCATTTTACTTCTCTAGGGGAACACAAGCTCCAATCCACTATCGGGAACTACGTAACAACGCGAGAATTTACTTCCTCGTCTGTCCGATCATTTATTCTACATGAAATCAACCAACAAGCCTAAAATTAGGCTAAACCGAAAGCTAGAAACGCCTCTTTTAAAGGGCAATAAAACAAAGAAGTAAAAAACCCTTTTGAACATCATCCAGGACACACGCAAATTATTTTGAAACATAAAATTGATAGAAGGTGCTGCTTATAATTCAGGTCATAGCAAACGGTGAATAGGTAGAGCCTGAAGAAATTAATTGCAGAATAACCAGAGCTAATTGACGTTGATATATTTTTAAGTGAGAAATATGCACAGGATAATAAATTTTTATTTCGAACATTAAATTTTGAATAAATCGTTTTATTATAGTGTAAGACATACGAGTAGACTGGCTTTCAAATTTCAAATTGGCCAGTAATTATTTCTTATTTGTCTTGCACTATTATGAAATGATTTATTCAAAACTTATTGTTCGAAATAAAAATGCATTATCGTGTGTATATTTTTCACTTGAAAATATATCAACATCAATCAGCTCTGATTATTCGGCTATGATTACGTCTGTCAAATACAACTCAAATTTAGGAGAATGTCGAGTTAACAAAATTTTAAACAATTTAAGCAATTTAAACAATTTATTTACAAATGAAACAGCAATAGATCGTATATTAAGTCTAGTGCAATGGACACATTTGAGTATAGCTACTTGTGGGCCTGAATAAGTTCAGCGACTTCGAGGGTCATCATATCATCAAGCTATTTTTAAAGTGTACGGTTATGTTTAACCTAATTTACTTATCCCGGGGGCATACAAGGCTGCTCATGTTTCGATGCCTAATTTTAAAACAAAAAAGAAATAGTTAACATGAGCTAGATGGGAGTACTATATTCAATAAAAATGATTAGTAGCATAAGATCTATAATATTATCATGGTAGGTTACCTTATCGAGTTAAGGCGCATCGAAAGAAAAAAGAAATTGATTTAAACTACCTACTATGATTAATATTTCGATAGGAAAAGCGATTCAAGATTTGTTTTGAAAGTTTGGTAAGTGCTTTTTTGACGGATATCAGCAAGGATTGCATTCCAATTCTTAGTTCTAATGAAGAGGATACTGCGTGGTGACAGATAGTGAATAATGAGGAAGTATGAAGTTACTTTTGTTTCGTGTTAAATGATCGTGATGACCAGTTTGAGCAGTGAAATTGGCTATATTACTCGAAACTTTGAAACTTGACGGGAATTGAAACATCAATTCTTTCATAACGTATGAAGCAAATAATTTTTTTAAATTGATCCTTTTTGAATATCAGCAGTAGTGGTCACTTTTCCATCTCTACTTGACTAGGCTATCACCCGTAACCCACTTGGGTCGAGTTTAACAAACGTTTACGAGGCCGCTTAAGAAGTGGGACATGTGGTCCAGTATTGACGCGTGAGTGAGAAAACTACAGTTCAATTCAGCTTACATATTCCCACTCTGTATTCTTCACTGGGAACTTCTTTTGTTTCGCTCCTTATTTCACAATCGAGCTCGCTCTGCCTCTCTCTACTTCGCTCAGCCGGTTAAACTATTGAACTATAAGGCGGTTGAACTATTCGCTCTGTATTTCAGAATATCGCTGTTCCTCACTGCTCCGTTACTTGTTCTATACAATTAGTTTTCAAGCTGAGTTTCATACCAGCCATAGAGCAAGTGTTTTTTGTTGGGCAGTGTTTCCCCTGGCTTCTAGTGTCAGTTTTCTTCAGTCAATTCAACTCAGAACACTAATAATAATTTTGGGGAAACTAATACTAAGCCAAAACCTGAAAGCAGAAGAAACAGTCTTCATTGTTTCTCTACAGGAGGTCACAAAAAAATTTTTTAGTCGTATCAAGAAAAAATTGATGCAAAGTAGAGAAATGCGTTTTGTGGTTCGGAGATTTAGATACAAGTTGCGTTGAAATGTATGTGTATGTGTGCGCACGCAAATATGAATGTCTATGTATCTGTGTGCACACTACAGTTTCGCACATATATATACACACATTTGCATATATACGTTTATATTTTTGCGTAAAAGCAAAACCTCAGGACACATTACATTTTACCTAAAGCTCTGCGACCAGTTAACGCGTAGTTAACTGAAGAGGTTTTACCTCATGTCTTAGAGGCAAAAGAATTTCAAACAAGCACCACTATTTCGTTAATCATGGATGTATGATGTACTTATATAAATTTTTCTCTTACATTAGATTCTTTGAATGGATCATAAATGTTTCTTCAATTCATTTCAAGGTGAAAAATTTTGCTCCTTAAAAATTCTAAGGCAAAATCCCAAGGTAAAACGGAAAACATTTACGTTAACATTAGATTTATTAGTTCCTTTTGATGAATATGATGAGCATATACTTTATATGAAATAAAATAAAGGTTTTGCCTTTTATTTTTTTACGAACGTGTCGTCTTTATATTTAATTGTTCAGTTGTTACATAAAATTTTGGCTGTTTTCAATTCTATTACTAATGCTAATTTCACAACAATTTTTCCATTTAAACCACTTCCTATTGTAATGCTCAGTTGACAATTATAATTTCTTAACTACTTATTCTAATTCCACAATTATCTATTCTAAATTCACGATGATCGATGCTATTCTCACACTGATAATTCTTATTTCATAGTAACCAATTTTGATCTCAAATTAACCAATTCTAATTTCGCATTGTCCATATAAACTTGTAAAAGATATAGCCGCCAGAAAAAACTATATAAAATGAAGCAACAAGAGTTGTGCAGGGAATGACAAGAGGCACAGTTATTAGACAACAATTCATTGTCTCAGAGTAGTGGAGTTTACCCCATAAAATAAGTTGGAGGAGTAAATGAATTCGACTGTAGAGCCCCACCTGACACCAGCTCGTTGTTGATCGGATAAGATAAATCACACGAACGGGGCAAAACTAACATAATAAATTAACTAAATTAATGAACTAACATAACATACATTAGTGAACGCACAGTGAGACACAGTGTAGGCTCACAAGCACAGCCTGGGTTGTTCACATAGCGACGGCAGAAGAAAGATGAAAAACGATACAAAAGTGAGAACTATGAGCTCGGTCTTCAGAATCGGGGTGCTCTCTAAACACATTCTGACAAAAGAGCAAGACAAAATTGTAAGCATGATAGACCAACATATTCAAGGAGCAGCAATCAAGATTTTAACACACGTCACGGACTGGAACTCATGCAGTCTCGTACCACAGTCCTTTGAGCTTGAAGAAAAAGGGAATTGTTAGTTCTCGGCCAAATCGCATTCCGTAGAATATTACTGCCAGGAGCTCGCGAGTTACAGTGCAAGATTTGAGTTATAAGTAATAAGAAAAATTTTGAGTTATAAGTTACATAACGTGCATTGATTTGTAAGTTATAAGGTAAGTTTTATATAACAAGTTACAAGCAAGTTTTTGGTTCGAAGTTTCCAAGGAATTTTCAAGTTCCAAGTTACAGGCATTTTCCGAGGTAAAAGTTATTGAGCAAGTTTCCAGTTTAAAGTTACAATACAAGTTTCAAGTTAAAAGCCATAATATAATTTTCATAAGAAAATTTTTAAAATAAGTTTCAAGCTATAAATCATGAGCTAATTTTCAGGTTATGAGTGTTACGACAAGTGTTCCGTTAATTAATAAGCCCGTACAAAAACACAGCGAGCGACAACTTCCCCCTACAGCCTCTAACTTCAACGTGAGTGCCATGACCCACCACCTCCTTGGGCGCAGTGCTGAGAGACGCACAACCCAAGATCAGGCCACCGTAGCCCACTTGGGCGCAGTGCTGAGAGACGCACAACCCAAGATCAGGCCGCCGTAGCCCACTTGGGCGCAGTGCTGAGAGACGCACAACCCAAGATCAGGCCGCCGTAGCCCACTTGGGCGACACACGAAGATCGCTCTAGCAAGACTGCGGACGGTCGGACCTGTGAGCGAACATCCAGAGTGAGGTGTGCATGGCAAGTGTACCGGCTGGGCAATGGCACGGCTGGAGCGACGCGAGCTAAGTTTTGGGGCTGGTGCTGGACTGCCTGCTCCAAAGGAACCTCAAAGGAATTTGGACGCGAGGGCGTTGCCATATCGCTTGAGACAACGAATAAAACCCAAGAAACTTGCGAGAATTTTGATGATGCGGCCCTGAATGTGAATTTCATTTTCCATTTCTGTATGCTTGGTTTTATTTCAGAGAGAAAATTTTTTCATTAAATTCGCATTAAAATTAAATCTACTTATTGAAGAATTCTGAATAAAACCCAATTGCGATTTACTGGATCAAATTATTTTTACACAATATGGATATTTAAAAATTTCAGTGATCACACCTGCTACGACTGAAAAATAATTCAAGAAAACTTTTCTGTGAATTTCTTGCTGCTGAAAGAATGGAAATATCGTTCATAAACTAAATATATATGGCAGACTATTTCCACGCTACCTAGTGTGGGACTAACTAACATAAGTTGAATTATGAGAACTACGAACATTTTCGCTCTTAATCAAAAGAAATTTGAATAGTCCACAATATGAAATCGAATTTGGATTTTTCCATTTTATTTCTGAGAGAAGGAGGTTGAATTTGTCTCACCACACCAACCCCCAGAGCGACCCCTTCACCAATCACCTGACCAGCCACCTGACCAGCCATCTGTCCAGGGGCGTTCCTAAATTTAATTGGGAGATAAGGCATTTCCAGTTCACCGAGTTCACCAGATTTATGTTCTCTTCTTTTCAAACGAATAACGTATTCCATAGAAGTCGTTCAGTGATTCACTGATGTTATTTTCGTGATATTCTGCAGTAATATTTTCTTGTGAGTTTTACTAGTTGTGCTCTTCTGAGATATTTTACAACGATGTTCTTCAGTAATGTTTTCCACTGATGTTCTCAGGTGGTGTTAGCCATGAATATATTTTTATGAACTAAACTTGTACAGACAAGAACTAGAACTATCGACACTTCAGATGTGACATTTATATTAATTTTTATTCATTAATTGTACTGTTAATTTTCACAGTGTTTTTGACTTCATAACATCTTGAAAAAAACAGGGCAATTTAAAACGTTCTAAGCTAACGTACTCACTTGTACAGCTGATTTAATAAAACCCATCATCTTGAGCATAATTAACCGGAATTTTCACTAAGGTATTTTCCTAAAATCTGCTTAACACTGTCCAACTAACACCCATTTTCATAAATTGGGATAAAACCTTTGTTAAAATATAGAACTGTTTATGCTCCAGCAATTTTTTACCAAATATTCTATGAAATTGGACATCAAAATGTGTACTCTTATATTAAACCAGAACAATTGTTAATGAGAAAGATTCAATAACACCGGTCCTTTCAAATTATCTGCAAAGTTAATAGTAAAGGATTGAAAATATAAAACTTTTTCTTCGAGTTTCCGAGTTATGAAAAGCATTTGATTGAGTAGAAAAAATATATTATTTTCGAAACTCCGCCATTTTGGCATTAGAGGGATTTGCGCATAAGTGGTTGAAGTTTCATGTGACAAATCAGGAGCAATACGTTGCTGTTGATGATGTACACTCGGAACTTCTGTAAAATTGCTATGAAGGTCCGCAAGGGGCTGTCCTAGGGCGCGCCCTCTCCTATTTTTACCTCATCAACGAAATAAGTTCAATTTACTTCCGCTCAAATTAATTCGTAGTTTATTTGACATATTCTCACTTATTGCCAATGATAGCACAGCTTTTTTTCGACTGTTTCTCATGAATACCGGATTATTATTGCTGACAAAATAAATAAGTACTGCTAAAGTTACAATGTGGCCTAAAGTAAGTAAAATGTCAAATCAGTCAATGTCAACGGAAAAGTACATCATGTTTTCATACGAGCAGAACGCGTCTCTTCCATCCAATAAAATTGCTGATGGTCAGATTGAAAAAATAAGTTCTTCTAAGTTCCTGGTCATTATTAAAACCAAAAATTTGACTTCCAATGACTTTATCCCATATAACAATACAAACTGTGAAAATCTGGAGAACGTTTCAACTAGGTTGCAAATAAGTTCCCTGACGAGGCTTGAAAAGTTAAATTCTTGATCGAATTTCATTTTCCCGTACCTAAAGCACGAAGTAGAAAAAAATAAAACTATCTTTTTTCTTATTTCAGAGAAAAAACAAATTGGGAGCGGTGAGAAAATTAAAATACAATGCCAACACGCGTGATTTATTTGAAAGCTTGAAAATACTTACGCCTTTTTATCTCTAGAAGCTTTCTATGCATTATTTCACATATAAAACGTTCATAAACGAAAGCAACAAAAATCTTAAGCAATTATTATTTGTACAAACATGGTCACTTAACCCAAAATGGAAGCAAACTCAGTCTTCCTTACTACTCAAACGACGATCTCAACACAGTTTCCACTTCATTGCAACCAAAACTTGAAGTTCGATCTCCCGTGAAATCAGCGCAAAGATCAAACGATGCATTCGAAGCGAATCGTATCAGATCGAACAAGTTTCTAACGGAAGTTTTTGTGACACTGGGTACGTAATAAAATCTTTTCTAAGAGAGGATTGAAATTAATTGAGCAATGTATCTTGGAATGATATTTATCTGAATTCTATTACAGACTATACCGATCTCATTAAATATATGCAATAAATTTTAAATATTTCAGGTATCGAACTTTGCGTCAGCTAATTAGTTGATCAGTTTAGCGCGCGACTAGGTTGATTAAACACATTTATATACTTCATGATAGCGCTTTGGGAGGATGCCCTAGAAATCGCTGAATAAACTAGGGTTCTCAAGTATCAACGTTGGAATGTGTCCATTGTAATAGCATTGCGTAATGATCTCCTTCATGTATCACGTAGGATAAATAAATTGCTTACACTATTTACTGATCCGGTAACTGATATGTTGACAGACCTAATTTTTGGCACATAATACCCAAGTACATGAATAGATCACCTAATGACGGTTTTCCACGTACAGTTGCAATGATTACAGACCTATTTGTCGACTTACATCTCCATTTTCCATACTACATTTCCAACTATTAAAATTACAGGCGAAGTTATGTTATTGCAGGTCTAATTGGCGATATTAAAGATCCAAAATATACTACAGACCAAACAAAAACCACAGTAACCGACACAATACCTAATATAAACTACCCAACGGCCAATATTACCGAGTCTCTTGCCAACATTAGCAATATCTCAACACCAGTGCTCACAGCACTTCACTGTTGATGAACATAACTTTCGAAAAATAGGAACACATCAAATTTGAAAAAAACAAGAAATCCTCAGTCAATGTAAATGCTTCGACGATTTCTAAAACCGTGGAACTTCTAAACTTAAAGGCGATGGAGCAGCTCAATGAATGAATATAACAAGGCGAATTATTGGAGTACCACGCAGCGCATATGACATGAAACAAAATTTGTGGTACCAAAAAATAATAATGTTAATCCGAGCGCAGATGATTCAAGCTCTTAAATTTTGAAGCGCATAAAATGGAAAATGTATCAGAGCACGCATTTGTGGCGTTCTCCATCTGCTCGAAATTATCCATCCCGACAACCTGGTGCAGCAGCTGTTGGGGCAACATGTAAACGAACTTCTTTCAATGCTTTTAAAGCTTTCATGTTCTGGCATTTTTTTATTCGCAGGAATTGTTATCTGCAAGAACAAACCGGCTTTATTTTGAGATTCTATATTTTCTCTTCTAGCTAGAAATGACTTTCAAGCCGTGGGACGCGCCTTGAATGAAGCGTGCTTTCGTTCTCTCCATTATCTTGATCCAAAATTATTGCCTCTTTAGTAACTCGTTCTGTCCACTTTTAGAACTGCAGATGAAAATAAGAAGCTATTTTCTGAAACATCCAACTATATCGAAAATTTCTACAAAGTTTGTGAGGGATCGTATGAATAAAACTAGTAGAAATGCACGGGGAATTTCTTATAAATATGTATTTCTCCCGTGGGCGCTGCGTGCGCTCTGAGAGTTGAGGTCGTGCGTCACAGCAGCTGCACAGCTGATCAAATGAGATATGCTCCAACAAAAGAATATACTGTATGAAATGTTAAGAACGTTGTATGAAAAAATCGATCTATTTTATTTTAGTGGGCACTAGGTTTTATGGAATATGTGATCTGACACAGACATTCACTGCACCCCAAGTAACATCACTGATTTTTTTATGACGGCTTTGTAGGAATGAAGACATCAACTTCTCCTTAGGCCAATATTACCGACTCTCTTGACTTAGCAATACCTGAAGACTACCGTTCACAGTGCATACATGTAGATGAATCTGGCTTTCGAGGAACATGAAGGTATTCAGACTTTAAGCACAAAAATTCATCAGTCAATGGAGATGGTTCGGCGGAGTACCATGCTTATATTTGTAACCGTAGAGCCGCCTAAGTTGAAGGTGATGTGGCGGTTCAATGAGTGAAAAAATAACGTAATTTAATGGAGTAACACACCCAGCGCATACGATTAACTGAAGGAATTAATGGAATAACACACACACAGCATACGATTAACTGAAGGAATTAATTGAGTAACACACACAGCCCATACGATTAACTGAAGGAATTAATGGAGTAACACACCCAGCGCATACGATTAACTGTAGGAATTAATTGAGTAACACACCCAGCGCATACGATTAACTGAAGGAATTAATGGAGTAACACACGCAGCCCATACGATTAACTGAAGGAATTAATGGAGTAACATACGCAGCCCATACGATTAACTGAAGGAATTAATGGAGTAACATACATAGCCCATACGATTAACTGAAGGAATTAATGGAGTAACACACACAGCCCATACGATTAACTGAAGGAATTAATGGAGTAACACACACAGCGCATACGATTAACTGAAGGAATTAATTGAGTAACACACGCAGCCCATACGATTAACTGAAGGAATTAATGGAGTAACATACGCAGCGTATACGATTAACTGAAGGAATTAATGGAGTAACACACACAGCCCATACGATTAACTGAAGGAATTAATGGAGTAACATACGCAGCGCATACGATTAATTGAAGGAATTAATGAAGTAACACACACAGCGCGAACGATTAACTGAAGGAATTAATGAAGTAACACACGTAGCGTATACGATTAACTGAAGGAATTAATGAAGTAACACACGCAGCGCATACGATTAACTGAAGGAATTAATGAAGTAACACACCCAGCGCGAACGATTAACTGAAGGAATTAATGAAGTAACACACGCAGCGTATACGATTAACTGAAGGAATCAATGAAGTAACACACGCAGCGCATACGATTAACTGAAGGAATTAATGAAGTAACACACGCAGCGTATACGATTAACTGAAGGAATCAATGAAGTAACACACACAGCGCGAACGATTAACTGAAGGAATTAATGAAGTAACACACGCAGCGTATACGATTAACTGAAGGAATTAATGAAGTAACACACCCAGCGCATACGATTAACTGAAGGAATTAATGAAGTAACACACGCAGCGCATACGATTAACTGAAGGAATTAATGAAGTAACACACGCAGCGCATACGATTAACTGAAGGAATCAATGAAGTAACACACGCAGCGCATACGATTAACTGAAGGAATTAATGAAGTAACACACGCAGCGTATACGATTAACTGAAGGAATCAATGAAGTAACACACACAGCGCGAACGATTAACTGAAGGAATTAATGAAGTAACACACGCAGCGCATACGATTAACTGAAGGAATCAATGAAGTAACACACGCAGCGCATACGATTAACTGAAGGAATTAATGAAGTAACACACGCAGCGTATACGATTAACTGAAGGAATCAAAGAAGTAACACACACAGCGCGAACGATTAACTGAAGGAATTAATGAAGTAACACACGCAGCGTATACGATTAACTGAAGGAATTAATGAAGTAACACACGCAGCGCATACGATTAACTGAAGGAATTAATGAAGTAACACACGCAGCGTATACGATTAACTGAAGGAATCAATGAAGTAACACACACAGCACGTACGATTAACTGAAGGAATCAATGAAGTAACACACACAGCACGTACGATTAACTGAAGGAATTAATGGAGTAACACACACAGCACGTACGATTAACTGAAGGAATCAATGAAGTAACACACACAGCACGTACGATTAACTGAAGGAATCAATGAAGTAACACACACAGCACGTACGATTAACTGAAGGAATCAATGAAGTAACACACACAGCACGTACGATTAACTGAAGGAATCAATGAAGTAACACACACAGCACGTACGATTAACTGAAGGAATCAATGAAGTAACACACACAGCACGTACGATTAACTGAAGGAATCAATGAAGTAACACACACAGCACGTACGATTAACTGAAGGAATTAATGGAGTAACACACACACAGCGCATACGATTAACTGAAGGAATTAATGAAGTAACACACACAGCGCGAACGATTAACTGAAGGAATTAATGAAGTAACACACGCAGCGTATACGATTAACTGAAGGAATCAATGAAGTAACACACCCAGCGCGAACGATTAACTGAAGGAATTAATGAAGTAACACACGCAGCGTATACGATTAACTGAAGGAATTAATGAAGTAACACACGCAGCGCATACGATTAACTGAAGGAATTAATGAAGTAACACACGCAGCGTATACGATTAACTGAAGGAATCAATGAAGTAACACACACAGCACGTACGATTAACTGAAGGAATTAATGGAGTAACACACACACAGCGCATACGATTAACTGAAGGAATTAATGAAGTAACACACGCAGCGTATACGATTAACTGAAGGAATTAATGGAGTAACACACACAGCGCATACGATTAACTGAAGGAATTAATTGAGTAACACACGCAGCCCATACGATTAACTGAAGGAATTAATGAAGTAACACACACAGCGCGAACGATTAACTGAAGGAATTAATGAAGTAACACACGCAGCGTATACGATTAACTGAAGGAATTAATGAAGTAACACACACAGCACGTACGATTAACTGAAGGAATTAATGGAGTAACATACGCAGCGCATACGATTAACTGAAGGAATCAATGAAGTAACACACACAGCGCGAACGATTAACTGAAGGAATTAATGAAGTAACACACACACAGCGCGAACGATTAACTGAAGGAATTAATGAAGTAACACACACACAGCGCGAACGATTAACTGAAGGAATTAATGGAGTAACACACACAGCGCGAACGATTAACTGAAGGAATTAATGAAGTAACACACGCAGCGCATACGATTAACTGAAGGAATCAATGAAGTAACACACACAGCACGTACGATTAACTGAAGGAATTAATGGAGTAACATACGCAGCGCATACGATTAACTGAAGGAATTAATGGAGTAACATACGCAGCGCATACGATTAACTGAAGGAATTAATGAAGTAACACACGCAGCCCATACGATTAACTGAAGGAATTAATGAAGTAACACACACAGCACGTACGATTAACTGAAGGAATTAATGGAGTAACATACGCAGCGCATACGATTAACTGAAGGAATCAATGAAGTAACACACACAGCACGTACGATTAACTGAAGGAATTAATGGAGTAACACACACACAGCGCATACGATTAACTGAAAGAAAATTTTACGGTAGGAAACAAAAAACAAAGGGTCTGGACGTAGATGACGAGAGCTAGTAAATTTTCAAGCGCACTTGACGGAAAATGTTCTTGTGATCATCCAACCCGATATCGATACAGCTGTCGTGTTCTTTTAACATTTTTCATTGTCTTGTTAAAACTTTTTATCACTGGTAATTAAAATGTCTTCGTTTGTGGAATTTTGTATCTTCCAAAGCGTATTCCTCTTGATAATGTTGTGCAGCAGTTGTTGGACCAACATGAATTTTGTATCTTCCAAAGCGTATTCCTCTTGATAATTTTGTGTAGCAGTTGTTGGACCAACTTGTAAACGAATCATCTTTTACTTTTACAGCATTGGTATTCTGACGGTATTTTATTTATTGGAGCTGTTACCTGCAAAGCCAGACAAATTTTTTTGAGTTGCCATTCTTTTTCTTCGGGCTTGAACCTAACGAGGCTCGATGCGTGCGACGTTTCTGTAAAAAGAAGAAGCCATTTTCCAAAGCGTATGACTGCCGTAAAAGGCATTCAAAGGTCTCTGGAGTTAACCAGAACCACACGAGGATTTTAATTTAGAGTTATGTTCCCCAAGTGTGCGTGAGGGCGGAGAGGTCAGCGTGTGCGTCACGTACGAACGCACAGCTGTTTAAATAGGATACATTCCAACAACATAATATTTTATGTTAAATGTTTACTACGTTGTACAGACCGAGCAACGTATTTTATTCTAGTCTTCACTAAGTTCTGTGTAAAATTTAATCTGTCACTACAAACATCGCAAGTAAAATCACTGAGCTTTAGACATCTTGCTTACTGACTTGGAAAGAATGATGTACTTATTTCTTTCTTGACGCTTTTGATAGAATAGAGTAGGGTGCAGTTCAATGAAATGGAATAAAATGTGAGTGGAGCTGAGTGAAATACAGTAGAGTGGAGTGGAGCTGTGTGAAATACAGTAAAGTGGAGTGGAGCTGTGTGAAATACTTGTTGAATTGGGAGGAGTGGCCCAGAGAGAAATAGAATAAAGTGGGAATGAAACAGATTGAATTAGAATAGAGGAGTGGAACAGAGTGGAATAGAATAGAGTGAAATCGGATAAAATGGAGTAAAAGGGAATAAAACTGAATGAAAAGGATTAAATCTGAACGAAACGGAATAAAATAGAATAAAATGGAATGGAACAAGTAAAATAAAATAACGTTGAATAAAACAGAATGAAAAGAAATACACCAAAATCAAAATAATTCAATAAAAAAACGGAATAAAGCAAATAAAATAAAATAAAATAACACAGAATGCAAAGGAATCAACAAAAAGTAATAAGACTGAATAGAGCTGAATAAACCGGAATCAAACTAAAGAAGTCTGAATAAAACAAAATTAAACTAAATGCAAATGAATATAATGAGAAATGCTGAGCAGCATTGAATAAACTGGAATTGAATGAAGTGAAATGATTTGGAAATGAAAGGAATGGAATGGAAGTGAAGAGAGTAGAAGGAAATGGAACGAAAAGAAAAAGAAAGGAACAGATGAGATGGAAAAATGGATGAGAAGAGATGAAGAGGGAAGAGAAGGGAAGTAAGAGGAAGGGAACTAAAAGAAAAAGAAGTGGAAGTAATGAGAAGAGGAAAAAATAAAAGGGAAGTAAAGAGCAGAGCAGAATACAATATAATAAAGTAAAATTAAAATTGAATGAGATGAAACACAGATGAAAAATAGCGAATAAGATGGAGTACAATGGAATGCACTTGAAATGAATTAAAAAGAACGAGGCAGCAAGATCGATCGAAATGGGCTCCACTAAAGCGGCCCATAGACGATCAATTTTATTGTCAATATAATTGACAATGATGAATATTGACAATTTAATTGATCGTCTGTGGGCTTGATTGACGACCGTCAATGAATTGACTTAGTGGGCAAAAAAAATTTCATCAATATATTGAGTCAATGATATTGAAAATTAATTTGATCGTCTAGCTTAAGGCTCAAGTCCCATGTCTAGAGGCTCCAATTACGCACAAGTCTTTAACAGCGTTGGAGGAAAATAAAAATAATTGCAACTCGAATGACGAGAAAACATCTTTTATGAGCATAGAGTGAAATAAAATTGTTTCGAATTCAAAAGATAAATGTAATTGAAGAATCATGTTCAAATAGATGACCGCATTTACCCAAATAACGATGATGACACGCACCGAGAGATATAACGTCACGAAATACGACCTTAGGAATATGGCGACATTGTCTTTAAATCTCAATGTATCAATTGTTACAAAAACATTCCAGGACAAACTTCGTCTCTTCAAAGTTAAATTGATTTCCTGCCATGCTGTGATGAATAAGTACACCTGCTATAAAAAAGTAGGTATGTTACCGACAGTTAAAGTGTGAATAATTTTATTGAGACACCCAATTTATTGACAATAATTTTATTGAGTTCAGCATGCGTCAAACTCACGCACAGGCAACAGAAAATTGGCTAATAATGAGAAAGAAGTTTTTTTGTCAAGTTTGTGGTGCCATTATTTGAAAGTTTGTGGTCCCATTATCTGATAGTTTGTGGCCCCATCATTTGAAAGTTTGTGGCCCCATCATTTGAAAGTTTGTGGTCCCATCATTTGAAAGTTTGTGGTCCCATTATCTGATAGTTTGTGGCCCCATCATTTGAAAGTTTGTGGCCCCATCATTTGAAAGTTTGTGGTCCCATTATCTGATAGTTTGTGGCCCCATCATTTGAAAGTTTGTGGCCCCATCATTTGAAAGTTTGTGGTCCCATCATTTGAAAGTTTGTGGTCCCATCATTTGAAAGTTTGTGGTCCCATCATTTGAAAGTTTGTGGTCCCATCATTTGAAAGTTTGTGGTCCCATCATTTGAAAGTTTGTGGTCCCATCATTTGAAAGTTTGTGGTCCCTTCATTTGAAAGTTTGTGGTCCCATCATTTGAAAGTTTGTGGTCCCATCATTTGAAAGTTTGTGGTCCCATCATTTGAAAGTTTGTGGTCCCATCATTTGAAAGTTTGTGGTCCCTTCATTTGAAAGTTTGTGGCCCCATCATTTGAAAGTTTGTGGTCCCATCATTTGAAAGTTTGTGGTCCCATCATTTGAAAGTTTGTGGCCCCATCATTTGAAAGTTTGTGGTCCCATCATTTGAAAGTTTGTGGTCCCATCATTTGAAAGTTTGTGGTCCCATCATTTGAAAGTTTGTGGTCCCTTCATTTGATTGTGTGTGTTTCGCGCTCTCAAAACCATTGTTTGAAAAATTTGAAAACTTTATTGATCACAAACTATGGCATTGCTAGCTTATGTTTATGAGCACAAAAAAGTGAGAAACAATAAATCATCATTACATTAGGCAATAATTCATGAGATTTTTATTATTATAAGGAGATCTTTATTATAATAATGAGATCTTTATTATAATAATGAGACCTTTTTATTATAATGATATCTTTTTTATTATAATGAGATCTTTATTATTATAATGAGATCTTGATTATTATGTTCGTGGTGGCACAGCGGTTAAGGGATCTGACTTGTATGTTGGAGACGAGGGTTCGTATCCCGGCGCTGGCGCTGCGATTTGCGTTGGGTATAAGGGAAAGCTCAAGCACAATACCCCACTCAACCCAGGTGTCGGAAATGGGTACCGGCTTTACGGGGGAACCGTCATGGTGTCCTATATATAGTGTTAATTATAAGACATTTGAAAAACCAATGCTTAAGATCATTTGTATCAGGCTTGATTGGAAATAAAGCATCCCAAAGATGCCAATGTTTTTGTTTTTGTTTTTTTATAATGAGATCTTTATTATTATAATGAGATCTTTATTACCGTAATGAGATCTTTTTATTATAATGAGATCTTTTTACTATAATGAGATCTTTATTATTATATTACTCTAAGATTCACCGGCCAACACAAGTGCAATCTCACGAGAACGAAAAGAACCTTTTCGATGAACTTTAAAAAACGTTGACTCTATGCACATGGTGTGTTCTTATACTAGATACTCTGTGCATCGGGCCAGCAAAGTACGAAGCTAGAGTAAGATAATTTAAAGAAAAGATGGTGAAGAGGAAACATTAAAACTGGAAGAATCAAGGTGAGTCCGAAATGCTGAAGTCTTGAAGGCACATTTGTAGTGGAGGTAACCTAACGGTATCGCCCTTGGCGGCATTTTTATATAAGAAAAAACACAAATTCTTGTTGTACTATTTTAAATTGCTAAATATATATTTGTTTCCTTTCAGTCTGTTACCAATTTTCAATCAAACCTATTCAGAAAACTAAGAGATTTTCTCCCCAACAAATGTCCCCATAATTATTGAAAATGTTTGATGAGCAAAAAATGACGATAGTTTTATCCAGCTGGTTTCAGATCATGAGTTTAGTCCTATAACTTTAATGAAATTTTGAGCCTGGGATACCCCGATAATTGGTGTTATTATTTAATTTTGATTATTTTTGAAGCGAAAGACATATGTACCTAGCGTTCGAAAGCCTTCTGGAAATGCCTTCGTTAAAAATCATGATGAAATTTGCAGACCTAGATTGGTTGACATCGCAGTGTTTTTTGTTAAAGGGTGATATTTGTTTCTTGGCGCATGAGAAGATACGTGATGCTCGGTAAGTCAAAAGTTAGCAACCACAAACAATTAACAAGACTGGAAATGAAACCTCTGCCCACGCACCTATCACAACACCTGCAGCGCTCAGGCTTCTCTGAAAGCTATCTGATCGTAGTCGGAAAACAAAAGAGTATTTTTTATTCATTATTTAAACATTGTTAAGAAATAACTTTAAAGCTAGAGGGAAAATTTGTAATGCGTGTAAAATATCCTCTAAAACTTAACTGGATTATTTGAGCTTTTACTATTTCGAAGAGACTGGGACAGTCGAAGAGACTGGGACAAAATTGATTAGACTTGTTAGGGTATAGATCAGTGGTTCTTAACCTGGAGGGCTCACTCACTGGATACTTTTGTGGTCCTCAATGATGCTTTTGGGGTCCTCAAGGATGCTTTTGTGGTCCTCAAGGATGCTTTTGTGGTCCTCAAGGATGCTTTTGTGGTCCTCAAGGATGCTTTTGGGGTCCTCAAGGATGCTTTTGGGGTCCTCAAGGATGCTTTTGTGGTCCTCAAGGATGCTTTTGTGGTCCTCAAGGATGCTTTTGTGGTCCTCAAGGATGCTTTTGTGGTCCTCAAGGATGCTTTTGGGGTCCTCAAGGATGCTTTTGGGGTCCTCAAGGATACTTTTGTGGTCCTCAAGGATGCTTCTGTGGTCCTCAAGGATGCTTTTGTGGTCCTCAAGGATGCTTTTGTGGTCCTCAAGGATGCTTTTGTGGTCCTCAAGGATGCTTTTGGGGTCCTCAAGGATGCTTTTGTGGTCCTCAAGGAGGCTTTTGTGGTCCTCAAGGATGCTTTTGTGGTCCTCAAGGATGCTTTTATGGTCCTCAATGATGCCTTTGTGGTCCTCAAGGATGCTCTTGTGGTCTTCAAGGATGCATTTGTGGTTCTCAAGGATGCTTTTGTGGTCCGGAGTTGGATTTTTTGTCTTGTTTTGATTTCATTAACTTGGAATCGTAAAAAGAACTTCGGGCGTTCGGTACCCTTGAAATGTTTTGTTAATTGAAGCAAATGCAAATTGAAATAGCGAGCTTCTGGTAATCCGTAGTAAACCAATGCCAGTGGTTCTCACTTTTACGCTTTTGAGCGATCGGTTAATCGTTGGAAATGAGAATTAATAAATTCTTATTAATTTGATTTTATATTGTTAGGTTAGGGTAGTTGCGCATGAATGGTGCAAATCACACCTAACAAATAAGGAGCAGTACGTTGCCATAGGTTGCGTATCATCGAAACTAGCGGAAATTAGCCGTGGAGTTCCACAAGGATTGGTCCTAGGATCTCACTATACGTAAATTTTCATTAACGATGAAATTAAATCAACTTCATTTTTCAAACTCACTCTTTCTGCCTATGATAGCGCGCCGTCTAATTCCTTAAAGGAATAAATCGCGAATTGCCAAAAAATTCAACCTCGCTGGAAGCAAGTGAACTGCGCGTTCATTTCTATGAACGAAAACATTATTTTCCCTCATAGACGGAACTCGTATCAATTTGCTTTAAATTTTTGACTGTCAGGTTGACGAAATAAACTTTTGTTGTTTCAGGGTGCTGTGATTTTTGGAAATCTAGCCCATGAAATACATTTGGTCCGTACAGTAAAAAATAAGTAAACAAAAAAAATTCCGTAAGAATTTTCGATATGTTGAAAAGTAAAATACTTGAAAAGGCTTTGAAAATAATTTTTAAATACTTACTTTCCCAGACGAAGAATAATTGTTAGAAATATGGCGGTGAACGGATAAAAATAAAGCGATCACTCTCCTGAAAAAATGCTTTTATGCTGCGCGAAAAAGGGAATTCAATGTCAACATAATTGTGTTCGCAATGTCAACATAATTGTGTTCGCAATGTCAACATAATTGTGTTCGCAATGTCAACATAATTGTGTTCGCAATGTCAACATAATTGTGTTCGCAATGTCAACATAATTGTGTTCGCAAGTTTGAGAATACGTAAGTTTTTATATCTCTTTAAGCTCTCCATGTGTAAATTTAGGCATAAACGTTGATTATTGAGGGCCACAAAGATCTTCAACGGTTATTCGGTGTACAAACAGGCCATCGAAATAAAAGAACCTGGAACATTTCGAATTAAATTCACATTTTACTCGTCAAAGCGCACGTTCTTTCTCAACAGAATTTCCAAGTTACTGGAACTAGAACTTGGAATTAGGCCTCAGGGGTATTCCGAAAAACAAGATCGAACTATCATTTCGAAGTGAGTTTTAAATCTCTAATTTTCATTTCAGAGTTGATGATTCTAGGCAAGCAAGCAAGTTCTTAATCACAAAAGAATAAATATTTTGGTATTTTATCGTGGGATGAAATTGATCCAAGAATAAAGTCTCCAAGAATGTACTGCTTTCACTTCGATCATTTAAATTGTTTTAGTCAACTTAAGCATCGAAATTTTGTGTGAAGCCATTAATTAATCAATCTTAATCATTTAATTTAATTAATCCATTAATTAATCAATCCACTGTTATTAATCAATCTACTGTTAGACCAGGGGTACTAAATAAAAATAATTGGATCCGTCAAAATTCAGTATTGGTCGAATGCCCGAGAAGTTACTGAACTTTTTAGGGCTTACGAGTAATCAAATTTAAATATTTTCATTGCAATAGATTGAGAAAATTTCGTAGGCTTTTTGTATCCGTCCAATTGTAATTGTACCTAAAATTTGTCCTTGTTGATTCTGCCCAGCGCAGTCCAGTGTTGGAATTATCGTGGCGTTCCAACCGAGGTAAAAAAAATATAAAATTGTTTTAATCGAAGAGTGTGAGTAAGATTGGAGTAAATTAAGTTAGGTTGGGTCAAGTGAAATTGATTGATGATGACAAATTGGTTAATTGGTAATCCCAAATCCAATGGTGGTGATAAAATGGTGTAAAAAACTGTTTTTCTTGCTAAAGCGAAGAAACGGTCAAATTATGAGACCACACTTCTACGTAAAAATCCCCGTGTTAAGTTGTTGCGTTCAAATTATAATAATATGCTGGTGCTTGTACGTAAACAAATGCTGATTATAAACGGGACTCAATTATGGTTGGTGTTTGACGGCACGGGACCTGGGTAGCAGACCAAGATTGTACCACTCAGTTTTTTCTTGACTCATTTTACCCAATTTTAATTTTTTTGCCGTACCATTGAACTGCAGCTATGAGGCCGAGCGCAGCAGTTACGAAAGAATGGAATAACATTGCGTAAGACACGAAATTATAATTTAAGCTTTTAAAGCTTGGGTGAAATGCTAAAGGTTGTACCTCATCTTGCTAATTATATTTTTGCTAATAAACCATTTATTTTGAGCCGTTTTTCATTTATTAATTCTTGTTCGATGACGTAGTTCCGAGGCAAGAACTCATGCGACTTTGAGGACCACAAATAATGAACTAACTCTTCGTTCAGTAACTTTAAATTTGATTCGATTTTTATTGAGCCCAAGAGTAACTCCAAAATGTCGGCGACGTTATCGAAAAATAATAAACCTTCTTTATTGATTTTTTAAGAAAAAAGCGAACATTTTCTTGTCAAAACGACTTCATTGCTAAGGGATTGCATGCAAGAGATTTTATGACAATCTTCTAAAATACAGATAGATTTAAATTTAGTTTCGGTTCTCATGTCTATTTTCAAACTTGCATAAACAAAATCATCTCTTTTCACACAGTAAGAACCGTTTCTTCAATAAATTCGTGGATAATTAAAACGCAACCAATTTGCAACCAATTTTTAATAAACGTGCAGGAAAACTTCATCTGGTGAAAAATTTAAATAGCTGAATTATACAATCATGTGCATTACAATTTTGACAATATTATTGTACTATACTTGACAAGCAAACCTGTAGCGTTTCTGAGTTCCAAAGCCAAGACTCCTAAAGCTCAACCAATGATCCCACCTGACTAAATCGACCCATCTTCATCCTTTACATACTAGCGCACTCTTCCAAGAGACTCCTTATTTCAGCCAGAGCGTTGACAGCACCATCGGCGCCGCTCAGTCCAGCTAATGCCGCCTGGAGGAAACCTATTGCTCCTGCATATTGCTCCTTATCTACATAGGCTGCAATAAGATCAGTCAAGATTTCTTGAGTATCTTGACCATTAATATCGTTGACCAATTTAGCCAAGGAAAGAACAAACTCCCAATCAAAGCCACATGGGGCCGTTAAAAAGGCAATAACATTGCGTATTTTTGCAAGGGAGTCTGTAAGTACGAACGAAATCGCAATGGCATCAAGTCTTTGATCAAGTACGGTACTGAGACACTGATGGGTTGACTTGATTTCATTCAAGACGGCGGAGAATTTATCACTCTCGTTTCTAGATTGTTCTACAAGATCGTCATAAACATCCAAAATACCGGACATGATTGAATAATCCAAAGATGTCGTGAGTCCCGCAAGGAGTGAAATTATGCGGGCCGTGGCTGCTGCAGGAGGCTTAGTGTCAAAGGCCTCAACGATCCATAGGAGTTCGGCTTCGATCGCTGGATCCGAGACACCATCATCCAAAAGTTTTTGAATTCTATCCCGAGCGTCAGTAAGTTTCCTAAGTGATACTTCGAACAGTGACATAATAAGAGTGTCTTCGACGGGCATAGTTAGATTGTTGTTGGCGCTGCGGACAAATGCTGTCACCATGAAAACCAAAGATTCAGAGGATCTCCCAGAAAGAAGAGACTGCAAAATGAAGCTCACACTTTGCAGTAAGCCATTCAAAAGACCACCCGATTGGGTGATTACATAAATGTACCAGTTTACGAGAGCATCATAGGCGTTTATTAGCTGTCCCATTGCAATTGCACCTAGAATTTGTCCTAGTTGATTCTGCCCAGCGCAGTCCAAAGTTGGAAGCCCTACGTTTCCAGTAAAACCTCCAGAGGAACGTCCAGCATCTATACCCTGGCGAATTTGCTCGTCGTCTATTCTTTGACTCTGCTGAACACCAAGAGGTGTTCCCTCCATCATGCTCCGGAAGCAGATGATCCTGGAAGAAAAGAGCATGTATTTTTCAAGACTTCTAAATATATTTTATCATGAGCACATTGAGTTTTACTGCATACCTATAAATTACTGGGATTGGCTACGTGTTTTTCACTGGAATTTTTGGCGGGGCTGCTCAGCACGAGAAGAATAATTTCATTTTTTGATAAATGAAACTTTTTCATTTTTACCACATCGACATCTCATGTAATTACTCGAAGAACTTCGTTCAATTAGATGTGTGAAAGACAAAGTAGTTCTTAGCTATACACTCATAATTAAGTTGGTAGCGCACGAACGACAATGACTCAACTCATCAGAAACTAACACGTACACGAAGGGGTGTGTTAGTTTCAAGATGTGCCAGTAAATTAGTTAATTTCAAGATGTGCAAGTAAATTAGTTAATTTCAAGATGTGCAAGTAAATTAGTTAATTTCAAGATGTGCAAGTAAATTAGTTAATTTCAAGATGTGCAAGTAAATTAGTGTAATTCCTAGATATGCATGCGTTGTTTTTTATTACAGTCTCAAGTTTGAGCTTTTGGTGTTCTGTAAAATGAACTAGAACCACTGATGACGCTTATGCTGTTAGATAAGAAACTTTCCGAAGTGATATCAAGACTATTAAAATTTTTTGGTATTGGTATTTGGTATTGGTATTTTTTTTGTTGGTATTTTTTCCGTGTTTTATACACCTATATGCACACTCATGTTTGTTATCTTTGAATCCCATATCTTATGAAATTTATTTGTCTTCTGTAAGAAAAAACGATGTTAAGATTTTGGTGACGCCCTTAAGTGCATTAATCGCTTTGCAAACATTATGTGTCTGGAATAATTCGTTTATTTTGAACATTACAACATGATTTTCTTTCCTGGATTATAAAGTCAGCGTTTTAAACTCTTTTCTTCTAATTTATATGAAATGATGAAAGATTGCTCAATGAATTACTGAAATTTGATAACCTAGAAAACAACTACGTTGTTCAAGAATGGTAATTCTTTTTAACTTGCGCTGGGGTAGTATATCACACTGCGGGATCCTGGTATACTTTCTTCAGTGAAAGGAATTTTTTGAGTGGCCAGAAATCCGTTTCTCATTGACCCACTCTGTAAACGTATAAATAATACAAAATCCTTTGCTACCTCATCCTATTCTGCAATAACGTCAGTGTGCCGTCAATGTTTCACAGTCAACTGATCACTTGAACATTAACATTATTCAGCAACTTGCATCATTCAAACTGTTCGGCCACTTACATTACCTACGTTTCTCGGACACAAGCATCACTCAGCCACCAATATCACTCTCATCACCCGGCCACCAACTAGCAACATCATCACCCAGCTAGCAACATCACCCTCATGACACGGCCACCAACATCACCAACATCTTACCTCTTCCCAATTTCAACTCGGTCCATGCGGGCTGTGCTGCCAATGGCGCGTTGCACGCAGCTGACAAACTCAGCAGGATGTACAGCGCCGTCACTGTCAGCATCGCAGGCTCGGAGGGCGCCGGCGTCAGCGCGAGCTGACGGCTCCAGGGAGGGCAACATGCGGGCCCGCATTGCGGCGCAGGCGTCTGGGGGAAAGTTCATCGCCAATTACGCAAAATATCGACCCAGTTTACCGCTAGGGATAGTGCCGAAGTTTCCTTCTGTTTATTATATAACAGAGATGTTTAAGACAGCATGAAGTCCAAATCAATCGAGGACTGAGAACATCTTCAGAAACGAGCGTCAGACGAAAAATAACATTTCATTCGAAATTATTTTAAAAGAAATTTTGATTTCAAATTTCATGTGACAAATCATTTGAAGAATGGTTGTGCACAAATTTAAAATTAAAGCTTTTAATTAAAGCTTTTTTTAAATTAAAATCTGACACCTTACACCTAACTAGCATTTTTTCGATATCCGCTTCCACGATGGAAAATGAGCGTTGGGAGCAGCGGTAGTAGCTTCTTTTCGCGACTGAAAGAAGCCTACGGAAGTGTTGGCCTGATTTGAGTTCGACAGGACAGGGATCATGGACATTTGGAGGAAGTAGAAGTCGGGCGAGGAGAAGGACGAGCTTACCGCCAAACGAAAGGTCCATAACGTAGGCAAACGAGCCTTTTTGGGCTTTCAGTTCTTTCCACAAAGTGGGCCTTTCGTTTGGAGCCTGGTGAAGTCCTGGATGAACAAGATTTCCGTCACAAAAGGCCAAGACTACCCAGGGGTGGCTCCTCAACGCTGTTCCCCTCCACTTGTCTCTGGACTAGGGGCCGCCCTCCTCACCCGACTGCAGCCCCCTTGACCATTTTTCAGAGGTGGGATCAGACTAAAGCGGTTTATAGACGATCAATTATATTGTCAATATAATTGATAATAATGAATATTGACCATTTAATTCATCGTCTGTTCATGAACTTGATTGACGGCCGTCAAATAATTGACATAGCGGGCAAAAAAAAATCATCAATATATTGAGCCAATGACATCGACAATTAAATTGATCGTCAATGGGCCGCTTCAGACCAAGACCCAGAACACGGTTGTATCCGAAGGTTGCCATCATGGAGGCGTTCGCCGACATCGTGATCGCCAAAGCGTGTGCCTCAATTCGCGTCCGCCGAGAGTTTGTCGTCGCTACCGGCGGTGGGTGCATTTGAAAATAATATAGTGTGTAACTCCAACTATTGCTAAATAAATTGTCAGATCTATGTATGCGAAAGTTTTGATTTTATTGTCTAATTCGTTATCTTTTTTTTAAGTGTGTAAATTTGCTGCAACACCTGCATTGCTTTCAAATTGAAATTGAGTAGCTCATTTAATTATCTGCTAATAACAAATGCCCTCTGAAACACAAGGGGATAATAAAATAAATTACGCGCTTAACACTATGAGCTAAATGAGTTTTCTAGCTCGAATGATATTTTTGCTGTCAACTGCCTAAGCTCCCAACTTTGAACAGTAATTAAGTTCTAAAAAGGCATTTAAATTAACGCGTAGGGCCTATAACCCTACCAACTACCCCGCATTTGTCAAATGAATTTGCATATAATAAAGTATTTAATTACATTAGAAAACTATAGGAGTAGATATAACAGCCAAATATACGTTTTCGGAAAGATTACTATGAATGTAGTTCCCTGCACACAGCGTACAGACGCTATCGAGAGTGTGATGCAAATGTTATTCTTTGAAGATTTCTATCTTGAGTTGCCATGAACGTTCTTGATATTTGATTCTCTTTGTTTTCCAAAAATAAGCTGAAAAATTTACAGAAGTATTTTTACTGCAACATTGACATGTATTTCCTTTATTAAATTTTCACTGCCGTTCCGTGTGATAGTTATTTCCTCAAATGAAAACAAAAAAAATTTAATTTTAATAGTTTTTTTCCGTTGGAGAGCAAAGTTTTCAATAGTAAATACGAATAAACTGAAATTCGAAAAATTATGAATTTAATATAACACTTTTGTACATGCAGCCCTTGAATCAGCCATTGCTGGGCTAAGGTTGGATATCCGTGCTATCGGTCTTCGGTCTTCACCATGCACGGTAGAGGAAACAAGGTATTGTCATTTCTAAGGGAGAAAATACAACTCCTCTTGTTCGGCTAGCCAATAGAATTGCTTTATTTTAAACAAACTTTATGACGTCACTAAAACGCCATGTCGTTAGGCCAATAGCGGAGCCAGATTTGGAGGTAGCAGTGCTACCGGATGCAATATGAGCGCTGCTATTGGTTCGTTGCCGTGACGTCAGCAAAGCACACCGGCAACGAAAAAAATACTTGGTTGAACCTACTTTGTTTCCTCTACCATGGTCTTCACTCACCGTGTCGAGACAACTGGTCCATGACCCAACTCACAGGCACGTCTGAGAACAGCCTGAACTACGACAAATCTTAACACATCTCTAGAAGCATAGCCTCACCTTCTGTTGGCTTGCTGACCTGAAAAGAAAAGAAATTATCGATTAATGCTCAATATTTTGGAATCTTTGATAGCATGTAATGGTTAAAAACAAACCTGAAAAGAATGCCGATCATATTTTCACACCTTTTCAAGATGTAATTCTCGTACGAACACTCATTAAGCAAGTCACTGAGCATTTGCCACAGTGCATGTATTTAGTTGTCGGTACAGTAGCGTGAATTTGCATAGAAAAACTTAAGTAGACAGCATTTCGAGATTGAAGCGAAGTTCTTGAAAATGTGAGAACTAACACTGCAGATTTCACGCGTCAAGCGTATTAACTAAGATATCTATGATACGAGCATATCCAGCTGTGGTTATGCCTCTGAGCAAAAGCACTAGTGAGGGTTGGTCAAATCTCGTCACAATTTGATGACATTATTCGAGGAAGTAAACTGATAAAACTACTGAACACGGCGACTGCTGGAGCGGCACCATCTGAGCAATGAATTCCCAGCCATGTTGAGTGATGCGCAAAAAATGGCGAAAATGGTGATCGATTGCCCTGGCAATGTTGAGTTACGTTAATAAAAAATGCTTGCCGTTTATGACAATGTTGACTGATATTCCCAGTAAAACAGTGTTCAAATCTTCTAGCGGAATAAATTTTCCTTCTCTAACGTTAATAACTGAATGTCACTTGGTTCGAACTATTCAATCACTAGAATTCAAACGGAAATAAAATTCTAGAAAAATGAGTTGCATTTCGAAGGCCAACTCTGCCATTGTTTCGTCTTCTACGTACAAATTATTTTCAACGCAACCAAAACGGAAACACAAAAAGAGCTTTCAGCCTTTGTTCGTGTCGGCGGCCAGTAGCTGTGCACCTGCTACAGTGCGTCAGATGTGTGGTATGGAAGTAGCACACCTGCTAATGCATCTGCTGGTTCATTTGCTAGTACACTTGACAGAGAATCTGCCAGAGCATTTAATGCTTCACCTGCTAGAGAATCTTCTGCTGCTTCAGCTAGTTCAACAAGTCGAGGATCTGCTAGCCTAGTACCTGCTAATGCATTTAATAGTACATTTCCTACAGAATCTACTAGAGCAATTGCTGCTTCGCCTGCTAGAAAATCTTCTGGTGCATCAGCTGGTTCAACTAGTTAAAACAACTGCTAGCTTAGCTGTTACTAGTACATTTGCTAGTGCATTTGCTAAAGAATTTGCCAGTTCACCAGCCAGAACATCTACTAATCCACCTGCAAGTGTATTCGCTAGTGCACCTGCACTATAACCAGCCAGAGTACATGTAACAACACATGTGGTGGAACACCTGGCAGAGAAATGAAAATGTCCGACAAGTGAGTGGGGAAATTTATTCTCTGACTCGTCCTGTACAAGAAGAGATAACCAATTCAATAGATCAGTTTTAATTGGCATTCTAATCGCGTCTCAATTAAAACCGAGGAACTCATCCGTGCGTTAACGAACGAGGTTTTTTTTTTACTGTTTGGTTAAAATGTTTTTAACGGGGTAAATATCTCTGATAACTTCCCTACTGCCATGCCTCCGATTCAACTTCTGCTGAATATTTTATTGCTCAAAAGTGGCAACAGAAGTGCTTAAAGTTTGATGCATATTTTTGTTACACTATGACTTAAAACTGCTATAACTGGAAATTTATTTTTATTTCGTAATGAGTTACGTTTCTATCTATTGCACTTGAAACAAATAAATAAAAATTAAAAAATACAGACCAGTTTATGAATGGTTGGTGGTTAAAATTCATCCCAAAGAAATGTAAATAAATCGTTCTTATAACGAACAAGCCCCTAGTTTGTCGACTAAAGTCGAGTAGGTTCTGCATGCATTATTTATTAATAAAAAATCATGAGTTTCACCATCAGGAATTGGCTCACAATTTATATACTAAAGCTTTCTACTTGTATTATTAAAATCTGCGAAGAAATTGCAGCTCTGGAGGCATGCACAAACACTCACCGTCAATGCGACGCAGCAGCCAATCACCAGCAACAGCAACTGTTGGCAGGAAATTATTGGGGTGTTATCGGCAGGCAACGTGAATGTCTTTTGCAGTATTAATACGATGCAACATTGGAACAATTTTGCAAAAAAGTTAGAAAAGTAAATCTCTCGAAAAGTAAAATGTTGTCACGTTCAAACAAAGAATGCAGTTTTAGGCAAGTCATATTGGAATGAAGTGCCATTGTGATCAGTGTATTATTGACCTAAACTATTTTGTGGCAATACGAGTTGGTGGAATTTTGAATGAATTTTGTCTTCAAGCGCTTCAATTAACCTAAATATTTAATATCAATAGGAAGTTATTGAATTTTTTTTTCTAACGACTAACTAAACACTGTAAACCAAAAAGTTAGGATCTTTGACGTTATTTCAATGCAAATGTTCAAAAACTAATCTCAATAAGTATACTTCAATCTTATAGTATATTATAAACGTAGTATAGTATAACATTTCAGGACGGAATGAGAGTGGTGAACATTGGTGAACATCCAATGCTTTTGGTATCATTACTTTTTATTGAAATAAAAACAATAATAAGAAAATCAACGCTGGGGCATAAAAGAGCGCTAGTTGCCATTTCAACAAAGTTTACACATGGAATAAAGCACATCGTATTGGGTTTTAGAGTTGTTTTGACTAACGATTTTTGTCTCTATAATAAGTTGCATATCAGAGATGACACTGTTGGATAAAATATATATTTATTGTAAACAAAAAATATTGACTTGCGATCAGTGAAATACTGTTGGAGAGGAGTTGAGAGATGAAGTACGAGTCTAAATATCGGAATTTAGGTGTCAAGGGCTCGAGTGCAAGCAAAAGTGTCAGAGCTTCTCGATTTGGAGGTTCGTTACACACTGACGTAAACATGCTCGCTGTACCGAATACAGGATTTACAGAATAAGAATATACAAACCATCTTTAGATTGTCTGTAAGATGATCCTCAAAAAACGAACTTCTTGACCAACCCAACATAATCAAACATTGTAAAATACTCTATTCCCATACAAACAGTTCAATTGTCCGAGATATAGGCATATATAAAAAAAGATTACTAAACATTTATACAAGACTAGTTTTGAATGAAATTATCATCAATAAATATCATCAGTGTGTGTGTGTGTAGTCCTCGTTCCGGAGTTCCAAAGTCCGGCATTTAGATAAGCAGCACTGTGCAAGATTCAGTACTTTGACTGCTCGGTGACCTGGTCACTGAAGAGGTTGCCACAACAATTCAGGTAACCCACCAGTGGGCACAAACTAAATTTTAACGTTTACTTGGTGGATATCAAACGAAAGTAACTTCCAATAATTTTTTATTGATCTTACAGTTGAAAATTAAAATCCAGTTCCATCTGAGTTGAATATTGAACTTCAGTTTCACACCCCCAGAAAACAATAAAAAGGACGTAAACTTCAATACCGCTTCGAAGTGAAAATAGTCGGATCGCGCATCTGTGTGGCGGAACCGATCATTTGTTCTCAAACAGAGGGCATGTGTGTGCTAGGGATAAAATTTAAATGCTAGTAATTATGAAATGTCTAAAATACTCACGTTCTATAAAATTTGCCTGTGCGCGGAAATCATTTTTATTTATAATTGAATAATGGGTAATCATTAGGATGAACAAATTTGAATTTAATCGTAAGGGTGAACAAATTTGAATTTAACCAAAAGGGTGAACAAATTCGAATGTAATCATATGGGTGAACAAATTTTAATTTAATCATACGAGTGAGAAAATTTGAATTTAATCATAAGGGTCAACAAATTTGAATTTGATCATAAGGGTGAAAAAATTTGAATTGAATCATAATGGTGAGCAGATTTGAATTTAATCATAAGGGTGAACAGATTTGAATTTAATCATAAGGGTGAACAAATTCGAATTCAATCATATGGGTGAACAAATTTGAATTTAATCATAAGGGTGAACAAATTTGAATTTAATCACAAGGGTGAACAAATTTTAAAACCACAAGATGATCCAGATATTCAATTTATTACGCTACCGACGGTATTCATTAATAAATATCAGAAACATTCATTTTTACAGAGAGTAGATACAAAGTTTTCAAAGAATCAAATTTTATTCACAAACAGTGCTTAGCTTATCGAACTTTCATAATTTCTGAGAGCAAGGTAATTCCACTAACCAACATCTAGAGCTCCACACGTACCTTCATGATTGTCTCGATCCTCGTTGACTTCAGCTATTCGAAAGAGTCAAAAGCTCACTACTGCAGCTCAGCTACGGAGGCCGGCTTATATGCATAACAAATGTTCCCAACGCCCACTCAAAACTAATTCCATTATGTTTTTAAAATGGTAAAAGATTTACTCGTTTTATCCGATGACAACCAGATCGCATTCAGAAAAGCCTAAGCGGCACAGATGTCGTGAGCGGTGCGTGTGCAGAGGCCCCAATTTGAACGCCGGAACCGAGTTGTTGGATCTCTCGCAGGGCCTCTATCACATGAAAATGTGCATCATTATCTACAAAAAAACAGGATTTGAAAAGCTGTTAGAATAATGGAATAAATTTTCCGGGTCTGCTACACAAGTGTTGGTGTTGGACAATGGGCGGTGCATGCGGGTGACGCGTGATCAGTGAAGTTTATAGGACCCCGGTTTTTGTCAGTAGAGATGTCGTACTGCGTGCTCGAGAAACATGATGCAAGAGATTGAATTTCAGTCACTGGTTGTTTGTTGCAGTCCAGCTTTCGAGCGGCAGAATTTTCCAGAATTCATGAACTCCAAAATTTCCGAGCAAAATTATTTTAGACTCGTTAACCTCAGTAAAATCTAGTTAATTCATGTTTATTTTTGTTTATTATAATCTATTCTAGTCATCCAAGTCTATTCTACTCCATTCAAGTCTATTCAATTTCATTCCACGTTATTCTAAATTACTCCTCTTCATTCTATTTTGCATCACTCTATTATATTTTTTTTGTTTTACTCCATTCTGTTCTATATTACTTTGGTCTATTTTGCTCTATTTTATTTCACTCATCTCCATTCTACTTTAGTCTAGTTCACTCAGCACCACTCCATTCCATAGTATTTTTCTCTGTTCGACTCCACTCAATTTTATTTCACTCCATTCCACTCTATTATATTCTGCTTACTCCGCTCTATTCTATTTTGCTCTTCGGTACTCCAATTTGACCATTTCAAAGTTTCAGAAAGCAATAAGTGCATCATACCTTCAAAGCCGGTTAGCAAGTTACCGATAAACTTTGATGCTTTTTTGTGATGCCATGAATGTTTATTGCTATGGATTACATTTTATACCGATCCTCGTGAAGACTTAATTAAATATGTTGCTTTTCTTGTACCAATCACTGTGTGTTTCGTACAGAACAGTACTTTGTTGGGGGACGTTTCATGAGACCAGCTGTACCATCGTCTGTGACGCACACGTACACCTATGTGCATACACACATAGGAAATATAATTATGAATTTACCTTCATGTGCTGTTGTGGTTAGATTGGTTCACACTATCCTTAGGGACATTCGAACGCTTTTTACTGATGGAATACGCTTCAAAAAATTGCTACTAATGTTTCTGCGGCTCAGGTGCTTTCAAAAGTGGACAAAATAGGTTACTCGCATTCAATCTATTCACGATTCTCAAGCCTGCAATTTTTCGTGAAAATTTCCTGAAATGCATGTTGAAGGTGCAAAATTTGCGTGATCGGTGTGATATCATCTATAAAATTATAAATACTAGTCCCCCACCCTTTATTTGAATAAGAAGGCGAAATGAAAAAAAGGCCGTAAGAAATGAAAAATTCAATCTCTCGAGAGTTGATGAGGCCGAGTGCACACGGCCCGTCAAAAACGTATAATAATGGTCAACAAATCACATGACACACGTTCCTATTTCCTAAGAATTTACGCGATATTCATTCCTAGTCGAATCTGATGGATTAATGCACTGGAAATTGTGGCGTTGATGATGCTTGTATCACAGATACGCTCATCTCACACTGCAGGCTGGCTTCGGACAGACAGACGGACAGACGCGGCTCTTGTTATAGTATAGATATTGATGAATCATTGATAGTTCATCATTTCAACGTGACCCAACTCTACACGACGTGAACGAAAATTATATCATTTTAAGATAGTGATAAAGTTGCTCAAGGGTTCTTTCAAACAATTTACATTACGGTAAACTAAAGAACATTTGACGTCGTGACAGATGACAAAATCGGATAAAATGTCAGTGTTCAGAGTAGATGCAAAGATATGTCATTCCTACATAGAAGCAAGTTCATGGAATGAAAAGCATGTTGTTCTGAGGCGGTAGCAGCTCGAATCCAGCAGCTCAAATCCAAAAATAGTGAAAAACGCACTACATAGTTTCTCAAGTGAACAAATGAAGATTTTGAACGAAAGTCAGCCGATCTTAATTACAAATATTAGTTGCATCGTCTCTCGGGTCAAAATTGACTCAGATTAAGCTGGATTCGACGACACTTGGAAAGAGATGAATCGATTTTTTCAGTTCAAATATGAAATAGACATGTTCTGAGTTTCAGTATTTATTCAACGCGTGAACACTTCACATTAAACTTTATTATTGTCGGTTTGAGAGATGCAGCCATGCGTACATAAGTAATGAGATCGAGTCCCCATTTTTTGACATCGAAAAAAAAGGAAAAGAAAAACAGTCTATCTCCAGTTGTTGATACATGAAATGTATAACGTTAAGTTTTAAAATATCTTGACTTTAAAATCCTTAGTTGATATTCACACGTGGGTAACGTAATACCCATGAGAATTGTCGAAACAAATCATTGAGAAAAGAAAACCGAAAAATGTGTTTCCTTCGTTGCGTTTTCTGACTTTGACAATGCACACAAATACAAGTAATTAAGAAAACATAACCCTAGTGACGCATGACGCATTGTTTGAAACACTTTCGTTAGTGCGCATTTACTTATATTGAAATACGAACATAGGATAGGGATTAATGTTGAAAGTAGGATGGGCAAATTTAAATTATTCAGCGTCGAAGACTATGAGGTCGACTTTCGGAAACAATTTTTTCATTCTTACATATCAACTAGTATGCCAAATAACGAGCTCAAAAAATGAAATATTTTACCGTAACCCAAAATTTATGAAATTTTTTTGTTAATAATACTGGCACAAAAGAGCTCACAGGAGTCTAAAACAAGAGACGTATTGTCGTACAATGCTAACCGTGACGTTTGCAACATGGCTGCAACAATACGAAAAGTTAACTAACTAAAAAGTATGGTAACATATATTATCTCCAGCGCAAGAAACAAGAAATTGCGCCACAAGGCTAACAAGAACAATTTAGGACAGTAATGAGAAAATAAAACAATGATGTTCTATAAAGTTATTACGTAAGATGAATAACATTCTCTTTTAACATGTTTCAATATGAAAAGTACTCAGTGGATATGCATAGATGGGTGCCGTGACGGTCCACTGTTTGTACAAAAGACTGAGAAAAAAACATAAAAATGTATCCCACAGCTAGATAGTGGAAGTTTAATTATGTTTGTTAATGAATGCAATAAAAGAAACGTACAGATGATGTAGTCAGTGGGGTGAAAACACACGTAACAGTTTCCAAGTATATTTGATTTCTTAAAAACATGGAAAAATATTGAAGGTGTTTGTGGATAAAATATATTCATAATTATCAGATCAAACCATCAGATATTCAAAAATACATTTTAAAGCAAGACAATTTTTCATTCGTACGTATCAACAAGTATGCCAAATAACGAGTGCGGAGAAAATAAAGTGGCTTTAAGAATAAAACGTTTTTGAATGCTTGCGAAAGAAAATTCACAAAACGTATCATGATAACAGGAGCACGCGCGCCGATTCTACGGTAGTGAAAACAGAAGATGAGTAAATTGCTACTATTTCACCAAGTCGAATAGTAGCTGGAAACAAACTACTGCACAAAGTTACTCAGTATCAAGTTTATTTCGTGTTTGTTCGAAACCTTACTTATAAATTTTGGCTTTTTTGATGTTTCTCAAAAATGAAGCCCATGTTCCATTTGTTTGAATTTCGATAGTTTGTATGTTTTCATGATAGCAAAGCCAGTCACTGTTAAAAAAATTCACAGTAAACATATGATGGATGAACTATATACTATGTAAACGAGTAACTCAAGTTTTACTGCGAAGCCCCCAGTTCAGTTCTTCGTGATCTGCCCATCACTCAGCTACTAACATCACCTCCATCACCCGACCACCAACATCACCCCCATCACCCGACCACCAACATCACCCCCATCACCCGGCCACCCACATCACCCCCATCACCCGACCACCAACATCACCCCCATCACCCGGCCACCAACATCACCCCCATCACCCGGCCACCAACCTCACCCTCATCACCCGGCCACCGACATCACTTACATCACCCGGCCACCAACATCACCCTCATCACCCGACCACCAACATCACCAACATAGCTATACTATTAAATTCGGTACTTGAAAACGTTTTTAATTTTCTTGTTTCAATTTTCAATATATTGACAAAGTCAAAAACATCGTGAAACTTACAATAAAATTATTGAGTATGAATATATGTATAAATGACACTGATTCATTATCGACATTTAAAAGAGCAGGCAGAACCAGTCCATTTTCGTACAAGTTTGGTTGATAAAAATATATTCAAGAAGTAGGTTATTTGAGAACATCATTGGAAAACATCACAGAAGAACATCGTTGTGAAATATCTTCTAGAGGAGCATAACTGGTAAACACAAAAAAAATATCACTTGAGAATTTTATGGAAAAATACAACTGGAGAACTTCACTCGACGACTTCCATGGAATACATTATTTGTTCGAGTCGGAAAGAACATAAATCAGATGAGCTCTTTGAACTGAAAATGCCCTATCTGGCAATTATGTACAGGGACGTACTCACGCACTTGTATTTTACCTGGCTAGATAGATGGTCTCATAATTATAATTGGTGAAGTGGAAAAAATTCAACCTCCTGCTCTCAGAAATTAAATGGAAAAATCCAACTTTGATTTCATATGGTGGTTTACTCAAAATTTTATAATTTAAATTGTTTCAATTATAAATAAATTTACTTATATATCAAACCAATATAATTTAATTGAATTTAATATTTCAATGTAGTTAATTTTAATTTTAATTTATTTGAAATTTCATTATAAATAAATTTTATTATAAGATATTATTTAATTGTTTTAATTATAAAAAGAAAAGCTGACAGTTCTTATGGTTCACTTATGTTAGTCGCTCACTGGGTATTGGGGATATAGCCTGCTGTATATATTCAGTTTATGAACGATATTCTCATTTGTTTCGTCAGCAAGAAATTCATAAAAGAGTTTTCATTGTTGTTGAAATATTTTTATTGTCGTCGAACATGTGATCAATGAAAATTCTAAATAATAATGATATTTTGTAAAAAGTAGTTTCATCCGGTGTATCACAAGTGGGTTTAATTCAAAATTCTTTAGTGAGCAGCTAGCATTTTAATCCGAATTTAATGTAAAAAAATTTCAGTGAAATAAAATCAAATTGGCATTAGTTTTTAAAAATTTCTCCTCTTTTCTAAAATCGAATTTTAGTTCATCGGAAATTTAAAAAAGAACAACTCTAGAGTAAAAATATGTGGAAGCTAAATAGAAAACGACGTTTCGACCGTCTACTGTGGTTCCAGGCAGTGACGTGAGTTGAAGTCTTGACTGCTGCACCTTGAAAGAAAAATGAAAAAATAAGAAAAACACTTTATTTCCAATACAGAGGATACAATAAACACATCTTTGGTTTTTAAAATATTTTAAAGTAAGGGTTCTTACATGCTACACACACATGAGTATCGTAATACCCATGTCACTAGTCGAAATGAAGATTGAGGGCAACATAGTGTTGCTTAATCTAGATTTGATTATACGTGTAACTTCAATAATAAAAGAGAACGCAATTAGCAATTACGGTAACGATGCAATATTGAGAACGCTCGTTTTAGTGCACACTTACATTTAGTGCACTAAAGTACGAAGCTCAGGGACTTGCGATATAAGAAATTTGTTGAAAGTAAAACGGGCGGATTAAAATAATGCTGCGTCTAAGGTAAAGCGAGGTTGACATTCAGAACTACATTTTCACTCCTGTGTTTATAAACTGATATTCAATCTACGGGACTCGAAGAAATGCCTTTTATCACGCACCGAGTTTAGAACATTTACATGCTAATAATAGTGGCTCAAAACAGTCTACATGAGTCTGAAACATGAAAACGATTGTTCTACAACGGCTGTCAAGACACGTACGACATAACTGGAGTAATAGGTGAAATTAAAAACCTAGGTAGGGTTGTCATGCAAATTTAAGAGCAGAAAAAATTCTACGATAGTTTGGACCGTACAAGAATAACAAGAACATTTTAGGATGTGAATAATAGAAGAAAACATGAACGTCCTATAAGGGTTTCAAATTAGAAAAAGTTACATTATCCCCGAAATATGATGCAAATGTCTGTAATGGATGAATATGCATGAACATGGATGAACATGGATGAACATGGATGTAGTGTAACCATGCCATGACGGTCCAATTTGATGCTTGCACAAAAACGGAGAGGAAAGACGTAAAAATGTATTCTATAGCTGGTTAATTGATAATTAATAGTGCTTGTTAATTCATGAAAACAACAAAGAGAATGAACTCTATGGGTTGTAGACACTTATGACTGCTTACGTGTACATTAAGGTGGCCAGTACTCATAGGGTAGATTTTTTTCACAGAATTTTCTTGACGGGACCCCTTAAAAAGGTGAAGTTGATAGAAAAAATGATACTGGTAAAATTTTAGACCATTTGAACATCGTTAACCCGTGCCCCAACGGTCTCAAAGTTCTGAAAAATCGAGAAAAATGCCATTTTTCAGAACTTTGAGACCGTTGGGGCACGGGTTAACGATGTTCAAATGGTCTGAAACTTTACCAATATCATTTTTTCTATTAACCTCACCTTTTTAGGGGGTCCCATCAAGAAAATTCTGTGAAAAAAATCTACCCTATGAGCACTGGCCACCCTAGTGTAACACGACGTATCAGCTTTGGATTTCTTGACATCAGGGGATAATACTACCATTGCTTGTTTCGGCAGGTATTCAAAAATATCATGAATAAGCTTTCTACCATGCTCATTATTTTGTAGTGCTTATTAGTAAAAATGTGTTTACAGAACACTCGGATTCCGACAACCGAGCTCATGGTTTCACTCTTGTATCGCTTGTCATGTCTCTCCTGTCGTCATCGTGTGAACAACCCAGGCTGTGCTTGCAAGCCTACACTGTGTCTCACAGTGCGTTCATTGAAATGCATTATGTTAGTTCATTAGTTTAATTAGTTCATTATGTTATTTTATTATCACTTTGAGTGCAATGAAATACATTATGTTAGTTCATTAGTTTAATTAGTTTATTATGTTATTTTATTCTCACTTTGAGTGCAATGAAATACATTATGTTAGTTCATTAGTTTAATTAGTTTATTATGTTATTTTATTGTCACTTTGAGTGCAATGAAATACATTATGTTAGTTCATTAGTTTTATTAGTTTATTATGTTATTTTATTATCACTTTGAGTGCAATGAAATACATTATGTTAGTTCATTAGTTTAATTAGTTTATTATGTTATTTCATTCTCACTTTGAGTGCAATGAAATACATTATGTTAGTTCATTAGTTTAATTAGTTTATTATGTTATTTTATTGCCACTTTGAGTGCAATGAAATACATTATGTTAGTTCATTAGTTTAGTTAGTTTATTATGTTATTTTATTATCATTGTAAGTGCACTGAAATACATCATGTTAGTTCATTAGTTCAATTAGTTTATTATGTTATTTTGTTATCACTGTGTAACAAAAACAGTCATGACGAGCTGCAGAAGGGGAATGAACCACACATAGTTTATTGAAAAGTTTATAATAGCCACATGGAGGTAAAAAGTGGCAATAGGCGGGTCCTCACGGGACACGTCGCCCTGCAGCGGAAGGATTCCTCCTCTGACCCGCCCTGAGGCGAGTTCGGACCGGACTGGCCAAGTACCAGTGCTTGCCCATTCGCGTTTTCCGGTCCGACTGAGTCACGACATTTGGCTAAAAGTGAAAACCCAGGGAATGTATCAGTTTTGATATAAAATAGGAACATGTGAAATACGTAAACTATCAATTGAGAACATAGGAATTAGAGCAACTATCAATTGGAAAAGGAAAGAAATCAGAGTAACTATCAATTGGTAAAGGAAAGAAATCAGAGCAACTATCAATTGGTACAGGAAATAAACTATCAGCTCACAAAAATAGAGAGAGTAAACTATCAATTTGGACAATAGAGTAAACTATCAGCTTTTAAACTATCAGATGAAAAGACTGGCTTCACTAATTTATATTGAAGTCTCGAGAAGCGAGCAAAGTGACAGGCGGAACGGTCCGGCCGCACAGGGTCCAGTCTCGCGAATTTCTACACCGCCCAACCCTCTCCCTCCACCTACAAGCAGCTACATAACGTTGCCATTCCCGCCAATTATTGAACTATGTAGTACTACTGAAATTTATTAACGTGTCTGTTCGTTATACATTTATTATTAATCACTGCATTATAACCACTACAAGTACTTAGTAAGTGGATACTTGAGCGGAATGTTGAAGTTAACCTGTATTAAATCATTATAATAAGTTTTGAGAACGACCGCTGGTGTTTCGCTATTCAACCCTCCATCTCGGCACGCAAAAACTTGCATTTTTAAACTTTTTGAAGTTAACCTTAAACTAACTGAACTTGGCCTATCCTAACCCAACCTAACCTAACTTAACCTAACCTCTTAACCTAACTTCACATAACTTAACCTAACCTAAATTAATTTAACCTGACATTTCTGTAGCTGTTTGGAGGTGGGCACTGTAGCTGCTTGGAGGCGGAGGAAGAGGGTTGGGCGGGGTAGAAATTCGCGAGATTGGACCCTGTGCATCCCGGTAAAGGATTAGTGTCCTCCAAGTGCTCACCGGTTCCCTCCCCCGAATAAGAAGCTTAGTGGTCACCCATAGTTACACTCGGCCGTTAATTCCGTATAGAGAGCACATCCGTACTCTAACCGAAACAGAGAAACGCCGGCCTGGTGAAGAGAAGTGTCGTGGTTAGATGCTGTTTCTGATTTTCGATCCGAAGCCGCTGACTGAGGAAGTTGTGTTCGGAGGTTGTATTCAGAGGCTGCCGACAAAAAGAAGACGGCAGAAAAGCCAGGTAGAAGCCCCCCAAAAATGCCCATAACACATCCCGCACTGTCAGATACCGAGTTCAATACAAATTATCTGAAAGCCATGCCATTTTCATCACTGTGAGTGCACTGAAATACATCATGTTAGTTCATTAGTTTGGTTAATTTATTAGTTTAGTTAGTTTATTACGTTAGTTTATGATTTTAGTAAGTATATTATGTTAGTTTTTCCACCTTTGCGTGATTTATCTTATCCGATCAACAACGAGCAGGTGTCAGATGCGAGTATACAGCCTAATCCATTTAGTGCTTCAACTAAAATGATTGAGTGAGCTGCAATATTTTGAACTAATGAATTGTTATCTTTTTACTGTGCCCCTTGTGGTCCCCTGCAAAACTCCTGTTATCTCATTTTAAGAGTTTTTTCTCGAAGTTATTTATATTTTAGAATTGTTCAATTTCAAATCAAAATCTGGTATCGTGAAATTCGAGTTTGCCAGTTTGCAAGCAGCATTGATCAGTACGAACTTATTGATAGAGAATTGTGCAATTAGAATTGGTTATTGAAAAATTTTAGTCGCCCGATGAACATTAAAAAAATCATTGTTGGAATATAAAAATCGGTTTAAAATTATAGTATAAGTCATAGAATCAGGAACAGTCAATATTTTTATGAGGAAAGATAAAGAAAAACATATACTGCAGTTTAATGTAAAATTTGTGGTTATAAAGTATCTTCTCATCAACTTTATCAAAAGAAACTAATAAATTCAATGTTAACGTAAATGTCTTCCATTAGCACCCATATTGTGATGCTGCCTTAAAATTTTGTATGGATAAAATATATCCCCTTGAAAATAAATTGAAAAAATATTTATGATCATTTCAAAAAATTTAACGTACGGAAAATTATACGAAATACAACATACATAAATGACGTGATTACGGTACTTGTTTAAAATCTTTTCGCCTCCTGGACAAGAGGTAAAACCTCTACACTCTATTTGCTAAGTTCGTGAAATGGATCTTTTCCAGATAAGCCCCGTCACTAACGCAACACATAAGTTCACCCACTTGTAGCTTTCAGAATAATGCAGATATCGACTTCAAATTACTCTTAAACGAAAGAATGTTTTAATCTTTCGTTTCAAACAATTTGAAGTCGATAGTTGCATTTTTTTTTTTGGTAGTTATAAGAGGTTGAACTTATGAGTAGCATTAGTGGAGGGGCATATCTGGAAAAGGTCCCGCGAAACTCATGGTGATCACTAAGCGACTGTTTCCAAGTTTCTCATCCTCTGTTCAGAAACAGCCAGTTCTTGTATTCAAACAATTTTAAACAATTTAAACAATTTATTTACCACAGGTGATACAGAGATAAAATGTTTCTTAAGTCTAGTACAATGGTCAAATTTGAGTATAGCTACCTGTGGGCCCGAATAAGTTCAGTGACTTCTAGGGCATCCTACCATTTGGGTCATTTGCAGTATCACTGGCATTTTTTCTCCAAGCGCTTACTTTACATTACTCTCAACAACACTCCTCATGAGCTCAAGGATAATAAATGCGAGTAAGGGGGAACCTAATTAAAGAAAATTTTAAAATCACAAATAATAACTAATTTGGGTCAATATTGAATATAATGTTGTCAACGAATTTCATAATTTCGTAGGTATAGATGGGTAATATAGTCGATTATAAGACGTTTTACAGGAATGACATTCTGCCCGGCGATGCGTTATTTCCGAATTATTCAACTTTGAAGCTGGCTTGTGCGCGCCATGGAAGCACGCAGGGCTAGCGTAATTTAATTAATAACGGAAGCTAACCCCCTATTACAACCGTAAAGAGGTTGGGTTGTGAGGGGTAGGCACAGTTCTTTTAGTGAAAATTATAAATAAAGGTTTCGAGTGACGTTTGTTTACATCGACGCCAAGGTGGCTGCCGCCATGGCGCCAACCGGCTGAAGATGGCGGCAGCCATCTTCGAGTCGATGTAAACAAACGTCACTAGAAAGCTTTATTTCTAATTTTCACTAAAAGAACTGTTGCTACCCCTCACGACCCAACCTCTTTACGTTTGTAATAGGGGCTAGCTTCCATTTTCATTGCTAAAACAATGACTGTTTTTGCGTTAAAAGGGCCATTCAGGAGCGCCGTTCGTATAACTTCAAACTTAAATAACTCGAAAACTAAGCATTTCCGGGCACATTGTCATTTGTGTAAAACGTCTTAAAATTGACTATATTACCCATCTATACCTACGAAATTATGAAATTCGTTTACAACATTATATTCAATATCGACCTATGAAACAATCTACTTGTGTATCACTTGTGGTAAATAAATTGTTTAAATTGTTTGAATGGTTACTGTGAATTTCATACCAGCATTGGAGCTGGTGGTATTTGATAGGCAGTGTTTCCCCTGGTCTCTTTTCATAGTTTTCTTCATTCGATTTGAATAAGAAAATTCATAATCATTAGGGGAAACTAACACAAAGCCAAAGCCTGGAAGCAGAAGAAGCAGCCTTCATTGTTTAGATGCAATGAGGGTACACTTTCAATTTAAGTCATATAAAAAAATCATTTAAATAGAGAAATGCATGTCATGGTTTGGAGAATGAGATACAGGTTGTGATGATAAACAGTAAAAGTCCTGCACTATATAATATTTTATCACTAATAGGTACACTTTTTGGAAATCGTATCTTTAAAAGAAATAAAACCACAATTGACCAATTGAAAACTAAACTTGCATCGACTGCTTCAGAACTGTCAAGAAAGGTGTCCTCGTTTGATTTTCTGTGCTTGCAAGTGTTCTGTAAACGTAATGTCAGTAGGTATATCCAAATAGTAAGACTAATACACGAAAATAAAATCAACGAGTTAGGTGCCAGGTTAAACTTACATTCGTGTGATCCGTCCAAAGTGATTTTTAATTTCTCTAACCGCATTTTAACTCAACGTGAGCAATTTTTATTATCATTTGGACTTCAATTCAATTTACCAGTGACTAAGTTGCACTTTGAACGTTATTTTCTATCTTTTGAAGTGTTTATCAACAATCTTAAACAACAAAACTTAAGTCCGACCATTAATTTTAATACAGTGATCGACATCATTAAAAAAAAGGCGTGTGAAAGCTACTATGGTTTTAAGTCTGCGGGAATTTTTTCTCCTATTTTTACAGGTTACGATATCCAAATACTTAAAAAATTAGGCAAGGAAACTAATCTAGTAGCTTGTAAACCTGATAAGGGCAATGATGTCGTGTTGATGAATAGAAAGCACTATGAGGATAAAATGAACACTATATTATCTGATCCAACAAAATTTTCAAGATTGAACGATGCTGATCCTCTCATGACTACTGTTAGAATTGAAGACAAAATCAATAGGTTCTTGCTAAAGTTGAAGAATATGAACATTATTTCTAGTGAAACTTATCATTCGGTTTACGCCACAGGCTCTGCTCCTGGTATATTGTACGGGATAGCTAAAGTTCATAAAAATGGTATACCCTTACGCCCAATTTTAGCAGCATTTAAAACGCCCATGTTCAAATTATCACAATTTCTTATACCTCTTGTGGATAAATTCTCCCATAATGAATACTCAATGAAAAATTCCTACGAATTCTTTAACTCAGTTAATGGTCTCAAAGTTAAACCCAACTATACCCTTGTCAGTTTTGATGTCACTTCCCTCTATACCAATGTACCTGTTATAGAAACTTTAGACTTGCTATGTAGGGAAATCTTTTCGGTTAATGAGTCTTTTCACGGGTTGGACAGAAATAAATTTCTTGAACTTTTGAAATTAGCTGTTGTAGACACTATTTTTCTATTCAATAATGTTATGTATAAGCAAATGGATGGTTTAGCTATGGGAAATCCGCTGGCACCTACTCTAGCAAATATATTTCTTTGTGATTTGGAGGAGAAATTTCTATCAGACTGTCCTGTAAACTTTAAACCTATTTTGTACAAACGTTATTTGGACGATACTTTTGTAATATTCGAAGATCCGCTGCGGGCGCGTGAATTTTTGAATTTCATTAATCAACGCCATAGCAACATTCAATTTACCATGGAAGAGGAGACCAATAACAAACTACCATTCCTTGATATGTTGATTCACAAGCATAATGGCAACCTTCAACTAAGTGTTTATAGGAAACCTACATTCACTGGACTCGGTATGAATTTTCTTTGTTTCTCCTCTTTTATTTACAAACTGAATGCAATTCGTACCCTTATTTACAGAGGTTATCATTTATCATCCAATTATAAATTAATGGCTATAGAATTTGACTTTCTCCGTAAATTCTTTTCAGACAACTGTTATCCCATCCATTTATTCGAGAATGTGGCGAAGAAATTTCTGTGCACTAAATTTACGTCTAATAATCCCGATCTACCTACTGTTGCGAGGAAAAAACTTTATGTGTCTTTACCTTTCATTGGCGAGTGTTCACACGATATGCAGAAATATTTAGTTATGACTTTATCAAAATTTTATCCTCAACTAGACTTTCGTTTCAGCTTCAAAAATTCATTCAAAATTCAAAATTTCTTTCAATATAAAGATCGACTGCCTGCTGCTGTTCTCTCCAATGTTATTTATCAATATACGTGTGGAACTTGCAAGAGTTCCTATATTGGGAGTACGCGAAAGCAGTCGAAAATTCGTTTCTGGCAACATTTAGGTCGTTCATTCAGAACAAATAATCCACTTCAAACTCCACCTCAGTCTGCTCCCAGGAACCATTGTGATCAGACCAATCATAGTCTTTCCAGTGCTGATTTCAAAATTATAGATACTTGCAAAGAAATAGAAATCAGAATTTTAGAATCCATTTATATAAGAAAATTGCAACCTTGTCTGAATTTTGACCAATCTGCGTATCCATTGAACATTCTCTGAAATCATAATGTGTAGTTTTTCCATGTCATAAGTAATATGCAAAACTGTAAGTCTTTTTTAATGTGCTTTCTTAATATGCAAAATCGTAAGTCTTTTTAATGTGCTTTCTTATTTTGTTTCAGGCATTCATTGAAAATGAATTGTAAAATTCGAAACTATGCGCGCTAGTCTGAATGCCCATCAATATGAATTTTATTTCATCGTTTGTGGTTCTATTTCTTTTATATAATATTTTACACAGCATTACCATAATACAAAATTATGCAAATTAGTTACTATTTGTGATATTAGAATTTTTTTCAATTAGGCTCCCTCTTACACGCTTTTATTATCCTTGAGCTCGTGAGGAGTGTTGTTGAGAGTAATGTAAAGTAAGAGCTTGGAGAAAGAATGCCAGTGATACTGCAAATGACCCAAATTAATGGTAGGATGCCCTAGAAGTCACTGAACTTATTCGGGCCCGCAGGTAGCTATACTCAAATTTGACCATTGTACTAGACTTAAGAAACATTTTATCTCTGTATCACCTGTGGTAAATAAATTGCGTAAATTGTTTAAAATAGTTTGAATACAAGAACTTGCTGCTTCTGAACATAGGATGAGAAACTTGGAAACAGTCGCTTAGTGATCACCAGGAGTTTCGAGGGACCTTTTCCAGATAAGCCCCTCCACTAATGCTACTCATAAGTTCAACCTCTTATAAGTACCAAAAAAAATGCAACTATCGACTTCAAATTGTTTGAAACGAAAGATTAAAATATCCTTTCGTTTAGGAGCAATTTGAAGTCGATAGCATGCTGTAACGAGATCTGATCTCGTTTAAAGTCGCGTCCACCCCACCAGTCTCCCAAGGACCAAAGAAAGGGGTAATCTCTAACTGATTTATTGAACATCCAAAATTTTCAGAGGTAACGGGCGAGACGATTTCAGTATAATACTATCATTAACCTAAATATACAAGAGAGAGGGAGAGAGAACATCGGCAACAGTCCCCTCACGCAACCTACAACAAACAAAAAACACAATTAAGACTATGCTGTTACACAATAAGAATAAATCACATGACATTTTCCTATTCCGTGACCTACTCGCGTTCAAGTTTGAAGCATCATACGCACCTCTGAACGGCGCTCCGACGTGGCACGGGAGGACAAGATAGTAGGATCTGTTTCCGTACAATCGAACTTAATTTCTATGGCTCACTTAATCTATCACGTCAGTCTCAAGAATATTGCCCACTACACATGCATTATTCTGAAAGCTACAAGTGGGTGAACTTATGTGTTGCGTTAGTGACGGGCTTATCTGAAAAAGATCCATTTCACGAACTTAGCAAATAGAGTGTAGAGGTTTTACATCTTGTCAAGGAGGTGAAAAGATTTTAAACAAGTACCGTAACCACGTCATTTATATATGTTGTATTTCGTATAATTTTCCGTACGTTAAATTTTTTGAAATGATCATAAATATTTTTTCAATTTATTTTCAAGGGGAAATATTTTATCCATACAAAATTTAAAGGCAGCATCACAATATGGGTGCTGATGGAAGACAATTACGTTAACATTGAATTTTTTAGTTTCTTTTGATAAAGTTGATGAGAAGATACTTTATAACTACAAATTTTACATTAAACTGCAGTATTTGTTCTTCTTTATCTTTCTCATAAAAATATTGACTGTTCCTGATTCTATGACTTATAGTATAATTTTAAAACGATTTTTATATTCCAACAATGATTTTTTAATGCTCATCGGGCGACTAAAATTTTTCAATAACCAAGTCTAATTGCACAATTCTCTATTAATAAGTTCGTACTGATCAATGCTGCTTGCAAACTGGCAAACTCGAATTTCACAATACCAGATTTTGATTTGAAATTGAACAATTCTTATATATAAATAACTTCGAGAAAAACTCTTAAAATGAGATAACAGGAGTTTTGCAGGGGACCACAAAGGGCACAGTAAAAAGATAACAATTCATTAGTTCAAAACATTGCAGCTTACTCAATCATTTTAGTTGAAGCACTAAATGGATTAGGCTGTATACTCGCATCTGACACCTGCTCGTTGTTGATCGGATAAGATAAATCACGCAAAGGTGGGAAAACTAACATAATATACTTACTAAACTCATAAACTAACGTAATAAACTAACTAAACTAATAAATTAACTAAACTAATGAACTAACATGATGTATTTCAGTGCACTCACAGTGATGAAAATGGCATGGCTTTCAGATAATTTTTATTGAACTCGGTCTCTGACAGTGCGGGATGTGTTATGGGCATTTTTGGGGCTTCTACCTTTCTTTTCTGCCGTCTTCTTTTTGTCGGCAGCCTCTGAATACAACCTCCGAACACAACTTCCTCAGTCAGCGGCTCGGATCCAAAGTCAGAACCCAGCATCCAACCACGACACTTCTCTTCACCAGGCCGGCGTTTCTCTGTTTCGGTTACACTACGGATGTGCTCTCTATACGGAATTAACGGCCGAGTGTAACTATGGGTGGCCACTAAGCTTCTTACTCGGGGGAGGGAACCGGTGAGCACTTGGAGGACACTTATCCTTTACCGGGATCATCGCGCCAGCGCATTGGCAGATGCGGGGCCGAGGTGGGTCAGTAGTCCCCCGTACTTTGTCTTGACCGTTCCGCCTGTCACTTTGCTCGCTTCTCGAGACTTCAATATAAATTAGTGAAGCCAGTCTTTTCATCTGTCATAAAAACTGATAGTTTACTCTATTGTCCAAATTGATAGTTTACTCTCTCTATTTTTGTGAGCTGATAGTTTATTTCCTGTACCAATTGATAGTTGCTCTGATTTCTTTCCTTTACCAATTGATAGTTGCTCTGATTTCTTTCCTTTACCAATTGATAGTTGCTCTGATTTCTGTCCAGTACCAATTGATAGTTGCTCTGATTTCTTTCCTTTACCAATTGATAGTTGCTCTGATTTCTTTCCTTTACCAATTGATAGTTGCTCTGATTTCTTTCCTTTACCAATTGATAGTTGCTCTGATTTCTTTCCTTTACCAATTGATAGTTGCTCTGATTTCTTTCCTTTACCAATTGATAGTTGCTCTGATTTCTTTCCTTTACTAATTGATAGTTGCTCTGATTTCTTTCCTTTACCAATTGATAGTTGCTCTGATTCCTTTGTTCTCAATTGATAGTTCACGTATTTCACATGTTCTTATCTTATATCACAACTGATAGTTTCCCTGGTTTTTCACGTTTAGCAAAATGTCGTGACTCAGTCGGACCGGAATACGCGGGTGGGCAAGCACTGGTGCTTCAGCCGCTCCTTATAAGTCCTCCGCTTCTTTCTTTCCGAGAATGTTTCAAAATCATCTCGGTCCCTCGCCGTCTCAAAGTCAGTTCTTCTCTTTGATTGGTGAAGTTGTTCCTTGTCCCTGACGATTCCGCTTCTAATTGGTGGGTTCTCTGACACACCTCCTTGCCTACTCTACTCCTTGATTCTCATTGGTAGAGGCAGACGCGGTCGACTCCATGAGCCAGCCCCTACCTCCTCGAAGCTAACCCTCGCTTGTTTGAAGTGGGCTCGTACTCACGCCTACCCGTGTGTTGTGTGTGTAAGCTCCCATGTGTTTTGTGTGGGTGTCTTGTGTTGTGTGTGTGTGTTGTGTTGCCTGTATGTGTTTGTGTTTTTGGATGTCTGAACCTTAGCAAGTTTGGACGAAGAGCCGACCGCCGGGTGACTTTGATGAATGACATCCTGTTTCAAGCACTTGAGAACGCTGCCCAACTTGCCGACCCTCGACGACACTCGATACACAACACATTCTAATGTTTGTAGCCCAGCATAATGTTTACCTTTCTTTAAAATGTTATAGCTTCACGGGATTTAGCAATAAAAATGTGATATGAAAAATATCACCTAATATGAGCTTAGCTTTACGTGATTTAGCCAAAAATATCGTGAAATATGAATGTACATACATATCGTAACACTTCCACCTATTGGATGTATGAAAGGCTTGTGTGCTGTGTGTACACACTGAGGGTGGGCTGATATTTTTATTGTAATTTATTCGAAATTCATCATAGTTTAACAATAATTATGGGGGTCAGGTGAGTAACTCTAAAAGTGGTCCCACGATTGTCTTCAAAAACAGCACTATGGTTTATAACCGTCTTCACATAAGGTCTGAACATGTATATGAATTAGTACATTTTTCGGTTCACAGATTCATAGAGCGCTGTTATTCTTACTCTGTTTTGTTGATTTCTTATGAGCTCTTGCATAAGAGATAGATCAGGTTCTGTTGTGTATATGTTTCAAGCTTAACACATTCCCTGCGAATTAAGGGACCCACCGGTGGTCACTTAGGTTATTCTCATAGTGCTGCTGACCCACCTGCAGTCACTAACTTATTGTTTATTAATACTCAATGAAAGCTTAATGAAGGCCAGATCCAGTTAATGTTTGCCATTTTCAAAGTTGATAACCACAATTGACTTTAAATTTGAATTGAATATTGAACTCCAGTTTAACCCATCGCAGTTAACGTGTTAATATTGCAACCTTGATATTGTGTCAGGCAAGCAGAAAAAATTACGCCGTAATTGGGGTCAGTTCAACTTAGGGCAAATGATTTCAAAGTGTATACTCTGAATAGTTTTTTACGTAAATTCATGGTGACTGTGAAAGTGTTTCTCGAGATAGCAAATCGACGACGACGACAACGATCCATTAGGTAGAAATTTACACAATACTCGAGCGTTTGGTGTCATGTTCTATCCCTTGCCCATCAGATCTTTGTGGCTTTGTTGCGCTAAAGCCATTCGTTCCAATTTTACTGTACAAGGAAACTGCCAAAATTAGTCAGCCGTATTAGAGAGACTAAAAGTTAAACTTCAATTTTCTTAACTATTGAAGAATTTCCTACTACTTTCGTATTACTTCCATTATAAATTTATGGATTTCCACTACAAATTATCTAAGAACGTAATTCAAATATGAACGATATAAACAAAACCCGACAGGTATTTACTGCGTTGGAACATTCAAGACGCGTGTGTAATATGTGTTTCTAAATCCCAGATGTGCAACAGAGATGCAAAACGAGCGTCTTCATAATTTATCATTAGCAATACTGCTTATTATGACGCCTTTACACTTTTCTTTGACTGAAAACATGTTTATTTCTAATGGAAAATTTGTGCGTGAACGCGACTTGATTCACGTAGGTTTAACTTTTATTTAACATAGTTACCCAATTTGTAGGTCTCACATACAAGTCATCACTAATCATCAAATGGGTCGACAATGTTTCAGTTACAACTATAGACTTCGGTAGGTTTATCAAAAAAAAATTATTCAATTTTGAATCCCCTAAGGGGGGAAGTGGGAATTGTGGCAGAGAAATTAATATCCATATTCCAGTGCGTGAGGCTTGTGAAGACTGCAGTGTACAGCTAGTGTAAGCCCTACTGTAAGTGATTTGTTTCTTCCAAAACGAAGAGCAACTCATTGGTTGTGAAGAAATGCTACCAGATACGTAACATGTAAATGAGTTTCCACATATATATTGCTACACGGTCCGTTTACTAAATCCTTACAAATAGTGATTGCTAACTTTTATTTTAAATTTTGAAAACGAACGCTCAAAAGGAGACAGACTCCGTTTATAAATAAATATTTCCGTTTCACACACAACCAAGTAAATAGAAACGTTCACGTATCATCAAAAGTACTAGAAAATTTATAGGAACTTGCTATCTTTATAGTGCTGGTGAAAAAATCTTCCTCGGAGTTAACACAGTTAACCTCTGTAAGTAAAAATTTTTTGTATTTATTTTGAAAATTACTTGTCTGTACAGTTCGAGAAGCTTTCCTTTTTCAGTAGTGAATTTTTTTTCTTCTTACTTAGCAATGGGATACTCAGGAGAGCATTTTGCTAAAAAAACAACAACAGCATCTACGGATGCTTTATTTTCAATTTCAAGCCTGATGCATATCACCTTGTACATTGGATTTTCAAATGCCTTATAACTAACACCAGGACGCCATGACGCTTTCCCCCGGTCAAGACCGGTGCCCATTTCAGACACCTGGGTAGAGTAGGGTATTGTGCTTGGAATTTTTCTCCTATACCCAACAGAGAAAATCGCCACCAGCGCTCCTAAAGACACACGGGTATGACGAGCACAAAGCAGAGGACCATGTGTCCTCCATATTCATGAGTTATAAAACAAGGATTCTAACTTTTACCGCAGACGTAACGAATACAAGAGAGAATAGGCTACATCTGGCCGTGTCATTTGGTGTCATTAACTTAAACATTCGCTATTTTGGTTACCGTTTTCATGCCTCTATAGATCTTCGCAATAGGCTTTGTATCGGGACTCGATATGGCTAGGTCTCACGAACAAATGTGTCGTATGTGCTCTCGACCTGAAGGAATGAGAGAATATTATCTTGGATCTATTTGAAGAAACGTAGGTCAAGATGTTTCTTCGAAAAATCAACTGAAAACTGTTGGAATAGTGCTATTCTCCCTTTCCTACGTCATGATTTTTTTACATTTCGATCTTATTTAGTATATTCAACATATTTGTGCATATATTTTTTGAAGTAAAATCTCGTTAGGAATGAAGCAGTTACCCGCTTTTTTGCTTCTGAAGCATGCATCGTTTTTTGCGAAGTGAGTGAGGAACACATGTTATTCAACTCACGCGCCGAACGAAATAGATATCGTGGTTTCAAACGAGTTCATACAAACATTAATTACAATTCATATATATTTTTTGAGATCAAAAAATTACCGGATATTAATTTCCTCTTTTTCATTCTTCTCCGTAGACTCACTGTCATGAAATATTTTTCCGTTGTGAAAAATTTATCCGTAAAAATATACCTGAAATATTTTTCCGTTGTGAAATATTTATCCGTAAAAATATACCTGAAATATTTTTCCGTTGTGAAATATTTATCCGCAAAAATATACGTGAAATATTTTTCCGTTGTGAAATATTTTCCCGTAAAAATATACCGGAAATATTTTTCCGTTGTGAAATATTTATTCGTAAAAATATACCTGAAATATTTTTCCGTTGTGAAATATTTATTCGTAAAAATATACCTGAAATATTTTTCCGTTGTGAAATATTTTTCCCTAAAAATATGCCTGAAGTATTTTTCTGTAGTGAAATATTTTTCCGTAAAAATATACATGAAATTTTTTTCCGTAGACTCACTGTCATGAAATCGTTTCCACGAGATTTCACATCAGTAATGATCAAAAGTTTTAGCATTACCTTGCAAGATTCATAGATGTATCTTTAGGCTGTGAATGACTAGGAAATTATGAAAATTATTCTATGAAAATTTTTCAAAAATAGCTCTCATATAAAAAGGAAGTTTCACATTACTGATTCCTTGAATAATGCGTTCGGAAATTATACGCAACTGAAACATTGACCGAAAGAATTGATTTGAGACTGTGAACCAACGCTTGCTTTAGGTTCCAGTTGAGGTTCTAACTTCTTGCTTCTTGCACCTGATACGTATATATATAGATATATAAATATAAATATATAGATATATATATATATATATATAGACCTATATATATATATATATAAAAGAAATCAGAAGAAACGTTTTTTCTACCACATTTGACTACCGAAAAATTCTTAACTGATAGTATTAAAAAAATTTACCTCATTACTTCTACTCATTTGATAAATTAAAGAACAGAGTAAAAGTTTTTAGTTAATGTAAGTCTACGTATTATTGATCCTTTATAAAATGGAATTTGGGTTAAGTTTACAGTGGATGCGTTCACGGTTAGATTAAAAGACGAATATACTCGTATGCAGAGGATAGAGGGTGAGATCGTTCACTGTAATGCAACAGAAATCGAACTCTTTTTTTGTAAAATTTATTCTGATAGTTGCTCTATGAATTATCAACAAAACCTTAAATCCCCGGAAACGATGATCTTCCAATCCACCCGATGAAATGGAAATAAATCACTTCAGTCTCCATTTATTCTCAGCAAAACACGGTTGAAAACTCGAAAAACCAGAGCGCGTTAACCTAGCAGAAGTTTGTTTTTATTCGCTATGAAAAAGGTCTTCTCATAGTTTTCCATACGAGAACATAAATGTAGGTACGTACCATGTTCATTATATTCTTGCCCTGTGGCCAGTAGCGCGGCCAGAGAGAGAGAGAGAGAGAGAGAGGGGGGGGGGGGGGGGGGGGGGGAGTGCACGGGGCCAGTTTCAGTCACCGTTTAAAGTAACAGAATAAAAATATTATTCCTGATGAAAAATGTCTGGACCCTCCCGAAATTATTTGTTGGAAACCATGCCCCCCCCCCCCTCCATCCAGAAATTTCCGGCTGGCTGCCCCACTGCCTGTACCCTGTGATTACATGGAATATAAGCAATAGTGCAGGTGCACGAGCCTTCCTTGTTTTAACGTAGAGTACGTCGATTATTTTGACTATACTTCGATGAAATTTAATGCATTATGGGACGCATGAGCCAGCGTGTGTCTCTAGGCAGCAGAGGGACAAGCTGCGGCTGATTGATGCTATGGTGCAGCAATAATTTTTTGAAGAATTACTTTATCAGTCAGTGGCCTTGTTTTTATACATACCACGATAGAAAAGGCAAGAGAGCAGTATGTAAGTTACCTAAAACTTATTCATGCAACGAAAGAGACCTCTTAGTTTTTCTTTAGCGCTTAAATGTCAGGATTTTGAAGTGGCAGATGGACAGGAGATTTTTAATAATGGGTCCTAGGAGTATATTAAAATCAAAAAGATAAGGGCAAAACCAACGAGGTACCCATTCTTTAAAATTGTATGTGGTCAATACTAAAACGAACGTTTTTCGTCTTTGCCCATCATCAGCTGTAAGATCTGCAAGTATTTACGGAGAGCTGAAAAATATAGAGTAGGTGATTGAACAAATTATGGCATATAACTAGAAATGCTTGTACGACAGTTATTGAGAAAAGACTGTCGTACTCTAAAAGATGAATACAGGTAGAGAGAAAATGAACGAAAAGTACAGTGGAACGTTATTGAAGTGTAAGCAACCGAGCGTTCACTACAGCTACAGTTGCCCAACCAAAAGAAACGGATACGCACACTGCATATCATTAAGATTTGGTTTCTTCTTATATGTATAAAGAGATTCGAGAATTTTAAGTCTCGTTACATTACGAACAAATCGTAAAATTGAAAAATCAAAATCTGAAATTCTAACATCACACTTGTCTTCCACATGAGATCCTGGGGCAGAGGTTGACGAGTGACACAGCCGAGCCCCTGTTCTAGATCTAACTCCGACGTGTTCCGCAACGCTGACACTAATAATAATAATGAAGGCATCTACGGATGCTTTATTTCCAATCAAGCCTGATACATATCACCTTGTACATTGGATTTTCAAATGCCTTATAACTAACGCCAGGACGCCATGACGCTTTCCCCCGGTCGAGACCGGTACCCATTTCAGACACCTGGGTAGAGTGGGGTATTGTGCTTGGAATTTTTCTCCTATACCCAACAGAGAAAATCGCCACTGCCAGCGCCGAGTTTCGAACCCGGGTCCCGGCCGCACGGCGGCGGAACCTATAGCACATGGCTATCGCGACACGTTATGGTCGGGTTGTTGCGCCGACATACGTCGATGCACACTGGGCACCATTATATTTGTGGACAAGATAAGGACGAAGATACTGAGGAATTTTATCCTTATACTGAAAGAATGAACCAATAGTGGATGTGTTGACTAGCATTAATTGAAAAGACACGAGCGGAAGAAAGGACGATATCAATGACAATAATTTACTCTTCAATTGCATTAACTGTTCGTCAAAATGCGGAATACGAATGAACATTTCAAGTTTATTAGCTATTAGGGTAGATAGGCTAAAATCATATTTCTCATTGAAAAATTTACCAACGTTGACATAGATCATCGTGAGAGGGAAACCATTAGATTGAAAGAAATCGCATTAAACTTAATTCGGAATGCACCAATTTGCAAGAAGTGCAAATGTTGTATGCTCGAAACAAAAACGTTCTAATACGATTAGCTTTAAATGGAAAGGGACATAAACTGTAAAAAACTCAATCTCAAACCAGAAAATCCCAATTAGTGGTTTCCATTTCGGCATTTCGTATAACTACCAGAGCGTTTAGAAATGTAAGTTTGCTTTCGCATCTAGAGTAAAAGTAATCACTTTCGCATTCTAAAGTAAATTTGATAGAAGGATGTAGGGCGTTCAAATGTTGTAACGACTGAGAAGCGTGCAAGTGATTTCAAAAAAGAACAAATGTATCGTTTATATACCTCTGATAAAATACCAGCTGATACTCAGATGGACACTCATCAAACTGTATATTCTCATGATAACTTATAAATATGTTTGCAAACATGTGTCATGATTCTGTTGTGGCTATACTCTACGCTGTGTTTAAATAAGCGTTAAGAAGAAAAGTCTGCCTAGCTAGCGACTGAAATACCTTCGAAAAGACTGGCTTCCATAGAAATATCTTCTCGTCAGTAAAGGCTGCATATTCTTGTCTCCACGAACTTCGCCCAGACATCGTCGACCGTCACCTTCAGCTCTACCAACATTGACAACATCAACCTCATTGTTTGAAGGCGCACCTACGCACCCTCTACGAGTGCCACGTCACAGGCAACGATAGGTTACCGGACTGCCAAACGCCTCCATTTGCTCAACGTATATTCTTTCCCTTCATTAGAGACTTAGGATTGTGTTTACTCTGGGTAAATTAACTGTCATCCAATTGTGAGTCTATTCTCTTCTAATTATATGACGACGCTTGCCAATTCCGATTAAATTAACTAATGTAAAGCGTTAGTCTATAAAGACATGTTTGTTCTCTATGCGAACGGCTTCTCAGGCTCCTGCGCTTAGAAAGCGCCACTGCGCCAGCCCGGGCAGAAGCGTCCCAGCTATCGCAAAGCACAGTCACGTCTGTTTGTGTCCTCCCACCTCGCTGCCATGGCAGGCTTGCCAAGCAGTGAGGGTTGGGTTACTCTCTGTTATTCAATGAGTCGTGTATTGACTCTTAAGCGTCATCAACGACCGAGCTAAGTATCCTAATGTTTTCGTATTCCATACATTCAAGCCACTTTGCTTCGCGTGGTAGGTTTAGGTTCTGTACCCAAAAATGCATCGCGTCAGGTTCATTGATGAATAAAATGTTTAGTATTTCGCAAGATAACTGATTCCGCGGAGGCTTCACCTCATATAAAATGTGCTTATCGTAATTATCAATGTATTAATGTTCAAGTAATGAAGGCTTCACCTGCTTATTTTGAGATGTTCTTGTCAGGCTTCTCAATATGTTGATAATCTATATTTCATCTATTATTTCACGTTAAAAGGCTTCACCGATTTATCTCAATGCCATTGCGCGAATTCTTATGATTTATGTCATCTAACAGTTAAGGATTGACTCAATCACCGAGATCTGATAGCATTGTAATTATTTAGAACCTCTAATATGCTGTGTACTTCGTTAGTCGCTTCTTATTTCCACATGTATCATTCCTTTATTAATTGAGTTTGAAGACGTCATTTTCATAACATTAAATTACGTTGCAACCATGTCGTCACTATCCTTAATGAGGTCCTATTCGATTTGCTATAATATTATATTTAATTGTAACTAATGACATTGAAAGGTCTCAGTATATTTCGATCTTTATTAATACAAACAAAATAGAATAATTGAGGCCTTCTGTCTCGACTATTGATCGAAAGTAAATAAAACCGAAAAGAAAATGACGATAAATAGTACGATCAAAGAATTGCCCCCTGAAAATCGCACGATGAATAAATGTATGATGAAAATTACGATCACGGCTTCGATGAGAAACCACGTTTATAACACATGGCACCAGGGGGTAATCCCATCCCGAGATTTTCATGTTGTTTATACTTGATATATGAAGATAAAATTTAGTACACTAAGTTCTAATGAAGTTTTAAATAAGAATCGCGTTGGGCCCAACACTGCATACAGATGAACCACAAAAACGATCCTGCAGACAATATTCGATAGTTACTTTTAGAGGCACATAAGTATAAAAGCTTTTAATATTGAATGAGGCCCCGAAATAAACTTCTGAGTTATCAAATATTTACCGATTTTCTATATATATGTACGGGAATTCTCTTTATTTAGATTGTTAGTAGTGAACGATTCTAAGATGGGCACAAGGTTCTTTGCAATTTGAAAGCTAGGAGTATTGCTCGCAGCATATATTGGTCGGGATTTAAATTTAGTCCGGAAATCAACTTTATGGACTTTAGGAAGTTACTTTGTGCGCTTTAGGAGGCCTATAAAGTACACCCAGTGACGACCTCAACACACAATAGGTTTTTACACAACTTTTCTGAAATCCCCGACAGCTCAGTAAGTTTACCGAAAAACGTGTTAATTCTCTTTTCTATTTCCAATACGAAAGAATAGATGGGTTTGAAATAATGTTGAAATTTAGTATGATCTGATAAGACGTTCAATATTTTATTTCTATATACATGTTCGTATTTGAAGACTGAGCCTCAACCTCTATTAGGTGTACACTTCACAAGGTTTTCACTTTGAACCAATTTCTTCAACTCCGGAACATCTCTGGGCGAAAGAATAGCCGATAAACTTTTGAAGATTTGGTTATAAAAGTTTTTGTGGGCAATGAGCCTGAGACGATCACAAAAATTACTAATGTTGAAATCCACCCTCTCATTGGGTTACTTTGACAACTTCCACAATGTCAGATGGATTAAAAAACAGCGTTTATGCAATTTCGAGAAATGCTAGTTTTATTTTGATAAATTTTAAATATAATATCCTTTACGTATTTCCCACTAAGCGCAAACAAGAATCAGCACAATTACGCAGGCTGTTCATTTCGGAGCTGATGAGATCTGGTCTAATTCTCTAAATTTCTACCGCAATGGATACCTGAAGTTCGTAATTCAAAAGACCTGGAGCTGCCTATTTTTTTTCTAACATGGCATCACAGGAGATTTAAATAATACTTCATATTCATTCCCGACTTCAATTTTATCAAATCCCAAAGTTAGTTTTAACTTAGAGCACGAAATTCTTAAATTTAAATCCATAAATTCTTCAACACGTGCTCTCCGTTCCATGAACTTCGAAGCGCATTTGGTAGAGAACCGTTGAGTGATTTCGTGACGCTTATCGTAAAATTGTGACCTTCTTTTCTCCAATGCGGTCACGATTCTAACCAAACTATTTTCCACGCGTGGATGAAATTTAAAATTATATGAAGGCTTGTTTCTTTGAAATTATCTGGGCTGAAATCGTTATGAATGACCTCAGTAGCGCAGCCAATGAGAGCCACGTGGGCCATGACCCCCCCCCCTTCCTGAAATTGGTCCCAAGAATAAAAAGACCGTTGATAAAAAATGTCTGGTCCCCGCCCGAAATTATGTGTCGGGATCCTACCCTCACCGCCTCCCTCCCCGAAACTGGTCCCCCCCCTTCACACACACACACTCCCCCTCCCCGAAATTTTGGGCTGGCTGCGCCACTACATATCTGTAAAATTGATTGACCTGTAGAATTGCTGCGTAAAATTATATCACGCACCTCAACATAAACAAGCTGCTCGTACCAATACTGAGTTATTAATTACATAGAGCTCGAAGCAGCTCTTTGAGTGAATTTAAAAACATGGATTTTTGAACTAACTCAGCGCATACGTTCTCCGGAATAAAATTTATGATAAAGAACATAAATAACACTCCTAATCCAAACGTAGATAACGCAAGCTATTAAATTTTCTGGAGCATACGACGGGAAACCATATTGTGATGATCAATCACGTTTTCTGTAGAGCTGTCTTGTTTTGTTCAGTCTCCGTTATCTTGTTGAAATGTTTTGTCCCCGATAATTTCAGAGTATGCATTTGTAGAAACGTCTGTCTGCATAAATAAATTTCTCTTGTTATCTGATGATGCAGCTGCTGGAAAACAAATTCTCTTTGAATGTTCCACCCGCTTTGATGACCCTACGGTTTTTATTTATTGGAACAATTATCTGGATGCGCAGTTAATTTTTTCTTCACGCTATACTTCTTTTCGAGTTTGAAAGGATAGTGGAGACACGCTACGTGCCGTAGAAGACGTGCGCTTCTGTCTTCTCCATCATCTTGATCCAAAAATGTTGGCCTCTTGAGGAACTTGCTCTGTAAACTTTTGAAAGCTTGAGAGTTGTAAAAACATAAAACAATTTTTCGAAGCTTTTGACTACCATAGAAAGCATTCAGAAGTCACAAGTATGGTATGAACAAACCTTACCACGACCGTGTGAGATGTTTAATTTAAAATTATATTTCCCACGTGTGCGCACGTGCTGGGAGGTAAGCTTCGGCGTCACATGCGGACGTACAGCTGATCACATGAGATGTGCTCCAACCATAAATCGTTCTCAATACAATGTTCAATTCGTTGTATGAACTAAATAATCGATTTTATTCTTGCCTACACTAGGTTCTGGGGAAAATGTGATTTGTAACCATAAACATTCTCAATATACCATGTAACAATACTGATTTTTAGATATCATTCGCAAAGGCTCTGTACAAATTTTGTAGATTACTTTCGTGATCTTGGAATGGAATAGAGCGGAGCAATGCGGAGTAAAATGTAACATAGTGGATTAGAATGGGATACTAGATTATAATGGAATTGAATACGAGCAAATCGTAGAATGATCTAGACGAAATTGAAATATACGAGATAACAAAAAGATAAAAGAGGATATGGTTGAAGAAAATAGGATAGAGCGATTGCTAGGATAGAGTTGATCTCGCAGTCTTCTTTGCTCAAGCTAAATATTCGTTTCATAACGCATGAGAAGATACGTGATCCTTGGTAAGTCATATGTCAGCAACCACAGACAACGAGAGGCTGGAAATGCCGCCTCTGCCCACGCACCGATCACAACACCTGTGACGCTCATGCTTCTCTGAATTCTATCTTATCGTAGTCGAAAAACAAACGAGTAAATTTTTACACGTTACAAGAATGTGATGAAATAACTTTGGAGCTAGAGAGAACAATTGGTATGCATATAATATGGCCTCTGCAGCTGCACTGGATTATTCAAGTTTTGTCTGTTTCGAGTAGCTGAAGTCGACGACGATTGAGACAAAAATGAAGGTACATGTTTGCGCGACGAAAAAATTGTCTTTTTATTTAGAGGTTTTATGTCTGGGTTGAAATCGTACTCAATTTGTGCAGCAAATTAAACTCCTGAAAACTTTTTCACCAGTGTGTTGTGATGAGTACTATACATACGTAAATGTCGTGAAAGGCTTACTTATGTAATAAGATATATTTCCTGTCAAGCGAGTGCGCAGGTACAGGGCCAGTTATCGCAATATCGTCATGCACTGTGAAGTGAATGGTCGTGCGTCACACAACACTCGTAAATCTCTATATTCTCTTGCTTTACTTAAAGTTAGCTGCGTTTGTGGATCAATTTATTTGAAATAAAAGTTATAAATAATTACAGCGTTATGTCAAACGTTACTGCATGTCGACATTTTTGACACTCCATGTCTCCTAGCATTTAATTTCATATTCCTGACCTTTGAATGGCATTTCTTTGGGAATTTTTGATTGGCTGCGCAGTACAGCTGCACAATCCGATTAGTTCCATTTGAAGTGGCTAGTAAGTTAACATCCGTTTTATTTTATTCTCAGAGATACGGAGTACTGATGCACTTCTAGGCTTAGAAATGACTAAGAAGACGAGAGACTTAATGAATCACGAGAAGACAAGACGAGAAGACTTGAATGAATCACGAGAAGACAAGACGAGAAGACTTGAATGAATCACGAGAAGACGAGACGAGAAGACTTGAATGAATCACGAGAAGACAAGACGAGAAGACTTGAATGAATCGATAGTACTAATAATAGTGAAAAACTTTGGATAAACGGTTACCTCGACTCAAAATGAACACGAAATTAAAAGGAACTTACTCAATGCTTTGCATGGTTTCGAGAACTCATCTGATTAATTAAAGTGCGACAATTTTTTTCCCTCGGGTGCATTAATCGAAGAACTGAAAGTTAGGACTTGTAATTTTTTTTTTAATCCAAGTGCACGCTATACCGTAGGCAAACTGTGAATCAAAATCACCTTCTCATTCTCCGAAGCTACTTAATTTCGTGTACAATACAAGTAGGTTATGATGGGGAAAAATTTAATATCTAGTAAAACCTAAGTGAAATGTCGAGCAATGAGTTTCAATTATGAAAACGTTAGTAAAATGAGATGAAGCTATTCAAAATCGCGTAAAAACTAAGACGAATACCAAAAATAATTAAAAATCATATAAAACGGAACGATTTAATATTATGAAAACGTAATTAAATCACGGTGTAGGGATTTAAAATAATTTCAAACCAAATTGTGTTCATGAAAGAGTAACTTGAAGTCATCTAAAATAGAGGTAGAATGAGGTGGAGCAATTTCAATAGTGTGAAAGATAAGTAAAATATCGAGTAAGGTGCAACAACATATGTACATGTTGAGCCTACTTCGAACATTTCTCAACTGAGTAAAATAATTTGTAGTCGATTCCGTTCCAAAATTCAAAGCAAATTTCTTCAGCGCGCAATGTTATCTTAAATTCGAATGCCATTTTTTCTGCTACGTATAGTATGAAAATGTTTCTTGGCATATGGTTCACCCCTGCCCGTCCGTAAATAAAAAAAATTAAAGACATTTAACACGTTCACAGCGGTTTGTGAAACTGAAGTTAAATATTCAATTCAAATTACACTTCAATTTTCAACGTTGAAATCCACTGAAGATAATTTGGAACACGAACCATTTGATTACCTTCAAGTAAATGGCTAAAATTCAGTTTGTGCCTACGGGTAAATTCCTTGCATTACGGAAATCCTTCAAGTAACCACTGGGGGCTCGCCAAGCAGCCAACGTGTCGGATGTCGCATGCGGTTGCTGAACTAAACACCGGACTCTCGAACTCCGGAATGTGCACACACGCTTAAATTCCGGTATTGTGACGTGCACTTCATCTTTCTACTCGTCTCTAAAGTGCATTGTTTATTGTTGATAGCGTTTGAATTAGTTCCAATGAATTTTTGAGTTTTTTAACCAGTGAGACAGCTACCGTGCGAATTCTTATAGTAGCAATAGTATCAAGGAAGTTTAAAAACTCATTTCGATGCAATATATCCCATGTATAAATATTTTTTTTATCGCGAAGGAAATTCTCATTTCTGATTATATTTTTTACTTCAAGTTCTTGTCATCAATTTATTTTTCCTTCAGTCTAGAATGCTTTTACGCTCCACCGTTGAATATTTATTATTGTTTTATCATTGGAAAAAAATCGTAAGAAGGACTTTGGGCGTTCGGCACCATCAAAATTTTTATTACATACAACATATTCAAATTGAAATTGTGAGTTTCTGACAATCCGCCGTGAACTAGCATCATTGGTTTTCAATTTACATTTTAAAGCGATCGGTTAGTCGTTGGAAATAAAAACAAGTGATTTGTTAATAATTTTTAAATGAGAGTCTTAGACTTATTGCCTTGCTTTGAGGTCAAACTAATTCATTCGATAATCCATCTACTCATAAAATGACACCAAAATTTTATTCAATAACTAAATGCCGACCGACGCTTCACTTCAATATGACCCCGTGAAATCGTATTCCTTGTTTTGCGCGTAAAGGCATTTAACTTCAACATACATATACTTTCCTAGCGTTTAATTACTGCATCGTTCCAAATTAACTTTTTTCTATAAGAGGTATCAATTCAGCATAAAGATCTATATTGCATGCTATTAATATCCCAATCACTTTGTGTGGGTGTCATCTCTTTTATTCAGATGTGTCTCTCACAAAACATTCACGTTGCCTGCCAATAACACCCCAATAATTTCCTGTCCGTACACTCCCTCACAAAACATTCACATTGCCTGCCAATAACACCCCAATAATTTCCTGCCAACAGTTGCTGTTGCTGGCGATTGGCTGCTGCGTCGCCCTGGCGGTGAGTGTCTGTGCCTTAATAAGAGCTGTAGTTTCTAATTACTCTTTGAGCGAAAAGCAGATTTTTTTACGAAATAGACAGGAGTAATTTATAATTTGTAAAAATCTGAATTTTCATTCAAAAAATCCTGTTTGCAGCAATAACTCAGCAAGTCGTAACGTTACCTGCTTCAACCAACCAAATATTCACAAATTTTCTTTTATGGCGAGTTTTTCTCCTCAACCATACATGAACTAGGCTGTATTTTTTATTTTTATTCATTTTTTTGAGTGCAATTCACAGACAGGTACTCCAACTCGTTACAGAGATAAATTTATTTTCCAATTATATCACAGCATCTTGATTATTCTTGCTTTTGACACAAGTTTTTATACCTTGATATACTATATAGTATTTATCTTCCTCGAACCTCACTTATTTTTACGTCACTCTACATGGGTAGGAATATCAACCACCATTACAATTAGTTTTTCCTAATTTTTATTTGTCAACTCTGCTGGGAACACAGCGCACCTCCTAGCACTCAGATGTGAAGCACTCAGTATTCGTCCGTATTCCGCAGCGTTTCATCAGCTCGTTTCCCTGAACATCATCATCAAACTGCGCCGGTATTTGACGAACCCACACTGTTCCTCTTCCCACAAGCACAACTACAGCGACATATATCATATTTTTTCACAAATATACGTCAGAAGACTCAAATATGCTTGCATCTCATGGATGAATTCCGACGTTCAAATAACTAGTATTTAGCTTCAGTCTCAAAGTGCTGTTTACTTCGGAAAATTCATGCGAATTCAAACGACCAAATACATGTACAGCTAGCAGTAGGTGATCGACGACTTGTTTAGGAAATGTTCGTGAGAGAAGAACATATTGAAATGCATTGAAAATTTGTTCTGCTTTTTTCTCAAATGTGTGCATGTTTGACTCCCACATTCGTTCGAAATTATTTGTTAATTGAATAATAATATCCAGTTTACATCCTTTTCAGGTCAGCAAGCCAGCAGAAGGTGAGACTATGACTGCAGTTTTCTAATTTCTCGTAGTTAAGGCTGTTCTAAGACGTGCCCGTGAGTTGGGTTATTGTAAATTGTCTCAATTCGGTAAGTGAAGGCCGAGTGTAAATGTGCAATCGTTGTTGCTTCGTAATGACTGAGTCAAGGGTGCAGGCACGAAACTTTTACGTTCGAATAATAATTTTCAGAATTTTGTTAATTCGTTTGTGATGTTGGAGACTCCAATTTCTATCTAAATAGCTGATTCAAGTCGAACGTTTTCTGTTTTCTTTCTTTGAAATGTTAATTACAATTAAATGCATCATATACTAATCACATGAAATGCATGCAAGTGCTTTAGTAAATGCAGTAAACGGTCAAAAAAGTGGTCATATGCGTAATTATTTGCAAACTTACTAAAATGACATAGACTAGGTGGCGACGTACAGGCTCAACATGCAACTTTGCATATATTTTTGAAAATTGAACTTACCGTCAGTTCAAAACCGAAAGCTTAGACAGCTGACAGTTAATATATAAACATTCGTTCTAGAATAAGAACTTAGTTAAAAGTGCTAAGCTAAAATACTTTTCTATTCAGTGCGTGTGCTTTAGAGGGCATTTATTAATAGCAAAAAGTTGCGTGAGCTGTTCCATATCAGTGTGTGATGAATGCTTAGTAGAACAAAATTTCGTGGTTCTATTAAGCAAAGTTACGATTTCTGAATTTACCTACACAAATCTACGAAAGGTTCATCGCATAAAAATTACTAATAAAAAGTTTGGTTATTAATGAATGAAATTTTGAAAAGCCTTTTGCAGTCAGTGAGCCACTATTTTAAAAAAGCGGATTACTAGCTGTCTATAGCGTCTCAGTTTTCTAGCAAATAAAGTGAAACATCGGCTGTATCCCTAGTGGTAAGCTGTGGTCTATATTTGACGTAATTGGCGATGCACTTTCCCCCAGACGCGTGCGCCGCAATGCAGGCCCGCTTGTTGCCCTCCCTGGAGCCGTCAGCTCGCGCTGACGCCGGCACCCTCCGAGCCTGCGATGCTGACGGTGACGGCGCTGTCGATGCCGCTGAGTTGGTGAGCTGCGTGCAGCGCGCCTTCGGCAGCACAGCCCACATGGACCGAGCTGAAATTGGGGAGAGGTGAGATGTTGGTGGTGTTGGTGGCTGGGTGATGAGGGTGGTGTTGGTGGCTGGGTGATGAGGGTGATGTTGGTGGCTGGGTGATGAGGGTGATGTTGGTGGCTGGGTGATGAGGGTGATGTTGGTGGCTGGGTGATGAGGGTGATGTTGGTGGCTGGGTGATGAGGGTGATGTTGGTGGCCGGGTGATGTAAGTGATGTTGGTGGCTGGGTGATGAGGGTGATGTTGGTGGCTGGGTGATGAGGGTGATGTTGGTGGCTGGGTGATGAGGGTGATGTTGGTGGCTGGGTGATGAGGATGATGTTGGTGGCTGGGTGATGAGGGTGATGTTGGTGGCCGGGTGATGTAGGTGATGTTGGTGGCTGGGTGATGAGGGTGATGTTGGTGGCTGGGTGATGAGGGTGATGTTGGTGGCTGGGTGATGAGGGTGATCTTGGTGGCTGGGTGATGAGGGTGATGTTGGTGGCTGGGTGATGAGGGTGATGTTGGTGGCTGGGTGATGAGGGTGATGTTGGTGGCTGGGTGATGAGGGTGATGTTGGTGGCTGGGTGATGAGCTGAACACTAAAGACTCAAGTCGAATTGATTGCTTCTCAGCAGTACCTGAGTTTTATAATTTATAGTTATTCATTAGTTCGCTATGGAATATTTAAAATAGTTCTTTGTGTTGTCAATATGAAAGGAGTAATACGGTTTGAAATTTCTACAAATAGAACGTAGATTTAACCTTTAAAAGAAATATAGCAAACGAAGTCTGTTTTTGCTTGTTCTAACGATTTTTGTAAAAACAAGTTACAGTTTGTTTCATCGACAGAGATGATTTATTTGTCTTGGCTCATTCATTTGAAGAGACGGCACAATTTTTATTGCTAAAGCAAGAGTGTATCTGTGTAGTAATGTACTCATATAAATTCTAATCAAATGGTATCGTACATAAGTACTCAGTGAATTACATTTGCATTTCTCATTTAGAGGTTAAATCAAACGATCAAACCCTTTTTCATCCAATGGTAAAATTTTGTAGTTGCATGCATATACGGTTTTACACATATGATAAAATGGAATTTGACGCATATAACTCTCTATATGTGAGTAACTAAATCCTCGTTACTACTATATGTTTGTGAAACATAAAATTACCTATGAACATAAATATTTAAATGGATGCAAATTGCCATCAATTTAGAATTGTAAAACAACTTTAATGTGTAGTATAATTCAAAGTTTTCATATTTGACTTCTACCTGTTACTCGTCTCAAATATCTGAATCACACTCTGCCTCTTGGTGCTGGATACTTACCACATTTTACGACAGCTTGTTTTTATATTGCAGACATTTTATGCATTCTTTGCTGAAAGGAAAAATGTTTTTCTTGCTTGTCACATCCAATAGATACATTTAGCTCAAAAAATGTTAAAATTACACGAGTGATTATGTCAATTCTTAACAAAAATTAGGGCTGAATTATTTTGAACTTGACTTGGATTAATTTAAATTTGACTTGGATTAATTTGAAGTAAAAAAGGTATAACACGAATTTTGCCCTTACTGAATTGAGTGCGATTGCGTTCCTACGTAATTTACAACATTTACATCCACCTTGAAGTAATGAAGATGTTTCATTTCCCCTTTTACTTATACCTAAATTAACTATTTCGTGCAACAGAAAACTAACAGTATTGGAGATTCCAGTAGGGGACGACTAACATACTTTGAGGTCAATGGTTTATAAATTTCAATGAAAAAGTATAGGTGCTCTTTTATCCCATCGGCTTGTGGGTGAAGAATGAATGTATCTTTTTTCAGGATCCACTGCTTCAGGAGTATAATGATGGACACAGCCCTACGCGGTGAACAGCGTCAGATGATAGACACTGAGCAAGTTCGTACACTCGGCTCAGGTTCCGTCAGTGTGTCTGGACTAAAGTGTGGAGGCCAGAATCTACTTGTGCAAATTTTGACAGCAATTGTTGGTGGACAGCTGCAAGCCGCCTATGATGCACTGATTGATTGGTACCTTAGGATAATTTGGGTGTCAACTGGCCTTTTGAATGGCTTACTGAACGATGTGAGCTTCATCTTGCAGTTTCTCCTCTCTGGGAGATCGTCAGAATCTCTGGTCTACGTGTTGACAGCATTTGTACGCAGCACCAACAACGCGCTGACTGCGCCTGTCGAAAACGCTCTGCTTTCATCACTGCTCGCAGTTTCAGTGAGAAATTTCGCTGCTGCAAAGATTGGAATCAAAGTCTGTTTGAAAGTTGAACTGCTCAACCCAGCAACTCAAGATGAGCTCCAATGGATCATTGACGCCTTTGATGCTGGGTCTACAGCAGACGCCGTGACCCGCATCATCTCGCTCCTGGCGGGCTGCCCCACGAGTGGGGCGCAATCGCTCTACACCCAACTTATGGAGGTGTATGACCTAATACCCGTAGATTTAGTTTTAGAGATTAAAGCTTTCAACGCCTTTTGGGAACGAATGCAAGAAAGACAGCCACCGCTCAGTGATGAAGATATAGAATTTTTTAATAATGTGGCCTACTTATACGATTATGGGAAAGAATTTGAGGCTACAGTCCATATCCTGGAGTATTTAACGCGCCCGTGTGATTTTCGGTCTGAATTTCTGGAAGACTGGATTGATTTCTTGAACCTGTTTGAAGCAAATTATTTTGGATACTTGTCAGACGAATTGACAGGAATCATTGGAAATCCTATGTATGCAGATGATCCTATCTATGAAGCAGCTCTGAGTCAACTTCAGGCAGCTCTAGTTAAAGTTAATAACTTGCAATCTGGCGGGGCTCTCAAAGAAGTGAGAAAGATCGTGGTGACGTGCTTCGGCAAGGCAGAAATGATGATCGTGTAAAATGACCCAGAAGTTTGGGTTCTGTGCAATAGAAGATGTATTTAGATTTTCTTCTATGTCTGAAACCTGCGTCATAGGTTCTAACATGAAAAATAATATTTTAAAATGTACGAAAGTGTTTATGAAAATATCCTAACAGCCAAATTTTCTTTAACGTGACGTATCGGCTCACATTCGAAAAAAATTAATTGCGGAACAGCTTTTATTCTTATTTGCACGTTCTTATTAACTGGAAACTTCTTGATGAATTGATGAAGAGGCGTGGTTTCGTGTTGGTTGCATCACTCCCTTATTCGCTCTCGACACAGAAGTATGTAGATGTTGAAATTACATCTGCGATCATCAGAACCCCTATTATTATCACTAAGCCTTCCAAATTACATCTATCAGAAAAGAAATTGTAATGCAAATAAATGCCCAATAAATTTTAAAACAAATAAGCACACCTTCTTCATCCTAGATTTATTATTCACATCATTTCGTTACGAATACGGTAGAGGAAACAAAATAGGTTCAGACCAGTTTTTTTCGTTGAAGGTCTGGTTTTGCTGACGTCACGGCAGCGAACCAATAGCAGCGCTCATATTGCATCTGGTAGCACTACTACCTCCAAATCTGGTTCCACTATTGGCCCAACGACACGGCGTTTTAGTGACCTCAAAAAGTTTGTTTGAAATAACGCCTTTCTATTGGCTAGCCGAACAAGAGGAGGTGTATTTTCTCCCATAGAAATGACCCTACTTTGTTTCCTCTACCGTGGTCACGAATATGCAATCATTTTGTTATTTCCTTGAGGATTGGTCGAACTCCCAAAAGTATTTGAAATTTGTCTACTGTAGAATGTCATGGCTGATCTGAAGAATTGAAACTTGAATGAGCGTTACACACACCAACGCATGGAGCTCCTTTGAACGATACCGCTGCAATTCCAGAATTTACTTTCTTAGCAATGAGAAAAAATTAACAAATAAATTAATTGTACTGAAATCGCTTCCAGTAAAAGTGTCAAAATAAAGAGCTAATTTTAATTTCGAGTAATCTCAGCATCAATTAATCATTCATCCTTGTCTTTAGGTATTTCTAAAAATTGAATGTCTGAAAATTCCCGAGTAACACCTAATTCGAAAAAATGGACTTCAAACATTGTCAATGATTAAAGACCAATTTCAGTTCTGCAAAATTTCAAATAAACACTCTAACAAATTGAAAATGTTATTTTCTCTTTACTTCTCGACTAACACAATGCGTTTGACTGAATCAATGAAAAGATTTCGTTTTCCAAGGTGCAACGTCAAGTAATTGAGGCGATTCTCGAAGATGCTTCAAATGATATATGTCGAATAATATACAATTAGTTGTAATTAGTAAATCCCATTCGGAATTTCTTGATATTAACCAAGAGGTTCTGCAAGGATGGGTTTTGGAACATCTATTGTTTTTGATGTTCATTAATGATATTCCCAAATGTACTTCATTCTCTAAATTCATAACACTGTGCGAAATTCAAAAAAGGATAGCAGATACGTGCCCATTTTATTCACAAAATCACATGGGAATTCAATTTTTGCCGTCCTTTTTTTTATTGAATTAGGCATGGTTTCTACAGAATTTTCACTGTAGAAAATTTCTGTCAAAAGTAGACAAAAACGGATTTCCCATGCAATTTTACATATAAAAATGGTGTTGCCCAGATTAATTATTGTGTGCTCATGTAAAATTGAATATATCTCTCAATACTTTATACGTCAAGGATTCTGTTTAATTTTTCATTTTTCTTTCAAATTATGTATATTTTCGACTATGAGTGTAAGGGGTGCAAAAGATCCAAACATATACTACTATACACGCGAGGAATAAACATTTACTACAGAAAAGGGCGGTGTTGCACACCTTATAAAGAAATTGTACACTTTGATTTTGACATAAGAGACCCGGACAAGTGATGAGCTCCTGAGGTGTGTCGGCTCACAGGTGTAAAGAAATTGAGCCCCTGGTTTGCAGGAACAAATAATCATTGGCATACCAAACTTCATTTAAATTATTTTTTTTTGCATACGAGCCAGATGCTTAATTTCTTCACACATGCAATCCAACACACATGAGGAGCCCATGACTTGTCCTGGTCTCATATGTCACAATCTCAGTACGCCCTGTAGACCATTCGGATCTTTTCCAGATAAGCCCCGCCACCAATGCAACACATAAGTTTACCCACTTGTAACTTTCGAAATAATGCACCTATCGACTTCAAATTACATCCAAACGAAAGAATGTTTTAATTCTTCGTTTGAGATTTATTTGAAGTTGATAGGTACATTTTTTCGAAAGTTAAAAGTGGGTGAACTTATGTGTTGCATTAGTGGCGGGGCTTTTTTGAGGCAATCGAACAGCCGAGCGAACGGCCAGAGTGAGGCGTGCATGGCAAGTGTACCGGCTGGGCAACAGCACGGCTGGAGCGACGCAAGCTAAGCTCTGGAGCTGGTGCTGGACTGCCTGCCACACCATGCTGCCTGCTTTGAGGAACTCCAAAGGAATTTATTCGCAAGAGTATTGCCATGGTGTTTAAGGCAACGAGAACATGGAATAGCAAGAATTTTAATGCTGCGGCCATACATCAGAATTTCAAGTTCAAGATTTTGGGTTTCATTGTAGAGGGAAAGATTTTACCTTAAATTCTAACTAAAATGAAATCCCCTAATTGCAGAATTCTATGACAGCAGATTTTTTTCACAATACAGAGTGTGCGACTGATGGAAGTTGAACCGTGGACAGGTTTGATGTTCTGTATGCAATAAAGATAGGTTTGAATAATCTACAATATGAAATCGAAGTTAAAATATTTCTGGAAGCAAGGGGTTGAATTATACCCACTGCACCAGCCCTCAACCCCGTCCTCATTAATCACTTGACCAACCACCTGACCGGCTACATCACCAGTTACCTGACCAGCTACTTGGCCATGTAAAATCTACTAACCTAAATATAACTGGATGATAATGCATTTTTTGTTCGCCGAGCTTACCTGGTATGCGTTTTATCCTAAACAAATAATATATTCCATGGAATTCCTCTAGTGATGTTCGTTAGTGAAACTTTTCTTGTGATGTTCTCCAGTGAAATGTTTTGTGAATTTAACCAGTGACACTCTTCTGTGTGATTTTACAACGATGTTCTTCAGGGACGTTTCTCAATGACATTTTCCTTGAATATGTTTTTATCAACACAATTCCATCGACCAAGGACTAGTTCTACCAACACTTTGAAATGGATGTGATGTCTCTATTAATTCACATATAATAATTTTATTGTTAATTACCACAATGTTATTCACTTTAAAACCATCTTTAAAAATAAAAAAAGGTAATTAAAAACGTTCTCAACTAATATTGCCGATATTATAAAACCTATCATTTTAAGAACAATTAATAAGTCTTTTTAACGTGTTTTTTTCCTAAAATTTGGCAACATTTCCCAACTTATACCAATCTTCATGGATGGTGATACTAAATTATAGAACTATTTACGCCCCACCAAGCTTTAGTTATATGTTCCATAAAATTGTGCATTAAAAATTGAACTCTTACATTAAACCAAAAACAATAGTTCATACCAAAAAATCAACAGTACTGGGCCTCTTTGAATTTTCTACAAAATAATTTTCTTCAAAGATTAAAGACAGATTTTTTTTACGATTCCTGAGATATGAACAGCATTTGATTGTGTAAACAACAGCATAGTAATTACAAAACTCTATCGTTGCAGCATTAGAGAAGTGCAATCAAAACCAATACGGTGCCATTGATAACGTATAATCGGAACTTCTGGAGATTTGCTGTAAATATCCACAAGGGTCTGTTCTAGGATCTCTTCCGTTTTACATCATCAATGAAATAAGTTAAACCTGCTTTTTAATATATATTATGATATAACAAAATATATTTAAATAATATTTAACATAATATATAATATGATATATAATATAATATATAATTAATATAATTAAATAATTTTTCTTTGTAAATTTACATAATCAATAAAATTTTATATTATTTAATACAATTTATTATTATATAATTAATATAATGAATTAGTTAAATCTGCTTGAAAGCTACAAATTTACACTTTTTGCTGGCAAATTCTCACTCCATGTCAACGACAGTAGGCTTTTTGCGACCGTTTCTTCTGAAAAGCTGATTGTATCATAGTTGCAGGCAGGATAAATAGGGACTTCAGAAAGTTACAACGTGGCTTAGAGTAAATAAAATAGGTATCAATATCAACAAAAAATTAAATCATGTTTTCTAATGAGCGGAAAGCATATTTTCCACACATTGAAATTGGTGACGGTCAGTTTGAAGAAATCAGCTCATCAAAGCTCATGGCAATTCAGTGACCATAGCCCACGTAACCAAAATAAACTACCAAAATCCGTAAAATTCCTCAATTTGGTGAACAATAAGCTACCTGCCTGAAAGGGCTCAAAAATTCAATACTTCATCTAACTATGATTCTAAATACCAAAAGTGCGAAATGTGGTCAAATAAAACTTGGGTGTTTTTCAAATTTCAAAGAGGAGCTATTGGGAGCGGTTGAGAAATTTTTGCACTACCTCACTCAAATGATTTATTTGAAACCCAAAAAATAATTGAAATTTTTTATTCCTACAGAATGTCAACTAATGTAAACGCGACAAATATTTCGAACAATTATTATTTGCAAAACTGGCCTCAATGGTCACCTAACTCACAATATAAGTAAATTCATTCTTCCTCACTATTCAAAAGACGATATCAACATAATTTGCATGTCATTGGAACCAAAACGAGGAATTTGACCTAGGAGAAATTCGTAGAAAAAATCATACAAAACAATCGAAACAAAACTTCAGTATCTATTTTTATCGAAATGTTGAGTTTACTATGTACTTAATAAAGTATTTTCTGTAAGATGATTGAAATTTATTGAGTAATCTACTACACGATAAAATTGATTGAGTAATCTACTACACGATAAAACTGATTGAGTAATCTACTACAGGATGAAATTGATTGAGTAATCTACAACAGGATGAAATTGATTTCAAGTCTATCCCAGAAAGCTGAAATCTCGTTTATATTTTTTAAGGACATCGTACATCATGGTTTTTTCGGTCAAATTTTCATGAATTTTTTGCTTAAAATTGAAGCTATACATGTGCTGATCACCCACTATGAATTTAACAGGACTGCACGCAATAGAACGCCCACTATGGGGGGTGAAGTGGCGGTGGGGTTAGCTATTTTTGTAAGTGAAGAAATGTATTTTGAAACTTTTTAAATTTTTTTTGTGACAAAATTATTCAAACTTTTTTAAAATAAAGAGAAAAAACGTAGAACTTGTTTATAAACAAGTAAAATGTGTATTTGTGAAAATTTTTGTTCTCTGTTTTTTTATTCTCTCCTGGAAATCAAAAAATTTTATGCCCGCCTAATGCTCATCCTCCTGTATTTTTTGGTGTATAGAGTCAAGATACAGTTTTTATGAAAGAGGAATAATGGGGCCACAAAATTGAGGTAGCAGACTTTAGAATTAGGTAAAAAACGGCAGGCCTTCTAAATCAAATAAATGGAGTTTTTTGGCAATTTTTCAGGAACAAATTTTTATTGAAAATATCTCCAAGACCAAGACGAGTTTCATAAATTCATACCTCATCGTCATAGCCCAAGTTTTTATCTTTTAAATGACACTTGTTTCATGAGCAAGGGACAAAATTTGTAGTAGGAGTAGGGTTTGCCGTACTCCCCCCAACCCTCCCCTCCCCCTTCCCCGAAAAATTCCGTTTTCTTTGCCGTAACTTTATATAATTTTAATCAAATTTAAAACTTCAAATTTCAAATTGAAAATTGCACTGTCCGTCATTTTGACGGACCGTGCACACTAGTAGTTAATGTCAACTTCCGAATAACCAATATTCCCAATTCTGTTTCCAAATTTTTCAATGCCTCAGTAGGAAATTGAATTCAAGGACTTTCAAGTCAATAGAAATATAGCGAAAAAATTTCTGAAACTGTTGAGTTTTTTTTTTAAGTTGGAGCAGATAGGGTGCTCGGTGAGTGAATATAAAAAAGATGGGTTGTTAAGCATACACAAACACACAGAACATACAGTACGTTATTTTGAAGGAACAGACGCGCAGACTCATAAATTTTCAAACGCTCACAAACTAAAACGATAATGCGATGATCAATCACGTTATCTGTTCAGCTGTCTTCCTTTCTCATTATTCTTTGTTCGGTTGAAAACTTGTATCCCTCATGATTTTACAGTATGCATTTGTAGAGTTCTCTATCAACATTAATTTATTCCTCTCGAAAACTTGGTGCTTCAGTTGTTGGGCTGACAAGTAAATTAATTATCTTCCAATGCTTCTCCTAATCCGACGTCCTGACGTTATTTTATTTATTGGAATTGTTAACTGAGAGCGCAGAAATTTTTCTTGGGGCTGCCATGCTTTTTTTTCAGGCGTGTGAAATAATCCTAGAGACACGCGACGTGTCTTGTATGATGAGCGCTTCTGTTCTATCCGCAATCTTTATCCAAAAGTGATGCCCCTTAAGTAACTTGTTCTGTGAACTTTTGAAGGCGTATGAGTTACAGAAAAAATATTACGGGTAATTTTTAGAAGCCTTTGACTACCCTAAAAGCATTCAAAATTCACAAGTGTGGTATGAACAAATTTTATATACCACGACCGCACGTGGAGTTTAATTTAAAATTTTATTTCCCATGTATATGCACGTGCCGGGGAGGTACGCTTCTGCGTAACATGCGTAGGTTCAGCTGACCACATTCGATATGCTCCAAGAATACATCGTTCTCAATAGAACGTTCAATTCGTTGTATGAACTAAATGATCGATTTCACCCTTGCCTACACTAGGTTATGGGTAAAATATCATTTGTAACCACAGACATTCTTGATCTGCAAAGCAACAGTACGTATTTTTAGATATCTTCCGCTTATGTTTTGTAAAAATGATGCAAAGCTTCAATGAAGCTTCGAATAGAATTGAGTGGAATGGAGCGGAGTAAAATGGAATAAAATGGATAAGAATTGAAAAGAACAAAACAGAACGGAATATGAAGAAATCGAATAAAGTAGAATAATCAGGACTAAATCAAATTAGACATTGAGACAAGGAGATAGAAGAGGATATTGTTAAAGAAAATAGGATAGAGCAGAGCAAAGATGCCCTCACAATATTCTTTTCTTAGTCAAAATATTTGTTTCATGGCGCATCACAAGATCCGTAAGGCTTGGTAAGCCATAAATCAGCGACCACAGACAACGAGAGACAAAATAAAACCTCTACCCAAACACCGACCACAACACCTGTGGCGCTCTGGCGTCTCTGAATGCAATCTGATCGTAGTCGGAAATGAAACTCGTCAATCTTGCATTATTTTAAAAATGTGATGAAATGACTTTGAAGCGAGTGGGAGCATTTGTTATGTACATACGAGTAATTAGGGAACGACAGACAGGAACTAAAATATTCTATCTGCCCACGCAGCGATCACAACACCTGTGGCGCTCAGGCTTCTCTGAATGTTATCTGATCGTAGTCGGAAAACAAACGGGTACATCTGTCTTTATTTCAAAAACGTGATGAATTAACTTTCAAGCTAGGGAGAACATTTATCAAGCATATAAGATCGCCTCTGCGGCTGAGCTTCATTATTCAAGCTTTGACTGTGCCGAGTAGCTGAAGTCGACGAGAACCGAGACGAAAATGAAGGTACGTGTTGAGTTTTGGTTGTTGGTTTGTGCGATAAAATGAATTTTCTTTAGAAGTGTCAAGCATACGCTGAAGGCGTGTGCAATATGTGTGGCATACGTGATTTCCTGAAAGTTAATTTTCACCAGTGTGTTGTGCTGAGTGTTATAAAGCAGTAAACGCCTTCAAGGGCTTATTCATTTATTTAAAAATATGTCCTGGGTCACGAATTCGAATTTACAGGGCCAGTTATCTTAATATCGTCATGCACTGTGGAGTGAATATTTTGCATCACATAATACTCCTAAATTTCTGTACTACCTTTCCTTATTAAAATTAGCTGTAAATTTCTGTATTTCCTTTCCTTATCAAAATTAAATTGTGTTTGCAGATCAATTTTGTGTTATTAAAAGCTACAAATAATTTAAGTGCTTTGTCAAACGTTTTTGCACGTGTACGCTTTTGATGCTCCTGGTCTCCTAGGATTTATTTTGGCATTCCTGATCCTCGAACGTACTTCATTTAGTAATATTGGATTACGTGCGCTGTGCAGACGCACGATCCAACTTATTTAGTTAGAAGGAGCACGTACATTAATTTCCGTTTTATTGTCTTCTCTTACATGCAGGACGCAGATGCACCACTACAAAGGCTCAGAATTGTATTGTATCTATGGGAATTAGCGCTTCCAGAGGGACACTGTGAGGGCCCGAGCTAAAGGTTAGGTAGGCTTTATTTTTGTTGAAATAGAAAAGGTTTTCATTTTGTTACGGACCATCCTTTTTCGGTTCGCTGCTGTCCTGTTTTTCAGCACCTAATACTTTCTTCTTCAACTTTGATCTTGTTTCATGAACTTCTTCCTCATCTTACTGTTTCTGTGCCCTTTCTGCATAGATTCCACGTTCCCTCAACTCCATACTAAATGGTGCCTTCTTCTTTCCTCTCTTTGGATCGCCTTTGTTGCGGATAAACTAACTTATGACCTTAACTAATAGGCTTAAACTAACTAATAATCTAATCTAATAATTTAATCTTCAATGGGGAGACAATTGTAATCTTGAGATGTAATTAAATCATGATCATATAATTTTTGATGTTCATATAATGTCGAAGTCCACCTTACGCGGTAAATCGGAAAAGCTCAATATTGATTAAATTATGTGACTTTCGGTGCGATATAGTTTGAATAACTGAAGAGCTAGCAAACCTGTGTTACTACTACTACTACTACTACTACTACTAACGGAAAACATCGGGAAACGGTTACCTCGTCTCAAAATAAACACAAAGTTTGAGGGGGCTTACTCAATGCAGTGAAAGATTTCGAGAACACATCTGACTAAAGTAAGACAATTTATTTTTCTCTCGGCAAGTTAATTGAAGAACTGAGACTGTTAGTATATGGAAATAATTCCATTATATTTAATAGCACGCACTCGCTATGCAGTAGGCTAACTATGAGGCATAATTGCCTTCTCACTGAGCGAAGCAGTTTAAAATCAAGTACGACTCAAATAAAACACGACGAGGCTATTTAATATCCTGTAGAACCTGAGGGAAATGTGAAGCAATGAGTTAAAATAATGAGAACGTAAAGAAAATGAGATTTAGCAATTTAAAGCCATGGAGAATGTGAAATCATGTAATGTCTAAGATAAAACAATTAGGGTGGATTTGACATAATGAAAACGTATGTAAAACACGGTGTAGCGTTTTAAAATTATTAAAAATTCTAGGGGAATTAGGAGGGGCAACTTTAATTCATGTAAGCCGGAACTAGAATGTGGTGGAGCGATTTCAAGTCCTGTAAAACATAAGTAAAATGTAGAGTAAGGTGCAACAATATAAATATCAAACATGTTCTAAACATATTTCAACTGTGTAAAATAATTTGTGATCGATTCCGTCCCAAAATTGTGCAGAGCAAATTTCTTCAGATCGTAATGTTACCTCAAATTGGAGCAGCGTGTTTTCATCTATGTATAGGATAAATATGTTTCTTGGTATACTGTATGGCCTTATTTAATTTATAGGCCTTATTTAACACGTTCACTGCGGTTGGTCAAACTGAAGTTCAGTGTTCAACTCATACGATATCCAAATTAAATTTTCAACATTACAGTCTTGAATACATTTATGGTCCGGTGAATTTTTATTTTTGCATTGATTTCACTAGAAAGTAATAGTACGAAGAACTTTGGGCGTTCGGCAGCATCAAAATCTTTATTCCATACAACACATTCAAGTTGAAATAGTGAGTTTCAGATAGTCTACAGTAAATTAATGCCAGTAGTTCCCACTTATTCGTTTTCAAGTAATTGGTTAGTCGGTGTGAATAAGAAATGAATAATTTGAAAATAATTTGCTGTGAGATTCTACGGTTTAATGACGTACTTCAAGGGCAAAATACTTGACTAATACAACCACTCATATAATTGTACAAAAGTATCGTTCAATAACTCGCTGCCAACCTATGCTTCACTCCACAATTACTTCATGAAATCGTGTTCCTTATTTTGCACGTAAAGACATTTAACTACAGTACAGACCTAATTTCCTAGCGTTTTATTACTACATCTTTCTAATTTGGCTCATTTTGTTGTCGACTGTATTAATAGCAAAAACCAAGCATGTGACGTGCGAGTAATATCCCAATAATTTTGTGTGGGTATCATTCATTTCATTTAGATCAACCTCTCACAAAACATTCACGTTGCCTGCCAATAACACCCCAATAATTTCCTGTCCGTACACTCCCTCACAAAACATTCACGTTGCCTGCCAATAACACCCCAATAATTTCCTGTCCGTACACTCCCTCACAAAACATTCACGTTGCCTACCAATGACACACCAATAATTAATTGTCCGTACACTCCCTCACAAGACATTCACGTTGCCTGCCAATAACACACCAATAATTACTTGTCCGTACACTCCCTCACAAAACATTCACGTTGCCTGCCAATAACACCCCAATAATTTCCTGTCCCTACACTCCCTCACAAAACATTCACGTTACCTGCCAATAACACCCCAATAATTTCCTGTCCGTACACTCCCTCACAAAACATTCACGTTGCCTGCCAATAACATCCCAATAATTTCCTATCCGTACACTCCCTCACAAAACATTCACGTTGCCTGCCAATAACGCCCCAATAATTTCCTGTCCATACACTCCCTCACAAAACACTCACGTTGCCTGCCAATAACATCCCAATAATTTCCTGCCAACAGTTGCTGTTGCTGGTGACTGGCTGCTGCGTCGCCCTGGCGGTGAGTGACTTTGCCTTAATAAGAGCTGTAACTTCTATAAACTCTTGAATAAAATAAGATGATTTTCTTAAAAAATTTTACAGGTGTTATTCATTGTAGTGCATAGAGCCCCTGAATTTTATAAACAAATTCTGTGCGCAGTCCAAACACAGCAAATCGTAATGTTACTTGCTTCAACCAACTTATGGCTTTTTCATCAAAATATTCATAGATAATTTATTTGTGACAAATTTTTCCTTTCAACCATACATGAACTTAGATGAATTTTTATTTTCATTCATTTTTATTGAGTGCAGTAAATGAAAGGTAACTCGTACCACAAATAATTTAATTTTTCAATTACATCACAGCACCTTGATGGTTTTTCCTTAGGATACAATATTTTTATACCTTGATATATATAGCGTATATATACCTCACAACTTACTTACTTCTGCTGGCGCTTATGAACAATGGCATCGATAGCAGGACTTAAATCCTAGGTATTTCAATAGATAAGCTATCAGAGAAATTTACCTTGTAAACAAGTGCACTCTAACATGAGCGTAAAAATTAGCAAGGGAATTCTCACACGGATGAGGTGTTCTGTCCTAATTGATACGCGATTGGGATTCCAACAATTAGTGATCTAATAAACTTTTTATTTATTCCAACGGAGTCCGTTAGAGAATAAGATATGATCCAGTTGTTCAACATGATCATTTTTATGGCAGGTGCTCGAGCAAGTGTTGTAACAGGTCCTCTTGCAGGTGTTATTGAAGATACACCTGCAGGCACGCCAGCAGAAGCACTAGCAGATACATTAGCAAATGCACTAGCAGATGCACTAGCAAGAACACGAGCTTTGCACTAGATGATGTACTAGCAGATGCACTTGCAGATGCACTAGCAAGAAAACTAGCATGCATCAGTAGATACTCTAGCAGGCACAAACCCGTACACTAGTAGGTGTACTAGCAGATGCACCAGCAGGTGCATTAGCAGGTGCACTACTTCCACATCACAAATCTGATGTATGCCGCGAGCCCATAGCTGTTAGCCGCCGGCTCGAACGAAGTCTTGAAAATCTTTTTGTGTTTTTGGTTTCAGTTGCGTTGATGGTTAAAATTATATATCAGGCCACCGGAATACGTTCCAATTCGTTATGATTGTATTTCCATTTTAATTCTAGTGAATGCATAGTTCCAGCAGAGCGATATTCTTTTTTTACCTACTAACTAAGGAACATCTATTGGGTGAGAAAATTTTAGCGCATTTTTCCTAGGAATGCCAGTCAGCATTGCTAAGAATGTTATGCGTTCATTTTTTACATCACTCTAGATAGCTAGGAATATGAATCACCAATAAAATTAGTTTTTCACCATTTTTATTAGTCAACTCTGCTGGGAACACAGAGCACCTCCCAGCACTCAGATGGTGCCGCACTCAGCAGTCGTTCGTATTCAGCAGCGCTTCATCAGTTCATTTCCCTGAACATTTTTATCAAGCTGGGTTAAAATTTATTAAACCCTCACTGTGCCTCCGCTCACAGACACAACTATAGCTACGTATACATGAATTTTTCAGAATATATACCAGCAGAATGAAAATGGCTCACATCTCATGGATGAATTCCGACGATCAGACAACTAGTATTTAGCTTCAGTAAAGTGCTGTTTACTTTGGCTAATTCACGCGAATTCAAACAACTGTACAGACAACCAAATACATGTACAGCGGTAGTTGCTCGATGAGTTGTTTAGGAAATGTTCGGGTAAGAAGGACACATTGAAATGGTGTTGAAATATCACCTGCATTATCTTTAAATGTATGTTCAACCATCTCATACAATCGAGAATATTTATTTATCGAGCATTAATGGCCAATTTCATTTCTTTTCAGGTCAGCAAGCCAGCGGAAGGTGAGGCTATGCTTGTAGAATTTTTCTGATTTCACGTTGTTCAGGCTGTTCTCAGACGTGCCCGTGAGTTGGGACATTGATCAATAGTCTCAACTCGGTGAGTGAAGGCCGAGTGTACGGAAGTTCAATCGTCGTAGCTTAGTAATGACTGAGTCAAGGGTGCATGTATAAAGCTTTTACGTTCAAATAATAATTTTAAAATTTTTTGTTGATTCGTATGTGATGTTGGAGACTTCAATTTCTATCTAAATAGTTGATCCAAGTCGAACGCTTTTTGTTTTCATTCTATGAAATGTTAATCACATGGAAATGCAACAAATACTAAATTTATGGAATGCACGCACCCACGTACTTTAGGAAATACACTAAACGGTCAAAAAAAGTCGCATGGCTCAGAAATTCATTGGAAGAGAATTGGACTGCCTTAAGCTCGAAAGACATCTTTCGTTTAACCTGAAATTAATTGAACAAGATTTCGGATCCTTTGCAGCTTCAGTTTTGGCCATAATTGAGCTAATTTGTCCCTCAAAATAGGCAATGTTGAAAGAAGGGGCGATGAGTGTTGCAGGTTCCTTCAAATGCAGCATCCATTACATTTCCAATGGGGTTCAAATCAGGTGATTGTGGTGACCAGTTTATTAGCTCAAATGTTCCTTCATTTGTAATGAACCAGTCTTGAATATTTCCAGCCCTGTATATACCATTTCCATTCTGGAAAAACACGTTCCCGTCAGAAAAAAAACTATTGAAGGATGAGCGTGGTCCGAAAGATTCTTGCAAAAGGTCAAAAGGTCCTGAGGGTGTGTTTTGCAATTGTAGAGTGACAGATACATGCCCATCCCAGCAAAAACAGCCCCAAAGCATTGCATTGACTTCAGATGTATGAATAATGCAACGATGAGATATGGATCCAAAGCTTTATGCAACTGTTCTCATTCCCGTATACGCCTACCGTTCAAGGAAACGGTGAGTCTGAACTCATCGCGCCGTGTTACATTCTTCTAATTCTCGACTGTCGAAATTTGGTTTTCTTGAGCCAATAACTACCGGTCACCGGTTTGCGGTTAACACTTCATTTTATCCAATTCTTAGCACTTCAATTCAATTGATTTCCTTCGCTTCATTCAATTCAATAATTTTCCAAGAAATTATTGTTAGGCCTCCATTAAACTTGCTATTAATCTTTTACATTTATGAACATAGAATTTCCTTCATCTGTCTCTACGAATAGAGTCTGTCTCTGTCATCTAAAATGTTAGGCCTGCCACAGTTTCCGCGAGATGGACTATGTTAGCCACTTATTTCCACCATGCTATTGTTCTGCAAATCGTTTCGTTATTTATACTGGCTACAATACACAACATTCAGATTGATTTTCCATTTTTATGAAAGTGGATCTAATGCTGAAAGGTCCTATTCGCGGATCTGCATTTTTCTAATGAAAATCTAAAACTCGAAATGCACTCAAAAGAGTGCTTTATTTCTCGATAAACACATCTAAAATGTTGACATAAAAAGTTTCAATTAAACGAATAAACTCTGGAATGAAATAACGCAAATTATATAGGGAGATTAAAATACAGAGCCGAACTTATAGTATAGTTTTCCCAAATCTCAAACTTATTAATGAAATACAAAGATAAGCAAATATTGAGTACGTTCACGACAACTTAAGATGAAGATATTCTGAGAATAACACTAACGCCACACTCTCTGCTGTGTGTCCGAAGTGTTGTTGTACAGGAGACTATGTAGCTTCACCATAATCCAAACGAGCTCGCGATTTTCTGCTCCTCTACTGACAACTGTAGTTTGGCATACTTTTGGTTCGAACTCTGCAATCTATGGGATAAGGAAAAATAGAAATGAAAGATGAGTGTAAGAATATCATCTTGTTACCACTTTTTTTTCGAACAAAAGAATAAACACAATGACTGTCCCATAAATGCTCACCTACACACAGCACATAATCATCCGATGTATGATAGGCAGTGATGAGGCGCTGATGGCTTCTCTTGCTTGTTTGAATCAGAATAGCCTGAGCAACAAGGATAGGAGCCTGTCGAAACCTTTAGATGATATGACTGCTGTGTATGACGCTCTGTAGGAAGCATTATAATTGACATTATTTTACTCTCCGTGGAAGTTCCGTGCATAGTGCTGTGGTAGCGGTGACGCTGAAAGCAGGTGCAGTGTAGGTGATGAGGCTGTGGCCAACGTTCGCATGTTGTAGCATACGCACTGAAACACTTAGCAATCAATATCTTGCATGAGGTATTTGTCCACGGTCACCCAAGTGACACTCTATCGATGATCGGACAGAAATAAGTAATTGTTTCGAAGCTTTCGGATACAATGATTCCATCACTCGATTCTGTAGTTAACGGTAAATTTTGATTTATTTATGTGTGCAGAATAATTTTTTAAAATGCTATCATGGTCAAGTACGTTATTATTTGCAAATTCGTTTAAATGAGGCGGACTAGTTGGGGTATAGGCTCAATGAGTAACTATGGTTGTATATTTGATAATTTACTTCACCGTCAGTTCAAAATCAAGAGTTTAGATGTCTGACAGTTAATATCGTATCATTCGTACTATAAAAAGAACTTAGCTTAAAATGCTAAGCTAACATCCTTTTTTTGCGTACGCTTTAGAGGGTGTTTATTAGTTGGAAGAAGTTGCGTGAACTGTTTCTTATCAGTGTGTGACGAATGCTTAGCAGAACAATATTTATTGGTCCTTTTAAGAAAAGTTTCGATTTCTGAATTTATCGCATCAATTCTATGTAAAGTTCGTCGTTTAAAAATTACTAATCAAAATTTTAGTTACGAATGGACGAAATTTTAAATATCCTTTTGCTGTCCGTGAACCACTATTTTAAAAAGGCGGATTACAAGTCTTCAGTAGCGTCTTAGTTTTCCATCAATAAAGGGAAACATCGTCACTCCTACTAGTGGTAAATTGCGGTCGATATTTTGCGTAATTGGCAATGCACTTTCCCCCAGACGCGTGCGCCGCAATGCGGGCACGCTTGTTGCCCTCCCTGGAGCCGTCAGCTCGCGCTGACGCCGGCGCCCTCCGAGCCTGCGATGCTGACAGTGACGGCACTGTCGATGCCGCTGAGTTGGTGAGCTGCGTGCAGCGCGCCTTCGGCAGCACAGCCCACATGGACCGAGCTGAAATTGGGGAGAGGTGAGATGTTGGTGATGTTGGTGGCTGAGTGGTGAGGGTGATGTTGGTGGCCAGGTGATGGGGGTGATGTTGGTGGCCTGGTGATATTATTGGCCAAGTGAAGAAGTTTTCTGAACAGTGATTGGTTCTTATCAATCGAAAGCAAACTCTTAAACTTTATATAAATGAATTATATTTAATGAGTTACGTTCTAGAGTTGCACCAAAATATGCTAGGATTTCAAATTGAGACTTCATACGCCCTCTGGATAAACTTGGTGTTGTGTTAATTTTCGCCCGAACAAATTTTCAGTTGCTCGTCGACATGATTAAAACAATTCACAAACAAATGTATTCATCAATTCACAATTCACTCAAACAAATGTATTCGCCGTCTGTTTTTTATAAGTTAAAAATGATTACGCACACTCCCGCAGTTACTGTTCGTTTTGGTTAGTTTTCAAGAGCTTTCGTCGTCACAAATGACGAGACGATCTCATGATTCTCAAATTGGCAAGCCTGCGACATTCAAACAGACAGCAACCAAAGATTCTCAAGCAGATAACTTTTCGAGGAGATTTAAACAAATGATCAAAAGTAACGGATCGTCGTTTGTGCTTCATATAAACGTGAACGAACCCAGCGCAATATGTTTTTTTCACAACGCAATATGAACAAAACATTAATCACAATAAAAGAGAGAAAATAAAGACGTTTGGGAGTTTGTATCTTCAATTAATGTGTTAAATTAACTTGTCAACTGAAATGTGTTGATTGTATTTTTAATATGTCATGAATGGCCTATGCTACTCACGATGAGTCATAACTCAAAATGCTTAGTCTCATTTTAGTCACATTTCTAGTTTTGTATAAACAGTGTCATGCCATTGAAGAATTCAGAGCGATTTTATTTTATGGCGATTGACAATATCTCCTTCATCCGTCTACAGAGTACGAGTTTTTAGCGTATTCGGGCTCAGCGCTTTGATTGGAACACAGATGTTTCATTTGCATTTCCCATTTGTTAAGGTTTTGAATGTTTCTTAAAACAGACAATCGTATCACAGATACCAGCGATGGACGACTGACTTATTTGAAGGTGAATAGTTCATAAATTTCAAGGACGCTGTACATGCGCTCCTTAAGCATTTTAGCCTCTACTATAGAAATAAATGTATCTTTTCTAGGATCCACTGCTTCAGGAGCATAATGACAGACACAGTCCTACGCGGTGAACAGCGTCAGATGATAGACACTGAGCAAGTTCGTCAACTCGGCTCAGGTTCTGGCAGTGTCTCTGGACTTGACTGTGGAGGCCAGAATCAACTTGCCCAAATTTTAGTGGCAATTGCTGATGGACAGCTGCGAGCCGCCTATGATGCACTAATTGACTGGTACATTGCTACAATTTATCAGTCAACTGGCCTTTTGAATGGCTTACTGAACAATGTGAGCTTCATCTTGCAGTCTCTCCTCTCTGGGAGATCGTCAGAATCTCTGGTCTACATGTTGACAGCATTTGTGCGCAGCGCCAACAACACGCTGACTGCGCCTGTCGAAGACGCTCTGATTTCATCACTGCTCGCAGTTTCAGTGGGTAATTTTGCTGCTGCAAGGATTGTAATCAAAGCCCGTTTGGATGCTGGAGTCCTTAACCCAGCGACCCAAGATGAGCTCCAGTGGATCATTGACGCCTTTGATGCTGGGTCTACAGAAGACGCCGTGATCCGCATCATCTCACTCCTGGCGGGCTGCCCCACGAGTGACGCTCAGTCGGGCGACTCAATCTACACCCAAGTTCTGGAAGTATACATGCAATTTGCTCGAAACAACGACTCAAGAAAAGAACTGTATTCGACACTTTTGGATCAGATTCAGGAAACACAGCCACCACCGTTCGACGAACAACTCATGGAACAGTTCGCAAGTCTTGCCGAACTTGTCGAAGCCGCGCCCTGGTTTGATGCAACGGTTGCTTTCACGACTGTATTAACGTCTCCTTGCAGAGTAACCAAAAAGTTTTCTGTCTCGCTAGGTTACATCATCGGTGCTTTGAATTCTGGAAAGTTCAACTTGCGTGCGATGAAAGATATCATCGAATTTTCAAAAAAATTGCCTGATTTCCCTGAAATTCAAAATTATGCTCAGGCAGCTTTGGATGCCATGGAAGATTCAAACGTTGACGGCACTTTTGATGAGATCAGAAATATCGTAGGACGGTGCCTCACTGAGGCAGAAATGTGAGCAATGGAAAATGTGTTTTTTTACTACAGATAAACAAAATATGATTCCCTGTGCAATGAAAGCTCGAAAAAACTCTCTTCTAGGTTGTGAAGTTGATTTACATCCAAAGTTTCCCCATATAATTGAAATTATTTTAAAAGTTCCGGGAGACTTCAACTTTCCAGCCATTAAATGCTTCTTCAAGATGAAGTTTCAGCAAATATCAAGCAAAGACTGATCTTAACTACATTGTCCTATTCCATCTCACGTTTTCAGTTTACTGAAAACTTATTGCTGAATTCATAAAATAGCATAACTTGAAATTGGTTATACCATTCTGGTCATAATTATGTACAGCAAAGTAGATGATACATTACATATTGTTAAAACAATGCTCTTAGTATTTCTATACAGATGATATTACTTCATTCAGGAATGCAACTATTTAGCAAATAAATATGCAATGACTTATTTCGTTTGACAAACCCTTAAAAGAATCTAGTGCTTGTGCAATCGCGCTGACAACATTCAGGTGCTGAGCTGGTGTATGGCGAAATGAAGTTAATTCAATATTATTGATAACTTATTTAGTGAGCCAGTGGCACAGCCAGTCAAAAATTTGGTTGGGGGTAGGATCCCCGACAAATAATTTCAGGGGGCAGACATTAATTATCAGCAATCTTTTTATTTTTTTGCTTAAAATTTGGCTGGGGGCAGGATCACCGACAAATATTTTCAGGGGGCTGACATTAATAATCAGCAATCTTTTCATTTTTTCACTTAAAATTTGATTGGGGGCAGAGTCCCCGACAAATATTTTCAGGGGGCAGACCTTAATGATCAGCAATCTTTTCATTTTTTCACTTAAAATTTGGTTGGGGGCAGGATCCCCGACAAATATTTTCAGGGGGCTGACATTACGAGAGTAAATTTCATCTAACCAAAATCCAAAAAATGGAACAAAAAGTCTGATATTCCCTCAAAACAGCACTCAACCCTTGCTTCTTTTTCGCAAGTGTCTCCTTTCTCACAAGATGGCGGAAAGAAAGGCAAACAAGAAGAACAATGAGGGTACGCTGGAGCTTGACTGTCCAGACATACAAAACCTGTCAAAACAGAATACGCAAATGGTCTCCATCATAATTGATCACTTTAACTCAGTAATGGAGAAATTTCAAAGCGAAATTAGTGACTTGAAAACGATGATTGAAACACTAACGAAAAAAGAATCAAATCAAAAGTCAGTGATTGAAGAGCATAATAAAAAGATAGATAGGCTAGTATCCCGTCTAGAGCGATTCGAAAGGAAAGAAGAACGGGAAGAGTTAGAAAACAGAAAATGCACTCTGGTTATCACTGGGGAACTACCGCAATCACATTCTGATGAAGACTGTAAACAGACTGTGCGGGAGCTCCTGAAGGACCAAATCAACGTCAACCTTAGTAACTCTGACATCACTACAGCGAATAGACTGGGTAAAAAACCTGCCCCTGGAAACGTCGATAGGAGAAACATTACCTTTGAGCTACGACAATACGAAAAAAACAAGAAGTTTTGTCTGCCTGCCGTGTGACCAAGCCGAAATTCTACGTAAACGAATACCTCATCCCTTCGCGAGCTAATATTATGTACACTCTGAGATTGGCCAAACGAAAATTTCCGGACAAAATAGGTCTCGCAAGAACTCTGGATGGCAATATCAGCGTCTACTCTCCTAGGATACCTGGACAAGAAACTCCGAAACCTCAAACCATCAACACACCTGAATCACTTGACCAGTACTTACTACAACATGTCGGCAAGTCCTCAGAAGAAATTACTCGTAATTAAAGACTTACGTACTTAATTTAATAGCATTTTGATCTCTGGCCACATGATTTATTTTTGTTTTCGGATAGAATCGCCTTTGCCTCTTCAAGGCAACCACGCAGAACTTGCAACTTTATTTTACTGCTCACTAAATTGTTTTTTATCTACTTCTTTTTCTCATTTTTCATAGAAGGCTCATACCGAATTTTCTACTCTGATTTAAATTATATGTTACCACATGTCTCAAAATCTGAAAATAATCTAGATACTCAAGATCTTTATATTAATTAAATAACTTCGCTGTCACTTCGATTCTAATCCATTTCGTCCTTTGCTACATCGTATGTGTTATATGCATATACCACTGGTATGACAGCCTTGTAACTACACTATTCGCAATTTATGATCTCTAATGCTCCAACTCATGGACTGAGTTAGCGCTCTCCTTATGAAATCATACTAGATTTTAGACAATTAAGACTAATAATCTCTGTGTGTTTTAGTTTCTCTCTATTTCTTAAATTTTACTATAAGTAGGAATGTCTTTAGTTTTAACTTGACCCTGTAGTCTGTATCATCTTTATTTTTTACGTCACATTTTACTTACTGTTTCTTAATCTTTATGACTGACAATGTTGATATATTCGATGATATTGATCCAGATCTCAATCATTTGAATAGATTGCATCCAAACCTAAATGAAACTGGGAATTGTAAGTACCTAAATATTGAAGAATTCAATGAATCGATGAGAAAAACCTATAACGATCTCTCAGTATTATGTTGGAACTGTAGGTCCATTTATCCGAAAATAGATGAAATATCTTGTACTATCACTGAGCTAAACAGCAATTTTGATGTTCTCAGTTTCACCGAAAGTTGGCTAGATGACTCAACTAAAGACCTAATTCAAATTCAGAACTATAATAGCCATCATTCACTCCGTAGCAACAAACGTGGTGGTGGCATCAGTACGTACATATCTAAGCACATATCATCGAAAATCATTATAAGTGCAACTATGAATCGTGAACATATTGAGACTATTTATAGAACTAACGAAAAATGGTAAACGGATTGTACTTGGGACTGTATATAGGCCCCCAACTGCTTGCAACATTTCTTTCCTGAACGAGCTTCAAAGCATAATATCTCAGTTTAACAAATCTCTATACAATGACATAATAATTTGCGGGGATTTCAACTACGATCTTCTTCAATATGAAAGCTGTGAACAAATCTCAAACTTCATAAATGTTTTTCAGTCTAACTCCTTCCTTCCAATCATCACGAAACCTACGCGTATTACATCTGAATCTGCCACGCTGCTCGATAATATTTTTATGTTAGATCCGACTGATTTTCTTACAGGAATAATAATTTCTGACTTATCTGACCATTTTCCTGTGTTTCTCATCAAAAAAAAATGTCTATAGTCCCTGCAACAGCCCACATGCTGAGACTTTTTCATATCGTTGTATAATCGAATATAACTTGGGAACAATGCGAACTGTTCTAGAAGAATTAATGCCATCATTGGACATCTATGAACTAGACAATAATGCGATTAACATTGACCAAGCAATACTAAATCTAACTGAAACTATAATGACCGCATATAACCAGTGTTGTCCAATAATTATAATCACCCGCACAATTACGCCGAAAAATAGACAAAAGCCTTGGATTACTGAAGATATCGTGATCAATATAAAGAAACGTCAAGCATACTTAGCCTTACTATACGAAGGACGAATCTCTAGATTAACGTATAACAGATTCAGGAATCATGTAACAAATCAAATACGAACATCGAAACAAAACTACTTTACGCGCAAATTTACTGAGTACAAAACTGATATTAAAAAAACTTGGCGCCTGCTTAATTAATGCTATAGACCGAATAATAACGCTAAAAAAACAATTGAGTCCATCGTTCACGAAAATGTAAAATATCATCATAAACAAGATATTGCAACAGTGTTTAACAACTTTTTTATAAATATAGGGAAAAATATAGCCGATAGTGTCGTTAGTGAACCTACAGACCACTTGCAATACATGGACCATGTCCGTGAACACAACTCTTTCTTTTTCACGCCAACTAATCCCTCCGATGTAATTACGTGATGCATAAACAACTTGAAAAATAAATCAAATGGATTAAATACATTTTCAGCTAAAATTGTTAAGTCTATTGCTGATATAATAGCACCGTGCATATCTAATATTATCAACCATTCACTTTCTCAAGGTATCTTTCCCAACTCTCTCAAAACTGCCAGAGTCACGCCTATTTTTAAAAATGGTGATAAAAACTTCGTTAGTAATTATAGACCTATCTCTGTTTTACCAATTATGAGCAAAATATTTGAAAAAATTGTGTATAAAAAAGTGTATTCGTATTTTGAACAAAAATCTTTTCTCTATGACAGACAATACGGTTTTCGTTCTAAGAAATCAACGACACAAGCTGTATTAAATCATTTACAGTACCTTTATTCTAATATAGATGAAGGAAAGCTTGTTTTCTCCGTTTTTCTTGACTTTCGAAAAGCATTCGACTGTGTGGACCATAATATATTACTCTCGAAACTACACTGTTATGGCACTCGTGGAATTGCCCATGATTGGTTCAAATCATACCTAACAAATCGGAAGCAATACGTTGTCGTTGACGACGCAAAATCGGACCCACAGACAATTAGCCATGGAGTTCCACAAGGATCTGTCCTTGGGCCTCTCCTATTTCTGATATTTATAAATGATATTATCAAATCAACATCATTTTTCAAATTCATACTTTTTGCCGATGACAGCACGCTTTCTACTGTCCTTCCGAGCCAAAATCCCGCTATGATTGCGGAAAGTATAAATAATGAACTCCATAAAGTTTCATTATGGCTTAAAGCTAATAAAATAAGCCTCAACATCGATAAAACAAAATATATTACATTCTCATACAAGAAAAACATATCTCTCCCACACAGAAAAATTGGCGAAGGTGAAATCGAAGAAACCAACTCATGCAAGTTTCTGGGCATCATAATAGATAAACATCTGACCTTTAAAGAGCACATCGCTCATATTAGTTCTAAATTATCGAAATCCATCGGAATCCTGAATAAAGTTAAAAATTACCTGCCTGAAACAGCTTTACAAATGCTCTACCGAACGCTCATTTCACCATACTTGCAGTACGGAATAGAGGCATGGCACGGAACTGATAAAAATAAAACCAATATAATTTTTACACTGCAAAAAAGAGCAATCGGAGCGGTAAAGAATCTAGAATATAATGCTCACACAAATGATTCATTCAAAAATTTACAAATACTTGAACTTTCAGATCTCTACAAAATCTCCATTTGTAATTTCATTTACAAAACATTAAGAAATGATGGCGACAATAGCCTGAAACTATTATTAAGTGCGCAGACTGGTCATCACGACCATTTAACCCGAAATAGAAGTAAATTCATGCTTCCTTATTATTCAAAGGCCCGGTCGCAACACAGTATCCTCTTCGTTGGAACTAAAACTTGGAACTCAATACCTGCGGAGATCCGTGACAGTAATTCTTACAAGGTATTCAAAAGAAATCTCGAGACTCACTTCCTATCGGAATATTAGTCGTGTAAGATCACCAAGTCAAATCCTGTCTCCTACATGACTGTTTCCAATAATGATATTTGCCATGGGTAATATGTAATATGTAATTTGCCTTCAGTCTGCTGTTAAATCTTTTATCGAATATACTGTTAAATATAGTCCATACAACCTATATTGTAAAATGAAATATCTGATATCGAGTAAATTATCTCACTGATCAGTCAAATGCGAAACTAGGTTAAGTGATTTAGGTCCCCGACAAATAATTTCAGGGGGCAGACATTAATTATCAGCAATCTTTTTATTCTTTTACTTAAAACTGCGGCTGAAATTGGCCCCCAGCTCAACACTTCGGGGGAGGGGCTTTGATTGGCCTCCCTCCCTGGCTGCGCTACTATAGTGAGCCTCCCCACGACCAGTCTCAGATGAGGAATTAGAGACTTACATACATTTATGAGACACATTCATACATATATGAGAGACTTATATACATTTATGAGAGACTTATATACATTTATGAGAGACTTACAGACATTTATGAGACACATTTATACATATATGAGAGACTTATATACATTTATGAGAGACTTATATTTATTTATGAGAGACTTATATACATTTATGAGAGACTTACATACATTTATGAGAGACTTATATACATTTATGAGAGATTTACTTACATTTATGAGAGACTTACATACATTTATGAGAGACTTACATACATTTCTGAGAGACTTACATACATTTATGAGAGACTTACATGCATGTATGAGAGACTTACATACATTTATGAGAGACCTACATATATTTACGAGAGACTTACGTACATTTATGAGAGACTTACACACATAGGCCTATATGAGAGACTTACACACATATGGGTGTCCGTTACTAGAAGATTTTTTTAAAGATAACTTCACCCAGAAACGGCAGTCCCATGAAACACGATACATGTGTATTTATAAGGCCTAACTTTAATTCAACAAACGTAACATATGACTTACGAGCTCACAGTAGTGTAAGTCAAGAAAAACTACTAAAAACTCCCATCCCATAATGTTCCTGACGCAACATTACATTAAATTCAATGCATTATATTTTATTCACATTGCAAAGAAAATTGGCAATGTTTCAACGAAGTCATAGATCTTCAGGAACATCATTCCTTTATAATCAGATTTTAATGATTGAAAGTACTCTCTCACCCCTCAATAGAAGATAACCTGAAATCGCTAATTTTCCATCCACAACCTTTTCAATTTGAAGACTATAGTAACCTGTGTGTGAATTCAAAGAAAATTAGCGAGAGGCGAGAGCTTGAGATCTGCTTCCGTCAGGACCAGAGACACCGTGGCAGCCGCAGCTCGTTAGGCAGCTTGAACTTGAACTTGAACTTGAACTTGAGGGCCGACAGCGTCGGGGTCTTTGTAACGGTCTACAATTCCCTCCACAGTTTTCACACAGAGAGTTCAGTGCCTGATACCAGACTTGTCCACTAAACTACTCAGGATCTACCAATCCTTGTCACAAGCTGGCATTGGATTGCATCACTGGGATAACCAGTGTGCAAAGAGGCCAGCGGGAGCCGGACGAGACAACCTCCCTCCGTGAACCTGACGTGTCGGAACCAAACGTTCGCTGAGGAGGAGCCCGTATCTCCATAGATGACCGTAATGACGCTACGCAAAGGATGGGTTGCGTTCAATTTGCTCAACTAATGAATAAACTAAAGTTATTTCTATAACAATCTATTTTCTTCGCAGCTCAATATCTCCCCACCAAAACCCCACTTACTCAGATCAGCCCCGAACACGAGAACTGCATGTCAAGTCTCACCGGGACAGAAACGGGACTCAATTTTTAAGGAAAAAGTCGAAAATTCATTTTAGGTCATCTAAATCACCTCTCCGTCGAGCTATAAATGAAGCGGCGCTTCAATGAAGTGAAGAGGAAAAAGACAAAATAGCTCAAGTTCATTTAAATTTTAATATCAGATTCGAGAATAAACAGCCAGATGCTAAGTAAATAGCTTATACTTGTAGGATGATTTAGTTTCCAGAATCAATGTGGTAGTTCATAAGAAATAGATGAATTAATGAAATAATTTCAGGCATTCAATTTCACTGAAGGAAGGAGTTAGTAGATCAAAATGAACCATCGGTCGCCTACTGATGATCGACGCCCTCCTCCCACTACCGCTGACTTTTAAACAGTATAAACGAAAATTAGGTTTTCATTGCTATAAAAAGCCACAAATACCGAGTGCGACATGAATATAAATAAATTAATCATCGACATCAAAGCGTGTACGCGGAAACAGTAAAATCAGCAGGGAAAGAAAGTTGCCGCAAGTCGCAGTTACATTTAGTAGTCACAGTCAAAGTCTTAAGTTACTACTTCGAAATGTGTCCATTGTAATAGCTTTGCGTATCAATATTCTTCACGTGGCGTTCGGGATAAATGACTTGCTCACATTACTTACTGACCCGATAACTGTTATTTTTTACAGATCAATTAGCGGACGCACAATACAGAAGTTTATGAATTTATAACCTAATGAAATTTTTTAACTCATACCATAGAAATGATGGGAATGATTAAAGGGCTATTTATAAATTTAACGCCCAACTTTTCACACTATTGTTACATTACAATTATCAAATGACATATTTGGGATATAAATTTAACATTACTTGTTAAATAAGTACACATTAATATGTAATACGTACATTAATATGCTTTGTAACATATTAATATGCAATGAAGAATTCCATATTACATTACAAATTACAGACTAAATATCATGATGATATTGGAGATCAAAATTGAGGATATTACCAACACAAAATGCCCTACTAGCAAACACAGTAACTGACACCATAGCAAATATCAACTAACCCCTGGCCAATATTTCCGGCTCGCCCGCCAACATTTACAATACCACAACACTGAAGTACACAGCACTCCACTGTTTACGAATATAGCGTTCAGGGAATAGGGTATAATATAATATAATATAATGTGATATAATATAATATAATATAATTTAATGTGATATAATATAATATAATATAATATAATATAATGTGATATAATATAATATAATATAATGTGATATAATATAATACAATATAATATAATATAATATAACATAATATAATATAATATAATATAATATAATATAATATAATATAATATAATATAATATAATATAATATAATATAATATAATATAATATAATATAATATATTATAATATAATATAATATAATATAATATAATATAATATAATATAATACAGTTACATTTAAAGATAGCACTAAACCTTCAGTCAATGCAAAGGCGTCGACTATTTCTAAAACCTTGGAACTTCGTAAGTTGAAGGCGATCAGGCAGTTACTTCGTACCTACCACACAGCGCATATGATCTGAAACAAAGTGGATAGTCTAAAAAATAGAATGTTAATGCAAAATCAGATGATTCAAACTCCTATATTTTCAAACTCTCAAACCGAAAAATGATCATGCGATAATCCATCATGGTATCTGTAGAGCTGTCATGTTTTCTTCAAATTCTTCATTCCGATGTTCATTAAAACATTCCATCACTCGTGATTGTAGAGTAGGCAATTCTGGCGCTCTCTATCTGTACAACCCATCATGACAACCTAGTGCAGCAGCTGATGAAGTAACATGTAAACGAATTATTTTTTTTCAATACTTATACAGCTTTGACGTTTTGGCTTTGTTTCGTTCATAGGAATTGTTATCTACAATCACAAACCGATTTTATTTTTGAGTTTCCATAATTTCTCCCCTAGCTTTAAAACGTATTCAAGACATGCGACGTTCCTTGAATGATGAGTGCTTCACTTCTATCCAGCATGTTGATACAAAAATGATGGCCTCTTTAATAACCCGTTCTGTCACGTTTTAGAATGGCGAAAGCTGCCGTTGAAAATACGAAGCAACTTTTGAAAGCGTGTAACTACAGCGAAAATTCTACTACGGTTTTGAGAGATCGTATGAATAAAACTAGGAACAAACGCACGTGGAGTTTCATATGAAATTATGTCTCTGACGTTGGCGTACACCCATAGAGGGGAGCTCGTGCGCCACAGCAGCTGCGCGGCTGATAGATGAGATATGCTCCAACGAAATTATGTTCTTTACAAAGTTTTCAGAATGTTGTATGAACAAAACGGTCGGTATTATTTTAGTGTTCATCAGGTTCTGTAAAATATATGATCTCCAACCACAAACATTCACTGCATCCCCAGCAGAGCAGAGCAGGGATGCATTTTACGTATCTATAGTAATAAAATTATCTAAGTGAGTATCTAGATACATTTGAAATTGAGTACCTAATTGCTGTATCTAGATACTTCTGAATAGTTTCTATTTTACAAATATCTCGGTAGATACTGGATAGAAAATAGCTCTAAAACAAATTAATAATACTAATTCCAAACTTAAATTCTTAGTATTCTTAAAATTAACTAATAAATACACATATCACCAATCAAAATTTAATTATTTTTCCGTGAGTTCGAATCATTTACTACTGTTTACCGTGGACCATGTATGCTTATTGTTAGCATAGACAAAAAGTATGAATGTATGATGTTAGGCAGCGTGACTCGTTCAAACGAAAACAGAACGTGTTCGTTTGGTTCCGTTCAGTCAGCATTTTATCCAAATTTCGTCATAATATGAGCATTGGGAGATCTTAAACTTATTCTTATCATTCATATTGGTAAAACAAACTATGTCTGTATATCCCAAACCCAAAGTAGCCTATCACTGATGCGCTTCCTTTGATGCGGACGACTTCTAGCAATTTTCTAAGCGATAAAAAGTCGTACGTCATCAGAGTTCTGCTGCTGTCGTTTGTTAAAAGCCATAAGCAGGACCTGCATCTATTAAGAAATCACAAAGTTGTTTAAAGAGTATTTTTCAAATACAATTCAACGCTGCCCTCTTCTGCGCCAGTAGAGAGGTTGTTTTCTCGCAGGCCTAACATTGGCTCCTCGGAGATCATCGCTCTCGAATTCTTCCATGTTCGAGAGATTGTTATTGCTGAAGAACAATAAATTTGTATAAATATCAAAACTGCTCCCATTACGGTTAGTGGATCAACGATGCAAACATCACATTTTGATTAGGGTTTATTTAGATTAAGAACTGTACTTCTTTTGAAAGGGTTATGAATTGTAATTATCAAGTGCTCGGACGCTTAGCATTCAACTCTTAGTTTCTTTTGTCATGTAAAGAATTTGATGTTTTGGCAGATCAGATCGCTCCAACATCAGATTCTTTACTCGAAATAAAGAGTTGAATGTTCAGCGTTCGACCACCCAATTGTCCGAACAGTTAAATATTATCCATTTATCATTAATATTAATTTTAAACAAAGTATTACTAATAAGCTGCCAATTTTATGTTATACTCAGCAGTTAGCATTTCCATCCTATTATTCTTGTTAACTGGGTTAATTATTTATATTATTGCTTAAGATGTATAACGAATGGAATAAAGATATATTTTGCACATATTTCATTGGATAAATTCCTACTTCGTGTTTATCTTATTGTTATAAGGGTTTTCGATGTATGTCGTACGATGAAGTAGTGAGACAGAGAGAATTAAACGAAAAGTATCTAGTATCTAGATACATTTTGGAGTATCTATGACTAGCTCTAATCCCAAGTAGCATCACGGATTTTTGGATGTCTTGCTCATCGACTTTGTATATAAGAGTGATGACGTTATTTCTTTATTGAAGCTATGAATAGAATAAAGTGGAGTGGAGCAGAGTTAAATGGAACAAAGTGGAGTGGAATGGCGTGTAATTGAACAAAGTGGAATGGAGTGGAGTGTAATTGAACAAAGTGGAGTGGAGTGGAGTGTAATTGAACAAAGTGGAGTGGAGTGGAGTGTAATTGAACAAAGTGGAGTGGGGTGGAGTGTAATTGAACAAAGTGGAGTGGAGTGGAGTGTAATTGAACAAAGTGGAGTGGAGTGGAGTGTAATTGAACAAAGTGGAGTGGAGCGGAGTGAACTGAAACAAAGAGGAGAGGAGTGGAGTGTAATTGAATAAAGTGGAGTGGAGTGGAGTGTAATTGAACAAAGCAAAGGGGAGTAGAGTGAAGTGCAATGGTATAAAGAAAAGTAAAGCGGAGTTAAATGGAATGTATTACGATGAAAAAAATTAACATCACAGAGCTGAGCAGAGAATAATAAAACTAAAATTAATTCAAATGAGGTGGAAACAGAACAGCGTGTATGAAAAAAATACCGAGTGAGATGCAACACAATACAATGCAATTGAAACGAATGAAAAAGACCGTGGCTACAGGATCGATCGAAATGGGCTCAGCTAATTCCCTAAGTCCCATGTCTAGAGGCTCCAATTACGCACATGTCTCTGATGGTGGGGGAGAGATAAGAAAATAGTTCCGCATGCGTCAAAATTTACGTAAAAGCAGCAGAAAATTGGTTAATCTCATTAATAATAAGTCTTTTGTTAAATATGTTGTCTCATTTGTTGACAGTTTGTGTTTCTCGCTCACAGTACCATTTTTTGAAATGTTTGAAAGTTTTATTGATCACGAACATAGAGATTGCTAGTGCATGCTCACGGGGAGAGAAAAGTGAGACACAATAATTATTTCAACAATGAACAGTAACCAAGAGTAACGATCACATATGAGATCTTCATAGTAACATTAGTATAAGGTTCGCTAACCAACACAAGTGCTATCTCATGAGAGCTAAGAGAAGCGACCATTTACAATACAATGTTAAAAACGGGGACTTTATGCACAAGGTGTGCTCTAACACTAGATACTCTGCACAACGAAACAATTAAGAAGTTATGGAATGGAAAGTTAAAGAAAAAGTAGCGAGAAGGAAGCACGAAAGCTGGAAGAAGAGAGGTGGCTCGAAAGACTGAAGTCCTGAGAGTCTATCTGTAATGGAGGTAACATAAGAATGTCTCTCGTGGCTGCGTTTAAAAATGAGAGGAAAGACGAATTGTAGATTTACTATTCAAATTTGTTATATATGTTTTTGTCTTCTTTCGGTCTTCCTACAGTACAATCTTGCACTTCACTGCCATGCTGGCGAGCAACATAGTCCTCCATGTATGAAAAAAGTGAGAAGATCAATCGGAGGGCAAATATGCAGTGTCTTAACCCACAAATCAGAGGTCAAAACTGGCAGAGTGGATTAAGTGATAATTTCACCTCACAGCGGCGTAGATGTCTTTAGGCAGAGTGGCCTAGTTCCTAGTTCAGTTCCTAGCTAGTAACTTGGGTAGGAAAAGACAGTTCGGCAACCCTGCAACGAACAACACGCCTCTAACTCGAGGGTCCTAAAATTTTGTGTTTTGTTTTTGAGTCATCTCCAATTATCGGTCTCATCATTTTCGATACCAAATTACAATCCTGAAACTTTCAAGTTATAAGGCAAGATCTACGTTACAAGTTGTTTGAAAATTTTGAGATGTAAGTTATCTAACTGGTTTTGACTCGTAAGTTAAAAGCAAGTATTAACCCTTTCGATACCGCAATTGAAAAAATCAATTTTTTTCAAACTTCTTAAGCTGAATTTGGTTAAATTTGAGGTTCATAAAGGTATATAGCTCATAGAAAGAATTAAATATAAAAAATAAAAATAAAATTATTTACAATATTTTGGGAACTATACTCCAATTATTTTATTGACAGTATTTTGGGAACCCATATCGAACAAACAACAAACAAACATCGGCATCTTTGAGATGCTTTATTTCCAATCAAGCCTGATACATATGATCTTGAGCATTGGTTTTTCAAATGTCTTACAACTAACACTATATATAGGACACCATGACGGTTCCCCGGTAATGCCGGTACCCATTTCCGACACCTGGGTTGATTGGGGTATTGTGCTTGAGCTTTCCCTTATACCCAACGGGGAAAATTGCCGCGCCGGCGCCGGGATACGAACCCTCATCTCCAACATACAAGGCCGATCCCTTAACTACTATACCATCGGCGAGCACACGAAAACCCAATTCTGATGTAAGTCTTTGTTTGGAAGCTAGAGCAGCCAGATAGAGCTGGATATCAATGTCAGAGAGGTACTAGATTGTACCACCAGCAATGCAAAGTCGCAATTCGCTCTCCTCTATTTCCTAGGCTAGAAAAAATGAAGAGGTTCTCATTTGTACCGTCAGTTTCGGTTACAAGATAAGTTTTGGGTGATAAGTTATACGCTAAATTTCAAGGTACATGTTAAAAGACAAATTTTAAAGTGAAAAATTATAAGTTAATTTTCACGGTACAAAATATGAGGCCTTCTCGAGGTTTAAATTTTACTCTTTACTCTATAAAAAATCAGCCATTAGAAAAAAAAAAAAAAAAAAAAAAAAATGTTTATTTCCAAATTGTCACATGAGATACATGCCAACATATTGGCTTTTAAAAGTTTCTTAAATATAGGGCATCCTAAAACAAATGTTCCATACGAGGAGTACTAATTGACAAACCATCCGAGGTGTACAAGTAGATGAGCCATACGAGGCATAATAATAGACAAACTATACGAGGTGTACTAATAGACAAACTGTCAGAGGTGTACAAGTAGATAGACCATACGAGGCATATTAATTGACAAAATATACGAGGCGTACTAATAGACAGACCCATTCGTGGTGTGCTAGTAGTCTAACAAAAGTCCTATACAAGGAGTACTAATTGACAAACCATCCGAGGTGTACAAATAGATAAGCCATACGAGGCATAATAATAATAGGCAAACTATACGAGGTGTACTAATAGACAAGCTATCAGAGGTGTACAAAATAGATAGACCATACGAGGCATATTAATGGACAAAATATACGAGGCGTACTAATAGACAAACCACACGTGGCTTGCCAATAGTCTATCTCTGTCAAGGGTAGTTGAATGAGAAATGAAAAATATGCCCTAAAAAATATGCAAAGCCCTATCACCACCAAAAACATATTTCGTATCTTCTCGATATTCACCACATCATGCGGACATGGGTACATGGGATAAAATAGAGATACAGTGTAAGCCGGTTACCACTCATGATTGACAAATATCTACAAAATATTGGTAGAAATTGGTAAACAAACATATATTCAATATCAAAATTCATAGCTTGTACAAAACACGGACAGAAAGATAATTTTACTACGATTCATATGCTCAAATTGCACTTTATTTCATTAATTATATATGACATTAATCCGATTCACAGAAACGCCCTCTGGGGAAGTGCTAGATCTATTTTTGAATCATTTCGCAATTGCAATAAAATTTATTAACCGAATGGTTTTTGCGTAAAGAAATGAAATAGAAACATGTATATCTATTTATGTAGATACATATATATACCTACACACGTACACACACATATTAATTTATATACTTATTGAAAATAAAATATTAGAAAAAAAAAAAAAAAAAAAAAAAAATACATATATAACATAAAAGATAGAAGCAACCTACCATCTACTACACAGAAAATGACAGCTGAGCTCACTGTAATCCTAAGAAATTTTTCGCAAAAAAAATAACTAAAAGGAAGAGAAGACTTCGAAAAACATAAAAATGAGCTGTTTTTTAATTTCTTCACAGAAATTTTTAAGAAAAATCAGATTATAGTCAAGAAGCAACACAACTCTTCAGCATTATAGGGACATGTGTACGTGGGATAAAATGGAGTAACATTGTGGCCGGATATCACATCTGAGTGGAGAATATTCACAAAATTGGCACATATAGAGTGGTAAAGGAGCTAGAATATATTTCTCACACAGATGATCCATTCAAAAGTTTAAAAATAACTAAAGTTTTGCAGCGCTACAAACTCTCCATACGTAATTTCATGTATAAAAAATGACTAATAACGGCGACAAAGACCTCAAACAATCATCTGTACAAACCACGAATCCTTATTATTCAAAGGCTCGGTCACAACACAGTGTCCTCGTCACGAGAACTAAACTTGGAACTCAATCCTTACAGAAATTCTTACCAAGCTATCGAAATGTATGTTGAATTCCTTTTCCCATTGGAATATTATTCATGTTAGGCAACCAACTCAAATCTTTTCTCCTGACACCTTAGAATAACGTGATGATTGGATGCCCTTGATGTCGCTGAACTTGTTCGGGCCCACAGGTAGCTACACTCAAATTTGACCATTGTACTAGACTTAAGAAACGTTCTACCTCTGTATCAACTGTGGTAAATAAATTGTTAAAACTGTTTAAATGACTCATCCTGATGGGTAATTGTCATGATTAATGTTAATACCCTTCCGTTTTCTCTCAAGTCGCTTCTGCTATATAATTCGTAGCCCACCTAAGCAACTTTGTAAAATCAAGCATCAAATCTCAATTGAACTAATTCATTGATGAGTCTATTGCCCGATTAGGTTGAATGAATTATGTTAAACATAATTGCACTCCTTAAAATAGCGTTGATGGAAGGCTGCCCTAGAAGTCACTGAACTTATCCGCGCCCAAAAATAGCTATACTCCAATTCGACCATTGTACTAGGTGTATGAAACAATCTACTTCCGTATCACTTGTGGTAAATAAATTGTTTAAATTGTTTGAATGGTTACTGTGAATTTCATACCAGCATTGGAGCTGGTGGTATTTGATGGGCAGTGTTTCCCCTTGTATCTTTTTATAGTTTTCTTTTTTCAATTTGAATAAGAAAATTTTTAATTATTAGGGGAAACTGACACAAAGCCAAAACCTGAAAGAAGAAGCAGCCTTCATTGTTTAGATGCAATGAGGTTACACTTTCAATTTGAGTCATCTAAAAAAATTATTTTAATAGAGGAATGCATGTCATGGTTTGGAGATTGAGATACAGGTTGTGATGATAAACAGTAAAAGTCCTGCACTATGTAATATTTTTCACAGCATTACCATAATACAAAATTAGGCAAATTAGGGTCAATATTGAATATAATGTTGTCAACGAATTTCATAATTTCGTAGGTATCGATGGGTAATAAATTCGATTTTAAGACGTTTTACACGAATGACAATGTGCCCGGAAATGCTTAGTTTTCGAGTTATTTAAGTTTGAAGTTATACGAACGGCGCTCCTGAATGGCCCTTTTAACGCAAAAACAGTCATTGTTTTAGCAATGAAAATGGAAGCTAACCCCTATTACAAACGTAAAGAGGTTGGGTCGTGAGGGGTAGCAACAGTTCTTTTAGTGAAAATTAGAAATAAAGCTTTCTAGTGACGTTTGTTTACATCGACTCGAAGATGGCTGCCGCCATCTTCAGCCGGTTGGCGCCATGGCGGCAGCCACCTTGGCGTCGATGTAAACAAACATCACTCGAAACCTTTATTTATAATTTTCACTGAAAGAACTGTGCCTACCCCTCACGACCCAACTTCTTTACGGTTGTAATAGGGGGTTAGCTTCCGTTATTAATTAAATTACGCTAGCCCCGCGTGCTTCCATGGCGCGCACAAGCCAGCTTCAAAGTTGAATAATTCGAAAATAACGCATCGCCGGGCAGAATGTCATTCATGTAAAACGTCTTATACTCGACTATATTACCCATCTATACCTACGAAATTATGAAATTCGTTTACAACATTATATTCAATATTGACCGTTTCATACATCTCCTAGTACAATGGTCGAATTGGAGTATAGCTACTTTTGGGCGCGCATAAGTTCAGTGACTTCTAGGGCATCCTACCATCAACGCTATTTTAAGGAGTGCAATTATGTTTCCCCAAATTCACTCAACCTAATTGGGCAATAGACTGATCAATGAATTAGTTCAATTGAGATTTGGTGCTTGATTTTACAAGTAGCTTAGGTGGGCTACAAATTATATAGCAGAAGCGACTTGAGAGCAAACGGAAGAGTATTAACATTAATCATGACAATTACCCATCACGATGAGTCATTTAGGAGAAAAGATTTGACTTGGTTGTCTAACATGATTAATATTCCAATGGGAAAAGGAATTCAACATACATTTTCATAGCTTGGTAAGAATTTCTGTCTCGGATCTCTGTAAGGATTGAGTTCCAAGTTTAGTTCTCGTGACGAGGACGCTGTGTTTTGACCGAGCCTTTGAATAATAAGGATGCATAATTTGTACAGATGATTGTTTGAGGTCTTTGTCGCCGTTATAAGTCATGTTTTATACATGAAATTACGTATGGAGAGTTTGTAGCACTGCAAAACGTTGGTTATTTTTAAACTTTTGAATGGATCACCTGTGTGAGAAATATATTCTAGCTCCTTTACCACTCTAATGACTGATTTTTTATAGAGGAAAGAGTAAAATTTAAACCTCGAGAAAGGCCTCATAATTTGTATCGTGAAAATTACCTTATAATTTTTCACTTTAAAATTTGTCTTTAAACTTGTACCTTGAAATTTAGCGTATAACTTATCCCCCAAAACTTATCTTGTAACCGAAACTGACGGTACAAATGAGAACCTCTTCATTTTTTCTAGCCTAGGAAATAGAGGAGAGCGAATTGCGACTTTGCATTGCTGGTGGTACAATCTAGTACCTCTCTGACATTGATATCCAGCTCTATCTGGCTGCTCTAGCTTCCAAACAAAGAGTTACATCATAATTGGGTTTCGATATGGGTTCCCAAAATACTGTCGGTAATGTCAATAAAAAACATTTTTTCATTTATGATATTTAATTGCTTCTATGATCTATAAACCTTTATGAACCTCAAATTTGACCAAATTCAGCGCAAAAACTATGAAAAAATTGATTTTTTCAATTGCGGTATCGAAAGGGTTAATACTTGCTTTCAACTTACAAGTCAAAACCTGTTAGATAACTTACATTTCAAAATTTTCAAACAACTTGTAAGGTAGATCTTGCCTCATAACTTGAAAGTTTCAGGATTGTAATTTTCTATCGAAAATGATGAGACCGATAATTGGAGGGCAAATATGCAGAGTGTCTTAACCCACAAAACACAAAATATTAGGACCCTCAAGTTAGAGGCGTGGTGTTCATCGCAGGGTTGCCAAACTGTCTTTTCCTAGCCAAGTTACTAACTAGGAACTGAACTAAGAACTGAACTAGGAACTAGGCCACTCTGCCTAAAGACATCTACGCCGCTGTGAGGTGAAATTATCACTTAATCCACTCTGCCAGTTTTGACCTCTGATTTGTGGGTTAAGACACTGCATATTTGCCCTCCGGTTGATCTTTTCACTTTTTTCATACATGGAGGACTATGTTGCTCGCCAGCATGGCAGTGAAGTGCAAGATTGTACTGTAGGAAGACCGAAAGAAGACAAAAACATATATAACAAATTTGAATAGTAAATCTAATATTCGTCTTTCCTCTCATTTTTAAACGCAGCCACAAGAGACATTCTTATGTTACCTCCATTACAGATAGACTCTCAGGACTTCAGTCTTTCGAGCCACCTCGCTTCTTCCAGCTTTCGTGCTTCCTTCTCGCTACTTTTTCTTTAACTTTCCATTCCATAGCTTCTTAATTGTTTCGTTGTGCAGAGTATCTAGTGTTAGAGCACACCTTGTGCATAAAGTCCCCGTTTTTAACATTGTATTGTAAATGGTCGCTTCTCTTAGCTCTCATGAGATAGCACTTGTGTTGGTTAGTGAACCTTATACTAATGTTACAATGAAGATCTCATATGTGATCGTTACTCTTGGTTATAGTTCATTATTGAAATAATTATTGTGTCTCACTTTTCTCTCCCCGTGAGCATGCACTAGCAATGTTCGTGATCAATAAAACTTTCAAACATTTTAAACAATGGTACTGTGAGCGAGAAACACAAACTGTCAACTAATGAGACAACATATTTAACAAAAGACTTTTTATCATTGTGATTAACCCATTTACACAAACTGTCAACTAATGAGACAACGGATTTGACAAAAGACTTATTATTATTGTGAATAACCAATTTTCTGCTGCTTTTACGTAAAGTTTGACGCATGCGGAACTATTTTCATATCCCTCCCCCACCATCAGAGACATGTGCGTAATTGGAGCCTCTAGACACAGGACTTAGTGAATTAGCTGAGCCCATTTCGATCGATCCTGTAGCCACGGTCTTTTTCATTCATTTCAATTGCATTGAAATGGGTTCCATCTCACTCGTAATTTCTTTCATACGTGCTGTTCTGTTTCCACCTCATTTGAATTATTTTTAGTTTTATTATTCTCTGCTCAGCGTGTGATGTTAATTTTTTTCAACGTAATACATTCCACTTAACTCCGCTTTACTTTTCTTTGTTCCATTTAACTTCACTCTACTCCCCTTTGCTTTGTTCCATTTCTCTCCACTCCACTCCACTTTATTCAATTACACTCCACTCCTCTCCTCTTTGTTTCATTTCACTCCGCTCCACTCCACTTTGTTCAATTACACTCCACTCCACTCCACTTTATTCAATTACGCTCCACTCCACTCCACTTTGTTCAAATACACTCCACTCCACTCCGCTTTGTTCAATTACACTCCACTTCACTCCACTTTGTTCAATTACGCTCCACTCCACTCCACTTTATTCAATTACACTCCACTCTACTCCACTTTCTTCAATTACACGCCATTCCACTCCACTTTGTTCCATTTAACTCTGCTCCACTCCACTTTATTCTATTCATAGCTCCAATAAAGAAATAACGTCATCACTCTTATATACAAAGTCGATGAGCAAGACATCCAAAAATTCGTGATGCTACTTGGGATCAGAGCTAGTCATAGATACTCCAAAATGTATCTAGATACTAGATACTTTTCGTTTAATTCTCTCTGTCTCACTACTTCATCGTACGACATACATCGAAAACCCTTATAACAATAAGATAAACACGAAGTAGGAATTTATCCAATGAAATATGTGCAAAATATATCTTTATTCCATTCGTTATACATCTTAAGCAATACTATAAATAATTAACCCAGTTAACAAGAAAATAGGATGGAAAAGCTAACTGCTGAGTATAACATAAAATTTGCAGCTTATTAGTAATACATTATTTAAAATTAATATTAAGGATAAATGGATAGTATTCAACTGTTCGGACACTTGGGAGGTAGAACGCTGAACATTCAACTCTTTATTTCGAGTAAAGAATCTGGTGTTGGAGCGATCTGATCTGCCAAAACATCAAATTATTTACATGATAAAAGAAACTAAGAGTTGAATGCTAACCGTCCGAGCACTTGATAATTACAATTCATAATCCTTTCAAAAGAAGTACAGTTCTGAATCTAAATAAACCCTAATCAAAATGTGATGTTTACATCGTTGATCCACTAACCGTAATGGGAGCAGTTTTGATATTTAAACAAATTTATTGCTCTTGAGCAATAACAACCTCTCGAACATGAAAGTATTCGAGAGCGATGATCTCCGAGGAGCCAATGTTAGGCCTGAGAGAAAACAACCTCTCTACTGGCGCAGAAGAGGGCAGCGTTGAATTGTATTTGAAAAATACTCTTTAAACAACTTTGTGATTTCTTAATAGATGCAGGTCCTGCTTATGGCTTTTAACAAACGACAGCAGCAGATCTCTGATGACGTACGACTTTTGATCGCTTAGAAAATTGCTAGAAGTCGTCCGCTTCAGAGGAAGCGCATCAGTGATACGCTACCTTGGGTTTGGGATATACAGACATAGTTTGTTTTACCAATATGAATGATAAGAATAAGTTTAAGATCTCCCAATGCTCATATTATGACGAAATTTGGATAAAATGCTGACTGAACGGAACCAAACGAACACGTTCTGTTTTCGTTTGAACGAGTCACGCTACCTAACATCATACACTCATACTTTTTGTCTATGCTAACAATAAGCATACATGGTCCACGGTAAACAGTAGTTAATGATTCGAACTCACGGAAAAATAATTAAATTTTGATTGGTGATATGCGTATTTATTATTTAATTTTAAGAATACTCAGAATTTAAGTTTGGAATTAGTATTATTAATTTGTTTTAGAGCTATTTTCTATCCAGTATCTATCGAGATATTTGTAAAATTATCTAAAGATACTTTTACCTAGAAAGTCTTCGGAAGTATCTAGATACAGCAATTAAGTACTCAATTTCAAATGTATATAGATACTCACTTAGATACATTTTATTTCTATAGATACGTAAAATGCATCCCTGCTCTGCTCTGCTGGGAATGCAGTGAATGTTTGCGGTTGGAGATCACATATTTCACAGAACCTGATGAACACTAAAATAAAATCGACCGTTTTGTTCATACAACATTCTGAACATTTTGTACAGAACATAATTTCGTTGGAGCATGTCTCATTTATCAGCCGCGCAGCTGCTGTGGCACACGAGCTCCCCTCTATGGGTGTACGCCCACGTCAGAGACATAATTTCATATGAAACTCCACGTGCGTTTGTTCCTAGTTTTATTCATACGATCTCTCAAAACCGTAGTAGTATTTTCGCTGAAGTTACACGCTTTCAAAAGTTGCTTCGTATTTTCAACGGCAGAAAGCGCCATTCTAAAACGTGACAGAACGGGTTATTAAAGAGGCCATTATTTTTGTATCAACATTCTGGATAGAATTAGTGAAGCACTCATCATTCGAGGAACGTCGCATGTCTTGAATACGTTTTAAAGCTAGGGGAGAAATTATGGAAACTCAAAAATAAAATCGGTTTGTGTTTGTAGATAACAATTCCTATGAACAAAACAAAGCCAAAACGTCAAAACTGTAAAAGTATTGAAAGAAAATAATTCGTTTACATGTTACTTCATCAGTTGCTGCACTAGATTGTCATGATGGATTGTACAGACAGAGAGCGCCAGAATTGCCTACTCTACAATCACGAGTGGTGGAATGTTTTAATGAACATCGGAATGAAGAATTTGAAGAAAACATGACAGCTCTACAGATACCATGATGGATTATCGCATGATCATTTCTCGGTTTGAGAGTTTGAAAATATAGGAGTTTGAATCATCTGATTTTGCATTAACATTCTATTTTTTAGACTATCCACTTTGCTTCAGATCATATGCGCTGTGTGGTAGTTACGAAGTAACTGCCTGATCGCCTTCAACTGACAAAGTTCCAAGGTTTTAGAAATAGCCGACGCCTTTGCATTGACTGAAGATTTAGTGCTATCTTTAAATGTAACTGTATTATATAACTATATTTTATAACTGTACTATGTTATATTATATTATATTATAATATATTATATAATATTATATTATATTATATTATATTATATTATATTATATTATATTATATTATATCATATTATATTATATCATATTATATTATATTATATTATATTATATTATATTATATTATATTATATTATATTATATTATAATTAATTATATTATATTATGTTATATTATATTTTATCACATTATATTATATTCTATTATACCCTATTCCCTGAACGCTATATTCGTAAACAGTGAAGTGCTGTGTACTTCAGTGAATTGAGGTATTGTAAATGTTGGCGGGCGAGCCGGAAATATTGGCCAGGGGTTAGTTGATATTTGCTATGGTGTCAGTTGCTGTGTTTGCTAGTAGGGCATTGTGTGCTGGTAATATCCTCAATTTGATCTCCAATATCATCACGATATTTAGTCTGTAATTTGTAATGTAATATGCAATTCTTCATTGCATATTAATATGTTACAAAGCATATTAATGTACGTTTTACATTTTCTTTTCTAACTTTTCAGCCCTACGAAATAGTTCAATTTCTCCACGTGTAAGTTGATTAAGAAATGCACCTAGCATTTTTGTAATAAAACACAGCAATTCGTTAAAATCTATATTTCTGTCTAATTATAAAATGCAACGTTTCGACGTATCAAACATCATCCTCAGGCTGGAAAAAAACAGAATGATTTTCAGTCACATTGGAAAAAATGCATAAACTAACACTTAAGTAATATAGACTAGATAAGCAGATCACAAAAGACGAAAGCGACTAGACAAAATAACAACCTTTTTATCACAAAAATAGTACTATGACTAGATACATTGTACAAAACTGATGTTCATCACACGAGAGACAGGAGCAAAATGGTCGAGCAGCCTCGTCGCACCTAGCAAGCTGAAGTTCTACGAAACAGTTTGAGAGCGAAAAAATCATTCGTGTTTTCATTAAGGGGAGGTTTAAGTTCATGAATGTGTAATGCTTCAATTATATGAATATGATCTTTTTTAATAACATTATAAAGAATTTTAGTGTTAGGGAACAGATCTTCATTGGATCGTTTGCAACTATGGTCAACACGAAAATGATTGAAAATGGAACCTTGATATTTATGAGCGGTTAATCTTTGCTTCAGGGTCATTCTGGTTATGCCTATGTAAAGTTTATCAAGAGACTTACATTCTCTTCGGTTACATTTAAATTGATAAATCACACCGGCCTTGTCCAGATCGTTGACATCAGATGCTGACAGATTATTTTTTACTAATTGGTCACTGATTTTACGGGTCTTATAATACACGCAAACTTTAATAGAAGTTTCTGGATTTATTGGTTTAACAAAAGTTTGAACAATGTTTTTAAAGACCCGTTCGTCAATTTTGTAATTATTATGCATTTGATTTTCGTAATAAATATTGATACGGTTTGCATTCGCTGAATTATTGTCACTGCTCATGATTCGGTTCAAAAATTTATCAATAGTTTTATCAATCAATGTAGTAGGAAAGTTGTTATTAACAAGTAAACGTTTGATTCGAAGCATTTCGGAATGAAAGTTTTCCCAATTACTGCAAACTTTACGAGCTGTTTATCAAAGCATGTATGACGCCTTCTTTATCGATTTGAGGAGCTTCACAATCGTAATTAATACTTTCCCCAGCATGGGAAGGTTTAACATGAACGGATCTATGGAATGTACCGTTAGAAGCTTCAACCAAAACATCCAAAAATGAGAGCTTACCGTGTAGACCTAACTCATACGTGAAATTTAAAACAGATTTTTTAACAAACAAACTTCAACAAAAAGTCAGCGGTAGTGGGAGGAGGGTGTCGCTCATCAGTAAGCGACCGATGGTTCATTTTGATCTACAAACTCCTTCCTTCGGAGAAATTGAATGCCTGAAATTATTTCATTAATTCGTCTATTTCTTATGAATTAACACATTGATTCTGGAAACTAAATCATCCTAAAAGTATAAGCTATTTACTTAGCATCTGGCTGTTCATTCTCGAATCTGATATTAAAATTCAAATGAACTTGAGCTATTTTGTCTTTTTCCTCTTCACTTCATCAAAGCGCCGCTTCACTGATAGCTCGACGCAGAGGTGATTTAGATGACCTAAAATGAATTTTCGAATTTTTCCTTAAAAATTGAGTCTATATGAATGAATAAATGTCATTCAGTACCTTAACTTCAAAAATTAGCTCCGTCTCTAAGGAAATTTCTCACGGCTTCATCTAACATTGGTAGCGACTTCACGTTTCTGTCCCGGCGAGACGACATGCAGTTCTCTCGATCGGGGCTGATCTGAGTAAGAGGGGTTTTGGTGGGGAGATATTGAGCTGCGAAGAAAATAGATTGTTATAGAAATAACTTTAGTTTATTCATTAGTTGAGCAAATTGAACGCAACCCATCCTTTGCGTAGCGTCATTACGGTCATCTATGGAGATACGGGCTCCTCCTCATCGAACGTTTGGTTCCGACACGTCAGGTTCACGGAGGGAGGTTGTCTCGTCCGGCTCCCGCTGGCCTCTTTGCACACTGGTTATCCCAGTGATGCCATCCAATGGCAGCTTGTGACAAGGATTGGTAGATCCTGAGTAGTTTAGTGGACAAGTCTGGTATCAGGCACTGAACTCTCTGTGTGAAAACTGTGGAGGGAATTGTAGACCGTTACAAAGACCCCGACGCTGTCGGCCCTCAAGTTCAAGTTCAAGTTCAAGTTCAAGCTGCCTAACGAGCTGCGGCTGCCACGGTGTCTCTGGTCCTGACGGAAGCAGATCTCAAGCTCTCGCCTCTCGCTAATTTTCTTTGAATTCACACACAGGTTACTATAGTCTTCAAATTGAAAAGGTTGTGGATGGAAAATTAACGATTTCAGGTTATCTTCTATTGAGGGGTGAGAGAGTACTTTCAATCATTAAAATCTGATTATAAAGGAATGATGTTCCTGAAGATCTATGACTTCGTTGAAACATTGCCAATTTTCTTTGCAATGTGAATAAAATATAATGCATTGAATTTAATGTAATGTTGTGTCAGGAACATTATGGGATGGGAGTTTTTAGTAGTTTTTCTTGACTTACACTACTGTGAGCTCGTAAGTCATATGTTACGTTTGTTGAATTAAAGTTAGGCCCTATAAATACACATGTATCGTGTTTCATGGGACTGCCGTTTCTGGGTGAAGTTATCTTTAATAAAATCTTCTAGTAACGGACACCCATGTGTGTGTAAGTCTCTCATAAATGTATGTAAGTCTCTCATATAGGCTTATGTGTGTAAGTGTCTCATAAATGCATGTAAGTCTCTCATAAATGTATGTAAGTGTCTCATAAATGTATGTAAGTGTCTCATCAATGTATGTAAGTCTCTCATAAATGTATATAAGTCTCTCATAAATGTATATAAGTCTCTCATAAATGTATATAAGTCTCTCATAAATGTATGTAAGTCTCTCAAAAATGTATATAAGTCTCTCATAGATGTATGTAAGTCTCTCATAAATGTATATAAGTCTCTCATGAATGTATATAAGTCTCTCATATATGTATGTATGTGTCTCATAAACGAATGTAAATCTCTAATTCCTCATCTGAGACTGGTCGTGGGGAGGCTCACTACAGTAGCGCAGCCAGGGAGGGAGGTCAATCAAAGCCCCTCCCCCGAAGTGTTGAGCTGGGGGCCAATTTCAGCCGCAGGTGTAAGTAAAAGAATAAAAAGATTGCTGATTATTAATGTCTGCCCCCTACTAATTTTTTAGTAAAAAAATAAAAAGATTGCTGATAATTAATATCTGTCCCATGAAATTATTTTCCGGGGATCCTGCCCCCAACCAAATTTTAAGTAAAAAATGAAATGATTGCTGATAATTAATGTCTGCCCCCTGAAATTATTTGTCGGGGATCCTACCCCCAACCAAATTTTTTACTGGCTGTGCCTCTGGCTCACTAATTAAGTTATCAATAATATTGAATCAACTTCTTTTCGCCATACACTAGCTCAGCATCTGAATGTTGTCAGCGCGATTGCATAAACACTAAATTCATTCAAGGGTTTGGCAAACGAAATAAGTCATTGCATATTTATTTGGTAAATAGTTGCATTCCTGAATGAAGTAATATCATCTGTATAGAAATACTAAGAATATTGTTTTAACAATATGTAATGTATCATCTACTTTGCTGTCCATAATTATGACCAGAATGGTATAACCAATTTCAACTTATGCTATTTTATGAATTCAGCAATAAGTTTTCAGTAAACTGAAAACGTGATATAGAATAGGACAATGCAGTTAAGATCAGTCTTTGCTTGATATTTGCTGAAACTTCATCTTGAAGAAGCATTTAATGACGGGAAAGTTGAAGTCTCCCGGAACTTTTAAAATCATTTCAGTTGTATGGGGAAACTTTGAATGTAAATCAACTTCACAACCTAGAAGAGAGTTTTTTTCGAGCTTTCATTGCATAGGGAATCATATTTTGTTTATCTGTAGTAAAAAACACATTTTCCATTGCTCACATTTCTGCCTCAGTGAGGCACCGTCCTACGATATTTCTGATCTCATCAAAAGTGCCGTCAACGTTTGAATCTTCCATGGCATCCAAAGCTGCCTGAGCATAATTTTGAAGTTCAGGGAAATCAAGCAATTTTTTTGATAATTCGATGATATCTTTCATCAAAACCAAGTTGAACTTTTCAGAATTCAAATCACCGATGATGTTACCTAGCGACCTAGAAAACGATGAGCTTGCTCTGCAAAGAGACATTAATATAGCCGTGAAAGCAGTCGTAGCATCTAACCACGGCGCGGCTTCGACAATTTGGGCAAGTCTTGCGAACCGATCCATACGTATTTCGTCGAAAGGTGGTGGCTGTGTTTCCTGAATCTGTTCCAAAAGTGTCGAATACAGCTCTTTTGCTGAGTCGTTGTTTCGAGCAAATTGCATGTATACTTCCAGAACTTGGGTGTAGATTGAGTCGCCCGACTGAGCGTCACTCGTGGGGCAGCCCGCCAGGAGTGAGATGATGCGGATCACGGCGTCTTCTGTAGACCCAACATCAAAGGCGTCAATGATCCACTGGAGCTCATCTTGGGTCGCTGGGTTAAGGACTCCAGCATCCAAACGGGCTTTGATTACAATCCTTGCAGCAGCAAAATTCCCCACTGAAACTGCGAGCAGTGATGAAATCAGAGCGTCTTCGACAGGCGCAGTCAGCGAGTTGTTGGTGCTGCGCACAAATGCTGTCAACATGTAGACCAGAGATTCTGACGATCTCCCGGAGAGGAGAGACTGCAAGATGAAGCTCACATTGTTCAGTAAGCCATTCAAAAGGCCAGTTGACTGATAAATTGTAGCAATGTACCAGTCAATTAGTGCATCATAGGCGGCTCGCAGCTGTCCATCAGCAATTGTCACTAAAATTTGGGCAAGTTGATTCTGGCCTCCACAGTCCAGTCCAGAGACACTGCTAGAACCTGAGCCGAGTTGACGAACTTGCTCAGTGTCTATCATCTGACGCTGTTCACCGCGTAGGACTGTGTCTGTCATTATGCTCCTGAAGCAGTGGATCCTGGAAAAGATACATTTATTTCTATAGTAGAGGCTAAAATGCTTAAGGAGCGCATGTACAGCGTCCTTGAAATTTATGAACTATTCACCTTCAAATAAGTCAGTCGTCCATCGCTGGTATCTCAGATACGATTGTCTGTATTAAGAAACATTCAAAACCTTTGCAAATGGGAAATGCAAATGAAACATCTGTGTTCCAATCAAAGCGCTGAGCCCGAATACGCTAAAAACTCGTACTCTGTAGACGGATGAAGGAGATATTGTCAATCGCCATAAAATAAAATCGCTCTAAATTCTTCAATGGCATGACACTGTTTATATAAATCTAGAAATGTGACTAAAATGAGGCTAAACATTTTGAGTTATGACTCATCGTGAGTATGTATAGGCCATTCATGACATATTAAAAATACAACAGACACATTTCAGTTAACAAGTTCATTTAACACATTAATTGAAGATACTAACTCCCAAACGTCTTTATTTTCTCTCTTTTAAAATGATTAATGTTTTGTTCATATTGCGTTGTAAAAAAAACATATTGCGTTGGGTTCGTTCACGTTTATGTGAAGCACGAACGACGATCCGTTTCTTTTTGATCATTTGTTAAAATTTTTTCGAAAAGTTATCTGCTTGATAATCTTTGGTTGCAGTCTGTTTGAATGTCGCAGGCTTGCCAATTTGAGAATCATGAGATCGTCTCGTCATTTGTGACGACGAAAGCTCTTGAAAACTAACCAAAACGAACAGTAGCTGCGGGAGTGTGCGTAATCATTTTTAACTTATGAAAAACTGACGGCGAATACATTTGTTTGAGTGAATTGTGAATTGATGAATACATTTGTTTGTGAATTGTTTTAATCATGTCGACGAGCAACTGAAAATTTGTTCGGGCGAAAACTAACACAACACCAAGTTTATCCAGAGGGCGTATAAAGTCTCAATTTGAAATCCTAGCATATTTTGGTGCAACTCTAGAACGTATCTCATTTAATATAATTCATTTATATAAAGTTTAAGAGTTTGCTCTCGATTGATAAGAACCAATCACTGTTCAGAAAACTTCTTCACTTGGCCAATAATATCACCAGGCCACCAACATCACCCCCATCACCTGGCCACAAACATCACCCTCACCACTCAGCCACCAACATCACCAACATCTCACCTCTCCCCAATTTCAGCTCGGTCCATGTGGGCTGTGCTGCCGAAGGCGCGCTGCATGCAGCTCACCAACTCAGCGGCATCGACAGCGCCGTCACTGTCAGCATCGCAGGCTCGGAGGGCGCCGGCGTCAGCGCGAGCTGACGGCTCCAGGGAGGGCAACAAGCGGGCCCGCATTGCGGCGCACGCGTCTGGGGGAAAGTGCATTGCCAATTACGCAAAATATCGACCGCAATTTACCACTAGTAGGAGTGACGATGTTTCCCTTTATTGATGGAAAACTGAGACGCTACTGAAGGCTTGTAATCCGCCTTTTTAAAATAGTGGTTCACGAAAAGCAAAAGGATATTTAAAATTTCGTCCATTCGTAACTAAAATTTTGATTAGTAATTTTTAAACGACGAACTTTACATAGAATTGATGCGATAAATTCAGAAATCGAAACTTTTCTTAATAGGACCAATAAATATTGTTCTGCTAAGCATTCGTCACACACTGATAAGAAACAGTTCACTCAACTTCTTCCAACTAATAAACACCCTCTAAAGCGTACGCAAAAAAAGGATGTTAGCTCAGCATTTTAAGCTAAGTTCTTTTTATAGTACGAACGATACTATATTAACTGTCAGACATCTAAACTCTTGATTTTGAACTGACGGTGAAGTAAATTATCAAATATACAACCATAGTTACTCATTGAGCCTATACCCCAACTAGTCCGCCTCATTTAAACGAATTTGCAAATAATAACGTACTTGACCATGATAGCATTTTAAAAAATTATTCTGCACACATAAATAAATCAAAATTTACCGTTAACTACAGAATCGAGTGATGGAATCATTGTATCCGAAAGCTTCGAAACAATTACTTATTTCTGTCCGATCATCGATAGAGTGTCACTTGGGTGACCGTGGACAAATACCTCATGCAAGATATTGATTGCTAAGTGTTTCAGTGCGTATGCTACAACATGCGAACGTTGGCCACAGCCTCATCACCTACACTGCACCTGCTTTCAGCGTCACCGCTACCACAGCACTATGCACGGAACTTCCACGGAGAGTAAAAGTAATGTCAATTATAATGCTTTCTACAGAGCGTCATACACAGCAGTCATATCATCTAGAGGTTACGACAGGCTCCTATCCTTGTTGCTCAGGCTATTCTGATTCAAACAATCAAGAGAAGCCATCAGCGCCTCATCACTGCCTATCATACATCGGATGATTATGTGCTGTGTGTAGGTGGGCATTTATGGGACAGTCATTGTGTTTATTCTTTTATTTGAAAAACAGTTGTAAAAAGATGATATTCTTACACTCATCTTTCATTTCTATTTTCCTTATCCCATAGATTGCAGAGTTCGAACCAAAAGTATGCCAAACTACAGTTGTCAGTAGAGGAGCAGAAAATCGCGAGCTCGTTTGGATTATGGTGAAGCTACATAGTTTCCTGTAAAACAACACTTCGGACACACAGCAGAGAGTGTGGCGTTAGTGTTATTCTCAGAATATCTTCATCTTAAGTTGTCGTGAACGTACTCAATATTTGCTTATGTTTGTATTTCATTAATAAGTTTGAGATTTGGGAAAACTGTACAGAGAAAGAGTAAAAATGTTGGGCTCTGTATTTTAATCTCCCTATATAATTTGCGTTGTTTCATTCCAGAGTTTATTCGTTTAATTGAAACTTTTTATGTCAACATTTTAGATGTGTTTATCGAGTAATAAAGCACTCTTTTGAGTGCATTTCTAGTTTTAGATTTTCATTAGAAAAATGCAGATCCGCGAATAGGACCTTTCAGCATTAGATCCACTTTCATAAAAATGGAAAATCAATCTGAATGTTGTGTATTGTAGCCAGTATATATAACGAAACGATTTGCAGAACAATAGTATGGTGGAAATAAGTGGCCAACATAGTCCATCTCGCGGAAACTGTGGCAGGCGTAACATTTTAGATGACAGAGACAGACTCTATTCGTAGAGACAGATGAAGGAAATTCTATGTTCATAAATGTAAAAGATTAATAGCAAGTTTTATGGAGGCCTAACAATAATTTCTTGAAAAATTATTGAGTTGAATAAAGCGAAGGAAATCAATTGAATTGAAGTGTTAAGAATTGAATATAATGAAGTGTTTACCTCAAACCGGTAACCGGTTGTTATTGAGTCAAGAAAACCAAATTTCAACAGTCGAGAATTAGAAGAATGTAACATGGCGCGATGAGTTCAAACTCACCGTTTCCTTGAACGGTAGGCGTATACGGGAATGAGAACAGTTGCATAAAGCTTAGGATCCATATCTCATCGTTGCATTATTCATACATCTGAAGTCAATGCAATGCTGTGGGGCTGTTTTTGCTGGGATGGGCATGGATCTGTCACTCTACAATTGCAAAACACACCCTCAGGACCTTTTGCAAGAATCTTTCGGACCACGCTCATCCTTCAATAGGTTTTTTTCTGACGGGAACGTGTTTTTCCAGAATGGAAATGGTATATACAGGGCTGGAAATATTCAAGACTGGTTCATTACAAATGAAGGAACATTTGAGCTAATAGACTGGTCACCACAATCACCTGATTTGAACCCCATTGGAAATGTAATGGAAGCTGCATTTGAAGGAACCTGCAACACTCATCGCCCCTTCTTTCAACATTGCCTATTTTGAGGGACAAATTAGCTCAATTATGGCCAAAACTGAAGCTACAGAGGGTCCGAAATCTTGTTCAATCAATTTCAGGTTAAACGAAAGATGTCTTTCGAGCTTAAGGCAGTCCAATTCTCTTCCAATGAATTTCTGAGCCATGCGACTTTTTTTGACCGTTTAGTGTATTTCCTAAAGTACGTGGGTGCGTGCATTCCATAAATTTAGTATTTGTTGCATTTCCATGTGATTAACATTTCATAGAATGAAAACAAAAAGCGTTCGACTTGGGTCGACTATTTAGATAGAAATTGAAGTCTCCAACATCACATACGAATCAACAAAAAATTTTGAAAATTATTATCTGAACGTAAAAGCTTTATACATGCACCCTTGACTCAGTCATTACTAAGCTACGACGATTGAACTTCCGTACACTCGGCCTTCACTCACCGAGTTGAGACTATTGGTCAATGACCCAACTCACGAGCACGTCTGAGAACAGCTTGAACAACGTGAAATCAGAAAAATTCTACAAGCATAGCCTCACCTTCTGCTTGCTCGCTGACCTGAAAAGAAATGAAATTGGCCATTAATGCTCGATAAATAAATATTTTCGATTGTATGATATGGTTGAACATATATTTAAAGATGATGCAGGCGATATTTCCACACCATTTCAATGTGTCCTTCTCACCCGAACATTTCCTAAACAACTCATCGAGCAACTACCGCTGTACATGTATTTGGTTGTCTGTACAGTTGTTTGAATTCGCGTGAATTAGCCAAAGTAAACAGCACTTTGATACCGAAGCTAAATACTAGTTGTCTGATCGTCGGAATTCATCCATGAGATGTGAGCCATTTTCATTCTGCTGTTATATATTCTGAAAAATTCATATATACGTAGCTATAGTTGTGCCTGTGAGCGGAGGCACAGTGAGGGCTTAATAAATTTTAACCCAGCTTGATAAAAATGTTCAGGGAAATGAGCTGATGAGACGCTGCTGAACACGGACGACTGCTGAGTGCGGCACATCTGAGCGCTGCATGGGAGGTGCGCTGTAGTCCCAGCAGAGTTGACTAATAAATATGGGAAAAAACTAATTGTAATGGTGGTTGATATCCCTAGCTATGTAGAGTGATGAAAAAATAAACGCATAACATTCTTAGCAATGCTGACTGACATTTCTAGTAGAAATGTGTTCACTTTTTTTCACCCAATAGATGTTCCTTACTTAGTAGGTAAAAATAGAATATCACTCTGCTGGAACTATGTATTCACTAGAATTAAAATGGAAAAAAAATCATAACGAATTGGAACGTGTCCCGGTGGCCTGATATATAATCTTAACCATCAACGCAACTGAAACCAAAAACACAAAAAGATTTTCATGACTTTGTTCCGGTCGGCGGCTAACAGCTGTCGGCTCGCGGTATACATCAGATTTGTGATGTGGAAGTAGTGCACCTGCTAATGCATCTGCTGGTGCATCTGCAGGTACACCTACTAGTGTACCTGTTTGTGCACCTGCTAGAGTATCTGCTGATGCATGTTAGTTTTCCTGCTAGTGCATCTGCAAGTGCATCTGCTAGTACATCATCTAGTGCAAAGCTCGTGTTCTTGCTAGTGCATCTGCTAGTGCATTTGCTAGTGTATCTGCTAGTGCTTCTGCTGGCGTGTTTGCAGGTGTATCTTCAATAACACCTGCAAGAGGACCTGTTACAACACTTGTTAGAGCACCTGCAATAAAAACGATCATGGTGAACAACTGGATCATATCTTATTCTCTAACGGACTACGTTGGAATAAATAAAAAGTTTATTAGATCACTAATTATTGGAATCCCAATCGCGTATCAATTAAGACTGAACACCTCATCCGTGTGAGAACTCCCGTGCTTATTTTTACGCTCATGTTAGAGTGCATTTGTTTACAAGGTAAATTTCTCTGATAGCTTATCTATTGAAATACCTACAATTTAAGTCCTGCTATCGATGCCATTGTTCATAAGCGCCAACAGAAGTAAGTAAGTTTTGAGGTATATATACGCTATATATATCAAGGTATATAAATATTGTGTCCTAGGGAAAAACAATCAAGGTGCTGTGATGTAATTGAAAAATTAAATTATTTGTGTTACGAGTTACCTTTCGTTTACTGCACTCAATAAAAATGAATAAAAACAAAAAAATCATCTAAGTTCATGTATGGTTGAAAGGAAAAATTTGTCACAAATAAATTATTTATGAATATTTTGATGAAAAAGCCATAAGTTGGTTGAAGCAAGTAACATTACGATTTGCTGTGTTAGGACTGCACACAGGATTTGTTTATAAAATTCAGGGGCTCTATGCACTACAACGAATAACACCTGTATAATTTGTTAAGAAAATCGTCATATTTTATTCAAGAGTTTATAGAAGTTACAGCTCTTATTAAGGTATGGACACTCACCGCCAGGGCGACGCAGCAGCCAATCACCAGCAACAGCAACTGTTGGCAGGAAATTATTGGGGTGTTATTGGCAGGCAACGTGAGTGTTTTGTGAGGGAGTGTATGGACAGGAAATTATTGGGGTGTTATTGGCAGGCAACGTGAATGTTTTGTGAGGGAGTGTACGGACAGGAAATTATTGGGGTGTTATTGGCAGGCAACGTGAATGTTTTGTGAGGGAGTGTACGGACAGGAAATTATTGGGGTGTTATTGGCAGGCAACGTGAATGTTTTGTGAGGGAGTGTACGGACAGGAAATTATTGGGGTGTTATTGGCAGGCAACGTGAATGTTTTGTGAGGGAGTGTACGGACAGGAAATTATTGGGGTGTTATTGGCAGGCAACGTGAATGTTTTGTGAGGGAGTGTACGGACATGAAATTATTGGGGTGTTATTGGCAAGCAACGTGAATTTTTTGTGATGGAGTGTACGGACAGGAAATTATTGGGGTGTTATTGGCAAGCAACGTGAATGTTTTGTGAGGGAGTGTACGGACAGGAAATTGTTGGGGTGTTATTGGCAGGCAAACTTGAATGTTTTGTGAGAGGTTGATCTAAACGAAATGAATGATACCCACACAAAGTTATTGGGATATTACTCGCACGTCACATGCTGTTTTTTTTGCTATTAATACCGACGATAGTAAAAATCAGCATAATTGGAAAGATGTGGTAATAAAAAACTAGGAAACTAGGCATGTACTCAGGTTAAATGTCATTACGCGCAAAATAAAGAACATGGTTTCAAGAAGTAATGTTGCAGTGAAGCATAGGTTGGCAGCGAGTTATTGAACTTTACTTCTGTGCATTTATATGAGTGAATGTATTAGTTAATTAGTTTGACCTTGAAGTACGTCATTAAACCGAAGAGTCTCACAGCAAATTATTTACAAATTATTCATTTCTTATTCACACCGACGAACCAATTACTTGAAAACGAATAAGTGGGAACCACTGGCATTAATTTACTGTAGACTGTCAGAAACTCCCTATTTCAACTTGAATGTGTTGTATGGAATAAAGATTTTGATGCTGCCTAACGCCCAAAGTTCTTCGTACTATTACTTTCTAGTGAATTCAATGCAAAAATAAAAATTCACCGGACCATAAATGTATTCAAGACTTTAATGTTGAAAATTTAATTTGAATATCGTATGAGTTGAACACTGAACTTCAGTTTGACCAACCGCAGTGAACGTGTTAAATAAGGTCTATAAATTCTAATGTTTCTGGACAAGCATTATCTAACCATACAGTATACCAAGAAACATATTTATCCTATACATAGATGAAAAGACGCTGCTCCAATTTGAGGTAACATTACGATCTGAAGAAATTTGCTCTGCACAATTTTGGGACGGAATCGATCACAAATTATTTTACACAGTTGAAATATGTTTAGAACATGTTTGAAATTTATACTGTTGCACCTTACTCTACATTTTACTTATGTTTTACAGGACTTGAAATCGCTCCGCCACATTCTCCACATTCTCCAATTGAAATCGCTCCAATTAAAGTTGCCCCTCCTAATTCCCCTAGAATTTTTAATAATTTTAAAACGCTACACCGTGTTTTACATACGTTTTCATTATGTCAAATCCACCCTATTTGTTTTATCTTAGACATTACATGATTTCACATTCTCCATGGCTTTAAATTGCTAAATCTCATTTTCTTTACGTTCTCATTATTTTAACTCATTGGTTCACATTTCCCTCAGGTTCTACAGGATATTAAATAGCCTCGTCGTGTTTTATTTGAGTCGTACTTGATTTTAAACTGCTTCGCTCAGTGAGAAGGCAATTATGCCTCATAGTTAGCCTACTGCATAGCGAGTGCGTGCTATTAAATATAATGGAATTATTTCCATATACTAACAGTCTCAGTTCTTCAATTAACGTGCCGAGAGAAAAATAAATTGTCTTACTTTAGTCAGATGTGTTCTCGAAATCTTTCACTGCATTGAGTAAGCCCCCTCAAACTTTGTGTTTATTTTGAGACGAGGTAACCGTTTCCCGATGTTTTCCGTTAGTAGTAGTAGTAGTAGTAGTAGTAGTAACACAGGTTTGCTAGCTCTTCAGTTATTCAAACTATATCGCACCGAAAGTCACATAATTTAATCAATATTGAGCTTTTCCGATTTACCGCGTAAGGTGGACTTCAACATTATATTAACAGCAAAAATTATATGATCATGATTTAATTACATCTCAAGATTACAATTGTCTCCCCATTAAAGATTAGATTATTAGATTAGATTATTAGTTAGTTTAAGCCTATTAGTTAAGGTCATAAGTTAGTTTATCCGCAACAAAGGCGATCCAAAGAGAGGAAAGAAGAAAGCACCATTTAGTATGGAGTTGAGGGAACGTGGAATCTATGCAGAAAGGGCACAGAGACAGTAAGATGAGAAAGAAGTTCATGAAACAAGATCAAAGTTGGAGAAGAAAGTAGTAGGTGCTGAAAAACAGGACAGCAGCGAACCGAAAAAGGATGGTCCGTAACAAAATGAAAACCTTTTCTATTTAAAAAAAAATGAAGCCTACCTAACCTTTAGCTCGGGCCCTCACAGTGTCCCTCTGGGAGCGCTAATTCCCATAGATACAATACAATTCTGAGCCTTTGTAGTGGTGCATCTGCGTCCTGCATGTAAGAGAAGACAATAAAACGGAAATTAATGTACGTGCTCCTTCTAACTAAATAAGTTGGATCGTGCGTCTGCACAGCGCACGTAATCCAATATTACTAAATGAAGTACGTTCGAGGATCAGGAATGCCAAAATAAATCCTAGGAGACCAGGAGCATCAAAAGCGTACACGTGCAAAAACGTTTGACAAAGCACTTAAATTATTTGTAGCTTTTAATAACAAAAAATTGATCTGCAAAAGCAACTTAATTTTGATAAGGAAAGGTAATACAGAAATTTACAATTAATTTTAATCAGGAAAGGGAATACAGAAATTTACGAGTATTATGTGAAGCAAAATATTCACTCCACAGTGCATGACGATATTAAGATAACTGGCCCTGTAAATTCGAATCCGTGACCCAGGAAATATTTCTAAATAAATGAATAAGCTCTTGAAGGCGTTATAACACTCAGCACAACACACTGGTGAAAATTAACTTTCAGGAAATCACGTATGCCACACATATTGCACACGCCTTCAGCGTATGCTTGACACTTCTAAAGAAAATTCATTTTATCGCACAAACCAACATCCAAAACTCAACACGTACCTTCATTTTCGTCTCGGTTCTCGTCGACTTCAGCTACTCGGCACAGTCGAAGCTTGAATAATGAAGCTCAGCCGCAGAGGCGATCTTATATGGTTGATAAATGTTCTCCCTAGCTTGAAAGTTAATTCATCACGTTTTTGAAATAAAGACAGATGTACTCGTTTGTTTTCCGACTACGATCAGATAACATTCAGGGAAGCCAGAGCGTCACAGGTGTTGTGATCGCTGCGTGGGCAGACATAATATTTTAGTTCCTGTCTCTCGTTCCCTACCTACTCGTATGTACATAACAAATGCTCCCACTCGCTTCAAAGTCATTTCATCACATTTTTAAAATAATGCAAGATTGACGGGTTTCTTTTCCGACTACGATCAGATAGCATTCAGAGAAGCCCGAGCGCCACAGATGTTGTGGTCAGTGTGTGGGCAGAGGTTATATTTTGTCTCTCGTAGTCTGTGGTCGCTGATTTATGACTTACCAAGCCTTACGGATCTTGTGATGCGCCATGAAACAAATATTTGGACTGAGAAAAGAATATTGTGAGGGCAACTTTGCTCTGCTCTATCCTATTTTCTTTAACAATATCCTCTTCTATCTCCTTATCTCAATGTCTAATTTGATATAGTCCTGGTTATTCAACTTTATTCGATTTCTTCATATTCCGTTCTGTTTTGTTCTTTTCAATTCTTATCCATTTTATTCCATTTTACTCCGCTCCATTCCACTCAATTCTATTCGAAGCTTCATTGAAGCTTTGCATCATTTTTACAAAACCTAAGCGGAAGATATCTAAAAATACGTACTGTTGCTTTGCAGATCGAGAATGTCTGTGGTTACAAATGATATTTTACCCATAACCTAGTGTAGGCAAGGATGAAATCGATCATTTAGTTCATACAACGAATTGAACGTTCTATTGAGAACGATGTATTCTTGGAGCATATCGAATGGGGTCAGCTGAACGTCCGCATGTTACGCAGAAGCGTACCTCCCCGGCACGTGCATATACATGGGAAATATAATTTTAAATTAAACTCCACGTGCGGTCGTGGTGTATAAAATTTGTTCATACCACACTTGTGAATTTTGAATGCTTTTAGGGTAGTCAAAGGCTTCTAAAAATAACCCGTAATATTTTTTCTGTAACTCATACGCCTTCAAAAGTTCACAGAACAAGTTACTTAAGGGGCATCACTTTTGGATAAAGATTGCGGATAGAACAGAAGCGCTCATCATACAAGACACGTCGCGTGTCTCTAGGATTATTTCACACGCCTGAAGAAAAAGCATGGCAGCCCCAAGAAAAATTTCTGCGCTCTCAGTTAACAATTCCAATAAATAAAATAACGTCAGGACGTCAGATTAGGAGAAGCATTGGAAGATAATTAATTCACTTGTCAGCCCAACAACTGAAGCACCAAGTTTTCGAGAGGAATAAATTCATGTTGATAGAGAACTCTACAAATGCATACTCTAAAATCATGAGGGATACAAGTTTTCAACCGAACAAAGAATAATGAGAAAGGAAGACAGCTGAACAGATAACGTGATTGATCAGCGCATTATCGTTTTAGTTTGTGAGCGTTTGAAAATTTATGAGCCTGCGCGTCTGTTCCTTCAAAATAACGTACTGTATGTTCTGTGTGTTTGTGTATGCTTAACAACCCATCTTTTTTATATTCACTCACCGAGCACCCTATCTGCTCCAACTTAAAAAAAAACTCAACAGTTTCAGAAATTTTTTTGCTATATTTCTATTGACTTGAAAGTCCTTGAATTCAATTTTCTACTGAGGCATTGAAAAATTTGGAAACAGATTTCGTAATATTGGTTATTCGGAAGTTGACATTAACTACTAGTGTGCACGGTCCGTCAAAATGACGGACCGTGAAGGTAAAGATGCGAAGATTCGAAGGCGCTCCGTCTTCGTCGCAATAGTCGAGTGAAACTACTGTAATTGAGTGATGTAATTGGATGTTATTTGTTACAACTGTAATTGGATGTTACGTGTCAGCTATTGGACCTGTAATACATGCCATTTACCGGATCAGTAAGTTATGTAAGCAATTCCATGACCTCAAGTAATGCATAACAAGGATCATTGCGCAATACTGTTAAAGTCAACACATTTTAGGTTTACCACTTACGAGGCCGAGGGTAAATTAAGCGACTTCTCAAAGCGTTATTGTGAGATATGTAAGTAATAAAACTGCATTATTTTCAGCCTCGTCGCCCGCTAAACTGATCAAATAATGGGGTGGCACAAAACTCGATGCCTTGTGAGGCTATATTATTCTAAGGGTATCGTACACCGTTTTGTAATTTTTATATATTTATGGACCGATGCCCATGAAATTTGGTATACTAGTAAAACGCATAAAAATAGGGGTCTTCCTGTAGGAAATTTTCAATTTGATTGAAATTAAATCAAGTTACGGCAAAGAAAACGGAATTTTTCAGGGAAATTGTGGGGAGTACGGCAAACCCTACTCCTACTACAAATTTTGTCCTTTGCTCATGAAACAAGTGTCATTTAAAAGATAAAAACTTGTGCTATGACGATGAGGTATGAATTTATGAAACTCGTCTTGGTCTTGGAGATATTTCAATAAAAATTTGTTCCTGAAAAATTGCCAAAAAACTCCAATAATTTGACTTAAAAGGCCTGCCGTTTTTTACCTAATTCGAAAATCTGCTACCTCAATTTTGTGGCCCCATTATTCCTCTTTCATAAAAACTGTATCTTGACTCTTTGCACCAAAAAATATAGGAGGATGAGCATTAGGCGGGCATAAAATTTTAGCTTTCCAGGAGAGAATAAAAAACAGAGAACAAAAATTTTTACAAATACACTTTTTACTTGTTTATAAACAAGTTCTTTGTTTTTTCTCTTTATTTTTAAAAAAGGTTAAGCAATTTTGTTCCTAAAAAATTAAAAAAGTTGCAAAAAACATTTCTTCACTTACAAAAATAGCTAACCCCACCGCCACTTCACCCCCCATAGCGGGCGTTCTATTGCGTGCAGTCCTGTTAAATTCATAGTGGGTGTTCAGCACATGTATAGCTTCAATTTTAAGCAAAAAATTCATGAAAATTTGACCGAAAAAAACCATGATGTACGATGTCCTTAAAAAATATAAACGAGATTTCAGCTTTCTGGGATAGACTTGAAATCAATTTCATCCTGTAATAGATTACTCAATCAATTTTATCGTGTAGTAGATTACTCAATAAATTTCAATCATCTTACAGAAAATACTTTATTAAGTACCTAGTAAACTCAATATTTCGATAAAAATAGATACTGAAGATTTGTTTCGATTGTTTTGTATGATCTTTTCTACGAATTTCTCCTAGGTCAAATTCCGCGTTTTGGTTCTAATGACATGCAAATTATGTTGATATCGTCTTTTGAGTATTAAGGAAGAATGAATTTACTTATATTGTGAGTTAGGTGACCATTGAGGCCAGTTTGTGCAAATAATAATTGGTCCAAATATTTGTCGCGTTTACATTAGTTGACATTCTTTAGGAATAAAATATGTCAAATATTTTTTGGGTTTCAAATAAATCATTTGAGTGAGCTAGTGCAAAAATTTCTCAACCGCTCCCAATAGCTCCTCTTTGAAATTCGAAAAACACCCAAGTTTTATTTGACCACATTTCGCACTTTTGGTATTTAGAATCATAGTTAGATGAAGTATTGAATTTTTGAGCCCTTTCAGGCAGGTAGCTTATTGTTCACCAAATTGAGGAGTTTTACGGATTTTGGTAGTTTATTTTCGTTACGTGGGCTATGGAAACTGAATTGCCATGAGCTTTGATGAGCTGATTTCTTCAAACTGACCGTCACCAATTTCAATGTGTGGAAAATTTGCTTTCCGCTCATTAGAAAACATGATTTAATTTTTTGTTGATATTGATACCTATTTTATTTACTCTAAGCCACGTTGTAACTTTCTGAAGTCCCTATTTATCCTGCCTGCAACCATGATACAATCAGCTTTTCAGAAGAAACGGTCGCAAAAAGCCTACTGTCGTTGACATGAAGTGAGAATTTGCCAGCAAAAAGTGTAAATTTGTAGATTTCAAGCAGATTTAACTAATTCATTATATTAATTATATAATAATAAATTGTATTAATTAATATAAAATTTTATTGATGATGTAAATTTACCAAGAAAAATTATTTAATTATATTAATTATATATTATATTATATATCATATTATATATTATGTTAAATATTATTTAAATATATTTTGTTATATCATAATATATATTAAAAAGCAGGTTTAACTTATTTCATTGATGATATAAAACGAAAGAGATCCTAGAACAGACCCTTGTGGATATTTACAGCAAATCTCCAGAAGTTCCGATTATACGTTATCAATGGCACCGTATTGGTTTTGATTGCACTTCTCTAATGCTGCAACGATAGAGTTTTGTAATTACTATGCTGTTGTTTACACAATCAAATGCTGTTCATAACTCAGGAATCGTAAAAAAATTCTGTCTTTAATCTTTGAAAAAAATTATTTTGTAGAAAATTCAAAGAGGCCCAGTACTGTTGATTTTTTGGTATGAACTATTGTTTTTGGTTTAATGTAAGAGTTCAATTTTTGATGCGCAATTTTAAGGAACATATAACTAAAGCTTGGTGGGGCGTAAATAGTTCTATAATTTAGTATCACCATCCATGGAGATTGGTATAAGTTGGGAAATGTTGCCAAATTTTAGGAAAAAAACACGTTAAAAAGACTTATTAATTGTTCTTTAAATGATAGGTTTTATAATATCAGCAATATTAGTTGAGGACGTTTTTAATTACCTTTTTTATTTTTAAAGATGGTTTTGAAGTGAATAACGTTGTGGTAATTAACAATAAAATTATTATATGTGAATTAATAGAGACATCACAGATCTATTAGTGCCATTTCAAAGTGTTGGTAGAACTAGTCCTTGTTCGATTGAATTGTGTTGATAAAAACATATTCAAGGAAAATGTCACTGAGAAACGTCCCTGAAGAACATCGTTGTAAAATCACACAGCAGAGTGTCACTGGTTAAATTCACAAAACATTTCACTGGAGAACATCACAAGAAAAGTTTCACTAGCGAACATCACTAGAGGAATTCCATGGAATATATTATTTGTTTAGGATAAAACGCATACCAGGTAAGCTCGGCGAACAAAAAATGCATTATCATCCAGTTATATTTAGGTTAGTAGATTTTACATGGCCAAGTAGCTGGTCAGGTAACTGGTGATGTAGCTGGGCAGGTGGTTGGTCAAGTGATTAATGAGGACGGGGTTGAGGGCTGGTGCAGTAGGTATAATTCAACCCCTTGCTTCCAGAAATATTTTAACTTCGATTTCATATTGTAGATTATTCAAACCTGTCTTTATTGCATACAGAACATCAAACCTGTCCACGGTTCAACTTCCATCAGTCGCACACTCTGTATTGTGAAAACAATCTGCTGTCATAGAATTCTGCAATTAGGAGATTTCATTTTAGTTAGAATTTAAGGTAAAATCTTTCCCTCCACACTGAAACACAAAATCCAGAACTTGAAATTCTGATGTATGGCCGCAGCATCAAAATTCTCGCTATTCCATGTTCTCGTTGCCTTAAACACCATGGCAATACTCTTGCGAATAAATTCCTTTGGAGTTCCTTAAAGCAGGCAGCATGGTGTGGCAGGCAGTCCAGCACGAGCTCCAGAGCTTAGCTTGCGTCGCTCCAGCCGTGCTGTTGCCCAGCCGGTACACTTGCCATGCACACCTCACTCTGGCCGTTCGCTCGGCTGTTCGATTGCCTCAAAAAAGCCCCGCCACTAATGCAACACATAAGTTCACCCACTTTTAACTTTCGAAAATATTTACCGATCGACTTCAAATAAATCTCAAATGAAGAATTAAAACATTCTTTCGTTTGGATGTAATTTGAAGTCGATAGGTGCATTATTTCGAAAGTTACAAGTGGGTAAACTTATGTGTTGCATTGGTGGCGGGGCTTATCTGGAAAAATCCGAATGGTCTACAGGGCGTACTGAGATTGTGACATATGAGACCAGGACAAGTCATGGGCTCCTCATGTGTGTTGGATTGCATGTGTGAAGATTTTAAGTACCTGGCTGGTATGCTAGGAAAATAATTTGCATGAAGTTTGTTGTACCAATGATTATTTGTTCCCGCAAACCAGGGGCTCAATTTCTTCACACCTGTGAGCCGACACACCTCAGGAGCTCATCACTTGTCCGGGTCTCTTATGTCAAAATCAAAGTGTACAATTTCTTTATATGGTGTGCAACACCGCCCTTTTCTATAGTAAATGTTTATTCCTCGCGTGTATAGTAGTATATGTTTGGATCTTTTGCACTCTCTTACACTCATAGTCGAAAATATACATAATTTGAAAGAAAAATGAAAAATTAAACAGAATCTTTGACGTATAAAGTATTGAGAGATATATTCAATTTTTCATGAGCACACAAGAATTAATCTGGGCAACAAACAAATAAAGACATAAGATCTGTGTCCATTTTTATATGTAAAATTGCATGGGAAATCCGTTTTTGTCTACTTTTGACAGAAATTTTCTACAGTGACAATTCTGTAGAAGCCATGCCTAATTCAATAAAAAAAAGAACGGTAAAAATTGAATTCCCATGTGATTTTGTGAATTAAATGGGCACGTATCTGCTATCCTTTTTTGAATTTCGCACAGTGTTATGAATTTAGAGAATGAAGTACATTTGGGAATATCATTAATGAACATCAAAAACAATAGATGTTCCAAAACCCATCCTTGCAGAACCTCTTGGTTAATATCAAGAAATTCCGAATGGGATTTACTAATTACAACTAATTGTATATTATTCGACATATATCATTTGAAGCATCTTCGAGAATCGCCTCAATTTCTTGACGTTGCACCTTGGAAAACGAAATCTTTTCATTGACTCAGTCAAACGCATTGTGTTAGTCGAGAAGTAAGGAGAAAATAACATTTTCAATTTGTTAGAGTGTTTATTTGAAATTTTGCAGAACTGAAATTGGTCTTTAATCATTGACAACGTTTGAAGTCCATTTTTTAAACTAGGTGTTACTCGGAAATTTTCAGACATTCAATTTTTAGAAATACCTAAAGACTAGTATGAATGGTTAATTGATGCTGAGATTACTCGAAATTAAAATTAGCTCTCTATTTTGACACTTTTACTGGAAGCGATTTCAGTCCAATTAATTTATTTAATAATTTTTTCTCATTGCTAAGAAAGTAAATTCTTGAATTGCAGCGATATCGTTCAAAGGAGCTCAATGCGTTGGTGTATGTAACGCGCATTCAAGTTTCAATTCTTCAGATCAGCCGTGGCATTCTACAGTAGACAAATTTTAAATACTTTTGGGAGTTCGACCAGTCCGCAAGGAAATAACAAAATGATTGCATATTCGTGACCACGATAGAGGAAACAAGGTAGGGTCATTTCTATGGGAGAAAATACACCTCCTCTTGTTCGGCTAGCCAATAGAAAGGCGTTATTTTAAACAAACTTTATGAGGTCACCAAAACGCCGTGTCGTTGGGCCAATAGTGGAACCAGATTTGGAGGTAGTAGTGCTACCAGATGCAATATGAGCGCTGCTATTGGTTCGTTGCAGTGACGTCAGCAGAACCAGACCTTCAACGAAAAAAACTGGTCTGAACCTATTTTGTTTCCTCTACTGTGTTCGTGACGAAATGATGTGAATAATAAATCTAGGATAAAGAAGGTGTGTTTATTTGTTTTAAAATTTATTGGGCATTTATTTGCATTACAATTTCTCTTCTGATAGATGTAATTTGGAAGGCTTAGTGATAATAATAGGGGTTCTGATGATCACAGATGTAATTTCAACATCTACATACTTCAGTGTCGATAGCGAATAAGGGAGTGATGCAACCAACACGAAACCACGCCTCTTCATCAATTCATCAAGAAGTTTCCAGTTAATAAGAACGTGCAAATAAGAATAAAAACTGTTATGCAATTAATTTTTTTCGAATGTGAGCGGATACGTCACGTTAAAGAAGACTTCGCTGTTATGGTATTTTCATAAACACTTTCGTACATTTTAAAATATTCTTTTTCATGATAGAACTTATGATGTTGGTTTCAGTCTCAGAAGAAAATCTAAATACATCTTCTATCGCACAGAACCCAAACTTCTGGGTCATTTTACACGATCATCATTTCTGCCTTGCCGAAGCACGTCACCACGATCTTTCTTACTTCTTTGAGAGCCCCGCCATATTGCAAGTTATTAACTTTAACTAGAGCTGCCTGAAGTTGACTCAGAGCTGCTTCATAGATAGGATCATCTGCATACATAGGATTTTCAATGATTCCTGTCAATTCGTCTGACAAGTATCCAAAATAATTTGCTTCAAACAGGTTCAAGAAATCAATCCAGTCTTCCAGAAATTCAGACCGAAAATCACACGGGCGCGTTAAATACTCCAGGATATGGACTGTAGCCTGAAATTCTTTCCCATAATCGTATAAGTAGGCCACATTATTAAAAAATTCTATATCTTCATCACTGAGCGGTGGCTGTCTTTCTTGCATTCGATCCCAAAAGGCGTTGAAAGCTTTAATCTCTAAAACTAAATCTACGGGTATTAGGTCATACACCTCCATAAGTTGGGTGTAGAGCGATTGCGCCCCACTCGTGGGGCAGCCCGCCAGGAGCGAGATGATGCGGGTCACGGCGTCTGCTGTAGACCCAGCATCAAAGGCGTCAATGATCCATTGGAGCTCATCTTGAGTTGCTGGGTTGAGCAGTTCAACTTTCAAAAAGACTTTGATTCCAATCTTTGCAGCAGCGAAATTTTTCACTGAAACTGCGAGCAGTGATGAAATCAGAGCGTTTTCGACAGGCGCAGTCAGCGCGTTGTTGGTGCTGCGTACAAATGCTGTCAACACGTAGACCAGAGATTCTGACGATCTCCCAGAGAGGAGAAACTGCAAGATGAAGCTCACATCGTTCAGTAAGCCATTCAAAAGGCCAGTTGACAACCAAATTATCATAAGGTACCAATCAATTAGTGCATCATAGGCGGCTTGCAGCTGTCCACCAACAATTGCTGTCAAAATTTGCACAAGTAGATTCTGGCCTCCACACTTTAGTCCAGACACACTGATGGAACCTGAGCCGAGTGTACGAACTTGCTCAGTGTCTATCATCTGACGCTGTTCACCGCGTAGGGCTGTGTCCATCATTATACTCCTGAAGCAGTGGATCCTGGAAAAAGATACATTCATTCTTTACCCACAAGCCGATGGGATAAAAGAGCACCTATACTTTTTCATTGAAATTTATAAGCCATTGACCTCAAAGTATGTTAGTCGTCCCTTACTGGAATCTCCAATACTGTTAGTTTTCTGTTGAACGAAATAGTTAGTTTAGGTTTAAGTAAAAGGGGAAAACAAGCATTTTCATTACATCAAGGTGGAAGTAAATGTTGTAAATAACGTTGGAACGCAATCGCACTCAATTCAGTTAGGGCAAAATTCGTGGTATACCTTTTTTACTTCAAATTAATCCAAGTCAAATTTAAATTAATCCATGTCAAGTTCAAATTAATTCAGCCCTAATTTTGGTTAAGAATTGACATAATCACTCGTGTAATTTTAACATTTTTTGAGCTAAATGTATCTATTGGATGTGACAAGCAAGAAAAACGTTTTTCCTCTCAGCAAAGAATGCATAAAATGTCTGCAATATAAAAACAAGCTGTCGTAAAATGTGGTAAGTATCCAGCACCAAGAGGCAGAGTGTGATTCAGATATTTGAGACGAGTAACAGGTAGAAGTCAATTATGAAAACTTTGAATTATACTACACATTAAAGTTGTTTTACAATTCTAAATTGATGGCAATTTGCATCCATTTAAATATTTATGTTCATAGGTAATTTTATGTTTCACATACATATAGTAGTATCGAGGATTTAGTTACTCTCATATGGAGAGTTATATGCGTGAAATACCACTTTATCTTATGTGTAAAATCGTATATGCATGCAACTACAAAATTTTACCATTGGATGAAAAGGGGTTTGATCGTTTGATTTAACCTCTAAATGAGAAATGCAAATGTAATTCACTGAGTACTTATGTACGATACCATTTGATTAGAATTTATATGAGTACATTACTACACAGATACACTCTTGCTTTAGCAATAAAAATTGTGCCGTCTCTTCAAATGAATGAGCCAAGGCAAATAAATCATCTCTGTCGATGAAACAAACTGCAACTTGCTTTCACAAAAATCGTTAGAACAAGCAAAAACAGACTTCGTTTGCTATATATCTTATAAAGGTTAAATCTACGTTTTATTTGCAGGAATTTTAAACCGTTTTACTCCTTTCATATTGACAACACAAAAAACTATTTGAAATATTCCATAGCGAACTAATGAATAACTATAAATTATAAAACTCAGGTACTGCTGAGAAGCAATCAATTCGACTTGAGTCTTTCGTGATCAGCTCATCACCCAGCCACCAACATCACCCTCATCACCCAGCCCCCAACATCACCCTCATCACCCAGCCACCAACATCACCCCCATCACCCGCCACCAACATCACCAACATCTCACCTCTGCCCAATTTCAGCTCGGTCCAGGTGGGCTGTGCTGCCGAAGGCGCGCTGCACGCAGCTCACCAACTCAGCGGCATCGACAGCGCCGTCACTGTCAGCATCGCAGGCTCGGAGGGCGCCGGCGTCAGCGCTAGCTGACGGCTCCAGGGAGGGCAACAAGCGGGCCCGCATTGCGGCGCACGCGTCTGGGGGAAAGTTCATTGCTAATTAGGGAAAATATCGACCACAGCTTACCACTAGGGATACAGCCGTTGTTTCCCTTTATTTGCTAGAAAACTGAGACGCTATAGACAGCTAGTAATCCGCTTTTTTAAAATAGTGGCTCACTGACAGCAAAAGGCTTTTCAAAATTTCATTCATTAATAACCAAACTTTTTATTAGTAATTTTTATGCGATTAACCTTTCGTAGATTTGTGTAGGTAAATTCAGAAATCGTAACTTTGCTTAATAGAACCACGAAATTTTGTTCTACCAAGCATTCATCACACACTGATATGGAACAGCTCACGCAACTTTTTGCTATTAATAAATGCCCTCTAAAGCACACGCACTGAATAGAAAAGTATTTTAGCTTAGCACTTTTAACTAAGTTCTTATTCTAGAACGAATGATAATATATTAACTGTCAGCTGTCTAAGCTTTCGGTTTTGAATTGACGGTAAGTTCAATTATAAAAAATATATGCAAAGTTGCATATTGAGCCTGTACGTCGCCACCTAGTCTATGTTATTTTAGTAAGTTTGCAAATAATTACGCATATGACCACTTTTTTGACCGCTTACTGCATTTACTAAAGCACTTGCATGCATTTCATGTGATTAGTATATGATGCATTTAATTGTAATTAACATTTCAAAGAAAGAAAACAGAAAACGTTCGACTTGAATCAACTATTTAGATCGTAATTGGAGTCTCCAACATCACAAACGAATTAACAAAATTCTGAAAATTATTATTCGAACGTAAAAGTTTCGTGCCTGCACCCTTGACTCAGTCATTACGAAGCAACAACGATTGCACATTTATAATCGGCCTTCACTTACCGAATTGAGACAATTTACAATAACCCAACTCACGGGCACGTCTTAGAACAGCCTTAACTACGAGAAATTAAAAAACTGCAGTCATAGTCTCACCTTCTGCTGGCTTGCTGACCTGAAAAGGAAGTAAAGTGGATATTAATTTTCAATTAAAAAATAATCTCGATCGAATGTGGGGGTCAAACATACACACAATTGAGAAAAAGCAGAACAAATTTTCAATGCATTTCAATATGTTCTTCTCTCACGAACATTTCCTAAACAAGTCGTCGATCACCTACTGCTGTTACATGTATTTGGTCGTTTGAATTCGCATGAATTTTCCAAAGTAAACAGCACTTTGAGACTGAAGCTAAATACTAGTTATTTGAACGTCGGAATTCATCCATGAGATTCAAGCATATTTGAGTCTTCTGACGTATATTTGTGAAAAAATATTATATATGTCGCTGTAATTATATCTGTGAGCGGAGGGACAGTGAGGGTACGTCAAATATCGGCGCAGTTTGATGATGATGTTCAGGGAAATGAACTGATGAAACGCTGCGGAATACGGACGACTGCTGAGTGCTGCACATCTGAGCCCTGGGAGGTGCGCTGTGTACCCAGCAGAGTTGACAAATAAAAGTTGGGAAAAACTAATTGTAATGGTGGTTGATATTCCTACCCATGTAGAGTGATGTAAAAATAAGCAAGGTTCGAGGAAGATAAATACTATATAGTATATCAAAGTATAAAAACTTGTGTCAAAAGCAAGAATAATCAAGATGCTGTGATATAATTGGAAAATAAATTTATTTGTGTAACGAGTTGGAGTACCTGTCTGTGAATTGCACTCAAAAAAATGAATAAAAATAAAAAATACAGCCTAGTTCATGTATGGTTGAGGAGAGAAATTCGTCACAAAAGAAAATTTATGAATATTTTAATGAAAAGTCATAAGTTGGTTGAAGCAGGTAACGTTACGACTTGCTGAGTTACTGCTGCAAACAGGATTTTTTGAATGAAAATTCAGATTTTTACAACTCTTAAATTACTCCTGTCTATTTCGTAAAAAATCTACTTTCCGCTCAAAGAGTAATTAGAAACTTGAGGCATGGCCACTCACCGCCAAGGCGACGCAGCAGCCAATCACCAGCAACAGCAACTGTTGGCAGAAATTATCGGGGTGTTATTGGCAGGCAACGTGAATGCTTTGTGAGGGAGTGTACGGACAGGAAATTATTGGGGTGTTATTGGCAGGCAACGTGAATGTTTTGTGAGGGAGTGTACGGACAGGAAATTATTGGGGTGTTATTGGCAGGCAACGTGAATGTTTTGTGAGGGAGTGTGCGGACAGGAAATTATTGGGGTGTTATTGGCAGGCAACGTGAATGTTTTGTGAGGGAGTGTACGGACAGGAAATTATTGGGGTGTTATTGGCAGGCAACGTGAATGTTTTGTGAGGGAGTGTACGGACAGGAAATTATTGGGGTGTTATTGGCAGGCAACGTGAATGTTTTGTGAGGGAGTGTACGGACAGGAAATTATTGGGGTGTTATTGGCAGGCAACGTGAATGTTTTGTGAGGGAGTGTACGGACAGGAAATTATTGGGGTGTTATTGGCAGGCAACGTGAATGTTTTGTGAGGGAGTGTACGGACAGGAAATTATTGGGGTGTTATTGGCAGGCAACGTGAATGTTTTGTGAGGGAGTGTACGGACAGGAAATTATTGGGGTGTTATTGGCAGGCAACGTGAATGTTTTGTGAGGGAGTGTGCGGACAGGAAATTATTGGGGTGTTATTGGCAGGCAACGTGAATGTTTTGTGAGGGAGTGTACGGACAGGATATTATTGGGGTGTTATTGGCATTCAACGTGAATGTTTTGTGAGAGACACATCTGAATAAAAGAAATGACACTCACACAATGTGATTGGGATATTAATAGCATGCAATATAGATCTTTATGCTAAATTGATACCCCTTATAGAAAAAAGTTAAATTGGAACGATGCAGTAATTAAACGCTAGGAATGTATATCTATGTTGAAGTTAAATGCCTTTTCGCGCAAAATAAGGAATACGATTTCACGGGGTCATATGGAAGTGAAGCGTCGGTCGGCATTCAGTTATTGAACAAAACTTTGGTGTCATTTTATGAGTAGATGGATTATCGAATGAATTAGTTTGACCTTAAAGCAAGGCAATAAGTCTAAGACTATCATTAAAAATTATTACCAAATCATTTGTTTTTATTTCCAACGACTAACCGATCGCTTTAAAATGTAAATTGAAAAACCAATGGTGCTAGTTCCCGGCGGATTATCTGAAACTCACAATTTCAATTTGAATATGTTGTATGTAATAAAAATTTTAATGGAGCCGAACGCCCAAAGTCCTTCTTATGGTTATTTTCCAATGATAAAACAATAATAAATATTCATCGGTGGAGCATAAAATCATTCTATACTGCGTGAGAAATATATTTATGCCAAGAACTTGAGGCAAGAAACTATGGTCGAAAGTTAGAATTTCCCCTGCGATAAAGTTTATACGATAAAGTTTATACATGGGATATATTGCATCAGATTGAGTTTTTGAATTTCCTTGATACTATTGCTACTATAAGAATTCGCACGGTAGCTGTCTCACTGGTGAAAAAACTAAAAAATTCATTGGAATTAATTCAAACGCTTATCAGCAAAAAACAATATACTTTAGAGACGAGGATTGGGATGAAGTGCGCGTCACAATACCGGAATTTAAGCGGGTGTCCACATTCCGGAGTTCAAACGTCCGGTGTTTAGGTCAGCAACCGCATGCGACATCCAAGGAGTTGACTGCTTGGTGAGCCCCCAGTGGTTAGTTTAAGGATTTCCATAATGCAGGTAATTCACAGGTAGACACAAACTCAATTTTAACCATTGGCTTGAAGGTAATCAAATGGTTAGTGTTCCAAATTATCTTCTGTGGATTTCAACGTTGAAAATTGAAGTGTAATTTGAATTGAATATTTAACTTCAGTTTCACAAACCGCTGTGAACGTGTTAAATGTCTGTAATTTTTTTTATTTACGGACGGGCAGGGGTGAACCATATGCCAAGAAACATTTTCATACTATACGTAGCAGAAAAAATGGCATTCGAATTTAAGATAACATTGCGCGCTGTAGAAATTTGCTTTGAATTTTGGAACGGAATCGACTACAAATTATTTTACTTAGTTGAGAAATGTTCGAAGTAGGCTCAACATGTACATATGTTGTTGCACCTTACTCGATATTTTACTTATCTTTCACACTATTGAAATTGCTCCACCTCATTCTACCTCTATTTTATATGACTTTAAGTTACTCTTTCATGAACACAATTTGGATTGAAATTATTTTAAATCCCTACACCGTGATTTAATTACGTTTTCATAATATTAAATCGTTCCGTTTTATATGATTTCTAATTATTTTTGGTATTCGTCTTAGTTTTTACGCGATTTTGAATAGCTTCATCTCATTTTACTAACGTTTTCATAATTTAAACTCATTGCTCGACATTTTACTTAGGTTTTACAAGACATTAAATTTTTCCCCATCATAACCTACTTGAATTGTACACGAAATTAAGCAGCTTCGGAGAATAACAAGGTGATTTTGATTCATAGTTTGCCTACGGTATAGCGTGCACTTGGATTAAAAAAAATCATTTACAAGTACTAAAAGTTTCAGTTTTTCTATTAATGCGCCCGAGGGAAAAAAATTGTCGCACTTTAATTAATCAGATAAGTTCTCGAAACCATGCAAAGCATTGAGTAAGTTCCTTTTAATTTCGAGTTGATTTTGAGTCGAGGTAACCGTTTATCCAAAGTTTTTCACTATTATTAGTACTATCGATTCATTCAAGTCTTCTCGTGATTCATTAAGTTTTCTCGTCTTGTCTTCTCGTGATTCATTCAAGTCTTCTCGTCTCGTCTTTTCGTGATTCATTCAAGTCTTCTCGTCTCGTCTTCTCGTGATTCATTAAGTTTTCTCGTCTTGTCTTCTCGTGATTCATTCAAGTCTTCTCGTCTCGTCTTCTCGTGATTCATTAAGTCTCTCGTCTTCTTAGTCATTTCTAAGCCTAGAAGTGCATCAGTACTCCGTATCTCTGAGAATAAAATAAAACGGATGTTAACTTACTGGCCACTTCAAATGGAACTAATCGGATTGTGCAGCTGTACTGCGCAGCCAATCAAAAATTCCCAAAGAAATGCCATTCAAGGGTCAGGAACATTAAATTAAATGCTAGGAGACATGGAGCGTCAAAAATGTCGACATGCAGTAACGTTTGACATAACGCTGTAATTATTTATAGCTTTAATTTCAAATAAATTGATCCACAAACGCAGCTAACTTTTAGTAAAGCAAGACAATATGGAGATTTACGAGTAATGTGTGACGCACGACCATTCATTTCACAGTGCATGACGATATTGCGATAACTGGCCCTGTACCTGCGCACTCGCTTGACAGGAAATATATCTTATTACATAAGTAAGCCTTTCACGACATTTACGTAGGTATAGTACTCATCACAACACACTGGTGAAAAAGTTTTCAGGAGTTTAATCTGCTGCACATATTGAGTACGATTTCAACCCAGACATAAAACCTCTAAATAAAAAGACAATTTTTTCGTCGCGCAATCACGTACCTTCATTTTTGTCTCAATCGTCGTCGACTTCAGCTACTCGAAACAGACAAAACTTGAATAATCCAGTGCAGCTGCAGAGGCCATCTTATATGCATACCAATTGTTCTCTCTAGCTCCAAAGTTATTTCATCACATCTTTTTAACGTAGAAAAATTTACTCTTTTTTTTCGACTACGATAAGATAGAATTCAGAGAAGCATGAGCGTCACAGGTGTTGTGGTCGGTGCGTGGGCAGAGGCGGCATTTCCAGCCTCTCGTTGTCTGTGGTTGCTGACTTATGACTTACCAAGGATCACGTATCTTCTCATGCGTTATGAAACGAATATTTAGCTTGAGCAAAGAAGACTGCGAGATCAACTCTATCCTAGCAATCGCTCTATCCTATTTTCTTCAACCATATCCTCTTTTATCTTTTTGTTATCTCGTATATTTCAATTCCGTCTAGATCATTCTACGATTTGCTCGTATTAAATTCCATTCTAATCTAGTTTTCCCATTCTAATCCACTTTTTTCCATTTTACTCCGCATTGCTCCGCTCTATTCCATTCTAAGATCACAAAAGTAATCTACAAAATTTGTACAGAGCCTTTGCGCATGATATCTAAAAATCAGTATTGTTACATGGTATATTGAGAATGTTTATGGTTACAAATCACATTTTCCCCAGAAACTAGTGTAGGCAAGAATAAAATCGATTATTGAGTTCATACAACGAATTGAACATTTTATTGAGAACGATTTATGGTTGGAGCATATCTCATGTGATCAGCCGTACGTCCGCATGTGACGCCGAAGCTTACCTCCCAGCACGTGCGCACACGTGGGAAATATAATTTTAAATTAAACATCTCACACGGTCGTGGTAAAGTTTGTTCATACCATACTTGTGACTTCTGAATGCTTTCTATGGTAGTCAAAAGCTTCGAAAAATTGTTTTATGTTTTTTACAACTCTCAAGCTTTCAAAAGTTTACAGAGCAAGTTCCTCAAGAGGCCAATATTTTTGGATCAAGATGATGGAGAAGACAGAAGCGCAAGTCTTCTACGGCACGTAGCGTGTCTCCACTATCCTTTCAAACTCGAAAAGAAGTATGGCGTGAAGAAAAATCAACTGCGCATCCAGATAATTGTTCCAATAAATAAAAACCGTAGGGACATCAGAGCGGGTGGAACATTCAAAGAGAATTTGTTTTCCAGCAGCTGCATCATCAGATAACAAGAGCAATTTATTTATGCAGACAGACGTTTCTACAAATGCATACTCTGAAATTATCGGGGACAAAACATTTCAACAAGATAACGGAGACTGAACAAAACAAGACAGCTCTACAGAAAACGAGATTGATCATCACAATATGGCTTCCCGTCGTATGCTCCAGAAAATTTAATAGCTTGCGTTATCTACGTTTGGATTAGAAGTGTTATTTATGTTCTTTATCATAAATTTTATTCCGGAAAACGTATGCGCTGAGTTAGTTCAAAAATCCATGTTTTTAAATTCACTCATAGAGCTGCTTCGAGCTCTATGAAATTAATAACTCAGTATTGGTACTAGCAGCTTGTTTATGTTGAGGTGCGTGATATAATTTTACGCATCAATTCTACAGGTCAATCAATTTTACAGATATGTAGTGGCGCAGTCAGCCCAAAATTTCGGGGAGGGGGAGTGTGTGTGTGTGAAGGGGGGGGGACCAGTTTCGGGGAGGGAGGCGGTGATGGTAGGATCCCAGACACATAATTTCGGGCGGGGACCAGACATTTTTTTATCAACGGTCTTTTTATTCTTGGGACCAATTTCAGGAAGGGGGGGGGGGGTCATGGCCCACGTGGCTCTCATTGGCTGCGCTACTGAGGTCATTCATAACGATTTCAGCCCAGATAATTTCAATGAAACAAGCCTTCATATAATTTTAAATTTCATCCACGCGTGGAAAATAGTTTGGTTAAAATCGTGACCGCATTGGAGAAAAGAAGGTCACAATTTTACGATAAGCGTCACGAAATCACTCAACGGTTCTCTACCAAATGCACTTCGAAGTTCATGAAACGGAGAGCACGTGTTGAAGAATTTATGGATTTAAATTTAAGAATTTCGTGCTCTAAGTTAAAACTAACTTTGGGATAGGATAAAATTGAAGTCGGGAATGAATATGACGTATTATTTAAATCTCCTGTGATGCCATGTTAGAAAAAACATGGGCAGCTCCAGGTCTTTTGAATTACGAACTTCAGGTATCCATTGCGGTAGAAATTTAGAGAATTAGACCAGATCTCATCAGCTCCGAAATGAACAGCCTGCGTAATTGTGCTGATTCTTGTTTGCACTTAGTGGGAAATACGTAAAGGATATTATATTTAAAATTTATCAAAAACAAAACTAGCATTTCTCGAAATTGCATAAACGCTCTGTTTTTTAGTCCATCTGACATTGTGGAAGTTGTCAAAGTAACCCAATGAGAGAGTGGATTTCAACATTAGTAATTTTTGTGATCGTCTCAGGCTCATTGCCCACAAAAACTTTTATAACCAAATCTTCAAAAGTTTCTCGGCTATTCTTTCGCCCAGAGATGTTCCGGAGTTGAAGAAATTGGTTCAAAGTGAAAACCTTGTGAAGTGTACACCTAATAGAGGTTGAGGCTCAGTCTTCAAATACGAACATGTATATAGAAATAAAATATTGAATGTCTTATCAGATCATAATAAATTTCAACATTATATCAAACCCATCTATTCTTTCGTATTGGAAATAGAAAAGAGAATTAACACGTTTTTCGGTAAACTTACTGAGCTGTCGGGGATTTCAGAAAAGTTGTGTAAAAACCTATTGTGTGTTGAGGTCGGCACTGGGTGTACTTTATAGGCCTCCTAAAGCGCATAAAGTAACTTCCTAAAGTCCATAAAGTTGATTTCCGGACTAAATTTAAATCCCGACCAATATATGCTGCGAGCAATACTCCTAGCTTTCAAATTGCAAAGAACCTTGTGCCCATCTTAGAATCGTTCACTACTAACAATCTAAATAAAGAGAATTCCCGTACATATATATAGAAAATCGATAAATATTTATTAACTCAGAAGTTTATTTCGGGGCCTCATTCAATAATTAATATTAAAAGCTTTTATACTTATGTGCCTCTAAAAGCAACTATCGAATATTGTCTGCAGGATCGTTTTTGTGGTTCATCTGTATGCAGTGTTGGGCCCAACGCGATTCTTATTCAAAACTTCATTAGAACTTAGTGTACTAAATTTTATCTTCATATATCAAGTATAAACAACATGAAAATCTCGGGATGGGATTACCCCCTGGTGCCATGTTTGCAAACATATTTATAAGTTATCATGAGAATATACAGTTTGATGAGTGTCCATCTGAGTATCAGCTGGTATTTTATCAGAGGTATATAAACGATACATTTGTTCTTTTTTTAAATCACTTGCACGCTTCTCAGTCGTTACAACATTTGAACGCCCTACATCCTTCTATCAAATTTACTTTAGAATGCGAAAGTGATTACTTTTACTCTAGATGCGAAAGCAAACTTACATTTCTAAACGCTCTGGTAGTTATACGAAAGGCCGAAATGGAAACCACTATTTGGGATTTTCTGGTTTGAGATTGAGTTTTTTACAGTTTATGTCCCTTTCCATTTAAAGCTAATCGTATTAGAACGTTTTTGTTTCGAGCATACAACATTTGCACTTCTTGCAAATTGGTGCATTCCGAATTAAGTTTAATGCGATTTCTTTCAATCTAATGGTTTCCCTCTCACGATGATCTATGTCAACGTTGGTAAATTTTTCAATGAGAAATATGATTTTAGCCTATCTACCCTAATAGCTAATAAACTTGAAATGTTCATTCGTATTCCGCATTTTGACGAACAGTTAATGCAATTGAAGAGTAAATTATTGTCATTGATATCGTCCTTGCTTCCGCTCGTGTCTTTTCAATTAATGCTGGTCAACACATCCACTATTGGTTCATTCTTTCAGTATAAGGATAAAATTCCTCAGTATCTCCGTTCTTATCTTGTCCACAAATATAATGGTGCCCAGTGTGCATCGACGTATGTCGGCGCAACAAACCGTGCATAACGTGTCAGCGTTGCGGAACACGTCGGAGTTAGATCTAGAACAGGGGCTCGGCTGTGTCACTCGTCAAACTCTGCCCCAGGATCTCATGTGGAAGACAAGTGTGATGTTAGAATTTCAGATTCTGATTTTTCAATTTTACGATTTGTTCGTAATGTAACGAGACCTAAAATTCTCGAATCTCTTTAAACATATAAGAAGAAACCAAATCTTAATGATATGCAGTGTGCGTATCCGTTTCTTTTGGTTGGGCAACTGTAGCTGTAGTGAACGCTCGGTTGCTTACACTTCAATAACGTTCCACTGTACTTTTCGTTCATTTTCTCTCTATCTGTATTCATCTTTTAGAGTACGACAGTCTTTTCTCAATAACTGTCATACAAGCATTTCTAGTTATATGCCATAATTTGTTCAATCGCCTACTCTATATTTTTCAGCTCTCCGTACATATTTGCAGATCTTACAGCTGATGATGGGCAAAGACGAAAAAAGTTCGTTTTAGTATACAATTTTAAAGAATGGGGACCTCGTTGGTTTTGCCCTTAACTTTTTGTTTTTAATATACTCCTAGGACCCATTATTAAAAATCTCCTGTCCATCTGCCACTTCAAAATCCTGACATTTAAGCGCTAAAGAAAAACTAAGAGGTCTCTTTCGTTGAATGAATAAGTTTTAGGTAACTTACATACTGCTCTCTTGCCTTTTCTGTCGTGGTATGTATAAAAACAAGGCCACTGACTGATAAAGTAATTCTTCAAAAAATTATTGCTGCACCATAGCATCAATCAGCCGCAGCTTGTCCCTCTGCTGCCTAGAGACACACGCTGGCTCATGCGTCCCATAATGCATTAAATTTCATCGAAGTATAGTCAAAATAATCGACGTACTCTACGTTAAAACAAGGACGGCTCGTGCACCTGCATTATTGCTTATATTCCATGTAATCACAGGGTACAGGCAGTGGGGTAGCCAGCCGGAAATTTCTGGATGGAGGGGGGGGGGGGGGGGGGGCCATGGTTTCCAACAAATAATTTCGGGAGGGTCCAGACATTAATCATCAGGAATAATATTTTTATTCTTTTACTTTAAACGGTGACTGAAATGAAACTGGCCCCGCACTCCCCCCCCCCCCCCCTCTCTCTCTCTCTCTCTCTCTCTGGCCGCGCTACTGGCCACAGGACAAGAATATAATGAACATGGTACGTACCTACATTTATGTTCTCGTATGGAAAACTATGAGGAGACCTTATTTCATAGCGAATAAAAACAAACTTCTGCTAGGTTATTGCGCTCTGTTTTTTTCGAGTTTTCAACCGTGATTTGCTGAGAATAAATGGAGACTGAAGTGATTTATTTCCATTTCATCGGGTGGATTGGAAGATCATCGTTTCCGGGGATTTAATATTCTATTGATAATTCATAGAGCAACTATCAGAATATATTTTACAAAAAAGAGTTCGATTTATGTTGCATAACAGTGAACGACCTCACCCTCTATCCTCTGAATATATTCGTCTTTTTATCTAACCGTGAACGCATCCACTGTAAACTTAACGCAAGTTACATTTTATACAGGATAAATAATACGTAGACTTACATTAACTAAAAACTTTTACTCTGTTCTTTAATTTATCATATGTGTAGAAGCAATGAGGTATACATTTTTTAATACTATCAGTTGAGAATTTTTCGGTAGTCAAATGTGGTATAAAAAACGTTTCTTCTGATTTATTTTATATATATATATATATTTCAATCAATTATTTATATATATATATACATATATATATATATATATACATAAATATATATATATATATATATATATATATACGTACCAGGTGTACCAGTTAGTAAATTATTATTTCTTCGTTGTGTGGCCCTGGAAGCAAGAAGTTAGAACCTCAACTGAAACCTAAAGCAAGCGTTGGTTCCCAGTCTCAAATCAATTCTTTCGGTCAATGTATCAGTTGCGTATAATATCCGAACGCGGTATTCAAGGAATCAGTAATGTGAAACTTCTTTTTTATATGAGAGCTATTTTTGAAAATTTTCATAGCATAATTTTCATAATTTCCTAGTCATTCACAGCCTAAAGATACATCTATGAATCTTGCAAGGAAATGCTAAAACTTTTGATCATTACTGATGTGAAATCTCGTGGAAACGATTTCATGACAGTGAGTCTACGGAAAAAAATCTCGTGAATATTTTTACGGAAAAATATTTCACTACAGAAAAATATTTCAGGCATTTTTTTAGGGAAAAATATATTTCACAACATAAAAATATTTCTGGTGTATTTCTACGGATAAATATTTCACAACGGAAAAATATTTCACGTATATTTTTACGGATAAATATTTCACAACGGAAAAATATTTCAGGTATATTTTTACGGATAAATATTTCACAACGGAAAAGTATTTCACGTATATTTTTACGGATAAATATTTCACAACGGAAAAATATTTCAGGTATATTTTTACGGATAAACATTTCACAACGGAAAAATATTTCACGTATATTTTTACGGATAAATATTTCACAACGGAAAAATATTTCACGTAGATTTTTACGGAAAAATATTTCACAACGGAAAAATATTTCCGGTATATTTTTACGGATAAATATTTCACAACGGAAAAATATTTCGCGTATATTTTTACGGATAAATACTTCACATCGGAAAAATATTTCGCGTATATTTTTATGGAAAAATATTTCACTACAGAAAAATATTTCATGACAGTGAGTCTACGGAAAAGAATGAAAAAGAGGGAATTAACATCCGGTACTTTTTTGATCTCACACAATATATTTGAATATTGAATAAATTGAATTGAACTTATTGAATATATTTGAATATATTGAAATTGAATATTTTTGAATATTGAAATTTTATATTGAAATTGAAATTGAATATTGAAAATTGAAATTGAATATATTTGAATTGTAATTAATGTTCGTATGAAATCGTCTGAAACCGCGATATCTATTTCGTTCGGCGCGTGAGTTAAATAACATGTGTTCCTCACTCACTTCGCAAAAAACGATGCATGCTTCAAAAGCAAAAAAGCGGGTAACTGCTTCATTCCTAACGCGATTTTACTTCAAAAAAATATTTGCACAAATATGTTGAATATACGAAATAAGATCGAAATGAAAAAAAATCATGACGCAGGAAAGGGGGGAATAGCACTATTCCAACAGTTTTCAGTTGATTTTTCGAATAAACATCTTGACCTACGTTTCTTCAAATATATCCAAGGTCATATTCTCTCATTCCTTCAGGTCGAGAGCACATACGACACATTTGTTCGAGAGACCTAGCCATATCGAGTCCCGATACAAAAGCCTATTGCAAAGATCTATAGAGGCATGAAAACGGTAACCAAAAAACGGAAGGTTTAAGTTAATGACATCAAATGACACGGCCAGATGCGGCATATTCTCTCTTGTATTCGTTACGTCTGCGGTAAAGAGTTAGAATCCTTGTTTTATAACTTATGAATATGGAGGACACCTGGTCCTCTGCTTTGTGCTCGTCATACCCGTGTGTCTTTAGGAGCGCTGGTGGCGATTTTCTCTGTTGGGTATAGGGGAATAATTCCAAGCACAATACCCCACTCTACCCAGGTGTTTGAAATGGGCACCGGTCTTGACCGGGGGAAAGCGTCATGGCGTCCTGGTGTTAGTTATAAGGCATTTGAAAATCCAATGTACAAGGTGATATGCATCAGGCTTGAAATTGAAAATAAAGCATCCGTAGATGCCGTTGTTTATTTTTTAACAAAATGCTCTCCTGAGATCCCATTGCTAAGTTAGAAGAAAAAAAATTCACTACTGAAAAAGGAAAGCTTCTCGAACTGTACAGACAAGTAATTTTCAAACTAAATACAAAAAATTTTTAGTTACAGAGGTTAACTGTGTTAACTCCGAGGAAGATTTTTTCACAAGCACTATAAAGGTAGCAAGTTTCTATGAATTTTCTTTGTACTTTAGATGATACGTGAACGTTTCTATTTACTTGGTTGTAAGTGAAACGGAAATATTTATATATAAACGGAGACTGTCTCCTTTTGAACGTTCGTTTTCCAAATTCAAAATAAAAGTTAGCAATCACTATTTGTAAGGATTTAATAAACGCACCGTGCAGCAATATATATGTGGAAACTCATTTACATGTTACGTATCTGGTAGCATTTCATCACAACCAATGAGTTGCTCTTCGTTTTGGAAGAAACAAATCACTTACAGTAGGGCCCTATACTGTACATTGCAGTCTTCACAAGCCTCACACACTGGAATATGGATATCAATTTCTCTGCCTCAATTCCCATTTCACCCTTTAGGGGATTCGAAATTGAATAACTTTTTTCTGATAAACTTACCGAAGTCTATAGTTGTAACTGAAACATTGTCGACCCATTTGATGATTAGTGATGACTTGTATGTGAGACCTACAAATTGGGTAACAATGTTAAATAACAGTTGAACCTACGTGAATCAAGTCGCGTTCACGCACAAATTTTCAATTAGAAATAACCATGTTTTCAGTCAAAGAAAAGTGCAAAGGCGTCATAATAAGCAGTATTGCAAATGATAAATTATGAAGACGCTCGTTTTGTGTTATGGAGCTATTTTTTCTGTTGTTCTCTTTATTTTCTCATCGTCGTTTCTGTAATTTTTGCTCTCTTTTGATAGTCGTGATTAAGATCACAATTCTTTTATTTTAGATTGCAAAGACGTTTCAGTGTCTGTATTATAATTAATGAGCATATCAGTGACAAGTGGCAAATCATTTAAAATGGTAGCGTGATGAAATATATCTCCAACAGCTTCGACAACTTTTCTCCTATATAACGGGAAATTTATAAGGCGTTGTCATCAATCATTTAATTCCAAATCTCGACATATGGAAAATGACACATTGAATGAAAAGAATTTAACGCTCCTAATTTTACAATACAAATAATACTCCTATATAAACCTATGCACAGGGAGAATCAGTACGAACATGCTAAATGGGAATATGCACAGAATAGAACTCATCTTAGTTGTTTTGACTCCAGGAGGATGACTAACGAGTGCTCCGTGACTGCTTAGATTTACGTTAAAGAGATGTACGTAATTTACGCTGGTTTACATTATAAAGCAAAGACAAAACCGAGCCCGAAGGCTGGTTAACCTATGGATAGCAGCTTCTCTCTGTGGAAGCCCGGTGTTCTATGATGAAAATCTGATTCCTCCTAACTCTCGGTCTTCCCTTAAATAGGGACAATATCCGTTAAAATTTCCGCAGCTAATTGAATCATCTAACGGTCATGATATGCAGCTACAGTTTCAGTTGGTGGCTTTTGCCACGCAGTCGTCAGGCCAGCCGCTGTTGCCACCCGGAGTATGCAATGCTGAGCTTGCAGTTCTGAAAGTTAATGTCGTTCTTGAGGTCGATGCGAAGTTGTAGAAATGAGTAACTGCCAGCGGCCTCGACATTCCTCAGGCTGATTCGAATCATTTCGAATTATTGAGGCGTCCCTCCTTTCGAAAGATCGTTACGTCGTGGTAGATCACGACATTTGCATCTCAGTTGCACATCTGGGATTTAGAAACACATATTACACACGCGTCTTGAATGTTCCAACGCAGTAAATACCTGTCGGGTTTTGTTTACATCGTTCATATTTGAATTACGTTCTTAGATAATTTGTAGTGGAAATTCATAAATTTATAATGGAAGTAATACGAAAGTAGGAGGAAATTCTTCAATAGTTAAGAAAATTGAAGAAGTTAAAACAAGTTTTTGAGGGGCGTTCATTGGAATATTTTTATTGCGTCAAAAATTCATGGGTATCTGAAGGTTGTCCATGCATCGCTATCAGAATTTCAGATTAATTTCATTTCCATGCCGTAAAAAAAGCCATTAATTTCTGTTCGTCTTTTCCGAATTGCTGAATGAATTCTCCAGCCGCCGTTTGGCATTCATATTCAGTAAAGCTTGTCTGCTCCTGTGTTGTTGATTTTATCTTCTTATGAGTGTTCATGTTGCTTACAATAAATTTACAATGCTGATGTTATTGATTTTGGAATGCTGAGGTTATTGATTTTATAATGCTGAGGTTATTGAATGTACAATGCTGCGGTTATTGAATTTAGAATGCTGAGGTTATTGAATGTACACTGCTGAGGTTACTGATTTTACAATGCTGAAGTTATTGAATTTACAATGCTGAGGTTACTGATTTTACAATGCTGAAGTTATTGAATTTACAATGATGAAGTAATTGATTTTACAATGCTGAGGTTATTGAATTTACAATGATGAGGTGATTGAATGAACAATGCTGAGGTTACTGATTTTACAATGCTGAAGTTATTGATTTTACAATCCTGAAGTCATTGAATTCACAATGTTGAGGTTATTGAATTTATATTGGTGTGGTTATTACAGCGGTACTGCTCATTATGACGCCTTTACGCTTATGTGGCTAGTACGTTAGTCGTCCCTCACTGTAATCTCATATACTATTAATTGTCTGTTGCACGAAACAGTTCACTTAGGCAAAAATAGAAAATGGAAACGAAACATCTTCATTCCAATCAAAGCGTCACATCCTAATACGGTAAAGCTTGTTACTTCAATATGAATGTAAATGTTGTGAATTACGTTGAAACGCCATCACACTCAATTCAACTATGGCAAAAACTACAATCTAGACTCAACTGAAATAGCAACTACAATAAAGCTAATGCATTGTGTGCTTATGAAGCATTGTAAGTTTATAGAGGTTTTTTGAAACTGCCATCCACCATATAATGATTTAGAATTTTTGCTAGGTTTACTAGTGCGTTAGTCCGTATCTTTCTCGAGTTATTTAGAATGCTTGATGACCACATATGTTATACAAATTTCTCACGCCCACAAGTTCAAGAATATTTTAATCGTATGCACTATGAGTTTCTCAGCTGAACAAAAGATTTTGAACAAAAGTCAACTGATTTAATCAACAAGTTAAACTTTTAGTCTCTCTAATACGGCTGACTAATTTTGGCAGTTTCCTTGTACAGTAAAATTGGAACGAATGGCTTTAGCGCGACAAAGCCACAAAGATCTGATGGGCAAGGGATAGAACATGACACCAAACGCTCGAGTATTGTGTAAATTTCTACCTAATGGATCGTTGTCGTCGTCGTCGATTTGCTATCTCGAGAAACACTTTCACAGTCACCATGAATTTACGTAAAAAACTATTCAGAGTATACACTTTGAAATCATTTTCCCTCAGTTGAACTGACCCCAATTACGGCGTAATTTTTTCTGCTTGCCTGACACAATATCAAGGTTGCAATATTAACACGTTAACTGCGATGGGTTAAACTGGAGTTCAATATTCAATTCAAATTTAAAGTCAATTGTGGTTATCAGCTTTGAAAATGGCAAACATTAACTGGATCTGGCCTTCATTAAGCTTTCATTGAGTATTAATAAACAATAAGTTAGTGACTGCAGGTGGGTCAGCAGCACTATGAAAATAACCTAAGTGACCACCGGTGGGTCCCTTCGCAGGGAATGTGTTAAGCTTGAAACATATACACAACAGAACCTGATCTATCTCTTATGCACGAGCTCATAAGAAATCAACAAAACAGAGTAAGAATAACAGCGTTCTATGATTCTGTGAACCGAAAAATGTACTAGTTCATATACATGTTCAGACCTTATGTGAAGACGGTTATAAACCATAGTGCTGTTTTTGAAGACAATCGTGGGACCACTTTTAGAGTTACTCACCTGACCCCCATAATTATTGTTAAACTATGATGAATTTCGAATAAATTATAATAAAAATATCAGCCCACCCTCAGTGTGTACACACAGCACACAAGCCTTTCATACATCCAATAGGTGGAAGTGTTACGATATATATGTACATTCATATTTCACGATATTTTTGGCTAAATCACGTAAAGCTAAGCTCATATTAGGTGATATTTTTCATATCACATTTTTATTGCTAAATCCCGTGAAGCTATAACATTTTAAAGAAAGGTAAACATTATGCTGGGCTACAAACATTAGAATGTGTTGTGTATCGAGTGTCGTCGAGGGTCGGCAAGTTGGGCAGCGTTCTCAAGTGCTTGAAACAGGATGTCATTCATCAAAGTCACCCGGCGGTCGGCTCTTCGTCCAAACTTGCTAAGGTTCAGACATCCAAAAACACAAACACATACAGGCAACACAACACACACACACAACACAAGACACACACACAAAACACATGGGAGCTCATGTAGAAAATTCCTTATTTATTTAATAAATCTTGGTAATGAAAATCATAGGGAAATTAAATTTTATTTATTCGTCACTGCATTCTATCGATTCCATAAATTATGATGTTTATTGCGCTTAATTATTGCGTTCCATTCATTACAAATTCTTGAGCTACAGAATGGAACGCAAGCTGTGAATGGCGGCGATGGAAGAAGAAGGAGGGGATTATTTTCTGGTTCCCGAGGAAAGCGGTGCTGATCAAGCTGCTCGTGCTTCACTAAGACTGTGATGAAGTCCCTACGCTGCTGTAGGTTCAAAGCAATTCTTTGCCAGGGGATCGGCAATCGTTCATCAGTAATTGCATCGTGGTGCTCTTCATCATAGCTGATCAGTGGTTTCCCCGTGGCGATCATCGTAATTTTTTACTTTATTCTTCATGAAATTTGATTGATACAAGTCAAAGATTCATTAATTATGACTGCAAAAACCGAGTAGACTACGGCGGCCGACGCTCGTGAGACTGGGACATCATGGATAACAGCAGACGCCTCACCCTGGGAGTTTCATTGGACCCAAGACGAAGGCCCTTCTCCGATACTAACGCCGTAAGTCACACATTTATGTCGTCGTGTGAATGTCAGTGACGAGGTTTTTCAGAGACATGGGGTTAGCTGCACAGCCTGCAGAAAAATAAAGATGAGAAGCCTGGACCAACCCAGCTTAAGTAGTTGATAATTGATAGTAGTTGATAATTGATAGTAATTGATAATTGATAGTAATTGACAATTGATAGTAATTGATAATTGATAGTAATTGATAATTGATAGTAATTGATAATTGATAGTAATTGATAATTGACAGTAATTGATAATTGATGGTAATTGATGATTGATAGTAATTGATAATTGATAGTAATTGAAAATTGATAGTAATTGATAATTGATAGTTCGTTCTAAATAGGTTAAAGATAGGTATCTCCTAACATTTTGCCTGATCGCAACATTCTTCGTAAGTTAGTAGTTAACGAGTACGGTTTCGTGTTCAACAGATGGTTACTTGCTTCTCATTGAACGAGTCCTTGGCGGGTAGACGGAAGGTGACGCGACGCTGTCCCCCTCACTCTCTACGGGTCGACAGTCCTTCCGTTTCATCGATTTTATTATTTATTCAAATGGTCGAAATTTTCAATGTTTATTCATCTTTAGTAATTGTTTTCCATCAATTGCTGCATAAAAATTTACGATGCAAGATAATAAACTAATTCCATTTCCTGTTTTGTCATTACCCGCCATACGTGATTTTCGTTAGCTCACACACACAACACACGGGTAGGCGTGACTACGAGCCCACTTCAAACAAGCGAGGCTTAGCTTCGAGGAGGTAGGGGCTGGCTCATGGAGTCGACCGCGTCTGCCTCTACCAATGAGAATCAAGGAGTAGAGTAGGCAAGGAGGTGTGTCAGAGAACCCACCAATTAGAAGCGGAATCGTCAGGGACAAAGAACAACTTCACCAATCAAAGAGAAGAACTGACTTTGAGACGGCGAGGGACCGAGATGATTTAGAAACATTCTCGGAAAGAAAGAAGCGGAGGTTAATATAAGGAGCGGCTGAAGCACCAGTGCTTGCCCACCCGCGTATTCCGGTCCGACTAAGTCACGACATTTTGCTAAACGTGAAAAACCAGGGAAACTATCAGTTGTGAAATAAGATAAGAACATGTGAAATACGTGAACTATCAATTGAGAACAAAGGATTCAGAGCAACTATCAATTGGTAAAGGAAAGAAATCAGAGCAACTATCAATTGGTAAAGGAAAGAAATCTAGAGCAACTATCAATTGGTACAGGAAAGAAATCAGAGCAACTAGCAATTGGTAAAGGAAAGAAATCAGGGCAACTATCAATTGGTAAAGGAAAGAAATCAGAGCAACTATCAATTGGTACAGGAAATAAACTATCAGCTCACAAAAATAGAGAGAGTAAACTATCAATTTGGACAATAGAGTAAACTATCAGTTTTTATGACAGATGAAAAGACTGGCTTCACTAATTTATATTGAAGTATCGAGAAGCGAGCAAAGTGACAGGCGGAACGGTCAAGACAAAGTACGGGGGACTACTGACCCACCTCGGCCCCGCATCTGCCAATGCGCTGGCGCGATGACCCCGGTAAAGGATAAGTGTCCTCCAAGTGCTCACCGGTTCCCTCCCCCGAGTAAGAAGCTTAGTGGTCACCCATAGTTACACTCGGCCGTAATTCCGTAGTGTAACATAAACAGAGAAACGCCGGCCTGGTGAAGAGTATAGTGTCGTGGTTGGATGCTGGGTTCTGACTTTCGATCCGAAGCCGCTGACTGAGGAAGTTGTGTTCGGAGGTTGTGTTCAGAGGCTGCCGACAAAAAGAAGACGGCAGAAAAGAAAGGTAGAAGCCCCCAAAAATGCCCATAACACATCCCGCACTGTCAGAGACCGAGTTCAATACAAATTATCTGAAAGCCATGCCATTTTCATCACTGTGAGTGCACTGAAACACATCCTGTTAGTTCACTAGTTCAGTTAATTTATTAGTTTAGTTAGTTTATTACGTTAGTTTATGAGTTTAGTAAGTATATTATGTTAGTTTTCCCACCTTTGCGTGATTTATCTTATCCGATCAACAACGAGCAGGTGTCAGATGCGACTATACAGCCTATAATCCGTTTAGTGCTTCAACTAAAATGATTGAGTAAGCTGCAATATTTTGAACTAATGAATTGTTATCTTCTTACTGTGCCCCTTGTGGTCCCCTGCAAAACTCCTGTTATCTCATTTTAAGAGTTTTTTCTCGAAGTTATTTATATATTAGAATTGTTCAATTTCAAATCAAAATCTGGTATTGTGAAATTCGAGTTTGCCAGTTTGCAAGCAGCATTGATCAGTACGAACTTATTAATAGAGAATTGTGCAATTAGAATTGGTTATTGAAAAATTTTAGTCGCCCGATGAGCATTAAAAAAATCATTGTTGGAATATAAAAATCGTTTCACAATTATAGTATAATTGTCATAGAATCAGGAACAGTAAATATTTTTATGAGGAAAGATAAAGAAAAACGTATACTGCAGTTTAATGCAAAATTTGTAGTTATAAAGTATCTTCTTATCAACTTTATCAAAAGAGACTAATAAATTCAATGTTAACGTAAATGTCTTCCATCAGCACCCATATTGTGATGCTGCCTTAAAATTTTGTATGGATAAAATATATCCCCTTGAAAATAAATTGAAAAAATATTTATGATCATTTCAAAAAATTTAAAGTACGGAAAATTATACGAAATACAACATATATAAATGACGTGATTAAGGTACTTGCTTAAAATCTTTTCGCCTCTTTGACAAGAGGTAAAACCTCTACACTCTATTTGCTAAGTTCGTGAAATGAATCTTTTCCAGATATGCCCCGTCACTAACGCAACACATGAGTTCACCCACTTGTAGCTTTCAGAATAATGCATGCTATCGACTTCAAATTACTCTTAAACGAAAGAATATTTGGTAGTTATAAGAGGTTGAACTTATGAGTAGCATTAGTGGAGGGGCTTATCTGGAAAAGGTCACGCGAAACTCCTGGTGATCACTAAGCGACTGTTTCCAAGTTTCTCATCCTCTGTTCAGAAACAGCAAGTTCTTGTATTCAAACAATTTTAAACAATTTAAACAATTTATTTACCACAGGTGATACAGAGATAAAATGTTTCTCAAGTCTAGTACAGTGGTCAAATTTGAGTATAGCTACCTGTGGGCCCGAATAAGTTCAGTGACTTCTAGGGCATCCTACCATTTGGGTCATTTGCAGTATCACTGGCATTCTTTCTCCAAGCGCTTACTTTACATTACTCTCAACAACACACCTCATGAGCTCAAGGATAATAAAAGCGAGTAAGGGGGAGCCTAATTAAAGAAAATTTTATTATCACAAATAGTAACTAATTTGCATAATTTTGTATTATGGTAATGCTGTGTAAAATATTATATAGTGCAGGACTTTTACTGTTTATCATCACAACCTGTATCTCAATCTCCAAACCATGTCATGAATTTCTCTATTTAAATAATTTTTTTATATGACTTAAATTGAAAATGTACCCTCATTGCATCTAAATAATGAAGGCTGCTTCTTCTTTAAGGTTTTGGCTTTGTGTCAGTTTCCCCTCATGATTATAAATTTTCTTATTCAAATTGAAAAAAGAAAACTATAAGGAGACACAAGGGGAAACACTGCCCATCAAATACCACCACTCCAATGCTGGTATGAAATTTACAGTAACCATTCAAACAATTTAAACAATTTATTTACCACAAGTGATACAGAAGTAGATTGTTTCATACACCTAGTACAATGGTCGAATTGGAGTATAGCTATTTTTGGGCGCGGATAAGTTCAGTGACTTCTAGGGTATCCTTCCATCAACGCTATTTTAAGGAGTGCAATTATGTTTAACATAATTCATTCAACCTAATGGGCAATAGACTCATCAATGAATTAGTTCAATTGAGATTTGATGCTTGATTTTACAAAGTAGCTTAGGTGGGCTACGAATTATATAGCAGAAGCGACTTGAGAGCAAACGGAAGGGTATTAACATTAATCATGACAAATACCCATCAGGATGAGTCATTTAAACAGTTTCAACAATTTATTTACCACGGTTGATACAGAGGTAGAACGTTTCTTAAGTCTAGTACAATGGTCAAATTTGAGTGTAGCTACCTGTGGGCCCGAACAAGTTCAGCGACATCAAGGGCATCCAATCATCACGTTATTCTAAGGTGTTAGGAGAAAAGATTTGAGTTGGTTGCCTAACATGAATAATATTCCAATGGGAAAAGGAATTCAACATACATTTCGATAGCTTGGTAAGAATTTCTGTAAGGATTGAGTTCCAAGTTTAGTTCTCGTGACGAGGACACTGTGTTGTGACCGAGCCTTTGAATAATAAGGATTCATGGTTTGCACAGATGATTGTTTGAAGTCTTTGTTGCCGTTAGTAGTCATTTTTTAAACATGAAATTACGTATGGAGAGTTTGTATCGCTGCAAAACTTTAGTTATTTTTAAACTTTAGAATGAATCATCTGTGAGAGAAATATATTCTAGCTCCTTTACCACTCTAATGACTGATTTTTTATAGAGTAAAGAGTAAAATTTAAACCTCGAGAAAGGCCTCATAATTTGTACCGTGAAAATTAACTTATAATTTTTCACTTTAAAATTTGTCTTTTAACATGTACCTTGAAATTTAGCGTATAACTTATCACCCAAAACTTATCTTGTAACCGAAACTGACGGTACAAATGAGAACCTCTTCATTTTTTCTAGCCTAGGAAATACAGGAGAGCGAATTGCGACTTTGCATTGCTGGTGGTACAATCTAGTACCTCTCTGACATTGATATCCAGCTCTACCTGGCTGCTCTAGCTTCCAAACAAAGAGTTACATCAGAATTGGGTTTTCGTGTGCTCGCCGATGGTACAGTAGTTAAGGGATCGGCCTTGTATGTTGGAGACGAGGGTTCGTATCCCGGCGCTGGCGCGGCAATTTTCCCCGTTGGGTATAAGGGAAAGCTCAAGCACAATACCCCAATCAACCCAGGTGTCGGAAATGGGTACCGGCTTTACCGAAGAGCCGTCATGGTGTCCTATATATAGTGTTAGTTATAAGACATTTGAAAAACCAATGCTCAAGATCATAGGTATCAGGCTTGATTGGAAATAAAGCATCCCAAAGATGCCGATGTTTGTTTGTTGTTTGTTCGATATGGGTTCCCAAAATACTGTCAATAAAATAATTGGAGTATAGTTCCCAAAATATTGTAAATAATTTTATTTTTTTTTTTTTATATTTAATTCCTTCTATGAGCTATATACCTTTATGAACCTCAAATTTAACCAAATTCAGCGTAAAAAGTATGAAAAAAATTGATTTTTTCAATTGCGGTCTCGAAAGGGTTAATACTTGCTTTTAACTTACAAGTCAAAACCAGTTAGATAACTTACATCTCAAAATTTTCAAACAACTTGTAACGTAGATCTTGCCTTATAACTTGAAAGTTTCAGGATTGTAATTTGCTATCGAAAATGATGAGACCGGAAATTGGAGGGCAAATATGCAGAGTGTCTTAACCCACAAAACACAAAATTTTAGGACCCTCAAGTTAGAGGCGTGTTGTTCGTTGCAGGGTTGCCAAACTGTCTTTTCCTAGCCAAGTTACTAGCTAGGAACTGAACTAGGAACTAGGCCACTCTGCCTGAAAGACATCTACGCCGCTGTGAGGTGAAATTATCACTTAATCCACTCTGCCAGTTTTGACCTCTGATTTGTGGGTTAAGACACTGCATATTTGCCCTCCGATTGATCTCACTTTTTTCATACATGGAGGACTATGTTGCTCGCCAGCATGGCAGTGAAGTGCAAGATTGTACTCTAGGAAGACCGAAAGAAGACAAAAACATATATAACAAATTTGAATAGTAAATCTACAATTCGTCTTTCCTCTCATTTTTAAACGCAGCCACGAGAGACATTCTTATGTTACCTCCATTTCAGATAGACTCTCAGGACTTCAGTTTTTCGAGCCACCTCGCTTCTTCCAGCTTTCATGCTTCCTTCTCGCCACTTTTTCTTTAACTTTCCATTCCATAACTTCTAAATTGTTTCGTTGTACAGAGTATCTAGTGTTAGAGCACACCTTGTGCATAAAGTCCCCGTTTTTAACATTGTATTGTAAATGGTCGCTTCTCTTAGCTCTCATGAGATAGCACTTGTGTTGGTTAGCGAATCTTATACTAATGTTACAATGAAGATCTCATATGTGATCGTTACTCTTGGTTACTGTTCATTATTGAAATAATTATTGTGTCTCACTTTTCTCTCCCCGTGAGCATGCACTAGCAATCTCTATGTTCGTGATCAATAATACTTTCGAACATTTAAAAAAATGGTACTGTGAGCGAGAAACACAAACTGTCAACTAAAGAGACAACTAATTTAACAAAACACTTATTATCATTGTGATTAACCAATTTTCTGCTGCTTATACGTGAAGTTTGACGCATGCGGAACTATTTTCATATCCCTCCCCCACCACCAGAGACATGTGCGTAATTGGAGCCTCTAGACATGGGACTTAGGGAATTAGCTGAGCCCATTTCGATCGATCCCGTAACCGGTCTTTTTCATTCGTTTCAATTGCATTGTATTGTGTTGCATCTCACTCGTTATTTTTTTCATACGCGCTGTTCTGTTTTCACCTCATTTGAATTATTTTTAGTTTTATTATTCTCTGCTCAGCTCTGTGATGTTAATTTTTTTCATCGTAATACATTCCATTTAACTCCGCTTTAATTTTCTTTGTTCCATTGCACTTCACTCCACTCCACTTTATTCAATTACACTCCACTCCTCTCCTCTTTGTTTCATTTCACTCCGCTCCACTCCACTTTATTAAATTACACTCCACTCCTCACCTCTTTGTTTCATTTCACTCCGCTCCACTCCACTTTATTCAATTACACTCCACTCCTCTCCTCTTTGTTTCATTTCACTCCGCTCCACTCCACTTTGTTCAATTACACTCCACTCCTCTCCTCTTTGTTTCATTTCACTCCGCTCTACTCCACTTTATTCAATTACACTCCACTCCTCTCCTCTTTGTTTCATTTCACTCCGCTCCACTCCACTTTATTCAATTACACTCCACTCCTCTCCTCTTTGTTCCATTGCACTTCACTCCACTCCACTTTATTCAATTACACTCCACTCCTCTCCACTTTGTTCAATTACCCTCCACTCCACTCCACTTTGTTCAATTACACTCCAATCCACTCCACTTTGTTCAATTACACTCCACTCCACTCCACTTCGTTCAATTACACTCCACTCCACTCCACTTTGTTCAATTACACTCCACTCCACTCCACTTCGTTCAATTACGCTCCACTCCACTCCACTTTGTTCAATTACACTCCACTCCACTTTGTTCAATTACACGCCATTCCACTCCACTTTGTTCCATTTAACTCTGCTCCACTCCACTTTGTTCTATTCATAGCTTCAATAAAGAAATAACGTCATCACTCTTATATACAAAGTCGTTGAGCAAGACATCCAAAAATCCGTGATGCTACTTGGGATCAGAGCTAGTCATAGATACTCCAAAATGTATCTAGATACTAGATATTTTTCGTTTAATTCTCTTTGTCTCACTACTTCATCGTACGACATACATCGAAAACCCTTATAACAATAAGATAAACACGAAGTAGGAATTTATCCAATGAAATATGTGCAAAATATATCTTTATTCCATTCGTTATACATCTTAAGCAATACCATAAATAATTAACCCAGATAACAAGAAAAATAGGATGGAAAAGCTAACTGCTGAGTATAATATAAAATTGGCAGCTTATTAGTAATACATTATTTAAAATTAATATTAATGATAAATGGATAATATTCAACTGTTCGGACACTTGGGTGGTCGAATGCTGAACATTCAACTCTTTATTTCGAGTAAAGAATCTGATGTTGGAGCGATCTGATCTGCCAAAACATCAAATTCTTTACATGACAAAAGAAACTAAGAGTTGAATGCTAACCGTCCGAGAACTTGATAATTACAATTCATAATCCTTTCAAAAGAAGTACAGTTCTGAATCTAAATAAACCCTAATAAAAATGTGATGTTTACATCGTTGATCCACTAACCGTAATGGGAGCAGTTTTGATATTTATACAAATTTATTGTTCTTCAGCAATAACAATCTCTCGAACATGAAAGTATTCGAGAGCGATGATCTCCGAGGAGCCAATGTTAGGCCTGCGAGAAAACAACCTCTCTACTGGCGCAGAAAAGGGCAGCGTTGAATTGTATTTGAAAAATACTCTTTCAACAACTTTGTGATTTCTTAATAGATGCAGGTCCTGCTTATGGCTTTTAACAAACGACAGCAGCAGAACTCTGATGACGTACGACTTTTTATCGCTTAGAAAATTGCTAGAAGTCGTCCGCTTCAGAGGAAGCGCATCAGTGATACGCTACCTTGGGTTTGGGATATACAGACATAGTTTGTTTTACCAATATGAATGATAAGAATAAGTTTAAGATCTCCCAATGCTCATATTATGACGAAATTTGGATAAAATGCTGACTGAACGGAACCAAACGAACACGTTCTGTTTTCGTTTGAACGAGTCACGCTGCCTAACATCATACACTCATACTTTTTGTCTATGCTAACAATATGCATACATGGTCCACGGTAAACAGTAGTTAATGATTCGAACTCACGGAAAAATAATTAAATTTTGATTGGTGATATGCGTATTTATTATTTAATTTTAAGAATACTCAGAATTTAAGTTTGGAATTAGTATTATTAATTTGTTTTAGAGCTATTTTCTATCCAGTATCTATCGAGATATTTGTAAAATTATCTAAAGATACTTTTACCTAGAAAGTCTTCGGAAGTATCTAGATATAGCAATTAAGTACTCAATTTCAAATGTATCTAGATACTCACTTAGATACATTTTATTTCTATAGATACGTAAAATGCATCCCTGCTCTGCTCTGCTGGGAATGCAGTGAATGTTTGCGGTTGGAGATCACGTATTTCACAGAACCTGATGAACACTAAAATAAAATCGACCGTTTTGTTCATACAACATTCTGAACATTTTGTACAGAACATAATTTCGTTGGAGCATATCTCATTTATCAGCCGCGCAGCTGCTGTGGCACACGAGTTCCCCTCTATGGGTGTACGCCCACGTCAGAGACATAATTTCATATGAAACTCCACGTGCGTTTGTTCCTAGTTTTATTCATACGATCTCTCAAAACCGTAGTAGTATTTTCGCTGAAGTTACACGCTTTCAAAAGTTGCTTCGTATTTTCAACGGCAGAAAGCGCCATTCTAAAACGTGACAGAACGGGTTATTAAAGAGGCCATTATTTTTGTATCAACATTCTGGATAGAATTAGTGAAGCACTCATCATTCGAGGAACGTCGCATGTCTTGAATACGTTTTAAAGCTAGGGGAGAAATTATGGAAACTCAAAAATAAAATCGGTTTGTGTTTGTAGATAACAATTCCTATGAACAAAACAAAGCCAAAACGTCAAAACTGTAAAAGTATTGAAAGAAAACAATTCGTTTACATGTTACTTCATCAGTTGCTGCACTAGATTGTCATGATGGATTGTACAGACAGAGAGCGCCAGAATTGCCTACTCTACAATCACGAGTGGTGGAATGTTTTAATGAACATCGGAATGAAGAATTTGAAGAAAACATGACAGCTCTACAGATACCATGATGGATTATCGCATGATCATTTCTCGGTTTGAGAGTTTGAAAATATAGGAGTTTGAATCATCTGATTTTGCATTAACATTCTATTTTTTAGACTATCCACTTTGCTTCAGATCATATGCGCTGTGTGGTAGTTACGAAGTAACTGCCTGATCGCCTTCAACTGACAAAGTTCCAAGGTTTTAGAAATAGTCGACGCCTTTGCATTGACTGAAGATTTAGTGCTATCTTTAAATGTAACTGTATTATATAACTTTATTTTATAACTGTACTATGTTATATTATATTATATTATAATATATTATATAATATTATATTATATTATATTATATTATATCATATTATATTATATTATATTATATTATATTATATTATATTATATTATATTATATTATATTATATTATATTATATTATATTATATTATATTATATTATCTTATATTATATTATTTTATATTATATTATATTATATTATATTATATTATATTATATTATATTATAATTAATTGTATTATATTATGTTATATTATATTTTATCACATTATATTATATTCTATTATACCCTATTCCCTGAACGCTATATTCGTAAACAGTGAAGTGCTGTGTACTTCAGTGTTGAGGTATTGTAAATGTTGGCGGGCGAGCCGGAAATATTGGCCAGGGGTTAGTTGATATTTGCTATGGTGTCAGTTGCTGTGTTTGCTAGTAGGGCATTGTGTGCTGGTAATATCCTCAATTTGATCTCCAATATCATCACGATATTTAGTCTGTAATTTGTAATGTAATATGCAATTCTTCATTGCATATTAATATGTTACAAAGCATATTAATGTACGTATTACATTTTCTTTTCTAACTTTTCAGCCCTACGAAATAGTTCAATTTCTTCACGTGTAAGTTGATTAAGAAATGCACCTAGCATTTTTGTAATAAAACACAGCAATTCGTTAAAATCTATATTTCTGTCTAATTATAAAATGCAACGTTTCGACGTATCAAACATCATCCTCAGGCTGGAAAAAAACAGAATGATTTTCAGTCACATTGGAAAATATGCATAAACTAACACTTAAGTAATATAGACTAGATAAGCAGATCACAAAAGACGAAAGCGACTAGACAAAATAACAACCTTTTTATCACAAAAATAGTACTATGACTAGATACATTGTACAAAACTGATGTTCATCACACGAGAGACAAGAGCAAAATGGTCGAGCAGCCTCGTCGCACCTAGCAAGCTGAAGTTTTACGAAACAGTTTGAGAGCGAAAAAATCATTCGTGTTTTCATTAAGGGGAGGTTTAAGTTTATGAATGTGTAATGCTTCAATTATATGAATATGATCTTTTTTAATAACATTATAAAGAATTTTAGTGTTAGGGAACAGATCTTCATTGGATCGTTTGCAACTATGGTCAACACGAAAATGATTGAAAATGGAACCTTGATATTTATGAGCGGTTAATCTTTGCTTCAGGGTCATTCTGGTTATGCCTATGTAAAGTTTATCAAGAGACTTACATTCTCTTCGGTTACATTGATAAATCACACCGGCCTTGTCCAGATCGTTGACATCAGATGCTGACAGATTATTTTTTACTAATTGGTCACTGATTTTACGGGTCTTATAATACACGCAAACTTTAATAGAAGTTTCTGGATTTATTGGTTTAACAAAAGTTTGAACAATGTTTTTAAAGACCCGTTCGTCAATTTTGTAATTATTATGCATTTGATTTTCGTAATAAATATTGATACGGTTTGCATTCGCTGAATTATTGTCACTGCTCATGATTCGGTTCAAAAATTTATCAATAGTTTTATCAATCAATGTAGTAGGAAAGTTGTTATTAACAAGTAAACGTTTGACTCGAAGCATTTCGGAATGAAAGTTTTCCCAATTACTGCAAACTTTACGAGCTGTTTATCAAAGCATGTATGACGCCTTCTTTATCGATTTGAGGAGCTTCACAATCGTAATTAATACTTTCCCCAGCATGGGAAGGTTTAACATAAACGGATCTATGGAATGTACCGTTAGAAGCTTCAACCAAAACATCCAAAAATGGGAGCTTACCGTGTAGACCTAACTCATACGTGAAATTTAAAACAGATTTTTTAACAAACAAACTTCAACAAAAAGTCAGCGGTAGTGGGAGGAGGGTGTCGCTCATCAGTAAGCGACCGATGGTTCATTTTGATCTACAAACTCCTTCCTTCGGAGAAATTGAATGCCTGAAATTATTTCATTAATTCGTCTATTTCTTATGAACTAACACATTGATTCTGGAAACTAAATCATCCTAAAAGTATAAGCTATTTACTTAGCATCTGGCTGTTCATTCTCGAATCTGATATTAAAATTCAAATGAACTTGAGCTATTTTGTCTTTTTCCTCTTCACTTCATTAAAGCGCCGCTTCACTGATAGCTCGACGCAGAGGTGATTTAGATGACCTAAAATGAATTTTCGAATTTTTCCTTAAAAATTGAGTCTATATGAATGAATAAATGTCATTCAGTACCTTAACTTCAAAAATTAGCTCCGTCTCTAAGGAAATTTCTCACGGCTTCATCTAACATTGGTAGCGACTTCACGTTTCTGTCCCGGCGAGACGACATGCAGTTCTCTCGATCGGGGCTGATCAGAGTAAGAGGGGTTTTGGTGGGGAGATATTGAGCTGCGAAGAAAATAGATTGTTATAGAAATAACTTAAGTTTATTCATTAGTTGAGCAAATTGAACGCAACCCATCCTTTGCGTAGCGTCATTACGGTCATCTATGGAGATACGGGCTCCTCCTCAGCGAACGTTTGGTTCCGACACGTCAGGTTCACGGAGGGAGGTTGTCTCGTCCGGCTCCCGCTGGCCTCTTTGCACACTGGTTATCCCAGTGATGCCATCCAATGGCAGCTTGTGACAAGGATTGGTAGATCCTGAGTAGTTTAGTGGACAAGTCTGGTATCAGGCGCTGAACTCTCTGTGTGAAAACTGTGGAGGGAATTGTAGACCGTTACAAAGACCCCGACGCTGTCGGCCCTCAAGTTCAAGTTCAAGTTCAAGCTGCCTAACGAGCTGCGGCTGCCACGGTGTCTCTGGTCCTGACGGAAGCAGATCTCAAGCTCTCGCCTCTCGCTAATTTTCTTTGAATTCACACACAGGTTACTATAGTTTTCAAATTGAAAAGGTTGTGGATGGAAAATTAGCGATTTCAGGTTTTCTTCTATTGAGGGGTGAGAGAGTACTTTCAATCATTAAAATCTGATAATAAAGGAATGATGTTCCTGAAGATCTATGACTTCATTGAAACATTGCAAATTTTCTTTGCAATGTGAATAAAATATAATGCATGTAATTTAATGTAATGTTACGTCAGGAACATTATGGGATGGGAGTTTTTAGTAGTTTTCTTGACTTACACTACTGTGAGCTCGTAAGTCATATGTTACGTTTGTTGAATTAAAGTTAGGCCTTATAAATATACATGTATCGTGTTTCATGGGGCTGCCGTTTCTGGGTGAAGTTATCTTTAGAAAAATCTTCTCGTAACGGACACCCATATGTGTGTAAGTCTCTCATAAATGTATGTAAGTCTCTCATATAGGCTTATGTGTGTAAGTGTCTCATAAATGTATGTAAGTCTCTCATAAATGTATGTAAGTGTCTCATAAATGTATGTAAGTGTCTCATCAATGTATGAAAGTCTCTCATAAATGCATATAAGTCTCTCATAAATGTATAAAAGTCTCTCATAATTGTATGTAAGTCTCTCATAAATGTATGTAAGTCTCTCATAAATGTATATAAGTCTCTCATAAATGTATATAAGTCTCTCATAAATGTATATAAGTCTCTCATAAATGTATATAAGTCTCTCATAAATGTATATAAGTCTCTCATAAATGTATGTAAGTCTCTCATAAATGTATATAAGTCTCTCATTAATGCATATAAGTCTCTCAAAAATGTATATAAATCTCTCATAAATGTATGTAAGTCTCTCATAAATGTATATAAGTCTCTCATAAATGTATATAAGTCTCTCATATATAGATGTGTATGTAAGTCTCTCATAAATGTATATAAGTCTCTCATAAATGTATATAAGTCTCTCATAAATGTATATAAGTCTCTCATAAATGTATATGAGTCTCTCATAAATGTATGTAAGTCTCTCATAAATGTATATAAGTCTCTCATATATGTATTTAAGTCTCTCATAAATGTATATAAGTCTCTCATAAATGCATATAAGTCTCTCATAAATGTATGTAAGTCTCTCATAAATGTATATAAGTCTCTCATTAATGTATATAAGTCTCTCATAAATGTATATAAGTCTCTCATAAATGTATATAAGTTTCTCATAAATGTATATAAGTCTCTCATAAATGTATATAAGTCTCTCATAAATGTATATAAGTCTCTCATAAATGTATTTAAGTCTCTCATAAATGTATATAAGTCTCTCATAAATGTATGTAAGTCTCTCATGAATGTATATAAGTCTCATATATGTATGTATGTGTCTCATAAATGTATGTAAGTCTCTAATTCCTCATCTGAGACTGGTCGTGGGGAGGCTCACTACAGTAGCGCAGCCATGGAGGGAGGTCAATCAAAGACCCTCCCCCGAAGTGTTGAGCTGGGGGCCAATTTCAGCCGCAGTTTCAAGTAAAAGAATAAAAAGATTGCTGATTATTAATGTCTGCCCCCAAATAAATTTTTAGTAAAAAAATAAAAAGATTGCTGATAATTAATATCTGTCCCCTGAAATTATTTTTCGGGGATCCTGCCCCCAACCAAATTTTAAGTAAAAAAATAAAAAGATTGCTGATAATTAATGTCTGCCCCCTGAAATTATTTGTCGGGGATCCTACCCCCAACCAAATTTTTTACTGGCTGTGCCTCTGGCTCACTAATTAAGTTATCAATAATATTGAATCAACTTCTTTTCGCCATACACTAGCTCAGCATCTGAATGTTGTCAGCGCGATTGCATAAACACTAAATTCATTCAAGGGTTTGGCAAACGAAATAAGTCATTGCATATTTATTTGGTAAATAGTTGCATTCCTGAATGAAGTAATATCATCTGTATAGAAATACTAAGAGTATTGTTTTAACAATATGTAATGTATCATCTACTTTGCTGTCCATAATTATGACCAGAATGGTATAACCAATTTCAACTTATGCTATTTTATGAATTCAGCAATAAGTTTTCAGTAAACTGAAAACGTGATATAGAATAGGACAATGCATTTAAGATCAGTCTTTGCTTGATATTTGCTGAAACTTCATCTTGAAGAAGCATTTAATGACGGGAAAGTTGAAGTCTCCCGGAACTTTTAAAATTATTTCAGTTGTATGGGGAAACTTTGAATGTAAATCAACTTCACAACCTAGAAGAGAGTTTTTTTCGAGCTTTCATTGCATAGGGAATCATATTTTGTTTATCTGTAGTAAAAAACACATTTTCCATTGCTCACATTTCTGCCTCAGTGAGGCACCGTCCTACGATATTTCTGATCTCATCAAAAGTGCCGTCAACGTTTGAATCTTCCATGGCATCCAAAGCTGCCTGAGCATAATTTTGAAGTTCAGGGAAATCAAGCAATTTTTTTGATAATTCGATGATTTCTTTCATCAAAACCAAGTTGAACTTTTCAGAATTCAAATCACCGATGATGTTACCTAGCGACCTAGAAAACGATGAGCTTGCTCTGCAAAGAGACATTAATATAGCCGTGAAAGCAGTCGTAGCATCTAACCACGGCGCGGCTTCGACAATTTGGGCAAGTCTTGCGAACCGATCCATACGTATTTCGTCGAAAGGTGGTGGCTGTGTTTCCTGAATCTGTTCCAAAAGTGTCGAATACAGCTCTTTTGCTGAGTCGTTGTTTCGAGCAAATTGCATGTATACTTCCAGAACTTGGGTGTAGATTGAGTCGCCCGACTGAGCGTCACTCGTGGGGCAGCCCGCCAGGAGTGAGATGATGCGGATCACGGCGTCTTCTGTAGACCCAACATCAAAGGCGTCAATGATCCACTGGAGCTCATCTTGGGTCGCTGGGTTAAGGACTCCAGCATCCAAACGGGCTTTGATTACAATCCTTGCAGCAGCAAAATTCCTCACTGAAACTGCGAGCAGTGATGAAATCAGAGCGTCTTCGACAGGCGCAGTCAGCGTGTTGTTGGTGCTGCGCACAAATGCTGTCAACATGTAGACCAGAGATTCTGACGATCTCCCGGAGAGGAGAGACTGCAAGATGAAGCTCACATTGTTCAGTAAGCCATTCAAAAGGCCAGTTGACTGATAAATTGTAGCAATGTACCAGTCAATTAGTGCATCATAGGCGGCTCGCAGCTGTCCATCAGCAATTGCCACTAAAATTTGGGCAAGTTGATTCTGGCCTCCACAGTCCAGTCCAGAGACACTGCTAGAACCTGAGCCGAGTTGACGAACTTGCTCAGTGTCTATCATCTGACGCTGTTCACCGCGTAGGACTGTGTCTGTCATTATGCTCCTGAAGCAGTGGATCCTGGAAAAGATACATTTATTTCTATAGTAGAGGCTAAAATGCTTAAGGAGCGCATGTACAGCGTCCTTGAAATTTATGAACTATTCACCTTCAAATAAGTCAGTCGTCCATCGCTGGTATCTCAGATACGATTGTCTGTTTTAAGAAACATTCAAAACCTTAACAAATGGGAAATGCAAATGAAACATCTGTGTTCCAATCAAAGCGCTGAGCCCGAATACGCTAAAAACTCGTACTCTGTAGACGGTTGAAGGAGATATTGTCAATCGCCATAAAATAAAATCGCTCTAAATTCTTCAATGGCATGACACTGTTTATATAAATCTAGAAATGTGACTAAAATGAGGCTAAGCATTTTGAGTTATGACTCATCGTGAGTATGTATAGGCCATTCATGACATATTAAAAATACAACAGACACATTTCAGTTAACAAGTTCATTTAACACATTAATTGAAGATACTAACTCCCAAACGTCTTTATTTTCTCTCTTTTAAAATGATTAATGTTTTGTTCATATTGCGTTGTAAAAAAAACATATTGCGTTGGGTTCGTTCACGTTTATGTGAAGCACGAACGACGATCCGTTTCTTTTTGATCATTTGTTAAAATTTTTTCGAAAAGTTATCTGCTTGATAATCTTTGGTTGCAGTCTGTTTGAATGTCGCAGGCTTGCCAATTTGAGAATCATGAGATCGTCTCGTCATTTGTGACGACGAAAGCTCTTGAAAACTAACCAAAACGAACAGTAGCTGCGGGAGTGTGCGTAATCATTTTTAACTTATGAAAAACTGACGGCGAATACATTTGTTTGAGTGAATTGTGAATTGATGAATACATTTGTTTGTGAATTGTTTTAATCATGTCGACGAGTAACTGAAAATTCGTTCAGGCGAAAACTAACACAACACCAAGTTTATCCAGAGGGCGTATAAAGTCTCAATTTGAAATCCTAGCATATTTTGGTGCAACTCTAGAACGTATCTCATTTAATATAATTCATTTATATAAAGTTTAAGAGTTTGCTCTCGATTGATAAGAACCAATCACTGTTCAGAAAACTTCTTCACTTGGCCAATAATATCACCAGGCCACCAACATCACCCCCATCACCTGGCCACAAACATCACCCTCACCACTCAGCCACCAACATCACCAACATCTCACCTCTCCCCAATTTCAGCTCGGTCCATGTGGGCTGTGCTGCCGAAGGCGCGCTGCATGCAGCTCACCAACTCAGCGGCATCGACAGCGCCGTCACTGTCAGCATCGCAGGCTCGGAGGGCGCCGGCGTCAGCGCGAGCTGACGGCTCCAGGGAGGGCAACAAGCGGGCCCGCATTGCGGCGCACGCGTCTGGGGGAAAGTGCATTGCCAATTACGCAAAATATCGACCGCAATTTACCACTAGTAGGAGTGACGATGTTTCCCTTTATTGATGGAAAACTGAGACGCTACTGAAGGCTTGTAATCCGCCTTTTTAAAATAGTGGTTCACGAAAAGCAAAAGGATATTTAAAATTTCGTCCATTCGTAACTAAAATTTTGATTAGTAATTTTTAAACGACGAACTTTACATAGAATTGATGCGATAAATTCAGAAATCGAAACTTTTCCTAATAGGACCAATAAATATTGTTCTGCTAAGCATTCGTCACACACTGATAAGAAACAGTTCACTCAACTTCTTCCAACTAATAAACACCCTCTAAAGCGTACGCAAAAAAAGGATGTTAGCTTAGCATTTTAAGCTAAGTTCTTTTTATAGTACGAACGATACTATATTAACTGTCAGACATCTAAACTCTTGATTTTGAACTGACGGTGAAGTAAATTATCAAATATACAACCATAGTTACTCATTGAGCCTATACCCCAACTAGTCGGCCTCATTTAAACGAATTTGCAAATAATAACGTACTTGACCATGATAGCATTTTAAAAAATTATTCTGCACACATAAATAAATCAAAATTTACCGTTAACTACAGAATCGAGTGATGGAATCATTGTATCCGAAAGCTTCGAAACAATTACTTATTTCTGTCCGATCATCGATAGAGTGTCACTTGGGTGACCGTGGACAAATACCTCATGCAAGATATTGATTGCTAAGTGTTTCAGTGCGTATGCTACAACATGCGAACGTTGGCCACAGCCTCATCACCTACACTGCACCTGCTTTCAGCGTCACCGCTACCACAGCACTATGCACGGAACTTCCACGGAGAGTAAAAGTAATGTCAATTATAATGCTTTCTACAGAGCGTCATACACAGCAGTCATATCATCTAAAGGTTTCGACAGGCTCCTATCCTTGTTGCTCAGGCTATTCTGATTCAAACAATCAAGAGAAGCCATCAGCGCCTCATCACTGCCTATCATACATCGGATGATTATGTGCTGTGTGTAGGTGGGCATTTATGGGACAGTCATTGTGTTTATTCTTTTATTTGAAAAACAGTTGTAACAAGATGATATTCTTACACTCATCTTTCATTTCTATTTTTCCTTATCCCATAGATTGCAGAGTTCGAACCAAAAGTATGCCAAACTACAGTTGTCAGTAGAGGAGCAGAAAATCGCGAGCTCGTTTGGATTATGGTGAAGCTACATAGTTTCCTGTAAAACAACACTTCGGACACACAGCAGAGAGTGTGGCGTTAGTGTTATTCTCAGAATATCTTCATCTTAAGTTGTCGTGAACGTACTCAATATTTGCTTATCTTTGTATTTCATTAATAAGTTTGAGATTTGGGAAAACTGTACAGAGAAAGAGTAAAAATGTTGGGCTCTGTATTTTAATCTCCCTATATAATTTGCGTTATTTCATTCCAGAGTTTATTCGTTTAATTGAAACTTTTTATGTCAACATTTTAGATGTGTTTATCGAGTAATAAAGCACTCTTTTGAGTGCATTTCTAGTTTTAGATTTTCATTAGAAAAATGCAGATCCGCGAATAGGACCTTTCAGCATTAGATCCACTTTCATAAAAATGGAAAATCAATCTGAATGTTGTGTATTGTAGCCAGTATAAATAACGAAACGATTTGCAGAACAATAGCATGGTGGAAATAAGTGGCCAACATAGTCCATCTCGCGGAAACTGTGGCAGGCGTAACATTTTAGATGACAGAGACAGACTCTATTCGTAGAGACAGATGAAGGAAATTCTATCTTCATAAATGTAAAAGATTAATAGCAAGTTTTATGGAGGCCTAACAATAATTTCTTGAAAAATTATTGAGTTGAATAAAGCGAAGGAAATCAATTGAATTGAAGTGTTAAGAATTGAATATAATGAAGTGTTTACCTCAAACCGGTAACCGGTTGTTATTGAGTCAAGAAAACCAAATTTCAACAGTCGAGAATTAGAAGAATGTAACATGGCGCGATGAGTTCAAACTCACCGTTTCCTTGAACGGTAGGCGTATACGGGAATGAGAACAGTTGCATAAAGCTTTGGATCCATATCTCATCGTTGCATTATTCATACATCTGAAGTCAATGCAATGCTGTGGGGCTGTTTTTGCTGGGATGGGCATGGATCTGTCACTCTACAATTGCAAAACACACCCTCAGGACCTTTTGCAAGAATCTTTCGGACCACGCTCATCCTTCAATAGGTTTTTTTCTGACGGGAACGTGTTTTTCCAGAATGGAAATGGTATATACAGGGCTGGAAATATTCAAGACTGGTTCATTACAAATGAAGGAACATTTGAGCTAATAGACTGGTCACCACAATCACCTGATTTGAACCCCATTGGAAATGTAATGGAAGCTGCATTTGAAGGAACCTGCAACACTCATCGCCCTTTCTTTCAACATTGCCTATTTTGAGGGACAAATTAGCTCAATTATGGCCAAAACTGAAGCTACAGAGGGTCCGAAATCTTGTTCAATCAATTTCAGGTTAAACGAAAGATGTCTTTCGAGCTTAAGGCAGTCCAATTCTCTTCCAATGAATTTCTGAGCCATGCGACTTTTTTTGACCGTTTAGTGTATTTCCTAAAGTACGTGGGTGCGTGCATTCCATAAATTTAGTATTTGTTGCATTTCCATGTGATTAACATTTCATAGAATGAAAACAAAAAGCGTTCGACTTGGATCGACTATTTAGATAGAAATTGAAGTCTCCAACATCACATACGAATCAACAAAAAATTTTGAAAATTATTATTTGAACGTAAAAGCTTTATACATGCACCCTTGACTCAGTCATTACTAAGCTACGACGATTGAACTTCCGTACACTCGGCCTTCACTCACCGAGTTGAGACTATTGGTCAATGACCCAACTCACGAGCACGTCTGAGAACAGCTTGAACAACGTGAAATCAGAAAAATTCTACAAGCATAACCTCACCTTCTGCTTGCTCGCTGACCTGAAAAGAAATGAAATTGGCCATTAATGCTCGATAAATAAATATTTTCGATTGTATGATATGGTTGAACATATATTTAAAGATGATGCAGGCGATATTTCCACACCATTTCAATGTGTCCTTCTCACCCGAACATTTCCTAAACAACTCATCGAGCAACTACCGCTGTACATGTATTTGGTTGTCTGTACAGTTGTTTGAATTCGCGTGAATTAGCCAAAGTAAACAGCACTTTGATACCGAAGCTAAATACTAGTTGTCTGAACGTCGGAATTCATACATGAGATGTGAGCCATTTTCATTCTGCTGTTATATATTCTGAAAAATTCATATATACGTAGCTATAGTTGTGCCTGTGAGCGGAGGCACAGTGAGGGCTTAATAAATTTTAACCCAGCTTGATAAAAATGTTCAGGGAAATGAGCTGATGAGACGCTGCTGAACACGGACGACTGCTGAGTGCGGCACATCTGAGCGCTGCATGGGAGGTGCGCTGTAGTCCCAGCAGAGTTGACTAATAAATATGGGAAAAAACTAATTGTAATGGTGGTTGATATCCCTAGCTATGTAGAGTGATGAAAAAATAAACGCATAACATTCTTAGCAATGCTGACTGACATTTCTAGTAAAAATGTGTTCACTTTTTTTCACCCAATAGATGTTCCTTACTTAGTAGGTAAAATAGAATATCACTCTGCTGGAACTATGTATTCACTAGAATTAAAATGGAAATAAAATCATAACGAATTGGAACGTATCCCGGTGGCCTGATATATAATCTTAACCATCAACGCAACTGAAACCAAAAACACAAAAAGATTTTCATGACTTTGTTCCGGTCGGCGGCTAACAGCTGTCGGCTCGCGGTATACATCAGATTTGTGATGTGGAAGTAGTGCACCTGCTAATGCATCTGCTGGTGCATCTGCAGGTACACCTACTAGTGTACCTGTTTGTGCACCTGCTAGAGTATCTGCTGATGCATGTTAGTTTTCCTGCTAGTGCATCTGCAAGTGCATCTGCTAGTACATCATCTAGTGCAAAGCTCGTGTTCTTGCTAGTGCATCTGCTAGTGCATTTGCTAGTGTATCTGCTAGTGCTTCTGCTGGCGTGTTTGCAGGTGTATCTTCAATAACACCTGCAAGAGGACCTGTTACAACACTTGTTAGAGCACCTGCAATAAAAACGGTCATGGTGAACAACTGGATCACATCTTATTCTCTAACGGACTACGTTGGAATAAATAAAAAGTTTATTAGATCACTAATTATTGGAATCCCAATCGCGTATCAATTAAGACTGAACACCTCATCCGTGTGAGAACTCCCGTGCTTATTTTTACGCTCATGTTAGAGTGCATTTGTTTACAAGGTAAATTTCTCTGATAGCTTATCTATTGAAATACCTACAATTTAAGTCCTGCTATCGATGCCATTGCTCATAAGCGCCAACAGAAGTAAGTAAGTTTTGAGGTATATATACGCTATATATATCAAGGTATATAAATATTGTGTCCTAGGGAAAAACAATCAAGGTGCTGTGATGTAATTGAAAAATTAAATTATTTGTGTTACGAGTTACCTTTCGTTTACTGCACTCAATAAAAATGAATAAAAACAAAAAATTCATCTAAGTTCATGTATGGTTGAAAGGAAAAATTTGTCACTAATAAATTATTTATGAATATTTTGATGAAAAAGCCATAAGTTGGTTGAAGCAAGTAACATTACGATTTGCTGTGTTAGGACTGCACACAGGATTTGTTTATAAAATTCAGGGGCTCTATGCACTACAACGAATAACACCTGTATAATTTGTTAAGAAAATCGTCTTATTTTATTCAAGAGTTTATAGAAGTTACAGCTCTTATTAAGGTATGGACACTCACCGCCAGGGCGACGCAGCAGCCAATCACCAGCAACAGCAACTGTTGGCAGGAAATTATTGGGGTGTTAGTGGCAGGCAACGTGAATGTTTTGTGAGGGAGTGTACGGACAGGAAAGTATTGGGGTGTTATTGGCAGGCAACGTGAATGTTTTGTGAGGGAGTGTACGGACAGGAAATTATTGGGGTGTTATTGGCAGGCAACGTGAATGTTTTGTGAGGGAGTGTACGGACATGAAATTATTGGGGTGTTATTGGCAAGCAACGTGAATTTTTTGTGAGGGAGTGTACGGACAGGAAATTATTGGGGTGTTATTGGCAAGCAACGTGAATGTTTTGTGAGGGAGTGTACGGACAGGAAATTGTTGGGGTGTTATTGGCAGGCAAACTTGAATGTTTTGTGAGAGGTTGATCTAAACGAAATGAATGATACCCACACAAAGTTATTGGGATATTACTCGCACGTCACATGCTGTTTTTTTTTGCTATTAATACCGACGATAGTAAAAATCAGCATAATTGGAAAGATGTGGTAATAAAAAACTAGGAAACTAGGCATGTACTCAGGTTAAATGTCATTACGCGCAAAATAAAGAACATGATTTCAAGAAGTAATGTTGCAGTGAAGCATAGGTTGGCAGCGAGTTATTGAACTTTACTTCTGTGCAGTTATATGAGTGAATGTATTAGTTAATTAGTTTGACCTTGAAGTACGTCATTAAACCGAAGAGTCTCACAGCAAATTATTTACAAATTATTCATTTCTTATTCACACCGACGAACCAATTTCTTGAAAACGAATAAGTGAGAACCACTGGCATTAATTTACTGTAGACTGTCAGAAACTCCCTATTTCAACTTGAATGTGTTGTATGGAATAAAGATTTTGATGCTGCCTAACGCCCAAAGTTCTTCGTACTATTACTTTCTAGTGAATTCAATGCAAAAATAAAAATTCACCGGACCATAAATGTATTCAAGACTGTAATGTTGAAAATTTAATTTGAATATCGTATGAGTTGAACACTGAACTTCAGTTTGACCAACCGCAGTGAACGTGTTAAATAAGGTCTATAAATTCTAATGTTTCTGGACAAGCATTATCTAACCATACAGTATACCAAGAAACATATTTATCCTATACATAGATGAAAAGACGCTGCTCCAATTTGAGGTAACATTACGATCTGAAGAAATTTGCTCTGCACAATTTTGGGACGGAATCGATCACAAATTATTTTACACAGTTGAAATATGTTTAGAACATGTTTGAAATTTATACTGTTGCACCTTACTCTACATTTTACTTATGTTTTACAGGACTTGAAATCGCTCCGCCACATTCTCCACATTCTCCAATTGAAATCGCTCCAATTAAAGTTGCCCCTCCTAATTCCCCTAGAATTTTTAATAATTTTAAAACGCTACACCGTGTTTTACATACGTTTTCATTATGTCAAATCCACCCTATTTGTTTTATCTTAGACATTACATGATTTCACATTCTCCATGGCTTTAAATTGCTAAATCTCATTTTCTTTACGTTCTCATTATTTTAACTCATTGGTTCACATTTCCCTCAGGTTCTACAGGATATTAAATAGCCTCGTCGTGTTTTATTTGAGTCGTACTTGATTTTAAACTGCTTCGCTCAGTGAGAAGGCAATTATGCCTCATAGTTAGCCTACTGCATAGCGAGTGCGTGCTATTAAATATAATGGAATTATTTCCATATACTAACAGTCTCAGTTCTTCAATTAACGTGCCGAGAGAAAAATAAATTGTCTTACTTTAGTCAGATGTGTTCTCGAAATCTTTCACTGCATTGAGTAAGCCCCCTCAAACTTTGTGTTTATTTTGAGACGAGGTAACCGTTTCCCGATGTTTTCCGTTAGTAGTAGTAGTAGTAGTAGTAGTAGTAGTAGTAGTAACACAGGTTTGCTAGCTCTTCAGTTATTCAAACTATATCGCACCGAAAGTCACATAATTTAATCAATATTGAGCTTTTCCGATTTACCGCGTAAGGTGGACTTCAACATTATATTAACAGCAAAAATTATATGATCATGATTTAATTACATCTCAAGATTACGATTGTCTCCCCATTAAAGATTAGATTATTAGATTAGATTATTAGTTAGTTTAAGCCTATTAGTTAAGGTCATAAGTTAGTTTATCCGCAACAAAGGCGATCCAAAGAGAGGAAAGAAGAAGGCACCATTTAGTATGGAGTTGAGGGAACGTGGAATCTATGCAGAAGGGGCACAGAAACAGTAAGATGAGAAAGAAGTTCATGAAACAAGATCAAAGTTGGAGAAGAAAGTAGTGGGTGCTGAAAAACAGGACAGCAGCGAACCGAAAAAGGATGGTCCGTAACAAAATGAAAACCTTTTCTATTTCAAAAAAAATAAAGCCTACCTAACCTTTAGCTCGGGCCCTCACAGTGTCCCTCTGGGAGCGCTAATTCCCATAGATACAATACAATTCTGAGCCTTTGTAGTGGTGCATCTGCGTCCTGCATGTAAGAGAAGACAATAAAACGGAAATTAATGTACGTGCTCCTTCTAACTAAATAAGTTGGATCGTGCGTCTGCACTGCGCACGTAATCCAATATTACTAAATGAAGTACGTTCGAGGATCAGGAATGCCAAAATAAATCCTAGGAGACCAGGAGCATCATAAGCGTACACGTGCAAAAACGTTTGACAAAGCACTTAAATTATTTGTAGCTTTTAATAACAAAAAATTGATCTGCAAACACAACTTAATTTTGATAAGGAAAGGTAATACAGAAATTTACAATTAATTTTAATCAGGAAAGGGAATACAGAAATTTACGAGTATTATGTGATGCAAAATATTCACTCCACAGTACATGACGATATTAAGATAACTGGCCCTGTAAATTCGAATTCGTGACCCAGGAAATATTTCTAAATAAATGAATAAGCTCTTGAAGGCGTTATAACACTCAGCACAACACACTGGTGAAAATTAACTTTCAGGAAATCACGTATGCCACACATATTGCACACGCCTTCAGCGTATGCTTGACACTTCTAAAGAAAATTCATTTTATCGCACAAACCAACATCCAAAACTCAACACGTACCTTCATTTTCGTCTCGGTTCTCGTCGACTTCAGCTACTCGGCACAGTCAAAGCTTGAATAATGAAGCTCAGCCGCAGAGGCGATCTTATATGGTTGATAAATGTTCTCCCTAGCTTGAAAGTTAATTCATCCCGTTTTTGAAATAAAGACAGATGTACTCGTTTGTTTTCCGACTACGATCAGATAACATTCAGAGAAGCCAGAGCGTCACAGGTGTTGTGATCGCTGCGTGGGCAGACATAAAATTTTAGTTCCTGTCTCTCGTTCCCTACCTACTCGTATGTAAATAACAAATGCCCCCACTCGCTTCAAAGTCATTTCATCACATTTTTAAAATAATGCAAGATTGACGAGTTTCTTTTTCGACTACGATCAGATAGCAGTCAGGGAAGCCCGAGCGCCACAGATGTTGTGGTCAGTGTGTGTGGGCAGAGGTTTTATTTTGTCTCTCGTAGTCTGTGGTCGCTGATTTATGACTTACCAAGCCTTACGGATCTTGTGATGCGCCATGAAACAAATATTTGGACTGAGAAAAGAATATTGTGAGGGCAACTTTGCCCTGCTCTATCCTATTTTCTTTAACAATATCCTCTTCTATCTCCTTATCTCAATGTCTAATTTGATTTAGTCCTGGTTATTCAACTTTATTCGATTTCTTCATATTCCGTTCTGTTTTGTTCTTTTCAATTCTTATCCATTTTATTCCATTTTACTCCGCTCCATTCCACTCAATTCTATTCGAAGCTTCATTGAAGCTTTGCATCATTTTTACAAAACCTAAGCGGAAGATATCTAAAAATACGTACTGTTGCTTTGCAGATCGAGAATGTCTGTGGTTACAAATGATATTTTACCCATAACCTAGTGTAGGCAAGGATGAAATCGATCATTTAGTTCATACAACGAATTGAACGTTCTATTGAGAACGATGTATTCTTGGAGCATATCGAATGGGGTCAGCTGAACGTCCGCATGTTACGCAGAAGCGTACCTCCCCGTCACGTGCATATACATGGGAAATATAATTTTAAATTAAACTCCACGTGCGGTCGTGGTGTATAAAATTTGTTCATACCACACTTGTGAATTTTGAATGCTTTTAGGGTAGTCAAAGGCTTCTAAAAATAACCCGTAATATTTTTTCTGTAACTCATACGCCTTCAAAAGTTCACAGAACAAGTTACTTAAGGGGCATCACTTTTGGATAAAGGTTGCGGATAGAACAGAAGCGCTCATCATACAAGACACGTCGCGTGTCTCTAGGGTTATTTCACACGCCTGAAGAAAAAGCATGGCAGCCCCAAGAAAAATTTCTGCGCTCTCAGTTAACAATTCCAATAAATAAAATAACGTCAGGACGTCAGATTAGGAGAAGCATTAGAAGATAATTAATTCACTTGTCAGCCCAACAACTGAAGCACCAAGTTTTCGAGAGGAATAAATTCATGTTGATAGAGAACTCTACAAATGCATACTCTAAAATCATGAGGGATACAAGTTTTCAACCGAACAAAGACTAATGAGAAAGGAAGACAGCTGAACAGATAACGTGATTGATCAGCGCATTATCGTTTTAGTTTGTGAGCGTTTGAAAATTTATGAGCCTGCGCGTCTGTTCCTTCAAAATAACGTACTGTATGTTCTGTGTGTTTGTGTATGCTTAACAACCCATCTTTTTTATATTCACTCACCGAGCACCCTATCTGCTCCAACTTAAAAAAAAACTCAACAGTTTCAGAAATTTTTTCGCTATATTTCTATTGACTTGAAAGTCCTTGAATTCAATTTTCTACTGAGGCATTGAAAAATTTGGAAGCAGATTTCGTAATATTGGTTATTCGGAAGTTGACATTAACTACTAGTGTGCACGGTCCGTCAAAATGACGGACCGTGAAGGTAAAGATGCGAAGATTCGAAGGCGCTCCGTCTTCGTCGCAATAGTCGAGTGAAACTATTATAATTGAGTGATGTAATTGGATGTTATTTGTTACAACTGTAATTGGATGTTACGTGTCAGCTATTGGACCTGTAATACATGCCATTTACCGGATCAGTAAGTTATGTAAGCAATTCCATGACCTCAAGTAATGCATAACAAGGATCATTGCGCAATACTGTTAAAGTCAACACATTTTAGGTTTACCACTTAAGAGGCCGAGGGTAAATTAAGCGACTTCTCAAAGCGTTATTGTGAGATATGTAAGTGTTAAAACTGCATTATTTTCAGCCTCGTCGCCCGCTAAACTGATCAAATAATGGGGTGGCACAAAACTCGATGCCTTGTGAGGCTATATTATTCTAAGGGTATCGTACACCGTTTTGTAATTTTTATATATTTATGGACCGATGCCCATGAAATTTGGTATACTAGTAAAACGCATAAAAATAGGGGTCTTCCTGTAGGAAATTTTCAATTTGATTGAAATTAAATGAAGTTACGGCAAAGAAAACTGAATTTTTCAGGGAAATTGTGGGGAGTACGGCAAACCCTACTCCTACTACAAATTTTGTCCTTTGCTCATGAAACAAGTGTCATTTAAAAGATAAAAACTTGTGCTATGACGATGAGGTATGAATTTATGAAACTCGTCTTGGTCTTGGAGATATTTTCAATAAAAATTTGTTCCTGAAAAATTGCCAAAAAACTCCATTTATTTGACTTAAAAGGCCTGCCGTTTTTTACCTAATTCGAAAATCTGCTACCTCAATTTTGTGGCCCCATTATTCCTCTTTCATAAAAACTGTATCTTGACTCTTTGCACCAAAAAATATAGGAGGATGAGCATTAGGCGGGCATAAAATTTTAGATTTCCAGGAGAGAATAAAAAACAGAGAACAAAAATTTTCACAAATACACTTTTTACTTGTTTATAAACAAGTTCTTTGTTTTTTCTCTTTATTTTTAAAAAAGTTTAAGCAATTTTGTTCCTAAAAAATTAAAAAAGTTGCAAAAAACATTTCTTCACTTACAAAAATAGCTAACCCCACCGCCACTTCACCCCCCATAGCGGGCGTTCTATTGCGTGCAGTCCTGTTAAATTCATAGTGGGTGTTCAGCATATGTATAGCTTCAATTTTAAGCAAAAAATTCATGAAAATTTGACCGAAAAAAACCATGATGTACGATGTCCTTAAAAAATATAAACGAGATTTCAGCTTTCTGGGATAGACTTGAAATCAATTTCATCCTGTAGTAGATTACTCAATCAATTTTATCGTGTAGTAGATTACTCAATAAATTTCAATCATCTTACAGAAAATACTTTATTAAGTACCTAGTAAACTCAATATTTCGATAAAAATAGATACTGAAGATTTGTTTCGATTGTTTTGTATGATCTTTTCTACGAATTTCTCCTAGGTTAAATTCCGCGTTTTGGTTCTAATGACATGCAAATTATGTTGATATCGTCTTTTGAGTATTAAGGAAGAATGAATTTACTTATATTGTGAGTTAGGTGACCATTGAGGCCAGTTTGTGCAAATAATAATTGTTCCAAATATTTGTCGCGTTTACATTAGTTGACATTCTTTAGGAATAAAATATGTCAATTATTTTTTGGGTTTCAAATAAATCATTTGAGTGAGCTAGTGCAAAAATTTCTCAACCGCTCCCAATAGCTCCTCTTTGAAATTTGAAAAACACCCAAGTTTTATTTGACCATATTTCGCACTTTTGGTATTTAGAAACACAATTAGATGAAGGATTGAATTTTTGAGCCCTTTCAGGCAGGTAGCTTATTGTTCACCAAATTGAGGAGTTTTACGGATTTTGGTAGTTTATTTTCGTTACGTGGGCTATGGAAACTGAATTGCCATGAACTTTGATGAGCTGATTTCTTCAAACTGACCGTCACCAATTTCAATGTGTGGAAAATATGCTTTCCGCTCATTAGAAAACATGATTTAATTTTTTGTTGATATTGATACCTATTTTATTTACTTTAAGCCACGTTGTAACTTTCTGAAGTCCCTATTTATCCTGCCTGACACTATGATACAGTCAGCTTTTCAGAAGAAACGGTCGCAAAAAGCCTACTGTCGTTGACATGGAGTGAGAATTTGCCAGCAAAAAGTGTAAATTTGTAGATTTCAAGCAGATTTAAGTAATTCATTATATTAATTATATAATAATAAATTGTATTAAATAATATAAAATTTTATTGATGATGTAAATTTACCAAGAAAAATTATTTAATTATATTAATTATATATTATATTATATATCATATTATATATTATGTTAAATATTATTTCAATATATTTTGTTATATCATAGTATATATTAAAAAGCAGGTTTAACTTATTTCATTGATGATGTAAAACGGAAGAGATCCTAGAACAGACCCTTGTGGATATTTACAGCAAATCTCCAGAAGTTCCGATTATACGTAATCAATGGCAGCGTATTGGTTTTGATTGCACTTCTCTAATGCTGCAACGATAGAGTTTTGTAATTACTATGCTGTTGTTTACACAATCAAATGCTGTTCATATCTCAGGAATCGTAAAAAAATTCTGTCTTTAATCTTTGAAAAAAATTATTTTGTAGAAAATTCAAAGAGGCCCAGTACTGTTGATTTTTTGGTATGAACTATTGTTTTTGGTTTAATGTAAGAGTTCAATTTTTGATGCACAATTTTATGGAACATATGGCTAAAGCTTGGTGGGGCGTAAATAGTTCTATAATTTAGTATCGCCATCCATGAAGATTGGTATAAGTTGGGAAATGTTGCCAAATTTTATGGAAAAAAACATGTTAAAAAGACTTATCAATTGTTCTTAAAATGATAGGTTTTATAATATCAGCAATATTAGTTGAGGACGTTTTTAATTACCTTTTTTTATTTTTAAAGATGGTTTTGAAGTGAATAACGTTGTGGTAATTAACAATAAAATTATTATATGTGAATTAATAGAGACATCACAGATCTATTAGTGCCATTTCAAAGTGTTGGTAGAACTAGTCCTTGTTCGATTGAATTGTGTTGATAAAAACATATTCAAGGAAAATGTCACTGAGAAACGTCCCTGAAGAACATCGTTGTAAAATCACACAGCAGAGTGTCACTGGTTAAATTAACAAAACATTTCACTGGAGAACATCACAAGTAAAGTTTCACTAGCGAACATCACTAGAGGAATTCCATGGAATATATTATTTGTTTAGGATAAAACGCATACCAGGTAAGCTCGGCGAACAAAAAATGCATTATCATCCAGTTATATTTAGGTTAGTAGATTTTACATGGCCAAGTAGCTGGTCAGGTAACTGGTGATGTAGCTGGGCAGGTGGTTGGTCAAGTGATTAATGAGGACGGGGTTGAGGGCTGGTGCAGTAGGCATAATTCAACCCCTTGCTTCCAGAAATATTTTAACTTCGATTTCATATTGTAGATTATTCAAACCTGTCTTTATTGCATACAGAACATCAAACCTGTCCACGGTTCAACTTCCATCAGTCGCACACTCTGTATTGTGAAAACAATCTGCTGTCATAGAATTCTGCAACTAGGAGATTTCATTTTAGTTAGAATTTAAGGTAAAACCTTTCCCTCCACACTGAAACACAAAATCCAGAACTTGAAATTCTGATGTATGGCCGCAGCATCAAAATTCTCGCTATTCCATGTTCTCGTTGCCTTAAACACCATGGCAATACTCTTGCGAATAAATTCCTTTGGAGTTCCTTAAAGCAGGCAGCATGGTGTGGCAGGCAGTCCAGCACCAGCTCCAGAGCTTAGCTTGCGTCGCTCCAGCCGTGCTGTTGCCCAGCCGGTACACTTGCCATGCACACCTCACTCTGGCCGTTCGCTCGGCTGTTCGATTGCCTCAAAAAAGCCCCGCCACTAATGCAACACATAAGTTCACCCACTTTTAACTTTCGAAAATATTTACCGATCGACTTCAAATAAATCTCAAATGAAGAATTAAAACATTCTTTCGTTTGGATGTAATTTGAAGTCGATAGGTGCATTATTTCGAAAGTTACAAGTGGGTAAACTTATGTGTTGCATTGGTGGCGGGGCTTATCTGGAAAAGATCCGAATGGTCTACAGGGCGTACTGAGATTGTGACATATGAGACCAGGACAAGTCATGGGCTCCTCATGTGTGTTGGATTGCATGTGTGAAGATTTTAAGTACCTGGCTGGTATGCTAGGAAAATAATTTGCATGAAGTTTGTTGTACCAATGATTATTTGTTCCCGCAAACCAGGGGCTCAATTTCTTCACACCTGTGAGCCGACACACCTCAGGAGCTCATCACTTGTCCGGGTCTCTTATGTCAAAATCAAAGTGTACAATTTCTTTATATGGTGTGCAACACCGCCCTTTTCTATAGTAAATGTTTATTCCTCGCGTGTATAGTAGTATATGTTTGGATCTTTTGCACTCTCTTACACTCATAGTCGAAAATATACATAATTTGAAAGAAAAATGAAAAATTAAACAGAATCTTTGACGTATAAAGTATTGAGAGATATATTCAATTTTTCATGAGCACACAATAATTAATCTGGGCAACAAACAAATAAAGACATAAGATCTGTGTCCATTTTTATATGTAAAATTGCATGGGAAATCCGTTTTTGTCTACTTTTGACAGAAATTTTCTACAGTGACAATTCTGTAGAAGCCATGCCTAATTCAATAAAAAAAAGAACGGCAAAAATTGAATTCCCATGTGATTTTGTGAATAAAATGGGCACGTATCTGCTATCCTTTTTTGAATTTCGCACAGTGTTATGAATTTAGAGAATGAAGTACATTTGGGAATATCATTAATGAACATCAAAAACAATAGATGTTCCAAAACCCATCCTTGCAGAACCTCTTGGTTAATATCAAGAAATTCCGAATGGGATTTACTAATTACAACTAATTGTATATTATTCGACATATATCATTTGAAGCATCTTCGAGAATCGCCTCAATTTCTTGACGTTGCACCTTGGAAAACGAAATCTTTTCATTGACTCAGTCAAACGCATTGTGTTAGTCGAGAAGTGAGGAAAAAATAACATTTTCAATTTGTTAAAGTGTTTATTTGAAATTTTGCAGAACTGAAATTGTTCTTTAAGCATTGACAATGTTTGAAGTCCATTTTTTAAATTAGGTGTTACTCGGGAATTTTCAGACATTCAATTTTTAGAAATACCTAAAGACAAGGATGAATGATTAATTGATGCTGAGATTACTCGAAATTAAAATTAGCTCTCTATTTTGACACTTTTACTGGAAGCGATTTCAGTACAATTAATTTATTTATTAATTTTTTCTCATTGCTAAGAAAGTAAATTCTGGAATTGCAGCGGTATCGTTCAAAGGAGCTCCATGCGTTGGTGTGTGTAACGCTCATTCAGGTTTCAATTCTTCAGATCAGCCGTGACATTCTACAGTAGACAAATTTTAAATACTTTTGGGAGTTCGACCAATCCGCAAGGAAATAACAAAATGATTGCATATTCGTGACCACGGTAGAGGAAACAAAGTAGGGCCATTTCTATGGGAGAAAATACACCTCCTCTTGTTCGGCTAGCCAATAGAAAGGCGTTATTTCAAACAAACTTCATGAGGTCATTGAAACGCCGTGTCGTTGGGCCAATAGTGGAACCAGATTTGGAGGTAGTAGTGCTACCAGATGCAATATGAGCGCTGCTATTGGTTCGTTGCAGTGACGTCAGCAGAACCAGACCTTCAACGAAAAAAACTGGTCTGAACCTATTTTGTTTCCTCTACTGTGTTCGTGACGAAATGATGTGAATAATAAATCTAGGATAAAGAAGGTGTGTTTATTTGTTTTAAAATTTATTGGGCATTTATTTGCATTACAATTTCTCTTCTGATAGATGTAATTTGGAAGGCTTAGTGATAATAATAGGGGTTCTGATGATCACAGATGTAATTTCAACATCTACATACTTCAGTGTCGATAGCGAATAAGGGAGTGATGCAACCAACACGAAACCACGCCTCTTCATCAATTCATCAAGAAGTTTCCAGTTAATAAGAACGTGCAAATAAGAATAAAAACTGTTATGCAATTAATTTTTTTCGAATGTGAGCGGATACGTCACGTTAAAGAAGACTTCGCTGTTATGGTATTTTCATAAACACTTTCGTACATTTTAAAATATTCTTTTTCATGATAGAACTTATGATGTTGGTTTCAGTCTCAGAAGAAAATCTAAATACATCCTCTATCGCACAGAACCCAAACTTCTGGGTCATTTTACACGATCATCATTTCTGCCTTGCCGAAGCACGTCACCACGATCTTTCTTACTTCTTTGAGAGCCCCGCCATATTGCAAGTTATTAACTTTAACTAGAGCTGCCTGAAGTTGACTCAGAGCTGCTTCATAGATAGGATCATCTGCATACATAGGATTTTCAATGATTCCTGTCAATTCGTCTGACAAGTATCCAAAATAATTTGCTTCAAACAGGTTCAAGAAATCAATCCAGTCTTCCAGAAATTCAGACCGAAAATCACACGGGCGCGTTAAATACTCCAGGATATGGACTGTAGCCTGAAATTCTTTCCCATAATCGTATAAGTAGGCCACATTATTAAAAAATTCTATATCTTCATCACTGAGCGGTGGCTGTCTTTCTTGCATTCGATCCCAAAAGGCGTTGAAAGCTTTAATCTCTAAAACTAAATCTACGGGTATTAGGTCATACACCTCCATAAGTTGGGTGTAGAGCGATTGCGCCCCACTCGTGGGGCAGCCCGCCAGGAGCGAGATGATGCGGGTCACGGCGTCTTCTGTAGACCCAGCATCAAAGGCGTCAATGATCCATTGGAGCTCATCTTGAGTTGCTGGGTTGAGCAGTTCAACTTTCAAAAAGACTTTGATTCCAATCTTTGCAGCAGCGAAATTTCTCACTGAAACTGCGAGCAGTGATGAAATCAGAGCGTTTTCGACAGGCGCAGTCAGCGCGTTGTTGGTGCTGCGTACAAATGCTGTCAACACGTAGACCAGAGATTCTGACGATCTCCCAGAGAGGAGAAACTGCAAGATGAAGCTCACATCGTTCAGTAAGCCATTCAAAAGGCCAGTTGACAACCAAATTATCCTAAGGTACCAATCAATTAGTGCATCATAGGCGGCTTGCAGCTGTCCACCAACAATTGCTGTCAAAATTTGCACAAGTAGATTCTGGCCTCCACACTTTAGTCCAGACACACTGACGGAACCTGAGCCGAGTGTACGAACTTGCTCAGTGTCTATCATCTGACGCTGTTCACCGCGTAGGGCTGTGTCCATCATTATACTCCTGAAGCAGTGGATCCTGGAAAAAGATACATTCATTCTTTACCCACAAGCCGATGGGATAAAAGAGCACCTATACTTTTTCATTGAAATTTATAAGCCATTGACCTCAAAGTATGTTAGTCGTCCCTTACTGGAATCTCCAATACTGTTAGTTTTCTGTTGAACGAAATAGTTAGTTTAGGTATAAGTAAAAGGGGAAAACAAGCATTTTCATTACATCAAGGTGGAAGTAAATGTTGTAAATAACGTTGGAACGCAATCGCACTCAATTCAGTTAGGGCAAAATTCGTGTTATACCTTTTTTACTTCAAATTAATCCAAGTCAAATTTAAATTAATCCATGTCAAGTTCAAATTAATTCAGCCCTAATATTGGTTAAGAATTGACATAATCACTCGTGTAATTTTAACATTTTTTGAGCTAAATGTATCTATTGGATGTGACAAGCAAGAAAAACGTTTTTCCTCTCAGCAAAGAATGCATAAAATGTCTGCAATATAAAAACAAGCTGTCGTAAAATGTGGTAAGTATCCAGCACCAAGAGGCAGAGTGTGATTCAGATATTTGAGACGAGTAACAGGTAGAAGTCAATTATGAAAACTTTGAATTATACTACACATTAAAGTTGTTTTACAATTCTAAATTGATGGCAATTTGCATCCATTTAAATATTTATGTTCATAGGTAATTTTATGTTTCACATACATATAGTAGTATCGAGGATTTAGTTACTCTCATATGGAGAGTTATATGCGTGAAATACCACTTTATCTTATGTGTAAAATCGTATATGCATGCAACTACAAAATTTTACCATTGGATGAAAAGGGGTTTGATCGTTTGATTTAACCTCTAAATGAGAAATGCAAATGTAATTCACTGAGTACTTATGTACGATACCATTTGATTAGAATTTATATGAGTACATTACTACACAGATACACTCTTGCTTTAGCAATAAAAATTGTGCCGTCTCTTCAAATGAATGAGCCAAGGCAAATAAATCATCTCTGTCGATGAAACAAACTGCAACTTGCTTTCACAAAAATCGTTAGAACAAGCAAAAACAGACTTCGTTTGCTATATATCTTATAAAGGTTAAATCTACGTTTTATTTGTAGGAATTTTAAACCGTTTTACTCCTTTCATATTGACAACACAAAAAACTATTTGAAATATTCCATAGCGAACTAGTGAATAACTATAAATTATAAAACTCAGGTACTGCTGAGAAGCAACCAATTCGACTTGAGTCTTTCGTGATCAGCTCATCACCCAGCCACCAACATCACCCTCATCACCCAGCCACCAACATCACCCTCATCACCCAGCCACCAACATCACCCTAATCACCCCGCCACCAACATCACCAACATCTCACCTCTCCCCAATTTCCGCTCGGTCCATGTGGGCTGTGCTGCCGAAGGCGCGCTGCACGCAGCTCACCAACTCAGCGGCATCGACAGCGCCGTCACTGTCAGCATCGCAGGCTCGGAGGGCGCCGGCGTCAGCGCTAGCTGACGGCTCCAGGGAGGGCAACAAGCGGGCCCGCATTGCGGCGCACGCGTCTGGGTGAAAGTGCATCGCCAATTACGTCAAATATAGACCACAGCTTACCACTAGGGATACAGCCGATGTTTCACTTTATTTGCTAGAAAACTGAGACGCTATAGACAGCTAGTAATCCGCTTTTTTAAAATAGTGGCTCACTGACAGCAAAAGGCTTTTCAAAATTTCATTCATTAACAACCAAACTTTTTATTAGTAATTTTTATGCGATGAACCTTTCGTAGATTTGTGTAGGTAAATTCAGAAATCGTAACTTTGCTTAATAGAACCACGAAATTTTGTTCTACTAAGCATTCATCACACACTGATATGGAACAGCTCACGCAACTTTTCGCTATTAATAAATGCCCTCTAAAGCACACGCACTGAATAGAAAAGTATTTTAGCTTAGCACTTTTAACTAAGTTCTTATTCTAGAACGAATGATAATATATTAACTGTCAGCTGTCTAAGCTTTCGGTTTTGAACTGACGGTAATTTCAATTTTCAAAAATATATGCAAAGTTGCATATTGAGCCTGTACGTCGCCACCTAGTCTATGTCATTTTAGTAAGTTTGCAAATAAATACGCATATGACCACTTTTTTGACCGTTTACTGCATTTACTAAAGCACTTGCATGCATTTCATGTGATTAGTATATGATGCATTTAATTGCAATTAACATTTCAAAGAAAGAAAACAGAAAGCGTTCGACTTGAATCAACTATTTAGATCGAAATTGGAGTCTCCAACATCACAAACGAATTAACAAAATTCTGAAAATTATTATTCGAACGTGAAAGTTTCGTGCCTGCACCCTTGACTCAGTCATTACGAAGCAACAACGATTGCACATTTACACTCGGCCTTCACTTACCGAATTGAGACAATTTACAATAACCCAACTCACGGGCACGTCTTAGAACAGCCTTAACTACGAGAAATTAAAAAAACTGCAGTCATAGTCTCACCTTCTGCTGGCTTGCTGACCTGAAAAGGATGTAAAGTGGATATTAATATTCAATTAACAAATAATTTCGAACGAATGGGGGGGTCAAACATGCACACATTTGAGAAAAAGCAGAACAAATTTTCAATGCATTTCAATATGTTCTTCTCTCACGAACATTTCCTAAACAAGTCGTCGATCACCTACTGCTGTACATGTATTTGGTCGTTTGAATTCGCATGAATTTTCCAAAGTAAACAGCACTTTGAGACTGAAGCTAAATACTAGTTATTTGAACGTCGGAATTCATCCATGAGATGCAAGCATATTTGAGTCTTCTGACGTATATTTGTGAAAAAATATGATATATGTCGCTGTAGTTGTGCTTGTGGGAAGAGGAACAGTGTGGGTTCGTCAAATACCGGCGCAGTTTGATGATGATGTTCAGGGAAACGAGCTGATGAAACGCTGCGGAATACGGACGAATACTGAGTGCTTCACATCTGAGTGCTGGGAGGTGCGCTGTGTTCCCAGCAGAGTTGACAAATAAAAATTAGGAAAAACTAATTGCAATGGTGGTTGATATTCCTACCCATGTAGAGTGACGTAAAAATAAGTGAGGTTCGAGGAAGATAAATACTATATAGTATATCAAGGTATAAAAACTGGTGTCAAAAGCAAGAATAATCAAGATGCTGTGATATAATTGGAAAATAAATTCATTTGTGTAACGAGATGGAGTACCTGTCTGTGAATTGCACTCAAAAAAATGAATAAAAAAAAATACAGCCTAGTTCATGTATGGTTGAGGAGAAAAATTCGCCATAAAAGAAAATTTATGAATATTTTAATGAAAAGTCATAAGTTGGTTGAAGCAGGTAACGTTACGACTTGCTGAGTTATTGCTGCAGACAGGATTTTTTGCATGAAAATTCAGATTTTCACAAATTATAAATTACTCCTGTCTATTTCGTAAAAAATCTGCTTTTCGCTCAAAGAGTAATTAGAAACTACAGCTCTTATTGAGGCACAGACACTCACCGCCAGGGCGACGCAGCAGCCAATCACCAGCAACTGCAACTGTTGGCAGGAAATTATTGGGGTGTTATTGGCAGGCAACGTGAGTGTTTTGTGAGGGAGTGTACGGACAGGAAATTATTGGGGTGTTATTGGCAGGCAACGTGAGTGTTTTGTGAGGGAGTGTACGGACAGGAAATTATTGGGGTGTTATTGGTAGGCAACGTGAATGTTTTGTGAGGGAGTGTACGGACAGGAAATTATTGGGGTGTTATTGGCAGGCAACGTGATTGTTTTGTGAGAGACACATCTGAATAAAAGAGATGACACCCACACAAAGTGATTGGGATAATAATAGCATGCAATATAGATCTTTGTGCTGAATTGATACCCCTTATAGATAAAAGTTAAATTGGAACGATGCAGTAATTAAACGCTAGGAATGTATATCTATGTTGAAGTTGAATGCCTTTTCGCGCAAAATAAGGAATACGATTTCACGGGGTCATATTGAAGTGAAGCGTCGGTCGGCATTTAGTTATTGAACAAAACTTTGGTGTCCTTTTATGAGTTGATGGATTATCGAATGAATTAGTTTGACCTTAAAGCAAGGCAATAAGTCTAAGACTATCATTAAAAATTATTACCAAATCATTTGTTTTTATTTCCAACGACTAACCGATCGCTTTAAAATGTAAATTGAAAAACCAATGGTGCTAGTTCCCGGCGGATTATCTGAAACTCACAATTTCAATTTGAATATGTTGTACGTAATAAAAATTTTAATGGGGCCGAACGCCCAAAGTCCTTCTTACGATTATTTTCCAATGATAAAACAATAATAAATATTCAACGGTGGAGCATAAAATCATTCTATACTGCGTGAAAAATATATTTATGCCAAGAACTTGAGGCAAGAAACTATGATCGAAAATTAGAATTTCCCTTGCGATAAAGTTTATACGATAAAGTTTATACATGGTATATATTGCATCAGATTGAGTTTTTGAATTTCCTTGATACTATTGCTACTATAAGAATTCGCACGGTAGCTGTCTCACTGGTGAAAAAACTAAAAAATTCATTGGAATTAATTCAAACGCTTATCAGCAAAAAACAATATACTTTAGAGACGAGTATTGGGATGAAGTGCGCGTCACAATACCGGAATTTAAGCGGGTGTCCACATTCCGGAGTTCAAACGTCCGGTGTTTAGGTCAGCAACTGCATGCGACATCCAAGGAGTTGACTGCTTGGTGAGCCCCCAGTGGTTAGTTTAAGGATTTCCATAATGCAGGTAATTCACATGTAGACACAAACTCAATTTTAACCATTGGCTTGAAGGTAATCAAATGGTTAGTGTTCCAAATTATCTTCAGTGGATTTCAACGTTGAAAATTGAAGTGTAATTTGAATTGAATATTTAACTTCAGTTTCACAAACCGCTGTGAACGTGTTAAATGTCTGTAATTTTTTTTATTTACGGACGGGCAGGGGTGAACCATATGCCAAGAAACATTTTCATACTATACGTAGCAGAAAAAATGGCATTCGAATTTAAGATAACATTGCGCGCTGTAGAAATTTGCTTTGAATTTTGGAACGGAATCGACTACAAATTATTTTACTTAGTTGAGAAATGTTCGAAGTAGGCTCAACATGTACATATGTTGTTGCACCTTACTCGATATTTTACTTATCTTTCACACTATTGAAATTGCTCCACCTCATTCTACCTCTATTTTATATGACTTTAAGTTACTCTTTCATGAACACAATTTGGATTGAAATTATTTTAAATCCCTACACCGTGATTTAATTACGTTTTCATAATATTAAATCGTTCCGTTTTATATGATTTCTAATTATTTTTGGTATTCGTCTTAGTTTTTACGCGATTTTGAATAGCTTCATCTCATTTTACTAACGTTTTCATAATTTAAACTCATTGCTCGACATTTTACTTAGGTTTTACAAGACATTAAATTTTTCCCCATCATAACCTACTTGAATTGTACACGAAATTAAGCAGCTTCGGAGAATAACAAGGTGATTTTGATTCATAGTTTGCCTACGGTATAGCGTGCACTTGGATTAAAAAAAATCATTTACAAGTACTAAAAGTTTCAGTTTTTCTATTAATGCGCCCGAGGGAAAAAAATTGTCGCACTTTAATTAATCAGATAAGTTCTCGAAACCATGCAAAGCATTGAGTAAGTTCCTTTTAATTTCGAGTTGATTTTGAGTCGAGGTAACCGTTTATCCAAAGTTTTTCACTATTATTAGTACTATCGATTCATTCAAGTCTTCTCGTGATTCATTAAGTTTTCTCGTCTTGTCTTCTCGTGATTCATTCAAGTCTTCTCGTCTCGTCTTTTCGTGATTCATTCAAGTCTTCTCGTCTCGTCTTCTCGTGATTCATTAAGTTTTCTCGTCTTGTCTTCTCGTGATTCATTCAAGTCTTCTCGTCTCGTCTTCTCGTGATTCATTAAGTCTCTCGTCTTCTTAGTCATTTCTAAGCCTAGAAGTGCATCAGTACTCCGTATCTCTGAGAATAAAATAAAACGGATGTTAACTTACTGGCCACTTCAAATGGAACTAATCGGATTGTGCAGCTGTACTGCGCAGCCAATCAAAAATTCCCAAAGAAATGCCATTCAAGGGTCAGGAACATTAAATTAAATGCTAGGAGACATGGAGCGTCAAAAATGTCGACATGCAGTAACGTTTGACATAACGCTGTAATTATTTATAGCTTTAATTTCAAATAAATTGATCCACAAACGCAGCTAACTTTTAGTAAAGCAAGACAATATGGAGATTTACGAGTAATGTGTGACGCACGACCATTCATTTCACAGTGCATGACGATATTGCGATAACTGGCCCTGTACCTGCGCACTCGCTTGACAGGAAATATATCTTATTACATAAGTAAGCCTTTCACGACATTTACGTAGGTATAGTACTCATCACAACACACTGGTGAAAAAGTTTTCAGGAGTTTAATCTGCTGCACATATTGAGTACGATTTCAACCCAGACATAAAACCTCTAAATAAAAAGACAATTTTTTCGTCGCGCAATCACGTACCTTCATTTTTGTCTCAATCGTCGTCGACTTCAGCTACTCGAAACAGACAAAACTTGAATAATCCAGTGCAGCTGCAGAGGCCATCTTATATGCATACCAATTGTTCTCTCTAGCTCCAAAGTTATTTCATCACATCTTTTTAACGTAGAAAAATTTACTCTTTTTTTTCGACTACGATAAGATAGAATTCAGAGAAGCATGAGCGTCACAGGTGTTGTGGTCGGTGCGTGGGCAGAGGCGGCATTTCCAGCCTCTCGTTGTCTGTGGTTGCTGACTTATGACTTACCAAGGATCACGTATCTTCTCATGCGTTATGAAACGAATATTTAGCTTGAGCAAAGAAGACTGCGAGATCAACTCTATCCTAGCAATCGCTCTATCCTATTTTCTTCAACCATATCCTCTTTTATCTTTTTGTTATCTCGTATATTTCAATTCCGTCTAGATCATTCTACGATTTGCTCGTATTAAATTCCATTCTAATCTAGTTTTCCCATTCTAATCCACTTTTTTCCATTTTACTCCGCATTGCTCCGCTCTATTCCATTCTAAGATCACAAAAGTAATCTACAAAATTTGTACAGAGCCTTTGCGCATGATATCTAAAAATCAGTATTGTTACATGGTATATTGAGAATGTTTATGGTTACAAATCACATTTTCCCCAGAAACTAGTGTAGGCAAGAATAAAATCGATTATTGAGTTCATACAACGAATTGAACATTTTATTGAGAACGATTTATGGTTGGAGCATATCTCATGTGATCAGCCGTACGTCCGCATGTGACGCCGAAGCTTACCTCCCAGCACGTGCGCACACGTGGGAAATATAATTTTAAATTAAACATCTCACACGGTCGTGGTAAAGTTTGTTCATACCATACTTGTGACTTCTGAATGCTTTCTATGGTAGTCAAAAGCTTCGAAAAATTGTTTTATGTTTTTTACAACTCTCAAGCTTTCAAAAGTTTACAGAGCAAGTTCCTCAAGAGGCCAATATTTTTGGATCAAGATGATGGAGAAGACAGAAGCGCAAGTCTTCTACGGCACGTAGCGTGTCTCCACTATCCTTTCAAACTCGAAAAGAAGTATGGCGTGAAGAAAAATCAACTGCGCATCCAGATAATTGTTCCAATAAATAAAAACCGTAGGGACATCAGAGCGGGTGGAACATTCAAAGAGAATTTGTTTTCCAGCAGCTGCATCATCAGATAACAAGAGCAATTTATTTATGCAGACAGACGTTTCTACAAATGCATACTCTGAAATTATCGGGGACAAAACATTTCAACAAGATAACGGAGACTGAACAAAACAAGACAGCTCTACAGAAAACGAGATTGATCATCACAATATGGCTTCCTGTCGTATGCTCCAGAAAATTTAATAGCTTGCGTTATCTACGTTTGGATTAGAAGTGTTATTTATGTTCTTTATCATAAATTTTATTCCGGAAAACGTATGCGCTGAGTTAGTTCAAAAATCCATGTTTTTAAATTCACTCATAGAGCTGCTTCGAGCTCTATGAAATTAATAACTCAGTATTGGTACTAGCAGCTTGTTTATGTTGAGGTGCGTGATATAATTTTACGCATCAATTCTACAGGTCAATCAATTTTACAGATATGTAGTGGCGCAGTCAGCCCAAAATTTCGGGGAGGGGGAGTGTGTGTGTGTGAAGGGGGGGGGACCAGTTTCGGGGAGGGAGGCGGTGATGGTAGGATCCCAGACACATAATTTCGGGCGGGGACCAGACATTTTTTTATCAACGGTCTTTTTATTCTTGGGACCAATTTCAGGAAGGGGGGGGGGGTCATGGCCCACGTGGCTCTCATTGGCTGCGCTACTGAGGTCATTCATAACGATTTCAGCCCAGATAATTTCAATGAAACAAGCCTTCATATAATTTTAAATTTCATCCACGCGTGGAAAATAGTTTGGTTAAAATCGTGACCGCATTGGAGAAAAGAAGGTCACAATTTTACGATAAGCGTCACGAAATCACTCAACGGTTCTCTACCAAATGCACTTCGAAGTTCATGAAACGGAGAGCACGTGTTGAAGAATTTATGGATTTAAATTTAAGAATTTCGTGCTCTAAGTTAAAACTAACTTTGGGATAGGATAAAATTGAAGTCGGGAATGAATATGACGTATTATTTAAATCTCCTGTGATGCCATGTTAGAAAAAACATAGGCAGCTCCAGGTCTTTTGAATTACGAACTACAGGTATCCATATTGCGGTAGAAATTTAGAGAATTAGACCAGATCTCATCAGCTCCGAAATGAACAGCCTGCGTAATTGTGCTGATTCTTGTTTGCGCTTAGTGGGAAATACGTAAAGGATATTATATTTGAAATTTATCAAAATAAAACTAGCATTTCTCGAAATTGCATACACGCTCTGTTTTTTAATACATCTGACATTGTGGAAGTTGTCAAAGTAACCCAATGAGAGAGTGGATTTCAACATTAGTAATTTTTGTGATCGTCTCAGGCTCATTGCCCACAAAAACTTTTATAACTAAATCTTCAAAAGTTTCTCGGCTATTCTTTCGCCCAGAGATGTTCCGGAGTTGAAGAAATTGGTTCAAAGTGAAAACCTTGTGAAGTGTACACCTAATAGAGGTTGAGGCTCAGTCTTCAAATACGAACATGTATATAGAAATAAAATATTGAACGTCTTATCAGATCATACTAAATTTCAACATTATTTCAAACCCATCTATTCTTTCGTATTGGAAATAGAAAAGAGAATTAACACGTTTTTCGGTAAACTTACTGAGCTGTCGGGGATTTCAGAAAAGTTGTGTAAAAACCTATTGTGTGTTGAGGTCGGCACTGGGTGTACTTTATGGGCCTCCTAAAGCGCATAAAGTAACTTCCTGAAGTCCATAAAGTTGATTTCCGCACTAAATTTAAATCCCGACCAATATATGCTGCGAGCAATACTCCTAGCTTTCAAATTGCAGAGAACCTTGTGCTCGTCTTAGAATCGTTCACTACTAACAATCTAACTAAAGAGAATTCCCGTACATATATATAGAAAATCTGTCAATATTTGATAACTCTAAAGTTTATTTCACTGTCTCATTCAATATTAAAAGCTTTTATACTTATGTGCCTCTAAAAGTAACTATCGAATATTGTCTGCAGGATCTTTTTTGTGGTTCATCTGTATGCAGTGTTGGGCCCAACGCGATTCTTATTCAAAACTTCATTAGAACTTAGTGTACTAAATTTTATCTTCATATATCAAGTATAAACAACATGAAAATCTCGGGATGGGATTACCCCCTGGTGCCATGTTTGCAAACATATTTATAAGTTATCACGAGAATATACAGTTTGAAGAGTGTCCATCTGAGTATCAGCTGGTATTTTATCAGAGGTATATAAACGATACATTTGTTCTTTTTTGGAATCACTTGCACGCTTCTCAGTCGTTACAACATTTGAACGCCCTACATCCTTCTATCAAATTTACTTTCGAATGCGAAAGTGATTACTTTTACTCTAGATGCGAAAGCAAACTTACATTTCTAAACGCTCTGGTAGTTATACGGAATGCCGAAATGGAAACCACTATTTGGGATTTTCTGGTTTGAGATTGATTTTTTTTACAGTTTATGCCCCTTTCAATTTAAAGCTAATCGTATTAGAACGTTTTTGTTTCGAGCATACGAAATTTGCACTTCTTTCAAATTGGTGCATTCCGAATTAAGTTTAATGCGATTTCTTTCAATCTAATGGTTTCCCTCTCACGATGATCTATGTCAACGTTGGTAAATTTTTCAATGAGAAATATGATTTTAGCCTATCTACCCTAATAGCTAATAAAATTGAAATGTTCATTCGTATTCCGCATTTTGATGAGCAGTTAATGCAATTGAAGAGTGAATTATTCTCATTGATATCGTCCTTTCTTCCGCTCGTGTCTTTTCAATTAATGCTAGTCAACACATTCACTATTGGCTCATTCTTTCAGTATAAGGATAAAATTCCTCAATATCTCCGTTATTATCTTGTCCACAAATATAATGGTGCCCAGTGTGCATCGACGTATGTCGGCGCAATAACCCGTGCATAACGTGTCAGCGTTGCGGAACACGTCGGAGTTAGACCTAAAACAGGGGTTCGGCTGTGTCACTCGTCAAACTCTGCCCCAGGATCTCATGTGGAAGACAAGTGTGATGTTAGAATTTCAGATTCTGATTTTTCAATTTTACGATTTGTTCGTAATGTAACGAGGCCTAAAATTCTCGAATCTCTTTATACATATAAGAAGAAACCAAATCTTAATGATATGCAGTGTGCGTATCCGTTTCTTTTGGTTGGGCAACTGTAGCTGTAGTGAACGCTCGGTTGCTTACACTTCAATAACGTTCCACTGTACTTTTCGTTCATTTTCTCTCTATCTGTATTCATCTTTTAGAGTACGACAGTCTTTTCTCAATAACTGTCGTACAAGCATTTCTAGCTATATGCCATAATTTGTTCAATCGCCTACTCTATATTTTTCAGCTCTCCGTACATATTTGCAGATCTTACAGCTGATGATGGGCAAAGACGATAAACGTTCGTTTTAGTATACAATTTTAAAGAATGGGGACCTCGTTGGTTTTGCCCTTAACTTTTTGTTTTTAATATACTCCTAGGACCCATTATTAAAAATCTCCTGTCCATCTGCCACTTCAAAATCCTGACATTTAAGCGCTAAAGAAAAACTATAAGAGGTCTCTTTCGTTGCATGAATAAGTTTTAGGTAACTTACATACTGCTCTCTTGCCTTTTCTATCGTGGTATGTATAAAAACAAGGCCACTGACTGATAAAGTAATTCTTCAAAAAATTATTGCTGCACCATAGCATCAATCAGCCGCAGCTTGTCCCTCTGCTGCCTAGAGACACACGCTGGCTCATGCGTCCCATAATGCATTAAATTTCATCGAAGTATAGTCAAAATAATCTACGTACTCTACGTTAAAACAAGGACGGCTCGTGCACCTGCATTATTGCTTATATTCAATGTAATCACAGGGTACAGGCAGTGGGGTAGCCAGCCGGAAATTTCTGGATGGAGGGGGGGGGGGGGGGGGCCATGGTTTCCAACAAATAATTTCGGGAGGGTCCAGACATTAATCATCAGGAATAATATTTTTATTCTTTTACTTTAAACGGTGACTGAAATGAAACTGGCCCCGCACTCCCTCCCTCTCTCTCTCTCTCTCTCTCTGGCCGCGCTACTGGCCACAGGGCAAGAATATAATGAACATGGTACGTACCTACATTTATGTTCTCGTATGGAAAACTATGAGGAGACCTTATTTCATAGCGAATAAAAACAAACTTCTGCTAGGTTAATGCGCTCTGTTTTTTTCGAGTTTTCAACCATGTTTTGCTGAGAATAAATGGAGACTGAAGTGATTTATTTCCATTTCATCGGGTGGATTGGAAGATCATCGTTTCCGGGGATTTAATATTCTATTGATAATTCATAGAGCAACTATCAGAATATATTTTACAAAAAAGAGTTCGATTTATGTTGCATAACAGTGAACGACCTCACCCTCTATCCTCTGCATATATTCGTCTTTTTATCTAACCGTGAACGCATCCACTGTAAACTTAACACAAGTTACATTTTATACAGGATAAATAATACGTAGACTTACATTAACTAAAAACTTTTACTCTGTTCTTTAATTTATCATATGTGTAGAAGCAATGAGGTATACATTTTTTAATACTATCAGTTGAGAATTTTTCGGTAGTCAAATGTGGTATAAAAAACGTTTCTTCTGATTTATTTTATATATATATATAAGTCTATATATATATATATATATATATTTCAATCAATTATTTATATATATATATACATATATATATATACATATATATATATATATATATATATATATATATATATATATATATACGTACCAGGTGTACCAGTTAGTAAATTATTATTTCTTCGTTGTGTGGCCCTGGAAGCAAGAAGTTAGAACCTCAACTGGAACCTAAAGCAAGCGTTGGTTCCCAGTCTCAAATCAATTCTTTCGGTCAATGTACCAGTTGCGTATAATATCCGAACGCGGTATTCAAGGAATCAGTAATGTGAAACTTCCTTTTTATATGAGAGCTATTTTTGAAAATTTTCATAGCATAATTTTCATAATTTCCTAGTCATTCACAGCCTAAAGATACATCTATGAATCTTGCAAGGAAATGCTAAAACTTTTGATCATTACTGATGTGAAATCTCGTGGAAACGATTTCATGACAGTGAGTCTACGGAAAAAAATCTCATGAATATTTTTACAGAAAAATATTTCACTACAGAAAAATATTTCAGGCATTTTTTTAGGGAAAAATATATTTCACAACATAAAAATATTTCTGGTGTATTTCTACGGATAAATATTTCACAACGGAAAAATATTTCACGTATATTTTTACGGATAAATATTTCACAACGGAAAAATATTTCAGGTATATTTTTACGGATAAATATTTCACAACGGAAAAATATTTCACGTATATTTTTACGGATAAATATTTCACAACGGAAAAATATTTCAGGTATATTTTTACGGATAAATATTTCACAACGGAAAAATATTTCACGTATATTTTTACGGATAAATATTTCACAACGGAAAAATATTTCAGGTATATTTTTACGGATAAACATTTCACAACGGAAAAATATTTCACGTATATTTTTACGGATAAATATTTCACAACGGAAAAATATTTCACGTATATTTTTACGGAAAAATATTTCACAACGGAAAAATATTTCCGGTATATTTTTACGGATAAATATTTCACAACGGAAAAATATTTCGCGTATATTTTTACGGATAAATATTTCACATCGGAAAAATATTTCGCGTATATTTTTATGGAAAAATATTTCACTACAGAAAAATATTTCATGACAGTGAGTCTACGGAAAAGAATGAAAAAGAGGGAATTAACATCCGGTACTTTTTTGATCTCACACAATATATTTGAATATTGAATAAATTGAATTGAACTTATTGAATATATTTGAATATATTGAAATTGAATATTTTTGAATATTGAAATTTTATATTGAAATTGAAATTGAATATTGAAAATTGAAATTGAATATATTTGAATTGTAATTAATGTTCGTATGAAATCGTCTGAAACCGCGATATCTATTTCGTTCGGCGCGTGAGTTAAATAACATGTGTTCCTCACTCACTTCGCAAAAAACGATGCATGCTTCAAAAGCAAAAAAGCGGGTAACTGCTTCATTCCTAACGAGATTTTACTTCAAAAATATATGCACAAATATGTTGAATATACTAAATAAGGTCGAAATGAAAAAAATCATGACGCAGGAAAGGGGGGAATAGCACTATTCCAACAGTTTTCAGTTGATTTTTCGAAGAAACATCTTGACCTACGTTTCTTCAAAATAGATCCAAGGTCATATTCTCTCATTCCTTCAGGTCGAGAGCACATACGACACATTTTTTCGTGAGACCTAGCCATATCGAGTCCCGATACAAAAGCCTATTGCAAAGATCTATAGAGGCTTGAAAACGGTAACCAAAACACCGAAGGTTTAAGTTAATGACATCAAATGACACGGCCAGATGTGGCATATTCTCTCTTGTATTCGTTACGTCTGCGGTAAAAAGTTAGAATCCTTGTTTTATAACTCATGAATATGGAGGACACATGGTCCTCTGCTTTGTGCTCGTCATACCCGTGTGTCTTTAGGAGCGCTGGTGGCGATTTTCTCTGTTGGGTATAGGGGAATAATTCCAAGCACAATACCCCACTCTACCCAGGTGTCTGAAATGGGCACCAGTCTTGACCGGGGGAAAGCGTCATGGCGTCCTGGTGTTAGTTATAAGGCATTTGAAAATCCAATGTACAAGGTGATATGCATCAGGCTTGACATTGAAAATAAAGCATCCGTAGATGCCGTTGTTTATTTTTTAACAAAATGCTCTCCTGAGATCCCATTGCTAAGTAAGAAGAAAAAAAATTCACTACTGAAAAAGGAAAGCTTCTCGAACTGTACAGACAAGTAATTTTCAAAATAAATACAAAAAATTTTTAGTAACAGAGGTTAACTGTGTTAACTCCGAGGAAGATTTTTTCACAAGCACTATAAAGGTAGCAAGTTCCTATAAATTTTCTAGTACTTTAGATGATACGTGAACGTTTCTATTTACTTGGTTGTAAGTGAAACGGAAATATTTATATATAAACGGAGACTGTCTCCTTTTGAACGTTCGTTTTCAAAATTTAAAATAAAAGTTAGCAATCACTATTTGTAAGGGTTTAGTAAACGGACCGTGCAGCAATATATATGTGGAAACTCATTTACATGTTACGTATCTGGTAGCATTTCATCACAACCAGTGAGTTGCTCTTCTTTTTGGAAGAAACAAATCACGGACAGTAGGGCTTATACTGTACACTGCAGTCTTCACAAGCCTCACACGCTGGAATATGGATATCAATTTCTCTGCCACAATTCCCATTTCACCCCTTAGGGGATTCAAAATTGAATAAATTTTTTTTGATAAACCTACCGAAGTCTATAGTTGTAACCGAACCATTGTCGACCCATTTGATGATTAGTGATGACTTGTATGTGAGACCTATAAATTGGGTAACTATGTTAAATAAAAGTTAACCTACGTGAATCAAGTCACGTTCACGCACAAATTTTCCATTAGAAATAACCATGTTTTCAGTCAAAGAAAAGTGTAAAGGCGTCATGATAAGCAGTATTGCTAATGATAAATTATGAAGACGCTCGTTTTGCATCTCAGTTGCACATCTGGGATTTAGAAACACATATTACAAACGCGTCTTGAAAGTTCCAACGCAGTAAATACCTGGCGGGTTTTGTTTACATCGTTCATATTTGAATTACGTTCGTAGATAATTTGTAGTGGAAATCCATAAATTTATAATGGAAGTAATACGAAAGTAGGAGGAAATTCTTCAATAGATAAGAAAATTGAAGAAATTAAAACAAGTTTTTAAGGGGCGTTCATTGGAATATTTTTATTTCGTCAAAAATTCATGGGTATCTGAAGGTTGTCGATGCATCGCTATCAGAATTTCAAATTAATTTCATTTCCATGCACTAAAAAAAGCCATTAATTTCTGTTCGTCTTTTCCGAATTGCTGAATGAATTCTCCAGCCGCCATTTGGCATTCATATTCAGTAAAGCTTGTCTGCTCCGGTGTTGTTGATTTTATCTTCTTATGAGTGTTCATGTTGCTTACAATGAATTTACAATGCTGATGTTATTGATTTTGGAATGCTGAGGTTATTGAATTCAGAATGCTGAGGTTATTGAATGTACAATGCTGAGGTTATTGAATTTAGAATGCTGAGGATATTGAATATACAATGCTGAGGTTACTGATTTTACAATGCTGAAGTTATTGAATTTACAATGATGACGTAATTGATTTTACAATGCTGCGGTTATTGAATTTAAAATAATGAGGTGATTGAATGTACAATGCTGAGGTTACTGATTTTACAATGCTGAAGTTATTGATTTTACAATGCTGAAGTCATTGAATTCACAATGCTGAGGTTATTGAATTTATATTGGTGTGGTTATTACAGCGGTACTACTGCTCATTATGACGCCTTCACGCTTATGTGACTAGTACGTTAGTCATCCCTCACTGTAATCTCATATACTATTAATTGTCTGTTGCACGAAACAGTTCACTTAGGCAAAAATAGAAAATGGAAACGAAACATCTTCATTCCAATCAAAGCGTCACATCCTAATACGGTAAAGCTCGTTACTTCAATATGAATGTAAATGTTGTAAATTTCGTTGAAACGCCATCACACTCAATTCAACTATGGAAAAAACCACAATCTAGACTCAACTGAAATAGCAACTACAATAAAGCTAATGCATTGTGTGCTTATGAAGCATTGTAAGTTTATAGAGGTTTTTTGAAACTACCATCCACCATATAATGATTTAGAATTTTTGCTAGGTTTACTAGTGTGTTAGTCCGTATCTTTCTCGAGTTATTTAGAATGCTTGATGACCGCATATGTTATACAAATTTCTCACGCCCACAAGTTCAAGAATATTTTAATCGTAGGCACTATGAGTTTCTCAGCTGAACAAAAGATTTTGAACAAAAGTCAACTGATTTAATCAACAAGTTAAACTTTTAGTCTCTCTAATACGGCTGACTAATTTTGGCAGTTTCCTTGTACAGTAAAATTGGAACGAATGGCTTTAGCGCGACAAAGCCACAAAGATCTGATGGGCAAGGGATAGAACATGATACCAAACGCTCGAGTATTGTGTAAATTTCTACCTAATGGATCGTTGTCGTCGTCGTCGATTTGCTATCTCGAGAAACACTTTCACAGTCACCATGAATTTACGTAAAAAACTATTCAGAGTATACACTTTGAAATCATTTTCCCTCAGTTGAACTGACCCCAATTACGGCGTAATTTTTTCTGCTTGCCTGACACAATATCAAGGTTGCAATATTAACACGTTAACTGCGATGGGTTAAACTGGAGTTCAATATTCAATTCAAATTTAAAGTCAATTGTGGTTATCAACTTTGAAAATGGCAAACATTAACTGGATCTGGCCTTCATTAAGCTTTCATTGAGTATTAATAAACAATAAGTTAGTGACTGCAGGTGGGTCAGCAGCACTATGAAAATAACCTAAGTGACCACCGGTGGGTCCCTTCGCAGGGAATGTGTTAAGCTTGAAACATATACACAACAGAACCTGATCTATCTCTTATGCACGAGCTCATAAGAAATCAACAAAACAGAGTAAGAATAACAGCGTTCTATGATTCTGTGAACCGAAAAATGTACTAGTTCATATACATGTTCAGACCTTATGTGAAGACGGTTATAAACCATAGTGCTGTTTTTGAAGACAATCGTGGGACCACTTTTAGAGTTACTCACCTGACCCCCATAATTATTGTTAAACTATGATGAATTTCGAATAAATTACAATAAAATACCAGCCCACCCTCAGTGTGTACACACAGCACACAAGCCTTTCATACATCCAATAGGTGGAAGTGTTACGATATGTATGTACATTCATATTTCACGATATTTTTGGCTAAATCACGTAAAGCTAAGCTCATATTAGGTGATATTTTTCATATCACATTTTTATTGCTAAATCCCGTGAAGCTATAACATTTTAAAGAAAGGTAAACATTATGCTGGGCTACAAACATTAGAATGTGTTGTGTATCGAGTGTCGTCGAGGGTCGGCAAGTTGGGCAGCGTTCTCAAGTGCTTGAAACAGGATGTCATTCATCAAAGTCACCCGGCGGTCGGCTCTTCGTCCAAACTTGCTAAGGTTCAGACATCCAAAAACACAAACACATACAGGCAACACAACACACACACACAACACAAGACACACACACAAAACACATGGGAGCTCATGTAGAAAATTCCTTATTTATTTAATAAATCTTGGTAATGAAAATCATAGGGAAATTAAATTTTATTTATTCGTCACTGCATTCTATCGATTCCATAAATTATGATGTTTATTGCGCTTAATTATTGCGTTCCATTCATTACAAATTCTTGAGCTACAGAATGGAACGCAAGCTGTGAATGGCGGCGATGGAAGAAGAAGGAGGGGATTATTTTCTGGTTCCCGAGGAAAGCGGTGCTGATCAAGCTGCTCGTGCTTCACTAAGACTGTGATGAAGTCCCTACGCTGCTGTAGGTTCAAAGCAATTCTTTGCCAGGGGATCGGCAATCGTTCATCAGTAATTGCATCGTGGTGCTCTTCATCATAGCTGATCAGTGGTTTCCCCGTGGCGATCATCGTAATTTTTTACTTTATTCTTCATGAAATTTGATTGATACAAGTCAAAGATTCATTAATTATGACTGCAAAAACCGAGTAGACTCAGGCGGCCGACGCTCGTGAGACTGGGACATCATGGATAACAGCAGACGCCTCACCCTGGGAGTTTCATTGGACCCAAGACGAAGGCCCTTCTCCGATACTAACGCCGTAAGTCACACATTTATGTCGTCGTGTGAATGTCAGTGACGAGGTTTTTCAGAGACATGGGGTTAGCTGCACAGCCTGCAGAAAAATAAAGATGAGAAGCCTGGACCAACCCAGCTTAAGTAGTTGATAATTGATAGTAGTTGATAATTGATAGTAATTGATAATTGATAGTAATTGACAATTGGTAGTAATTGACAATTGGTAGTAATTGATAATTGATAGTAATTGATAATTGATAGTAATTGATAATTGATAGTAATTGATAATTGACAGTAATTGATAATTGATGGTAATTGATGATTGATAGTAATTGATAATTGATAGTAATTGATAATTGATAGTAATTGATAATTGATAGTTCGTTCTAAATAGGTTAAAGATAGGTATCTCCTAACCTTTTGCCTGATCGCAACATTCTTCGTAAGTTAGTAGTTAACGAGTACGGTTTCGTGTTCAACAGATGGTTACTTGCTTCTCATTGAACGAGTCCTTGGCGGGTAGACGGAAGGTGACGCGACGCTGTCCCCCTCACTCTCTACGGGTCGACAGTCCTTCCGTTTCATCGATTTTATTATTTATTCAAATGGTCGAAATTTTCAATGTTTATTCATCTTTAGTAATTGTTTTCCATCAATTGCTGCATAAAAATTTACGATGCAAGATAATAAACTAATTCCATTTCCTGTTTTGTCATTACCCGCCATACGTGATTTTCGTTAGCTCACACACACAACACACGGGTAGGCGTGACTACGAGCCCACTTCAAACAAGCGAGGCTTAGCTTCGAGGAGGTAGGGGCTGGCTCATGGAGTCGACCGCGTCTGCCTCTACCAATGAGAATCAAGGAGTAGAGTAGGCAAGGAGGTGTGTCAGAGAACCCACCAATTAGAAGCGGAATCGTCAGGGACAAAGAACAACTTCACCAATCAAAGAGAAGAACTGACTTTGAGACGGCGAGGGACCGAGATGATTTGGAAACATTCTCGGAAAGAAAGAAGCGGAGGTTAATATAAGGAGCGGCTGAAGCACCAGTGCTTGCCCACCCGCGTATTCCGGTCCGACTGAGTCACGACATTTTGCTAAACGTGAAAAACCAGGGAAACTATCAGTTGTGATATAAGATAAGAACATGTGAAATACGTGAACTATCAATTGAGAACAAAGGATTCAGAGCAACTATCAATTGGTAAAGGAAAGAAATCAGAGCAACTATCAATTGGTAAAGGAAAGAAATCTAGAGCAACTATCAATTGGTACAGGAAAGAAATCAGAGCAACTAGCAATTGGTAAAGGAAAGAAATCAGGGCAACTATCAATTGGTAAAGGAAAGAAATCAGAGCAACTATCAATTGGTACAGGAAATAAACTATCAGCTCACAAAAATAGAGAGAGTAAACTATCAATTTGGACAATAGAGTAAACTATCAGTTTTTATGACAGATGAAAAGACTGGCTTCACTAATTTATATTGAAGTCTCGAGAAGCGAGCAAAGTGACAGGCGGAACGGTCAAGACAAAGTACAGGGGACTTCTGACCCACCTCGGCCTCGCATCTGCCAATGCGCTGACGCGATGATCCCGGTAAAGGATAAGTGTCCTCCAAGTGCTCACCGGTTCCCTCCCCCGAGTAAGAAGCTTAGTGGTCACCCATAGTTACACTCGGCCGTAATTCCGTAGTGTAACATAAACAGAGAAACGCCGGCCTGGTGAAGAGTAGTGTCGTGGTTGGATGCTGGGTTCTGACTTTCGATCCGAAGCCGCTGACTGAGGAAGTTGTGTTCGGAGGTTGTATTCAGAGGCTGCCGGCAAAAAGAAGACGTCAGAAAAGAAAGGTAGAAGCCCCAAAAATGCCCATAACACATCCCGCACTGTCAGAGACCGAGTTCAATACAAATTATCTGAAAGCCATGCCATTTTCATCACTGTGAGTGCACTGAAATACATCATGTTAGTTCACTAGTTTAGTTAATTTATTAGTTTAGTTAGTTTATTACGTTAGTTTATGAGTTTAGTAAGTATATTATGTTAGTTTTCCCACCTTTGCGTGATTTATCTTATCCGATCAACAACGAGCAGGTGTCAGATGCGACTATACAGCCTATAATCCGTTTAGTGCTTCAACTAAAATGATTGAGTAAGCTGCAATATTTTGAACTAATGAATTGTTATCTTCTTACTGTGCCCCTTGTGGTCCCCTGCAAAACTCCTGTTATCTCATTTTAAGAGTTTTTTCTCGAAGTTATTTATATATTAGAATTGTTCAATTTCAAATCAAAATCTGGTATTGTGAAATTCGAGTTTGCCAGTTTGCAAGCAGCATTGATCAGTACGAACGAACTTATTAATAGAGAATTGTGCAATTAGAATTGGTTATTGAAAAATTTTAGTCGCCCGATGAGCATTAAAAAAATCATTGTTGGAATATAAAAATCGTTTCACAATTATAGTATAAGTCATAGAATCAGGAACAGTAAATATTTTTATGAGGAGAGATAAAGAAAAACGTATACCGCAGTTTAATGTAAAATTTATGGTTATGAAGTATCTTCTTATCAACTTTATCAAAAGAGACTAATAAATTCAATGTTAACGTAAATGTCTTCCATCAGCACCCATATTGTGATGCTGCCTTAAAATTTTGTATGGATAAAATATATCCCCTTGAAAATAAATTGAAAAAATATTTATGATCATTTCAAAAAATTTAACGTACGGAAAATTATACGAAATACAACATATATAAATGACGTGATTAAGGTACTTGTTTAAAATCTTTTTGCCTCTTTGACAAGAGGTAAAACCTCTACACTCTATTTGCTAAGTTCGTGAAATGAATCTTTTCCAGATAAGCCCCGTCACTAACGCAACACATGAGTTCACCCACTTGTAGCTTTCAGAATAATGCATGCTATCGACTTCAAATTACTCTTAAACGAAAGAATATTTGGTAGTTATAAGAGGTTGAACTTATGAGTAGCATTAGTGGAGGGGCTTATCTGGAAAAGGTCACGCGAAACTCCTGGTGATCACTAAGCGACCGTTTCCAAGTTTCTTATCCTCTGTTCAGAAACAGCAAGTTCTTGTATTCAAACAATTTTAAACAATTTAAACAATTTATTTACCTCAGGTGATACAGAGATAAAATGTTTCTCAAGTCTAGTACAGTGGTCAAATTTGAGTATAGCTACCTGTGGGCCCGAATAAGTTCAGTGACTTCTAGGGCATCCTACCATTTGGGTCATTTGCAGTATCACTGGCATTCTTTCTCCAAGCGCTTACTTTACATTACTCTCAACAACACTCCTCATGAGCTCAAGGATAATAAAAGCGAGTAAGGGGGAGCCTAATTAAAGAAAATTTTATTATCACAAATAGTAACTAATTTGCATAATTTTGTATTATGGTAATGCTGTGTAAAATATTATATAGTGCAGGACTTTTACTGTTCATCATCACAACCTGTATCTCAATCTCCAAACCATGTCATGAATTTCTCTATTTAAATAATTTTTTTATATGACTTAAATTGAAAATGTACCCTCATTGCATCTAAACAATGAAGGCTGCTTCTTCTTTAAGGTTTTGGCTTTGTGTCAGTTTCCCCTCATAATTATAAATTTTCTTATTCAAATTGAAAAAAGAAAACTATAAGGAGACACAAGGGGAAACACTGCCCATCAAATACCACCACTCCAATGCTGGTATGAAATTCACAGTAACCATTCAAACAATTTAAACAATTTATTTACCACAAGTGATACAGAATTAGATTGTTTCATACACTTAGTACAATGGTCGAATTGGAGTATAGCTATTTTTGGGCGCGGATAAGTTCAGTGACTTCTAGGGTATCCTTCCATCAACGCTATTTTAAGGAGTGCAATTATGTTTAACATAATTCATTCAACCTAATGGGCAATAGACTCATCAATGAATTAGTTCAATTGAGATTTGATGCTTTATTTTACAAAGTAGCTTAGGTGGGCTACGAATTATATAGCAGAAGCGACTTGAGAGCAAACGGAAGGGTATTAACATTAATCATGACAAATACCCATCAGGATGAGTCATTTAAACAGATTCAACATCTTATTTACCACGGTTGATACAGAGGTAGAACGTTTCTTAAGTCTAGTACAATGGTCAAATTTGAGTATAGCTACCTGTGGGCCCGAACAAGTTCAGCGACATCAAGGGCATCCAATCATCACGTTATTCTAAGGTGTTAGGAGAAAAGATTTGAGTTGGTTGCCTAACATGAATAATATTCCAATGGGAAAAGGAATTCAACATACATTTCGATAGCTTGGTAAGAATTTCTGTAAGGATTGAGTTCCAAGTTTAGTTCTCGTGACGAGGACACTGTGTTGTGACCGAGCCTTTGAATACTAAGGATTCATGGTTTGCACAGATGATTGTTTGAGGTCTTTGTTGCTGTTAGTAGTCATTTTTTAAACATGAAATTACGTATGGAGAGTTTGTATTGCTGCAAAACTTTAGTTATTTTTAAACTTTAGAATGAATCATCTGTGAGAGAAATATATTCTAGCTCCTTTACCACTCTAATGGCTGATTTTTTATAGAGTAAAGAGTAAAATTTAAACCTCGAGAAAGGCCTCATAATTTGTACCGTGAAAATTAACTTATAATTTTTCACTTTAAAATTTGTCTTTTAACATGTACCTTGAAATTTAGCGTATAACTTATCACCCAAAACTTATCTTGTAACCGAAACTGACGGTACAAATGAGAACCTCTTCATTTTTTCTAGCCTAGGAAATAGAGGAGAGCGAATTGATACTTTGCATTGCTGGTGGTACAATCTAGTACCTCTCTGACATTGATATCCAGCTCTATCTGGCTGCTCTAGCTTCCAAACAAAGACTTACATCAGAATTGGGTTTTCGTGTGCTCGCCGATGGTACAGTAGTTAAGGGATCGGCCTTGTATGTTGGAGACGAGGGTTCGTATCCCGGCGCTGGCGCGGCAATTTTCCCCGTTGGGTATAAGGGAAAGCTCAAGCACAATACCCCAATCAACCCAGGTGTCGGAAATGGGTACCGGCTTTACCGAAGAGCCGTCATGGTGTCCTATATATAGTGTTAGTTATAAGACATTTGAAAAACCAATGCTCAAGATCATAGGTATCAGGCTTGATTGGAAATAAAGCATCCCAAAGATGCCGATGTTTGTTTGTTGTTTGTTCGATATGGGTTCCCAAAATACTGTCAATAAAATAATTGGAGTATAGTTCCCAAAATATTGAAAATCATTTTATTTTTATTTTTTATATTTAATTCCTTCTATGAGCTATATACCTTTATGAACCTCAAATTTAACCAAATTCAGCGTAAAAAGTATGAAAAAAAATGATTTTTTCAATTGCGGTCTCGAAAGGGTTAATACTTGCTTTTAACTTACAAGTCAAAACCAGTTAGATAACTTACATCTCAAAATTTTCAAACAACTTGTAACGTAGATCTTGCCTTATAACTTGAAAGTTTCAGGATTGTAATTTTCTATCGAAAATGATGAGACCGATAATTGGAGGGCAAATATGCAGAGTGTCTTAACCCACAAAACACAAAATATTAGGACCCTCAAGTTAGAGGCGTGTTGTTCGTTGCAGGGTTGCCAAACTGTCTTTTCCTAGCCAAGTTACTAACTAGGAACTGAACTAAGAACTGAACTAGGAACTAGGCCACTCTGCCTGAAAGACATCTACGCCGCTATGAGGTGAAATTATCACTTAGTCCACTCTGCCAGTTTTGACCTCTGATTTGTGGGTTAAGACACTGCATATTTGCCCTCCGATTGATCTTCTCACTTTTTTCATACATGGAGGACTATGTTGCTCGCCAGCAAGGCAGTGAAGTGCAAGATTGTACTCTAGGAAGACCGAAAGAAGACAAAAACATATATAAAAAATTTGAATAGTAAATCTACAATTCGTCTTTCCTCTCTTTTTAAACGCAGCCACGAGAGACATTCTTATATTACCTCCATCACAGATAGACTCTCAGGACTTCAGTCTTTCGAGCCACCTCGCTTCTTCCAGCTTTCATGCTTCCTCCTCGCTACTTTTTCTTTAACTTTCCATTCCATAACTTCTTAATTGTTTCGTTGTACAGAGTATCTAGTGTTAGAGCACACTTTGTGCATACAGTCCCCGTTTTTAACATTGTTTTGTAAATGGTCGCTTCTCTTAGCTCTCATGAGATAGCACTTGTGTTGGTTAGTGAACCTTATACTAATGTTACAATGAAGATCTCATATGTGATCGTTACTCTTGGTTACAGTTCATTATTGAACTATAATTATTGTGTCTCACTTTTCTCTCCCCGTGAGCATGCACTACCCTATTAAAAATTATAGGAGTGGCATCGGCGATTCTTGGGAGCGCTCCCAAATATGCATGGTTGTTTCATCCATACGTCTCCTATGAGGCAACTTCGAAGTGTCCACTTTATAGGCGCGCCTGCGCCTCTGTCCCAACCGGTGGCCACGCATGGCTCAGCATGGAGCACTACCGTCGCGCTCCCAAGGCGCGACCAGTTTCTCCTATTTACCATCGGAGAATCATGAGAGGCCCAGGATGGCCACCTCTTAATTTGATTTTAAAAAAACGGCTGCGCACAGCTGATTTCCCATTAGTCACTCTTTCCAACCGTCACACTGCTCAAACCGATTATAACCAGTTTGCCCTTGAATTACCTTAGTTCTTGCGCGATTAATCAATTCACCATAAGCAAACACGGTTTATAGCACAATAAAAATGTACCAGAGTATGTAAATTAAATAAATTCTTACTAATGTGCAGAAAATTTCATGGGTGCGTGTTCATTATTAAGCTGACATTATAGGGACATGTTTGTGACGTATAACTTATGCTTGAAGTTTTCGCAACGCAATAACTAAGGTAATTAATGGGCAACTGGCTATATTTGGTTGAGAAGCGTCAACGGTTGAATGTGCAATAGTGGGAAATCAGCTGCACGCAGCCTTGGAGGCGAAAGCCTGCAGGGAACAATATAAATGTACCTTGAAAAGAATATAGCAACAATACCCTAGGGTCGTTGAAAGAATATACTCGTAGCTATATATATAACAAAAACAATTATCGTCCAGCAGATTTTTCATCTTTCATTCCTAAAATTAGAAAGGAAAATAAAATGACTTTACCTTGCCCGAGCTTAATTACACCGGCTATTCATATTCACACACTCCCCCACCTATCCCCACACACAAACCCTCCCCACACCCCCCTCCCACACACCTACCCCCCATACCCACACACAACCCCCCCCCCCCCCCTACACACACAAATATGTATCTGAACACATAGTTGATCACCTTCAAGAACGTCCTTCAATTCAAAGGTTGCTGAAGACTGACGAGGGAAAATTCAGGTTTGGTTTCCACATTTTGTTGTTTTTACATTGCTCACAGTGAGGTTTTGCCTTCACTACCAGCTCCACCACAACGATGAATCGTCTAAAATATCAATTGACCGAGGTGGTGAAGCTAGCAGTGGGGTCCTTGCTCCGTTCATGCTCTTGAAATAATGCCTCTACAGACCAGCATTATACGTCTCTTCCATCTCTTGTTTCTTCTGACACCCTCACGTACTATACACCCTCACGTAATACACACTCGCACTGATAAACACTCTAACACTACTGGAAACGTTTTAAATAATAGAGACACGATCCAGACATCTGTCACGCACAACACCAACTTCAAAACTGAGGCGAAAGATGGCAACCGTCATTTCTCTCGAGAAAGATGGCAGGCGTTTCACCAAGAGGCCATCTGCACAAGTGGCCTCTGGTAGCAACATGGGAGAACTTGCTCGCATCGCGCTTATGAGTCGCGCCCTGGAAGTGTCAGAAGAGAAGAGGCCTCGGTTCGCTTAATACTCCTTTAATTCTCCGCTGTCTCCTTTAATCAACCATGCTACCCCCTTAATTTTTAATAGGGTAGCAATCTCTATGTTCGTGATCAATAATACTTTCAAACATTTAAAAAAATGGTACTGCATGTGAGCGAGAAACACAAACTGTCAACTAAAGAGACAACTAATTTAACAAAAGACTTATTATCATTGTAATTAACCAATTTTCTGCTGCTTATACGTGAAGTTTGACGCATGCGGAACTATTTTCATATCCCTCCCCCACCACCAGAGACCTGTGCGTAATTGGAGCCTCTAGACATGGGACTTAGGGAATTAGCTGAGCCCATTTCGATCGATCCTGTAACCGGTCTTTTTCATTCGTTTCAATTGCATTGTATTGTGTTGCATCTCACTCGTTATTTTTTTCATACGCGCTGTTCTGTTTCCACCTCATTTGAATTATTTTTAGTTTTATTATTCTCTGCTCAGCTCTGTGATGTTAATTTTTTTCATCGTAATACATTCCATTTAACTCCGCTTTACTTTTCTTTGTTCCATTGCACTTCACTCCACTCCACTTTATTCAATTACACTCCACTCCTCTCCTCTTTGTTTCATTTCACTCCGCTCCACTCCACTTTATTCAATTACACTCCACTCCTCTCCTCTTTGTTTCATTTCACTCCGCTCCACTCCACTTTATTAAATTACACTCCACTCCTCACCTCTTTGTTTCATTTCACTCCGCTCCACTCCACTTTATTCAATTACACTCCACTCCTCTCCTTTTTGTTTCATTTCACTCCGCTCCACTCCACTTTGTTCAATTACACTCCACTCCTCTCCTCTTTGTTTCATTTCACTCCGCTCCACTCCACTTTATTCAATTACACTCCACTCCTCTCCTCTTTGTTTCATTTCACTCCGCTCCACTCCACTTTATTCAATTACACTCCACTCCTCTCCTCTTTGTTCCATTGCACTTCACTCCACTCCACTTTATTCAATTACACTCCACTCCTCTCCTCTTTGTTTCATTTCACTCCGCTCCACTCCACTTTATTCAATTACACTCCACTCCTCACCTCTTTGTTTCATTTCACTCCGCTCCACTCCACTTTATTCAATTACACTCCACTCCTCTCCACTTTGTTCAATTACCCTCCACTCCACTCCACTTTGTTCAATTACACTCCAATCCACTCCACTTTGTTCAATTACACTCCACTCCACTCCACTTTGTTCAATTATACTCCACTCCACTCCACTTTGTTCAATTACACTCCACTCCACTTTATTCAATTACACTCCACTCCACTCCACTTTGTTCAATTACACTCCACTCCACTTCGTTCAATTACGCTCCACTCCACTCCACTTTGTTCAATTACACTCCACTCCACTTTGTTCAATTACACGCCATTCCACTCCACTTTGTTCCATTTAACTCTGCTCCACTCCACTTTGTTCTATTCATAGCTTCAATAAAGAAATAACGTCATCACTCTTATATACAAAGTCGTTGAGCAAGACATCCAAAAATCCGTGATGCTACTTGGGATCAGAGCTAGTCACAGATACTCCAAAATGTATCTAGATACTAGATATTTTTCGTTTAATTCTCTTTGTCTCACTACTTCATCGTACGACATACATCGAAAACCCTTATAACAATAAGATAAACACGAAGTAGGAATTTATCCAATGAAATATGTGCAAAATATATCTTTATTCCATTCGTTATACATCTTAAGCAATACCATAAATAATTAACCCAGTTAACAAGAAAAATAGGATGGAAAAGCTAACTGCTGAGTATAATATAAAATTGGCAGCTTATTAGTAATACATTATTTAAAATTAATATTAATGATAAATGGATAATATTCAACTGTTCGGACACTTGGGTGGTCGAATGCTGAACATTCAACTCTTTATTTCGAGTAAAGAATCTGATGTTGGAGCGATCTGATCTGCCAAAACATCAAATTATTTACATGATAAAAGAAACTAAGAGTTGAATGCTAAGCGTCCGAGCACTTGATAATTACAATTCATAATCCTTTCAAAAGAAGTACAGTTCTTAATCTAAATAAACCCTAATCAAAATGTGATGTTTACATCGTTGATCCACTAACCGTAATGGGAGCAGTTTTGATATTTAAACAAATTTATTGCTCTTGAGCAATAACAATCTCTCGAACATGGAAGTATTCGAGAGCGATGATCTCCGAGGAGCCAATGTTAGGCCTGAGAGAAAACAACCTCTCTACTGGCGCAGAAGAGGGCAGCGTTGAATTGTATTTGAAAAATACTCTTTCAACAACTTTGTGATTTCTTAATAGGTGCAGGTCCTGCTTATGGCTTTTAACAAACGACAGCAGCAGATCTCTGATGACGTACGACTTTTGATCGCTTAGAAAATTGCTAGAAGTCGTCCGCTTCAGAGGAAGCGCATCAGTGATACGCTACCTTGGGTTTGGGATATACAGACATAGTTTGTTTTACCAATATGAATGATAAGAATAAGTTTAAGATCTCCCAATGCTCATATTATGACGAAATTTGGATAAAATGCTGACTGAACGGAACCAAACGAACACGTCCTGTTTTCGTTTGAACGAGTCACGCTGCCTAACATCATACACTCATACTTTTTGTCTATGCTAACAATATGCATACATGGTCCACGGTAAACAGTAGTTAATGATTCGAACTCACGGAAAAATAATTAAATTTTGATTGGTGATATGCGTATTTATTATTTAATTTTAAGAATACTCAGAATTTAAGTTTGGAATTAGTATTATTAATTTGTTTTAGAGCTATTTTCTATCCAGTATCTATCGAGATATTTGTAAAATTATCTAAAGATACTTTTACCTAGAAAGTCTTCGGAAGTATCTAGATACACATATTTCACATATTTCCTTTATTGTTGGAGATCACATATTTCACAGAACCTGATGAACACTAAAATAAAATCGACCGTTTTGTTCATACAACATTCTGAACATTTTGTACAGAACATAATTTCGTTGGAGCATATCTCATTTATCAGCCGCGCAGCTGCTGTGGCGCACGAGCTCCCCTCTATGGGTGTACGCCCACGTCAGAGACATAATTTCATATGAAACTCCACGTGCGTTTGTTCCTAGTTTTATTCATACGATCTCTCAAAACCGTAGTAGAATTTTCGCTGAAGTTACACGCTTTCAAAAGTTGCTTCGTATTTTCAACGGCAGCTTTCGCCATTCTAAAACGTGACAGAACGGGTTATTAAAGAGGCCATCATTTTTGTATCAACATTCTGGATAGAAGTGAAGCACTCTTCATTCAAGGAACGTCGCATGTCTTGAATATGTTTTAAAGCTAAAGGAGAAATTATGGAAACTCAAAAATAAAATCGGTTTGTGTTTGTAGATAACAATTCCTATGAACAAAACAAAGCCAAAACATCAAAACTGTAAAAGTATTAAAAGAAAATAATTCGTTTACATGTTACTTCATCAGTTGCTGCACTAGATTGTCATGATGGATTGTACAGACAGAGAGCGCCAGAATTGCCTACTCTACAATCACGAGTGATGGAATGTTTTAATGAACATCGGAATGAAGAATTTGAAGAAAACACGACAGCTCTACAGATCCCTTGATGGATTATCGCAAGATCATTTTTCGGTTTGTGAGTTGGAAAGTATAGGAGTTTGAATCATCTGCTTTTGGATTAACATTATATTTTTTAGACTATACACTTTGTTTCAGATCATATGCGCTGTGTGGTAGGTACGAAGTAACTGCCTGATCGCCTTCAACTTACGAAGTTCCAAGGTTTTAGAAATAGTCGACGCCTTTGCTTTGACTGAAGATTTAGTGCTATCTTTAAATGTAACTGTATTATATAACTTTATTTTATAACTGTACTATGTTATATTTTATTATATTATATTATAATATATTATATAATATTATATTATATTATATTATATTATATTATATTATATTATATTATATTATATTACATTATATGATATTAAATTATATTATATTATATTATATTATATTATATTATATTATATTATATTATATTATATCATATTATATTATATTATATTATATTATATTATATTATATTATATTATATTATATTATATTATATTATATTATAATTTATTATATTATATTATGTTATATTATATTATATTATATTATATTATATTATATTATATTATATTATATTATATCATATCACATTATATTATATTCTATTATACCCTATTCCCTGAACGCTATATTCGTAAACAGTGAAGTGCTGTGTACTTCAGTGTTGAGGTATTGTAAATGTTGGCGGGCGAGCCGGAAATATTGGCCAGGGGTTAGTTGATATTTGCTATGGTGTCAGTTACTGTGTTTGCTAGTAGGGCATTGTGTGCTGGTAATATCCTCAATTTGATCTCCAATATCATCATGATATTTAGTCTGTAATTTGTAATGTAATATGCAATTCTTCATTGCATATTAATATGTTAAAAAGCATATTAATGTACGTATTACATTTTCTTTTCTAACTTTTCAGCCCTACGAAATAGTTCAATTTCTTCACGTGTAAGTTGATTAAGAAATGCACCTAGCATTTTTGTACTAAAACACAGCAATTCGTTAAAATCGATATTTCTGTCTAATTATAAAATGCAACGTTTCGACGTATCAAACATCATCCTCAGGCTGGAAAAAAACAGAATGATTTTCAGTCACATTGGAAAAAATGCATAAACTAACACTTAAGTAATATAGACTAGATAAGCAGATCACAAAAGACGAAAGCGACTAGACAAAATAACAACCTTTTTATCACAGAAATAGTAGTATGACTAGATACATTGTACAAAACCGATGTTCATCACACGAGAGACAAGAGCAAAATGGTCGAGCAGCCTCGTCGCACCTAGCAAGCTGAAGTTCTACGAAACAGTGTGAGAGCGAAAAAATCATTCGTGTTTTCATTAAGGGGAGGTTTAAGTTCATGAATGTGTAATGCTTCAATTATATGAATATGATCTTTTATAATAACATTATAAAGAATTTTGGTGTCAGGGAACAGATCATCATTGGATGGTTTGCAACTATGGTCAACAAGAAAATGATTGAAAATGGAACCTTGATATTTATGAGCGGTTAATCTTTGCTTCAGGGTCATTCTGGTCATGCCTATGTAAAGTTTATCAAGAGGCTTACATTCTCTTCGGTTACATTTAAATTGATAAATCACACCGGCCTTGTCCAGATCGTTGACCCCAGATGCAGACAGATTATTTTTTACTAATTGGTCACTGATTTTACGGTTCTTATAATACACGCAAACTTTAATAGAAGTTTCTGGATTTATTGGTTTAACAAAAGTTTGAACAATGTTTTTAAAGACCCGTTCGTCAATTTTGTAATTATTATGCATTTGATTTTCGTAATAAATATTGATACGGTTTGCATTCGCTGAATTATTGTCACTGCTCATGATTCGGTTCAAAAATTAATCAATAGTTTTATCAATCAATGTAGTAGGAAAGTTGTTATTAACAAGTAAACGTTTGATTCGAAGCATTTCGGAATAAAAGTTTTCCCAATTACTGCAAACTTTACGAGCTGTTTATCAAAGTATGTATGACGCCTTCTTTATCGATTTGAGGAGCTTCACAATCGTAATTAATAGTTTCCCCAGCATGGGAAGGTTTAACATGAACGGATCTATGGGATGTACCGTTAGAAGCTTCAACCAAAACATCCAAAAATGGGAGCTTACCGTGTAGACCTAACTCATACGTGAAATTTAAAACAGATTTTTCAACAAACAAACTTCAACAAAAAGTCAGCGGTAGTGGGAGGAGGGTGTCGCTCATCAGTAAGCGACCGATGGTTCATTTTGATCTACAAACTCCTTCCTTCGGAGAAATTGAATGCCTGAAATTATTTCATTAATTCGTCTATATCTTATGAACTAACACATTGATTCTGGAAACTAAATCATCCTACAAGTATAAGCTATTTACTTAGCATCTGGCTGTTTATTCTCGAATCTGATGTTAAAATTTAAATGAGCCTGAGCTATTTTGTCTTTTCCCTCTTCACTTCATTAAAGCGCCGCTTCACTGATAGCTCGACGCAGAGGTGATTTAGATGACCTAAAATGAATTTTCGAATTTTTCCTTAAAAATTGAGTCTATATGAATGAATAAATGTCATTCAGTACCTTAACTTCAAAAATTAGCTCCGTCTCTAAGGAAATTTCTCACGGCTTCATCTAACATTGGTAGCGACTTCACGTTTCAGTCCCGGTGAGACTTGACATGCAGTTCTCCTGTTCGAGGCTGATCTGAGTAAGTGGGGTTTTGGCGGGGAGATATTGAGCTGCGAAGAAAATAGATTGTTATAGAAATAACATTAGTTTTTTCATTAGTTGGGCAAATTGAACGCAACCCATCCTTTGCGTAGCGTCATTACGGTCATCTATGGAGATACGGGCTCCTCCTCAGCGAACGTTTGGTTCTGACACGTCAGGTTCACGGAGGGAGGTTGTCTCGTTCGGCTCCCGCTGGCCTCTTTGCACACTGGTTATCCCAGTGATGCCATCCAATGGCAGCTTGTGACAAGGATTGGTAGATCCTGAGTAGTTTAGTGGACAAGTCTGGTATCAGGCACTGAACTCTCTGTGTGAAAACTGTGGAGGGAATTGTAGACCGTTACAAAGACCCCGACGCTGTCGGCCCTCAAGTTCAAGTTCAAGTTCAAGCTGCCTAACGAGCTGCGGCTGCCACGGTGTCTCTGGTCCTGACGGAAGCAGATCTCAAGCTCTCGCCTCTCGCTAATTTTCTTTGAATTCACACACAGGTTACTATAGTTTTCAAATTGAAAAGGTTGTGGATGGAAAATTAGCGATTTCAGGTTTTCTTCTATTGAGGGGCGAGAGAGTACTTTCAATCATTAAAATCTGATAATAAAGGAATGATGTTCCTGAAGATCTATGACTTCATTGAAACATTGCAAATTTTCTTTGCAATGTGAATAAAATATAATGCATGTAATTTAATGTAATGTTACGTCAGGAACATTATGGGATGGGAGTTTTTAGTAGTTTTCTTGACTTACACTACTGTGAGCTCGTAAGTCATATGTTACGTTTGTTGAATTAAAGTTAGGCCTTATAAATATACATGTATCGTGTTTCATGGGACTGCCGTTTCTGGGTGAAGTTATCTTTAGAAAAATCTTCTCGTAACGGACACCCATATGTGTGTAAGTCTCTCATAAATGTATGTAAGTCTCTCATATAGGCTTATGTGTGTAAGTGTCTCATAAATGTATGTAAGTCTCTCATAAATGTATGTAAGTGTCTCATAAATGTATGTAAGTGTCTCATCAATGTATGAAAGTCTCTCATAAATGTATATAAGTCTCTCATAAATGTATATAAGTCTCTCATAAATGTATATAAGTCTCTCATAAATGTATGTAAGTCTCTCATAAATGTATAAAAGTCTCTCATAATTGTATGTAAGTCTCTCATAAATGTATGTAAGTCTCTCATAAATGTATATTAGTCTCTCATAAATGTATATAAGTCTCTCATAAATGTATATAAGTCTCTCATAAATGTATATAAGTCTCTCATAAATGTATATAAGTCTCTCATAAATGTATGTAAGTCTCTCATAAATGTATATAAGTCTCTCATTAATGCATATAAGTCTCTCAAAAATGTATATAAATCTCTCATAAATGTATGTAAGTCTCTCATAAATGTATATAAGTCTCTCATAAATGTATATAAGTCTCTCATATATAGATGTGTATGTAAGTCTCTCATAAATGTATATAAGTCTCTCATAAATGTATATAAGTCTCTCATAAATGTATATAAGTCTCTCATAAATGTATATGAGTCTCTCATAAATGTATGTAAGTCTCTCATAAATGTATATAAGTCTCTCATATATGTATTTAAGTCTCTCATAAATGTATATAAGTCTCTCATAAATGCATATAAGTCTCTCATAAATGTATGTAAGTCTCTCATAAATGTATATAAGTCTCTCATTAATGTATATAAGTCTCTCATAAATGTATATAAGTCTCTCATAAATGTATATAAGTTTCTCATAAATGTATATAAGTCTCTCATAAATGTATATAAGTCTCTCATAAATGTATATAAGTCTCTCATAAATGTATTTAAGTCTCTCATAAATGTATATAAGTCTCTCATAAATGTATGTAAGTCTCTCATGAATGTATATAAGTCTCTCATATATGTATGTGTCTCATAAATGTATGTAAGTCTCTAATTCCTCATCTGAGACTGGTCGTGGGGAGGCTCGCTACAGTAGCGCAGCCATGGAGGGAGGTCAATCAAAGACCCTCCCCCGAAGTGTTGAGCTGGGGGCCAATTTCAGCCGCAGTTTCAAGTAAAAGAATAAAAAGATTGCTGATTATTAATGTCTGCCCCCAAATAAATTTTTAGTAAAAAAATAAAAAGATTGCTGATAATTAATATCTGTCCCCTGAAATTATTTTTCGGGGATCCTGCCCCCAACCAAATTTTAAGTAAAAAAATAAAAAGATTGCTGATAATTAATGTCTGCCCCCTGAAATTATTTGTCGGGGATCCTACCCCCAACCAAATTTTTTACTGGCTGTGCCTCTGGCTCACTAATTAAGTTATCAATAATATTGAATCAACTTCTTTTCGCCATACACTAGCTCAGCATCTGAATGTTGTCAGCGCGATTGCATAAACACTAAATTCATTCAAGGGTTTGGCAAACGAAATAAGTCATTGCATATTTATTTGGTAAATAGTTGCATTCCTGAATGAAGTAATATCATCTGTATAGAAATACTAAGAGTATTGTTTTAACAATATGTAATGTATCATCTACTTTGCTGTCCATAATTATGACCAGAATGGTATAACCAATTTCAACTTATGCTATTTTATGAATTCAGCAATAAGTTTTCAGTAAACTGAAAACGTGATATAGAATAGGACAATGCATTTAAGATCAGTCTTTGCTTGATATTTGCTGAAACTTCATCTTGAAGAAGCATTTAATGACGGGAAAGTTGAAGTCTCCCAGAACTTTTAAAATTATTTCAGTTGTATGGGGAAACTTTGAATGTAAATCAACTTCACAACCTAGAAGAGAGTTTTTTTCGAGCTTTCATTGCATAGGGAATCATATTTTGTTTATCTGTAGTAAAAAACACATTTTCCATTGCTCACATTTCTGCCTCAGTGAGGCACCGTCCTACGATATTTCTGATCTCATCAAAAGTGCCGTCAACGTTTGAATCTTCCATGGCATCCAAAGCTGCCTGAGCATAATTTTGAAGTTCAGGGAAATCAAGCAATTTTTTTGATAATTCGATGATTTCTTTCATCAAAACCAAGTTGAACTTTTCAGAATTCAAATCACCGATGATGTTACCTAGCGACCTAGAAAACGATGAGCTTGCTCTGCAAAGAGACATTAATATAGCCGTGAAAGCAGTCGTAGCATCTAACCACGGCCCGGCTTCGACAATTTGGGCAAGTCTTGCGAACCGATCCATACGTATTTCGTCGAAAGGTGGTGGCTGTGTTTCCTGAATCTGTTCCAAAAGTGTCGAATACAGCTCTTTTGCTGAGTCGTTGTTTCGAGCAAATTGCATGTATACTTCCAGAACTTGGGTGTAGATTGAGTCGCCCGACTGAGCGTCACTCGTGGGGCAGCCCGCCAGGAGTGAGATGATGCGGATCACGGCGTCTTCTGTAGACCCAACATCAAAGGCGTCAATGATCCACTGGAGCTCATCTTGGGTCGCTGGGTTAAGGACTCCAGCATCCAAACGGGCTTTGATTACAATCCTTGCAGCAGCAAAATTCCCCACTGAAACTGCGAGCAGTGATGAAATCAGAGCGTCTTCGACAGGCGCAGTCAGCGTGTTGTTGGTGCTGCGCACAAATGCTGTCAACATGTAGACCAGAGATTCTGACGATCTCCCGGAGAGGAGAGACTGCAAGATGAAGCTCACATTGTTCAGTAAGCCATTCAAAAGGCCAGTTGACTGATAAATTGTAGCAATGTACCAGTCAATTAGTGCATCATAGGCGGCTCGCAGCTGTCCATCAGCAATTGCCACTAAAATTTGGGCAAGTTGATTCTGGCCTCCACAGTCCAGTCCAGAGACACTGCTAGAACCTGAGCCGAGTTGACGAACTTGCTCAGTGTCTATCATCTGACGCTGTTCACCGCGTAGGACTGTGTCTGTCATTATGCTCCTGAAGCAGTGGATCCTGGAAAAGATACATTTATTTCTATAGTAGAGGCTAAAATGCTTAAGGAGCGCATGTACAGCGTCCTTGAAATTTATGAACTATTCACCTTCAAATAAGTCAGTCGTCCATCGCTGGTATCTCAGATACGATTGTCTGTTTTAAGAAACATTCAAAACCTTAACAAATGGGAAATGCAAATGAAACATCTGTGTTCCAATCAAAGCGCTGAGCCCGAATACGCTAAAAACTCGTACTCTGTAGACGGATGAAGGAGATATTGTCAATCGCCATAAAATAAAATCGCTCTAAATTCTTCAATGGCATGACACTGTTTATATAAATCTAGAAATGTGACTAAAATGAGGCTAAGCATTTTGAGTTATGACTCATCGTGAGTATGTATAGGCCATTCATGACATATTAAAAATACAACAGACACATTTCAGTTAACAAGTTCATTTAACACATTAATTGAAGATACTAACTCCCAAACGTCTTTATTTTCTCTCTTTTAAAATGATTAATGTTTTGTTCATATTGCGTTGTAAAAAAAACATATTGCGTTGGGTTCGTTCACGTTTATGTGAAGCACGAACGACGATCCGTTTCTTTTTGATCATTTGTTAAAATTTTTTCGAAAAGTTATCTGCTTGATAATCTTTGGTTGCAGTCTGTTTGAATGTCGCAGGCTTGCCAATTTGAGAATCATGAGATCGTCTCGTCATTTGTGACGACGAAAGCTCTTGAAAACTAACCAAAACGAACAGTAGCTGCGGGAGTGTGCGTAATCATTTTTAACTTATGAAAAACTGACGGCGAATACATTTGTTTGAGTGAATTGTGAATTGATGAATACATTTGTTTGTGAATTGTTTTAATCATGTCGACGAGCAACTGAAAATTTGTTCGGGCGAAAACTAACACAACACCAAGTTTATCCAGAGGGCGTATAAAGTCTCAATTTGAAATCCTAGCATATTTTGGTGCAACTCTAGAACGTATCTCATTTAATATAATTCATTTATATAAAGTTTAAGAGTTTGCTCTCGATTGATAAGAACCAATCACTGTTCAGAAAACTTCTTCACTTGGCCAATAATATCACCAGGCCACCAACATCACCCCCATCACCTGGCCACAAACATCACCCTCACCACTCAGCCACCAACATCACCAACATCTCACCTCTCCCCAATTTCAGCTCGGTCCATGTGGGCTGTGCTGCCGAAGGCGCGCTGCATGCAGCTCACCAACTCAGCGGCATCGACAGCGCCGTCACTGTCAGCATCGCAGGCTCGGAGGGCGCCGGCGTCAGCGCGAGCTGACGGCTCCAGGGAGGGCAACAAGCGGGCCCGCATTGCGGCGCACGCGTCTGGGGGAAAGTGCATTGCCAATTACGCAAAATATCGACCGCAATTTACCACTAGTAGGAGTGACGATGTTTCCCTTTATTGATGGAAAACTGAGACGCTACTGAAGGCTTGTAATCCGCCTTTTTAAAATAGTGGTTCACGAAAAGCAAAAGGATATTTAAAATTTCGTCCATTCGTAACTAAAATTTTGATTAGTAATTTTTAAACGACGAACTTTACATAGAATTGATGCGATAAATTCAGAAATCGAAACTTTTCTTAATAGGACCAATAAATATTGTTCTGCTAAGCATTCGTCACACACTGATAAGAAACAGTTCACTCAACTTCTTCCAACTAATAAACACCCTCTAAAGCGTACGCAAAAAAAGGATGTTAGCTCAGCATTTTAAGCTAAGTTCTTTTTATAGTACGAACGATACTATATTAACTGTCAGACATCTAAACTCTTGATTTTGAACTGACGGTGAAGTAAATTATCAAATATACAACCATAGTTACTCATTGAGCCTATACCCCAACTAGTCCGCCTCATTTAAACGAATTTGCAAATAATAACGTACTTGACCATGATAGCATTTTAAAAAATTATTCTGCACACATAAATAAATCAAAATTTACCGTTAACTACAGAATCGAGTGATGGAATCATTGTATCCGAAAGCTTCGAAACAATTACTTATTTCTGTCCGATCATCGATAGAGTGTCACTTGGGTGACCGTGGACAAATACCTCATGCAAGATATTGATTGCTAAGTGTTTCAGTGCGTATGCTACAACATGCGAACGTTGGCCACAGCCTCATCACCTACACTGCACCTGCTTTCAGCGTCACCGCTACCACAGCACTATGCACGGAACTTCCACGGAGAGTAAAAGTAATGTCAATTATAATGCTTTCTACAGAGCGTCATACACAGCAGTCATATCATCTAGAGGTTACGACAGGCTCCTATCCTTGTTGCTCAGGCTATTCTGATTCAAACAATCAAGAGAAGCCATCAGCGCCTCATCACTGCCTATCATACATCGGATGATTATGTGCTGTGTGTAGGTGGGCATTTATGGGACAGTCATTGTGTTTATTCTTTTATTTGAAAAACAGTTGTAAAAAGATGATATTCTTACACTCATCTTTCATTTCTATTTTCCTTATCCCATAGATTGCAGAGTTCGAACCAAAAGTATGCCAAACTACAGTTGTCAGTAGAGGAGCAGAAAATCGCGAGCTCGTTTGGATTATGGTGAAGCTACATAGTTTCCTGTAAAACAACACTTCGGACACACAGCAGAGAGTGTGGCGTTAGTGTTATTCTCAGAATATCTTCATCTTAAGTTGTCGTGAACGTACTCAATATTTGCTTATGTTTGTATTTCATTAATAAGTTTGAGATTTGGGAAAACTGTACAGAGAAAGAGTAAAAATGTTGGGCTCTGTATTTTAATCTCCCTATATAATTTGCGTTGTTTCATTCCAGAGTTTATTCGTTTAATTGAAACTTTTTATGTCAACATTTTAGATGTGTTTATCGAGTAATAAAGCACTCTTTTGAGTGCATTTCTAGTTTTAGATTTTCATTAGAAAAATGCAGATCCGCGAATAGGACCTTTCAGCATTAGATCCACTTTCATAAAAATGGAAAATCAATCTGAATGTTGTGTATTGTAGCCAGTATATATAACGAAACGATTTGCAGAACAATAGTATGGTGGAAATAAGTGGCCAACATAGTCCATCTCGCGGAAACTGTGGCAGGCGTAACATTTTAGATGACAGAGACAGACTCTATTCGTAGAGACAGATGAAGGAAATTCTATGTTCATAAATGTAAAAGATTAATAGCAAGTTTTATGGAGGCCTAACAATAATTTCTTGAAAAATTATTGAGTTGAATAAAGCGAAGGAAATCAATTGAATTGAAGTGTTAAGAATTGAATATAATGAAGTGTTTACCTCAAACCGGTAACCGGTTGTTATTGAGTCAAGAAAACCAAATTTCAACAGTCGAGAATTAGAAGAATGTAACATGGCGCGATGAGTTCAAACTCACCGTTTCCTTGAACGGTAGGCGTATACGGGAATGAGAACAGTTGCATAAAGCTTAGGATCCATATCTCATCGTTGCATTATTCATACATCTGAAGTCAATGCAATGCTGTGGGGCTGTTTTTGCTGGGATGGGCATGGATCTGTCACTCTACAATTGCAAAACACACCCTCAGGACCTTTTGCAAGAATCTTTCGGACCACGCTCATCCTTCAATAGGTTTTTTTCTGACGGGAACGTGTTTTTCCAGAATGGAAATGGTATATACAGGGCTGGAAATATTCAAGACTGGTTCATTACAAATGAAGGAACATTTGAGCTAATAGACTGGTCACCACAATCACCTGATTTGAACCCCATTGGAAATGTAATGGAAGCTGCATTTGAAGGAACCTGCAACACTCATCGCCCCTTCTTTCAACATTGCCTATTTTGAGGGACAAATTAGCTCAATTATGGCCAAAACTGAAGCTACAGAGGGTCCGAAATCTTGTTCAATCAATTTCAGGTTAAACGAAAGATGTCTTTCGAGCTTAAGGCAGTCCAATTCTCTTCCAATGAATTTCTGAGCCATGCGACTTTTTTTGACCGTTTAGTGTATTTCCTAAAGTACGTGGGTGCGTGCATTCCATAAATTTAGTATTTGTTGCATTTCCATGTGATTAACATTTCATAGAATGAAAACAAAAAGCGTTCGACTTGGGTCGACTATTTAGATAGAAATTGAAGTCTCCAACATCACATACGAATCAACAAAAAATTTTGAAAATTATTATCTGAACGTAAAAGCTTTATACATGCACCCTTGACTCAGTCATTACTAAGCTACGACGATTGAACTTCCGTACACTCGGCCTTCACTCACCGAGTTGAGACTATTGGTCAATGACCCAACTCACGAGCACGTCTGAGAACAGCTTGAACAACGTGAAATCAGAAAAATTCTACAAGCATAGCCTCACCTTCTGCTTGCTCGCTGACCTGAAAAGAAATGAAATTGGCCATTAATGCTCGATAAATAAATATTTTCGATTGTATGATATGGTTGAACATATATTTAAAGATGATGCAGGCGATATTTCCACACCATTTCAATGTGTCCTTCTCACCCGAACATTTCCTAAACAACTCATCGAGCAACTACCGCTGTACATGTATTTGGTTGTCTGTACAGTTGTTTGAATTCGCGTGAATTAGCCAAAGTAAACAGCACTTTGATACCGAAGCTAAATACTAGTTGTCTGATCGTCGGAATTCATCCATGAGATGTGAGCCATTTTCATTCTGCTGTTATATATTCTGAAAAATTCATATATACGTAGCTATAGTTGTGCCTGTGAGCGGAGGCACAGTGAGGGCTTAATAAATTTTAACCCAGCTTGATAAAAATGTTCAGGGAAATGAGCTGATGAGACGCTGCTGAACACGGACGACTGCTGAGTGCGGCACATCTGAGCGCTGCATGGGAGGTGCGCTGTAGTCCCAGCAGAGTTGACTAATAAATATGGGAAAAAACTAATTGTAATGGTGGTTGATATCCCTAGCTATGTAGAGTGATGAAAAAATAAACGCATAACATTCTTAGCAATGCTGACTGACATTTCTAGTAGAAATGTGTTCACTTTTTTTCACCCAATAGATGTTCCTTACTTAGTAGGTAAAAATAGAATATCACTCTGCTGGAACTATGTATTCACTAGAATTAAAATGGAAAAAAAATCATAACGAATTGGAACGTGTCCCGGTGGCCTGATATATAATCTTAACCATCAACGCAACTGAAACCAAAAACACAAAAAGATTTTCATGACTTTGTTCCGGTCGGCGGCTAACAGCTGTCGGCTCGCGGTATACATCAGATTTGTGATGTGGAAGTAGTGCACCTGCTAATGCATTTGCTGGTGCATCTGCAGGTACACCTACTAGTGTACCTGTTTGTGCACCTGCTAGAGTATCTGCTGATGCATGTTAGTTTTCCTGCTAGTGCATCTGCAAGTGCATCTGCTAGTACATCATCTAGTGCAAAGCTCGTGTTCTTGCTAGTGCATCTGCTAGTGCATTTGCTAGTGTATCTGCTAGTGCTTCTGCTGGCGTGTTTGCAGGTGTATCTTCAATAACACCTGCAAGAGGACCTGTTACAACACTTGTTAGAGCACCTGCAATAAAAACGATCATGGTGAACAACTGGATCATATCTTATTCTCTAACGGACTACGTTGGAATAAATAAAAAGTTTATTAGATCACTAATTATTGGAATCCCAATCGCGTATCAATTAAGACTGAAAACCTCATCCGTGTGAGAACTCCCGTGCTTATTTTTACGCTCATGTTAGAGTGCATTTGTTTACAAGGTAAATTTCTCTGATAGCTTATCTATTGAAATACCTACAATTTAAGTCCTGCTATCGATGCCATTGTTCATAAGCGCCAACAGAAGTAAGTAAGTTTTGAGGTATATATACGCTATATATATCAAGGTATATAAATATTGTGTCCTAGGGAAAAACAATCAAGGTGCTGTGATGTAATTGAAAAATTAAATTATTTGTGTTACGAGTTACCTTTCGTTTACTGCACTCAATAAAAATGAATAAAAACAAAAAAATCATCTAAGTTCATGTATGGTTGAAAGGAAAAATTTGTCACAAATAAATTATTTATGAATATTTTGATGAAAAAGCCATAAGTTGGTTGAAGCAAGTAACATTACGATTTGCTGTGTTAGGACTGCACACAGGATTTGTTTATAAAATTCAGGGGCTCTATGCACTACAACGAATAACACCTGTATAATTTGTTAAGAAAATCGTCATATTTTATTCAAGAGTTTATAGAAGTTACAGCTCTTATTAAGGTATGGACACTCACCGCCAGGGCGACGCAGCAGCCAATCACCAGCAACAGCAACTGTTGGCAGGAAATTATTGGGGTGTTAGTGGCAGGCAACGTGAATGTTTTGTGAGGGAGTGTACGGACAGGAAATTATTGGGGTGTTATTGGCAGGCAACGTGAATGTTTTGTGAGGGAGTGTACGGACAGGAAATTATTGGGGTGTTATTGGCAGGCAACGTGAATGTTTTGTGAGGGAGTGTACGGACATGAAATTATTGGGGTGTTATTGGCAAGCAACGTGAATTTTTTGTGATGGAGTGTACGGACAGGAAATTATTGGGGTGTTATTGGCAAGCAACGTGAATGTTTTGTGAGGGAGTGTACGGACAGGAAATTGTTGGGGTGTTATTGGCAGGCAAACTTGAATGTTTTGTGAGAGGTTGATCTAAACGAAATGAATGATACCCACACAAAGTTATTGGGATATTACTCGCACGTCACATGCTGTTTTTTTTGCTATTAATACCGACGATAGTAAAAATCAGCATAATTGGAAAGATGTGGTAATAAAAAACTAGGAAACTAGGCATGTACTCAGGTTAAATGTCATTACGCGCAAAATAAAGAACATGGTTTCAAGAAGTAATGTTGCAGTGAAGCATAGGTTGGCAGCGAGTTATTGAACTTTACTTCTGTGCAGTTATATGAGTGAATGTATTAGTTAATTAGTTTGACCTTGAAGTACGTCATTAAACCGAAGAGTCTCACAGCAAATTATTTACAAATTATTCATTTCTTATTCACACCGACGAACCAATTACTTGAAAACGAATAAGTGGGAACCACTGGCATTAATTTACTGTAGACTGTCAGAAACTCCCTATTTCAACTTGAATGTGTTGTATGGAATAAAGATTTTGATGCTGCCTAACGCCCAAAGTTCTTCGTACTATTACTTTCTAGTGAATTCAATGCAAAAATAAAAATTCACCGGACCATAAATGTATTCAAGACTTTAATGTTGAAAATTTAATTTGAATATCGTATGAGTTGAACACTGAACTTCAGTTTGACCAACCGCAGTGAACGTGTTAAATAAGGTCTATAAATTCTAATGTTTCTGGACAAGCATTATCTAACCATACAGTATACCAAGAAACATATTTATCCTATACATAGATGAAAAGACGCTGCTCCAATTTGAGGTAACATTACGATCTGAAGAAATTTGCTCTGCACAATTTTGGGACGGAATCGATCACAAATTATTTTACACAGTTGAAATATGTTTAGAACATGTTTGAAATTTATACTGTTGCACCTTACTCTACATTTTACTTATGTTTTACAGGACTTGAAATCGCTCCGCCACATTCTCCACATTCTCCAATTGAAATCGCTCCAATTAAAGTTGCCCCTCCTAATTCCCCTAGAATTTTTAATAATTTTAAAACGCTACACCGTGTTTTACATACGTTTTCATTATGTCAAATCCACCCTATTTGTTTTATCTTAGACATTACATGATTTCACATTCTCCATGGCTTTAAATTGCTAAATCTCATTTTCTTTACGTTCTCATTATTTTAACTCATTGGTTCACATTTCCCTCAGGTTCTACAGGATATTAAATAGCCTCGTCGTGTTTTATTTGAGTCGTACTTGATTTTAAACTGCTTCGCTCAGTGAGAAGGCAATTATGCCTCATAGTTAGCCTACTGCATAGCGAGTGCGTGCTATTAAATATAATGGAATTATTTCCATATACTAACAGTCTCAGTTCTTCAATTAACGTGCCGAGAGAAAAATAAATTGTCTTACTTTAGTCAGATGTGTTCTCGAAATCTTTCACTGCATTGAGTAAGCCCCCTCAAACTTTGTGTTTATTTTGAGACGAGGTAACCGTTTCCCGATGTTTTCCGTTAGTAGTAGTAGTAGTAGTAGTAGTAGTAACACAGGTTTGCTAGCTCTTCAGTTATTCAAACTATATCGCACCGAAAGTCACATAATTTAATCAATATTGAGCTTTTCCGATTTACCGCGTAAGGTGGACTTCAACATTATATTAACAGCAAAAATTATATGATCATGATTTAATTACATCTCAAGATTACAATTGTCTCCCCATTAAAGATTAGATTATTAGATTAGATTATTAGTTAGTTTAAGCCTATTAGTTAAGGTCATAAGTTAGTTTATCCGCAACAAAGGCGATCCAAAGAGAGGAAAGAAGAAAGCACCATTTAGTATGGAGTTGAGGGAACGTGGAATCTATGCAGAAAGGGCACAGAGACAGTAAGATGAGAAAGAAGTTCATGAAACAAGATCAAAGTTGGAGAAGAAAGTAGTAGGTGCTGAAAAACAGGACAGCAGCGAACCGAAAAAGGATGGTCCGTAACAAAATGAAAACCTTTTCTATTTAAAAAAAAATGAAGCCTACCTAACCTTTAGCTCGGGCCCTCACAGTGTCCCTCTGGGAGCGCTAATTCCCATAGATACAATACAATTCTGAGCCTTTGTAGTGGTGCATCTGCGTCCTGCATGTAAGAGAAGACAATAAAACGGAAATTAATGTACGTGCTCCTTCTAACTAAATAAGTTGGATCGTGCGTCTGCACAGCGCACGTAATCCAATATTACTAAATGAAGTACGTTCGAGGATCAGGAATGCCAAAATAAATCCTAGGAGACCAGGAGCATCAAAAGCGTACACGTGCAAAAACGTTTGACAAAGCACTTAAATTATTTGTAGCTTTTAATAACAAAAAATTGATCTGCAAAAGCAACTTAATTTTGATAAGGAAAGGTAATACAGAAATTTACAATTAATTTTAATCAGGAAAGGGAATACAGAAATTTACGAGTATTATGTGAAGCAAAATATTCACTCCACAGTGCATGACGATATTAAGATAACTGGCCCTGTAAATTCGAATCCGTGACCCAGGAAATATTTCTAAATAAATGAATAAGCTCTTGAAGGCGTTATAACACTCAGCACAACACACTGGTGAAAATTAACTTTCAGGAAATCACGTATGCCACACATATTGCACACGCCTTCAGCGTATGCTTGACACTTCTAAAGAAAATTCATTTTATCGCACAAACCAACATCCAAAACTCAACACGTACCTTCATTTTCGTCTCGGTTCTCGTCGACTTCAGCTACTCGGCACAGTCGAAGCTTGAATAATGAAGCTCAGCCGCAGAGGCGATCTTATATGGTTGATAAATGTTCTCCCTAGCTTGAAAGTTAATTCATCACGTTTTTGAAATAAAGACAGATGTACTCGTTTGTTTTCCGACTACGATCAGATAACATTCAGGGAAGCCAGAGCGTCACAGGTGTTGTGATCGCTGCGTGGGCAGACATAAAATTTTAGTTCCTGTCTCTCGTTCCCTACCTACTCGTATGTACATAACAAATGCTCCCACTCGCTTCAAAGTCATTTCATCACATTTTTAAAATAATGCAAGATTGACGGGTTTCTTTTCCGACTACGATCAGATAGCAGTCAGGGAAGCCAGAGCGTCACAGGTGTTGTGATCGCTGCGTGGGCAGACATAATATTTTAGTTCCTGTCTCTCGTTCCCTACCTACTCGTATGTAAATAACAAATGCTCCCACTCGCTTCAAAGTCATTTCATCACATTTTTAAAATAATGCAAGATTGACGGGTTTCTTTTCCGACTACGATCAGATAGCAGTCAGGGAAGCCAGAGCGTCACAGGTGTTGTGATCGCTGCGTGGGCAGACATAATATTTTAGTTCCTGTCTCTCGTTCCCTACCTACTCGTATGTAAATAACAAATGCTCCCACTCGCTTCAAAGTCATTTCATCACATTTTTAAAATAATGCAAGATTGACGAGTTTCTTTTCCGACTACGATCAGATAGCATTCAGAGAAGCCCGAGCGCCACAGATGTTGTGGTCAGTGTGTGGGCAGAGGTTATATTTTGTCTCTCGTAGTCTGTGGTCGCTGATTTATGACTTACCAAGCCTTACGGATCTTGTGATGCGCCATGAAACAAATATTTGGACTGAGAAAAGAATATTGTGAGGGCAACTTTGCTCTGCTCTATCCTATTTTCTTTAACAATATCCTCTTCTATCTCCTTATCTCAATGTCTAATTTGATATAGTCCTGGTTATTCAACTTTATTCGATTTCTTCATATTCCGTTCTGTTTTGTTCTTTTCAATTCTTATCCATTTTATTCCATTTTACTCCGCTCCATTCCACTCAATTCTATTCGAAGCTTCATTGAAGCTTTGCATCATTTTTACAAAACCTAAGCGGAAGATATCTAAAAATACGTACTGTTGCTTTGCAGATCGAGAATGTCTGTGGTTACAAATGATATTTTACCCATAACCTAGTGTAGGCAAGGATGAAATCGATCATTTAGTTCATACAACGAATTGAACGTTCTATTGAGAACGATGTATTCTTGGAGCATATCGAATGGGGTCAGCTGAACGTCCGCATGTTACGCAGAAGCGTACCTCCCCGGCACGTGCATATACATGGGAAATATAATTTTAAATTAAACTCCACGTGCGGTCGTGGTGTATAAAATTTGTTCATACCACACTTGTGAATTTTGAATGCTTTTAGGGTAGTCAAAGGCTTCTAAAAATAACCCGTAATATTTTTTCTGTAACTCATACGCCTTCAAAAGTTCACAGAACAAGTTACTTAAGGGGCATCACTTTTGGATAAAGATTGCGGATAGAACAGAAGCGCTCATCATACAAGACACGTCGCGTGTCTCTAGGATTATTTCACACGCCTGAAGAAAAAGCATGGCAGCCCCAAGAAAAATTTCTGCGCTCTCAGTTAACAATTCCAATAAATAAAATAACGTCAGGACGTCAGATTAGGAGAAGCATTGGAAGATAATTAATTCACTTGTCAGCCCAACAACTGAAGCACCAAGTTTTCGAGAGGAATAAATTCATGTTGATAGAGAACTCTACAAATGCATACTCTAAAATCATGAGGGATACAAGTTTTCAACCGAACAAAGAATAATGAGAAAGGAAGACAGCTGAACAGATAACGTGATTGATCAGCGCATTATCGTTTTAGTTTGTGAGCGTTTGAAAATTTATGAGCCTGCGCGTCTGTTCCTTCAAAATAACGTACTGTATGTTCTGTGTGTTTGTGTATGCTTAACAACCCATCTTTTTTATATTCACTCACCGAGCACCCTATCTGCTCCAACTTAAAAAAAAACTCAACAGTTTCAGAAATTTTTTTGCTATATTTCTATTGACTTGAAAGTCCTTGAATTCAATTTTCTACTGAGGCATTGAAAAATTTGGAAACAGATTTCGTAATATTGGTTATTCGGAAGTTGACATTAACTACTAGTGTGCACGGTCCGTCAAAATGACGGACCGTGAAGGTAAAGATGCGAAGATTCGAAGGCGCTCCGTCTTCGTCGCAATAGTCGAGTGAAACTACTGTAATTGAGTGATGTAATTGGATGTTATTTGTTACAACTGTAATTGGATGTTACGTGTCAGCTATTGGACCTGTAATACATGCCATTTACCGGATCAGTAAGTTATGTAAGCAATTCCATGACCTCAAGTAATGCATAACAAGGATCATTGCGCAATACTGTTAAAGTCAACACATTTTAGGTTTACCACTTACGAGGCCGAGGGTAAATTAAGCGACTTCTCAAAGCGTTATTGTGAGATATGTAAGTAATAAAACTGCATTATTTTCAGCCTCGTCGCCCGCTAAACTGATCAAATAATGGGGTGGCACAAAACTCGATGCCTTGTGAGGCTATATTATTCTAAGGGTATCGTACACCGTTTTGTAATTTTTATATATTTATGGACCGATGCCCATGAAATTTGGTATACTAGTAAAACGCATAAAAATAGGGGTCTTCCTGTAGGAAATTTTCAATTTGATTGAAATTAAATCAAGTTACGGCAAAGAAAACGGAATTTTTCAGGGAAATTGTGGGGAGTACGGCAAACCCTACTCCTACTACAAATTTTGTCCTTTGCTCATGAAACAAGTGTCATTTAAAAGATAAAAACTTGTGCTATGACGATGAGGTATGAATTTATGAAACTCGTCTTGGTCTTGGAGATATTTCAATAAAAATTTGTTCCTGAAAAATTGCCAAAAAACTCCAATAATTTGACTTAAAAGGCCTGCCGTTTTTTACCTAATTCGAAAATCTGCTACCTCAATTTTGTGGCCCCATTATTCCTCTTTCATAAAAACTGTATCTTGACTCTTTGCACCAAAAAATATAGGAGGATGAGCATTAGGCGGGCATAAAATTTTAGCTTTCCAGGAGAGAATAAAAAACAGAGAACAAAAATTTTCACAAATACACTTTTTACTTGTTTATAAACAAGTTCTTTGTTTTTTCTCTTTATTTTTAAAAAAGGTTAAGCAATTTTGTTCCTAAAAAATTAAAAAAGTTGCAAAAAACATTTCTTCACTTACAAAAATAGCTAACCCCACCGCCACTTCACCCCCCATAGCGGGCGTTCTATTGCGTGCAGTCCTGTTAAATTCATAGTGGGTGTTCAGCACATGTATAGCTTCAATTTTAAGCAAAAAATTCATGAAAATTTGACCGAAAAAAACCATGATGTACGATGTCCTTAAAAAATATAAACGAGATTTCAGCTTTCTGGGGTAGACTTGAAATCAATTTCATCCTGTAATAGATTACTCAATCAATTTTATCGTGTAGTAGATTACTCAATAAATTTCAATCATCTTACAGAAAATACTTTATTAAGTACCTAGTAAACTCAATATTTCGATAAAAATAGATACTGAAGATTTGTTTCGATTGTTTTGTATGATCTTTTCTACGAATTTCTCCTAGGTCAAATTCCGCGTTTTGGTTCTAATGACATGCAAATTATGTTGATATCGTCTTTTGAGTATTAAGGAAGAATGAATTTACTTATATTGTGAGTTAGGTGACCATTGAGGCCAGTTTGTGCAAATAATAATTGGTCCAAATATTTGTCGCGTTTACATTAGTTGACATTCTTTAGGAATAAAATATGTCAAATATTTTTTGGGTTTCAAATAAATCATTTGAGTGAGCTAGTGCAAAAATTTCTCAACCGCTCCCAATAGCTCCTCTTTGAAATTCGAAAAACACCCAAGTTTTATTTGACCACATTTCGCACTTTTGGTATTTAGAATCATAGTTAGATGAAGTATTGAATTTTTGAGCCCTTTCAGGCAGGTAGCTTATTGTTCACCAAATTGAGGAGTTTTACGGATTTTGGTAGTTTATTTTCGTTACGTGGGCTATGGAAACTGAATTGCCATGAGCTTTGATGAGCTGATTTCTTCAAACTGACCGTCACCAATTTCAATGTGTGGAAAATTTGCTTTCCGCTCATTAGAAAACATGATTTAATTTTTTGTTGATATTGATACCTATTTTATTTACTCTAAGCCACGTTGTAACTTTCTGAAGTCCCTATTTATCCTGCCTGCAACCATGATACAATCAGCTTTTCAGAAGAAACGGTCGCAAAAAGCCTACTGTCGTTGACATGAAGTGAGAATTTGCCAGCAAAAAGTGTAAATTTGTAGATTTCAAGCAGATTTAACTAATTCATTATATTAATTATATAATAATAAATTGTATTAATTAATATAAAATTTTATTGATGATGTAAATTTACCAAGAAAAATTATTTAATTATATTAATTATATATTATATTATATATCATATTATATATTATGTTAAATATTATTTAAATATATTTTGTTATATCATAATATATATTAAAAAGCAGGTTTAACTTATTTCATTGATGATATAAAACGAAAGAGATCCTAGAACAGACCCTTGTGGATATTTACAGCAAATCTCCAGAAGTTCCGATTATACGTTATCAATGGCACCGTATTGGTTTTGATTGCACTTCTCTAATGCTGCAACGATAGAGTTTTGTAATTACTATGCTGTTGTTTACACAATCAAATGCTGTTCATAACTCAGGAATCGTAAAAAAATTCTGTCTTTAATCTTTGAAAAAAATTATTTTGTAGAAAATTCAAAGAGGCCCAGTACTGTTGATTTTTTGGTATGAACTATTGTTTTTGGTTTAATGTAAGAGTTCAATTTTTGATGCGCAATTTTAAGGAACATATAACTAAAGCTTGGTGGGGCGTAAATAGTTCTATAATTTAGTATCACCATCCATGAAGATTGGTATAAGTTGGGAAATGTTGCCAAATTTTAGGAAAAAAACACGTTAAAAAGACTTATTAATTGTTCTTTAAATGATAGGTTTTATAATATCAGCAATATTAGTTGAGGACGTTTTTAATTACCTTTTTTATTTTTAAAGATGGTTTTGAAGTGAATAACGTTGTGGTAATTAACAATAAAATTATTATATGTGAATTAATAGAGACATCACAGATCTATTAGTGCCATTTCAAAGTGTTGGTAGAACTAGTCCTTGTTCGATTGAATTGTGTTGATAAAAACATATTCAAGGAAAATGTCACTGAGAAACGTCCCTGAAGAACATCGTTGTAAAATCACACAGCAGAGTGTCACTGGTTAAATTCACAAAACATTTCACTGGAGAACATCACAAGAAAAGTTTCACTAGCGAACATCACTAGAGGAATTCCATGGAATATATTATTTGTTTAGGATAAAACGCATACCAGGTAAGCTCGGCGAACAAAAAATGCATTATCATCCAGTTATATTTAGGTTAGTAGATTTTACATGGCCAAGTAGCTGGTCAGGTAACTGGTGATGTAGCTGGGCAGGTGGTTGGTCAAGTGATTAATGAGGACGGGGTTGAGGGCTGGTGCAGTAGGTATAATTCAACCCCTTGCTTCCAGAAATATTTTAACTTCGATTTCATATTGTAGATTATTCAAACCTGTCTTTATTGCATACAGAACATCAAACCTGTCCACGGTTCAACTTCCATCAGTCGCACACTCTGTATTGTGAAAACAATCTGCTGTCATAGAATTCTGCAATTAGGAGATTTCATTTTAGTTAGAATTTAAGGTAAAATCTTTCCCTCCACACTGAAACACAAAATCCAGAACTTGAAATTCTGATGTATGGCCGCAGCATCAAAATTCTCGCTATTCCATGTTCTCGTTGCCTTAAACACCATGGCAATACTCTTGCGAATAAATTCCTTTGGAGTTCCTTAAAGCAGGCAGCATGGTGTGGCAGGCAGTCCAGCACCAGCTCCAGAGCTTAGCTTGCGTCGCTCCAGCCGTGCTGTTGCCCAGCCGGTACACTTGCCATGCACACCTCACTCTGGCCGTTCGCTCGGCTGTTCGATTGCCTCAAAAAAGCCCCGCCACTAATGCAACACATAAGTTCACCCACTTTTAACTTTCGAAAATATTTACCGATCGACTTCAAATAAATCTCAAATGAAGAATTAAAACATTCTTTCGTTTGGATGTAATTTGAAGTCGATAGGTGCATTATTTCGAAAGTTACAAGTGGGTAAACTTATGTGTTGCATTGGTGGCGGGGCTTATCTGGAAAAATCCGAATGGTCTACAGGGCGTACTGAGATTGTGACATATGAGACCAGGACAAGTCATGGGCTCCTCATGTGTGTTGGATTGCATGTGTGAAGATTTTAAGTACCTGGCTGGTATGCTAGGAAAATAATTTGCATGAAGTTTGTTGTACCAATGATTATTTGTTCCCGCAAACCAGGGGCTCAATTTCTTCACACCTGTGAGCCGACACACCTCAGGAGCTCATCACTTGTCCGGGTCTCTTATGTCAAAATCAAAGTGTACAATTTCTTTATATGGTGTGCAACACCGCCCTTTTCTATAGTAAATGTTTATTCCTCGCGTGTATAGTAGTATATGTTTGGATCTTTTGCACTCTCTTACACTCATAGTCGAAAATATACATAATTTGAAAGAAAAATGAAAAATTAAACAGAATCTTTGACGTATAAAGTATTGAGAGATATATTCAATTTTTCATGAGCACACAAGAATTAATCTGGGCAACAAACAAATAAAGACATAAGATCTGTGTCCATTTTTATATGTAAAATTGCATGGGAAATCCGTTTTTGTCTACTTTTGACAGAAATTTTCTACAGTGACAATTCTGTAGAAGCCATGCCTAATTCAATAAAAAAAAGAACGGTAAAAATTGAATTCCCATGTGATTTTGTGAATTAAATGGGCACGTATCTGCTATCCTTTTTTGAATTTCGCACAGTGTTATGAATTTAGAGAATGAAGTACATTTGGGAATATCATTAATGAACATCAAAAACAATAGATGTTCCAAAACCCATCCTTGCAGAACCTCTTGGTTAATATCAAGAAATTCCGAATGGGATTTACTAATTACAACTAATTGTATATTATTCGACATATATCATTTGAAGCATCTTCGAGAATCGCCTCAATTTCTTGACGTTGCACCTTGGAAAACGAAATCTTTTCATTGACTCAGTCAAACGCATTGTGTTAGTCGAGAAGTAAGGAGAAAATAACATTTTCAATTTGTTAGAGTGTTTATTTGAAATTTTGCAGAACTGAAATTGGTCTTTAATCATTGACAACGTTTGAAGTCCATTTTTTAAACTAGGTGTTACTCGGAAATTTTCAGACATTCAATTTTTAGAAATACCTAAAGACTAGTATGAATGGTTAATTGATGCTGAGATTACTCGAAATTAAAATTAGCTCTCTATTTTGACACTTTTACTGGAAGCGATTTCAGTCCAATTAATTTATTTAATAATTTTTTCTCATTGCTAAGAAAGTAAATTCTTGAATTGCAGCGATATCGTTCAAAGGAGCTCAATGCGTTGGTGTATGTAACGCGCATTCAAGTTTCAATTCTTCAGATCAGCCGTGGCATTCTACAGTAGACAAATTTTAAATACTTTTGGGAGTTCGACCAGTCCGCAAGGAAATAACAAAATGATTGCATATTCGTGACCACGATAGAGGAAACAAGGTAGGGTCATTTCTATGGGAGAAAATACACCTCCTCTTGTTCGGCTAGCCAATAGAAAGGCGTTATTTTAAACAAACTTTATGAGGTCACCAAAACGCCGTGTCGTTGGGCCAATAGTGGAACCAGATTTGGAGGTAGTAGTGCTACCAGATGCAATATGAGCGCTGCTATTGGTTCGTTGCAGTGACGTCAGCAGAACCAGACCTTCAACGAAAAAAACTGGTCTGAACCTATTTTGTTTCCTCTACTGTGTTCGTGACGAAATGATGTGAATAATAAATCTAGGATAAAGAAGGTGTGTTTATTTGTTTTAAAATTTATTGGGCATTTATTTGCATTACAATTTCTCTTCTGATAGATGTAATTTGGAAGGCTTAGTGATAATAATAGGGGTTCTGATGATCACAGATGTAATTTCAACATCTACATACTTCAGTGTCGATAGCGAATAAGGGAGTGATGCAACCAACACGAAACCACGCCTCTTCATCAATTCATCAAGAAGTTTCCAGTTAATAAGAACGTGCAAATAAGAATAAAAACTGTTATGCAATTAATTTTTTTCGAATGTGAGCGGATACGTCACGTTAAAGAAGACTTCGCTGTTATGGTATTTTCATAAACACTTTCGTACATTTTAAAATATTCTTTTTCATGATAGAACTTATGATGTTGGTTTCAGTCTCAGAAGAAAATCTAAATACATCTTCTATCGCACAGAACCCAAACTTCTGGGTCATTTTACACGATCATCATTTCTGCCTTGCCGAAGCACGTCACCACGATCTTTCTTACTTCTTTGAGAGCCCCGCCATATTGCAAGTTATTAACTTTAACTAGAGCTGCCTGAAGTTGACTCAGAGCTGCTTCATAGATAGGATCATCTGCATACATAGGATTTTCAATGATTCCTGTCAATTCGTCTGACAAGTATCCAAAATAATTTGCTTCAAACAGGTTCAAGAAATCAATCCAGTCTTCCAGAAATTCAGACCGAAAATCACACGGGCGCGTTAAATACTCCAGGATATGGACTGTAGCCTGAAATTCTTTCCCATAATCGTATAAGTAGGCCACATTATTAAAAAATTCTATATCTTCATCACTGAGCGGTGGCTGTCTTTCTTGCATTCGATCCCAAAAGGCGTTGAAAGCTTTAATCTCTAAAACTAAATCTACGGGTATTAGGTCATACACCTCCATAAGTTGGGTGTAGAGCGATTGCGCCCCACTCGTGGGGCAGCCCGCCAGGAGCGAGATGATGCGGGTCACGGCGTCTGCTGTAGACCCAGCATCAAAGGCGTCAATGATCCATTGGAGCTCATCTTGAGTTGCTGGGTTGAGCAGTTCAACTTTCAAAAAGACTTTGATTCCAATCTTTGCAGCAGCGAAATTTTTCACTGAAACTGCGAGCAGTGATGAAATCAGAGCGTTTTCGACAGGCGCAGTCAGCGCGTTGTTGGTGCTGCGTACAAATGCTGTCAACACGTAGACCAGAGATTCTGACGATCTCCCAGAGAGGAGAAACTGCAAGATGAAGCTCACATCGTTCAGTAAGCCATTCAAAAGGCCAGTTGACAACCAAATTATCATAAGGTACCAATCAATTAGTGCATCATAGGCGGCTTGCAGCTGTCCACCAACAATTGCTGTCAAAATTTGCACAAGTAGATTCTGGCCTCCACACTTTAGTCCAGACACACTGATGGAACCTGAGCCGAGTGTACGAACTTGCTCAGTGTCTATCATCTGACGCTGTTCACCGCGTAGGGCTGTGTCCATCATTATACTCCTGAAGCAGTGGATCCTGGAAAAAGATACATTCATTCTTTACCCACAAGCCGATGGGATAAAAGAGCACCTATACTTTTTCATTGAAATTTATAAGCCATTGACCTCAAAGTATGTTAGTCGTCCCTTACTGGAATCTCCAATACTGTTAGTTTTCTGTTGAACGAAATAGTTAGTTTAGGTTTAAGTAAAAGGGGAAAACAAGCATTTTCATTACATCAAGGTGGAAGTAAATGTTGTAAATAACGTTGGAACGCAATCGCACTCAATTCAGTTAGGGCAAAATTCGTGGTATACCTTTTTTACTTCAAATTAATCCAAGTCAAATTTAAATTAATCCATGTCAAGTTCAAATTAATTCAGCCCTAATTTTGGTTAAGAATTGACATAATCACTCGTGTAATTTTAACATTTTTTGAGCTAAATGTATCTATTGGATGTGACAAGCAAGAAAAACGTTTTTCCTCTCAGCAAAGAATGCATAAAATGTCTGCAATATAAAAACAAGCTGTCGTAAAATGTGGTAAGTATCCAGCACCAAGAGGCAGAGTGTGATTCAGATATTTGAGACGAGTAACAGGTAGAAGTCAATTATGAAAACTTTGAATTATACTACACATTAAAGTTGTTTTACAATTCTAAATTGATGGCAATTTGCATCCATTTAAATATTTATGTTCATAGGTAATTTTATGTTTCACATACATATAGTAGTATCGAGGATTTAGTTACTCTCATATGGAGAGTTATATGCGTGAAATACCACTTTATCTTATGTGTAAAATCGTATATGCATGCAACTACAAAATTTTACCATTGGATGAAAAGGGGTTTGATCGTTTGATTTAACCTCTAAATGAGAAATGCAAATGTAATTCACTGAGTACTTATGTACGATACCATTTGATTAGAATTTATATGAGTACATTACTACACAGATACACTCTTGCTTTAGCAATAAAAATTGTGCCGTCTCTTCAAATGAATGAGCCAAGGCAAATAAATCATCTCTGTCGATGAAACAAACTGCAACTTGCTTTCACAAAAATCGTTAGAACAAGCAAAAACAGACTTCGTTTGCTATATATCTTATAAAGGTTAAATCTACGTTTTATTTGCAGGAATTTTAAACCGTTTTACTCCTTTCATATTGACAACACAAAAAACTATTTGAAATATTCCATAGCGAACTAATGAATAACTATAAATTATAAAACTCAGGTACTGCTGAGAAGCAATCAATTCGACTTGAGTCTTTCGTGATCAGCTCATCACCCAGCCACCAACATCACCCTCATCACCCAGCCCCCAACATCACCCTCATCACCCAGCCACCAACATCACCCCCATCACCCGCCACCAACATCACCAACATCTCACCTCTGCCCAATTTCAGCTCGGTCCAGGTGGGCTGTGCTGCCGAAGGCGCGCTGCACGCAGCTCACCAACTCAGCGGCATCGACAGCGCCGTCACTGTCAGCATCGCAGGCTCGGAGGGCGCCGGCGTCAGCGCTAGCTGACGGCTCCAGGGAGGGCAACAAGCGGGCCCGCATTGCGGCGCACGCGTCTGGGGGAAAGTTCATTGCTAATTAGGGAAAATATCGACCACAGCTTACCACTAGGGATACAGCCGTTGTTTCCCTTTATTTGCTAGAAAACTGAGACGCTATAGACAGCTAGTAATCCGCTTTTTTAAAATAGTGGCTCACTGACAGCAAAAGGCTTTTCAAAATTTCATTCATTAATAACCAAACTTTTTATTAGTAATTTTTATGCGATTAACCTTTCGTAGATTTGTGTAGGTAAATTCAGAAATCGTAACTTTGCTTAATAGAACCACGAAATTTTGTTCTACCAAGCATTCATCACACACTGATATGGAACAGCTCACGCAACTTTTTGCTATTAATAAATGCCCTCTAAAGCACACGCACTGAATAGAAAAGTATTTTAGCTTAGCACTTTTAACTAAGTTCTTATTCTAGAACGAATGATAATATATTAACTGTCAGCTGTCTAAGCTTTCGGTTTTGAATTGACGGTAAGTTCAATTATAAAAAATATATGCAAAGTTGCATATTGAGCCTGTACGTCGCCACCTAGTCTATGTTATTTTAGTAAGTTTGCAAATAATTACGCATATGACCACTTTTTTGACCGCTTACTGCATTTACTAAAGCACTTGCATGCATTTCATGTGATTAGTATATGATGCATTTAATTGTAATTAACATTTCAAAGAAAGAAAACAGAAAACGTTCGACTTGAATCAACTATTTAGATCGTAATTGGAGTCTCCAACATCACAAACGAATTAACAAAATTCTGAAAATTATTATTCGAACGTAAAAGTTTCGTGCCTGCACCCTTGACTCAGTCATTACGAAGCAACAACGATTGCACATTTATAATCGGCCTTCACTTACCGAATTGAGACAATTTACAATAACCCAACTCACGGGCACGTCTTAGAACAGCCTTAACTACGAGAAATTAAAAAACTGCAGTCATAGTCTCACCTTCTGCTGGCTTGCTGACCTGAAAAGGAAGTAAAGTGGATATTAATTTTCAATTAAAAAATAATCTCGATCGAATGTGGGGGTCAAACATACACACAATTGAGAAAAAGCAGAACAAATTTTCAATGCATTTCAATATGTTCTTCTCTCACGAACATTTCCTAAACAAGTCGTCGATCACCTACTGCTGTTACATGTATTTGGTCGTTTGAATTCGCATGAATTTTCCAAAGTAAACAGCACTTTGAGACTGAAGCTAAATACTAGTTATTTGAACGTCGGAATTCATCCATGAGATTCAAGCATATTTGAGTCTTCTGACGTATATTTGTGAAAAAATATTATATATGTCGCTGTAATTATATCTGTGAGCGGAGGGACAGTGAGGGTACGTCAAATATCGGCGCAGTTTGATGATGATGTTCAGGGAAATGAACTGATGAAACGCTGCGGAATACGGACGACTGCTGAGTGCTGCACATCTGAGCCCTGGGAGGTGCGCTGTGTACCCAGCAGAGTTGACAAATAAAAGTTGGGAAAAACTAATTGTAATGGTGGTTGATATTCCTACCCATGTAGAGTGATGTAAAAATAAGCAAGGTTCGAGGAAGATAAATACTATATAGTATATCAAAGTATAAAAACTTGTGTCAAAAGCAAGAATAATCAAGATGCTGTGATATAATTGGAAAATAAATTTATTTGTGTAACGAGTTGGAGTACCTGTCTGTGAATTGCACTCAAAAAAATGAATAAAAATAAAAAATACAGCCTAGTTCATGTATGGTTGAGGAGAGAAATTCGTCACAAAAGAAAATTTATGAATATTTTAATGAAAAGTCATAAGTTGGTTGAAGCAGGTAACGTTACGACTTGCTGAGTTACTGCTGCAAACAGGATTTTTTGAATGAAAATTCAGATTTTTACAACTCTTAAATTACTCCTGTCTATTTCGTAAAAAATCTACTTTCCGCTCAAAGAGTAATTAGAAACTTGAGGCATGGCCACTCACCGCCAAGGCGACGCAGCAGCCAATCACCAGCAACAGCAACTGTTGGCAGAAAATTATCGGGGTGTTATTGGCAGGCAACGTGAATGCTTTGTGAGGGAGTGTACGGACAGGAAATTATTGGGGTGTTATTGGCAGGCAACGTGAATGTTTTGTGAGGGAGTGTACGGACAGGAAATTATTGGGGTGTTATTGGCAGGCAACGTGAATGTTTTGTGAGGGAGTGTGCGGACAGGAAATTATTGGGGTGTTATTGGCAGGCAACGTGAATGTTTTGTGAGGGAGTGTACGGACAGGAAATTATTGGGGTGTTATTGGCAGGCAACGTGAATGTTTTGTGAGGGAGTGTACGGACAGGAAATTATTGGGGTGTTATTGGCAGGCAACGTGAATGTTTTGTGAGGGAGTGTACGGACAGGAAATTATTGGGGTGTTATTGGCAGGCAACGTGAATGTTTTGTGAGGGAGTGTACGGACAGGAAATTATTGGGGTGTTATTGGCAGGCAACGTGAATGTTTTGTGAGGGAGTGTACGGACAGGAAATTATTGGGGTGTTATTGGCAGGCAACGTGAATGTTTTGTGAGGGAGTGTACGGACAGGAAATTATTGGGGTGTTATTGGCAGGCAACGTGAATGTTTTGTGAGGGAGTGTGCGGACAGGAAATTATTGGGGTGTTATTGGCAGGCAACGTGAATGTTTTGTGAGGGAGTGTACGGACAGGATATTATTGGGGTGTTATTGGCATTCAACGTGAATGTTTTGTGAGAGACACATCTGAATAAAAGAAATGACACTCACACAATGTGATTGGGATATTAATAGCATGCAATATAGATCTTTATGCTAAATTGATACCCCTTATAGAAAAAAGTTAAATTGGAACGATGCAGTAATTAAACGCTAGGAATGTATATCTATGTTGAAGTTAAATGCCTTTTCGCGCAAAATAAGGAATACGATTTCACGGGGTCATATGGAAGTGAAGCGTCGGTCGGCATTCAGTTATTGAACAAAACTTTGGTGTCATTTTATGAGTAGATGGATTATCGAATGAATTAGTTTGACCTTAAAGCAAGGCAATAAGTCTAAGACTATCATTAAAAATTATTACCAAATCATTTGTTTTTATTTCCAACGACTAACCGATCGCTTTAAAATGTAAATTGAAAAACCAATGGTGCTAGTTCCCGGCGGATTATCTGAAACTCACAATTTCAATTTGAATATGTTGTGTGTAATAAAAATTTTAATGGAGCCGAACGCCCAAAGTCCTTCTTATGGTTATTTTCCAATGATAAAACAATAATAAATATTCATCGGTGGAGCATAAAATCATTCTATACTGCGTGAGAAATATATTTATGCCAAGAACTTGAGGCAAGAAACTATGGTCGAAAGTTAGAATTTCCCCTGCGATAAAGTTTATACGATAAAGTTTATACATGGGATATATTGCATCAGATTGAGTTTTTGAATTTCCTTGATACTATTGCTACTATAAGAATTCGCACGGTAGCTGTCTCACTGGTGAAAAAACTAAAAAATTCATTGGAATTAATTCAAACGCTTATCAGCAAAAAACAATATACTTTAGAGACGAGGATTGGGATGAAGTGCGCGTCACAATACCGGAATTTAAGCGGGTGTCCACATTCCGGAGTTCAAACGTCCGGTGTTTAGGTCAGCAACCGCATGCGACATCCAAGGAGTTGACTGCTTGGTGAGCCCCCAGTGGTTAGTTTAAGGATTTCCATAATGCAGGTAATTCACAGGTAGACACAAACTCAATTTTAACCATTGGCTTGAAGGTAATCAAATGGTTAGTGTTCCAAATTATCTTCTGTGGATTTCAACGTTGAAAATTGAAGTGTAATTTGAATTTAATATTTAACTTCAGTTTCACAAACCGCTGTGAACGTGTTAAATGTCTTTAATTTCTTTTATTTACGGACGGGCAGGGGTGAACCATATGCCAAGAAACATTTTCATACTATACGTAGCAGAAAAAATGGCATTCGAATTTAAGATAACATTGCGCGCTGTAGAAATTTGCTTTGAATTTTGGAACGGAATCGACAACAAATTATTTTACTCAGTTGAGAAATGCTTGAAGTAGGCTCAACATGTACATATGTTGTTGCACCTTACTCGATATTTTACTTATCTTTCACACTATTGAAATTGCTCCACCTCATTCTACTTCTATTTTATATGACTTTAAGTTACTCTTTCATGAGCACAATTTGGATTGAAATTATTTTTAATCCCTACACCGTGATTTAATTACGTTTTCATAATATTAAATCGTTCCGTTTTATATGATTTCTAATTATTTTTGGTATTCGTCTTAGTTTTTACGCGATTTTGAATAGCTTCATCTCATTTTACTAACGTTTTCATAATTTAAACTCATTGCTCGATATTTCACTTAGGTTTTACAAGACATTAAATTTACCCCATCATAACCTACTTGAATTGTACACGAAATTAAGCAGCTTCGGAGAATAACAAGGTGATTTTGATTCATAGTTTGCCTACGGTATAGCGTGCACTTGGATTAAAAAAAATCATTTACAAGTACTAAAAGTTTCAGTTTTTCTATTAATGCGCCCGAGGGAAAAAAATTGTCGCACTTTAATTAATCAGATAAGTTCTCGAAACCATGCAAAGCATTGAGTAAGTTCCTTTTAATTTCGAGTTGATTTTGAGTCGAGGTAACCGTTTATCCAAAGTTTTTCACTATTATTAGTACTTTCGATTCATTCAAGTCTTCTCGTGATTCATTAAGTTTTCTCGTCTTGTCTTCTCGTGATTCATTCAAGTCTTCTCGTCTCGTCTTTTCGTGATTCATTCAAGTCTTCTCGTCTCGTCTTCTCGTGATTCATTAAGTTTTCTCGTCTTGTCTTCTCGTGATTCATTAAGTCTCTCGTCTTCTTAGTCATTTCTTAGCCTAGAAGTGCATCAGTACTCCGTATCTCTGAGAATAAAATAAAACGGATGTTAACTTACTGGCCACTTCAAATGGAACTAATCGGATTGTGCAGCTGTACTGCGCAGCCAATCAAAAATTCCCAAAGAAATGCCATTCAAGGGTCAGGAACATTAAATTAAATGCTAGGAGACATGGAGCGTCAAAAATGTCGACATGCAGTAACGTTTGACATAACGCTGTAATTATTTATAGCTTTAATTTCAAATAAATTGATCCACAAACGCAGCTAACTTTTAGTAAAGCAAGACAATATGGAGATTTACGAGTGTTGTGTGACGCACGACCATTCATTTCACAGTGCATGACGATATTGCGATAACTGGCCCTGTACCTGCGCACTCGCTTGACAGGAAATATATCTTATTACATAAGTAAGCCTTTCACGACATTTACGTATGTATACTCGTAGTACTCATCACAACACACTGGTGAAAAAGTTTTCAGGAGTTTAATTTGCTGCACATATTGAGTGCGATTTCAACCCAGACATAAAACCTCTAAATAAAAAGACAATTTTTTCGTCGCGCAAACACGTACCTTCATTTTTGTCTCAATCGTCGTCGACTTCAGCTACTCGAAACAGACAAAACTTGAATAATCCAGCGCAGCTGCAGAGGCCATATTATATGCATACCAATTGTTCTCTCTAGCTCCAAAGTTATTTCATCACATTCTTTTTAACGTAGAAAAATGTACTCGTTTTTTTTTCGACTACGATAAGATAGAATTCAGAGAAGCATGAGCGTCACAGGTGTTGTGATCGGTGCGTGGGCAGAGGCGGCATTTCCAGTCTCTCGTTGTCTGTGGTTGCTGACATGACTTACCAAGGATCACGTATCTTCTCATGCGTTATGAAACGAATATTTAGCTTGAGCAAAGAAGACTGCGAGATCAACTCTATCCTAGCAATCGCTCTATCCTATTTTCTTCAACCATATCCTCTTTTATCTTTTTGTTATCTCGTATATTTCAATTCCGTCTAGATCATTCTACGATTTGCTCGTATTAAATTCCATTCTAATCTAGTTTTCCCATTCTAATCCACTTTTTTCCATTTTACTCCGCATTGCTCCGCTCTATTCCATTCTAAGATCACGAAAGTAATCTACAAAATTTGTACAGAGCCTTTGCGCATGATATCTAAAAATCAGTATTGTTACATGGTATATTGAGAATGTTTATGGTTACAAATCACATTTTCCCCAGAAACTAGTGTAGGCAAGAATAAAATCGATTATTGAGTTCATACAACGAATTGAACATTTTATTGAGAACGATTTATGGTTGGAGCATATCTCATGTGATCAGCCGTACGTCCGCATGTGACGCCGAAGCTTACCTCCCAGCACGTGCGCACACGTGGGAAATATAATTTTAAATTAAACATCTCACACGGTCGTGGTAAAGTTTGTTCATACCATACTTGTGACTTCTGAATGCTTTCTATGGTAGTCAAAAGCTTCGAAAAATTGTTTTATGTTTTTTACAACTCTCAAGCTTTTAAAAGTTTACAGAGCAAGTTCCTCAAGAGGCCAACATTTTTGGATCAAGATGATGGAGAAGACAGAAGCGCAAGTCTTCTGTGGCACGTAGCGCGTCTCCACTATCCTTTCAAACTCGAAAAGAAGTTTGGCGTGAAGAAAAAATTAACTGCGCATCCAGATAATTGTTCCAATAAATAAAAACCGTAGGGTCATCAAAGCGGGTGGAACATTCAAAGAGAATTTGTTTTCCAGCTGCTGCATCATCAGATAACAAGAGAAATTTATTTACGCAGACAGACGTTTCTACAAATGCATACTCTGAAATAATCGGGGACAAAACATTTCAACAAGATAACGGAGACTGAACAAAACAAGACAGCTCTACAGAAAACGAGATTGATCATCACAATATGGCTTCCCCTCGTATGCTCCAGAAAATTTAATAGCTTGCGTTATCTACGTTTGGATTAGAAGTGTTATTTATGTTCTTTATCATAAGTTTTATTCCGGAAAACGTATGCGCTGAGTTAGTTCAAAAATCCATGTTTTTAAATTCACTCATAGAGCTGCTTCGAGCTCTATGCAATTAATAACTCAGTATTGGTACGAGCAGCTTGTTTATGTTGAGGTGCGTGATATAATTTTACGCAACAATTCTACAGGTCAATCAATTTTACAGATATGTAGTGGCGCAGTCAGCCCAAAATTTCGGGGAGGGGGAGTGTGTGTGTGTGTGAAGGGGGGGGAGGACCAGTTTCGGGGAGGGAGGCGGTGAGGGTAGGATCCCGACACATAATTTCGGGCGGGGACCAGACATTTTTTATCAACGGTCTTTTTATTCTTGGGACCAATTTCAGGAAGGGGGGGGGGGTCATGGCCCACGTGGCTCTCATTGGCTGCGCTACTGAGGTCATTCATAACGATTTCATCCCAGATAATTTCAATGAAACAAGCCTTCATATAATTTTAAATTTCATCCACGCGTGGAAAATAGTTTGGTTAAAATCGTGACCGCATTGGAGAAAAGAAGGTCACAATTTTACGATAAGCGTCACGAAATCACTCAACGGTTCTCTACCAAATGCACTTCGAAGTTCATGAAACGGAGAGCACGTGTTGAAGAATTTATGGATTTAAATTTAAGAATTTCGTGCTCAAAGTTAAAACTAACTTTGGGATAGGATAAAATTGAAGTCGGGAATGAATATGACGTATTATTTAAATCTCCTGTGATGCCATGTTAGAAAAAGCATAGGCAGCTCCAGGTCTTTTGAATTACGAACTTCAGGTATCCATTGCGGTAGAAATTTGGAGAATTAGATCAGATCTCATCAGCTCCGAAATGAACAGCCTGCGTAATTGTGCTGATTCTTGTTTGCACTTAGTGGGAAATACGTAAAGGATATTATATTTAAAATTTATCAAAAACAAAACTAGCATTTCTCGAAATTGCATAAACGCTCTGTTTTTTAATCCATCTGACATTGTGGAAGTTGTCAAAGTAACCCAATGAGAGAGTGGATTTCAACATTAGTAATTTTTGTGATCGTCTCAGGCTCATTGCCCACAAAAACTTTTATAACCAAATCTTCAAAAGTTTCTCGGCTATTCTTTCGCCCAGAGATGTTCCGGAGTTGAAGAAATTGGTTCAAAGTGAAAACCTTGTGAAGTGTACACCTAATAGAGGTTGAGGCTCAGTCTTCAAATACGAACATGTATATAGAAATAAAATATTGAATGTCTTATCAGATCATAATAAATTTCAACATTATTTCAAACCCAACTATTCTCTCGTATTGGAAATAGAAAAGAGAATTAACACGTTTTTCGGTAAACTTACTGAGCTGTCGGGGATTTCAGAAAAGTTGTGTAAAAACCTATTGTGTGTTGAGGTCGGCACTGGGTGTACTTTATGGGCCTCCTAAAGCGCATAAAGTAACTTCCTGAAGTCCATAAAGTTGATTTCCGCACTAAATTTAAATCCCGACCAATATATGCTGCGAGCAATACTCCTAGCTTTCAAATTGCAGAGAACCTTGTGCTCGTCTTAGAATCGTTCACTACTAACAATCTAACTAAAGAGAATTCCCGTACATATATATAGAAAATCTGTCAATATTTGATAACTCTAAAGTTTATTTCACTGTCTCATTCAATATTAAAAGCTTTTATACTTATGTGCCTCTAAAAGTAACTATCGAATATTGTCTGCAGGATCTTTTTTGTGGTTCATCTGTATGCAGTGTTGGGCCCAACGCGATTCTTATTCAAAACTTCATTAGAACTTAGTGTACTAAATTTTATCTTCATATATCAAGTATAAACAACATGAAAATCTCGGGATGGGATTACCCCCTGGTGCCATGTTTGCAAACATATTTATAAGTTATCATGAGAATATACAGTTTGAAGAGTGTCCATCTGAGTATCAGCTGGTATTTTATCAGAGGTATATAAACGATACATTTGTTCTTTTTTGGAATCACTTGCACGCTTCTCAGTCGTTACAACATTTGAACGCCCTACATCCTTCTATCAAATTTACTTTAGAATGCGAAAGTGATTACTTTTACTCTAGATGCGAAAGCAAACTTACATTTCTAAACGCTCTGGTAGTTATACGGAATGCCGAAATGGAAACCACTATTTGGGATTTTCTGGTTTGAGATTGATTTTTTTTTACAGTTTATGCCCCTTTCAACTTAAAGCTAATCGTATTAGAACGTTTTTGTTTCGAGCATACAACATTTGCACTTCTTTCAAATTGGTGCATTCCGAATTAAGTTTAATGCGATTTCTTTCAATCTAATGGTTTCCCTCTCACGATGATCTATGTCAACGTTGGTAAATTTTTCAATGAGAAATATGATTTTAGCCTATCTACCCTAATAGCTAATAAAATTGAAATGTTCATTCGTATTCCGCATTTTGATGAGCAGTTAATGCAATTGAAGAGTGAATTATTCTCATTGATATCGTCCTTTCTTCCGCTCGTGTCTTTTCAATTAATGCTAGTCAACACATTCACTATTGGCTCATTCTTTCAGTAAAAGGATAAAATTCCTCAGTATCTCCGTTATTATCTTGTCCACAAATATAATGGTGCCCAGTGTGCATCGACGTATGTCGGCGCAACAAACCGTGCATAACGTGTCAGCGTTGCGGAACACGTCGGAGTTAGACCTAAAACAGGGGCTCGGCTGTGTCACTCGTCAAACTCTGCCCCAGGATCTCATGTGGAAGACAAGTGTGATGTTAGAATTTCAGATTCTGATTTTTCAATTTTACGATTTGTTCGTAATGTAACGTACGAAGCCTAAAATTCTAGAATCTCTTTATACATTTAAGAAGAAACCAAATCTTAATGATATGCAGTGTGCGTATCCGTTTCTTTTGGTTGGGCAACTGTAGCTGTAGTGAACGCTCGGTTGCTTACACTTCAATAACGTTCCACTTTACTTTTCGTTCATTTTCTCTCTACCTGTATTCATCTTTTAGAGTACGACAGTCTTTTCTCAATAACTGTCGTACAAGCATTTCTATTTATATGCCATAATTTGTTCAATCACCTACTCTATATTTTTCAGCTCTCCGTATATATTTGCAGATCTTACAGCTGATGATGGGCAAAGACGAAAAACGTTCGTTTTAGTATTGACCACATACAATTTTAAAGAATGGGGACCTCGTTGGTTTTGCCCTTAACTTTTTGTTTTTAATATACTCCTAGGACCCATTATTAAAAATCTCCTGTCCATCTGCCACTTCAAAATCCTGACATTTAAGCGCTAAAGAAAAACTAAGAGGTCTCTTTCGTTGCATGAATAAGTTTTAGGTAACTTACATACTGCTCTCTTGCCTTTTCTATCGTGGTATGTATAAAAACAAGGCCACTGACTGATAAAGTAATTCTTCAAAAAATTATTGCTGCACCATAGCATCAATCAGCCGCAGCTTGTCCCTCTGCTGCCTAGAGACACACGCTGGCTCATGCGTCCCATAATGCATTAAATTTCATCGAAGTATAGTCAAAATAATCGACGTACTCTACGTTAAAACAAGGACGGCTCGTGCACCTGCATTATTGCTTATATTCCATGTAATCACAGGGTACAGGCAGTGGGGTAGCCAGCCGGAAATTTCTGGATGGAGGGGGGGCCATGGTTTCCAACAAATAATTTCGGGAGGGTCCAGACATTAATCATCAGGAATAATATATTTATTCTTTTACTTTAAACGGTGACTGAAATGAAACTGGCCCCGCACTCCCCCCCCCCCCCCCCCCCCCTCTCTCTCTCTCTCTCTCTCTCTCTCTCTGGCCGCGCTACTGGCCACAGGACAAGAATATAATGAACATGGTACGTACCTACATTTATGTTTTCGAATGGAAAACTATGAGGAGACCTTATTTCATAGAGAATAAAAACAAACTTCTGCTAGGTTATTGCGCTCTGTTTTTTTCGAGTTTTCAACCGTGTTTTGCTGAGAATAAATGGAGACTGAAGTGATTTATTTCCATTTCATCGGGTGGATTGGAAGATCATCGTTTCCGGGGATTTAATATTCTATTGATAATTCATAGAGCAACTATCAGAATGTATTTTACAAAAAAGAGTTCGATTTCTGTTGCATAACAGTGAACGATCTCACCCTCTATCCTCTGCATATATTCGTCTTTTTATCTAACCGTGAACGCATCCACTGAAAACTTAACACAAGTTACATTTTATAACGGATCAATAATACGTAGACTTACATTAACTAAAAACTTTTACTCTGTTCTTTAATTTATCATATGTGAAGAAGTAATGCGGTATACATTTTTTAATACTATCAGTTGAGAATTTTTCGGTAGTCAAATGTGGTTTAAAAAACGTTTCTTCTGATGTATTTTACAAATATATATAGGTCTATATATATATATATATATATATATATATTTCAATCAATCATTTATATATATATATATATCAGGTATATATACGTATCAGGTGTACCAGTTAGTAAATTATTATTTCTTCGTTGTGTGGCCATGGAAGCAAGAAGTTAGAACCTCAACTGGAACCTAAAGCAAGCGTTGGTTCACAGTCTCAAATCAATTCTTTCGGTCAATATATCAGTTGCGTATAATTTCCGAACGCGGTATTCAAGGAATCAGTAATGTGAAACTTCCTTTTTATATGAGAGCTATTTTTGAAAAATTTTCATAGCATAATTTTCATAATTTCCTAGTCATTCACAGCCTAAAGATACATCTATGAATCTTGCAAAGAAATGCTAAAACTTTTGATCATTACTGATGTGAAATCTCGTGGAAACGATTTCATGACAGTGAGTCTACGGAAAAAAATCTCGTGAATATATTTACGGAAAAATATTCCACTACAGAAAAATATTTCAGGCATATTTTTAGGGAAAAATATATTTCACAACATAAAAATATTTCTGGTGTATTTCTACGGATAAATGTTTCACAACGGAAAAATATTTCAGGCATATTTTTACGGATAAATATTTCACAACGGAAAGATATTTCAGGCATATTTTTACGGATAAATATTTCACAACGGAAAAATATTTCAGGTATATTTTTACGGATAAATATTTCACAACGGAAAGATATTTCAGGCATATTTTTACGGATAAATATTTCACAACGGAAAAATATTTCACGTATATTTTTACGGAAAAATATTTCACAACGGAAAAATATTTCCGGCATATTTTTACGGATAAATATTTCACAACGGAAAAATATTTCAGGCATATTTTTACGGATAAATATTTCACAACGGAAAAACATTTCCGGTATATTTTTACGGATAAATATTTCACGACGGAAAAATATTTCACGTATATTTTTACGGATAAATATTTCACAACGGAAAAATATTTCGCGTATATTTTTATGGAAAAATATTTCACTACAGAAAAATATTTCATGACAGTGAGTCTACGGAAAAGAATGAAAAAGAGGGAATTAACATCCGGTACTTTTTTGATCTCACAAAATATATTTGAATATTGAATAAATTGAATTGAATTTATTGAATATATTTGAATATATTGAAATTGAATATTTTTGAATATTGAAATTTTATATTGAAATTGAAATTGAATGTTGAAAATTGAAATTGAATATATTTGAATTTGTCACGAGAAGTGTTCCCTTCACCTCCTTGTTAACAATTCATTAACAAGAAGATCAGGTTCTCGGAATAGAGGAATGGCACACCTCCAGGCTATATACACAACACAAATTAAATGAATTATAATCGGCAATTACAGTGCATATACTAAAATAAAGGTACTCACCGGGGATCGCTGACCCACTTACGCAGCGCATTTTCTGGGCGCCCTCCGTTGCATTACGATGGATTGCTTCTAATATTGTGGGGCATGATACACAGGGTGAATTATGCTTAACATTTATAATTCCCAGCTATACGTGATACAAACATCAATGAGCGCATACACAATGATTGGTGTTAGGAACAATTCCAATTAAGTAATGAAAGCAAATAGCATACGTCAAATGACCTACTGCACATAATTACACAGAAATTTGGCTGACAATCCATGAACATGTCATTAGAACCCAGTTCAATTTTACAACCTGCCTCAAAGCCTACCCTACTGAATTACACACAATTGATATCCCAGTAAATCTGGCCGGCCAGCCCTTCCCTCACTTTCCCACACATGAATATGACAGAATTCCCCTCAATTATTGTGGCGTTCAGCAGTACAGATGTGGTCATAACGTTCGTTCGCACGTTCCTTCTCAAAGGCACAAATCCAGTTCAGTCTCCACAAGTGATTCTCAGTTCAAAAAATTTATGACGACCTCCTTCCAAATCTCCACTTCTGACTTCTAGTGTGTAACCTCCAATCACGTTAGACATCTGCGACGACCGCCCTGCCTGCAAATAATTTACCAGCTCGTTACTTCTTTTAATTGCCGAAAAATTGTGCTCAAAAATTATTTTAAATTTTTACGTTAATGTGACATTATTTTTCATGACTTTTATTTCAAAACTTCTTTTCAAAAGGAACTGTATATCTTATGATCCGAAATACTCCTTACCCGCCCAACTGTCGTTCAAATTATTACTTCATATACTGCACAGTTTGGTTACGATGTCTTCATTTCTGGAAAATAGACGTGACATTTTTTAATTTCCTTTTAATTTACGGGCTCAAAACAACTTATTCAACTTCCTCTATGCGTTCAATATATTCAATATTTTCACTTATATTTTTCAGAATGCTTTTCCAGTATGACACTTTGTTACACGTACTTCTTTCTATGATGATGAACCACGTTAGACTGCTCGCATCTAATCAGCTCTGTCCCTCCGTTCAAAAGCTGTACTCCCCCTTTTCTTTTGTGCGACCAATCATGTTCTCACGGGCTTCTTGAGCGTCCTCCTAGACTTTCCTCTAACGTTCCCATTGGTTTTCCCTGAGGCTGTCCTTTTCTTATTTGCTGTTGAAATGTTTTGCCAAGCGCGCCGTAATCTCCGCCTTCTTCTGAGGTTGTTTGCTTTTCGATAATATCGCTCGCTCTCTCACGGACCTCCTAAGCCTACCATGGTGTGTCATAAATCTGTCACCCTCTTCTGTCCAGCGTCCTCAGCCCCAACGCTTACAAGTGCTTCGAATAAATTTCTCACCATGTGGTTCAGCCGAACCCTCTCAAGTTTCGCTGGCCTCTTCTCCTCATGTTATTTTAAGATCGCCCTGTCTACAAACACTTTTGTGGAAAGGTTTCTCTGCCCTGTAAGAGATCTTGTAACCAAGTTCCCTCAGAAATTCCTTCGTGGTAAAATAATTACAAAACTGCCCGATGCTCTTCAGATTGGCCTTACCAAAACATTCTTTCAACGAACGTGTGGGCTCGATCACTCTCTGTACTGCTGAATGCGCACCCTACAATGTTTTAACAACACATAAAGCAAAGCCCACTGATGTATTTTTTCTTTTTAAAGTACAAAATTTGTTACATTACACACACTTACAAGAATTTTCATTTTTAATTCGCAAAATTTGATCATTCTGAACATATTCTCGACAAATTGTAATTAATGTTTGTATGAAATGGTCTGAAACCGCGATATCTATTTCGTTCGGCGCGTGAGTTAAATAACATGTGTTCCTCACTCACTTCGCAAAAAACGATGCATGCTTCAAAAGCAAAAAAGCGGGTAACTGCTTCATTCCTAACGCGATTTTACTTCAAAAAAATATTTGCACAAATATGTTGAATATACGAAATAAGATCGAAATGAAAAAAAATCATGACGCAGGAAAGGGGGGAATAGCACTATTCCAACAGTTTTCAGTTGATTTTTCGAAGAAATATCTTGACCTACGTTTCTTCAAATATATCCAAGGTCATATTCTCTCATTCCTTCAGGTCGAGAGCACATACGACACATTTGTTCGTGAGACCTAGCCATATCGAGTCCCGATACAAAAGCCTATTGCAAAGATCTATAGAGGCATGAAAACGGTAACCAAAAAACGGAAGTTTTAAGTTAATGACATCAAATGACACGGCCAGATGCGGCATATTCTCTCTTGTATCCGTTACGTCTGCGGTAAAAAGTTAGAATCCTTGGTTTAAAACTCATGAATATGGAGGACACCTGGTCCTCTGCTTTGTGCTCGTCATACCCGTGTGTCTTTAGGAGCGCTAGTGGCGATTTTCTCTGTTGGGTATAGGGGAATAATTCCAAGCACAATACCCCACTCTACCCAGGTGTTTGAAATGGGCACCGGTCTTGACCGGGGGAAAGCGTCATGGCGTCCTGGTGTTAGTTATAAGGCATTTGAAAATCCAATGTACAAGGTGATATGCATCAGGCTTGAAATTGAAAATAAAGCATCCGTAGATGCCGTTGTTTATTTTTTAACAAAATGCTCTCCTGAGATCCCATTGCTAAGTAAGAAGAAAAAAAATTCACTACTGAAAAAGGAAAGCTTCTCGAACTGTACAGACAAGTAATTTTCAAAATAAATACAAAAAATTTTTAGTTACAGAGGTTAACTGTGTTAACTCCGAGGAAGATTTTTTCACAAGCACTATAAAGGTAGCAAGTTTCTATGAATTTTCTAGTACTTTAGATGATACGTGAAGGTTTCTATTTACTTGGTTGTAAGTGAAACGGAAATATTTATATATAAACGGAGACTGTCTCCTTTTGAACGTTCGTTTTCCAAATTCAAAATAAAAGTTAGCAATCACTATTTGTAAGGATTTAATAAACGCACCGTGCTGCAATATATATGTGGAAACTCATTTACATGTTACGTATCTGGTAGCATTTCATCACAACCAGTGAGTTGCTCTTCTTTTTTGGAAGAAACAAATCACGGACAGTAGGGCTTATACTGTACACTGCAGTCTTCACAAGCCTCACACGCTGGAATATGGATATCAATTTCTCTGCCACAATTCCCATTTCACCCTTTAGGGGATTCAAAATTGAATAAATTTTTTTTTGATAAACCTACCGACATCTATAGTTGTAACTGAAACATTGTCGACCCATTTGATGATTAGTGATGACTTGTATGTGAGACCTATAAATTGGGTAACTATGTTAAATAAAAGTTAACCTACGTGAATCAAGTCACGTTCACGCACAAATTTTCCATTAGAAATAACCATGTTTTCAGTCAAAGAAAAGTGTAAAGGCGTCATGATAAGCAGTATTGCTAATGATAAATTATGAAGACGCTCGTTTTGCATCTCAGTTGCACATCTGGGATTTAGAAACACATATTACAAACGCGTCTTGAAAGTTCCAACGCAGTAAATACCTGGCGGGTTTTGTTTACATCGTTCATATTTGAATTACGTTCGTAGATAATTTGTAGTGGAAATCCATAAATTTATAATGGAAGTAATACGAAAGTAGGAGGAAATTCTTCAATAGATAAGAAAATTGAAGAAATTAAAACAAGTTTTTAAGGGGCGTTCATTGGAATATTTTTATTTCGTCAAAAATTCATGGGTATCTGAAGGTTGTCGATGCATCGCTATCAGAATTTCAAATTAATTTCATTTCCATGCACTAAAAAAAGCCATTAATTTCTGTTCGTCTTTTCCGAATTGCTGAATGAATTCTCCAGCCGCCATTTGGCATTCATATTCAGTAAAGCTTGTCTGCTCCGGTGTTGTTGATTTTATCTTCTTATGAGTGTTCATGTTGCTTACAATGAATTTACAATGCTGATGTTATTGATTTTGGAATGCTGAGGTTATTGAATTTAGAATGCTGAGGTTATTGAATGTACAATGCTGAGGTTATTGAATTTAGAATGCTGAGGATATTGAATATACAATGCTGAGGTTACTGATTTTACAATGCTGAAGTTATTGAATTTACAATGATGACGTAATTGATTTTACAATGCTGCGGTTATTGAATTTAAAATAATGAGGTGATTGAATGTACAATGCTGAGGTTACTGATTTTACAATGCTGAAGTTATTTATTTTACAATGCTGAAGTCATTGAATTCACAATGCTGATGTTATTGAATTTATATTGGTGTGGTTATTACAGCGGTACTACTGCTCATTATGACGCCTTCACGCTTATGTGACTAGTACGTTAGTCATCCCTCACTGTAATCTCATATACTATTAATTGTCTGTTGCACGAAACAGTTCACTTAGGCAAAAATAGAAAATGGAAACGAAACATCTTCATTCCAATCAAAGCGTCACATCCTAATACGGTAAAGCTCGTTACTTCAATATGAATGTAAATGTTGTAAATTTCGTTGAAACGCCATCACACTCAATTCAACTATAGCAAAAACCACAATCTAGACTCAACTGAAATAGCAACTACAATAAAGCTAATGCATTGTGTGCTTATGAAGCATTGTATGTTTATAGAGGTTATTTGAAACTGCCATCCACCATATAATGATTTAGAATTTTTGCTAGGTTTACTAGTGTGTTAGTCCGTATCTTTCGCGAGTTATTTAGAATGCTTGATGACCGCATATGTTATACAAATTTCTCACGCCCACAAGTTCAAGAATATTTTAATCGTAGGCACTATGAGTTTCTCAGCTGAACAAAAGATTTTGAACAAAAGTCAACTGATTTAATCAACAAGTTAAACTTTTAGTCTCTCTAATACGGCTGACTAATTTTGGCAGTTTCCTTGTACAGTAAAATTGGAACGAATGGCTTTAGCGCGACAAAGCCACAAAGATCTGATGGGCAAGGGATAGAACATGACACCAAACGCTCGAGTATTGTGTAAATTTCTACCTAATGGATCGTTGTCGTCGTCGTCGATTCGCTATCTCGAGAAACACTTTCACAATCACCATGAATTTACGTAAAAAACTATTCAGAGTATACACTTTGAAATCATTTTCCCTAAGTTGAACTGACCCCAATTACGGCGTAATTTTTTCTGCTTGCCTGACACAATATCAAGGTTGCAATATTAACACGTTAACTGCGATGGGTTAAACTGGAGTTCAATATTCAATTCAAATTTGAAGTCAATTGTGGTTATCAACTTTGAAAATGGCAAACATTAACTGGATCTGGCCTTCATTAAGCTTTCATTGAGTATTAATAAACAATAAGTTAGTGACTGCAGGTGGGTCAGCAGCACTATGAAAATAACCTAAGTGACCACCGGTGGGTCCCTTCGCAGGGAATGTGTTAAGCTTGAAACATATACACAACAGAACCTGATCTATCTCTTATGCACGAGCTCATAAGAAATCAACAAAACAGAGTAAGAATAACAGCGTTCTATGATTCTGTGAACCGAAAAATGTACTAGTTCATATACATGTTCAGACCTTATGTGAAGACGGTTATAAACCATAGTGCTGTTTTTGAAGACAATCGTGGGACCACTTTTAGAGTTACTCACCTGACCCCCATAATTATTGTTAAACTATGATGAATTTCGAATAAATTATAATAAAAATATCAGCCCACCCTCAGTGTGTACACACAGCACACAAGCCTTTCATACATCCAATAGGTGGAAGTGTTACGATATGTATGTACATTCATATTTCACGATATTTTTGGCTAAATCACGTAAAGCTAAGCTCATATTAGGTGATATTTTTCATATCACATTTTTATTGCTAAATCCCGTGAAGCTATAACATTTTAAAGAAAGGTAAACATTATGCTGGGCTACAAACATTAGAATGTGTTGTGTATCGAGTGTCGTCGAGGGTCGGCAAGTTGGGCAGCGTTCTCAAGTGCTTGAAACAGGATGTCATTCATCAAAGTCACCCGGCGGTCGGCTCTTCGTCCAAACTTGCTAAGGTTCAGACATCCAAAAACACAAACACATACAGGCAACACAACACACACACACAACACAAGACACACACACAAAACACATGGGAGCTCATGTAGAAAATTCCTTATTTATTTAATAAATCTTGGTAATGAAAATCATAGGGAAATTAAATTTTATTTATTCGTCACTGCATTCTATCGATTCCATAAATTATGATGTTTATTGCGCTTAATTATTGCGTTCCATTCATTACAAATTCTTGAGCTACAGAATGGAACGCAAGCTGTGAATGGCGGCGATGGAAGAAGAAGGAGGGGATTATTTTCTGGTTCCCGAGGAAAGCGGTGCTGATCAAGCTGCTCGATCGTGCTTCACTAAGACTGTGATGAAGTCCCTACGCTGCTGTAGGTTCAAAGCAATTCTTTGCCAGGGGATCGGCAATCGTTCATCAGTAATTGCATCGTGGTGCTCTTCATCATAGCTGATCAGTGGTTTCCCCGTGGCGATCATCGTAATTTTTTACTTTATTCTTCATGAAATTTGATTGATACAAGTCAAAGATTCATTGATTATGACTGCAAAAACCGAGTAGACTACGGCGGCCGACGCTCGTGAGACTGGGACATCATGGATAACAGCAGACGCCTCACCCTGGGAGTTTCATTGGACCCAAGACGAAGGCCCTTCTCCGGTACTAACGCCGTAAGTCACACATTTATGTCGTCGTGTGAATGTCAGTGACGAGGTTTTTCAGAGACATGGGGTTAGCTGCACAGCCTGCAGAAAAATAAAGATGAGAAGCCTGGACCAACCCAGCTTAAGTAGTTGATAATTGATAGTAGTTGATAATTGATAGTAATTGATAATTGATAGTAATTGACAATTGATAGTAATTGATAATTGATAGTAATTGATAATTGATAGTAATTGATAATTGATAGTAATTGATAATTGATAGTAATTGATAATTGATAGTAATTGATAATTGACAGTAATTGATAATTGATGGTAATTGATGATTGATAGTAATTGATAATTGATAGTAATTGATAATTGATAGTAATTGATAATTGATAGTTCGTTCTAAATAGGTTAAAGATAGGTATCTCCTAACCTTTTGCCTGATCGCAACATTCTTCGTAAGTTAGTAGTTAACGAGTACGGTTTCGTGTTCAACAGATGGTTACTTGCTTCTCATTGAACGAGTCCTTGGCGGGTAGACGGAAGGTGACGCGACGCTGTCCCCCTCACTCTCTACGGGTCGACAGTCCTTCCGTTTCATCGATTTTATTATTTATTCAAATGGTCGAAATTTTCAATGTTTATTCATCTTTAGTAATTGTTTTCCATCAATTGCTGCATAAAAATTTACGATGCAAGATAATAAACTAATTCCATTTCCTGTTTTGTCATTACCCGCCATACGTGATTTTCGTTAGCTCACACACACAACACACGGGTAGGCGTGACTACGAGCCCACTTCAAACAAGCGAGGCTTAGCTTCGAGGAGGTAGGGGCTGGCTCATGGAGTCGACCGCGTCTGCCTCTACCAATGAGAATCAAGGAGTAGAGTAGGCAAGGAGGTGTGTCAGAGAACCCACCAATTAGAAGCGGAATCGTCAGGGACAAAGAACAACTTCACCAATCAAAGAGAAGAACTGACTTTGAGACGGCGAGGGACCAAGATGATTTGGAAACATTCTCGGAAAGAAAGAAGCGGAGGTTAATATAAGGAGCGGCTGAAGCACCAGTGCTTGCCCACCCGCGTATTCCGGTCCGACTGAGTCACGACATTTTGCTAAACGTGAAAAACCAGGGAAACTATCAGTTGTGATATAAGATAAGAACATGTGAAATACGTGAACTATCAATTGAGAACAAAGGATTCAGAGCAACTATCAATTGGTAAAGGAAAGAAATCAGAGCAACTATCAATTGGTAAAGGAAAGAAATCTAGAGCAACTATCAATTGGTACAGGAAAGAAATCAGAGCAACTAGCAATTGGTAAAGGAAAGAAATCAGGGCAACTATCAATTGGTAAAGGAAAGAAATCAGAGCAACTATCAATTGGTACAGGAAATAAACTATCAGCTCACAAAAATAGAGAGAGTAAACTATCAATTTGGACAATAGAGTAAACTATCAGTTTTTATGACAGATGAAAAGACTGGCTTCACTAATTTATATTGAAGTATCGAGAAGCAAGCAAAGTGACAGGCGGAACGGTCAAGACAAAGTACGGGGGACTACTGACCCACCTCGGCCCCGCATCTGCCAATGCGCTGGCGGGATGATCCCGGTAAAGGATAAGTGTCCTCCAAGTGCTCACCGGTTCCCTCCCCCGAGTAAGAAGCTTAGTGGTCACCCATAGTTACACTCGGCCGTAATTCCGTATAGAGAGCACATCCGTAGTGTAACATAAACAGAGAAACGCCGGCCTGGTGAAGAGTAGTGTCGTGGTTGGATGCTGGGTTCTGACTTTCGATCCGAAGCCGCTGACTGAGGAAGTTGTGTTCGGAGGTTGTATTCAGAGGCTGCCGGCAAAAAGAAGACGTCAGAAAAGAAAGGTAGAAGCCCCCAAAATGCCCATAACACATCCCGCACTGTCAGAGACCGAGTTCAATACAAATTATCTGAAAGCCATGCCATTTTCATCACTGTGAGTGCACTGAAACACATCCTGTTAGTTCACTAGTTTAGTTAATTTATTAGTTTAGTTAGTTTATTACGTTAGTTTATGAGTTTAGTAAGTATATTATGTTAGTTTTCCCACCTTTGCGTGATTTATCTTATCCGATCAACAACGAGCAGGTGTCAGATGCGACTATACAGCCTATAATCCGTTTAGTGCTTCAACTAAAATGATTGAGTAAGCTGCAATATTTTGAACTAATGAATTGTTATCTTCTTACTGTGCCCCTTGTGGTCCCCTGCAAAACTCCTGTTATCTCATTTTAAGAGTTTTTTCTCGAAGTTATTTATATATTAGAATTGTTCAATTTCAAATCAAAATCTGGTATTGTGAAATTCGAGTTTGCCAGTTTGCAAGCAGCATTGATCAGTACGAACTTATTAATAGAGAATTGTGCAATTAGAATTGGTTTCTGAAAAATTTTAGTCGCCCGATGAGCATTAAAAAAATCATTGTTGGAATATAAAAATCGTTTCACAATTATAGTATAATTGTCATAGAATCAGGAACAGTAAATATTTTTATGAGGAAAGATAAAGAAAAACGTATACTGCAGTTTAATGCAAAATTTGTGGTTATAAAGTATCTTCTTATCAACTTTATCAAAAGAGAATAATAAATTCAATGTTAACGTAAATGTCTTCCATCAGCACCCATATTGTGATGCTGCCTTAAAATTTTGTATGGATAAAATATATCCCCTTGAAAATAAATTGAAAAAATATTTATGATCATTTCAAAAAATTTAAAGTACGGAAAATTATACGAAATACAACATATATAAATGACGTGATTAAGGTACTTGTTTAAAATTATTTCGCCTCTTTGACAAGAGGTAAAACCTCTACACTCTATTTGCTAAGTTCGTGAAATGAATCTTTTCCAGATAAGCCCCGTCACTAACGCTGTCGTGACCCTCTTTATTTTGTCTCGCTGAGGTCACGGTCTTCATTTTTCTCTGCCGTTATTCTTTGTTGCGATGCATGATATTTTTCCATGTGATATTATTAGTCGTGACATTAAGATTATTCGTCACTATTCATATATTTTCTACTTGGTAATATCAAGGTAGCTGCCACCAATACAGGGTTTCTGTATAAATATTTAATTCAATTTTCGGTGAGCGTTACGAGCGACTTAAGGCCATAAATTAATCGTGCATTCTAGCCGTGTTTCCTGGCTTCAAACATTATTACTTTCCTTCTGAATCATATCATCCTCCTTACCTAACTATCTAAAGGATATGAAGAACACAAGGACATTAAAGAAATTCGCTATTGGACACAGGAAAATATTGAGACATTAGTCATCGAAAATACGCATTAATTGAACGCACGCGATCAACGCATTCACATCCTAATATACTCAGAAGCTTGAGTGGGGACTGGGATTTGACATGAAATCAGAGGGAAACTTATCTTGAGATTTGGAGATTGGTCTCGCAGTCTGAATGTCGCCTGGCTGGCGCGCTGGAGCAAGGCCGCCATGTTTTGTTGAGGGCAGAGAGACCAGGTTGATGGCTCCGACAGTTAGCAGTCTAGATTGGCAATCTCTAATTTACGTTAAATTGGCACTGCGGTTGAGTATTCTTGAAGTAAATCACTTTCGAGCGAATGAGGGCACAGATGTTCTAGGATGACTTGAAATAGTGGATTTAAGAGGCAAGCCTCGACCCATCTGGGCCGGGGTTGATAATTTGAGCTCGTACGTGACCGTTCTCGTTCGTCTTCCTCGCCCGACTGACGCTCTCTCCCTCTGAGTCCCTCGGCCTCAGGCAACCCGCCTCTGGCGTCACCTTGAGGTGCCAACTTTGAATAACATCCTAACAAGGTTACCAATAAGAACGTGATATATCCCTACTATCGAATAGAAAACATACATCATTAACCTTACCCTCATTACTATATAAAAATCCCCACAAACAATGTTATACATATTAATTAAAGCAAATGAAGACATCCGTTGAGGTTCTTGGTATCTTCGGCTGGCGTGATCGTTCGCTACTTGTATCGGCGACGTTCGAACGTTGTTCCTGAAGAGTCGATTGTTCTAGAATTCAACGATGTGATGCTTTCTCGCAGAAATCAGGCTTAATATTCGGTCTTTTGAATCATTTATGAATAAGTCGTTGGCCGGACGATTATTCAGATCCTTAGCGATGTTCCGTACACAGTTATGCGGAGAAGCATAACACGCAACACATGAGTTCACCCACTTGTAGCTTTCAGAATAATGCATGCTATCGACTTCAAATTACTCTTAAACGAAATAATATTTGGTAGTTATAAGAGGTTGAACTTATGAGTAGCATTAGTGGAGGGGCTTATCTGGAAAAGGTCACGCGAAACTCCTGGTGATCACTAAGCGACTGTTTCCAAGTTTCTCATCCTCTGTTCAGAAACAGCAAGTTCTTGTATTCAAACAATTTTAAACAATTTAAACAATTTATTTACCACAGGTGATACAGAGATAAAATGTTTCTCAAGTCTAGTACAGTGGTCAAATTTGAGTATAGCTACCTGTGGGCCCGAATAAGTTCAGTGACTTCTAGGGCATCCTACCATTTGGGTCATTTGCAGTATCACTGGCATTCTTTCTCCAAGCGCTTACTTTACATTACTCTCAACAACACACCTCATGAGCTCAAGGATAATAAAAGCGAGTAAGGGGGAGCCTAATTAAAGAAAATTTTATTATCACAAATAGTAACTAATTTGCATAATTTTGTATTATGGTAATGCTGTGTAAAATATTATATAGTGCAGGACTTTTACTGTTTATCATCACAACCTGTATCTCAATCTCCAAACCATGTCATGAATTTCTCTATTTAAATAATTTTTTTATATGACTTAAATTGAAAATGTACCCTCATTGCATCTAAACAATGAAGGCTGCTTCTTCTTTAAGGTTTTGGCTTTGTGTTAGTTTCCCCTCATGATTATAAATTTTCTTATTCAAATTGAAAAAAGAAAACTATAAGGAGACACAAGGGGAAGCACTGCCCATCAAATACCACCACTCCAATGCTGGTATGAAATTCACAGTAACCATTCAAACAATTTAAACAATTTATTTACCACAAGTGATACAGAAGTAGATTGTTTCATACACCTAGTACAATGGTCGAATTGGAGTATAGCTATTTTTGGGCGCGGATAAGTTCAGTGACTTCTAGGGCAGCCTTCCATCAACGCTATTTTAAGGAGTGCAATTATGTTTAACATAATTCATTCAACCTAATGGGCAATAGACTCATCAATGAATTAGTTCAATTGAGATTTGATGCTTGATTTTACAAAGTAGCTTAGGTGGGCTACGAATTATATAGCAGAAGCGACTTGAGAGCAAACGGAAGGGTATTAACATTAATCATGACAAATACCCATCAGGATGAGTCATTTAAACAGTTTCAACAATTTATTTACCACGGTTGATACAGAGGTAGAACGTTTCTTAAGTCTAGTACAATGGTCAAATTTGAGTATAGCTACCTGTGGGCCCGAACAAGTTCAGCGACATCAAGGGCATCCAATCATCACGTTATTCTAAGGTGTTAGGAGAAAAGATTTGAGTTGGTTGCCTAACATGAATAATATTCCAATGGGAAAAGGAATTCAACATACATTTCGATAGCTTGGTAAGAATTTCTGTAAGGATTGAGTTCCAAGTTTAGTTCTCGTGACGAGGACACTGTGTTGTGACCGAGCCTTTGAATAATAAGGATTCGTGGTTTGTACAGATGATTGTTTGAGGTCTTTGTCGCCGTTATTAGTCATTTTTTATACATGAAATTACGTATGGAGAGTTTGTAGCGCTGCAAAACTTTAGTTATTTTTAAACTTTAGAATGAATCATCTGTGAGAGAAATATATTCTATCTCCTTTACCACTCTAATGACTGATTTTTTATAGAGTAAGGAGTAAAATTTAAACCTCGAGAAAGGCCTCATAATTTGTACCGTGAAAATTAACTTATAATTTTTCACTTTAAAATTTGTCTTTTAACATGTACCTTGAAATTTAGCGTATAACTTATCACCCAAAACTTATCTTGTAACCGAAACTGACGGTACAAATGAGAACCTCTACATTTTTTCTAGCCTAGGAAATAGAGGAGAGCTAATTGCGACTTTGCATTGCTGATGGTACTATCTAGTACCTCTCTGACATTGATATCCAGCTCTATCTGGCTGCTCTAGCTTCCAAACAAAGAGTTACATCATAATTGGGTTTTCGTGTGCTTGCCGATGGCACAGTGGTTAAGGGATCGGCCTTGTATGTTGGAGACGAGGGTTTGTATCCCGGCGCTGGCGCGGCAATTTTCCCCGTTGGGTATAAGGGAAAGCTCAAGCACAATACCCCAATCAACCCAGGTGTCAGAAATGGGTACCGGCTTTACCGAAGAGCCGTCATGGTGTCCTATATATAGTGTTAGTTATAAGACATTTGAAAAACCAATGCTCAAGATCATAGGTATCAGGCTTGATTGGAAATAAAGCATCCCAAAGATGCCGATGTTTGTTTGTTGTTTGTTCGATATGGGTTCCCAAAATACTGTCAATAAAATAATTGGAGTATAGTTCCCAAAATATTGTAAATAATTTTATTTTTATTTTTTATATTTAATTCCTTCTATGAGCTATATACCTTTATGAACCTCAAATTTAACCAAATTCAGCGTAAAAAGTATGAAAAAAATTGATTTTTTCAATTGCGGTCTCGAAAGGGTTAATACTTGCTTTTAACTTACAAGTCAAAACCAGTTAGATAACTTACATCTCAAAATTTTCAAACAACTTGTAACGTAGATCTTGCCTTATAACTTGAAAGTTTCAGGATTGTAATTTGCTATCGAAAATGATGAGACCGGAAATTGGAGGGCAAATATGCAGAGTGTCTTAACCCACAAAACACAAAATATTAGGACCCTCAAGTTAGAGGCGTGTTGTTCGTTGCAAGGTTGCCAAACTGTCTTTTCCTAGCCAAGTTACTAGCTAGGAACTGAACTAGGAACTGAACATTCAAAACCTTAAGTGAAATTATCACTTAATCCACTCTGCCAGTTTTGACCTCTGATTTGTGGGTTAAGACACTGCATATTTGCCCTCCGGTTGATCTTCTCACTTTTTTCATACATGGAGGACTATGTTGCTCGCCAGCATGGCAGTGAAGTGCAAGATTGTACTCTAGGAAGACCGAAAGAAGACAAAAACATATGTAAAAAATTTGAATAGTAAATCTACAATTCGTCTTTCCTCTCATTTTTAAACGCAGCCACGAGAGACATTCTTATATTACCTCCATTACAGATAGACTCTCAGGACTTCAGTCTTTCGAGCCACCTCACTTCTTCCAGCTTTCATGCTTCCTTCTCGCTACTTTTTCTTCAACTTTCCATTCCATAACTTCTAAATTGTTTCGTTGTACAGAGTATCTAGTGTTAGAGCACACCTTGTGCATAAAGTCCCCGTTTTTAACATTGTATTGTAAATGGTCGCTTCTCTTAGCTCTCATGAGATAGCACTTGTGTTGGTTAGCGAACCTTATACTAATGTTACAATGAAGATCTCACATGTGATCGTTACTCTTGGTTACAGTTCATTATTGAATTAATTATTGTGTCTCACTTTTCTCTCCCCGTGAGCATGCACTATAGCAATCTCTATGTTCGTGATCAATAATACTTTCGAACATTTAAAAAAATGGTACTGTGAGCGAGAAACACAAACTGTCAACTAAAGAGACAACTAATTTAACAAAAGACTTATTATCATTGTGATTAACCAATTTTCTGCTGCTTTTACGTAAATTTTGACGCATGCGGAACTATTTTCACATCTCTCCCCCACCATCAGAGACATGTGCGTAATTGGAGCCTCTAGACATGGGACTTAGGGAATTAGCTGAGCCCATTTCGATCGATCCCGTAACCGGTCTTTTTCATTCGTTTCAATTGCATTGTATTGTGTTGCATCTCACTCGTTATTTTTTTCATACGCGCTGTTCTGTTTCCACCTCATTTGAATTATTTTTAGTTTTATTATTCTCTGCTCAGCTCTGTGATGTTAATTTTTTTCATCGTAATACATTCCATTTAACTCCGCTTTAATTTTCTTTGTTCCATTGCACTTCACTCTACTCCACTTTATTCAATTACACTCCACTCCTCTCCTCTTTGTTTCATTTCACTCCGCTCCACTCCACTTTATTAAATTACACTCCACTCCTCACCTCTTTGTTTCATTTCACTCCGCTCCACTCTACTTTATTCAATTACACTCCACTCCTCTCCTCTTTGTTTCATTTCACTCCGCTCCACTCCACTTTATTCAATTACACTCCACTCCTCTCCTCTTTGTTCCATTTCACTCCGCTCCACTCCACTTTGTTCAATTACACTCCACTCCTCTCCTCTTTGTTTCATTTCACTCCGCTCCACTCCACTTTATTCAATTACACTCCACTCCTCTCCTCTTTGTTTCATTTCACTCCGCTCCACTCCACTTTATTCAATTACACTCCACTCCTCTCCACTTTGTTCAATTACCCTCCACTCCACTCCACTTTGTTCAATTACACTCCAATCCACTCCACTTTGTTCAATTACACTCCACTCCACTCCACTTCGTTCAATTACACTCCACTCCACTCCACTTTGTTCAATTACACTCCACTCCACTCCACTTCGTTCAATTACGCTCCACTCCACTCCACTTTGTTCAATTACACTCCACTCCACTTTGTTCAATTACACGCCATTCCACTCCACTTTGTTCCATTTAACTCTGCTCCACTCCACTTTGTTCTATTCATAGCTTCAATAAAGAAATAACGTCATCACTCTTATATACAAAGTCGATGAGCAAGACATCCAAAAATTCGTGATGCTACTTGGGATCAGAGCTAGTCAAAGATACTCCAAAATGTATCTAGATACTAGATATTTTTCGTTTAATTCTCTTTGTCTCACTACTTCATCGTACGACATACATCGAAAACCCTTATAACAATAAGATAAACACGAAGTAGAAATTTATCCAATGAAATATGTGCAAAATATATCTTTATTCCATTCGTTATACATCTTAAGCAATACCATAAATAATTAACCCAGTTAACAAGAAAAATAGGATGGAAAAGCTAACTGCTGAGTATAATATAAAATTGGCAGCTTATTAGTAATACATTATTTAAAATTAATATTAATGATAAATGGATAATATTCAACTGTTCGGACACTTGGGTGGTCGAATGCTGAACATTCAACTCTTTATTTCGAGTAAAGAATCTGATGTTGGAGCGATCTGATCTGCCAAAACATCAAATTCTTTACATGACAAAAGAAACTAAGAGTTGAATGCTAAGCGTCCGAGCACTTGATAATTACAATTCATAACCCTTTCAAAAGAAGTACAGTTCTTAATCTAAATAAACCCTAATCAAAATGTGATGTTTGCATCGTTGATCCACTAACCGTAATGGGAGCAGTTTTGATATTTAAACAAATTTATTGTTCTTCAGCAATAACAATCTCTCGAACATGAAAGTATTCGAGAGCGATGATCTCCGAGGAGCCAATGTTAGGCCTGCGAGAAAACAACCTCTCTACTGGCGCAGAAGAGGGCAGCGTTGAATTGTATTTGAAAAATACTCTTTCAACAACTTTGTGATTTCTTAATAGATGCAGGTCCTGCTTATGGCTTTCAACGAACGACAGCAGCAGAACTCTGTTGACGCACGACTTTTGATCGCTTAGAAAATTGCTAGAAGTCGTCCGCATCAGAGGAAGCGCATCAGCGATACGCTACCTTGGGTTTGGGATATACAGACATAGTTTGTTTTACCAATATGAATGATAAGAATAAGTTTAAGATCTCCCAATGCCCATATTATGACGAAATTTGGATAAAATGCTGACTGAACGGAACCAAACGAACACGTTCTGTTTTCGTTTGAACGAGTCACGCTGCCTAACATCATACACTCATACTTTTTGTCTATGCTAACAATAAACATACATGGCCAACGGTAAACAGTAGTCAATGATTCGAACTCACGGAAAAATAATTAAATTTTGATTGGTGATATGGGTATTTATTATTTAATTTTAAGAATACTGAGAATTTAAGTTTGGAATTAGTATTATTAATTTGTTTTAGAGCTATTTTCTATCCAGTATCTATCGATATGTTTGTAAAATTATCTAAAGATACTTTTATCTAGAAACTCTTCGGAAGTATCTAGATACAGCAATTAGGTACTCAATTTCAAATGTATCTAGATACTCACTTAGATAAATTTTATTTCTATAGATACGTAAAATGCATCCCTGCTCTGCTCTGCTGGGGATGCAGTGAATGTTTGCGGTTGGAGATCACATATTTCGCAGAACCTGATGAACACTAAAATAAAATCGACCGTTTTGTTCATACAACATTCTGAACATTTTGTACAGAACATAATTTCGTTGGAGCATATCTCATTTATCAGCTGCTGTGGCGCACGAGCTCCCCTCTATGGGTGTACGCCCACGTGAGAGACATAATTTCATATGAAACTCCACGTGCGTTTGTTCCTTGTTTTATTCATACGATCTCTCAAAACTGTAGTAGAATTTTCGCTGTAATTACACGCTTTCAAAAGTTGCTTCGTATTTTCAACGGCAGCTTTCGCCATTCTAAAACGTGACAGAACGGGTTATTAAAGAGGCCATCATTTTTGTATCAACATGCTGGATAGAAGAGAAGCACTCATCATTCAAGGAACGTCGCATGTCTTGAATATGTTTTAAAGCTAGGGGAGAAATTATGGAAACTCAAAAATAAAATCGGTTTGTGTTTGTAGATAATAAATTCCTATGAACAAAACAAAGCCAAAACGTCAAAGTTGTAAAAGTATTGAAAGAAAATAATTCGTTTACATGTTACTTCATCAGCTGCTGCACTAGATTGTCATGATGGATTGTACAGACAGAGAGCGCCAGAATTGCCTACTCTACAGTCACGAGTGATGGAATGTTTTAATGAACATAGGAATGAAAAATTTGAAGAAAGCACGACAGCTCTACAGATGCCATGATGGATTATCGCTTGATCATTTTTCGGTTTGTGAGTTTGAAAATATAGGAGTTTGAATCATCTGCTTTTGGATTAACATTCTATTTTTTAGACTATCCACTTTGTTTCAGATCATATGCGCTGTGTGGTAGTTACGAAGTACCTGCCTGATCGCCTTCAACACTCGAAGTTCCCAGGTTTTAGAAATAGTCTACGCCTTTGCATTGACTGAAGATTTAGTGCTATCTTCAAATGTAACTGTATTATATTATATTATATTATATTATATTATATTATATTATATTATATTATATTATATTATATTATATTATATTATATTATATTATATTATATTATATTATATTATATCATATTATATTATATTATATTATATTATATCACATCACATTATATTATATTATATTATACCCTATTCCCTGAACGCTATATTCGTAAACAGTGAAGTGCTGTGAACTTCAGTGTTGAGGTATTGTAAATGTTGGCGGGCGAGCAGGAAATATTGGCCAGGGGTTAGTTGATATTTGCTATGGTGTCAGTTACTGTGTTTGCAAGTAGGGCATTTTGTGCTGGTAATATCCTCAATTTGATCTCCAATATCATCATGATATTTAGTCTGTAATTTGTAATGTAATATGGAATTCTTCATTGCTTGTTAATATGTTATAAAGCATATTAATGTACGTATTACATATTAATGTGTACTTATTTAACAAGTAATGTTACATTTACATCCCAAATATGTCATTTAATAATTGTAATGTAACAATAGTGTGCAAAGTTGGGCGTTAAATTGATAAATTGCCCTCTAATCATTCCCATCATTTCTATGGTATGAGTTAAAAAATTTAATTAGGTTATAAATTCATAAAATTCTGTATTGTGCGTCCGCTAATTGATCTGTAACAAATAACAGGTATCGGGTCAGTAAGTAATGTGAGCAAGTCATTTATCCCGAGTGCCACGTGAAGAATACTGATACGCAATGCTATTACAATGGACACATTTCGAAGTAGTAACTTAAGACTTTGACTGTGACTACTAAATGTAACTGCGACTTGCGACAACTTTCTTTCCCTGCTGATTTTACTGTTTCCGCGTACATGCTTTGATGTAGATGATTTATTTATTTATAATCATGTCGCACTCGGTATTTGTGGCTTTTTATAGCAATGAAAACCTAATTTTCGTTTATACTGTTTAAAAGTCAGCGGTAGTGGGAGGAGGGCGTAGCTCATCAGTAGGCGACCGATGGTTCATTTTGATCTACAAACTCCTTCCCTCAGAGAAATTGAATGCCTGAAATTATTTCATTAATTCGTCTATTTCTTATGAACTAACACGTTGATTCTGGAAACTAAATCATCCTAAAAGTATAAGCTATTTATTTGGCATTTGGCTGTTTATTCTCGAATCTGATATTAAAATTTAAATTAGCCTGAGCTATTTTGTCTTTTCCCTCTTCACTTCATTAAAGCGCCGCTTCACTGATAGCTCGACGCAGCGGTGATTTAGATGACTTAAAATCAATTTTCGAATTATTTCTTAATAATTGTGCCTAAATAAATGAACAAATGTCATTCAGTACCTTAACTTCAAAAATTAGCTCCGTCTCTAAGGAAATTTCTCACGGCTTCATCTAACATTGGTAGCGACTTCACGTTTCTGTCCCGGTGAGACTTGACATGCAGTTCTCGTGTTCGGGGCTGATCTGAGTAAGTGGGGTTTTGGTGGGGAGATATTGAGCTGCGAAGAAAATACATTGGTACAGAAATAACTTTAGTTTATTAATTAGTTGCGCAAATGAAACGCAACCCATCCTTTGCGTAGCGTCATTACGGTCATCTATGGAGATACGGGCTCCTCCTCAGCGAACGTTTGGTTCCAACACGTCAGGTTCACGGAGGGAGGTTGCCTCGTCCGGCTCCCGCTGGCCTCTTTGCACACTGGTTATCCCAGTGATGCCATCCAATGGCAGCTTGTGACAAGGATTGGTAGATCCTGAGTAGTTTAGTGGACTAGTCTGGTATCAGGCGTTGAACTCTCTGTGTGAAAACTGTGGAGGGAATTGTAGACCGTTACAAAGGCCCCGACGCTGTCGGCCCTCAAGTTCAAGTTCAAGTTCAAGCTGCCTAACGAGCTGCGGCTGCCACGGTGTCTCTGGTCCTGACGGAGGCAGATCTCAAGCTCTCGCCTCTCGCTAATTTTCTTTGAATTCACACACAGGTTACTATAGTCTTCAAATTGAAAAGGTTTGAAGATGGAAAATTAGCGATTTCAGGTTATCTTCTATTGAGGGGTGAGAGAGTACTTTCAATCATTAAAATCTGATTATAAAGGAATTATGTTCCTGAAGATCTATGACTTCGTTGAAACATTGCCAATTTTCTTTGCAATGTGAATAAAATATAATGCATTGAATTTAATGTAATGTTGTGTCAGGAACATTATGGGATGGGAGTTTTTAGTAGTTTTTCTTGACTTACACTACTGTGAGCTCGTAAGTCATATGTTACGTTTATTGAATTAAAGTTAGGCCTTATAAATATACATGTATCGTATTTCATGGGGCTGCCGTTTCTGGGTGAAGTTATCTTTAAAAAAATCTTCTAGTAACGGACACCCATATGTGTGTAAGTCTCTCATAAATGTATGTAAGTCTCTTATAAATGTAAGTGTCTCATAAATGTGTGTAAGTGTCTCATTAATGTGTGTAAGTCTCTTATAAATGTATGTAAGTGTCTCATAAATGTATGTAAGTCTCTCATAAATGTATGTAAGTGTCTCATGAATGTATGTCTCTCATAAATGTATGTAAGTCTCTCATAAATTTATATAAGTCTCTCATAAATGTATATAAGTCTCTCATAAATGTATATAAGTCTCTCATAAATGTATATAAGTCTTTCATAAATATATATAAATCTCTCATAAATGTATATAAGTCTCTCATAATTGTATATAAGTCTCTCATAAATGTATGTAAGTCTCTCATAAATTTAAATAAGTCTCTCATAAATGTATATAAGTCTCTCATAAATGTATGCAAGTCTCTCATAAATGCATATAAGGCTTTCATAAATATATATAAGTCTCTAATAAATGTATATAAGTCTCTCATAATTGTATATAAGTCTCTCATAAATGTATGTAAGTCTCTCATAAATGTAAATAAGTCTCTCATAAATGTATATAAGTCTCTCATAAATGTGTGTAAGTCTCTCATAAATGTATATAAGTCTCTCATAAATGTATGTAAGTCTCTAATTCCTCATCGGAGACTGGTCGTGGGGAGGCTCACTACAGTAGCGCAGCCAGGGAGGGGGGCAAATAAAGCCCCTCCCCCGAAGTGTTGAGCTGGGGGCCAATTTCAGCCGCAGTTTCAAGTAAAAGAATGAAAAGTTTGCTGATAATTAATGTCTGCCCCCTGAAATTATTTGTCGGGGATCCTGCCCCCAACAAAATTTTAAGTAAATAAATTAAAAAAATTGCTGATAATTAATGTCTGCCCCTGAAATTATTTGTCGGGGATCCTGCCCCTAACAAATTTCAAGTAAAAGAATAAAAAGGTTGCTGATAATTAATGTCTGCCCCCTGAAATTATTTGTCGGGGATCCTGCCCCCAGCCAAATTTTTGGCTGGCTGTGCCACTGGCTCACTAAATAAGTTATCAATAATATTGAATTATATTCTTTTCGCCATGCACTAGCTCAGCACCTGAATGTTGTCAGCGCGATTGCAAAAGCTCTAGATTCTTTCAAGGGTTTGTCAAACGAAATAAATCATTGCATATTTATTTGGTAAATAGTTGCATTCCTGAATGAAGCAATATCATCTGTATAGAAATATTAAGAGTATTGTTTTAACAATATGTAATGTATCATCTACTTTGCTGTCCATAATTATGACCAGAATGGTATAACCAATTTCAACTTATGCTATTTGATGAATTCAGCAATAAGTTTTCAGTAAACTGAAAACGTGAGATGGAATATGACAATGCAGTTAAGATCAGTCTTTTCTTGATACTTGCTGAAACTTCATCTTGAAGAAGCATTTAATGACTGGAAAGTTGAAGTCCCCGTGGAACTTTTAAAATCATTTCAATTATTTGGGGAAACTTTGGATGTAAATCAACCTCACAACCTAAAAGAGAGTTTTTTTCGAGCTTTCATTGCATAGGGAATCATATTTTGTTTATCTGTAGTAAAAAACACATTTTCCATTGCTCATATTTCTGCCTCAGTGAGGCACCGTCCTACGATATTTCTGATCTCATCAAAAGTGCCGTCAACGTTTGAATCTTCCATGGCATCCAAAGCTGCCTGAGCATAATTTTGAATTTCAGGGAAATCAGGCAATTTTTTTGAAAATTCGATGATGTCTTTCATCGAAATCAAGTTGAACTTTTCAGAATTCAAATCAGCGATGACGTAACCTAGCGACATAGAAAACGTTTTGCTTACTCTGCAAGGAGACGTTAATAAAGTCGTGAAAGCAACCGTAGCATCTAACCACGGCACGGCTTCGACAAGTTTTTCAAGACGCGCGAACCGTTCCATAAGTTGTTCGTCGAAAGGTGGTGGCTGTGTTTCCTGAATCTGATCCAAAAGTGTCGAATACAGTTCTTTTGCTGAGTCGTTGTTTCGAGCAAATTGCATGTATACTTCCAGAACTTGGGTGTAGATTGAGTCGCCCGACTGAGGGTCACTCGTGGGGCAGCCCGCCAGGAGTGAGATGATGCGGATCACGGCGTCTTCTGTAGACCCAGCATCAAAGGCGTCAATGATCCACTGGAGCTCATCTTGGGTCTCTGGGTTAAGGACTCCAGCATCCAAACGGGCTTTGATTACAATCCTTGCAGCAGCAAAATTCCCCACTGAAACTGCGAGCAGTGATGAAATCAGAGCGTCTTCGACAGGCGCAGTCAGCGCGTTGTTGGCGCTGCGCACAAATGCTGTCAACATGTAGACCAGAGATTCTGACGATCTCCCAGAGAGGAGAGACTGCAAGATGAAGCTCACATTGTTCAGTAAGCCATTCAAAAGGCCAGTTGACTGATAAATTGTAGCAATGTACCAGTCAATTAGTGCATCATAGGCGGCTCGCAGCTGTCCATCAGCAATTGCCACTAAAATTTGGGCAAGTTGATTCTGGCCTCCACAGTCCAGTCCAGAGACACTGCCAGAACCTGAGCCGAGTTGACGAACTTGCTCAGTGTCTATTATCTGACGCTGTTCACCGCGTAGGACTGTGTCTGTCATTATGCTCCTGAAGCAGCGGATCCTGGAAAAGATACATTTATTTCTATAGTAGAGGCTAAAATGCTTAAGGAGCGCATGTACAGCGTCCTTGAAATTTATGAACTATTCACCTTCAAATAAGTCAGTCGTCCATCGCTGGTATCTCAGATACGATTGTCTGTTTTAAGAAACATTCAAAACCTTAACAAATGGGAAATGCAAATGAAACATCTGTATTCCAATCAAAGCGCTGAGCCCGAATACGCTAAAAACTCGTATTCCGTAGACGGATGAAGGAGATATTGTCAATCGCCATAAAATAAAATTGCTCTAAATTCTTCAATGGCTTGACACTATTTATATAAATCTAGAAATGTGACTAAAATGAGACTAAGCATTTTGAGTTATGACTCATCGGGAGTAGCATAGGCCATTCATGACATATTAAAAATACAATAAACACATTTCAGTTGACAAGTTAATTTAACACATTAATTGAAGATACTAACTCCCAAACGTCTTTATTTTCTCTCTTTTAAAGTGATTATTGTTTTGTTCATATTGCGTTGTGAAAAAAACATATTGCGTTGGGTTCGTTCACGTTTATATGAAGCATAAACGACGATCCGTTACTTTTTGATCATTTGTTTAAATCTCCTCGAAAAGTTATCTGCTTGAGAATCTTTGGTTGCTGTCTGTTTGAATGTCGCAGGCTTGCCAATTTGAGAATCATGAGATCGTCTCGTCATTTGTGACGACGAAAGCTATTGAAAATTACCCAAACGAACAGTAACTGCGGGAGTGTGCGTAGTCATTTTTAACTTATAAAAAACTGACGGCGAATACATTTGTTTGAGTGAATTGTGAATTAATGAATACATTTGTTTGTGAATTATTTTAATCATGTCGATGAGCAACTGAAAATTTGTTCGGGCGAAAACTAACACAACACCAAGTTTATCCAGAGGGCGTATAAAGTCTCAATTTGAAATCCTAGCATATTTTGGTGCAATTCTAGAACGTAACTCATTTAATATAATTAATTTATAGAAAGTTTAAGAGTTTGCTATTGATTGATAAGAACCAATCACTGTTCATAAAACTTCTTCACTTGGCCACTAATATCACCCGGCCACCAACATCACCCCCATCACCCGCCACCAACATCACCCCCATCACCCGCCATCAACCTCACCAACATCTCACCTCTCCCCAATTTCAGCTCGGTCCATGTGGGCTGTGCTGCCGAAAGCGCGCTGCACGCAGCTCACCAACTCAGCGGCATCGACAGCGCCGTCACTGTCAGCATCGCAGGCTCGGAGGGCGCCGGCGTCAGCGCGAGCTGACGGCTCCAGGGAGGGCAACAAGCGGGCCCGCATTGCGGCGCACGCGTCTGGGGGAAAGTGCATTGCCAGTTACGCAAAATATCGACCACAGTTTACCACTAGTAGGAGTGACGATGTTTCCCTTTATTGATGGAAAACTGAGACGCTACTGAAGGCTTGAAGTCCGCCTTTTTAAAATAGTGGTTCACGGACAGCAAAAGGATATTTAAAATTTCGTCCATTCGTAACTAATATTTTGATTAGTAATTTTTATACGACGAACTTTACATAGAATTGATGCGATAAATTCAGAAATCGAAACTTTTCTTAATAGGACCATTAAATATTGTTCTGCTAAGCATTCGTCACACACTGATAAGAAACAGTTCACGCAACTTCTTCCAACTAATAAACACCCTCTAAAGCGTACGCAAAAAAAAGGATGTTAGCTTAGCATTTTAAGCTAAGTTCTTTTTATAGTACGAATGATACTATATTAACTATCAGACATCTAAGCGCTTGATTTTGAACTGTCGGTAAATTAAATTATCAAATATACAACCATAGTTACTCATTGAGCCTATACCCCAACTAGTCAGCCTCATTCAAATGAATTTGCAAATAATAACGTATTTGACCATGATTGCATTTAAAAAAATTATTCTGCATACATAAAATAAATCAAAATTTACCGTTAACTACAGAATCGAGTGATAGAATCATTGTATCCGAAAGCTTCGAAACAATTACTTATTTCTGTCCGATCATCGATAGAGTGTCACTTGGGTGACCGTGGACAAATACCCCATGCAAGATATTGCTAAGTGTTTCAGTGCGTATGCTACAACATGCGAACGTTGGCCACAGCCTCATCACCAACACTGCACCTGCTTTCAGTGTCACCGCTACCACAGCAGAATGCACGGAACTTCCATGGGAAGTAGAAGTAATGTCAATTGTAATGCTTCCTACAGAGCGTCATACACAGCAGTCATATCATCTAAAGGCTTCGACAGGCTCCAATCCTTGTTGCTCAGGCTCTTCTGATTCAAACAATCAAGAGAAGCCATCAGCGCCTCTTCACTGCCTATCATACATGGGATGATTAAATGTTGTGTGTAGGTGAGTTGTTGTGGGACAGTCATTGTGCTTATTCTTTCGTTTGAAAAAACAGTTGTAACAAGATGATATTCTTACACTCGTCTTTCATTTCTATTTTTCCTTATCCCATAGATTGCAGAGTTCGAACCAAAAGAGTGCCAAACTAGAGTTATTAGTACAGGAGCAGATAATCGAGAGCTGGTTTGGATTATGGTGAAGCTAGTTTCCTGTACGACAACACTTCGTACACACTGTAGAGAGTGTGGCGTTAGTGTTATTCTCAAAATATCTTCATCTTAAGTTGTCGTGAACGTACTCAATATTTGCTTATCTTTGTATTTCATTAATAGGTTTGAGATTTAGGAAAACTGTACAGACAAAGAGTAAAAATGTGGGGCTCTGTATTTTAATCTCCCTATATAATTTGCGTTATTTCATTTCAGAGTTTATTCGTTTAATTGAAACTTTTTATGTCAACATTTTAGATGTGTTTATCGAGTAATAAAGCACTCTTTTGAGTGCATTTCGAGTTTTAGATTTTCATTAGAGAAATGCAGATCCGCGAATTGGACCTTGCAACATTAGATCCACTTTCATAAAAATGGAAAATTAATCTGAATATTGTGTATTGTAGTCAGTATAAATAACGAAACGATTTGCAGAACAATAGCATGGTGGAAATAAGTGGCTAACATGGTCCATCTCGCGGAAATTGTGGCAGGCCTAACATTTTAGATGACAGAGACAGACTCTATTCGTAGAGACAGATGAAGGAAATTCTATGTTCATAAATGTAAAAGATTAATAGCAAGCTTTATGGAGGCCTAACAATAATTTCTTGAAAAATTATTGAATTGAATTAAGCGAAGGGAATCAATTGAATTGAAGTGTTAAGAATTGAATATAATGAAGTGTTAACCTCAAACCGGTAACCGGTTGTTATTGAGTCAAGAAAACCAAATTTCGACAGTCGAGAATTGGAAGAATGTAACATGGCGCGATGAGTTCAAACTCACCGTTTCCTTGAACGGTAGGCGTATGCGGGAATGAGAACAGATGCATAAAGCTTTGGATCCATATCTCATCGTTGCATTATTCACACATCTGAAGTCAATGCAATGCTGTGGGGCTGTTTTTGCTGGGATGGGCATGGATCTGTCACTCTACAATTGCAAAACACATCTCAGGACCTTTTGCAAGAATCTTTCGGACCACGTTCATCTGTCAATAGTTTTTTTTCTGACGGAAACGTGTTTTTCCAGAACGGAAATGGTATATACAGGGCTGGAAATATTCAAGACAGGTTCATTACAAATGAAGGAACATTTGAGCAAATAGACTGGTTACCACAATCACCTGATTTGAACCCCATTGGAAATGTATTGGAAGCTGCATTTGAAGGAACCTGCATCACTCATCGCCCCTTCTTTCAACATTGCCTATTTTGAGGGACAAATTAGCTCAATTATGGCCAAAACTGAAGCTACAGAGGATCCGAAATCTTGTTCAATCAATTTCAGGTTAAACGAAAGATGTTTATCGAACTTAAGGCAGTCCAATTCTTTTTCAATAAATTTCTGAACCACGCAACTTTTTTTGACCGTTTAGTGTAGTTCCTAAAGTAAGTGGGTGTGTGCATTCCATGAATTTAGTATTTGTTGCATTTCCATGTGATTAACATTTCATAGAATAAAAACAGAAAGCGTTCGACTTGGATCAACTATTTAGATAGAAATTGAAGTTTCCAACATCATATACGAATCAACAAAAAATTTTGAAAATTATTATTTGAACGTAAAAGCTTTATCCATGCACCCTTGACTCAGTCATTACTAAGCTACGAAGATTGAACTTCCGTACACTCGGCCTTCACTCACCGAGTTGAGACTATTGGTCAATGACCCAACTCACAGGAACGTCTGAGAACAGCCTGAACAACGTGAAATCAGAAAAATTCTACAAGCATAGCCTCACCTTCTGCTGGCTTGCTGACCTGAAAAGAAATGAAATTGGCCATTAATGCTCGATAAATAAATGTTCTCGATCGTATGAGATGGTTGAAAATCCATTTGAAGATAATGCAGGTCATATTTCCACACTATTTCCATGTGTCCTTCTCACCCGAACATTCCCAAAACAAGTCATCGAGCAACTACCGCTGTACATGTATTTGGTTGTCTGTACAGTTGTTTGAATTCGCGTGAATTAGCCAAAGTAAACAGCACTTTAAGACAAGCTAAATTTCATATAGAATATATTCTGTAAAATAAATGATATACGCAGCTATAGTTATGCCTGTGAGCGGAGGCACAGTAAAGGTTTTTTAAATTTTAACACAGCTTGATAAAAATGTTCCGGGAAATGAGCTGATGAGACGCTGCTGGATACGGACGACTGCTGAGTGCAGCACATCTGAGCGCTGGGAGGTGCGCTGTAGTCCCAGCAGAGTTGACTAATAAATATGGGAAAAAACTAATTGTAATGGTGGTTGATATCCCTAGCTATGTAGAGTGATGTAAAAATAAACGCATAACATTCTTAGCAATGCTGACTGACATTTCTAGTAAAAATGCGTTCACATTTTTTCACCCAATAGATGTTCCTTTTTTAGTAGGTAAAAATAGAATATCACTCTGCTGGAACTATGCATTCACTAGAATTAAAATGGAAATGAAATCATAACGAATTTGAACGTATCCCGGTGGCCTGATATATAATTTTAACCATCAACGCAACTGAAACCAAAAACCCAAAAAGATTTTCATGTCTTTGTTCCAGTCGGCGGCTAACAGCTGTGGGCTCGCGGTGTACATCAGATTTGTGATGTGGAAGTAGTGCACCTGCTAATGCATCTGCTGGTGCATCTGCTAGTACACCTACTAGTGTACCTGTTTGTGCACCTACTAGAGTATCTGCTGATGCATGCTAGTTTTCCTGCTAGTTTATCTGCAAATGCATCTGCTAGTACATCATCTAATGCAAAGCTCGTGTTCTTGCTAGTGTATCTGCTAGTGCATTTGCTAGTGTATCTGCTAGTGCATTTTCTAGTGTATCTGCTAGTGCTTCTGCTGGCGTGCCTGCAGGTGTATCTTCAATAACACCTTCAAGAGGACCTGTTACAACACTTGCTAGAGCACCTGCAATAAAAATGATCATGTTGAACAACTGGATCATATCTTATTCTCTAACGGACTACGTTGGAATAAATAAAAAGTTTATTAGATCACTAATTGTTGGAATCCCAATCGCGTATCAATTAAGACTGAACACCTCATCCGTGTGATAACTAACGTGCTTATTTTTACGCTCATGTTAGAGTGCATTTGTTTACAAGGTAAATTTATCTGATAGCTTCTCTGCTGAAATACCTACGATTTAAGTCCTGCTATCGATGCCATTGTTCATAAGCGCCAGCAGAAGTAAGTAAGTTTTGAGGTATATATACGCTATATATATCGAGGTATAAAAATATTGTGTCCTAGGGAAAAACAATCAAGGTGCTGTGATGTAATTGAAAAATTAAATTATTTGTGTTACGAGTTACCTTTCATTTACTGCACTCAATGAAAATGAATAAAAATAAAAATTCATCCTAGTTCATGTATGGTTGAAAGGAAAAATTTGTCACAAATAAATTATTTATGAATATGTTGATGAAAAAGCCATTACTTGGTTGAAGCAAGTAACATTACGATTTGCTGTGTTAGGACTGCACACAGGATTTGTTTATGAAATTCAGGGGCTCTATGCACTACAATGAATAACACCTGTATAATTTTTAAGAAAATCATCTTATTTAATTCAAGAGTTTATAGAAGTTACAGCTCTTATTAAGGCAAGGACACTCACCGCCAGGGCGACGCAGCAGCCAATCACCAGCAACAGCAACTGTTGGCAGGAAATTATTGGGGTGTTATTGGCAGGCAACGTGCATGTTTTGTGAGGGAGTGTACGGACAGGAAATTATTGGGGTGTTATTGGCAGGCAACGTGAATGTTTTGTGAGGGAGTGTACGGACAGGAAATTATTGGGGTGTTATTGGCAGGCAACATGAATGTTTTGTGAGGGAGTGTACGGACAAGTAATTATTGGTGTGTTATTGGTAGGCAACGTGAATGTTTTGTGAGGGAGTGTACGGACAGAAAATTATTGGGGTGTTATTGGCAGGCAACGTGAATGTTTTGTGAGTAGTAAATCTAAAGGAAATGAATGATACCCACTCAAAATTATTGGGATATTACTCGCACGTCACATGCTTGTTTTTTGCTATTAATACCGTCGACAACAAAATAAGCCAAATTGGAAAGATGTAGTAATAAAACGCTAGGAAATTAGGTCTGTACTGTAGTTAAATGTCTTTACGTACAAAATTATGAACACGATTTCATGAAGTAATGGCGGAGTGAAGCATAGGTTGGCAGCGAGTTATTGAACTATACTTTTGTGCAATTATATGAGTGGATGTATTAGTCAATTAGTTTGACCTTGAAGTACTTCATTAAACCGAAGAATTTCACAGCAAATTATTCACAAATTATTCATTTCTTATTTACACCGACTAACCAATTACTTGAAAACGAATAAGTGAGAACCACTGGCATTAATTTACTGTAGACTATCTGAAACTCAATATTTCAACTTGAATGTGTTGTATGGAATAAAAATTTTGATGCTGCCGAACGCCCAAAGTTCTTCGTACTATTACTTTCTAGTGAAATCAAAGCAAAAACAAAAATTCACCGGACCATAAATGTATTCAAGATTGTAATGTTGAAAATTTAATTTGAATATCGTATGAGTTAAACATTGAACTTCAGTTTGACCAACCGCAGTGAACGTGTTAAATAAGGCCTATAAATTCTAATGTTTCTGGACAAGCATTATCTAACCATACAGTATACCAAGAAACATATTTATTCTATCCGTAGATGAAAACACGCTGCTCCAATTTGAGGTAACATTGCGATCTGAAGAAATTTGCTCTACACAATTTTGGGACGGAATCGATCACAAATTATTTTACACAGTTGAAATAGGTTTAGAACATGTTTGAAATTTATATTTTTGCACCTTACTCTACATTTTACTTATGTTCTACAGGACTTGAAATCGCTCCACCACATTCCAGCTTACATGAATTAAAGTTGCCCCTCCTAATTCCATTAGAATTTCTAATAATTTTAAAACGCTACACCGTGTTTTACATACGTTTTCATTATGTCAAATCAACCCTGTTTGTTTTATCTTAGACTTTACATGATTTCACATTCTCCATGGCTTTAAATTGCTAAATCTCATTTTCTTTACGTTCTCATTATTTTAATTCATTGGGTCACATTTCCCTCAGGTTCTACAGGATATTAAACAGCCTCGTCGTGTTTTATTTGAGGTGTACTTGATTTTAAACTGCTTCGCTCAGTAAGAAGGCAATTATGATTTATAGTTAGCCTACTGCATAGTGAGTGCGTGCTATTAAATATAATGGAATTATTTCCATATACTAACAGTCTCAGTTCTTCAATTAACTTGCCGAGAGAGAAATAAATTGTCTTACTTTAGTCAGATGTGTTCTCGAAATCTTTCACTGCATTGAGTAAGCCCCCTCAAACTTTGTGTTCATTTTGAGACGAGGTAACTGTTTCCCGATGTTTCCCGTTATTAGTTGTACTAATGATTGATCGAGTCTGATTCTCTCATTTTCTTATTTATTTCTAAGGCTTTGTAGTGGTGCATCTGCGTCCTGCATGTAAGAGAAGACAATAAAACGGAAATTTACGAACGTGCTCCTTTGAACTAAATAAGTTGCATCGTGGTACTGCGTTTCTAATCTAGTATTCCCCAAGGATAGTACGTTTGAGGATCAGAAATGTCAAAATAAATCCTCGGAGACCTGAGCATCGAAAATGTCAACGCGCGATAACGTTTGGCAGAACGCTTAAATTATTTGTAGCATTTAATTACACAAAATTGATCTGCAAACACAACTAAATTTTGATAAAGAAAGGTAAGACAGAAATTTACCATTTATTTTAATAAGGAAAGGTAATACAGAAATTTACGATTATTTTCAATAAGGAAAGGTAATGCAGAAATTCACGATTAATTTCAATAAGGAAAGGTAATGCAGAAATTTACGATTAATTTCAATAAGGAAAGGTAATACAGAAATTTACGATTAATATCAATAAGGAAAGGTTATTCAGAAATTTACGATTAATATCAATAAGGAAAGGTAATACAGAAATTAACGAGTATTATGTGATTCAAAATATTCACTCTGCAGTGCATAACGATAGTAAGATAACTGGCTCTGTAAATTCAAATTCGTGACCCATAAAATATTTCTAAATAAATGAATAAGCCTTTGAAGGCGTTTACTTTTTTATAACACTCATCACAACACACTGGTGAAAATTAATATTTGATATACTTCAAAGTATAACTGTAAGAGGAGCAACGTTAAGAATTTGATGAAGCGATTGGCCAACGCTTTTGTTCAATAAAAATTCGAAAAGAACCATATAAGCTTGAGTATACGAGGAAGCATCACGTCATCTATACCTTCTAGAAGAAACCTCGACCGAACGTCGATGAAACAAGGACTGGTAACAAAAAATGCCAGGAACTTCTACGAGTAATTTCGTGTAATATTTTCTTAATATTAATATTATATTTTGGGGAAATTTAGTATAAATATATTAGCAGAAGTAAATGCCAATGTATTTGAATTGTTTTAGGAAATATCTTATGTTCATATGTCAATCTTGCGATATCATAATTGCGAATCGGCATCTCGAGAAGCACCGATAGCGTCAACCGAGGCGGTTGCTTACGAGGGTCTGAGGCAGTTTAACGCACGAGAGGGCACAAGACCCAGACGTGACCAGCGTGAACGTTAAATACCTCAGTCCAGTTGCTTCATATAAAGTATTATAACTACTCAACCACGATTTACTGATGCTAATGAAAACCCCCGTGCCTTCATTCAATTGTGAATAACTAACACTTAACATAGCCTCTGCTGGATACAATCAACCATAACGGTCAATCCCGACGTTCCAACAAGGCGATCCGATTGTGAGAGCCCAGCCTGTCAACAAAAGCCGGCGAAAAACAGATAAGTGTCCCTCCTTATCCATTTTGTGTCCATATGTTCTTCTTTTCAGAACTTCTCAGTATGTAGGATGTCAATTGAATAGGTAAACTATCGATATCTTGATTTCTTTTATTTGATCAATAGTGAAATGTTTAAATCTTTTGTGTCTTTAATTTCCTCGTAATTAGGAAGAGAAGATGAAGATGATGCACATACGTAAATAATAATAGCCTTCCGCTCTGAGACCAAACGCTAACCGAACATCGTAAGATTATGTCTATAAATAAAAAAATATTGTTTGCCCGAGTCGTGGGCTGGTGGCAGCTCTCGGGATTTATGAAGACCAGAAAATAAAATAAAGTGACGAATATAATAATAACGAATGACACGCAAAATAAACATCACGAATAAATATAGGCAGCAATTAAGAGATATAAATCATGTATTCAAACGACAACGACGAGAAAATCGTAACAATGAACAGACAACGAGGATAAACATAACATTTTCAGGAAATCACATTTGCCACACGTACTATGCGCGCCTTCAGCGTAAACTTGTTACTTCTAAAAAATTAATTTTATCACGCAAACCAACATCCTAAACTCAACACGTGCCTTCATTTTTGTCTCGGTTCTCGTCGACTTCAGCTACTCGGCACAGTCAAAGCTCGAATAATGAAGCTCAGCCGCAGAGGCGATCTTATATGCTTGATAAATGTTCTCCATACCATGAAAGTTAATTCATCACATTTTTTAAATAAAGACAAATTTCCTCGTTTGATTTCCGACTACGATCAGATAACATTCAGAGAAGCCAGAGTGTCACAGGTGTTGTGATCGGTGTGTGGGCAGATATAATATTTTAGTTCCAGTCTCTCGTTCCCTACCTACTCGTTTGTACATAACAAATGCTCCCACTCGCTTCAGAGTCATTTCATCACATTTTTAAAAAAATGCAATATTGACGAGTTTCTTTTCTGACTACGATCAGATAGCATTCAGAGAAGCCCGAGCGCCACAGGTGTTGTGGTCGGTGCTTGGGCAAAGGTTTTATTTCGTCTCTCGTTGTCAGTGGTCGCTGATTTATGACTTACCAAGCCTTACGGATCTTGTGATGCGCCATGAAACAAATATTTTGACTGAGAAAAGAATATTGTGAGGGCAACTTTGCTCTGCTCTATCCTATTTTCTTTAACCATATCCTCTTCTATCTCCTTGTCTCATTTAATTTAGTCCTGATTATTCTGCTTTATTCGATTTCTTCATATTCCGTTCTGTTTTGTTCTTTTCAATTCTCATCCATTTTATTCCATTTTACTCCGCTCCATTCCACTCAATTCTATTCAAGGCTTCATTGAAGCTTTGCATCATTTTTACAAAACCTAAGCGGTAGATATCTAAAACTACGTACTGTTGCCCCGCAGATCGAGAATGTCTGTGGTTATAAATGATATTTTACCCAAAACCTAGTGTAGGCAAGGATGAAATCGATCATTTAGTTCATACGACGAATTGAACGTTCTATTGAGAACGACGTATCGTTGGAGAATATCGAATGTGGTGAGCTGAACGTCCGCATGTTACGCAGAAGCGTATACCTTCCCAGCACGTGCGTACACATGGGAAATATAATTTTAAATTAAACTCCACGTGCGGTCGTGGTATATAAATTTTGTTCATTCCACACTCGTGAATTTTGAATGCTTTTACGGTAGTCAAAGGCTTCTAAAAATTACTCGCAATTTTTTTCTGTAATTCACACGCCTTCGAAAGTTCACAGAACAAGTAACTTAAGGGGCATCATTTTTGGAAAAAGATTGCGGATAGAACAGTAGCGCTCATCATCCAAGACACGTCGCACGTCTCCAGGATTATTTCACATGCCTGAGGAAAAAGCATGGCAGCCCCAAGAAAAATTTCTGCGCTCTCAGTTAACAATTCCAATAAATAAAATAACGTCAGGACGTCAGATTAGGAGAAGCATTGGAAGATAATTAATTTGCTTGTCAGCCCAACAACTGAAGCACCAAGTTTTCGAGAGGAATAAATTCATGTTGATAGAGAACTCTACAAATGCATACTGTAAAATTATGAGGGATACAAGTTTTCAACCGAACAAACAATAATGAGAAAGGAAGACAGCTGAACAGATAACGTGATTGATCATCGCATTATCGTTTTAGTTTGTGAGCGTTTGAAAATTTATGAGTCTGCGCGTCTGTTCCCTCAAAATAACGTACTGTATGTTCTGTGTGTTTGTGATATATGCTTAACAACCCATCTTTTTTTTTCACTAACCGAGCACCCTATCAGCTCCAACTTAAAAAAAAACTCAACAGTTTCGGAAATTTTTTCGCTATTTCGTCGAAACATTTCGCTATTTCGCTATTTCGCTATTTTGTCGAAACATTTCCATTGACTTGAAAGTCCTTGAATTCAATTTTCTACTGAGGCATTGAAAAATTTGGAAACAGAGTCGGTAATATTGGTTATTCGGTAGTTGATATTAGCTACTAGTGTGCACGGTCCGTCAAAATAACGGACCGTGAAGGTAAAGATGCGAAGATTCGAAGGCGCTCCGTCTTCGTCGCAATAGTCGAGTGAAACTACTGTAATTGAGTGATGTAATTGGATGTTATTTGTTACAACTGTAATTGGATGTTACGTGTCAGCTATTGGACCTGTATTACATGCCATTTACCGGATCAGAAAACTATGTAAGCAATTCCATGACCTCAAGTAATGCATAACAAGGATCATTGCGCAATACTGTTAAAGTCAACACATTTTAGGTTTACAACTTGAAAGGCCGAGGGTAAATTCAGCGACTTCTAAGCCATCCTCTCAAAATGTTATTGTGAGATATGTAAGTGTTAAAACTGCATTATTTTCAATCTCGTCGCCCGCTAAACTGATCAAATAATGGGGTGGCACAAAACTCGATGCCTTGTGAGGCTATATTATTTTAAGGGTATCGCTTACCTTTTTGCAATTTTTATATATTTATGGACCGATGCCCATGAAATTTGGTATACTAGTAAAACGCATAAAAATAGGGGTCTTCCTGTAGGAAATTTTCAATTTGATTGAAATTAAATGAAGTTACGGCAAAGAAAAAGGAATTTTTCAGGGGGGGGGGGGGATTGGGGGGAGTACGGCAAACCCTACTCCTACTACAAATTTTGTCCTTTGCTCATGAAACAAGTGTCATTCAAAAGATAAAAACTTGGGCTATGACGATGAGGTATGAATTTATGAAACTCGTCTTGGTCTTGGAGATATTTTCAATAAAAGTTTGTTTATGGAAAATTGCCAAAAAACTCCATTTATTTGACTTAGAAGGCCTGCCGTTATTTACCTAATTCGAAAATCTGCTACCACAATTTTGTGGCCCCATTATTCCTCTTTCATAAAAACTGTATCTTGACTCTTTACACCAAAAAATAAAGGAGGATGAGCATTAGGCGTGCATAAAATTTTAGATTTCCAGGAGAGAGTAAAAAAAATAAAGAAAAAACATTTTCACAAATACACATTTTACTTGTTTATGAACAAGTTCTATGTTTTTTCTCTTTATTTTAAAAAAAGTTTAAGCAATTTTGTCCCCAAAAAATTAAAAAAAAAGTTTCAAAAAACAATTCTTCACTTACAACAATAGCTAACCCCACCGCCACTTCACCCCTAGCGGGCGTTCTATTGCGTGCAGTCCTGTTAAATTCATAGTGGGTGTTCAGCACATGTATAGCTTCAATTTTAAGCAAAAAATTCATGAAAATTTGACCGAAAAAACCATGATGTACGATGTCCTTAAAAAATATAAACGAGTACAGCTTTCTGGGATAGACTTGAAATCAATTTCATCCTGTAGTAGATTACTCAATAAATTTCAATCATCTTAGAGAAAATACTTTATTAAGTACATACTAAACTCAATATTCCGATAAAAATAGATATCAAAGATTTGTTTCGATTGTTTTGTATGATATTTTCTACGAATTTCTCCTAGGTCAAATTCCTCGTTGTGGTTCTAATGACATGCAAATTATGTTGATATCGTCTTTTGAATAGTAAGGAAGAATGAATTTACTTTTATTGTGAGTTAGGTGACCATTGAGGCCAGTTTGTGCAAATAATAATTGTTCGAAGTATTTTTCGCGTTTACATTAGTTGACATTCTGTTGGAATATAATATTTCAATTATTTTTTGGGTTTCAAATAAATCATTTGAGTGAGCTAGTGCAAAAATTTCTCAAACGCTCCCAATAGGTCCTCTTTGAAATTTGAAAAACACCCAAGTTTTATTTGACCATATTTCGCACTTTTGGTATTTAGAAACATAGTTAGATGAAGTATTGAATTTTTAGGCCCTTTCAGGCAGGTAGCTTATTGTTCACCAAATTGAGGAATTTTACGGATTTTGGTAGTTTATTTTCGTTACGTGGGCTATGGTAACTGAATTGCCATGAACTTTGATGAGCTGATTTCTTCAAACTGACCGTCACCAATTTCAATGTGTGGAAAATATGCTTTCCGCTCATTAGAAAACATGATTTAATTTTTTGTTGATATTGATACCTATTTTATTTACTCTAAGCCACGTTGTAACTTTCTGAAGTCCCTATTTATCCTGCCTGCAACTATGATAAAATCAGCTTTTCAGAAGAAACGGTCGCAAAAAGCCTACTGTCGTTGACATGGAGTGAGAATTTGCCAGCAAAAAGTGTAAATTTGTAGATTTCAAGCAGATTTAACTAATTCAATATATTAATTATATAATAATAAATTGTATTAATTAATATAAAATTTTATTGATGATGTAAATTTACCAAGAAAAATTATTTAATTATATTAATTATATATTATATTATATATCATATTATATATTATGTTAAATATTATTTAAATATATTTTGTTATATCATAATATATATTAAAAAGCAGGTTTAACTTATTTCATTGATGATGTAAAACGGAAGAGATCCTAGACCAGACCCTTGTGGATATTTACAGCAAATCTCCAGAAGTTCCGATTATACGTTATCAATGGCACCGTATTGGTTTTGATTGCACTTCTCTAATGCTGCAACGATAGAGTTTTGTAATTACTATGCTGTTGTTTACACAATCAAATGCTGTTCATAACTCAGGAAACGCAAAAAAATTCTGTCTTTAATATTTGAAAAATTATTTTGTAGAGAATTCAATGAGCCCAGTGCTGTTGATTTTTTGGTATGAACTATTGTTTTTGGTTTAATGTAAGAGTTCAGTTTTTGATGCACAATTTTATGGAACATATGGCTAAAGCTTGGTGGGGCGTAAATAGTTCTATAATTTTGTATCACCATCCATGAAGATTGGTATAAGTTGGGAAATGTTGCCAAATTTTAAGAAAAAAACACGTTAAAAAGACTTATTAATTGTTTTTAAAATGATAGGTTTTATAATATCAGCAATATTAGTTGAGGACGTTTTTAATTACCTTTTTTTATTTTTAAAGATGGTTTTGAAGTGAATAACGTTGTGGTAATTAACAATAAAATTATTATATGTGAATTAATAGAGACATCACATCCATTTCAAAGTGTTGGTAGAACTAGTCCTTGGTCGATGGAATTGTGTTGATAAAAACATATTCAAGGAAAATGTCACTGAGAAACGTCCCTTAAGAACATCGTTGTAAAATCACACAGCAGAGTGTCACTGGTTAAATTCACAAAACATTTCACTGGAGAACATCACAAGTAAAGTTTCACTAGCGAACATCACTAGAGGAATTCCATGGAATATATTATTTGTTTAGGATAAAACGCATACCAGGTAAGCTCGGCGAACAAAAAATGCATTATCATCCAGTTATATTTAGGTTAGTAGATTTTACATGGCCAAGTAGCTGGTCAGGTAACTGGTGATGTAGCTGGGCAGGTGGTTGGTCAAGTGATTAATGAGGACGGGGTTGAGGGCTGGTGCAGTAGGTATAATTCAACCCCTTGCTTCCAGAAATATTTTAACTTCGATTTCATATTGTAGTTTATTCAAACCTGTCTTTATTGCATACAGAACATCAAACCTGTCCACGGTTCAACTTCCATCAGTCGCACACTCTGTATTGTGAAAACAATCTGCTGTCATAGAATTCTGCAATTAGGAGATTTCATTTTAGTTAGAATTTAAGGTAAAATCTTTCCCTCCACACTGAAACACAAAATCCAGAACTTGAAATTCTGATGTATGGCCGCAGCATCAAAATTCTCGCTATTCCATGTTCTCGTTGCCTTAAACACCATGGCAATACTCTTGCGAATAAATTCCTTTGGAGTTCCTTAAAGCAGGCAGCATGGTGTGGCAGGCAGTCCAGCACCAGCTCCAGAGCTTAGCTTGCGTCGCTACAGCCGTGCTGTTGCCCAGCCGGTACACTTGCCATGCACGCCTCACTCTGGCCGTTCGCTCGGCTGTTCGATTGCCTCAAAAAAGCCCCGCCACTAATGCAACACATAAGTTCACCCACTTTTAACTTTCGAAAATATTTACCGATCGACTTCAAATAAATCTCAAATGACGAATTAAAACATTCTTTCGTTTGGATGTAATTTGAAGTCGATAGGTGCATTATTTCGAAAGTTACAAGTGGGTAAACTTATGTGTTGCATTGGTGGCGGGGCTTATCTGGAAAAGATCCGAATGGTCTACAGGGCGTACTGAGATTGTGACATATGAGACCAGGACAAGTCATGGGCTCCTCATGTGTGTTGGATTGCATGTGTGAAGATTTTAAGTACCTGGCTGGTATGCTAGGAAAATAATTTGCATGAAGTTTGTTGTACCAATGATTATTTGTTCCCGCAAACCAGGGGCTCAATTTCTTCACACCTGTGAGCCGACACACCTCAGGAGCTCATCACTTGTCCGGGTCTCTTATGTCAAAATCAAAGTGTACAATTTCTTTATATGGTGTGCAACACCGCCCTTTTCTATAGTAAATGTTTATTCCTCGCGTGTATAGTAGTATATGTTTGGATCTTTTGCACTCTCTTACACTCATAGTCGAAAATATACATAATTTGAAAGAAAAATGAAAAATTAAACAGAATCTTTGACGTATAAAGTATTGAGAGATATATTCAATTTTTCATGAGCACACAATAATTAATCTGGGCAACAAACAAATAAAGACATAAGATCTGTGTCCATTTTTATATGTAAAATTGCATGGGAAATCCGTTTTTGTCTACTTTTGACAGAAATTTTCTACAGTGACAATTCTGTAGAAGCCATGCCTAATTCAATAAAAAAAAGAACGGCAAAAATTGAATTCCCATGTGATTTTGTGAATAAAATGGGCACGTATCTGCTATCCTTTTTTGAATTTCGCACAGTGTTATGAATTTAGAGAATGAAGTACATTTGGGAATATCATTAATGAACATCAAAAACAATAGATGTTCCAAAACCCATCCTTGCAGAACCTCTTGGTTAATATCAAGAAATTCCGAATGGGATTTACTAATTACAACTAATTGTATATTATTCGACATATATCATTTGAAGCATCTTCGAGAATCGCCTCAATTTCTTGACGTTGCACCTTGGAAAACGAAATCTTTTCATTGACTCAGTCAAACGCATTGTGTTAGTCGAGAAGTGAGGAAAAAATAACATTTTCAATTTGTTAAAGTGTTTATTTGAAATTTTGCAGAACTGAAATTGTTCTTTAAGCATTGACAATGTTTGAAGTCCATTTTTTAAATTAGGTGTTACTCGGGAATTTTCAGACATTCAATTTTTAGAAATACCTAAAGACAAGGATGAATGATTAATTGATGCTGAGATTACTCGAAATTAAAATTAGCTCTCTATTTTGACACTTTTACTGGAAGCGATTTCAGTACAATTAATTTATTTATTAATTTTTTCTCATTGCTAAGAAAGTAAATTCTGGAACTGCAGCGGTATCGTTCAAAGGAGCTCCATGCGTTGGTGTGTGTAACGCTCATTCAGGTTTCAATTCTTCAGATCAGCCGTGACATTCTACAGTAGACAAATTTTAAATACTTTTGGGAGTTCGACCAATCCGCAAGGAAATAACAAAATGATTGCATATTCGTGACCACGGTAGAGGAAACAAAGTAGGGCCATTTCTATGGGAGAAAATACACCTCCTCTTGTTCGGCTAGCCAATAGAAAGGCGTTATTTCAAACAAACTTCATGAGGTCATTGAAACGCCGTGTCGTTGGGCCAATAGTGGAACCAGATTTGGAGGTAGTAGTGCTACCAGATGCAATATGAGCGCTGCTATTGGTTCGTTGCAGTGACGTCAGCAGAACCAGACCTTCAACGAAAAAAACTGGTCTGAACCTATTTTGTTTCCTCTACTGTGTTCGTGACGAAATGATGTGAATAATAAATCTAGGATAAAGAAGGTGTGTTTATTTGTTTTAAAATTTATTGGGCATTTATTTGCATTACAATTTCTCTTCTGATAGATGTAATTTGGAAGGCTTAGTGATAATAATAGGGGTTCTGATGATCACAGATGTAATTTCAACATCTACATACTTCAGTGTCGATAGCGAATAAGGGAGTGATGCAACCAACACGAAACCACGCCTCTTCATCAATTCATCAAGAAGTTTCCAGTTAATAAGAACGTGCAAATAAGAATAAAAACTGTTATGCAATTAATTTTTTTCGAATGTGAGCGGATACGTCACGTTAAAGAAGACTTCGCTGTTATGGTATTTTCATAAACACTTTCGTACATTTTAAAATATTCTTTTTCATGATAGAACTTATGATGTTGGTTTCAGTCTCAGAAGAAAATCTAAATACATCCTCTATCGCACAGAACCCAAACTTCTGGGTCATTTTACACGATCATCATTTCTGCCTTGCCGAAGCACGTCACCACGATCTTTCTTACTTCTTTGAGAGCCCCGCCATATTGCAAGTTATTAACTTTAACTAGAGCTGCCTGAAGTTGACTCAGAGCTGCTTCATAGATAGGATCATCTGCATACATAGGATTTTCAATGATTCCTGTCAATTCGTCTGACAAGTATCCAAAATAATTTGCTTCAAACAGGTTCAAGAAATCAATCCAGTCTTCCAGAAATTCAGACCGAAAATCACACGGGCGCGTTAAATACTCCAGGATATGGACTGTAGCCTGAAATTCTTTCCCATAATCGTATAAGTAGGCCACATTATTAAAAAATTCTATATCTTCATCACTGAGCGGTGGCTGTCTTTCTTGCATTCGATCCCAAAAGGCGTTGAAAGCTTTAATCTCTAAAACTAAATCTACGGGTATTAGGTCATACACCTCCATAAGTTGGGTGTAGAGCGATTGCGCCCCACTCGTGGGGCAGCCCGCCAGGAGCGAGATGATGCGGGTCACGGCGTCTGCTGTAGACCCAGCATCAAAGGCGTCAATGATCCATTGGAGCTCATCTTGAGTTGCTGGGTTGAGCAGTTCAACTTTCAAAAAGACTTTGATTCCAATCTTTGCAGCAGCGAAATTTCTCACTGAAACTGCGAGCAGTGATGAAATCAGAGCGTTTTCGACAGGCGCAGTCAGCGCGTTGTTGGTGCTGCGTACAAATGCTGTCAACACGTAGACCAGAGATTCTGACGATCTCCCAGAGAGGAGAAACTGCAAGATGAAGCTCACATCGTTCAGTAAGCCATTCAAAAGGCCAGTTGACAACCAAATTATCCTAAGGTACCAATCAATTAGTGCATCATAGGCGGCTTGCAGCTGTCCACCAACAATTGCTGTCAAAATTTGCACAAGTAGATTCTGGCCTCCACACTTTAGTCCAGACACACTGACGGAACCTGAGCCGAGTGTACGAACTTGCTCAGTGTCTATCATCTGACGCTGTTCACCGCGTAGGGCTGTGTCCATCATTATACTCCTGAAGCAGTGGATCCTGGAAAAAGATACATTCATTCTTTACCCACAAGCCGATGGGATAAAAGAGCACCTATACTTTTTCATTGAAATTTATAAGCCATTGACCTCAAAGTATGTTAGTCGTCCCTTACTGGAATCTCCAATACTGTTAGTTTTCTGTTGAACGAAATAGTTAGTTTAGGTATAAGTAAAAGGGGAAAACAAGCATTTTCATTACATCAAGGTGGAGGTAAATGTTGTAAATAACGTTGGAACGCAATCGCACTCAATTCAGTTAGGGCAAAATTTGTGTTATACCTTTTTTACTTCAAATTAATCCAAGTCAAATTTAAATTAATCCATGTCAAGTTCAAATTAATTCAGCCCTAATTTTGGTTAAGAATTGACATAATCACTCGTGTAATTTTAACATTTTTTGAGCTAAATGTATCTATTGGATGTGACAAGCAAGAAAAACGTTTTTCCTCTCAGCAAAGAATGCATAAAATGTCTGCAATATAAAAACAAGCTGTCGTAAAATGTGGTAAGTATCCAGCACCAAGAGGCAGAGTGTGATTCAGATATTTGAGACGAGTAACAGGTAGAAGTCAATTATGAAAACTTTGAATTATACTACACATTAAAGTTGTTTTACAATTCTAAATTGATGGCAATTTGCATCCATTTAAATATTTATGTTCATAGGTAATTTTATGTTTCACATACATATAGTAGTATCGAGGATTTAGTTACTCTCATATGGAGAGTTATATGCGTGAAATACCACTTTATCTTATGTGTAAAATCGTATATGCATGCAACTACAAAATTTTACCATTGGATGAAAAGGGGTTTGATCGTTTGATTTAACCTCTAAATGAGAAATGCAAATGTAATTCACTGAGTACTTATGTACGATACCATTTGATTAGAATTTATATGAGTACATTACTACACAGATACACTCTTGCTTTAGCAATAAAAATTGTGCCGTCTCTTCAAATGAATGAGCCAAGGCAAATAAATCATCTCTGTCGATGAAACAAACTGCAACTTGCTTTCACAAAAATCGTTAGAACACGCAAAAACAGACTTCGTTTGCTATATTTCTTTTAAAGGTTAAATCTACGTTTTATTTGCAGGAATTTTAAACCGTTTTACTCCTTTCATATTGACAACACAAAAAACTATTTGAAATATTCCATAGCGAACTAATGAATAACTATAAATTATAAAACTCAGGTACTGCTGAGAAGCAATCAATTCGACTTGAGTTTTTCGTGATCAGCTCATCACCCAGCCACCAACATCACCCTCATCACCCAGCCCCCAACATCACCCTCATCACCCAGCCACCAACATCACCCGCCACCAACATCACCAACATCTCACCTCTGCCCAATTTCAGCTCGGTCCAGGTGGGCTGTGCTGCCGAAGGCGCGCTGCACGCAGCTCACCAACTCAGCGGCATCGACAGCGCCGTCACTGTCAGCATCGCAGGCTCGGAGGGCGCCGGCGTCAGCGCTAGCTGACGGCTCCAGGGAGGGCAACAAGCGGGCCCGCATTGCGGCGCACGCGTCTGGGGGAAAGTTCATTGCTAATTAGGGAAAATACCGACCACAGCTTACCACTAGGGATACAGCCGATGTTTCCCTTTATTTGCTAGAAAACTGAGACGCTATAGACAGCTAGTAATCCGCTTTTTTAAAATAGTGGCTCACTGACAGCAAAATGCTTTTCAAAATTTCATTCATTAATAACCAAACTTTTTATTAGTAATTTTTATGCGATTAACCTTTCGTAGATTTGTGTAGGTAAATTCAGAAATCGTAACTTTGCTTAATAGAACCACGAAATTTTGTTCTACCAAGCATTCATCACACACTGATATGGAACAGCTCACGTAACTTTTTGCTATTAATAAATGCCCTCTAAAGCACACGCACTGAATAGAAAAGTATTTTAGCTTAGCACTTTTAACTAAGTTCTTATTCTAGAACGAATGATAATATATTAACTGTCAGCTGTCTAAGCTTTCGGTTTTGAATTGACGGTAAGTTCAATTATAAAAAATATATGCAAAGTTGCATATTGAGCCTGTACGTCGCCACCTAGTCTATGTTATTTTAGTAAGTTTGCAAATAATTACGCATATGACCACTTTTTTGACCGTTTACTGCATTTACTAAAGCACTTGCATGCATTTCATGTGATTAGTATATGATGCATTTAATTGTAATTAACATTTCAAAGAAAGAAAACAGAAAACGTTCGACTTGAATCAACTATTTAGATCGTAATTGGAGTCTCCAACATCACAAACGAATTAACAAAATTCTGAAAATTATTATTCGAACGTAAAAGTTTCGTGCCTGCACCCTTGACTCAGTCATTACGAAGCAACAACGATTGCACATTTATAATCGGCCTTCACTTACCGAATTGAGACAATTTACAATAACCCAACTCACGGGCACGTCTTAGAACAGCCTTAACTACGAGAAATTAAAAAACTGCAGTCATAGTCTCACCTTCTGCTGGCTTGCTGACCTGAAAAGGAAGTAAAGTGGATATTAATTTTCAATTTACAAATAATCTCGATCGAATGTGGGGGTCAAACATACACACAATTGAGAAAAAGCAGAACAAATTTTCAATGCATTTCAATATGTTCTTCTCTCACGAACATTTCCTAAACAAGTCGTCGATCACCTACTGCTGTACATGTATTTGGTCGTTTGAATTCGCATGAATTTTCCAAAGTAAACAGCACTTTGAGACTGAAGCTAAATACTAGTTATTTGAACGTCGGAATTCATCCATGAGATGCAAGCATATTTGAGTCTTCTGACGTATATTTGTGAAAAAATATTATATATGTCGCTGTAATTATATCTGTGAGCGGAGGGACAGTGAGGGTACGTCAAATATCGGCGCAGTTTGATGATGATGTTCAGGGAAATGAACTGATGAAACGCTGCGGAATACGGACGACTGCTGAGTGCTGCACATCTGAGCCCTGGGAGGTGCGCTGTGTACCCAGCAGAGTTGACAAATAAAAGTTGGGAAAAACTAATTGTAATGGTGGTTGATATTCCTACCCATGTAGAGTGATGTAAAAATAAGTAAGGTTCGAGGAAGATAAATACTATATAGTATATCAAGGTATAAAAACTTGTGTCAAAAGCAAGAATAATCAAGATGCTGTGATATAATTGGAAAATAAATTTATTTGTGTAACGAGTTGGAGTACCTGTCTGTGAATTGCACTCAAAAAAATTAATAAAAATAAAAAATACAGCCTAGTTCATGTATGGTTGAGGAGAGAAATTCGTCACAAAAGAAAATTTATGAATATTTTAATGAAAAGTCATAAGTTGGTTGAAGCAGGTAACGTTACGACTTGCTGAGTTATTGCTGCAAACAGGATTTTTTGAATGAAAATTCAGATTTTTACAACTCTTAAATTACTCCTGTCTATTTCGTAGAAAATCTACTTTCCGCTCAAAGAGTAATTAGAAACTTGAGGCATGGCCACTCACCGCCAAGGCGACGCAGCAGCCAATCACCAGCAACAGCAACTGTTGGCAGAAAATTATCGGGGTGTTATTGGCAGGCAACGTGAATGCTTTGTGAGGGAGTGTACGGACAGGAAATTATTGGGGTGTTATTGGCAGGCAACGTGAATGTTTTGTGAGGGAGTGTACGGACAGGAAATTATTGGGGTGTTATTGGCAGGCAACGTGAATGTTTTGTGAGGGAGTGTACGGACAGGAAATTATTGGGGTGTTATTGGCATTCAACGTGAATGTTTTGTGAGAGACACATCTGAATAAAAGAAATGACACTCACACAATGTGATTGGGATATTAATAGCATGCAATATAGATCTTTATGCTGAATTGATACCCCTTATAGAAAAAAGTTAAATTGGAACGATGCAGTAATTAAACGCTAGGAAAGTATATCTATGTTGAAGTTAAATGCCTTTTCGCGCAAAATAAGGAATACGATTTCACGGGGTCATATGGAAGTGAAGCGTCGGTCGGCATTCAGTTATTGAACAAAACTTTGGTGTCATTTTATGAGTAGATGGATTATCGAATGAATTAGTTTGACCTTAAAGCAAGGCAATAAGTCTAAGACTATCATTAAAAATTATTACCAAATCATTTGTTTTTATTTCCAACGACTAACCGATCGCTTTAAAATGTAAATTGAAAAACCAATGGTGCTAGTTCCCGGCGGATTATCTGAAACTCACAATTTCAATTTGAATATGTTGTACGTAATAAAAATTTTAATGGGGCCGAACGCCCAAAGTCCTTCTTATGATTATTTTCCAATGATAAAACAATAATAAATATTCAATGGTGGAGCATAAAATCATTCTATACTGCGTGAAATATATATTTATGCCAAGAACTTGAGGCAAGAAACTATGATCGAAAATTAGAATTTCCCTTGCGATAAAGTTTATACGATAAAGTTTATACATGGTATATATTGCATCAGATTGAGTTTTTGAATTTCCTTGATACTATTGCTACTATAAGAATTCGCACGGTAGCTGTCTCACTGGTGAAAAAACTAAAAAATTAATTGGAATTAATTCAAACGCTTATCAGCAAAAAACAATATACTTTAGAGACGAGGATTGGGATGGAGTGCGCGTCACAATACCGGAATTTAAGCGGGTGTCCACATTCCGGCGTTCAAACGTCCGGTGTTTAGGTCAGCAACCGCATGCGACATCCAAGGAGTTGACTGCTTGGTGAGCCCCCAGTGGTTAGTTTAAGGATTTCCATAATGCAGGTAATTCACAGGTAGACACAAACTCAATTTTAACCATTGGCTTGAAGGTAATCAAATGGTTAGTGTTCCATATTATCTTCTGTGGATTTCAACGTTGAAAATTGAAGTGTAATTTGAATTGAATATTTAACTTCAGTTTCATGAACCGCTGTGAACGTGTTAAATGTCTGTAATTTTTTTTATTTACGGACGGGCAGGGGTGAACCATATGCCAAGAAACATTTTCATACTATACGTAGCAGAAAAAATGGCATTCGAATTTAAGATAACATTGCGCGCTGTAGAAATTTTCTTTGAATTTTGGAACGGAATCGATTACAAATTATTTTACTTAGTTGAAAAATGTTCGAAGTAGGCTCAACATGTACATATGTTGTTGCACCTTACTCGAAATTTTACTTATCTTTCACACAATTGAAATTGCTCCACCTCATTCTACCTCTATTTTATATGACTTTAAGTTACTCTTTCATGAACACAATTTGGATTGAAATTATTTTAAATCCCTACACCGTGATTTAATTACGTTTTCATAATATGAAATCGTTCCGTTTTATATGATTTCTAATTATTTTTGGTATTCGTCTTAGTTTTTACGCGATTTTGAATAATTTATTTTTCATAATTGAAACTCATTGCTCGATATTTCACTTAGGTTTTACAAGACATTAAATTTACCCCATCATAACCTACTTGAGTTGTACACGAAATTAAGCAGCTTCGGAGAATGAGAAGGTGATTTTGATTCATAGTTTGCCTACGGTATAGCGTGCACTTGGATTTAAAAAATCATTTACAAGTACTAACAGTTTCAGTCTTCGATTAATGCGCCCGAGGGAAACAAAATTGTCGCACTTTAATTAATCAGATGATTTCTCGAAACCATGCAAAGCATTGAGTAAGTTCCTTCCAATTTCGAGTTGATTTTGAGTCGAGGTAACCGTTTATCCAAAATTTTTCACTATTATTAGTACTATCGATTCATTCAAGTCTTCTCGTCTCGTCTTCTCGTGATTCATTTTTTCTCGTCTTGTCTTCTCGTGATTCATTCAAGTCTTCTCGTCTCGTCTTCTCGTGATTCATTCAAGTCTTCTCGTCTCGTCTTCTCGTGATTCATTAAGTTTTCTCGTCTTGTCTTCTCGTGATTCATTCAAGTCTTCTCGTCTCGTCTTCTCGTGATTCATTCAAGTCTTCTCGTCTCGTCTTCTCGTGATTCATTAAGTTTTCTCGTCTTGTCTTCTCGTGATTCATTCAAGTCTTCTCGTCTCGTCTTCTCGTGATTCATTCAAGTCTTCTCGTCTCGTCTTCTCGTGATTCATTAAGTTTTCTCGTCTTGTCTTCTCGTGATTCATTAAGTTTTCTCGTCTTGTCTTCTCGTGATTCATTCAAGTCTTCTCGTCTCGTCATTTCGTGATTCATTCAAGTCTTCTCGTCTCGTCTTCTCGTGATTCATTAAGTTTTCTCGTCTTGTCTTCTCGTGATTCATTAAGTCTCTCGTCTTCTTATTCATTTCCAAGCCTAGAAGTGCATCAGTACTCCGTATCTCTGAGAATAAAATAAAACGGATGTTAACTTACTAGCCACTTCAAATGGAACTGATCGGATTGTGCAGCTGTACTGCGCAGCCAATCAAAAATTCCCAAAGAAATGCCATTCAAGGGTCAGGAACATTAAATTAAATGCTAGGAGACATGGAGCGTCAAAAATGTCGACATGCAGTATCGTTTGACATAACGCTGTAATTATTTATAGCTTTTATTTCAAATAAATTGATCCACAAACGCAGCTAACTTTTAGTAAAGCAAGACAATATGGAGATTTACGAGTGTTGTGTGACGCACGACCATTCACTTCACAGTGCATGACGATATTGCGATAACTGGCCCTGTACCTGCGCACTCGCTTGACAGGAAATATATCTTATTACATAAGTAAGCCTTTCACGACATTTACGTATGTATAGTACTCATCACAACACACTGGTGAAAAAGTTTTCAGGAGTTTAATTTGCTGCACATATTGAGTGCGATTTCAACCCAGACATAAAACCTCTAAATAAAAAGACAATTTTTTCGTCGCGCAAACACGTACCTTCATTTTTGTCTCAATCGTCGTCGACTTCAGCTACTCGAAACAGACAAAACTTGAATAATCCAGTGCAGCTGCAGAGGCCATCTTATATGCATACCAATTGTTCTCTCTAGCTCCAAAGTTATTTCATCACATCTTTTTAACGTAGAAAAATTTACTCGTTTTTTTTCGACTACGATAAGATAGAATTCAGAGAAGCATGAGCGTCACAGGTGTTGTGATCGGTGCGTGGGCAGAGGCGGCATTTCCAGCCTCTCGTTGTCTGTGGTTGCTGACATGACTTACCAAGGATCACGTATCTTCTCATGCGTTATGAAACGAATATTTAGCTTGAGCAAAGAAGACTGCGAGATCAACTCTATCCTAGCAATCGCTCTATCCTATTTTCTTCAACCATATCCTCTTTTATCTTTTTGTTATCTCGTATATTTCAATTCCGTCTAGATCATTCTACGATTTGCTCGTATTCAATTCCATTCTAATCTAGTTTTCCCATTCTAATCCACTTTTTTCCATTTTACTCCGCATTGCTCCGCTCTATTCCATTCTAAGATCACGAAAGTAATCTACAAAATTTGTACAGAGCCTTTGCGCATGATATCTAAAAATCAGTATTGTTACATGGTATATTGAGAATGTTTATGGTTACAAATCACATTTTCCCCAGAAACTAGTGTAGGCAAGAATAAAATCGATTATTGAGTTCATACAACGAATTGAACATTTTATTGAGAACGATTTATGGTTGGAGCATATCTCATGTGATCAGCCGTACGTCCGCATGTGACGCCGAAGCTTACCTCCCAGCACGTGCGCACACGTGGGAAATATAATTTTAAATTAAACATCTCACACGGTCGTGGTAAAGTTTGTTCATACCATACTTGTGACTTCTGAATGCTTTCTATGGTAGTCAAAAGCTTCGAAAAATTGTTTTATGTTTTTACAACTCTCAAGCTTTTAAAAGTTTACAGAGCAAGTTCCTCAAGAGGCCAACATTTTTGGATCAAGATGATGGAGAAGACAAGCGCACGTCTTCTACGGCACGTAGCGCGTCTCCACTATCCTTTCAAACTCGACAAGAAGTTTGGCGTGAAGAAAAAATTAACTGCGCATCCAGATAATTGTTCCAATAAATAAAAACCGTAGGGTCATCAAAGCGGGTGGAACATTCAAAGAGAATTTGTTTTCCAGCTGCTGCATCATCAGATAACAAGAGAAATTTATTTACGCAGACAGACGTTTCTACAAATGCATACTCTGAAATAATCGGGGACAAAACATTTCAACAAGATAACGGAGACTGAACAAAACAAGACAGCTCTACAGAAAACGAGATTGATCATCACAATATGGCTTCCCGTCGTATGCTCCAGAAAATTTAATAGCTTGCGTTATCTACGTTTGGATTAGGAGTGTTATTTATGTTCTTTATCATAAATTTTATTCCGGAAAACGTATGCGCTGAGTTAGTTCAAAAATCCATGTTTTTAAATTCACTCATTGAGCTGCTTCGAGCTCTATGTAATTAATAACTCAGTATTGGTACGAGCAGCTTGTTTATGTTGAGGTGCGTGATATAATTTTACGCATCAATTCTACAGGTCAATCAATTTAACAGATATGTAGTGGCGCAGCCAGCCCAAAATTTCGGGGAGGGGGAGTGTGAGTGTGTGAAGGGGGGGGGACCAGTTTCGGGGAGGGAGGCGGTGAGGGTAGGATCCCGACACATAATTTCGGGCGGGGACCAGACATTTTTTATCAACGGTCTTTTTATTCTTGGGACCAATTTCAGGAAGGGGGGGGGGGTCATGGCCCACGTGGCTCTCATTGGCTGCGCTACTGAGGTCATTCATAACGATTTCATCCCAGATAATTTCAATGAAACAAGCTTTCATATAATTTTAAATTTCATCCACGCGTGGAAAATAGTTTGGTTAAAATCGTGACCGCATTGGAGAAAAGAAGGTCACAATTTTACGATAAGCGTCACGAAATCACTCAACGGTTCTCTACCAAATGCACTTCGAAGTTCATGAAACGGAGAGCACGTGTTGAAGAATTTATGGATTTAAATTTAAGAATTTCGTGCTCTAAGTTAAAACTAACTTTGGGATAGGATAAAATTGAAGTCGGGAATGAATATGACGTATTATTTAAATCTCCTGTGATGCCATGTTAGAAAAAACATAGGCAGCTCCAGGTCTTTTGAATTACGAACTTCAGGTATCCATTGCGGTAGAAATTTAGAGAATTAGACCAGATCTCATCAGCTCCGAAATGAACAGCCTGCGTAATTGTGCTGATTCTTGTTTTGCGCTTAATGGGAAATACGTAAAGGATATTATATTTGAAATTTATCAAAATAAAACTAGCATTTCTCGAAATTGCATACACGCTCTGTTTTTTAATACATCTGACATTGTGGAAGTTGTCAAAGTAACCCAATGAGAGAGTGGATTTCAACATTAGTAATTTTTGTGATAGTCTCAGGCTCATTGCCCACAAAAACTTTTATAACCAAATCTTCAAAAGTTTCTCGGCAATTCTTTCGCCCAGAGATGTTCCGGAGTTAAAGAAATTGGTTCAAAGTGAAAACCTTGTGAAGTGTACACCTAATAGAGGTTGAGGCTCAGTCTTCAAATACGGACATGTATATAGAAATAAAATATTGAATGTCTTATCAGATCATAATAAATTTCAACATTATTTCAAACCCAACTATTCTTTCGTATTGGAAATAGAAAAGAGAATTAACACGTTTTTCGGTAAACTTACTGAGCTGTCGGGGATTTCAGAAAAGTTGTGTAAAAACCTATTGTGTGTTGAGGTCGGCACTGGGTGTACTTTATGGGCCTCCTAAAGCGCATAAAGTAACTTCCTGAAGTCCATAAAGTTGATTTCCGCACTAAATTTAAATCCCGACCAATATATGCTGCGAGCAATACTCCTAGCTTTCAAATTGCAAAGAACCTTGTGCCCATCTTAGAATCGTTCACTACTAACAATCTAACTAAAGAGAATTCCCGTACATATATATAGAAAATCTGTCAATATTTGATAACTCTAAAGTTTATTTCACTGTCTCATTCAATATTAAAAGCTTTTATACATATGTGCCTCTAAAAGTAACTATCGAATATTGTCTGCAGGATCTTTTTTGTGGTTCATCTGTATGCAGTATTGGGCCCAACGCGATTCTTATTCAAAACTTCATTAGAACTTAGTGTACTAAATTTTATCTTCATATATCAAGTAAAAACAACATGAAAATCTCGGGATGGGATTACCCACTGGTGCCATGTTTGCAAACATATTTATAAGTTATCACGAGAATATACAGTTTGATGAGTGTCCATCTGAGTATCAGCTGGTATTTTATCAGAGGTATATAAACGATACATTTGTTCTTTTTTGAAATCACGTGCACGCTTCTCAGTCGTTACAACATTTGAACGCCCTACATCCTTCTATCAAATTCACTTTGGAATGCGAAAGTGATTACTTTTACTCTAGATGCGAAAGCAAATTTACATTTCTAAACGCTCTGGTAGTTATACGAAAGGCCGAAATGGAAACCACTATTTGGGATTTTCTGGTTTGAGATTGAGTTTTTTACAGTTTATGTCCCTTTCCATTTAAAGCTAATCGTATTAGAACGTTTTTGTTTCGAGCATACAACATTTGCTCTTCTTGCAAATTGGTGCATTCCGAATTAAGTTTAATGCGATTTCTTTCAATCTAATGGTTTCCCTACGACGATGATCTATGTCAACGTTGGTAAATTTTTCAATGAGAAATATGATTTTAGCCCATCTACCCTAATAGCTAATAAACTTGAAATGTTCATTCGTATTCCGCATTTTGACGAACAGTTAATGCAATTGAAGAGTAAATTATTGTCATTGATATCGTCCTTGCTTCCGCTCGTGTCTTTTCAATTAATGCTGGTCAACACATCCACTATTGGTTCATTCTTTCAGTATAAGGATAAAATTCGTCAGTATCTCCGTTCTTATCTTGTCCACAAATATAATGGTGCCCAGTGTGCATCGACGTATGTCGGCGCAACAAGTCGGAGTTAGATCTAGAACAGGGGCTCGGCTGTGTCACTCGTCAAACTCTGCCCCAGGATCTCATGTGGAAGACAAGTGTGATGTTAGAATTTCAGATTCTGATTTTTCAATTTTACGATTTGTTCGTAATGTAACGAGACCTAAAATTCTCGAATCTCTTTATACATATAAGAAGAAACCAAATCTTAATGATATGCAGTGTGCGTATCCGTTTCTTTTGGTTGGGCAACTGTAGCTGTAGTGAACGCTCGGTTGCTTACACTTCAATAACGTTCCACGGTACTTTTCGTTCATTTTCTCTCTACCTGTATTCATCTTTTAGAGTACGACAGTCTTTTCTCAATAACTGTCGTACAAGCATTTCTAGCTATATGCCATAATTTGTTCAATCACCTACTCTATATTTTTCAGCTCTCCGTACATATTTGCAGATCTTACAGCTGATGATGGGCAAAGACGAAAAATGTTCGTTTTAGTATTTACCACATACAATTATAAAGAATGGGGACCTCGTTGGTTTTGCCCTTAACTTTTTGTTTTTAATATACTCCTAGGACCCATTATTAAAAATCTCCTGTCCATCTGCCACTTCAAAATCCTGACATTTAAGCGCTAAAGAAAAACTAAGAGGTCTCTTTCGTTGCATGAATAAGTTTTAGGTAACTTACATACTGCTCTCTTGCCTTTTCTATCGTGGTATGTATAAAAACAAGGCCACTGACTGATAAGGTAATTCTTCAAAAAATTATTGCTGCACCATAGCATCAATCAGCCGCAGCTTGTCCCTCTGCTGCCTAGAGACACACGCTGGCTCATGCGTCCCATAATGCATTAAATTTCATCGAAGTATAGTCAAAATAATCGACGTACTCTACGTTAAAACAAGGACGGCTCGTGCACCTGCATTATTGCTTATATTCCATGTAATCACAGGGTACAGGCAGTGGGGTAGCCAGCCGGAAATTTCTGGATGGAGGGGGGGGGGCATGGTTTCCAACAAATAATTTCGGGAGGGTCCAGACATTAATCATCAGGAATAATATTTTTATTCTTTTACTTTAAACGGTGACTGAAATGAAACTGGCCCCGCACTCCCTCCCTCTCTCTCTCTCTCTCTCTCTCTCTGGCCGCGCTACTGGCCACAGGGCAAGAATATAATGAACATGGTACGTACCTACATTTATGTTCTCGAATGGAAAACTATGAGGAGACCTTATTTCATAGCGAATAAAAACAAACTTCTGCTAGGTTAATGCGCTATGTTTTTTTTTCGAGTTTTCAACCGTGATTTGCTGAGAATAAATGGAGACTGAAGTGATTATTTCCATTTCATCGGGTGGATTGGAAGATCATCGTTTCCGGGGATTTAATATTCTATTGATAATTCATAGAGCAACTATCAGAATAAATTTTACAAAAAAGTGTTCGATTTCTGTTGCATAACAGTGAACGATCTCACCCTCTATCCTCTGCATATATTCGTCTTTTTATCTAACCGTGAACGCATCCACTGTAAACTTAACACAAGTTACATTTTATACAGGATAAATAAAACGTAGACTTACATTAACTAAAAACTTTTACTCTGTTCTTTAATTTATCATATATGTAGAAGTAATGCGATATACATTTTTTAATACTATCAGTTGAGAATTTTTCGGTAGTCAAATGTGGTATAAAAAACGTTTCTTCTGATTTATTTTATATACATATATATAGGTCTATATATATATATATACATTTCAATCAATCATTTATATATATATATATATATATATATATGTATATATATATATATATATATATATATACATACGTATCAGGTGTACCAGTTAGTAAATTATAATTTCTTCGTTGTGTGGCCCTGGAAGCCAGAAGTTAGAACCTCAACTGGAACCTAAAGCAAGCGTTGGTTCCCAGTCTCAAATCAATTCTTCCGGTCAATGTATCAGTTGCGTATAATTTCCGAACGCGGTATTCAAGGAATCAGTAATGTGAAACTTCCTTTTCATATGAGAGCTATTTTTGAAAATTTTCATAGCATAATTTTCATAATTTCCTAGTCATTCACAGCCTAAAGATACATCTATGAATCTTGCAAAGAAATGCTAAAAATTTTGATCATTACTGATGTGAAATATCGTGGAAACGATTTCATGACAGTGAGTCTACGGAAAAAAATCTCATTATATTTTCACGGAAAAACATTACAATACGGAAAAATATTTCAGGCATATTTTTAGGGAAAAATATTTCACAACGGAAAAATATTTCAGGTATATTTTTACGGATAAATATTTCACAATGGAAAAATATTTCAGGTATATTTTTACGGATAAATATTTCACAACGGAAAAATATTTCAGGTATATTTTTACGGATAAATATTTCACAATGGTAAAATATTTCAGGTATATTTTTACCGATAAATATTTCACAATGGAAAAATATTTCAGGTATATTTTTACGGATAAATATTTCACAACTGAAAAATATTTCAGGTATATTTTTACGGAAAAATATTTCACCACAGAAAAATATTTCATGACAGTGAGTCTACGAAAAGAATGAAAAAGAGGGAATTAACATCCGGTACTTTTATGATCTCACAAAATATATTTGAATATTGAATAAATTGAATTGAATTTATTGAATATATTTGAATATATCGAAATTGAATATTTTTGAATATTGAAATTGAATATTGAAATTGAAAATTGAAATTGAATATTGAAATTGAATATTGAAATTGAAATTGAAATTTTGAAATTGAATATTGAAAATTGAAATTGAATATATTTGAATTGTAATTAATGTTTGTATGAAATCGTTTGAAACCACGATATCTATTTCGTTCGGCGCGTGAGTTAAATAACATGTGTTCCTCACTCACTTCGCAAAAAACGATGCATGCTTCAAAAGCAAAAAAGCGGGTAACTGCTTCATTCCTAGCGCGATTTTACTTCAAAAAATTATATGCACAAATATGTTGAATATACTAAATAAGATCGAAATAAAAAAAAATCACGACGCAGGAAAGGGGGGAATAGCACTATTCCAACAGTTTTCAGTTGATTTTTCGAAGAAACATCTTGACCTACGTTTCTTCAAATAGATCCAAGGTCATATTCTCTCATTCCTTCAGGTCGAGAGCACATACGACACATTTGTTCGTGAGACCTAGCCATATCGAGTCCCGATACAAAAGCCTATTGCAAAGATCTATAGAGGCATGAAAACGGTAACCAAAACACCGAAGGTTGAAGTTAATGACATCAAATGACACGGCCAGATGTGGCATATTCTCTCTTGTATTCGTTACGTCTGCGGTAAAAAGTTAGAATCCTTGTTTTATAACTCATGAATATGGAAGACACATGGTCCTCTGCTTTGTGCTCGTCATACCCGTGTGTCTTTAGGAGCGCTGGTGGCGATTTTCTCTGTTGGGTATAGGGGAATAATTCCAAGCATAATACCCCACTCTACCCAGGTGTCTGAAATGGGCACCGGTCTTGACCGGGGGAAAGCGTCATGGCGTCCTGGTGTTAGTTATAAGGCATTTGAAAATCCAACGTACAAGGTGATATGCATCAGGCTTGAAATTGAAAATAAAGCATCCGTAGATGCCGATGTTTATTTTTTAACAAAATGCTCTCCTGAGATCCCATTGCTAAGTAAGAAGAAAAAAAATTCACTACTGAAAAAGGAAAGCTTCTCGAACTGTACAGACAAGTAATTTTCAAAATAAATACAAAAAATTTTTAGTAACAGAGGTTAACTGTGTTAACTCCGAGGAAGATTTTTTCACAAGCACTATAAAGGTAGCAAGTTCCTATAAATTTTCTAGTACTTTAGATGATACGTGAACGTTTCTATTTACTTGGTTGTAAGTTAAACGGAAATATTTATACATAAACGGAGACTGTCTCCTTTTGAACGTTCGTTTTCAAAATTCAAAGTAAAAGTTAGCAATCACTATTTGTAAGGATTTAATAAACGCACCGTGCAGCACTATATATGTGGAAACTCATTTACATGTTACGTATCTGGTAGCATTTCGTCACAACCAGTGAGTTGCTCTTCTTTTTGGAAGAAACAAATCACGTACAGTAGGGCTTATACTGTACACTGCAGTCTTCACAAGCCTCACACGCTGGAATTTGGATATCAATTTCTCTGCCACAATTCCCATTTCACCCTTTAGGGGATTCAAAATTGAATAAATTTTTTTTTATAAACCTATTGAAGTCTATAGTTGTAACTGAAACATTGTCGACCCATTTGATGATTAGTGATGACTTGTATGTGAGACCTATAAATTGGGTAACTATGTTAAATAAAAGTTTACCTACGTGAATCAAGTCACGTTCACGCACAAATTTTCCATTAGAAATAACCATGTTTTCAGTCAAAGAAAAGTGTAAAGGCGTCATGATAAGCAGTATTGCTAATGATAAATTATGAAGACGCTCGTTTTGCATCTCAGTTGCACATCTGGGATTTAGAAACACATATTACAAACGCGTCTTGAAAGTTCCAACGCAGTAAATACCTGTCGGGTTTTGTTTACATCGTTCATATTTGAATTACGTTCGTAGATAATTTGTAGTGGAAATAATGGAAGTAATACGAAAGTAGGAGGAAATTCTTCAATAGTTAAGAAAATTGAAGAAATTAAAACAAGTTTTTAAGGGGCGTTCATTGGAATATTTTTATTTCGTCAAAAATTCATGGGTATCTGAAGGTTGTCGATGCATCGCTATCAGAATTTCAAATTAATTTCATTTCCATGCACTAAAAAAAGCCATTAATTTCTGTTCGTCTTTTCCGAATTGCTGAATGAATTCTCCAGCCGCCATTTGGCATTCATATTCAGTAAAGCTTGTCTGCTCCGGTGTTGTTGATTTTATCTTCTTATGAGTGTTCATGTTGCTTACAATGAATTTACAATGCTGATGTTATTGATTTTGGAATGCTGAGGTTATTGAATTTAGAATGCTGAGGTTATTGAATGTACAATGCTGAGGTTATTGAATTTAGAATGCTGAGGATATTGAATATACAATGCTGAGGTTACTGATTTTACAATGCTGAAGTTATTGAATTTACAATGATGACGTAATTGATTTTACAATGCTGCGGTTATTGAATTTAAAATAATGAGGTGATTGAATGTACAATGCTGAGGTTACTGATTTTACAATGCTGAAGTTATTTATTTTACAATGCTGAAGTCATTGAATTCACAATGCTGATGTTATTGAATTTATATTGGTGTGGTTATTACAGCGGTACTACTGCTCATTATGACGCCTTCACGCTTATGTGACTAGTACGTTAGTCATCCCTCACTGTAATCTCATATACTATTAATTGTCTGTTGCACGAAACAGTTCACTTAGGCAAAAATAGAAAATGGAAACGAAACATCTTCATTCCAATCAAAGCGTCACATCCTAATACGGTAAAGCTCGTTACTTCAATATGAATGTAAATGTTGTAAATTTCGTTGAAACGCCATCACACTCAATTCAACTATAGCAAAAACCACAATCTAGACTCAAATGAAATAGCAACTACAATAAAGCTAATGCATTGTGTGCTTATGAAGCATTGTATGTTTAATATTTATTATTATAGAGGTTATTTGAAACTGCCATCCACCGTATAATGATTTAGAATTTTTGCTAGGTTTACTAGTGTGTTAGTCCGTATCTTTCACGAGTTATTTAGAATGCTTGATGACCGCATATGTTATACAAATTTCTCACGCCCACAAGTTCAAGAATATTTTAATCGTAGGCACTATGAGTTTCTCAGCTGAACAAAAGATTTTGAACAAAAGTCAACTGATTTAATCAACAAGTTAAACTTTTAGTCTCTCTAATACGGCTGACTAATTTTGGCAGTTTCCTTGTACAGTAAAATTGGAATGAATGGCTTTAGCGCGACAAAGCCACAAAGATCTGATGGGCAAGGGATAGAACATGACACCAAACGCTCGAGTATTGTGTAAATTTCTACCTAATGGATCGTTGTCGTCGTCGTCGATTCGCTATCTCGAGAAACACTTTCACAATCACCATGAATTTACGTAAAAAACTATTCAGAGTATACACTTTGAAATCATTTTCCCTAAGTTGAACTGACCCCAATTACGGCGTAATTTTTTCTGCTTGCCTGACACAATATCAAGGTTGCAATATTAACATGTTAACTGCGATGGGTTAAACTGGAGTTCAATATTCAATTCAAATTTAAAGTCAATTGTGGTTATCAACTTTGAAAATGGCAAACATTAACTGGATCTGGCCTTCATTAAGCTTTCATTGAGTATTAATAAACAATAAGTTAGTGACTGCAGGTGGGTCAGCAGCACTATGAAAATAACCTAAGTGACCACCGGTGGGTCCCTTCGCAGGGAATGTGTTAAGCTTGAAACATATACACAACAGAACCTGATCTATCTCTTATGCACGAGCTCATAAGAAATCAACAAAACAGAGTAAGAATAACAGCGTTCTATGATTCTGTGAACCGAAAAATGTACTAGTTCATATACATGTTCAGACCTTATGTGAAGACGGTTATAAACCATAGTGCTGTTTTTGAAGACAATCGTGGGACCACTTTTAGAGTTACTCACCTGACCCCCATAATTATTGTTAAACTATGATGAATTTCGAATAAATTATAATAAAAATATCAGCCCACCCTCAGTGTGTACACACAGCACACAAGCCTTTCATACATCCAATAGGTGGAAGTGTTACGATATGTATGTACATTCATATTTCACGATATTTTTGGCTAAATCACGTAAAGCTAAGCTCATATTAGGTGATATTTTTCATATCACATTTTTATTGCTAAATCCCGTGAAGCTATAACATTTTAAAGAAAGGTAAACATTATGCTGGGCTACAAACATTAGAATGTGTTGTGTATCGAGTGTCGTCGAGGGTCGGCAAGTTGGGCAGCGTTCTCAAGTGCTTGAAACAGGATGTCATTCATCAAAGTCACCCGGCGGTCGGCTCATCGTCCAAACTTGCTAAGGTTCAGACATCCAAAAACACAAACACATACAGGCAACACAACACACACACACAACACAAGACACACGCACAAAACACATGGGAGCTCATGTAGAAAATTCCTTATTTATTTAATAAATCTTGGTAATGAAAATCATAGGGAAATTAAATTTTATTTATTCGTCACTGCATTCTATCGATTCCATAAATTATGATGTTTATTGCGCTTAATTATTGCGTTCCATTCATTACAAATTCTTGAGCTACAGAATGGAACGCAAGCTGTGAATGGCGGCGATGGAAGAAGAAGGAGGGGATTATTTTCTGGTTCCCGAGGAAAGCGGTGCTGATCAAGCTGCTCGTGCTTCACTAAGACTGTGATGAAGTCCCTACGCTGCTGTAGGTTCAAAGCAATTCTTTGCCAGGGGATCGGCAATCGTTCATCAGTAATTGCATCGTGGTGCTCTTCATCATAGCTGATCAGTGGTTTCCCCGTGGCGATCATCGTAATTTTTTACTTTATTCTTCATGAAATTTGATTGATACAAGTCAAAGATTCATTGATTATGACTGCAAAAACCGAGTAGACTACGGCGGCCGACGCTCGTGAGACTGGGACATCATGGATAACAGCAGACGCCTCACCCTGGGAGTTTCATTGGACCCAAGACGAAGGCCCTTCTCCGGTACTAACGCCGTAAGTCACACATTTATGTCGTCGTGTGAATGTCAGTGACGAGGTTTTTCAGAGACATGGGGTTAGCTGCACAGCCTGCAGAAAAATAAAGATGAGAAGCCTGGACCAACCCAGCTTAAGTAGTTGATAATTGATAGTAGTTGATAATTGATAGTAATTGATAATTGATAGTAATTGACAATTGGTAGTAATTGACAATTGGTAGTAATTGATAATTGATAGTAATTGATAATTGATAGTAATTGATAATTGATAGTAATTGATAATTGACAGTAATTGATAATTGATGGTAATTGATGATTGATAGTAATTGATAATTGATAGTAATTGATAATTGATAGTAATTGATAATTGATAGTTCGTTCTAAATAGGTTAAAGATAGGTATCTCCTAACCTTTTGCCTGATCGCAACATTCTTCGTAAGTTAGTAGTTAACGAGTACGGTTTCGTGTTCAACAGATGGTTACTTGCTTCTCATTGAACGAGTCCTTGGCGGGTAGACGGAAGGTGACGCGACGCTGTCCCCCTCACTCTCTACGGGTCGACAGTCCTTCCGTTTCATCGATTTTATTATTTATTCAAATGGTCGAAATTTTCAATGTTTATTCATCTTTAGTAATTGTTTTCCATCAATTGCTGCATAAAAATTTACGATGCAAGATAATAAACTAATTCCATTTCCTGTTTTGTCATTACCCGCCATACGTGATTTTCGTTAGCTCACACACACAACACACGGGTAGGCGTGACTACGAGCCCACTTCAAACAAGCGAGGCTTAGCTTCGAGGAGGTAGGGGCTGGCTCATGGAGTCGACCGCGTCTGCCTCTACCAATGAGAATCAAGGAGTAGAGTAGGCAAGGAGGTGTGTCAGAGAACCCACCAATTAGAAGCGGAATCGTCAGGGACAAAGAACAACTTCACCAATCAAAGAGAAGAACTGACTTTGAGACGGCGAGGGACCGAGATGATTTGGAAACATTCTCGGAAAGAAAGAAGCGGAGGTTAATATAAGGAGCGGCTGAAGCACCAGTGCTTGCCCACCCGCGTATTCCGGTCCGACTGAGTCACGACATTTTGCTAAACGTGAAAAACCAGGGAAACTATCAGTTGTGATATAAGATAAGAACATGTGAAATACGTGAACTATCAATTGAGAACAAAGGATTCAGAGCAACTATCAATTGGTAAAGGAAAGAAATCAGAGCAACTATCAATTGGTAAAGGAAAGAAATCTAGAGCAACTATCAATTGGTACAGGAAAGAAATCAGAGCAACTAGCAATTGGTAAAGGAAAGAAATCAGGGCAACTATCAATTGGTAAAGGAAAGAAATCAGAGCAACTATCAATTGGTACAGGAAATAAACTATCAGCTCACAAAAATAGAGAGAGTAAACTATCAATTTGGACAATAGAGTAAACTATCAGTTTTTATGACAGATGAAAAGACTGGCTTCACTAATTTATATTGAAGTATCGAGAAGCAAGCAAAGTGACAGGCGGAACGGTCAAGACAAAGTACGGGGGACTACTGACCCACCTCGGCCCCGCATCTGCCAATGCGCTGGCGCGATGATCCCGGTAAAGGATAAGTGTCCTCCAAGTGCTCACCGGTTCCCTCCCCCGAGTAAGAAGCTTAGTGGTCACCCATAGTTACACTCGGCCGTAATTCCGTAGTGTAACATAAACAGAGAAACGCCGGCCTGGTGAAGAGTAGTGTCGTGGTTGGATGCTGGGTTCTGACTTTCGATCCGAAGCCGCTGACTGAGGAAGTTGTGTTCGGAGGTTGTATTCAGAGGCTGCCGGCAAAAAGAAGACGTCAGAAAAGAAAGGTAGAAGCCCCAAAAATGCCCATAACACATCCCGCACTGTCAGAGACCGAGTTCAATACAAATTATCTGAAAGCCATGCCATTTTCATCACTGTGAGTGCACTGAAACACATCCTGTTAGTTCACTAGTTTAGTTAATTTATTAGTTTAGTTAGTTTATTACGTTAGTTTATGAGTTTAGTAAGTATATTATGTTAGTTTTTCCACCTTTGCGTGATTTATCTTATCCGATCAACAACGAGCAGGTGTCAGATGCGAGTATACAGCCTAATCCATTTAGTGCTTCAACTAAAATGATTGAGTAAGCTGCAATGTTTTGAACTAATGAATTGTTATCTTTTTACTGTGCCCCTTGTGGTCCCCTGCAAAACTCCTGTTATCTCATTTTAAGAGTTTTTTCTCGAGGTTATTTATATATTAGAATTGTTAAATTTCAAATCAAAATCTGGTATTGTGAAATTCGAGTTTGCCAGTTTGCAAGCAGCATTGATCAGTACGAACTTATTAATAGAGAATTGTGCAATTAGAATTGGGTATTGAAAAATTTTAGTCGCTCGATGAGCATTAAAAAATCATTGTTGGAATATAAAAATCGTTTTAAAATTATTGTATAAGTCATAGAATCAGGAACAGTCAATATTTTTCTGATGAAAGATAAAGAAAAACATATATTGCAGTTTAATGTGAAATTTGTAGTTATAAAGTATCTTCTCATCAACTTTATCAAAAGAAACTAATAAATTCACTGTTAACGTAGATGTTTTCCATCAGCACCCACATTGTGATGCTGCCTTAAAATTTTGTACGAATAAAATACATCCCCTTGAAAATAAATTAAAAAAATATTTATGATCATTTAAAAAAATTTAACGTACGGAAAATTATACGAAATACAACATATATAAATGACGTGATTACGGTACTTGTTTAAAATCTTTTCGCCTCCTTGAAAAGAGGTAAAACCTCTACACTCTATTTGCTAAGTTCGTGAAATGGATCTTTTTTGTCACTAACGCAACACATAAGTTCACCCACTTGAGCTTTCAGAATAATGCAGCTATCGACTTCAAATTACTCTTAAACGAAAGAATATTTTAATCTTTCGTTTCAAACAATTTAAAGTCGATAGTTGCATTTTTTGGTAGTTATAAAAATTTGAACTTATGAGTAGCCTTAGTGGAGGGGCTTATCTAGAAAAATTCCCGCGAAACTCCTGGTGATCACTAAACGACTGTTTCCAAGTTTCTCATCCTCTGTTCAGAAACAGCAAGTTCTTGTATTTGGGTCATTTGCAGTATCACTGGCATTCTTTCTCCAAGCGCTTACTTTACATTACTCTCAACAACACTCCTCATGAGCTCAAGGATAATAAAAGCGTGTAAGGGGGAGCCTAATTGAAGAAAATTTTAATATCACAAATAGTAACATATTTGCATAATGTTGTAGTATGGTAATGCTGTGTAAAATGTTACATAGTGCAGGACTTTTACTGTTTATCATCACAACCTGTATCTCAATATCCAAACCATGACATGCATTTCTCTATTTAAATGATTTTTTTATATGACTTAAATTGAAAGTGTACCCTCATTGCATCTAAACAATGAAGGCTGCATCTTTTGCTTTCAGGTTTTGGCCTTGTGTCAGTTTCCCCTAGTGATTTCAAATTTTCTCATTCAAATTGAAAAAAGAAAACTATAAAAAGAAACAAGGGGAAACACTGCCCATCAAACACCACCTGCTCCAATGCTTGTATGAAATTCACAGTAACCATTCAAACAATTTAAACAATTTATTTACCAGTATACCAGTTAAGTAGATTGTTTCATACATCTAGTACAATGGTTGAATTGGAGTATAGCTACTTTTGGGCGCGGATAAGTTCAGTGACTTCTAGGGCATCCTACCATCAACGCTATTTTAAGGAGTGCAATTATGTTTAACCTAATTCATTCAACCTAATTGGGCAATAGACTGATCAATGAATTAGTTCAATTGAGATTTGATGCTTGATTTTACAAAGTAGCTTAGGTGGGCTACAAATTATATAGCAGAAGCGACTTGAGAGCAAACGGAAGAGTATTAACATTAATCATGGCAATTACCCATCAGGATGAATCATTTAAACAATTTAAACAATTTAAACAATTTATTTACCACAGTTGATACAGAGGTAGAATGTTTCTCAAGTCTAGTACAATGGTCAAATTTGAGTATAGCTACCTGTGGGCCCGAACAAGTTCAGCGACTTCTACTAGGGCACCCAATCATCACGTTATTCTAAGGTGTTAGGAGAAAATATTTGACTTGGTTGTCTAACATGATTAATATTCTAATGGGAAAAGGAATTCAACATACATTTTGATAGCTTGGTAAGAATTTCTGTCACGGATCTCTTTAAGGATTGAGTTCCAAGTTTAGTTCTCGTGACGAGGACACTGTGTTGTGACCGAGCCTTTGAATAAAAAGGATGCGTGGATTGTACAGATGATTGTTTGAGGTCTTTGTCGCCGTTATTAGTCATTTTTTATACATGAAATTACGTATGGAGATTTGTAGCACTGCAAAACTTTAGTTATTTTTAAACTTTTGAATGGAACATCTGTGTGAGAAATATATTCTAGCTCCTTTACCACTCTAATGGCTGATTTTTTATGGAGTAAAGAGTAAAATAAACCTCGAGAAAGGCCTCATATTTTGTACCGTGAAAATTAACTGAAAATTTTTCACTTTTAAATTTGTTTTTTAACTTGAACCTTGAAATTTAGCGTATAACTTATCACCCAAAACTTATCTTGTAACCGAAACTGACGGTACAAATGAGAACCTCTACATTTTTTCTAGCCTAGGAAATAGAGGAGAGTGAATTGCGACTTTGCATTGCTGGTGGTACAATCTAGTACCTCTCTGACATTGATATCCAGCTCTATCTGGCTGCTCTAGCTTCCAAACAAAGAGTTACATCAGAATTGGGTTTTCGTGTGCTCGCCGATGGTACAGTAGTTAAGGGATCGGCCTTGTATGTTGGAGACGAGGGTTCGTATCCCGGCGCTGGCGCGGCAATTTTCCCCGTTGGGTATAAGGGAAAGCTCAAGCACAATACCCCAATCAACCCAGGTGTCAGAAATGGGTACCGGCTTTACCGAAGAGCCGTCATGGTGTCCTATATATAGTGTTAGTTATAAGACATTTGAAAAACCAATGCTCAAGATCATAGGTATCAGGCTTGATTGGAAATAAAGCATCCCGAAGATGCCGATGTTTGTTTGTTGTTTGTTCGATATGGGTTCCCAAAATACTGTCAGTAAAATAATTGGAGTATAGTTCCCAAAATATTGTAAATAATTTTATTTTTTTTTTTATATTTAATTCCTTCTATGAGCTATATACCTTTATGAACCTCAAATTTAACCAAATTCAGCGTAAAAAGTATGAAAAAAATTGATTTTTTCATTGCGCTCTCGAAAGGGTTAATACTTGCTTTTAACTTACAAGTCAAAACCAGTTAGATAACTTACATCTCAAAATTTTCAAACAACTTGTAACGTAGATCTTGCCTTATAACTTGAAAGTTTCAGGATTGTAATTTGCTATCGAAAATGATGAGACCGGAAATTGGAGGGCAAATATGCAGAGTGTCTTAACCCACAAAACACAAAATATTAGGACCCTCAAGTTAGAGGCGTGTTGTTCGTTGCAGGGTTGCCAAACTGTCTTTTCCTAGCCAAGTTACTAGCTAGGAACTGAACTAGGAACTAGGCCACTCTGCCTGAAAGACATCTACGCCGCTATGAGGTGAAATTATCACTTAATCCACTCTGCCAGTTTTGACCTCTGATTTGTGGGTTAAGACACTGCATATTTGCCCTCCGGTTGATCTTCTCACTTTTTTCATACATGGAGGACTATGTTGCTCGCCAGCATGGCAGTGAAGTGCAAGATTGTACTCTAGGAAGACCGAAAGAAGACAAAAACATATGTAAAAAATTTGAATAGTAAATCTACAATTCGTCTTTCCTCTCATTTTTAAACGCAGCCACGAGAGACATTCTTATATTACCTCCATTACAGATAGACTCTCAGGACTTCAGTCTTTCGAGCCACCTCACTTCTTCCAGCTTTCATGCTTCCTTCTCGCTACTTTTTCTTCAACTTTCCATTCCATAACTTCTAAATTGTTTCGTTGTACAGAGTATCTAGTGTTAGAGCACACCTTGTGCATAAAGTCCCCGTTTTTAACATTGTATTGTAAATGGTCGCTTCTCTTAGCTCTCATGAGATAGCACTTGTGTTGGTTAGCGAACCTTATACTAATGTTACAATGAAGATCTCATATGTGATCGTTACTCTTGGTTACTGTTCATTATTGAAATAATTATTGTGTCTCACTTTTCTCTCCCCGTGAGCATGCACTAGCAATCTCTATGTTCGTGATCAATAATACTTTCGAACATTTAAAAAAATGGTACTGTGAGCGAGAAACACAAACTGTCAACTAAAGAGACAACTAATTTAACAAAACACTTATTATCATTGTGATTAACCAATTTTCTGCTGCTTATACGTGAAGTTTGACGCATGCGGAACTATTTTCATATCCCTCCCCCACCACCAGAGACCTGTGCGTAATTGGAGCCTCTAGACATGGGACTTAGGGAATTAGCTGAGCCCATTTCGATCGATCCCGTAACCGGTCTTTTTCATTCGTTTCAATTGCATTGTATTGTGTTGCATCTCACTCGTTATTTTTTTCATACGCGCTGTTCTGTTTTCACCTCATTTGAATTATTTTTAGTTTTATTATTCTCTGCTCAGCTCTGTGATGTTAATTTTTTTCATCGTAATACATTCCATTTAACTCCGCTTTAATTTTCTTTGTTCCATTGCACTTCACTCCACTCCACTTTATTCAATTACACTCCACTCCTCTCCTCTTTGTTTCATTTCACTCCGCTCCACTCCACTTTATTAAATTACACTCCACTCCTCACCTCTTTGTTTCATTTCACTCCGCTCCACTCCACTTTATTCAATTACACTCCACTCCTCTCCTCTTTGTTTCATTTCACTCCGCTCCACTCCACTTTGTTCAATTACACTCCACTCCTCTCCTCTTTGTTTCATTTCACTCCGCTCCACTCCACTTTATTCAATTACACTCCACTCCTCTCCTCTTTGTTTCATTTCACTCCGCTCCACTCCACTTTATTCAATTACACTCCACTCCTCTCCTCTTTGTTCCATTGCACTTCACTCCACTCCACTTTATTCAATTACACTCCACTCCTCTCCTCTTTGTTTCATTTCACTCCGCTCCACTCCACTTTATTCAATTACACTCCACTCCTCACCTCTTTGTTTCATTTCACTCCGCTCCACTCCACTTTATTCAATTACACTCCACTCCTCTCCTCTTTGTTCCATTTCACTCCGCTCCACTCCACTTTGTTCAATTACACTCCACTCCTCTCCTCTTTGTTTCATTTCACTCCGCTCCACTCCACTTTATTCAATTACACTCCACTCCTCTCCTCTTTGTTTCATTTCACTCCGCTCCACTCCACTTTATTCAATTACACTCCACTCCTCTCCACTTTGTTCAATTACCCTCCACTCCACTCCACTTTGTTCAATTACACTCCAATCCACTCCACTTTGTTCAATTACACTCCACTCCACTCCACTTCGTTCAATTACACTCCACTCCACTCCACTTTGTTCAATTACACTCCACTCCACTCCACTTCGTTCAATTACGCTCCACTCCACTCCACTTTGTTCAATTACACTCCACTCCACTTTGTTCAATTACACGCCATTCCACTCCACTTTGTTCCATTTAACTCTGCTCCACTCCACTTTGTTCTATTCATAGCTTCAATAAAGAAATAACGTCATCACTCTTATATACAAAGTCGTTGAGCAAGACATCCAAAAATCCGTGATGCTACTTGGGATCAGAGCTAGTCATAGATACTCCAAAATGTATCTAGATACTAGATATTTTTCGTTTAATTCTCTTTGTCTCACTACTTCATCGTACGACATACATCGAAAACCCTTATAACAATAAGATAAACACGAAGTAGGAATTTATCCAATGAAATATGTGCAAAATATATCTTTATTCCATTCGTTATACATCTTAAGCAATACCATAAATAATTAACCCAGATAACAAGAAAAATAGGATGGAAAAGCTAACTGCTGAGTATAATATAAAATTGGCAGCTTATTAGTAATACATTATTTAAAATTAATATTAATGATAAATGGATAATATTCAACTGTTCGGACACTTGGGTGGTCGAATGCTGAACATTCAACTCTTTATTTCGAGTAAAGAATCTGATGTTGGAGCGATCTGATCTGCCAAAACATCAAATTCTTTACATGACAAAAGAAACTAAGAGTTGAATGCTAACCGTCCGAGAACTTGATAATTACAATTCATAATCCTTTCAAAAGAAGTACAGTTCTGAATCTAAATAAACCCTAATAAAAATGTGATGTTTACATCGTTGATCCACTAACCGTAATGGGAGCAGTTTTGATATTTATACAAATTTATTGTTCTTCAGCAATAACAATCTCTCGAACATGAAAGTATTCGAGAGCGATGATCTCCGAGGAGCCAATGTTAGGCCTGCGAGAAAACAACCTCTCTACTGGCGCAGAAAAGGGCAGCGTTGAATTGTATTTGAAAAATACTCTTTCAACAACTTTGTGATTTCTTAATAGATGCAGGTCCTGCTTATGGCTTTTAACAAACGACAGCAGCAGAACTCTGATGACGTACGACTTTTTATCGCTTAGAAAATTGCTAGAAGTCGTCCGCTTCAGAGGAAGCGCATCAGTGATACGCTACCTTGGGTTTGGGATATACAGACATAGTTTGTTTTACCAATATGAATGATAAGAATAAGTTTAAGATCTCCCAATGCTCATATTATGACGAAATTTGGATAAAATGCTGACTGAACGGAACCAAACGAACACGTTCTGTTTTCGTTTGAACGAGTCACGCTGCCTAACATCATACACTCATACTTTTTGTCTATGCTAACAATATGCATACATGGTCCACGGTAAACAGTAGTTAATGATTCGAACTCACGGAAAAATAATTAAATTTTGATTGGTGATATGCGTATTTATTATTTAATTTTAAGAATACTCAGAATTTAAGTTTGGAATTAGTATTATTAATTTGTTTTAGAGCTATTTTCTATCCAGTATCTATCGAGATATTTGTAAAATTATCTAAAGATACTTTTACCTAGAAAGTCTTCGGAAGTATCTAGATATAGCAATTAAGTACTCAATTTCAAATGTATCTAGATACTCACTTAGATACATTTTATTTCTATGGATACGTAAAATGCATCCCTGCTCTGCTCTGCTGGGAATGCAGTGAATGTTTGCGGTTGGAGATCACGTATTTCACAGAACCTGATGAACACTAAAATAAAATCGACCGTTTTGTTCATACAACATTCTGAACATTTTGTACAGAACATAATTTCGTTGGAGCATATCTCATTTATCAGCCGCGCAGCTGCTGTGGCACACGAGTTCCCCTCTATGGGTGTACGCCCACGTCAGAGACATAATTTCATATGAAACTCCACGTGCGTTTGTTCCTAGTTTTATTCATACGATCTCTCAAAACCGTAGTAGTATTTTCGCTGAAGTTACACGCTTTCAAAAGTTGCTTCGTATTTTCAACGGCAGAAAGCGCCATTCTAAAACGTGACAGAACGGGTTATTAAAGAGGCCATTATTTTTGTATCAACATTCTGGATAGAATTAGTGAAGCACTCATCATTCGAGGAACGTCGCATGTCTTGAATACGTTTTAAAGCTAGGGGAGAAATTATGGAAACTCAAAAATAAAATCGGTTTGTGTTTGTAGATAACAATTCCTATGAACAAAACAAAGCCAAAACGTCAAAACTGTAAAAGTATTGAAAGAAAACAATTCGTTTACATGTTACTTCATCAGTTGCTGCACTAGATTGTCATGATGGATTGTACAGACAGAGAGCGCCAGAATTGCCTACTCTACAATCACGAGTGGTGGAATGTTTTAATGAACATCGGAATGAAGAATTTGAAGAAAACATGACAGCTCTACAGATACCATGATGGATTATCGCATGATCATTTCTCGGTTTGAGAGTTTGAAAATATAGGAGTTTGAATCATCTGATTTTGCATTAACATTCTATTTTTTAGACTATCCACTTTGCTTCAGATCATATGCGCTGTGTGGTAGTTACGAAGTAACTGCCTGATCGCCTTCAACTGACAAAGTTCCAAGGTTTTAGAAATAGTCGACGCCTTTGCATTGACTGAAGATTTAGTGCTATCTTTAAATGTAACTGTATTATATAACTTTATTTTATAACTGTACTATGTTATATTATATTATATTATAATATATTATATAATATTATATTATATTATATTATATTATATCATATTATATTATATTATATTATATTATATTATATTATATTATATTACATTATATTATATTATATTATATTATATTATATTATATTATATTATATTATCTTATATTATATTATTTTATATTATATTATATTATATTATATTATATTATATTATATTATAATTAATTGTATTATATTATGTTATATTATATTTTATCACATTATATTATATTCTATTATACCCTATTCCCTGAACGCTATATTCGTAAACAGTGAAGTGCTGTGTACTTCAGTGTTGAGGTATTGTAAATGTTGGCGGGCGAGCCGGAAATATTGGCCAGGGGTTAGTTGATATTTGCTATGGTGTCAGTTGCTGTGTTTGCTAGTAGGGCATTGTGTGCTGGTAATATCCTCAATTTGATCTCCAATATCATCACGATATTTAGTCTGTAATTTGTAATGTAATATGCAATTCTTCATTGCATATTAATATGTTACAAAGCATATTAATGTACGTATTACATTTTCTTTTCTAACTTTTCAGCCCTACGAAATAGTTCAATTTCTTCACGTGTAAGTTGATTAAGAAATGCACCTAGCATTTTTGTAATAAAACACAGCAATTCGTTAAAATCTATATTTCTGTCTAATTATAAAATGCAACGTTTCGACGTATCAAACATCATCCTCAGGCTGGAAAAAAACAGAATGATTTTCAGTCACATTGGAAAATATGCATAAACTAACACTTAAGTAATATAGACTAGATAAGCAGATCACAAAAGACGAAAGCGACTAGACAAAATAACAACCTTTTTATCACAAAAATAGTACTATGACTAGATACATTGTACAAAACTGATGTTCATCACACGAGAGACAAGAGCAAAATGGTCGAGCAGCCTCGTCGCACCTAGCAAGCTGAAGTTTTACGAAACAGTTTGAGAGCGAAAAAATCATTCGTGTTTTCATTAAGGGGAGGTTTAAGTTTATGAATGTGTAATGCTTCAATTATATGAATATGATCTTTTTTAATAACATTATAAAGAATTTTAGTGTTAGGGAACAGATCTTCATTGGATCGTTTGCAACTATGGTCAACACGAAAATGATTGAAAATGGAACCTTGATATTTATGAGCGGTTAATCTTTGCTTCAGGGTCATTCTGGTTATGCCTATGTAAAGTTTATCAAGAGACTTACATTCTCTTCGGTTACATTGATAAATCACACCGGCCTTGTCCAGATCGTTGACATCAGATGCTGACAGATTATTTTTTACTAATTGGTCACTGATTTTACGGGTCTTATAATACACGCAAACTTTAATAGAAGTTTCTGGATTTATTGGTTTAACAAAAGTTTGAACAATGTTTTTAAAGACCCGTTCGTCAATTTTGTAATTATTATGCATTTGATTTTCGTAATAAATATTGATACGGTTTGCATTCGCTGAATTATTGTCACTGCTCATGATTCGGTTCAAAAATTTATCAATAGTTTTATCAATCAATGTAGTAGGAAAGTTGTTATTAACAAGTAAACGTTTGACTCGAAGCATTTCGGAATGAAAGTTTTCCCAATTACTGCAAACTTTACGAGCTGTTTATCAAAGCATGTATGACGCCTTCTTTATCGATTTGAGGAGCTTCACAATCGTAATTAATACTTTCCCCAGCATGGGAAGGTTTAACATAAACGGATCTATGGAATGTACCGTTAGAAGCTTCAACCAAAACATCCAAAAATGGGAGCTTACCGTGTAGACCTAACTCATACGTGAAATTTAAAACAGATTTTTTAACAAACAAACTTCAACAAAAAGTCAGCGGTAGTGGGAGGAGGGTGTCGCTCATCAGTAAGCGACCGATGGTTCATTTTGATCTACAAACTCCTTCCTTCGGAGAAATTGAATGCCTGAAATTATTTCATTAATTCGTCTATTTCTTATGAACTAACACATTGATTCTGGAAACTAAATCATCCTAAAAGTATAAGCTATTTACTTAGCATCTGGCTGTTCATTCTCGAATCTGATATTAAAATTCAAATGAACTTGAGCTATTTTGTCTTTTTCCTCTTCACTTCATTAAAGCGCCGCTTCACTGATAGCTCGACGCAGAGGTGATTTAGATGACCTAAAATGAATTTTCGAATTTTTCCTTAAAAATTGAGTCTATATGAATGAATAAATGTCATTCAGTACCTTAACTTCAAAAATTAGCTCCGTCTCTAAGGAAATTTCTCACGGCTTCATCTAACATTGGTAGCGACTTCACGTTTCTGTCCCGGCGAGACGACATGCAGTTCTCTCGATCGGGGCTGATCAGAGTAAGAGGGGTTTTGGTGGGGAGATATTGAGCTGCGAAGAAAATAGATTGTTATAGAAATAACTTTAGTTTATTCATTAGTTGAGCAAATTGAACGCAACCCATCCTTTGCGTAGCGTCATTACGGTCATCTATGGAGATACGGGCTCCTCCTCAGCGAACGTTTGGTTCCGACACGTCAGGTTCACGGAGGGAGGTTGTCTCGTCCGGCTCCCGCTGGCCTCTTTGCACACTGGTTATCCCAGTGATGCCATCCAATGGCAGCTTGTGACAAGGATTGGTAGATCCTGAGTAGTTTAGTGGACAAGTCTGGTATCAGGCGCTGAACTCTCTGTGTGAAAACTGTGGAGGGAATTGTAGACCGTTACAAAGACCCCGACGCTGTCGGCCCTCAAGTTCAAGTTCAAGTTCAAGCTGCCTAACGAGCTGCGGCTGCCACGGTGTCTCTGGTCCTGACGGAAGCAGATCTCAAGCTCTCGCCTCTCGCTAATTTTCTTTGAATTCACACACAGGTTACTATAGTTTTCAAATTGAAAAGGTTGTGGATGGAAAATTAGCGATTTCAGGTTTTCTTCTATTGAGGGGTGAGAGAGTACTTTCAATCATTAAAATCTGATAATAAAGGAATGATGTTCCTGAAGATCTATGACTTCATTGAAACATTGCAAATTTTCTTTGCAATGTGAATAAAATATAATGCATGTAATTTAATGTAATGTTACGTCAGGAACATTATGGGATGGGAGTTTTTAGTAGTTTTCTTGACTTACACTACTGTGAGCTCGTAAGTCATATGTTACGTTTGTTGAATTAAAGTTAGGCCTTATAAATATACATGTATCGTGTTTCATGGGGCTGCCGTTTCTGGGTGAAGTTATCTTTAGAAAAATCTTCTCGTAACGGACACCCATATGTGTGTAAGTCTCTCATAAATGTATGTAAGTCTCTCATATAGGCTTATGTGTGTAAGTGTCTCATAAATGTATGTAAGTCTCTCATAAATGTATGTAAGTGTCTCATAAATGTATGTAAGTGTCTCATCAATGTATGAAAGTCTCTCATAAATGCATATAAGTCTCTCATAAATGTATAAAAGTCTCTCATAATTGTATGTAAGTCTCTCATAAATGTATGTAAGTCTCTCATAAATGTATATAAGTCTCTCATAAATGTATATAAGTCTCTCATAAATGTATATAAGTCTCTCATAAATGTATATAAGTCTCTCATAAATGTATATAAGTCTCTCATAAATGTATGTAAGTCTCTCATAAATGTATATAAGTCTCTCATTAATGCATATAAGTCTCTCAAAAATGTATATAAATCTCTCATAAATGTATGTAAGTCTCTCATAAATGTATATAAGTCTCTCATAAATGTATATAAGTCTCTCATATATAGATGTGTATGTAAGTCTCTCATAAATGTATATAAGTCTCTCATAAATGTATATAAGTCTCTCATAAATGTATATAAGTCTCTCATAAATGTATATGAGTCTCTCATAAATGTATGTAAGTCTCTCATAAATGTATATAAGTCTCTCATATATGTATTTAAGTCTCTCATAAATGTATATAAGTCTCTCATAAATGCATATAAGTCTCTCATAAATGTATGTAAGTCTCTCATAAATGTATATAAGTCTCTCATTAATGTATATAAGTCTCTCATAAATGTATATAAGTCTCTCATAAATGTATATAAGTTTCTCATAAATGTATATAAGTCTCTCATAAATGTATATAAGTCTCTCATAAATGTATATAAGTCTCTCATAAATGTATTTAAGTCTCTCATAAATGTATATAAGTCTCTCATAAATGTATGTAAGTCTCTCATGAATGTATATAAGTCTCATATATGTATGTATGTGTCTCATAAATGTATGTAAGTCTCTAATTCCTCATCTGAGACTGGTCGTGGGGAGGCTCACTACAGTAGCGCAGCCATGGAGGGAGGTCAATCAAAGACCCTCCCCCGAAGTGTTGAGCTGGGGGCCAATTTCAGCCGCAGTTTCAAGTAAAAGAATAAAAAGATTGCTGATTATTAATGTCTGCCCCAAATAAATTTTTAGTAAAAAAATAAAAAGATTGCTGATAATTAATATCTGTCCCCTGAAATTATTTTTCGGGGATCCTGCCCCCAACCAAATTTTAAGTAAAAAAATAAAAAGATTGCTGATAATTAATGTCTGCCCCCTGAAATTATTTGTCGGGGATCCTACCCCCAACCAAATTTTTTACTGGCTGTGCCTCTGGCTCACTAATTAAGTTATCAATAATATTGAATCAACTTCTTTTCGCCATACACTAGCTCAGCATCTGAATGTTGTCAGCGCGATTGCATAAACACTAAATTCATTCAAGGGTTTGGCAAACGAAATAAGTCATTGCATATTTATTTGGTAAATAGTTGCATTCCTGAATGAAGTAATATCATCTGTATAGAAATACTAAGAGTATTGTTTTAACAATATGTAATGTATCATCTACTTTGCTGTCCATAATTATGACCAGAATGGTATAACCAATTTCAACTTATGCTATTTTATGAATTCAGCAATAAGTTTTCAGTAAACTGAAAACGTGATATAGAATAGGACAATGCATTTAAGATCAGTCTTTGCTTGATATTTGCTGAAACTTCATCTTGAAGAAGCATTTAATGACGGGAAAGTTGAAGTCTCCCGGAACTTTTAAAATTATTTCAGTTGTATGGGGAAACTTTGAATGTAAATCAACTTCACAACCTAGAAGAGAGTTTTTTTCGAGCTTTCATTGCATAGGGAATCATATTTTGTTTATCTGTAGTAAAAAACACATTTTCCATTGCTCACATTTCTGCCTCAGTGAGGCACCGTCCTACGATATTTCTGATCTCATCAAAAGTGCCGTCAACGTTTGAATCTTCCATGGCATCCAAAGCTGCCTGAGCATAATTTTGAAGTTCAGGGAAATCAAGCAATTTTTTTGATAATTCGATGATTTCTTTCATCAAAACCAAGTTGAACTTTTCAGAATTCAAATCACCGATGATGTTACCTAGCGACCTAGAAAACGATGAGCTTGCTCTGCAAAGAGACATTAATATAGCCGTGAAAGCAGTCGTAGCATCTAACCACGGCGCGGCTTCGACAATTTGGGCAAGTCTTGCGAACCGATCCATACGTATTTCGTCGAAAGGTGGTGGCTGTGTTTCCTGAATCTGTTCCAAAAGTGTCGAATACAGCTCTTTTGCTGAGTCGTTGTTTCGAGCAAATTGCATGTATACTTCCAGAACTTGGGTGTAGATTGAGTCGCCCGACTGAGCGTCACTCGTGGGGCAGCCCGCCAGGAGTGAGATGATGCGGATCACGGCGTCTTCTGTAGACCCAACATCAAAGGCGTCAATGATCCACTGGAGCTCATCTTGGGTCGCTGGGTTAAGGACTCCAGCATCCAAACGGGCTTTGATTACAATCCTTGCAGCAGCAAAATTCCTCACTGAAACTGCGAGCAGTGATGAAATCAGAGCGTCTTCGACAGGCGCAGTCAGCGTGTTGTTGGTGCTGCGCACAAATGCTGTCAACATGTAGACCAGAGATTCTGACGATCTCCCGGAGAGGAGAGACTGCAAGATGAAGCTCACATTGTTCAGTAAGCCATTCAAAAGGCCAGTTGACTGATAAATTGTAGCAATGTACCAGTCAATTAGTGCATCATAGGCGGCTCGCAGCTGTCCATCAGCAATTGCCACTAAAATTTGGGCAAGTTGATTCTGGCCTCCACAGTCCAGTCCAGAGACACTGCTAGAACCTGAGCCGAGTTGACGAACTTGCTCAGTGTCTATCATCTGACGCTGTTCACCGCGTAGGACTGTGTCTGTCATTATGCTCCTGAAGCAGTGGATCCTGGAAAAGATACATTTATTTCTATAGTAGAGGCTAAAATGCTTAAGGAGCGCATGTACAGCGTCCTTGAAATTTATGAACTATTCACCTTCAAATAAGTCAGTCGTCCATCGCTGGTATCTCAGATACGATTGTCTGTTTTAAGAAACATTCAAAACCTTAACAAATGGGAAATGCAAATGAAACATCTGTGTTCCAATCAAAGCGCTGAGCCCGAATACGCTAAAAACTCGTACTCTGTAGACGGTTGAAGGAGATATTGTCAATCGCCATAAAATAAAATCGCTCTAAATTCTTCAATGGCATGACACTGTTTATATAAATCTAGAAATGTGACTAAAATGAGGCTAAGCATTTTGAGTTATGACTCATCGTGAGTATGTATAGGCCATTCATGACATATTAAAAATACAACAGACACATTTCAGTTAACAAGTTCATTTAACACATTAATTGAAGATACTAACTCCCAAACGTCTTTATTTTCTCTCTTTTAAAATGATTAATGTTTTGTTCATATTGCGTTGTAGAAAAAACATATTGCGTTGGGTTCGTTCACGTTTATGTGAAGCACGAACGACGATCCGTTTCTTTTTGATCATTTGTTAAAATTTTTTCGAAAAGTTATCTGCTTGATAATCTTTGGTTGCAGTCTGTTTGAATGTCGCAGGCTTGCCAATTTGAGAATCATGAGATCGTCTCGTCGTTTGTGACGACGAAAGCTCTTGAAAACTAACCAAAACGAACAGTAGCTGCGGGAGTGTGCGTAATCATTTTTAACTTATGAAAAACTGACGGCGAATACATTTGTTTGAGTGAATTGTGAATTGATGAATACATTTGTTTGTGAATTGTTTTAATCATGTCGACGAGTAACTGAAAATTCGTTCAGGCGAAAACTAACACAACACCAAGTTTATCCAGAGGGCGTATAAAGTCTCAATTTGAAATCCTAGCATATTTTGGTGCAACTCTAGAACGTATCTCATTTAATATAATTCATTTATATAAAGTTTAAGAGTTTGCTCTCGATTGATAAGAACCAATCACTGTTCAGAAAACTTCTTCACTTGGCCAATAATATCACCAGGCCACCAACATCACCCCCATCACCTGGCCACAAACATCACCCTCACCACTCAGCCACCAACATCACCAACATCTCACCTCTCCCCAATTTCAGCTCGGTCCATGTGGGCTGTGCTGCCGAAGGCGCGCTGCATGCAGCTCACCAACTCAGCGGCATCGACAGCGCCGTCACTGTCAGCATCGCAGGCTCGGAGGGCGCCGGCGTCAGCGCGAGCTGACGGCTCCAGGGAGGGCAACAAGCGGGCCCGCATTGCGGCGCACGCGTCTGGGGGAAAGTGCATTGCCAATTACGCAAAATATCGACCGCAATTTACCACTAGTAGGAGTGACGATGTTTCCCTTTATTGATGGAAAACTGAGACGCTACTGAAGGCTTGTAATCCGCCTTTTTAAAATAGTGGTTCACGAAAAGCAAAAGGATATTTAAAATTTCGTCCATTCGTAACTAAAATTTTGATTAGTAATTTTTAAACGACGAACTTTACATAGAATTGATGCGATAAATTCAGAAATCGAAACTTTTCCTAATAGGACCAATAAATATTGTTCTGCTAAGCATTCGTCACACACTGATAAGAAACAGTTCACTCAACTTCTTCCAACTAATAAACACCCTCTAAAGCGTACGCAAAAAAAGGATGTTAGCTTAGCATTTTAAGCTAAGTTCTTTTTATAGTACGAACGATACTATATTAACTGTCAGACATCTAAACTCTTGATTTTGAACTGACGGTGAAGTAAATTATCAAATATACAACCATAGTTACTCATTGAGCCTATACCCCAACTAGTTGGCCTCATTTAAACGAATTTGCAAATAATAACGTACTTGACCATGATAGCATTTTAAAAAATTATTCTGCACACATAAATAAATCAAAATTTACCGTTAACTACAGAATCGAGTGATGGAATCATTGTATCCGAAAGCTTCGAAACAATTACTTATTTCTGTCCGATCATCGATAGAGTGTCACTTGGGTGACCGTGGACAAATACCTCATGCAAGATATTGATTGCTAAGTGTTTCAGTGCGTATGCTACAACATGCGAACGTTGGCCACAGCCTCATCACCTACACTGCACCTGCTTTCAGCGTCACCGCTACCACAGCACTATGCACGGAACTTCCACGGAGAGTAAAAGTAATGTCAATTATAATGCTTTCTACAGAGCGTCATACACAGCAGTCATATCATCTAAAGGTTTCGACAGGCTCCTATCCTTGTTGCTCAGGCTATTCTGATTCAAACAATCAAGAGAAGCCATCAGCGCCTCATCACTGCCTATCATACATCGGATGATTATGTGCTGTGTGTAGGTGGGCATTTATGGGACAGTCATTGTGTTTATTCTTTTATTTGAAAAACAGTTGTAACAAGATGATATTCTTACACTCATCTTTCATTTCTATTTTTCCTTATCCCATAGATTGCAGAGTTCGAACCAAAAGTATGCCAAACTACAGTTGTCAGTAGAGGAGCAGAAAATCGCGAGCTCGTTTGGATTATGGTGAAGCTACATAGTTTCCTGTAAAACAACACTTCGGACACACAGCAGAGAGTGTGGCGTTAGTGTTATTCTCAGAATATCTTCATCTTAAGTTGTCGTGAACGTACTCAATATTTGCTTATCTTTGTATTTCATTAATAAGTTTGAGATTTGGGAAAACTGTACAGAGAAAGAGTAAAAATGTTGGGCTCTGTATTTTAATCTCCCTATATAATTTGCGTTATTTCATTCCAGAGTTTATTCGTTTAATTGAAACTTTTTATGTCAACATTTTAGATGTGTTTATCGAGTAATAAAGCACTCTTTTGAGTGCATTTCTAGTTTTAGATTTTCATTAGAAAAATGCAGATCCGCGAATAGGACCTTTCAGCATTAGATCCACTTTCATAAAAATGGAAAATCAATCTGAATGTTGTGTATTGTAGCCAGTATAAATAACGAAACGATTTGCAGAACAATAGCATGGTGGAAATAAGTGGCCAACATAGTCCATCTCGCGGAAACTGTGGCAGGCGTAACATTTTAGATGACAGAGACAGACTCTATTCGTAGAGACAGATGAAGGAAATTCTATCTTCATAAATGTAAAAGATTAATAGCAAGTTTTATGGAGGCCTAACAATAATTTCTTGAAAAATTATTGAGTTGAATAAAGCGAAGGAAATCAATTGAATTGAAGTGTTAAGAATTGAATATAATGAAGTGTTTACCTCAAACCGGTAACCGGTTGTTATTGAGTCAAGAAAACCAAATTTCAACAGTCGAGAATTAGAAGAATGTAACATGGCGCGATGAGTTCAAACTCACCGTTTCCTTGAACGGTAGGCGTATACGGGAATGAGAACAGTTGCATAAAGCTTTGGATCCATATCTCATCGTTGCATTATTCATACATCTGAAGTCAATGCAATGCTGTGGGGCTGTTTTTGCTGGGATGGGCATGGATCTGTCACTCTACAATTGCAAAACACACCCTCAGGACCTTTTGCAAGAATCTTTCGGACCACGCTCATCCTTCAATAGGTTTTTTTCTGACGGGAACGTGTTTTTCCAGAATGGAAATGGTATATACAGGGCTGGAAATATTCAAGACTGGTTCATTACAAATGAAGGAACATTTGAGCTAATAGACTGGTCACCACAATCACCTGATTTGAACCCCATTGGAAATGTAATGGAAGCTGCATTTGAAGGAACCTGCAACACTCATCGCCCTTTCTTTCAACATTGCCTATTTTGAGGGACAAATTAGCTCAATTATGGCCAAAACTGAAGCTACAGAGGGTCCGAAATCTTGTTCAATCAATTTCAGGTTAAACGAAAGATGTCTTTCGAGCTTAAGGCAGTCCAATTCTCTTCCAATGAATTTCTGAGCCATGCGACTTTTTTTGACCGTTTAGTGTATTTCCTAAAGTACGTGGGTGCGTGCATTCCATAAATTTAGTATTTGTTGCATTTCCATGTGATTAACATTTCATAGAATGAAAACAAAAAGCGTTCGACTTGGATCGACTATTTAGATAGAAATTGAAGTCTCCAACATCACATACGAATCAACAAAAAATTTTGAAAATTATTATTTGAACGTAAAAGCTTTATACATGCACCCTTGACTCAGTCATTACTAAGCTACGACGATTGAACTTCCGTACACTCGGCCTTCACTCACCGAGTTGAGACTATTGGTCAATGACCCAACTCACGAGCACGTCTGAGAACAGCTTGAACAACGTGAAATCAGAAAAATTCTACAAGCATAACCTCACCTTCTGCTTGCTCGCTGACCTGAAAAGAAATGAAATTGGCCATTAATGCTCGATAAATAAATATTTTCGATTGTATGATATGGTTGAACATATATTTAAAGATGATGCAGGCGATATTTCCACACCATTTCAATGTGTCCTTCTCACCCGAACATTTCCTAAACAACTCATCGAGCAACTACCGCTGTACATGTATTTGGTTGTCTGTACAGTTGTTTGAATTCGCGTGAATTAGCCAAAGTAAACAGCACTTTGATACCGAAGCTAAATACTAGTTGTCTGATCGTCGGAATTCATACATGAGATGTGAGCCATTTTCATTCTGCTGTTATATATTCTGAAAAATTCATATATACGTAGCTATAGTTGTGCCTGTGAGCGGAGGCACAGTGAGGGCTTAATAAATTTTAACCCAGCTTGATAAAAATGTTCAGGGAAATGAGCTGATGAGACGCTGCTGAACACGGACGACTGCTGAGTGCGGCACATCTGAGCGCTGCATGGGAGGTGCGCTGTAGTCCCAGCAGAGTTGACTAATAAATATGGGAAAAAACTAATTGTAATGGTGGTTGATATCCCTAGCTATGTAGAGTGATGAAAAAATAAACGCATAACATTCTTAGCAATGCTGACTGACATTTCTAGTAAAAATGTGTTCACTTTTTTTCACCCAATAGATGTTCCTTACTTAGTAGGTAAAATAGAATATCACTCTGCTGGAACTATGTATTCACTAGAATTAAAATGGAAATAAAATCATAACGAATTGGAACGTATCCCGGTGGCCTGATATATAATCTTAACCATCAACGCAACTGAAACCAAAAACACAAAAAGATTTTCATGACTTTGTTCCGGTCGGCGGCTAACAGCTGTCGGCTCGCGGTATACATCAGATTTGTGATGTGGAAGTAGTGCACCTGCTAATGCATCTGCTGGTGCATCTGCAGGTACACCTACTAGTGTACCTGTTTGTGCACCTGCTAGAGTATCTGCTGATGCATGTTAGTTTTCCTGCTAGTGCATCTGCAAGTGCATCTGCTAGTACATCATCTAGTGCAAAGCTCGTGTTCTTGCTAGTGCATCTGCTAGTGCATTTGCTAGTGTATCTGCTAGTGCTTCTGCTGGCGTGTTTGCAGGTGTATCTTCAATAACACCTGCAAGAGGACCTGTTACAACACTTGTTAGAGCACCTGCAATAAAAACGGTCATGGTGAACAACTGGATCATATCTTATTCTCTAACGGACTACGTTGGAATAAATAAAAAGTTTATTAGATCACTAATTATTGGAATCCCAATCGCGTATCAATTAAGACTGAACACCTCATCCGTGTGAGAACTCCCGTGCTTATTTTTACGCTCATGTTAGAGTGCATTTGTTTACAAGGTAAATTTCTCTGATAGCTTATCTATTGAAATACCTACAATTTAAGTCCTGCTATCGATGCCATTGCTCATAAGCGCCAACAGAAGTAAGTAAGTTTTGAGGTATATATACGCTATATATATCAAGGTATATAAATATTGTGTCCTAGGGAAAAACAATCAAGGTGCTGTGATGTAATTGAAAAATTAAATTATTTGTGTTACGAGTTACCTTTCGTTTACTGCACTCAATAAAAATGAATAAAAACAAAAAATTCATCTAAGTTCATGTATGGTTGAAAGGAAAAATTTGTCACTAATAAATTATTTATGAATATTTTGATGAAAAAGCCATAAGTTGGTTGAAGCAAGTAACATTACGATTTGCTGTGTTAGGACTGCACACAGGATTTGTTTATAAAATTCAGGGGCTCTATGCACTACAACGAATAACACCTGTATAATTTGTTAAGAAAATCGTCTTATTTTATTCAAGAGTTTATAGAAGTTACAGCTCTTATTAAGGTATGGACACTCACCGCCAGGGCGACGCAGCAGCCAATCACCAGCAACAGCAACTGTTGGCAGGAAATTATTGGGGTGTTAGTGGCAGGCAACGTGAATGTTTTGTGAGGGAGTGTACGGACAGGAAAGTATTGGGGTGTTATTGGCAGGCAACGTGAATGTTTTGTGAGGGAGTGTACGGACAGGAAATTATTGGGGTGTTATTGGCAGGCAACGTGAATGTTTTGTGAGGGAGTGTACGGACATGAAATTATTGGGGTGTTATTGGCAAGCAACGTGAATTTTTTGTGAGGGAGTGTACGGACAGGAAATTATTGGGGTGTTATTGGCAAGCAACGTGAATGTTTTGTGAGGGAGTGTACGGACAGGAAATTGTTGGGGTGTTATTGGCAGGCAAACTTGAATGTTTTGTGAGAGGTTGATCTAAACGAAATGAATGATACCCACACAAAGTTATTGGGATATTACTCGCACGTCACATGCTGTTTTTTTTTGCTATTAATACCGACGATAGTAAAAATCAGCATAATTGGAAAGATGTGGTAATAAAAAACTAGGAAACTAGGCATGTACTCAGGTTAAATGTCATTACGCGCAAAATAAAGAACATGATTTCAAGAAGTAATGTTGCAGTGAAGCATAGGTTGGCAGCGAGTTATTGAACTTTACTTCTGTGCAGTTATATGAGTGAATGTATTAGTTAATTAGTTTGACCTTGAAGTACGTCATTAAACCGAAGAGTCTCACAGCAAATTATTTACAAATTATTCATTTCTTATTCACACCGACGAACCAATTTCTTGAAAACGAATAAGTGAGAACCACTGGCATTAATTTACTGTAGACTGTCAGAAACTCCCTATTTCAACTTGAATGTGTTGTATGGAATAAAGATTTTGATGCTGCCTAACGCCCAAAGTTCTTCGTACTATTACTTTCTAGTGAATTCAATGCAAAAATAAAAATTCACCGGACCATAAATGTATTCAAGACTGTAATGTTGAAAATTTAATTTGAATATCGTATGAGTTGAACACTGAACTTCAGTTTGACCAACCGCAGTGAACGTGTTAAATAAGGTCTATAAATTCTAATGTTTCTGGACAAGCATTATCTAACCATACAGTATACCAAGAAACATATTTATCCTATACATAGATGAAAAGACGCTGCTCCAATTTGAGGTAACATTACGATCTGAAGAAATTTGCTCTGCACAATTTTGGGACGGAATCGATCACAAATTATTTTACACAGTTGAAATATGTTTAGAACATGTTTGAAATTTATACTGTTGCACCTTACTCTACATTTTACTTATGTTTTACAGGACTTGAAATCGCTCCGCCACATTCTCCACATTCTCCAATTGAAATCGCTCCAATTAAAGTTGCCCCTCCTAATTCCCCTAGAATTTTTAATAATTTTAAAACGCTACACCGTGTTTTACATACGTTTTCATTATGTCAAATCCACCCTATTTGTTTTATCTTAGACATTACATGATTTCACATTCTCCATGGCTTTAAATTGCTAAATCTCATTTTCTTTACGTTCTCATTATTTTAACTCATTGGTTCACATTTCCCTCAGGTTCTACAGGATATTAAATAGCCTCGTCGTGTTTTATTTGAGTCGTACTTGATTTTAAACTGCTTCGCTCAGTGAGAAGGCAATTATGCCTCATAGTTAGCCTACTGCATAGCGAGTGCGTGCTATTAAATATAATGGAATTATTTCCATATACTAACAGTCTCAGTTCTTCAATTAACGTGCCGAGAGAAAAATAAATTGTCTTACTTTAGTCAGATGTGTTCTCGAAATCTTTCACTGCATTGAGTAAGCCCCCTCAAACTTTGTGTTTATTTTGAGACGAGGTAACCGTTTCCCGATGTTTTCCGTTAGTAGTAGTAGTAGTAGTAGTAGTAGTAGTAGTAGTAACACAGGTTTGCTAGCTCTTCAGTTATTCAAACTATATCGCACCGAAAGTCACATAATTTAATCAATATTGAGCTTTTCCGATTTACCGCGTAAGGTGGACTTCAACATTATATTAACAGCAAAAATTATATGATCATGATTTAATTACATCTCAAGATTACGATTGTCTCCCCATTAAAGATTAGATTATTAGATTAGATTATTAGTTAGTTTAAGCCTATTAGTTAAGGTCATAAGTTAGTTTATCCGCAACAAAGGCGATCCAAAGAGAGGAAAGAAGAAGGCACCATTTAGTATGGAGTTGAGGGAACGTGGAATCTATGCAGAAGGGGCACAGAAACAGTAAGATGAGAAAGAAGTTCATGAAACAAGATCAAAGTTGGAGAAGAAAGTAGTGGGTGCTGAAAAACAGGACAGCAGCGAACCGAAAAAGGATGGTCCGTAACAAAATGAAAACCTTTTCTATTTCAAAAAAAATAAAGCCTACCTAACCTTTAGCTCGGGCCCTCACAGTGTCCCTCTGGGAGCGCTAATTCCCATAGATACAATACAATTCTGAGCCTTTGTAGTGGTGCATCTGCGTCCTGCATGTAAGAGAAGACAATAAAACGGAAATTAATGTACGTGCTCCTTCTAACTAAATAAGTTGGATCGTGCGTCTGCACTGCGCACGTAATCCAATATTACTAAATGAAGTACGTTCGAGGATCAGGAATGCCAAAATAAATCCTAGGAGACCAGGAGCATCATAAGCGTACACGTGCAAAAACGTTTGACAAAGCACTTAAATTATTTGTAGCTTTTAATAACAAAAAATTGATCTGCAAACACAACTTAATTTTGATAAGGAAAGGTAATACAGAAATTTACAATTAATTTTAATCAGGAAAGGGAATACAGAAATTTACGAGTATTATGTGATGCAAAATATTCACTCCACAGTACATGACGATATTAAGATAACTGGCCCTGTAAATTCGAATTCGTGACCCAGGAAATATTTCTAAATAAATGAATAAGCTCTTGAAGGCGTTATAACACTCAGCACAACACACTGGTGAAAATTAACTTTCAGGAAATCACGTATGCCACACATATTGCACACGCCTTCAGCGTATGCTTGACACTTCTAAAGAAAATTCATTTTATCGCACAAACCAACATCCAAAACTCAACACGTACCTTCATTTTCGTCTCGGTTCTCGTCGACTTCAGCTACTCGGCACAGTCAAAGCTTGAATAATGAAGCTCAGCCGCAGAGGCGATCTTATATGGTTGATAAATGTTCTCCCTAGCTTGAAAGTTAATTCATCCCGTTTTTGAAATAAAGACAGATGTACTCGTTTGTTTTCCGACTACGATCAGATAACAGTCAGGGAAGCCAGAGCGTCACAGGTGTTGTGATCGCTGCGTGGGCAGACATAATATTTTAGTTCCTGTCTCTCGTTCCCTACCTACTCGTATGTAAATAACAAATGCTCCCACTCGCTTCAAAGTCATTTCATCACATTTTTAAAATAATGCAAGATTGACGGGTTTCTTTTCCGACTACGATCAGATAGCAGTCAGGGAAGCCAGAGCGTCACAGGTGTTGTGATCGCTGCGTGGGCAGACATAATATTTTAGTTCCTGTCTCTCGTTCCCTACCTACTCGTATGTAAATAACAAATGCTCCCACTCGCTTCAAAGTCATTTCATCACATTTTTAAAATAATGCAAGATTGACGAGTTTCTTTTCCGACTACGATCAGATAGCATTCAGAGAAGCCCGAGCGCCACAGATGTTGTGGTCAGTGTGTGGGCAGAGGTTATATTTTGTCTCTCGTAGTCTGTGGTCGCTGATTTATGACTTACCAAGCCTTACGGATCTTGTGATGCGCCATGAAACAAATATTTGGACTGAGAAAAGAATATTGTGAGGGCAACTTTGCTCTGCTCTATCCTATTTTCTTTAACAATATCCTCTTCTATCTCCTTATCTCAATGTCTAATTTGATATAGTCCTGGTTATTCAACTTTATTCGATTTCTTCATATTCCGTTCTGTTTTGTTCTTTTCAATTCTTATCCATTTTATTCCATTTTACTCCGCTCCATTCCACTCAATTCTATTCGAAGCTTCATTGAAGCTTTGCATCATTTTTACAAAACCTAAGCGGAAGATATCTAAAAATACGTACTGTTGCTTTGCAGATCGAGAATGTCTGTGGTTACAAATGATATTTTACCCATAACCTAGTGTAGGCAAGGATGAAATCGATCATTTAGTTCATACAACGAATTGAACGTTCTATTGAGAACGATGTATTCTTGGAGCATATCGAATGGGGTCAGCTGAACGTCCGCATGTTACGCAGAAGCGTACCTCCCCGGCACGTGCATATACATGGGAAATATAATTTTAAATTAAACTCCACGTGCGGTCGTGGTGTATAAAATTTGTTCATACCACACTTGTGAATTTTGAATGCTTTTAGGGTAGTCAAAGGCTTCTAAAAATAACCCGTAATATTTTTTCTGTAACTCATACGCCTTCAAAAGTTCACAGAACAAGTTACTTAAGGGGCATCACTTTTGGATAAAGATTGCGGATAGAACAGAAGCGCTCATCATACAAGACACGTCGCGTGTCTCTAGGATTATTTCACACGCCTGAAGAAAAAGCATGGCAGCCCCAAGAAAAATTTCTGCGCTCTCAGTTAACAATTCCAATAAATAAAATAACGTCAGGACGTCAGATTAGGAGAAGCATTGGAAGATAATTAATTCACTTGTCAGCCCAACAACTGAAGCACCAAGTTTTCGAGAGGAATAAATTCATGTTGATAGAGAACTCTACAAATGCATACTCTAAAATCATGAGGGATACAAGTTTTCAACCGAACAAAGAATAATGAGAAAGGAAGACAGCTGAACAGATAACGTGATTGATCAGCGCATTATCGTTTTAGTTTGTGAGCGTTTGAAAATTTATGAGCCTGCGCGTCTGTTCCTTCAAAATAACGTACTGTATGTTCTGTGTGTTTGTGTATGCTTAACAACCCATCTTTTTTATATTCACTCACCGAGCACCCTATCTGCTCCAACTTAAAAAAAAACTCAACAGTTTCAGAAATTTTTTTGCTATATTTCTATTGACTTGAAAGTCCTTGAATTCAATTTTCTACTGAGGCATTGAAAAATTTGGAAACAGATTTCGTAATATTGGTTATTCGGAAGTTGACATTAACTACTAGTGTGCACGGTCCGTCAAAATGACGGACCGTGAAGGTAAAGATGCGAAGATTCGAAGGCGCTCCGTCTTCGTCGCAATAGTCGAGTGAAACTACTGTAATTGAGTGATGTAATTGGATGTTATTTGTTACAACTGTAATTGGATGTTACGTGTCAGCTATTGGACCTGTAATACATGCCATTTACCGGATCAGTAAGTTATGTAAGCAATTCCATGACCTCAAGTAATGCATAACAAGGATCATTGCGCAATACTGTTAAAGTCAACACATTTTAGGTTTACCACTTACGAGGCCGAGGGTAAATTAAGCGACTTCTCAAAGCGTTATTGTGAGATATGTAAGTAATAAAACTGCATTATTTTCAGCCTCGTCGCCCGCTAAACTGATCAAATAATGGGGTGGCACAAAACTCGATGCCTTGTGAGGCTATATTATTCTAAGGGTATCGTACACCGTTTTGTAATTTTTATATATTTATGGACCGATGCCCATGAAATTTGGTATACTAGTAAAACGCATAAAAATAGGGGTCTTCCTGTAGGAAATTTTCAATTTGATTGAAATTAAATCAAGTTACGGCAAAGAAAACGGAATTTTTCAGGGAAATTGTGGGGAGTACGGCAAACCCTACTCCTACTACAAATTTTGTCCTTTGCTCATGAAACAAGTGTCATTTAAAAGATAAAAACTTGTGCTATGACGATGAGGTATGAATTTATGAAACTCGTCTTGGTCTTGGAGATATTTCAATAAAAATTTGTTCCTGAAAAATTGCCAAAAAACTCCAATAATTTGACTTAAAAGGCCTGCCGTTTTTTACCTAATTCGAAAATCTGCTACCTCAATTTTGTGGCCCCATTATTCCTCTTTCATAAAAACTGTATCTTGACTCTTTGCACCAAAAAATATAGGAGGATGAGCATTAGGCGGGCATAAAATTTTAGCTTTCCAGGAGAGAATAAAAAACAGAGAACAAAAATTTTCACAAATACACTTTTTACTTGTTTATAAACAAGTTCTTTGTTTTTTCTCTTTATTTTTAAAAAAGGTTAAGCAATTTTGTTCCTAAAAAATTAAAAAAGTTGCAAAAAACATTTCTTCACTTACAAAAATAGCTAACCCCACCGCCACTTCACCCCCCATAGCGGGCGTTCTATTGCGTGCAGTCCTGTTAAATTCATAGTGGGTGTTCAGCACATGTATAGCTTCAATTTTAAGCAAAAAATTCATGAAAATTTGACCGAAAAAAACCATGATGTACGATGTCCTTAAAAAATATAAACGAGATTTCAGCTTTCTGGGGTAGACTTGAAATCAATTTCATCCTGTAATAGATTACTCAATCAATTTTATCGTGTAGTAGATTACTCAATAAATTTCAATCATCTTACAGAAAATACTTTATTAAGTACCTAGTAAACTCAATATTTCGATAAAAATAGATACTGAAGATTTGTTTCGATTGTTTTGTATGATCTTTTCTACGAATTTCTCCTAGGTCAAATTCCGCGTTTTGGTTCTAATGACATGCAAATTATGTTGATATCGTCTTTTGAGTATTAAGGAAGAATGAATTTACTTATATTGTGAGTTAGGTGACCATTGAGGCCAGTTTGTGCAAATAATAATTGGTCCAAATATTTGTCGCGTTTACATTAGTTGACATTCTTTAGGAATAAAATATGTCAAATATTTTTTGGGTTTCAAATAAATCATTTGAGTGAGCTAGTGCAAAAATTTCTCAACCGCTCCCAATAGCTCCTCTTTGAAATTCGAAAAACACCCAAGTTTTATTTGACCACATTTCGCACTTTTGGTATTTAGAATCATAGTTAGATGAAGTATTGAATTTTTGAGCCCTTTCAGGCAGGTAGCTTATTGTTCACCAAATTGAGGAGTTTTACGGATTTTGGTAGTTTATTTTCGTTACGTGGGCTATGGAAACTGAATTGCCATGAGCTTTGATGAGCTGATTTCTTCAAACTGACCGTCACCAATTTCAATGTGTGGAAAATTTGCTTTCCGCTCATTAGAAAACATGATTTAATTTTTTGTTGATATTGATACCTATTTTATTTACTCTAAGCCACGTTGTAACTTTCTGAAGTCCCTATTTATCCTGCCTGCAACCATGATACAATCAGCTTTTCAGAAGAAACGGTCGCAAAAAGCCTACTGTCGTTGACATGAAGTGAGAATTTGCCAGCAAAAAGTGTAAATTTGTAGATTTCAAGCAGATTTAACTAATTCATTATATTAATTATATAATAATAAATTGTATTAATTAATATAAAATTTTATTGATGATGTAAATTTACCAAGAAAAATTATTTAATTATATTAATTATATATTATATTATATATCATATTATATATTATGTTAAATATTATTTAAATATATTTTGTTATATCATAATATATATTAAAAAGCAGGTTTAACTTATTTCATTGATGATATAAAACGAAAGAGATCCTAGAACAGACCCTTGTGGATATTTACAGCAAATCTCCAGAAGTTCCGATTATACGTTATCAATGGCACCGTATTGGTTTTGATTGCACTTCTCTAATGCTGCAACGATAGAGTTTTGTAATTACTATGCTGTTGTTTACACAATCAAATGCTGTTCATAACTCAGGAATCGTAAAAAAATTCTGTCTTTAATCTTTGAAAAAAATTATTTTGTAGAAAATTCAAAGAGGCCCAGTACTGTTGATTTTTTGGTATGAACTATTGTTTTTGGTTTAATGTAAGAGTTCAATTTTTGATGCGCAATTTTAAGGAACATATAACTAAAGCTTGGTGGGGCGTAAATAGTTCTATAATTTAGTATCACCATCCATGAAGATTGGTATAAGTTGGGAAATGTTGCCAAATTTTAGGAAAAAAACACGTTAAAAAGACTTATTAATTGTTCTTTAAATGATAGGTTTTATAATATCAGCAATATTAGTTGAGGACGTTTTTAATTACCTTTTTTATTTTTAAAGATGGTTTTGAAGTGAATAACGTTGTGGTAATTAACAATAAAATTATTATATGTGAATTAATAGAGACATCACAGATCTATTAGTGCCATTTCAAAGTGTTGGTAGAACTAGTCCTTGTTCGATTGAATTGTGTTGATAAAAACATATTCAAGGAAAATGTCACTGAGAAACGTCCCTGAAGAACATCGTTGTAAAATCACACAGCAGAGTGTCACTGGTTAAATTCACAAAACATTTCACTGGAGAACATCACAAGAAAAGTTTCACTAGCGAACATCACTAGAGGAATTCCATGGAATATATTATTTGTTTAGGATAAAACGCATACCAGGTAAGCTCGGCGAACAAAAAATGCATTATCATCCAGTTATATTTAGGTTAGTAGATTTTACATGGCCAAGTAGCTGGTCAGGTAACTGGTGATGTAGCTGGGCAGGTGGTTGGTCAAGTGATTAATGAGGACGGGGTTGAGGGCTGGTGCAGTAGGTATAATTCAACCCCTTGCTTCCAGAAATATTTTAACTTCGATTTCATATTGTAGATTATTCAAACCTGTCTTTATTGCATACAGAACATCAAACCTGTCCACGGTTCAACTTCCATCAGTCGCACACTCTGTATTGTGAAAACAATCTGCTGTCATAGAATTCTGCAATTAGGAGATTTCATTTTAGTTAGAATTTAAGGTAAAATCTTTCCCTCCACACTGAAACACAAAATCCAGAACTTGAAATTCTGATGTATGGCCGCAGCATCAAAATTCTCGCTATTCCATGTTCTCGTTGCCTTAAACACCATGGCAATACTCTTGCGAATAAATTCCTTTGGAGTTCCTTAAAGCAGGCAGCATGGTGTGGCAGGCAGTCCAGCACGAGCTCCAGAGCTTAGCTTGCGTCGCTCCAGCCGTGCTGTTGCCCAGCCGGTACACTTGCCATGCACACCTCACTCTGGCCGTTCGCTCGGCTGTTCGATTGCCTCAAAAAAGCCCCGCCACTAATGCAACACATAAGTTCACCCACTTTTAACTTTCGAAAATATTTACCGATCGACTTCAAATAAATCTCAAATGAAGAATTAAAACATTCTTTCGTTTGGATGTAATTTGAAGTCGATAGGTGCATTATTTCGAAAGTTACAAGTGGGTAAACTTATGTGTTGCATTGGTGGCGGGGCTTATCTGGAAAAATCCGAATGGTCTACAGGGCGTACTGAGATTGTGACATATGAGACCAGGACAAGTCATGGGCTCCTCATGTGTGTTGGATTGCATGTGTGAAGATTTTAAGTACCTGGCTGGTATGCTAGGAAAATAATTTGCATGAAGTTTGTTGTACCAATGATTATTTGTTCCCGCAAACCAGGGGCTCAATTTCTTCACACCTGTGAGCCGACACACCTCAGGAGCTCATCACTTGTCCGGGTCTCTTATGTCAAAATCAAAGTGTACAATTTCTTTATATGGTGTGCAACACCGCCCTTTTCTATAGTAAATGTTTATTCCTCGCGTGTATAGTAGTATATGTTTGGATCTTTTGCACTCTCTTACACTCATAGTCGAAAATATACATAATTTGAAAGAAAAATGAAAAATTAAACAGAATCTTTGACGTATAAAGTATTGAGAGATATATTCAATTTTTCATGAGCACACAAGAATTAATCTGGGCAACAAACAAATAAAGACATAAGATCTGTGTCCATTTTTATATGTAAAATTGCATGGGAAATCCGTTTTTGTCTACTTTTGACAGAAATTTTCTACAGTGACAATTCTGTAGAAGCCATGCCTAATTCAATAAAAAAAAGAACGGTAAAAATTGAATTCCCATGTGATTTTGTGAATTAAATGGGCACGTATCTGCTATCCTTTTTTGAATTTCGCACAGTGTTATGAATTTAGAGAATGAAGTACATTTGGGAATATCATTAATGAACATCAAAAACAATAGATGTTCCAAAACCCATCCTTGCAGAACCTCTTGGTTAATATCAAGAAATTCCGAATGGGATTTACTAATTACAACTAATTGTATATTATTCGACATATATCATTTGAAGCATCTTCGAGAATCGCCTCAATTTCTTGACGTTGCACCTTGGAAAACGAAATCTTTTCATTGACTCAGTCAAACGCATTGTGTTAGTCGAGAAGTAAGGAGAAAATAACATTTTCAATTTGTTAGAGTGTTTATTTGAAATTTTGCAGAACTGAAATTGGTCTTTAATCATTGACAACGTTTGAAGTCCATTTTTTAAACTAGGTGTTACTCGGAAATTTTCAGACATTCAATTTTTAGAAATACCTAAAGACTAGTATGAATGGTTAATTGATGCTGAGATTACTCGAAATTAAAATTAGCTCTCTATTTTGACACTTTTACTGGAAGCGATTTCAGTCCAATTAATTTATTTAATAATTTTTTCTCATTGCTAAGAAAGTAAATTCTTGAATTGCAGCGATATCGTTCAAAGGAGCTCAATGCGTTGGTGTATGTAACGCGCATTCAAGTTTCAATTCTTCAGATCAGCCGTGGCATTCTACAGTAGACAAATTTTAAATACTTTTGGGAGTTCGACCAGTCCGCAAGGAAATAACAAAATGATTGCATATTCGTGACCACGATAGAGGAAACAAGGTAGGGTCATTTCTATGGGAGAAAATACACCTCCTCTTGTTCGGCTAGCCAATAGAAAGGCGTTATTTTAAACAAACTTTATGAGGTCACCAAAACGCCGTGTCGTTGGGCCAATAGTGGAACCAGATTTGGAGGTAGTAGTGCTACCAGATGCAATATGAGCGCTGCTATTGGTTCGTTGCAGTGACGTCAGCAGAACCAGACCTTCAACGAAAAAAACTGGTCTGAACCTATTTTGTTTCCTCTACTGTGTTCGTGACGAAATGATGTGAATAATAAATCTAGGATAAAGAAGGTGTGTTTATTTGTTTTAAAATTTATTGGGCATTTATTTGCATTACAATTTCTCTTCTGATAGATGTAATTTGGAAGGCTTAGTGATAATAATAGGGGTTCTGATGATCACAGATGTAATTTCAACATCTACATACTTCAGTGTCGATAGCGAATAAGGGAGTGATGCAACCAACACGAAACCACGCCTCTTCATCAATTCATCAAGAAGTTTCCAGTTAATAAGAACGTGCAAATAAGAATAAAAACTGTTATGCAATTAATTTTTTTCGAATGTGAGCGGATACGTCACGTTAAAGAAGACTTCGCTGTTATGGTATTTTCATAAACACTTTCGTACATTTTAAAATATTCTTTTTCATGATAGAACTTATGATGTTGGTTTCAGTCTCAGAAGAAAATCTAAATACATCTTCTATCGCACAGAACCCAAACTTCTGGGTCATTTTACACGATCATCATTTCTGCCTTGCCGAAGCACGTCACCACGATCTTTCTTACTTCTTTGAGAGCCCCGCCATATTGCAAGTTATTAACTTTAACTAGAGCTGCCTGAAGTTGACTCAGAGCTGCTTCATAGATAGGATCATCTGCATACATAGGATTTTCAATGATTCCTGTCAATTCGTCTGACAAGTATCCAAAATAATTTGCTTCAAACAGGTTCAAGAAATCAATCCAGTCTTCCAGAAATTCAGACCGAAAATCACACGGGCGCGTTAAATACTCCAGGATATGGACTGTAGCCTGAAATTCTTTCCCATAATCGTATAAGTAGGCCACATTATTAAAAAATTCTATATCTTCATCACTGAGCGGTGGCTGTCTTTCTTGCATTCGATCCCAAAAGGCGTTGAAAGCTTTAATCTCTAAAACTAAATCTACGGGTATTAGGTCATACACCTCCATAAGTTGGGTGTAGAGCGATTGCGCCCCACTCGTGGGGCAGCCCGCCAGGAGCGAGATGATGCGGGTCACGGCGTCTGCTGTAGACCCAGCATCAAAGGCGTCAATGATCCATTGGAGCTCATCTTGAGTTGCTGGGTTGAGCAGTTCAACTTTCAAAAAGACTTTGATTCCAATCTTTGCAGCAGCGAAATTTTTCACTGAAACTGCGAGCAGTGATGAAATCAGAGCGTTTTCGACAGGCGCAGTCAGCGCGTTGTTGGTGCTGCGTACAAATGCTGTCAACACGTAGACCAGAGATTCTGACGATCTCCCAGAGAGGAGAAACTGCAAGATGAAGCTCACATCGTTCAGTAAGCCATTCAAAAGGCCAGTTGACAACCAAATTATCATAAGGTACCAATCAATTAGTGCATCATAGGCGGCTTGCAGCTGTCCACCAACAATTGCTGTCAAAATTTGCACAAGTAGATTCTGGCCTCCACACTTTAGTCCAGACACACTGATGGAACCTGAGCCGAGTGTACGAACTTGCTCAGTGTCTATCATCTGACGCTGTTCACCGCGTAGGGCTGTGTCCATCATTATACTCCTGAAGCAGTGGATCCTGGAAAAAGATACATTCATTCTTTACCCACAAGCCGATGGGATAAAAGAGCACCTATACTTTTTCATTGAAATTTATAAGCCATTGACCTCAAAGTATGTTAGTCGTCCCTTACTGGAATCTCCAATACTGTTAGTTTTCTGTTGAACGAAATAGTTAGTTTAGGTTTAAGTAAAAGGGGAAAACAAGCATTTTCATTACATCAAGGTGGAAGTAAATGTTGTAAATAACGTTGGAACGCAATCGCACTCAATTCAGTTAGGGCAAAATTCGTGGTATACCTTTTTTACTTCAAATTAATCCAAGTCAAATTTAAATTAATCCATGTCAAGTTCAAATTAATTCAGCCCTAATTTTGGTTAAGAATTGACATAATCACTCGTGTAATTTTAACATTTTTTGAGCTAAATGTATCTATTGGATGTGACAAGCAAGAAAAACGTTTTTCCTCTCAGCAAAGAATGCATAAAATGTCTGCAATATAAAAACAAGCTGTCGTAAAATGTGGTAAGTATCCAGCACCAAGAGGCAGAGTGTGATTCAGATATTTGAGACGAGTAACAGGTAGAAGTCAATTATGAAAACTTTGAATTATACTACACATTAAAGTTGTTTTACAATTCTAAATTGATGGCAATTTGCATCCATTTAAATATTTATGTTCATAGGTAATTTTATGTTTCACATACATATAGTAGTATCGAGGATTTAGTTACTCTCATATGGAGAGTTATATGCGTGAAATACCACTTTATCTTATGTGTAAAATCGTATATGCATGCAACTACAAAATTTTACCATTGGATGAAAAGGGGTTTGATCGTTTGATTTAACCTCTAAATGAGAAATGCAAATGTAATTCACTGAGTACTTATGTACGATACCATTTGATTAGAATTTATATGAGTACATTACTACACAGATACACTCTTGCTTTAGCAATAAAAATTGTGCCGTCTCTTCAAATGAATGAGCCAAGGCAAATAAATCATCTCTGTCGATGAAACAAACTGCAACTTGCTTTCACAAAAATCGTTAGAACAAGCAAAAACAGACTTCGTTTGCTATATATCTTATAAAGGTTAAATCTACGTTTTATTTGCAGGAATTTTAAACCGTTTTACTCCTTTCATATTGACAACACAAAAAACTATTTGAAATATTCCATAGCGAACTAATGAATAACTATAAATTATAAAACTCAGGTACTGCTGAGAAGCAATCAATTCGACTTGAGTCTTTCGTGATCAGCTCATCACCCAGCCACCAACATCACCCTCATCACCCAGCCCCCAACATCACCCTCATCACCCAGCCACCAACATCACCCCCATCACCCGCCACCAACATCACCAACATCTCACCTCTGCCCAATTTCAGCTCGGTCCAGGTGGGCTGTGCTGCCGAAGGCGCGCTGCACGCAGCTCACCAACTCAGCGGCATCGACAGCGCCGTCACTGTCAGCATCGCAGGCTCGGAGGGCGCCGGCGTCAGCGCTAGCTGACGGCTCCAGGGAGGGCAACAAGCGGGCCCGCATTGCGGCGCACGCGTCTGGGGGAAAGTTCATTGCTAATTAGGGAAAATATCGACCACAGCTTACCACTAGGGATACAGCCGTTGTTTCCCTTTATTTGCTAGAAAACTGAGACGCTATAGACAGCTAGTAATCCGCTTTTTTAAAATAGTGGCTCACTGACAGCAAAAGGCTTTTCAAAATTTCATTCATTAATAACCAAACTTTTTATTAGTAATTTTTATGCGATTAACCTTTCGTAGATTTGTGTAGGTAAATTCAGAAATCGTAACTTTGCTTAATAGAACCACGAAATTTTGTTCTACCAAGCATTCATCACACACTGATATGGAACAGCTCACGCAACTTTTTGCTATTAATAAATGCCCTCTAAAGCACACGCACTGAATAGAAAAGTATTTTAGCTTAGCACTTTTAACTAAGTTCTTATTCTAGAACGAATGATAATATATTAACTGTCAGCTGTCTAAGCTTTCGGTTTTGAATTGACGGTAAGTTCAATTATAAAAAATATATGCAAAGTTGCATATTGAGCCTGTACGTCGCCACCTAGTCTATGTTATTTTAGTAAGTTTGCAAATAATTACGCATATGACCACTTTTTTGACCGCTTACTGCATTTACTAAAGCACTTGCATGCATTTCATGTGATTAGTATATGATGCATTTAATTGTAATTAACATTTCAAAGAAAGAAAACAGAAAACGTTCGACTTGAATCAACTATTTAGATCGTAATTGGAGTCTCCAACATCACAAACGAATTAACAAAATTCTGAAAATTATTATTCGAACGTAAAAGTTTCGTGCCTGCACCCTTGACTCAGTCATTACGAAGCAACAACGATTGCACATTTATAATCGGCCTTCACTTACCGAATTGAGACAATTTACAATAACCCAACTCACGGGCACGTCTTAGAACAGCCTTAACTACGAGAAATTAAAAAACTGCAGTCATAGTCTCACCTTCTGCTGGCTTGCTGACCTGAAAAGGAAGTAAAGTGGATATTAATTTTCAATTAAAAAATAATCTCGATCGAATGTGGGGGTCAAACATACACACAATTGAGAAAAAGCAGAACAAATTTTCAATGCATTTCAATATGTTCTTCTCTCACGAACATTTCCTAAACAAGTCGTCGATCACCTACTGCTGTTACATGTATTTGGTCGTTTGAATTCGCATGAATTTTCCAAAGTAAACAGCACTTTGAGACTGAAGCTAAATACTAGTTATTTGAACGTCGGAATTCATCCATGAGATTCAAGCATATTTGAGTCTTCTGACGTATATTTGTGAAAAAATATTATATATGTCGCTGTAATTATATCTGTGAGCGGAGGGACAGTGAGGGTACGTCAAATATCGGCGCAGTTTGATGATGATGTTCAGGGAAATGAACTGATGAAACGCTGCGGAATACGGACGACTGCTGAGTGCTGCACATCTGAGCCCTGGGAGGTGCGCTGTGTACCCAGCAGAGTTGACAAATAAAAGTTGGGAAAAACTAATTGTAATGGTGGTTGATATTCCTACCCATGTAGAGTGATGTAAAAATAAGCAAGGTTCGAGGAAGATAAATACTATATAGTATATCAAAGTATAAAAACTTGTGTCAAAAGCAAGAATAATCAAGATGCTGTGATATAATTGGAAAATAAATTTATTTGTGTAACGAGTTGGAGTACCTGTCTGTGAATTGCACTCAAAAAAATGAATAAAAATAAAAAATACAGCCTAGTTCATGTATGGTTGAGGAGAGAAATTCGTCACAAAAGAAAATTTATGAATATTTTAATGAAAAGTCATAAGTTGGTTGAAGCAGGTAACGTTACGACTTGCTGAGTTACTGCTGCAAACAGGATTTTTTGAATGAAAATTCAGATTTTTACAACTCTTAAATTACTCCTGTCTATTTCGTAAAAAATCTACTTTCCGCTCAAAGAGTAATTAGAAACTTGAGGCATGGCCACTCACCGCCAAGGCGACGCAGCAGCCAATCACCAGCAACAGCAACTGTTGGCAGAAAATTATCGGGGTGTTATTGGCAGGCAACGTGAATGCTTTGTGAGGGAGTGTACGGACAGGAAATTATTGGGGTGTTATTGGCAGGCAACGTGAATGTTTTGTGAGGGAGTGTACGGACAGGAAATTATTGGGGTGTTATTGGCAGGCAACGTGAATGTTTTGTGAGGGAGTGTGCGGACAGGAAATTATTGGGGTGTTATTGGCAGGCAACGTGAATGTTTTGTGAGGGAGTGTACGGACAGGAAATTATTGGGGTGTTATTGGCAGGCAACGTGAATGTTTTGTGAGGGAGTGTACGGACAGGAAATTATTGGGGTGTTATTGGCAGGCAACGTGAATGTTTTGTGAGGGAGTGTACGGACAGGAAATTATTGGGGTGTTATTGGCAGGCAACGTGAATGTTTTGTGAGGGAGTGTACGGACAGGAAATTATTGGGGTGTTATTGGCAGGCAACGTGAATGTTTTGTGAGGGAGTGTACGGACAGGAAATTATTGGGGTGTTATTGGCAGGCAACGTGAATGTTTTGTGAGGGAGTGTACGGACAGGAAATTATTGGGGTGTTATTGGCAGGCAACGTGAATGTTTTGTGAGGGAGTGTGCGGACAGGAAATTATTGGGGTGTTATTGGCAGGCAACGTGAATGTTTTGTGAGGGAGTGTACGGACAGGATATTATTGGGGTGTTATTGGCATTCAACGTGAATGTTTTGTGAGAGACACATCTGAATAAAAGAAATGACACTCACACAATGTGATTGGGATATTAATAGCATGCAATATAGATCTTTATGCTAAATTGATACCCCTTATAGAAAAAAGTTAAATTGGAACGATGCAGTAATTAAACGCTAGGAATGTATATCTATGTTGAAGTTAAATGCCTTTTCGCGCAAAATAAGGAATACGATTTCACGGGGTCATATGGAAGTGAAGCGTCGGTCGGCATTCAGTTATTGAACAAAACTTTGGTGTCATTTTATGAGTAGATGGATTATCGAATGAATTAGTTTGACCTTAAAGCAAGGCAATAAGTCTAAGACTATCATTAAAAATTATTACCAAATCATTTGTTTTTATTTCCAACGACTAACCGATCGCTTTAAAATGTAAATTGAAAAACCAATGGTGCTAGTTCCCGGCGGATTATCTGAAACTCACAATTTCAATTTGAATATGTTGTGTGTAATAAAAATTTTAATGGAGCCGAACGCCCAAAGTCCTTCTTATGGTTATTTTCCAATGATAAAACAATAATAAATATTCATCGGTGGAGCATAAAATCATTCTATACTGCGTGAGAAATATATTTATGCCAAGAACTTGAGGCAAGAAACTATGGTCGAAAGTTAGAATTTCCCCTGCGATAAAGTTTATACGATAAAGTTTATACATGGGATATATTGCATCAGATTGAGTTTTTGAATTTCCTTGATACTATTGCTACTATAAGAATTCGCACGGTAGCTGTCTCACTGGTGAAAAAACTAAAAAATTCATTGGAATTAATTCAAACGCTTATCAGCAAAAAACAATATACTTTAGAGACGAGGATTGGGATGAAGTGCGCGTCACAATACCGGAATTTAAGCGGGTGTCCACATTCCGGAGTTCAAACGTCCGGTGTTTAGGTCAGCAACCGCATGCGACATCCAAGGAGTTGACTGCTTGGTGAGCCCCCAGTGGTTAGTTTAAGGATTTCCATAATGCAGGTAATTCACAGGTAGACACAAACTCAATTTTAACCATTGGCTTGAAGGTAATCAAATGGTTAGTGTTCCAAATTATCTTCTGTGGATTTCAACGTTGAAAATTGAAGTGTAATTTGAATTTAATATTTAACTTCAGTTTCACAAACCGCTGTGAACGTGTTAAATGTCTTTAATTTCTTTTATTTACGGACGGGCAGGGGTGAACCATATGCCAAGAAACATTTTCATACTATACGTAGCAGAAAAAATGGCATTCGAATTTAAGATAACATTGCGCGCTGTAGAAATTTGCTTTGAATTTTGGAACGGAATCGACAACAAATTATTTTACTCAGTTGAGAAATGCTTGAAGTAGGCTCAACATGTACATATGTTGTTGCACCTTACTCGATATTTTACTTATCTTTCACACTATTGAAATTGCTCCACCTCATTCTACTTCTATTTTATATGACTTTAAGTTACTCTTTCATGAGCACAATTTGGATTGAAATTATTTTTAATCCCTACACCGTGATTTAATTACGTTTTCATAATATTAAATCGTTCCGTTTTATATGATTTCTAATTATTTTTGGTATTCGTCTTAGTTTTTACGCGATTTTGAATAGCTTCATCTCATTTTACTAACGTTTTCATAATTTAAACTCATTGCTCGATATTTCACTTAGGTTTTACAAGACATTAAATTTACCCCATCATAACCTACTTGAATTGTACACGAAATTAAGCAGCTTCGGAGAATAACAAGGTGATTTTGATTCATAGTTTGCCTACGGTATAGCGTGCACTTGGATTAAAAAAAATCATTTACAAGTACTAAAAGTTTCAGTTTTTCTATTAATGCGCCCGAGGGAAAAAAATTGTCGCACTTTAATTAATCAGATAAGTTCTCGAAACCATGCAAAGCATTGAGTAAGTTCCTTTTAATTTCGAGTTGATTTTGAGTCGAGGTAACCGTTTATCCAAAGTTTTTCACTATTATTAGTACTTTCGATTCATTCAAGTCTTCTCGTGATTCATTAAGTTTTCTCGTCTTGTCTTCTCGTGATTCATTCAAGTCTTCTCGTCTCGTCTTTTCGTGATTCATTCAAGTCTTCTCGTCTCGTCTTCTCGTGATTCATTAAGTTTTCTCGTCTTGTCTTCTCGTGATTCATTAAGTCTCTCGTCTTCTTAGTCATTTCTTAGCCTAGAAGTGCATCAGTACTCCGTATCTCTGAGAATAAAATAAAACGGATGTTAACTTACTGGCCACTTCAAATGGAACTAATCGGATTGTGCAGCTGTACTGCGCAGCCAATCAAAAATTCCCAAAGAAATGCCATTCAAGGGTCAGGAACATTAAATTAAATGCTAGGAGACATGGAGCGTCAAAAATGTCGACATGCAGTAACGTTTGACATAACGCTGTAATTATTTATAGCTTTAATTTCAAATAAATTGATCCACAAACGCAGCTAACTTTTAGTAAAGCAAGACAATATGGAGATTTACGAGTGTTGTGTGACGCACGACCATTCATTTCACAGTGCATGACGATATTGCGATAACTGGCCCTGTACCTGCGCACTCGCTTGACAGGAAATATATCTTATTACATAAGTAAGCCTTTCACGACATTTACGTATGTATACTCGTAGTACTCATCACAACACACTGGTGAAAAAGTTTTCAGGAGTTTAATTTGCTGCACATATTGAGTGCGATTTCAACCCAGACATAAAACCTCTAAATAAAAAGACAATTTTTTCGTCGCGCAAACACGTACCTTCATTTTTGTCTCAATCGTCGTCGACTTCAGCTACTCGAAACAGACAAAACTTGAATAATCCAGCGCAGCTGCAGAGGCCATATTATATGCATACCAATTGTTCTCTCTAGCTCCAAAGTTATTTCATCACATTCTTTTTAACGTAGAAAAATGTACTCGTTTTTTTTTCGACTACGATAAGATAGAATTCAGAGAAGCATGAGCGTCACAGGTGTTGTGATCGGTGCGTGGGCAGAGGCGGCATTTCCAGTCTCTCGTTGTCTGTGGTTGCTGACATGACTTACCAAGGATCACGTATCTTCTCATGCGTTATGAAACGAATATTTAGCTTGAGCAAAGAAGACTGCGAGATCAACTCTATCCTAGCAATCGCTCTATCCTATTTTCTTCAACCATATCCTCTTTTATCTTTTTGTTATCTCGTATATTTCAATTCCGTCTAGATCATTCTACGATTTGCTCGTATTAAATTCCATTCTAATCTAGTTTTCCCATTCTAATCCACTTTTTTCCATTTTACTCCGCATTGCTCCGCTCTATTCCATTCTAAGATCACGAAAGTAATCTACAAAATTTGTACAGAGCCTTTGCGCATGATATCTAAAAATCAGTATTGTTACATGGTATATTGAGAATGTTTATGGTTACAAATCACATTTTCCCCAGAAACTAGTGTAGGCAAGAATAAAATCGATTATTGAGTTCATACAACGAATTGAACATTTTATTGAGAACGATTTATGGTTGGAGCATATCTCATGTGATCAGCCGTACGTCCGCATGTGACGCCGAAGCTTACCTCCCAGCACGTGCGCACACGTGGGAAATATAATTTTAAATTAAACATCTCACACGGTCGTGGTAAAGTTTGTTCATACCATACTTGTGACTTCTGAATGCTTTCTATGGTAGTCAAAAGCTTCGAAAAATTGTTTTATGTTTTTTACAACTCTCAAGCTTTTAAAAGTTTACAGAGCAAGTTCCTCAAGAGGCCAACATTTTTGGATCAAGATGATGGAGAAGACAGAAGCGCAAGTCTTCTGTGGCACGTAGCGCGTCTCCACTATCCTTTCAAACTCGAAAAGAAGTTTGGCGTGAAGAAAAAATTAACTGCGCATCCAGATAATTGTTCCAATAAATAAAAACCGTAGGGTCATCAAAGCGGGTGGAACATTCAAAGAGAATTTGTTTTCCAGCTGCTGCATCATCAGATAACAAGAGAAATTTATTTACGCAGACAGACGTTTCTACAAATGCATACTCTGAAATAATCGGGGACAAAACATTTCAACAAGATAACGGAGACTGAACAAAACAAGACAGCTCTACAGAAAACGAGATTGATCATCACAATATGGCTTCCTGTCGTATGCTCCAGAAAATTTAATAGCTTGCGTTATCTACGTTTGGATTAGAAGTGTTATTTATGTTCTTTATCATAAATTTTATTCCGGAAAACGTATGCGCTGAGTTAGTTCAAAAATCCATGTTTTTAAATTCACTCATAGAGCTGCTTCGAGCTCTATGAAATTAATAACTCAGTATTGGTACTAGCAGCTTGTTTATGTTGAGGTGCGTGATATAATTTTACGCATCAATTCTACAGGTCAATCAATTTTACAGATATGTAGTGGCGCAGTCAGCCCAAAATTTCGGGGAGGGGGAGTGTGTGTGTGTGAAGGGGGGGGGACCAGTTTCGGGGAGGGAGGCGGTGATGGTAGGATCCCAGACACATAATTTCGGGCGGGGACCAGACATTTTTTTATCAACGGTCTTTTTATTCTTGGGACCAATTTCAGGAAGGGGGGGGGGGTCATGGCCCACGTGGCTCTCATTGGCTGCGCTACTGAGGTCATTCATAACGATTTCAGCCCAGATAATTTCAATGAAACAAGCCTTCATATAATTTTAAATTTCATCCACGCGTGGAAAATAGTTTGGTTAAAATCGTGACCGCATTGGAGAAAAGAAGGTCACAATTTTACGATAAGCGTCACGAAATCACTCAACGGTTCTCTACCAAATGCACTTCGAAGTTCTTGAAACGGAGAGCACGTGTTGAAGAATTTATGGATTTAAATTTAAGAATTTCGTGCTCTAAGTTAAAACTAACTTTGGGATAGGATAAAATTGAAGTCGGGAATGAATATGACGTATTATTTAAATCTCCTGTGATGCCATGTTAGAAAAAACATGGGCAGCTCCAGGTCTTTTGAATTACGAACTTCAGGTATCCATTGCGGTAGAAATTTAGAGAATTAGACCAGATCTCATCAGCTCCGAAATGAACAGCCTGCGTAATTGTGCTGATTCTTGTTTGCACTTAGTGGGAAATACGTAAAGGATATTATATTTAAAATTTATCAAAAACAAAACTAGCATTTCTCGAAATTGCATAAACGCTCTGTTTTTTAATCCATCTGACATTGTGGAAGTTGTCAAAGTAACCCAATGAGAGAGTGGATTTCAACATTAGTAATTTTTGTGATCGTCTCAGGCTCATTGCCCACAAAAACTTTTATAACCAAATCTTCAAAAGTTTCTCGGCTATTCTTTCGCCCAGAGATGTTCCGGAGTTGAAGAAATTGGTTCAAAGTGAAAACCTTGTGAAGTGTACACCTAATAGAGGTTGAGGCTCAGTCTTCAAATACGAACATGTATATAGAAATAAAATATTGAATGTCTTATCAGATCATAATAAATTTCAACATTATATCAAACCCATCTATTCTTTCGTATTGGAAATAGAAAAGAGAATTAACACGTTTTTCGGTAAACTTACTGAGCTGTCGGGGATTTCAGAAAAGTTGTGTAAAAACCTATTGTGTGTTGAGGTCGGCACTGGGTGTACTTTATAGGCCTCCTAAAGCGCATAAAGTAACTTCCTAAAGTCCATAAAGTTGATTTCCGGACTAAATTTAAATCCCGACCAATATATGCTGCGAGCAATACTCCTAGCTTTCAAATTGCAAAGAACCTTGTGCCCATCTTAGAATCGTTCACTACTAACAATCTAAATAAAGAGAATTCCCGTACATATATATAGAAAATCGATAAATATTTATTAACTCAGAAGTTTATTTCGGGGCCTCATTCAATAATTAATATTAAAAGCTTTTATACTTATGTGCCTCTAAAAGCAACTATCGAATATTGTCTGCAGGATCGTTTTTGTGGTTCATCTGTATGCAGTGTTGGGCCCAACGCGATTCTTATTCAAAACTTCATTAGAACTTAGTGTACTAAATTTTATCTTCATATATCAAGTATAAACAACATGAAAATCTCGGGATGGGATTACCCCCTGGTGCCATGTTTGCAAACATATTTATAAGTTATCATGAGAATATACAGTTTGATGAGTGTCCATCTGAGTATCAGCTGGTATTTTATCAGAGGTATATAAACGATACATTTGTTCTTTTTTTAAATCACTTGCACGCTTCTCAGTCGTTACAACATTTGAACGCCCTACATCCTTCTATCAAATTTACTTTAGAATGCGAAAGTGATTACTTTTACTCTAGATGCGAAAGCAAACTTACATTTCTAAACGCTCTGGTAGTTATACGAAAGGCCGAAATGGAAACCACTATTTGGGATTTTCTGGTTTGAGATTGAGTTTTTTACAGTTTATGTCCCTTTCCATTTAAAGCTAATCGTATTAGAACGTTTTTGTTTCGAGCATACAACATTTGCACTTCTTGCAAATTGGTGCATTCCGAATTAAGTTTAATGCGATTTCTTTCAATCTAATGGTTTCCCTCTCACGATGATCTATGTCAACGTTGGTAAATTTTTCAATGAGAAATATGACTTTAGCCTATCTACCCTAATAGCTAATAAACTTGAAATGTTCATTCGTATTCCGCATTTTGACGAACAGTTAATGCAATTGAAGAGTAAATTATTGTCATTGATATCGTCCTTGCTTCCGCTCGTGTCTTTTCAATTAATGCTGGTCAACACATCCACTATTGGTTCATTCTTTCAGTATAAGGATAAAATTCCTCAGTATCTCCGTTCTTATCTTGTCCACAAATATAATGGTGCCCAGTGTGCATCGACGTATGTCGGCGCAACAAACCGTGCATAACGTGTCAGCGTTGCGGAACACGTCGGAGTTAGATCTAGAACAGGGGCTCGGCTGTGTCACTCGTCAAACTCTGCCCCAGGATCTCATGTGGAAGACAAGTGTGATGTTAGAATTTCAGATTCTGATTTTTCAATTTTACGATTTGTTCGTAATGTAACGAGACCTAAAATTCTCGAATCTCTTTAAACATATAAGAAGAAACCAAATCTTAATGATATGCAGTGTGCGTATCCGTTTCTTTTGGTTGGGCAACTGTAGCTGTAGTGAACGCTCGGTTGCTTACACTTCAATTACGTTCCACGGTACTTTTCGTTCATTTTTTCTCTACCTGTATTCATCTTTTAGAGTACGACAGTCTTTTCTCAATAACTGTCGTACAAGCATTTCTAGTTATATGCCATAATTTGTTCAATCACCTACTCTATATTTTTCAGCTCTCCGTATATATTTGCAGATCTTACAGCTGATGATGGGCAAAGACGAAAAACGTTCGTTTTAGTATTGACCACATACAATTTTAAAGAATGGGGACCTCGTTGGTTTTGCCCTTAACTTTTTGTTTTTAATATACTCCTAGGACCCATTATTAAAAATCTCCTGTCCATCTGCCACTTCAAAATCCTGACATTTAAGCGCTAAAGAAAAACTAAGAGGTCTCTTTCGTTGAATGAATAAGTTTTAGGTAACTTACATACTGCTCTCTTGCCTTTTATATCGAGGTATGTATAAAAACAAGGCCACAGACTGATAAAGTAATTCTTCAAAAATTATTGCTGCACCATAGCATCAATCAGCCGCAGCTTGTCCCTCTGCTGCCTAGAGACACACGCTGGCTCATGCGTCCCATAATGCATTAAATTTCATCGAAGTATAGTCAAAATAATCGACGTACTCTACGTTAAAACAAGGACGGCTCGTGCACCTGCATTATTGCTTATATTCCATGTAATCACAGGGTACAGGCAGTGGGGCAGCCAGCCGGAAATTTCTGGATGGAGGGGGGGGGGGCCATGGTTTCCAACAAATAATTTCGGGAGGGTCCAGACATTAATCATCAGGAATAATATTTTTATTTCTTTAGTTTAAACGGTGACTGAAATGAGACTGGCCCCGTGCACTCCCCCCTCCCTATCTCTCTCTCTCTCTCTCTGGCCGCGCTACTGGCCACAGGGCAAGAATATAATGAACATGGTACGTACCTACATTTATGTTCTCGAATGGAAAACTATGAGGAGACCTTATTTCATAGCGAATAAAAACAAACTTCTGCTAGGTTAATGCGCTCTGTTTTTTTCGAGTTTTCAACCGTGATTTGCTGGGAATAAATGGAGACTGAAGTGATTTATTTCCATTTCATCGGGTGGATTGGAAGATCATCGTTTCCGGGGATTTAATATTCTATTGATAATTCATAGAGCAACTATCAGAATATATTTTACAAAAAAGAGTTCGATTTCTGTTGCATAACAGTGAACGACCTCACCCTCTATCCTCTGCATATATTCGTCTTTTTATCTAACCGTGAACGCATCCACTGAAAACTTAACACATGTTACATTTTATACAGGATAAATAATACGTAGACTTACATTAACTAAAAACTTTTACTCTGTTCTTTAATTTATCATATGTGTAGAAGTAATGAGGTATACATTTTTTAATACTATCAGTTGAGAATTTTTCGGTTGTCAAATGTGTTATAAAAAACGTTTCTTCTGATTTATTTTATATATATATATATAGGTCTATATATATATACATTTCAATCAATCATTTATATATATATATATATATATATATATATATATACGTATCAGGTGTACTAGTTAGTAAATTATTATTTTCTTCGTGGTGTGGCCCTGGAAGCAAGAAGCTAGAACCTCAACTGGAGCCTAAAGCAAGCTTTGGTTCCCAGTCTCAAATCAATTCTTTCGGTCAATGTATCAGTTGCGTATAATATCCGAACGCGGTATTCAAGGAATCAGTAATGTGAAACTTCCTTTTTATATGAGAGCTATTTTTGAAAAATTTTCATAGCATAATTTTCATAATTTCCTAGTCATTCACAGCTCAAAGATACATCTATGAATCTTGCAAAGAAATGCTAAAACTTTTGATCATTACTGATGTGAAATCTCGTGGAAACGATTTCATGACAGTGAGTCTACGGAAAAAAATCTCGTGAATATTTTTACGGAAAAATATTTCACTACAGAAAAATATTTCAGGCATATTTTTAGGGAAAAATATATTTCACAACATAAAAATATTTCTGGTGTATTTCTACGGGTAAATATTTCACAACGGAAAAATATTTCACGTATATTTTTACGGATAAATATTTCACAACGGAAAAATATTTCAGGTATATTTTTACGGATAAACATTTCACAACGGAAAAATATTTCACGTATATTTTTACGGATAAATATTTCACAACGGAAAAATATTTCACGTATATTTTTACGGAAAAATATTTCACAACGGAAAAATATTTCCGGTATATTTTTACGGATAAATATTTCACAACGGAAAATATTTCGCGTATATTTTTACGGATAAATACTTCACATCGGAAAAATATTTCGCGTATATTTTTATGGAAAAATATTTCACTACAGAAAAATATTTCATGACAGTGAGTCTACGGAAAAGAATGAAAAAGAGGGAATTAACATCCGGTACTTTTTTGATCTCACAAAATATATTTGAATATTGAATAAATTTAATTGAACTTATTGAATATATTTGAATATATTGAAATTGAATATTTTTGAACATTGAAATTTCATATTGAAATTGAAATTGAATATTGAAAATTGAAATTGAATATATTTGAATTGTAATTAATGTTTGTATGAAATCGTCTGAAACCGCGATATCTATTTCGTTCGGCGCGTGAGTTAAATAACATGTGTTCCTCACTCACTTCGCAAAAAACGATGCATGCTTCAAAAGCAAAAAAGCGGGTAACTGCTTCATTCCTAACGCGATTTTACTTCAAAAATATATGCACAAATATGTTGAATATACTAAATAAGATCGAAATGAAAAAAATCATGACGCAGGAAAGGGGGGAATAGCACTATTCCAACAGTTTTCAGTTGATTTTTCGAAGAAACATCTTGACCTACGTTTCTTCAAATAGATCCAAGGTCATATTCTCTCATTCCTTCAGGTCGAGAGCACATACGACACATTTGTTCGTGAGACCTAGACATATCGAGTCCCGATACAAAAGCCTATTGCAAAGATCTATAGAGGCATGAAAACGGTAACCAAAACACCGAAGGTTGAAGTTAATGACATCAAATGACACGGCCAGATGTGGCATATTCTCTCTTGTATTCGTTACGTCTGCGGTAAAAAGTTAGAATCCTTGTTTTATAACTCATGAATATGGAGGACACATGGTCCTCTGCTTTGTGCTCGTCATACCCGTGTGTCTTTAGGAGCGCTGGTGGCGATTTTCTCTGTTGGGTATAGGGGAATAATTCCAAGCACAATACCCCACTGTACCCAGGTGTTTGAAATGGGCACCGGTCTTGACCGGGGGAAAGCGTCATGGCGTCCTGGTGTTGGTTATAAGGCATTTGAAAATCCAATGTACAAGGTGATATGCATCAGGCTTGAAATTGAAAATAAAGCATCCGTAGATGCCGATGTTTATTTTTTAACAAAATGCTCTCCTGAGATCCCATTGCTAAGTAAGAAGAAAAAAATTCACTACTGAAAAAGGAAAGCTTCTCGAACTGTACAGACAAGTAATTTTCAAAATAAATGCAAAAAATTTTTAGTAACAGAGGTTAACTGTGTTAACTCCGAGGAAGATTTTTTCACAAGCACTATAAAGGTAGCAAGTTTCTATGAATTTTCTAGTACTTTAGATGATACGTGAACGTTTCTATTTACTTGGTTGTAAGTGAAACGGAAATATTTATATATAAACGGAGACTGTCTCCTTTTGAACGTTCGTTTTCCAAATTCAAAATAAAAGTTAGCAATCACTATTTGTAAGGATTTAATAAACGCACCGTGCAGCAATATATATGTGGAAACTCATTTACATGTTACGTATCTGGTAGCATTTCATCACAACCAATGAGTTGCTCTTCGTTTTGGAAGATACAAATCACGTACAGTAGGGCTTATACTGTACACTGCAGTCTTCACAAGCCTCACACACTGGAATATGGATATCAATTTCTCTGCCTCAATTCCCATTTCACCCTTTAGGGGATTCGAAATTGAATAACTTTTTTCTGATAAACTTACCGAAGTCTATAGTTGTAACTGAAACATTGTCGACCCATTTGATGATTAGTGATGACTTGTATGTGAGACCTACAAATTGGGTAACTATGTTAAATAAAAGTTAAACCTACGTGAATCAAGTCGCGTTCACGCACAAATTTTCCATTAGAAATAACCATGTTTTCAGTCAAAGAAAAGTGCAAAGGCGTCATAATAAGCAGTATTGCAAATGATAAATTATGAAGACGCTCGTTTTGTGTTATGGAGCTATTTTTTTCTGTTGTTCTCTTTATTTTCTCATCGTCGTTTCTGTCATTTTTGCTCTCTTTTGATAGTCGTGATTAAGATCACAATTCTTTTATTTTAGGTTGCAAAGACGTTTCAGTGTCTGTATTATAATTAATGAGCATATCAGTGACAAGTGGCAAATCATTTAAAATGGTAGCGTGATGAAATATATCTCCAACAGCTTCGACAACTTTTCTCCTATATAACGGGAAATTTATAAGGCGTTGTCATCAATCATTTAATTCCTAATCTCGACATATGGAAAATGACACATTGAATGAAAAGAATTTAACGCTCCTAATTTTACAATACAAATAATACTCCTATATAAACCTATGCAGAGGGAGAATCAGTACGAACATACTAAATGGGAATATGCACAGAATAGAACTCATCTTAGTTGTTGTTGACTCCAGGATGATGACTAACGAGTGCTCCGTGACTGCTTAGATTTACGTTAAAGAGATGTACGTAATTTACGCTGGTTTACATTATAAAGCAAAGACAAAACCGAGCCCGAAGGCTGGTTAACCTATGGATAGCAGCTTCTCTCTGTGGCAGCCCGGTGTTCTATGATGAAAATCTGATTCCTCCTAACTCTCGGTCTTCCCTTAAATAGGGACAATATCCGTTAAAATTTCCGCAGCTAATTGAATCATCTAACGGTCATGATATGCAGCTACAGTTTCCGTTGGTGGCTTTTGCCACGCTGTCGTCAGGCGAGCCGCTGTTGCCACCCGGAGTATGCAATGCTGAGCTTGCAGTTCTGAAAGTTAATGTCGTTCTTGAGGTCGATGCGAAGTTGTAGAAATGAGTAACTGACAGCGGCCTCGACATTCCTCAGGCTGATTCGAATCATTTCGAATTATTGAGGCATCCCTCCTTTCGAAAGATCGTTACGTCGTGGTAGATCACGACATTTGCATCTCAGTTGCACATCTGGAATTTAGAAACACATATTACACACGCGTCTTGAATGTTCCAACGCAGTAAATACCTGTCGGGTTTTGTTTACATCGTTCATATTTGAATTACGTTCTTAGATAATTTGTAGTGGAAATTCATAAATTTATAATGGAAGTAATACGAAAGTAGGAGGAAATTCTTCAATAGTTAAGAAAATTGAAGAAGTTAAAACAAGTTTTTGAGGGGCGTTCATTGGAATATTTTTATTGCGTCAAAAATTCATGGGTATCTGAAGATTGTCCATGCATCGCTATCAGAATTTCAGATTAATTTCATTTCCATGCCGTAAAAAAAGCCATTAATTTCTGTTCGTCTTTTCCGAATTGCTGAATGAATTCTCCAGCCGCCGTTTGGCATTCATATTCAGTAAAGCTTGTCTGCTCCTGTGTTGTTGATTTTATCTTCTTATGAGTGTTCATGTTGCTTACAATAAATTTACAATGCTGATGTTATTGATTTTGGAATGCTGAGGTTATTGATTTTATAATGCTGAGGTTATTGAATGTACAATGCTGAGGTTATTGAATTTAGAATGCTGAGGTTATTGAATGTACACTGCTGAGGTTACTGATTTTACAATGCTGAAGTTATTGAATTTACAATGCTGAGGTTACTGATTTTACAATGCTGAAGTTATTGAATTTACAATGATGAAGTAATTGATTTTACAATGCTGAGGTTATTGAATTTACAATGATGAGGTGATTGAATGTACAATGCTGAGGTTACTGATTTTACAATGCTGAAGTTATTGATTTTACAATGCTGAAGTCATTGAATTCACAATGTTGAGGTTATTGAATTTATATTGGTGTGGTTATTACAGCGGTACTGCTCATTATGACGCCTTTACGCTTATGTGGCTAGTACGTTAGTCGTCCCTCACTGTAATCTCATATACTATTAATTTTCTGTTGCACGAAACAGTTCACTTAGGCAAAAATAGAAAATGGAAACGAAACATCTTCATTCCAATCAAAGCGTCACATCCTAATAAGGTAAAGCTCGTTACTTCAATATGAATGTAAATGTTGTAAATTTCGTTGAAACGCCATCACACTCAATTCAACTATGGTAAAAACCCCAATCTAGACTCAACTGAAATAGCAACTACAATAAAGCTAATGCATTGTGTGCTTATGAAGCAATTGTAAGTTTATAGAGGTTTTTTGAAACTGCCATCCACCATATAATGATTTAGAATTTTTGCTAGGTTTACTAGTGTGTTAGTCCGTATCTTTCTCGAGTTATTTAGAATGCTTGATGACCGCATATGTCATACAAATTTCTCACGCCCACAAGTTCAAGAATATTTTAATCGGAGGCACTATGAGTTTCTCAGCTGAACAAAAGATTTTGAACAAAAGTCAACTGATTTAATCAACAAGTTTAACTTTTAGTCTCTCTAATACGGCAGACTAATTTTGGCAGTTTCCTTGTACAGTAAAATTGGAACGAATGGCTTTAGCGCGACAAAGCCACAAAGATCTGATGGGCAAGGGATAGAACATGACACCAAACGCTCGAGTATTGTGTAAATTTCTACCTAATGGATCGTTGTCGTCGTCGTCGATTTGCTATCGCGAGAAACACTTTCACAGTCACCATGAATTTACGTAAAAAACTATTCAGATTATACACTTTGAAATCATTTTCCCTAAGTTGAACTGACCCCAATTACGGCGTAATTTTTTCTGCTTGCCTGACACAATATCAAGGTTGCAATCTTAAGCTTGAAACATATACACAAAAGAACCTGATCTATCTCAGATGCACGAGCTCATAATAAATCAACAATACAGAGTAAGAATAACAGCGCTCTATGATTGTGTGAACCGAAAAATGTACTAGTTCATATACATGTTCAGACCTTATGTGAAGACGGTTATAAACCATAGTGCTGTTTTTGAAGACAATCGTGGGACCACTTTTAGAGTTACTCACCTGACCCCCATAATTATTGTTAAACTATGATGAATTTCGAATAAATTACAATAAAAATACCAGCCCACCCTCAGTGTGTACACACAGCACACAAGCCTTTCATACATCCAGTAGGTGGAAGTGTTACGATATGTATGTACATTCATATTTCACGATATTTTTGGCTAAATCACGTAAAGCTAAGCTCATACTCGTATTAGGTGATGTTTTTCCTATCACATTTTTATTGCTAAATCCCGTGAAGCTATAACATTTTAAAGAAAGGTAAACATTCTGCTGGGCTACAAACATTAGAATGTGTTGTGTATCGAGTGTCGTCGAGGGTCGGCAAGTTTGACAGCGTTCTCAAGTGCTTGAAACAGGATGTCATTCATCAAAGTTACCCGGCGGTCGGCTCTTCGTCCAAACTTGCTAAGGTTCACACATCCAAAAACACAAACACATACAGGCAACACAACACACACACACAACACAAGACACACACACAAAACACATGGGAGCTCACACACACAACACACGGGTAGGCGTGAGTACGAGCCCACTTCAAACAAGCGAGGGTTAGCTTCGAGGAGGTAGGGGCTGGCTCATGGAGTCGACCGCGTCTGCCTCTACCAATGAGAATCAAGGAGTAGAGTAGGCAAGGAGGTGTGTCAGAGAACCCACCAATTAGAAGCGGAATCGTCAGGGACAAGGAACAACTTCACCAATCAAAGAGAAGAACTGACTTTGAGACGGCGAGGGACCGAGATGATTTGGAAACATTCTCGGAAAGAAAGAAGCGGAGGACTTATAAGGAGACCAGTGCTTCCACTCCTAGGGTAATTACTCTAGTCTAGGGTAATCAGGCCCCTCCTAGGTTACAGTCTAGGGCAAATGTAAAAAATGGAAAATCTAGGGTAAAATCGATATTCATAATCTAGTTTATAAAAATCCTGAAAAACATAAAAGATTGACAATAACTTTAGTTGAATAGCCCAAATGAGAATTAATTTAGCAGAAGACATTAATTCAAAGGTAGAAAGTATCAACAATTGATTCGTAAATAAAGCACAACTTGAAATTTTCCATACAGACACTGAACAAGTTGCAGATCTTTTCGCACTGTGTGGCGTATGGCTTCTTCACAAGCTTGTGTACAGCGATTGCTGTGGCAGTGCAATGTACTAACACTTTACTTTATCGAGTTGTCGTATAGCGAACCAACTCAGGCAAATGATGTGATAGCAAATGCGTTAAACAACAAGCTAACACGCGCTTATTTGGAGTTCTTGAATTACAATTTGGGAAAATAAAACACATTTAATACCTTCTTTCAGACTGACTTTCCGAATATCTTCAATCTGAGATAAAAAATTTGTAGCCTAATTAGAAGTTTTTGTTCAGATTTTATGCTTGTTGCTATTGTGAAGAATGCGACCATTTCTTTTATCAAGGTGAATATTTCTTTGCTGAATCCCTCCTTTCAACATTCACTTGTGTGTTTGTGCCAGTAGGTGATATATACATTGGAATAACAGCAACTGAAACAATACCAGAGATAACTGGCATAACGTCACAAAAGAAAGAGATTTTGTTACTAGTTGTAAATGCTTCTGGTTTCACAAATAATAAAAGTTTTTTCGTCGAGGATCCTGTACATGACATCGTACTCTGATCTGCGTGATGCTTCAACTAGGGGATTCTGGATAATTTGAGGCTGAAATTTCCCGGTCCGGGAAGTCCTTTTGTCCCTGAAATTCCCGGAAATCTAAATAGTATATATTTTTCAAGATATGGGTAGGAAAATAACTTAAAATCTTGCTGTCTATTATGATTCATCAATTAGAGAGCTCAGGATAGAATTTTAGTGAAAGAATATCATTGCAATTCACATCACGACACCAGTGTAGCCTATACTATCTCTTAATTAATATAGTTCAACTATTGCATCAGAATATATTTTGTGGTTTAGTTTTGCAGGTAGCATAGAATAGACTGTAATAGGTACGACGGCAACGGTCTATGTAGTAGAAACTGAAGTCTTTGTGCGGCGATATTATGGTAAAGATACAACTGGAGAAAGTGTGAAGTGTATAAAGTGCGGCAAGAGTTTACTTTGCAAAGAATGGTCTGCCAGCGGTTTGTTACGTCATCCAAAGAGTAAACACAACATAGTGAAGCCTGAAACTGTAGACTTAGATGCGTCAATGACCCAGATGGCTAGTTTATGCTGATATTTGCGCACATGCTTACTTGTATATATGTGTACGTGTGCACGCTATGCGTATGACACTCTGTAGAATGCGTATGTATTGCCTCGATGCATAGAAATGCATTTGTGTATGCTTACGAGTTTGGTGCAAGTATGTGCGTGGGTATGTTTGTGCATGCGTATGTGTATATATCTATATGTATACGTGCACATATGTGTGTACTAAACTGACAACTAGCATTTTACTAGAGAAAATGGTCTTTTTTCTGTGCACTCTCAACTTGTAACATTACCTAACTCGTCACCTCTTTATTATTGTAAAGCATTCATGTACAAACTATACATTTGTTCTGCGATCATCCATTATATTTAAATAAAATGCTTATTAACTAATGACCGGTATGTTAAAATTGTTGAATCAGAAATACAAAACTTATAATCTTCTTGGTCCTCATGCTTATGTGTACATATATGTGTATATATTCACATGTATGTGTGCACATATGTGTGTACTAGACTGACAACTAACATTTTACTAGAGATAATGGTCATTTCCTGTTCACTCTCAACTTGTAACATTACCTAACTCGTCATCTTTTTATTATTGTAAAGCATTCATGTACAAACTATACATTTGTTGTGCGATCATCCATTTATATTTGAATAAAATACTTATTAACTAACGACCGTTATGTTAAAATTGTTGAATTAGAAATACAAAACTTATAATCTTCTTGGTCCTCATGCTTATGCGTACATATATATATATATATATATCTGTATGTGTGTGTGTATGTAAGTATATATATATGTACGTATATATATGTATATGGATTTGTATTTATATATTTTTTTCATGCTTCCTTAAAATGACACTTTTGAACATTTGCCGAAACAAGCGATTCATATATTATTTCCTGGCATCAATAATTGCGAAGTTTTATGTCATGTACATGTAAACTGTCAAAAGTGTTTTCACCCCACAATGAAAATGCATCGTCCATGAATTTGCGTTATCTCTTATAATTATCATTACATGTATTGTAAAATGTAGATTAAGCAAGATTAGGAGTACATTGCCCTCAATCATATCTTTTCGACTAGTGACACGAGTTTTTTCAATACTCGTGTGTGTGTATCATCTAAGTGTATTAATTTTAAGATATTTAAAAACCAATGATTGTAATATTGTACAATCTCTATTGGAAATAAAGTTTTTTCTTTCTTCTTTCTTTCAGCTAGTAGCTCAGACGACAGAATTCGTATTGGAACAAAGCACCCTCATGCAAGGAAGAGCAGTAGGAAAAGCATTAAACCTAAACGAACAGAAATAACAACTTTTGTAAAGGTACATAAAAGCACTCCGGAAGAGCAAGTGACCAAGCTTGTAGCAGTTGATGACGTGCCAGTAAATACAGTTACAAAGAGTGAATTCATTAGAGAATCGTACTCAGATAAGGGTTTGCGCTTCCTAAATCACCAAAAACAGTAATGGGGGTCGGCAACAAATTACAATAGCAAAAATGTAAAAATACGAAGAAATCCCGGAATCCCGGGAATTCCCGGGATTGTCTTCATGGAATCCCGGGATTCCGGGATTTTCATTTTGTCCCGGGATTGCAAACCCTAGCTTCAACCCCAAAATCTTAGTAATTTATTTGACGAAATTCCTCAAATGAAAAAGTTTGTCGATGAGAAATTTCTTACGGGAGAGTTGCAAAAATATTAATAAGGTAAACAATTGACATCAGACGTGTCAGCTGCTAATTTCTTGGAAACAGTGTTCTACCCTAAAAATGCCGGTGGGCTGGCATGTTATCCACATCTTACAATTATAATTTCAACGTTGTTACCCCTCCTATTTTTAAGTGCTTTCGGTAAACGTTTCTTTAGCCAATTAAATTTGACCAAAACTTTACGAAGAACCAGTTCGAAGAATAAAACCGTGCGTAGTTTGATCCATGTAGTGGATAACCTAGAGTAGTCTGGTTCCATGGCATCTAATTTTCCAAATAATACTATTTTAATTAAGGCTATTAATGAAGTAAAAGTAATGCAACGCATGTAAAATCTTCAGCGACGCCAATGCCGTAGAAATATAAAATACGGACAGCGTGATAGCGTTTTTATTATGTTGTAGGTTGTAGTTTTGTGCGATGTATTCCCAGAACTTTATTTTTTTATGTGAGTAGTAAAGCTTCCAAAGGCTAAAAAATTGTTTGTATTAAGTTAGGCTTTCTCTAATTTTGAACAAATTTATCTCAGGCTACACTAAACACCGCGCATGGAGTTAATTCATTTTATACTTGTTTTGGACCGGTCAAAAAACTCAATACCACGAGCCGCAAAAATATTACATAGGTCTGTATTTTCCACCCAAAATTTTTTGTTTAGTTACTGTACCTATTATTATTTATGCATTGTGAGCACCTAATACGTAAACCTGGATTTCAATTTTGTCGACCACAGTGCTCCGTGTGTTTTTTGAGTTGTTTAACGATCCACATTTGAAAATATCGTTTGAAATTTTTATGGAAGGATGTCATTTCATTCACTTTTCTGTAATAAAGGTGCCCAGATCATTCATTTATTAATTAACGAATCCTCATAAATTTTAAAAATTTTGTCAGTTTGACGTTATCAAGGACAAAGCCAATAGCATTATTAAAGTCTATACGGTAATTATGTTATCGCCTGCATTTACATTTTCTAGGGTACAAAGGTTGACGAGCGTGGAAGGCCTGAAGGAGCTGAGAGGAGAAATCGGGGAGGATTTTTCGCTTGGGTACACGACGAGAGACGGTCTTTTTGGTACACGGATCGGGGATCCGGCCGCCGCCGTGATCCCCGTTGGAACAGCCACTCGAGAAGATATCAAGAAAAGTGCACCCGATACAGAGCTTATATTACTACATCGAGTCTCCAGAAGTTAGCAATAGACCCCAACAGACACTGAAGTAGCACCTGCATCAAATTCCGCTCGAAACGTAACAACTTCGTGGTGACAACGGCACGTAAAAATGTATAAATTGTTTGCCCGAGAGAACGCAAATGTCAAGTTCAACAGCGACTTCGAGCTAGCAAGAAAATGCAGCTTGCCAATTAAGCTCACACTGCTGCCAAGTCTTCAAAGGAAAAACCATAAACCGCAAATTCTACAGTGGTTAAGCTGTTCGGGCAGTGAGAGCCGGGAGCGCAAGCTATGAGCTCTCTGGGCGCAGCATCTCAGATCTTCAGCGCCGGTCTACACCTGTAATGGAGCGGCAGCGGCGAGGGAGCCTGGTAGCAGTCACCCTTCAAAACTTGACGGGAACGAAGCTTAGGTGGTGCGTGCACTCACCGCAGAAGAGTTGAATTTGTATTATTGAGAACTCTGAAAAACAGAGATCTAAGGTGAAATTAGAGTGCAGAGCAGTACACAGAATACGGCATTCAAAGCGGCGCGCAATTTATGAAATTAATTTGTGTTTTTTTTATTGTGGTGTTGTGACTTCGCAGGAGGATGTGTTTCGGTCACAAAGCAAGAGTTTAGATGGTACGTGATGCGAAGTGTTTACTAATTTTGAACACCTTGTGGTAAGCAAAGTTCTTTGATTTTATATATTGCATTATCCCCGGTTGTTTCGTGTTCATACTAGCCCATTCACCGACTATGTGTTCTGATTTTATGCATAGTGCGGGAAATTCCTTTGTAGTAATCCTGAAATTGTTGCTCTAGCGTTTATTGTAATAAGGAGAGCACATTTATCATTCTTCTTGTGTCTCATTATGTTGCTCATGTTAACCCGTTTATTTCATACTCATGTTGGCCCATTCATGCCTCCACGAAGCGTACGCAAAATACAATTTGTGGCAGTTATCTGTCTATACAGCCAAGGTGTGGTTTTCTCATTGTGTAGCATGTAGCATTCGCTACAAAAGCGTAAAATTATAAACTTTCTCATTCGCACTTAAATAAAATAATTATTGACATTAAAAATCTTACTCTAAATTATTATTAATAATGTTATGCTTCTCCGCATAACTGTGTACGGAACATCGCTAAGAATCTGGAGAAGCGCTGTATGGCCTACAACGTAATCCTTAATGATTCTAAAAGACCAGATATTAAGCCTGATTTCTGCGAGAAAGCATCACAACGTTAAAGTCTAGAACAGTCGACTCGTCGAGAACGATATTCGAACGCCGAGAAGACGCGTAACGAACAGACACGCCAAGGGAAGATGCCAAGGACCTCAACGAGTGCCTTCTTTGCTTTTATTCATAATGTTTTACATTGTTTCATGGGGACTTTTATATAGTAATAAGTGTAAGGTTAATGATGTATATTTTCTATTCGATAGTGGGGATATATTGCGTTCATATTTGTAACCTTGTGAGGTCGTTATTCAGAGTTGGCATCTTAAGCGAAGCCGAACGCGGGTTGTCTGAGGGAGCGAGAGTCAGTCCGGGCGAGATCACCACCGAGAGCAGTCACATACGAGATTTCACCTTCCTTGGCCCAGATGGGTCGAGGCTTGCCTCTAAAATTCACTACTCAAAGTCATCCTAGAACATCTGTGCCCTCATTCGCTTGGAAGTGATATACGTCAAGAACACTCAACTATAGCGCCAATATAACGTAAATGAGAGATTGTCAATCTAGACTGCTAACTGTCGAACAACCCTCAACCAAATATGGTGGTTGCGCTCCAACGCGTCGGCAAGACGACCCTCGATCTACCAACCCTGACCTCCGAACCTCAGTTAAGTCCCTTTCTGATATCACATCGATCTGAGTTCCCTCTCACGCTTCTAAGTATAATAGGTGCGAACGTGTAAATCACGAACATTCAATCAGTTTGCGCATTTTCGATGATTAATGTCTTGATAATTTATTTTGTTCAATAGCGAATTTCTTTAATGTCTTTGTGTTCTTCATATCCTTCAGATAGATAGGGAGAGATGATATGATTTAGGAAGAAAAGATAACGTTTGGAGCCATGAAACACGGCTAAAATGCACGATCAATTTATGGCCTTATGCCGCTCTTTGCGCTTACCGAAAATTGAATTAAATATTTATTCAGATGAACTCTGAATTGGTGGCAGTTTACCTTGAAATTTATAACTAGAAAATAGAAGAATTGTGACGAATGATCTTAATGTCACGACAAACAACATCGGCAGTAATTAAAAGATGAAAAAAAAGAGATGATAAAAGAAAATTAATGCCATACGGCGGAAGAGTCGTAACAATAATTTTCTACTTATAATTAGTAATCCTTGAAGTTTTTGTGTAAATGCATGAGAGATAAAATAACACTCGACAACTTTGAGAGAGAAGCCTCTGGGATTGGCAACACTGGCGCGGGACGCTTGGGTTGCCGACTCACACTCTCGTTCCTCCTTAGCTTGTGTGCATTACACCGTCCTTGTAAGTGAAGGAAATTAAGTGTTTAAATAGAGCAAATCTGGTAAAGTATATTGTATTATCTCTCATTGTGCATTGTGTTTAAGTTTTAAGGATTTGGTCAGTATTATATATATAAATAAACATGTAAATGATCGTAGAAGTCGTAACATAGCATAGTTCATTCCAAGTGCCATCTCAACATGATGTAGCGTAAATTTTGCGTGTCATGTGCGTTTCTTGTGTCAAGATTTTATATTAGATATTCAACTACGTCCTTCCTTACTACAAAAATTATATACTTGCAGCTGTCAGTATGATATTGAAATTCGCTCATCAAATACTTCGTGAGAGCGTACGGTGAATATTGCCGGCGTTTCTTGTAAAAATGGCGAAGCGTAAGCTGCTTTGTCATTTCATTTGTATGTTCACTGTGTTATGTTTTGAATATTTTCTTTTGCTGCAAGCGATACGTTTGGTGTTTCTTTTCTCAGTGTAGATATTATTCTTTTTATTACAAGATATACTTGCAGTGGTTTTCAGTATGATTGATATCTTGATGAAATTAGGACTGTCTTCTTTTTATTTTCTCGTACGGATATAGATATTGTAGAGTACGAAAAAGTATTAATTCCCATTCTATGCATTTTAGCTATTTTTATATTTCCTTTCTACTCCACGAATCATGTGTTTTTAAGTCACAGGTATTTTTGCTTAATTCCACAAAATGGAATCACCGATATTACTGCTCTAAAAATCCCAAGTCTTGTACTGTCATGCATATTCCTGCAAAAGTTTTAGCGGTGTGGATATTTCATTATATTCCATAAATATTGTGCTTAATCGCAGTTAGTTTTTCATAATGAATAACAATTATGTCATTTACCTAAAATTCTTGTGGGTTTCGTGCTCTTGATTTTGAAGCAAGGGTAGTAGTGAAAGAGCTTGCCAGCTGTTAAAAGTCTATCCTATTTCATGAGCCTGACAAAAGGAGAAACAGTCATTTCCAGTTTCTAACCTTCCTATTTTCTTCCTGAGCCTTTAATGGAACTAAAGCTTTGAGTTAAATCTATGGAAAGGGTTCAGGTTTATTCTCCGTGATGGGAAAATTTATCTTTGCAGTGTAGGGAATGTCAGTTGTGAAACTTCCTTGATGCCTCTTCGAGAACCTTCTCATTTAGCGTTTTCGATTATTGCAGACTCTCGACGGCGCCAAACACCACAACACAACATTCCTTGGGTTTTTGAGCTTTACACGTAAATTGCCTATCTGTGACTTTAGCCTTACAAGTTCAGTTCATGTGGCATATTATCTCGCACTACACCATCGAGATACAACACGTAAATTGCTCAGTTGTGACTGGAGACGTTCTGACTTTTGATCACTTATCACTTGCAACCACTTGATTTGGAGCTAGTAGAGCCTAGTATATTACTACTAACGGGAAACTAATCTGCCCGCTCAAACCACGACAAGTTGCCTTTCTTACTAAATTATGTCAGTCGCAAAAATTTAACCTATTGCGAACCTTCACAAAAACACTCACTTCCGCCCGGCCAACGTCACCGCTCGCCGGACGCCGCCTGCACGGAGTTACCCATCTAAGAGAAGCTCGTCAGAAGCCAAGCACGCCATCGCTCATCACGGCTCCCTTCAATAAAGAAAATCTAAAGCTGAGTTCCCACGCTTTATTATCCCTCTCTTACGATTTCGAAAAACACTGTTGAGCAAGACGATTAGGGTTGGAAGTTAATAACTAGCATACCCCCCAATCCTAACATTGGTGACCCCAGAACTATAACTAACTACCCCCAGCTTTCGAGCTTAAAACAAAACTATTCAACTCGATAAGTGTTTGAGAAAAACGTGAGAGAGGATAATGTTGGCATATCTTTGTAATGATAAGTTTCCCATTGTGTAGTATTTCTTGAGAATTTTTCATGGATGTAATGTGCTAACGTTCTCTGAGCAGCTCTAAAATTTTTTTTTCTTTCATGCTGTTTTCTGTCTTGTGTTTCATGTGCCACAGTTGGTAGAAAATTTTTTTTTCCTTCATTTCCGTGCTTTACGCGTATTTCTGACTACCGTAAAAATTTTCGTTTCCATATTTTTTTCTTTCTTTCCGTTCCAACTTTGTTGAATGATTGAATAGGGAATTAGTAACGACAAAAAAACCTTTTGACAATTTTAATATCAAAGTTATTAGGGGTTGATTACGTAAATTCCGTGCCGCTATAGCTTAATTTTGCATTAAAAAGAGAAAAAATTGCCAGTATGTCCGACACAGAGAATGAGGCAGTTCCAGCGCGCACTAAGCCTATTACCCTTCCTCCTTTCATACCAGCAGAAAGCCAAACTTGGTTCAACCAAGTGGAATCGATTTTCCGCTATAAAATATTACACAACAGAGTGATATGTTCCATGCATTAATAGCTGCTGCGCCCTCGCAAATGTTAAGCGACTCTAATGATCTCATGGTCAATCAGCTTGCCATAAATCCTTATGGAATCTTAAAAAGTAAAATCATGGAAAAATTACAAATGTCCGATGCGGACAAGTTTAGATCACTTGTGGATGTCTCAGCAATTCCACCTGTCTCTGTCTCTTTCTCTCCTACTTCGTTAGTTAAGGAGTTGCGAAAACTAGCAGCCGGTGTTGCCGTAGCTGAGGGATTTCTCAAAGAAGTTTTCATGAATAAACTGCCGAGCACAGTGCGGCCTTTCCTGTCGATGGTCGGTCCGAACGAGAGTCTCGAGACTCTTGCTCAGGCTACTGAGACAGTGATGCGCAACCTAAATATGTCACAAGCACCGGAGGCAGCTTCCTTGAACGCATCAGCTGCGAATTTTAGCCCGTCAAATACTGCTAATAATCAATCCTCAGCAACAATAGAAACGATGCAGCGAGAAATTGCAGAGCTGAAGCAAGCTCTCCAGAATTGCCAGTTAGGTCAGAGTGTAACTCATATCCAGCCAGACCCAAGGAATGTCTCACGTTACCATGCCTACGACTATCCCTATGACTATCATCCTCTTCCTCCTCCTCAACGTTTCGATAGAGGTAGATCTTATGATAGGTCAAATCAAAACCGCCGCTTTAGATCGCGCTCTCGCGATGCCAACAGTCTCTTATGTTGGTATCATGAGAAGTTCGGCGACCAGGCTCGCAAATGTGCCTCTAGACACTGTCCTCGTTGTACCGAAATGACTTCGGGAAACGCCAACAGCAACGCATAGTAGCGAGTACTGCGTTGCCTCATTCCCAGACTACTCGCCTCTTAACAATAGTCGATCCCACTACCAAATATCGATTTCTCATCGATACTGGTTCAAGTGTGTCAATTATCCCAGCCACGGCTAAAGATAAAAACAATAATAATTTAGTGGCGACACTACGCGCTGCAAATGGCACGCCAATAGCTTGTTATGGAGAGAGAGTACTAGAGTGCAGTCTGGGATTGAGGCGAAACTTTCTCTTCACCTTCCTCATCGCGGAAGTCTAAGAGCCCATAATTGGCGCGGACTTCTTAGCGAAGTTTGGGATTGTTGTAGATGTTAAAAACCGTAGAATTAGGGACGAGGAGACACAGATCTCAATTCCCGCTTGTGGCATAACTAGAGCTAATGTCTTGCATTCCTTCTCTATTGCTTTCAAGAAAGAGTGCATGTTCGAGCAGGTTCTCGCAGAATACCCTGCACTAACAAACTCTAACTTAGCTTCTAAAAATATGCAGACGAGCACAAAACATTTCATTGAAACAACTGGACCGCCAGTTAACTCCAGAGCTAGACGACTACCGCCTGATCGATTGGCTTTAGCCAAGAAAAAGTTTGCTATAGGATGCTAGACAGCGGCATCATCCGCAGTTCCAAAAGCCCTTGGGCTAGCCCTCTTTTGCTAGTACCCAAGGCTAACGGTGAATTCAGACCGTGCGGGGATTTCTGCAGGTTGAATGCCGTTACTCTACCTGACCGCTACCCTATTCCTTACCTGCATGATTTTAGTGCAAATTTAGAGGGAGCACAAATTTTCTCAAAGATAGACCTTCAAAGCGCTTTCCATCAAATACCACTTGAGGATAGCGCTATACCTAAGACCGCGGTAATCACTCCGTTTGGTCTCTTTGAATTCCTAAAGATGCCTTACGGCCGGTCTGAGGAATGCTCCTCAGACATTCCAACGGCACATGGCTGAAACCTTCTCGGGTCTCACCTTTGCCTATGTGTACCTTGACGACATTTTGGTGGCATCCGCAACCCCGGAGCTACATAAAGACCATCTTAGGGTCGTGTTTCAAAGACTGTCCGACAATGGACTCCTGGTAAATCCTGCAAAATGTGAGCTCGGAAAGCCATCACTGATTTACGTAGGTCATGAAATCTCTAGCCTAGGTCTAAAACCTTTGCCTTCCAAAGTAGAAGTGATCAAAAACTTTCCTCTTCCACAGACCCAGAAGGAACTGAGAAGGTTCCTAGGTTCTGTTAATTTCTATCATAGATTCATCAGAAATTGCGCTCAAACTTTAGCCCCCTTGTCAGATTTGCTGGAACCAAAGCGTAAAGGTAAATCTACTGAGGTAAAATGGACGGATGCAGCGCGCAAAGCTTTTGATGAGATTAAGCACAAGCTAGCTACCGCGACTGAATTATCCTACGCTATTGCCAATGCTGACTTCAGTCTAGTGGTTGATGCCTCCAGTACTGCCGTAGGTGATGTTTTGCAACAAAAAGTAGGTAATAATATCTCTCCTCTTGCTTTCTTTTCCAAAAAGCTATCGCCCACTGAGCGTGCCTACAGCGCGTTCGGTAGGGAACTCCTTGCTATCTATCTGTCTGTGAGACACTTTCGCTATGCTCTAGAGGCAAGGGAGTTCGTGATCTACACAGACCACAAACCCTTGACCTCGGCGATCAACATGCCTTCTGAGCGACACTCGCCAAGAGAAGCTCGACACCTGTCCTTCATTAGTCAGTTTACCACTGACATCCGCTTCATCAAAGGGTTGGAGAATACAGTGGCTGACTGTCTATCTAGAATTAATTCTGTCCAAAACAGTGGTGAAATCACTTTCGGGAATATTATTAATGCTCAGAAGGAGGATCCTGAACTCCAGGATCTTCTTAAACCTTCTAACACTACCTCTTTGAAATTAACCTTGGTTAACAACGTGTACCGTGATGCTAAGCTACCTTCTCGTTTGTATCTTCCTGCGACTCTCCGCAGAGTAGCTATTCTTCACTATCATTCTCTCTCTCATCCTGGTATTAACCGTACATTGCGTTTGATTTCCGATCGTTTCGTCTGGCCAGCGATGCGTAAGGAGGTCAAGCAAATTGTGCAAAATTGCCATGCATGTCAGAGTAGCAAAGTTGTGAAACATAACCGTGCAGCGCTACAGAGTTGTGCATTTGCAGGACACAAATTCGACTCCGTACACCTAGATTTGGTGGGTCCGTTGCCTTTGTCACGTGGTCATTCCTATTTGTTAACCATAATTGATAGGTTCACTAGATGGGTTGAGGCCGTGCCTCTTCCTGATACCCAAACTGAGACTATAGCTCGCGCTTTCATGAGCACCTGGATTTCCAGGGGTTCCCTTAAGTGTCACGCATGACCGGGGATCACAATTTACCTCCAAATTTTGGAGTGAGCTTAGCGCCGCTTTAGGTTGTGCAAATACTAGCACTACCGCATATCATCCGCAGTCGAATGGACTTATTGAGAGAGTCCACAGACATTTAAAGAGTGCGCTGCGTTGCCTTAATTGCAGTCACGATTGGACTGACAGACTTCCAGTAGTATTATTGAGCATCCGCAACTTGCATAGGCAAGATCAGCAGTGCACAGCAGCAGAAATGTTGTATGGAAAGACACTTCGCCTCCCTGGCGACATTGTTGATCCAAAACCTTTGCCTGAATTTTCATCTGCTGACCGTTCCGCAGATGTAACCTGTCTCAAGAATTGCATGCGTCAGATCAAGTATGTTGCTCCACGAATGCCTCACACAAATGACAAACTTGATCCTGCTTTGCAAGAGTGCACACATGTGTACGTCCGTAATGATAGCATCAAACCTACGCTCACACGCCCTTATGATGGCCCATTCAAAGTACTAAAACGGACGCCAAAATACTTTATCCTTGAAAGATCTGGTTCACCCGACCCTGTGAGCATAGATCGATTAAAGGTCGCTTACACTTCCGATAATAGTGTGATTTCTAACTCTTCATTCTCTCCACAGAACTTCCTTTCCACTGAGACTCGATCATATCGTCCATCTCAGCTTCCTCAGTTGGCTGCATTGTTGCCTAGTCAACTTGAGTGTAATCCTTTTTTTGTGCCTGTACCTTCAAACCCTATGCCTAAGCCTATCGTAGACTCTAATTCTAGCTCTCTTAGTGAAACAGCGACAAGTCTGGAGAGACCAGACGAGACCGCTGCAGTAACTCCTGTTCCTAGAACTCTTGCCAATATAAATTTGCAGACCCGTTTGGTGAAACTTCCCCGCTCAGTAACATTTTCCGACCGCCAAACCCGGCATGGTCGCGTAGTTCGAACTCCTTCCCGCTACAAATGATTGCAGCGGGTGGACCTTTCGGTCTGCGCCTTGGGGGGTTGTTGTAGCTCTAGTAACCCTACACTAGAGCACAGTATAGGTTCCACATAGACACAAATAACACATCAATAGACAAATGCAATGACACAGCAAGTTAGGTAAATAGTTCACTCACCTCTTGGGTATCTTAACTTAATACTCAATTTGTAGTACTGTGGCTAGTGAGATTAGAGCGGAGATAGACGGAAATATATAGAATAGAGTAGAATAGAATTAGTACATTAGTTTAGAACTTAAGAAGTTAGATACCAACCACACACAGTAGGTAATTATATACACACTCGGTCAACATTTACTTGTTGTTGAACCCGAGGCCACTTGCAGACTGACTTGCGAGTGTTGCTCTCTCGAGCGTTGCCAACTTTTGGTCTCTCTAACTAGAACTTACACTACTCGCTATATTACACCCCTCCCTCCTTAATTAGAAACCCTCCCCCTGTATCCCCAGTCCCCTTATTCAATATAGTCAATCCTAAAGGTCCATTCTCACCACAGGCTTCCGAGCCCGGGTAGACCTGCGTGAGATGTTAGCACTTGGAGGCTCGTGCATCCTAGCCTCCTGGGTGGGAGTCGGGTAATCAGGTGTTCCGGAGTCAGGTTCATTGGTCGGAGGTGGTGGGTATGAATTTTGAGCAGGTTGTGGAAACACGACGGTTTCCTCCGTAGGTTGTTCCAAGGGTTCAGGGATGGTGTTCGAGCAGGTAATAACTTGGTCCTGGTGTCGACGAACGACCTCTCCCCCCTTCAGTTGGCACTTGTAGGATACCGGGCCTGTTTTCTCAATGGTGGTAGCAGGGGTCCATTTTGGGGAACCCGGCGTGTATTGACGGACCATCACAGGAGACTCCGGCGGAATATCAACCGCGCGAGACCCTGGGTGGTATCTTTTCTGAGCGTCCTGGCGTTGAGCAACTTTGGACGCGATTGCTTCTGACGGCCAAAGCAGATCAAGACGAGAGCGAACTTTTCTGCCTAACATCAGTTCGGCGGGCGTAACACCTGTTGTCGTGTGGGGTGTCAGCCGATAGTTGAACAGAAACCTGTCTAGTGCTAGGCGTAGGGGTTCCGTTGACTTTCGTATATTCTTCTTGAAAGTTTGTACCATGCGCTCTGCCAGTCCATTAGTTGAAGGGTGGTATGGTGCGCTCGTAATTCACAAATTCTTGGAATTCAGCCGATGTGAAACACGTTGCATTGTCAGAAACAATTGTTACTGGAAATCCAAATGTCGCAAAAGTGTGTTTCAGGCACGAGATCGTTTCGCTAGAGGTTGTAGTAGATGCGGGAAAAATTTCAACCCACTTAGAGTGTGCATCCACGATCACTAGATAGTATTTTCCATCCATTGGGCCCGCGTAGTCAATGTGTATGCGATGCCAAGGCTTCGCAGGCCATTCCCACGGATGGAGTTCAGCTTTCGTTGGTGCAGCTCGAGTGCTCAGGCACTCGCTGCATGACTTAGTCGTTTCTTCTAGATCTTTGTCCAGCAGCGGCCACCATACATAGCTGCGAGCTAACTCCTTCATCCTGGATGATCCAGCATGGCCAGAGTGAAGTTCGTCCACAATGGCTTGTCTGAGAGCTTGGGGTACAATAATTCGTGCTCCCCAGAGCACACAGCTATTTTGTGTAGACAATTCGTCTCGCCTCCTAGTATACGGAGCGAGATCAGGGTCACCAATTACCGTCGAAGGCCAGCCTACTTGGCAGTATTTGTATACCTTTGAAAGTACTGGGTCCCTTAGGGTGCCGTCGCGGATGTGGGTGCTGGTGACTGGAGCTGACTCGAGGAAATTTACTAAGGACGTCCATTCCGCAGGAATAGGTGTGGCTTCCTCGGGAGTTGTCAAAGGTAGACGACTGAGAGCATCAGCTGTGCCCAACAGCACGCCGGACCGGTGACGCAGGATGAACTTATAGGACTGCAGTAGTAAAGCCCACCTTTCAATGCGCCCGGATGCCATCGGAGGAATGCTTCTACCCGGATCAAATAGTCCTAACAAAGGTTTGTGGTCCGTAACCACAGTGAAATCCTGTCCCCACAGGTAGCAATGAAATTTTCGAAGTGCGAACACCATAGCTAGGGCTTCTTTCTCAGTTTGAGAGTAGTTGCGGTCTGTTGCTGTTAGAGTTCGGGAGGCAAAATAGGCGGGGCGTTCAATCCCATCAATAAGGTGACACAGCACCGTTCCCACACCATACGCACTACTGTCAGCCACTACCACTATGGGTTTCTGAGGGTCAAAGTGGACTAGAGTCTGAGAGTCCAGGAGGGCTTGTTTAGATTTCTGGAAGGCTCTCTCCTGACTTGCATCCCATTTCCAAGGGGTTTTATCCCTCAGTAAGGTATTTAGGGGCTCCAGCATGGTTGCAGATGCTTTTTAGAAATTTCCTATAGAAATTTAACAGCCCAAGGTAGGCTCTCAGTTGAGTCACATTAGTAGGAGCTGGTGCATTCTGGATTGCTGCTACCTTCTCTGCAGTGGGGTGCAATCCATCCTTGTCAATTTGGTATCCAAGGTAGGATACCTGTGGCACTCCAATTTGGCATTTATCCATTTTCAGTTTTAGCCCTGCCTCCTGTAGTTTAGATAAGACTTGATAGAGACGCTTGTTGTGCTCTTGCTCATTAGTGGCACTCACCAGGACGTCATCCAGGTAGCAGAACACTCCTGGGAGGCCCTGCAATAGTCCTTCCATGGCACGCTGAAAGATTCCAGGTGCGGACGCAATTCCAAAGCTGAGACGGTTGTAGGCAAATAAACCTCTGTGGGTGTTTATTACCGTGAGTTCCTTGGAGTCTTCATCCAAGGGTAGTTGAGCGTATGCCTGAGACATATCTAGCTTGGAGTATATAACTCCTCCTGCTAACCCGCTAAATAGATCTTCCACTCTGGGTATTGGGTAGGTATCAAGCCTAGTGGCTCTGTTGACGGTTAGTTTGTAGTCCCCACATATTCGGATGCTTTGATCAGCCTTGAGCACAGGGACGATAGCCGCTGCCCATCTTGAATACTGTACAGGGGTGAGGATACCTTCCTGCACCAGTCTATCAAGTTCTGCCTCCACCTTAGGTCTCAGTGTGTAAGGCACGTTCCTGGCCTTACAAAACTTTGGTGGTACGGCTGGATCCACTTCTATTTTGAAATTCCTTCCCTTAAAGCAACCTAGACCTGGTTGAAAAAGGTCGGGGAATTTATTTGCTAACTCTTCAGGGCAGGTAGTCAATTTGTTGACATTATTTGATACCATAGTTAGCCCAAGGGAATCAATCAGGTCCCTACCCAGCAAAGCTGGCCCCTCCCTGTCTACAATCACAATAGTTGCTAGCTGAGGAACCATATTACCAGATTCACGCTGGATGTTAGCCCTAATCTCCCCACAAATCACCAGGGGGGTTCCCCCATAAGTCCTAAGCTTAACATCAGAAGGTCTCAGCTCGGGTCTTGACTTAGCTGGTATTTTAGAGTAGGTGGCCATTGAAAGGATAGACCTGGCAGCACCTGTATCTACCTCCATCTCTAATGGCACACCATTTAGTAACAATTTTATTTTGATTGGGGGTTTCATTTCCTCGGCTAAAGCAAAAATTTCCCCATAGCATCCTTGATTGGGGGCTGGGTAGTCTGCACTGGTTCCATTGCTAGTTCCATTAGGGTTAGGGTGGGTTTCCCTCCCCCTTTTCTCATGCATAGCATGCACAAAATTATTTTTGTTGCCTTTAGCAGAATTTTGATTTTTCAATTTAAAGCAGCATTTCTTAAGATGGCTTTTTGGCCACAACCATGACAAACACTGTCTTTATAGGGGCAATCTCTACGCCAGTGCAGATTACCACAGCCGCTGCATGCTGATTTGGGGCTAGCTTGAGCCTGAGTTTTGCCCTGAGGCTTAATAGCAGTTTGCTTTACTCTATGCTGGCCCACATTTAGTATGGAATTAGGTTGCCTTAACACAACCGTCTCCCTCAGTTGTGTTTCTTTGGCAGTTGCCAGATCCACGGCTTTTTTCCATGTGAGGTCAGCTTCATTCAGCAAACAATTTTGAACATCATTACTGGCCACACCCAGTATGAACCTATCTAGCAGTGTTTCTTCTAGAACTTCCTGTTTGAAATAACAGGTGTCTGAAAGGGCCTTTAAGCTAGCCACAAAATCAGCAATGCTCTCCCCTTGTTTCTGGTTCCGCTTATGGAACCTAAACCTTTCAAAGATCTGGTTGCGTGTCGGCTTAAAATGCCGTCTTAACGCTTCCATGATCTCATCATAGGTAGCATCTAAAAGTCTTTTAGGGGAGAGTAGGTCCTTTGCTAACCTAACAATTTTAGGACCCACCAGAGCAATAAATGTTTTAGCTTTATTTGAATCTTCCACTTTATTAATACTCAGGAAGCAGTTTAGCCTGACTTCATATTCTGGGAATTCTTCCTCTAAAGGATTGAGTTCTCCCACTGAGCCTAGCATTGGCATTTTTACCCAGCTTTACAGCTAATTGTCAGATATCTACCTGAAATAGTAGTAGCAACAATATCAGTTGAAAGAGTAGCCAAATCAAGAGACTGTAATAATACAAATCAAGAGACTGTAATAATATCTCATCCTCGTCGCCAGTGTTGTAGCTCTAGTAACCCTACACTAGAGCACAGTATAGGTTCCACATAGACACAAATAACACATCAATAGACAAATGCAATGACACAGCAAGTTAGGTAAATAGTTCACTCACCTCTTGGGTATCTTAACTTAATACTCAATTTGTAGTACTGTGGCTAGTGAGATTAGAGCGGAGGTAGACGGAAATATATAGAATAGAGTAGAATAGAATTAGTACATTAGTTTAGAACTTAAGAAGTTAGATACCAACCACAGTAGGTAATTATATACACACTCGGTCAACATTTACTTGTTGTTGAACTCGAGGCCACTTGCAGACTGACTTGCGAGTGTTGCTCTCTCGAGCGTTGCCAACTTTTGGTCTCTCTAACTAGAACTTACACTACTCGCTATATTACAGGGGTAATGTAGCATTCGCTACACAAGCGTAAAATTATAAACTTTCTCATTCGCACTTAAATGAAATAATTATTGACATTAAAAATCTTACTCTAAATTATTATTAATAATTTTCTACTTATAATTAGTAATCCTTGAAGTTTTTGTGTAAATGCATGAGAGATAAAATAACACTCGACAATTTTGAGAGAGAAGCCTCTGGGATTGGCTACACTGGCGCGGGACGCTTGGGTTGCCGACTCACACTCTCGTTCCTCCTTAGCTTGTGTGCATTAAACCGTTCTTGTAAGTGAAGGAAATTAAGTGTTTAAATAGAGCAAATCTGGTAAAGTATATTTTATTATCTCTCATTGTGCATTGTGTTTAAGTTTTAAGGATTTGGTCAGTATTATATATGTAAATAAACATGTATATGATCGTAGAAGTCGTAACACAGCATATTTCATTCCAAGTGCCATCTCAACATGATGTAGTGTAAATTTTGCGTGTCATGTGCGTTTCTTGTGTCAAGATTTTATATTAGATATTCAACTACGTCCTTCCTTACTACAAAAATTATATACTTGCAGCTGTCAGTATGATATTGAAATTCGCTCATCAAATACTTCGTGAGAGCGTACGATGAATATTTCCGGCGTTTCTTGTAAAAATGGCGGAGCGTAAACTGCTTTGTCATTTCATTTGTATGTTCACTGTATTATGTTTTGAATATTTTCTTTTGCTGCAAGCGATACGTTTGGTGTTTCTTTTCTCAGTGTAGATATTATTCATTTTATTACAAGATATACTTGCAGTGGTTTTCAGTATGATTGATATCTTGATGAAATTAGGACTGTCTTCTTTTTATTTTCTCGTACGGATATAGATATTGTAGAGTACGAAAAAGTATTAATTCCCATTCTATGCATTTTAGCTATTTTTATATTTCCTTTCTACTCCACGAATCATGTGTTTTTAAGTCACACGTATTTTTCCATAATTCCACAAAATGGAATCACCGATATTACTGCTCTAAAAATCACAAGTCTTGTACTGTCATACATATTCCTGCAAAAGTTTTAGCGGTGTGGATATTTCATTATATTCCATAAATATTGTGCTTAATCGCAGTTAGTTTTTCATAATGAATAACAATTATGTCATTTACCTAAAATTCTTGTGGGTTTCGTGCTCTTGATTTTGAAGCAAGGGAAGTAGTGAAAGAGCTTGCCAGCTGTTAAAAGTCTATCCTATTTCATGAGCCTGACAAAAGGAGAAACAGTCATTTCCAGTTTCTAACCTTCCTATTTTCTTCCTGAGCCTTTAATGGAACTAAAGATTTGAGTTAAATCTATGGAAAGGGTTCAGGTTTATTCTCCGTGATGGGAAAATTTATCTTTGCAGTGTAGGGAATGTCAGTTGTGAAACTTCCTTGATGCCTTTTTTCGCAAAACTACAAAATTGATAGAGGAAGAGGAGTGATGATGTCCGCCCACGGATTCCGTAAGGTAGAACCTGAAGACGAAGACGTAGATATCACCCTCAAGGGTCTGCCTCCCAAATTGCGAAGTACTACTAATACGTAGTTCAAGAAGTTGTATGTAAAAGGGCTCGGGCTCCAGAGAGCTAAAACCATAAATGGTTTAACTACCTCGGCAATCACAGAGTCCCTGAATCCTCTGCAACGACCACCCTTACGGACCGGTAGTGCCGAAGCTCCGCTCTCCCACTGCGTTTAAAGGTAAGACTACACAGCCCTCAATGGTTATGCACACTCGAGAAGAACGTCGGTATAATCAAAAGCAGGTGAAGAGGTAGTGATGAATGCTGTATTTGTTTTTATTTACAAGCTCTTTATGACATCCTAAAAGGACATAATTTTATTCTGCATTGGAAGATTTTAGAAGTGCGGAAAAAATGCTACAATAAAACCAGATTTTGTACACTGGCGGGGGCTGGTGAACATTCGGTACAAAATGTGAAACATGGTAAACTAAATTTTTACATAAATTCTAAACATTCAAATTTAACGAACAAGCAAGGAAGCAAGGAAGCAAGGTAACAAGGTAACAAGGTAACAAAGTTTACAAACATACAAGGTTATTTACATCATTACACAAGGTTACTTTCTGTTAAAAATTTAGTTTTATTTCTCGAACGAACAGCTGCTACTCTAGGCGTTCGTGGTTCTGACACACGTTCGGGAACAAATGGTGCACCTTGCGAAGGTATAGGTGATACTTCCGAGGGAGCTTCAGAGCGATACAAGAGTATTAATCCTTCAACATGTCTACGAACAATCTCGCCATTTGACTTTCGGACATGCGCAGACACAACCTCTCCTATGTCATTGCGTTCCACTTCCTTTACAATCGCAAGAGGAAAAGTGAACGGCTTAGCCATAGGACACTTGAGGCTCACCAAGTCTCCTGGCGCGAGATCAAAATGACTCGATCGCTTATACCGGTCCCTCCGGTCAATCGACTGCTGTAACAATGTCGAGACAAATTCAGTACGGTACACATTCGCTAAGTTAAGGCGCACATTTCTCAATTTTTCGTAGTAATCCCACAAAAAATCTGACACTAGGTCAAAATTTGGATCTCCCAATGCATCAGTATCAGACTCCAATTGTGGCAAAATGCTAAGACATGGAACTTCGTAACCTTTTATTATCAGTTCCGGAGTTGAAGGAATAGGGATCTCTTCTGTAAAATCCAATTTATTTAAAGAATTCTTAAAAGCAATCGGGCGTTTATTGATCATCATTTTCGCTTCACTGATAAAATAGTGGAAATCGTCAAGCGAAAGCAATCTATTACCAACAGAAGCGGTTAAAAGTCTCTTCACTTGTTTGACCATAGTCTCGACCACACCTCCGAGCTTTGAAGCGCCGGCCGGGTACGGATGAAATGCAAGCGAGGTGATGCCGTGCTGCCTCATGAAGTTAACCGAGAAGTCATCCTTCAAATACTCTACCGTCTGTTCCATTCCAGACACTATGGGAGTGCCATTATCACTCAATACAAAGGACGGCAGGCCATATTCAAAGATATGAAGCTGCAGAGCTCGCAAAAAACACAATTTATCAATTTGCTTGCACACAAATAGGTTTACGGCCCTCGACCACAGGCAAGATATCACCAATACATAGATTTTTACTCTGTTGCCGTGTTCAGTTATGAAAAAAGGTCCACAATGATCAATCGCAACATTTCTGAAAGGAATTGCTTCAGGATTCATTCGAAAATCGCGGTAGGCATTCTGGCTCACCTTAATCGACCGTTGATTAAGTCTACGGCACACAACACAATCTTTAACAAATTTCAACAATTACAAAGGCATTTGTTATCCAAAATTCTCGACGCAGGAACGCAAGCATCCTATATATACCAGCATGACCAAGTTTAACATGAGCATCACAAATTATGCTCTTCGCAATAGGACAGTTTTTTTGACAGTAATATAGGGCACCTCTCGGCGTAGTCAGCCTTTAACCTTCTCAACTTACTCTGCACTCTAACTAAGCCGTCCTCATCCATGAACAAGTTCAACTGCAGAACCAATGGGTCGGTAAAGAGGCGTGCAGAAAGAGACTTCACTACGCCGGGGAAGGCTTCGAACTGCGCGCATCTGAGCAAGTAACTGGAACAATGCGTGAACAGGTTAAGTGATTCGCCTGCGTTTAGCTCGCGAGGGACATTCGAGGCTAATTTACTTCTTAAATTTCTGATAAAACCAAAAACGACCATTAGTACTCTGACAGCTTTGGCAAACGATGAGAATCTACTCAATGGAATTACACATTCTCTATCGTGAAACTGCTCTACGACTCCAGCGTGACACTCTGAAGAAGCAGCCGCAGCTGCAGCAGGACAAAATCGCGGTACAATAACTGTGTGCTCAGAAACAGATTGGTAAGGAACAGGACCAGATAAAAAAGTTGTACATTTCAACAATTTAGCGGATACACACCTAGTTACAACATCGGCAGGGTTTTTATCCCCAGAAACATGAACAAAAGTAACGGCGTGTGTCTTACACATTTCAGCAATTTTATCAAGTTTATTATTTACGAACACATTTTTACGTTCAATCTTTCCTAAGTCAAATTCTTTCATCCTTATCCAACCAATAACAATCAACGAGTCGGTAAAAGCATAGACTTTCGCTACCTTAATAGGACAAACAGCTGACTGAAAACTCTGATAGATTTCCATGACAGTCTCAACCCCCAGGACCAATGCAGCCAGCTCCAAAGCCGGGATCGATTTAGACTTCAAGCCTTTAGCAACAACAGAGTTACGGGCAACAACAAAGGACGAAGTTTCCGCACTCTCAACATTAAGATAAACTGCACATCCTATAAAATCTTTGCTTGCATCGCAGTACACAGACAATACATAATTAGCCCCTCGAGCACCTATGCTACGAGGAATGACACTCTCTGGGCCGCTGTTCACCTGCTTGGCTATGTTGCGCCATTCCTTTACCCTTTCCGGATTTAAAGGAGAATCCCAGCTAACAGCTTGGTCGCACTGTAAGCCGTGCAAGAAAAGTTTAGCCCTGTTAAGCACAGGCAAATTCATGCCAAAGGGGTCAAAATTTGACTGCAAGGTGCTAAGTATCTTACGTTTAGTAGTAGCATCCACCAACAAGCTAGGTTTACGAGTACCAAGAGTGTCATTAGTGGTATCCCACATCAAACCCAAAAATTTCGTGCTACCTTCAGCAAACTCACAAATGCCTTTGGAAGTTTGCTTTAAAGAGTCAGAATTGGTAGCCCATTGCTGGAGATTAAACCCATATTCCTTAAAAGTATCGATAGAAAGTAGCACCGCCTCTCTTAACTTTACAGGATCATCGTTTGAGTATGCTAAATTGTCCATGTAAGCCAAATTGTACATCAAGCGCTTCATGCTGCTAACTTCTTCGGTATCAGAGGTAGCACGGAGGACAAGAATATAATAAAGAGACACCATCAACAAAAATGGCGAATATCTCATTCCGAAAGGTACCCTAGTAAAACGATATCCTACTATTTGGTAGTCACTTTTAGATACATCGTTAAACCACAGGAACAATAATTTTTCTGTGTCCTCTAGCCGAAGCTGCAACTGAAGGAACGATTTTTGCAAATCGAAGAGAAAGACAAATTTGTCAAATCTGAGAAACAAAGCAGCCATTTTCAGCTTGCTGTTCAAATTTGCCCCCATTAGCGAACACTGATTATGGGACAAGCCACCCTCATTTTGATCCTTCAAGTTCGATAAAAATACCACACGGCATTTAGTAGAGTCATGCTCTTCACGAAAAACGGCATTATGGGCGAGAAAGGACACGTTATTACGGTTAACAAATTTATCTATGTTATCGACACGTTCAATAATATGGCTTTGAACTGATCTTTAATAACTTTATCGTACTCTAGTAACTTAGGTCGATGCAAGCGTTTTCGCTGAGAAATCAAAATAGAACGGGCTAACTTATAGTTGGATGACAACAATCCTTCAAGGTCCTTTTTCCACAAAGCAGGTACAATCAACCTTCCGAGTAATTGTCAATTAGTACTCCTCGTATGGAACATTTGTTTTAGGATGCCCTATATTTAAGAAACTTTTAAAAGCCAATATGTTGGCATGTATCTCATGTGACAATTTGGAAATAAACATTTTTTCTTTTTCTTTCTTTTCCGCTGATCTCGTCTCTAGATAGATTGGACAGAACATAACCTACCAAACTTGAACTCTGATTAGAAAAACCATCTACCTCTTCTTCAGAGGGATAATTAAGGTAAGTTTGTAAATTTTCAAGACAAGCCCGCTCTGCTACCGAACTGATATTCACCGAGACCGCCAGTGACGAGGCGTTACTAGTCCCTAGTCAAGTGCTGCTAGCCTGCTCAGGTAAGGAAGCCAAGTCACGCAAATAAGCGGACACACTACCAGCCAGCATTATCCCTGAAGGGGTGTGATAAATGCAAGATTTTTCGCCCTCGCCAAAGTTTTCCTGCTGAATAGGAAATACATGGCTATGATCACTACCGAGAAGTATTTTGATACCCTTCAAGTCATCATGAATTAAATGCTTATCAGCGAGAGAATAGCCCTTTCTCTTTAAGAGCTTCACGGCACGAGACAAATTAGGTACAGAAATGCGAGTGTTAATTTTATCAATACAAATGGCAGTAATCTTTACAGTTCCCTGACCAGGTACATCAATCGGGAATTCAACAATGGTAGAATTCCTCGTCTGCTCCGAGTTAATTCCCCTAATGCCTATGGCAGTCTGCTCTAAAATCGTACAATTGGGGATATCTTTGGGACTGCCTTCCACAAATGTGGCTTGAGAACCAAGGTCCTTAAATACCCGCCAAGGCAATTTCTTCTTACCGTTAGATACGTACACCGTACCGGTGGGCAAAACTACATCGTTATATGAAGAACTGACAGACGAGAATGTCACCATATTATTGGAAGCAACTCTAGGGTCTTCTCGAGACCGTTGACATTCCTTTGATTGAGAGGTTTCCTTTGAAACCTTATGACCATCTGGTCTCTTATCACTGGAGTTTAGACAAAGATACGCCATGTGCATTCGCTTGCATTTGAAACAAGGCTTAAAAAATTTAAAACGACAAAATCTAATTTGGTGAGAAACAGAGCCACACTTTATGCACCCGCCAAGTTTTTTCAACGCCGCAACCTTACTCTCTGCATCGGGATAGACCGTACAAGCACCAAGCCTATGATCGTGAGCACTCGAGGATTTATCACTGATACACAGTGAACACCCTGACTTTGATAGGGACACTTTACTTTCCTCAACAGAGTCTATGGCAACTGCGGCAGAAGTTAGATCACGATTACGCAGTTGCAGCTTTTGGTTGTCAATGAATCTGAAATTAGCATCAAACAGACTGCCTAGAATCTCTGGCAAAGAAGGCTTCGACTTATTAGAAATGGCCACAAACTGCTTCTTACAATCTGGAGACATGCTATGCCACAGAAAATACTGCACGAAAATGTCCCCGCTGATATCTAGAGAATTTACCTGCTCACACAAAACCTTCGCCTCGCTAATCCACCGAAAAGCGTCGCGCTCAGTTTCGTGGAGTCTTAGGGCACATAGCTTACGAATAACAGAGTATTGCTGCTCTAGCTTATCACTGTAAGCATCGTTCAGCAAGTGGACAGCAGATTCGGAATTAAGATTCTCCAGAGAAATGGAATCTAACAGTTTTTTGGCCGTGCCTGACAATTGCTTACTAAGATAGGAGAATTTTTCAAAAGAGGACAAATTGTACTTAGAAATGAGGCTCTCAAAAGAAGTTATATATCGGTGGTACAATTCTGGACTACCATCAAAAACCGGCAAGTCGATATTCGGTAAAGAAATCTTATGGTTAGTAAATGAAGCAGAACCACCAGCCTGAGCATTATTCTCAATAAACACAACAGAATCATCAGCAGCTGCCACAGCCTTCAAAGTTTTAAGTTCGTTGCTCAGAGATACCAATGCTTTACCTAACTTGTCCATATACTCTTCATCTGCGTCACAGTGCTTGGTGTACACGTCAAAATCCCACTTCTCTTTAGAGAGCATGTAATCATTAATTTTCTCGGTAAGGTCACACAATTCACATTTAAGGGTCTGAAGTTTTTCGATATAAAATTCGTATTCATCGATAGACAGGTCTGGCTTCTCAACGGCATTCAAAGTTTTCGTTAGAGATTGGCGTTTACCACCTCTAACAATAAAAAGCTGCTTAATACGAGCATCAACACCAGCTAAATCAGAACCATCGAAGGTCGTCATTATGAAAGCACAAAATATCAAGATAAAACAAAGTAAAAGCTTCTCGAGGGCAAACCTAATTACAAGGCACATTAACAGGTGAAAGACACTCAGAAACGCAGGTACACAAGAGCTGAAACCTCGAGCCCCACGTTGGGCGCCATTCGCAAAACTATAAAATTGATAGAGGAAGAGGAGTGATGATGTCCGCCCACGGATTCCGTAAGGTAGAACCTGAAGACGAAGACGTAGATATCACCCTCAAGGGTCTGCCTCCCAAATTGCGAAGTACTACTAATACGTAGTTCAAGAAGTTGTATGTAAAAGGGCTCGGGCTCCAGAGAGCTAAAACCATAAATGGTTTAACTACCTCGGCAATCACAGAGTCCCTGAATCCTCTGCAACGACCACCCTTACGGACCGGTGACCGGTAGTGCCGAAGCTCCGCTCTCCCACCGCGTTTAAAGGTAAGACTACACAGCCCTCAATGGTTATGCACACTCGAGAAGAACGTCGGTATAATCAAAAGCAGGTGAAGAGGTAGTGATGAATGCTGTATTTGTTTTTATTTACAAGCTCTTTATGACATCCTAAAAGGAAATAATTTTATTCTGCATTGGAAGATTTTAGAAGTGCGGAAAAAATGCTACAATAAAACCAGATTTTGTACACTTTTCGAGAACCTTCTCATTTAGCGTTTTCGATTATTGCAGACTCTCGACGGCGCCAAACACCACAACACAACATTCCTTGGGTTTTTGAGCTTTACACGTAAATCGCCTATCTGTGACTTTAGCCTTACAAGTTCAGTTCATGTGGCATATTATCTCGCACTACACCATCGAGATACAACACGTAAATTGCTCAGTTGTGACTGGAGACGTTCTGACTTTTGATCACTTATCACTTGCAACCACTTGATTTGGAGCTAGTAGAGCCTAGTATATTACTACTGACGGCAAACTAATCTGCCCGCTCAAACCACGACAAGTTGCCTTTCTTACTAAATTATGTCAGTCGCAAAAATTTAACCTATTGCGAACCTCCACATAAACACTCACTTCCGCCCGGCCAACGTCACCGCTCGCCGGACGCCGCCTGCACGGAGTTACCCATCTAAGAGAAGCTCGTCAGAAGCCAAGCACGCCATCGCTCATCACGGCTCCCTTCAATAAAGAAAATCTAAAGCTGAGTTCCCACGCTTTATTATCCCTCTCTTACGATTTCGAAAAACACTGTTGAGCAAGACGATTAGGGTTGGAAGTTAATAACTAGCATACCCACCAATCCTAACAAGCATGGTATTGCCAGGTCGTTAAGATCATGAGCATCATGCAATATTGCACTGGTGCGCATGTCATTACTTCATTCAAACATTTCCCTCTGCTTTAATCATTGCATTGAGATATTTTGTGTGCTCGTATTTTGACCCACTCGTTCTTAAAATAAAACTCATTTTAATCCTTCCACGTTTATTATTCTCCCCATGCTTATCAGCTAGGTAACCGCGAAGTACACACCAAGTAAACACTGTTGATTTCCTACCTTTCTGTCCAACCCTCTGACTGTATTTCAAATCTTTATTTTTCTTTCTCTTGCTGTCGGGGGTTTCAAGTCCCCCTGCGTTACGTGCTTAAACCGGGCACGTTTCGTAACAGAAGCCCGACTGAGATACAATGATTAGGACAGCCTTGTTCCCTTTTTTCCTTGAATGAAGAAAAAATGTGATACGTGGGCAAACGTGAAATTTTAGGGCAAAATTTTGAGAATAATTAAAGTCTCTACCAGCTCTATAATAAAAATTACTATAGAGTTGAAAGGAGAGAGAAACCTTTGTTTGATCAGTGGGAGAGAAACAACACTCAACTTTAAGGTATAAGAAAATGAGGAACCTACTCATTTTTTATTCAGATTATGTTCGTAAAACAATACAAATATTCTGTCAAACAGTGATCCGGTGTAATATAATGTCAATTTAGAAAAAGTATTACATTTTAATGTATATACGTATGAAATTAATACGACATACAAACGGTATGTTATTAAACATTCTGATGAAAGTGAAACTAGTCTTGAAAAAATATTTTATGAAAGAGAAAATGTATTTGAAAATTATATAAATGAAATTTTCAGCTTTTCTCTTTAACTTACGGAACTGGGACGAATTAAATACTCCAATTTTATCTTAAATATTCGTTAATCAACAAAGAGGCAAAATAAACAAGAATAATAAGATTTAATCGAGAGTCCTCATATTTCTATAAACTAAATCTATATTCTAAAAGAAGACTGCTATCTGGCAACTCCATATTCTGGTGCGAAATACAAATTCTCTGGGTCAGTCAACGGCTGAGTGGTTCGCACGTAACGTAAAGTGTATCAGGGATTTAAACTTTTTAGACAGAAATGTTCCGTAGTCGTGGTAATGTGAAAAGCTGAAAGGTTCCTTAATGTTTGCTTATCGTGGTAGTTCTGTTATAGGTTGACTGTATAGGTTGTATTTTCGTATCAACGGACAAATTCCAGTTTGTTTTTTGAGCTTAAAACGTGTAACAGCTGACGCACCGTGAAAAAATTCATAAGGACGATAATAATGTACTGTTCAACTGAACCTTCATTGTCTTGATAGAATTTGTTGCCCCAACTAATATTTGAAATTTCTTTTAACCCGTTTACATTTTTAAGATGGAATATGTGCATTGGAGAAATACTTTTTGTACTTTTTTCGTGTTACAAGTAACTAGAGTTATATTGGCAGTTTCTCATCACCTAACGCAAATTTTAGGAACTAGGCTTTTGTCTTGATTTTAGGGGTCAGGAAATCTTTGTTTCAAACGGGAAATATTTTAGTACAGTACTTAATTTATTTAATTCTTAATCAATAAGTAAAATTGATGAACACTATTAAAGAGCATAGCTACGAATTAGATCCTCTAAAATTATAAACACCAGTGTACAGTAGTTAATTGTGGAAGCTAAATGAGGACTTGGTGTTAATACCATGTGTTGAACTGATGAATTTTATTATAAAATAATCATTGCTGGGAAGCTCCAGTATTCATGTGCATAGCTTTTTTGGCAAGTATATATTATTGCTGAAAGTTTTGTCAGAATGAACTTCTTGTATGATTTGTTACTGTAAGTAGAGAAGTGCTACTTTATTTTGCATTTAGCTTGTAGCTACAGTACATGTAATTTAGTAAAGTAGGCCCCATGCGAAGGCTTTTTAAAATTGAAAAAAAGCTTGTAAACTATCTGAACAAGTGCTTTTTCTTCTAATTTATTAAGCAATAGTTCTGTGTTGATCTTAGAACTTTTATAAAATTTACTTATAGGCCTAGTCTGAATTATTTTCTTGGAAAAATAATTATAGATGTAATGATTAATAAAGATGATGTATCATGATAATTCAAGTGTGTGGTTTGTCCTGATTTCTTTACAACTTTTCAGATTTTAGTGTGATTTAGTCTAAAGTCTAAAATAGTCTAAAGCTTTAATATGTCATCCACCGTAAGTGCAAGTGCTGCAGCTGCACCATCTGCCGAGGGGCCTGAAAAGAAACCATCTGGGTGAGCTAATTTATATATTTGGTATATCTAGTTACCTGTGCAATACTTTTACACAAGTTTTCATTTAGTTGATGTAAATAGTACATGCATGCAGTGCAATAGCTATTATGTTTTCTGATATAGGATACCTAAGTTCTGTTATTTTGACTGTTCCTCATTATTGTACAGAAAGCGTTTTTATGGAAATAAAACAACTAGTTGGAACACTACTAGCTATTAAATGTTTGAAGTATGTAACAAGGTTCACCCTTGTACTAGCTAGCTGTACAATAATGAGGAACAATCAAAATAACGGAACTTATCTCATGTTGGTTGTAAAGATTTGGCTTGCTGCCTATTTGGAGCTAGAAGGCTGTATGTACTTCTGTAAAGTTTAGTAAATAAGTTAAATCTGAAGGAGATGACAGTTGTCGATTTTGTAAATTTTGATGCCTTAGCATAGTTAATTAGATCGAAATAAACAAGTTTTCTTCTATGCATTTTTTGTCTCAAATGAGTATTTTATTAGTTATAGCGGTAAATGACTTACCACAACTCCAGTCTTTGAAGCGGAAAGAAATTCTTTGATCGAGTTGTATGGCAATACTGCAATGGCGTCTCGCTTCCAGCGCTCTGTTATGCAAGACGAAACCAAACCTATCGCTATACCTTGTTAAATACTCATTTGACGAAAAAAATGTATAGAATAAAAGTTGTTTATTTCGATGTTATTACCATGTTTCAAGCAACAAAAATTCGAAAATCAATGAGTAGCTGTTTATTCCAGCGCATTCGTCATCAATGACGAAACTAAACTTACTGCTATAAATAGTAAAATACTCATTTGAGACGAAAAGTGCATAGAAGAACACTTGTTTATTTTGATTCAATTAATTAGGTTCAGGCACCAAAAAGTGGAAAATCAACAACTGTCATCTCCTTCAGATTTACCCAATGTGCTTCCAAATGCTTAGTTTTTGAGTTATTTAAGTTTGAAGTTATACAAGCGGGGCTCCTGGATGGCCTTTTTTGCGCAATTTCTGAGTTGAAACGGAAGCTAACCCCCTATTACAAACGTAGAGAGGTTGAGTTGTGAGGGGTAGCCACAGTTCTTCCAGTGAAAATTATAAATAAAGGTTTCTAGTGATGTCCGTTTACATCGGCTCCAAGATGGTGGCCGCCATCTTGGGTACCGGGTGGCTGTCATTGGAGATGATGTAAACAAACGTCACTAGAAACCTTTATTTTTTTCACTAGAAGAACTGTGGCTACGCCTCACGACCCAACCTCTTTTCGTTTGTAATAGGGGCTTAGCTTCCGTTATTAATTAAGTTACGCTTGGCACGCTCGCTTCTCTGGTGCACATGCTAACTTCAAAGTAGAATAATTCAAAAATAACGCATTAGCGAGCACAATGTCATTCTTGCAAAACGTTTTTAAATGTGTTCATTTATTGGTTATTGGCAAGAAAATAATGAAAATTGTTGACAACATTAAAGTAAAAATTAACCACTTATTGTTTCAATGAGCTCAGATTTCTGCATGGGAAATTGCCTAGTGCGTTGATTTTGCGTTCCCATAATTTCATACTAAATGGTGCTTTCTTCCTTCCTCACTTTTTACATTTTTGTTATTGTAGAAGAGGCCAAAAAATTGATAATCAATCAAAAGGTTATTCAAATTTAAAGCAATGTTTCATTAGTTTGTCTGATCTTAACATGTATTTAATTTTTTTGACTGGCATTTTAAATTATGCACTGTGGTTTATTTCACCAGTTGTTATAAATAATTATAAATTCCTAAAGTATTACAATTTTCTATGTGTTCAAGGCAATTGCATATTTATTGCAGGAAAATTACCTTCTACATTTGGTTTAGTGTTGAGTTATAACATTTACATCCTGATATTAAGACTAAACTGCTTAAATATTAATCTATAGATTATCATTATTTTTTTAGCAAAGTGAAAATGAGTAGTTAGATGTTATAAGTGAACTCACAAACTTACTTTAACCCATGCAACAATTTAACTGGTTTTTGTTTTGCAGGTCATCAAGTAGCAACTGGAGCATCAACAATTTTGACATTGGACGGCCTCTAGGCAAGGGCAAGTTTGGCAATGTCTATCTTGCCAGAGAGAAGAAAAGCAAGTACATAGTTGCTTTGAAGGTGGGTGGTGGCAGGGATGGAAAAAACCCAGGGTTTTTTAAAAAAACCCAACCCACCTGGGTTTTTTTGGGTTAAATTGGGTTTTATGGGTTTTATAGGTTTTTTTTTTGGGCGTTATTGGGTTTTTTGTAATACCTGTTTTTGTAAAAGAGCTATTCACACAACTCCCATTGCCCCTATTTCAGATTTATATACATACACTTATTGAGTAAATATTGTTATTTGATTACTTTATTTCCAACATTATATTACATTATTATATGAAATATTACATTATATGAACAGATTAGATTATTAGTTAGTTTAAGCCTCCCTATCCGCAACAAAGGCGATCCAAAGAGAGGAAAGAAGAAGGCACCATTTAGTATGGAGTTAAGGGAACGTGGAATCTATGTAGAAAGGGCACAGAAACAGTAAGATGAGAAAGAAGTTCATGAAACAAGATCAAAGTCGAAGATGAAAGTAGGAGGTGCTGAAAAACAGGACAGCAGTGAACCGAAAAAAGATGGTCCGTAACAAAATCAAAACCTATTCTATTTCAACAAAAATAAAGCCTACCTAACCTTTAGCTCAGGCCCTTACATAGTCCCCCTGGGAGCGCTAATTCCCATAGATACAATAGTTGTATCCCCCTGAGGGGTACATTATATGAACAATATATGAATTAAGTTTGTCCATCACAATTACCATTCACCAATTACCATATGCATAGAGACATAGCTCTGCAGTCTGTAAAGTTATAAGGTGTCCAAAGAGAATTGCTATGCTCGTCAATTCATAGTAAGTTGTTTTAGCAGCAGACAGGCGCAAGTCATGTGAGAGGGAAGCACCATGCAGATCATAAGTAACCACCAGAAGCAGCTTGAAGCAAGACAGCTGCACATCACTTAACAGTCATGCTGTTAACAACTTAACATGTGTATTGTGTGAGCTGGAGTGCTTAGCAGCGCAAGCCAAGTCAGTCAACCACACTGTTACATGTTACAACATGTGGTGAAATGCCAAATTTTTTTTTAAATTTGCCAAAAAATTCACTTTTCGCAGTACAGGATAGCAACAAACACTAAAATGATTGGAAGTAAATACTCTAACTGATTCCATCGTCAAATTTTTTTCAGTGCAGCTTGAATGCTCCCCATAGGCCAGTAGTTTCTTTACTTTCTCACCCCATGATGGCTGCGGTTGTCTTGCCCCATCTGACTATAATAGTTAGACTTATTTCAATTTAAACAATTTAAACAATTTATTTACCACAGGTGATACAGAGGTAGAATGTTTCTTAAGTCTAATACAATGGTCAAATGCTACTTGTGGGCCCGAATAAGTTCAGCGACTTCTAGGGCATCCTACCATTACATTATTCTAAGGTGTACAATAATGATTAACCTAATTCACTTAGCCTAGTTTCACATTAGACTGATCAACAAGATAATGAACTCGATATTGATGTTTCATTTTACAACATTTAAGGCAAAGCTCTCCCAGGAGACTGATATTGAAGAGTGGTTGGCTGAGTACTATCCGGAGTTCATCGGTACGCTTTACTCCTATAAATTGAAGGACTCCAACATCTTCCCAAAACACATGTTCAATGAGAATATCACTAAGACAATGACTTCTTGTTGATGGTGGGATATTCAAGACATGAAACAGCAGAAAATGCATATTCATGAAGAGAACACTGGCAGAGGGTTGCTGCAAGTTTATAAGCAATCTTCATTCTTGCCCCGCAAGTTCAGGATCCATTGAGAGAATTTCCTCAACATTTGGAATTGTGTGGAATAAATTGAGAAATAGATTAGGATCAGAACGCGCACATAAATCGTCTCAGTATATCGCCACCTCACGAATGATCATGATGTGGATGACAACGATGAAATGGCAGTGGATGTAGAAAGAGAAACACAGTAGTATTGTAGTAGCAGTCTAGTCTAGAAGACAGTAAAAATTCAGAAGTCTCTATATTAAGTAGTCAAACTGCATTTGTCTCTAAATTTTTGTTTTTTTACTTTGGAAATGGAATTCATTAAAATATATTAATCCCTCGAGTTTTTTTGTGATTAAGGTTTTTCTAATTTGATTTGTATAGGGTTGGTGTTTTGTTTTTCAATGTTTTCTTGTCATAGTCATGCACATGACTTAGATACTTATTTTGACAAGATAAATATTTAGCTCATTTTGATTCTTTAAGCTTGAAAACAAGTAAAATTTACATAATAATAAAACCCAGTAAAGCCCAAAAAACCCACTAGTTAGTGGGTTTTTTAGTGTGGGTTTTTTTGGGCATTTTTGGGTGGGTTTTTTATGTGCCAACCCTGGGTGGTGGAGCTTATTGGAGCATCCCAGAGTATCTTCCTTCTATAGAATTTTTGTCTTTTATTGCTTAGCATGACTTTAAACTAAAGCTATAGTTGTAGAGTTGGTTTATTTTTTTCCTTCCAGTGTTCCTTGTGGTGCTCAATATTTTATTAGGTACATGTTTGTAATTTATTTCAGTAAGCTTCTATGCATAGTTTGTCGAAATGAATCAAATTGAACTATTTATCAAGCCTAACATAACAACTGTGAGGGCAATCAACCATGCATGAAAGCTCAGGAAATGGAATAACAAAGTGCAACTGAAAATAAACTTGTCTTTTAAATTTTGTAATGAAAACTTTATTGTACATTTATAGATAGAATCACCTCTGCACAAGTCTCTACAAAAATTTTATTTTAGATTAGAAATAGTTGGAGGCACTTGTACCAATACTTTCATTGAATCTATTGCTTGCAATAATAGACTTGCTTGAATATTTTTGAAGTGTGATGGTAAACAATAGAAAAAAGAGGAGACTATAGTAGAAGATGCTAATAGTTTTTAGATAATGGAAATAAGAGTTCATTGTGTGTGAAGAGGATGAGTATTGATACAAATGTACATATCTCATGTTCTATTGGCTCTAGGTAATGAATCAAAATTGATAAATTCAGGTTATCATTGCAGGATGCATAAAAATGTCAAAAAATTTGTTAAAAGTAAGTGTTTACTGTAACAGCTGAAGTGTAGCTTTCATGACTAGTGAAGTCTTTGATGACTAATGAAGTATATTTGCATATGAAGAAGTTAGAATTTACTGCAATTTGATGAGCATGACATTGCCAGCTGGACATATTTCTTTTGGATATTGCTAATTGATACTTGAAATTGTGCCCATCTACATCAGTGTTTTATTAGCTCTTGTTTGTGAATTAAATGTAATTATAAGTATTTGTTTTTAGAGCTTGTGTGGAAAAATGTTTTGTATGACATTCATGCGTAATTTAGTTTTAAACATATTTTTATAATTTTATTAGGTATCCAAGTGCTTTTCTTGGGGGTGGTCTTACTTGTGGATTTGCTCACATAACAGAAATTCTTGGAATCATTTCAAATAGGATACTTTCATCATTCATTGCTAAGATATTTCCCATGACCTGCACAGCTTAGCTGAAATTCATTTTGGACTTGCTCACTTGCAAAATTCCAACTTTATTTTGGACTTGTTCACTTGCATAATTCCAACTTCATTTTGGACTTGTTCACTTGCATAATCCCAACTCCATTTTGGACTTGTTCACTTGCATAATTCCAACTCTATTTTGGACTTGTTCACTTGCATAATTCCAACTCCATTTTGGACTTGTTCACTTGCATAATTCCAACTTCATTTTGGACTTGCTCACTTGCAAAATTCCTTGAGCATCTATTGTGTTCAGGTGCTGTTCAAGTCTCAGCTACAGAAGGCCTGTGTTGAACATCAGCTCAGGAGGGAAATAGAAATTCAGGTGAGTTGATGGAACTGTTGCCCCTCAGAGGGATACAACTACTGTATCTATAGGAATTAGCGCTGCCAGGGAGAAGATGTGAGGGCCCGAGCTGAAAGTTAGGTAGGCCTTCTTTTTGTTGAAATGAAATATTTTTTGCTATGTTAAGGACCACCTTTTTCAGTTCACTACTGTCCTGTTTTTCAGCGCCTACTACTTTCTTCTTCTACTTTTATCTTCTTTCATGAACTTCTTTCTCAACTTACTGTTTCTATGCACCTTCTGCATAGATTCCTCATTCTCTTATTTTCATACTAAATGGTGCCTTCCTCCTTCCTCTCATTGATACGCTCATTTTTTGTAGCGGTTAGAGAGGCTTAAACTATCTTATAATCTTAAGAATCGGATCCTGTATTTAAAAAACACCTTGTAGATTGATTCTCCATTTTCTACAGTTCATGGTAAATTATCCTTTCTCTCTGGTTTTTCAAGGTAGTATATGTGGCTAAGGAGTTATAAACTATTACAATGATTGTAATGTGATAATACAATGTGATTTTCTGTTGTTCTCTAGCACACATGCAACACAAACACATCCTACCAATGATTGCAATGTGATAATCATGTGATTGTTGGTGTTCTCAGGCACACTTCTGGTTCGAACACATTCTAACAATGATTGTAATGCAATAATAATGTGATTTCCTGTTGTTTTCAGGCCTACTTGCGGCACAAACACTCCATAACATTGACTATAGTGTAATTTTCTGTTGTTCTCAGGCCTACTTGCGGCACGAACACATCCTAACTATGATTATAATTTGGTAATATTGATTTGATTTTCTGTTGTCAGGCCCACTTGCGGCACGAACACATCCTGAGGCTGTACGGGTACTTTTACGACGAGACGCGCGTGTACCTCATTCTGGAGTACGCTCCTCAGGGCGAGCTGTACAAGCACATGCAGAAGCAGCCCAACGGCCGCTTTGGGGAGATGGAGAGCGCCAAGTACATCAGGCAGCTGTCGTTGGCTCTCAAGTGAGTGTAGCTGTCTTTGGCCCTCAAGTGGGTGTCTTTGTTGTGCCAGGCAGTGGTCTTTGGCCCTCAAGTGGGTGTCTTTGTTGTGTCAGGCAGCTGTCTTTGGCCCTCAAGTGGGTGTCTTTGTTGTGCCAGGCAGCTGTCTTTGGCCCTCAAGTGGGTGTCTTTGTTGTGCCAGGCAGCTGTCTTTGTTGTGCCAGGCAGCTGTCTTTGGCCCTCAAGTGGGTGTCTTTGTTGTGCCAGGCAGCCGTCTTTGGCCCTCAAGTGGGTGTCTTTGTTGTGCCAGGCAGCCGTCTTTGGCCCTCAAGTGGGGTGTCTTTGTTGTGCCAGGCAGCTGTCTTTGGCCCTCAAGTGGGTGTCTTTGTTGTGCCAGGCAGCTATCTTTGGCCCTCAAGTGGGTGTCTTTGTTGTGCCAGGCAGCCGTCTTTGGCCCTCAAGTGGGTGTCTTTGTTGTGCCAGGCAGCTGTCTTTGGCCCTCAAGTGAGTGTCTTTGGCCCTCAAGTGAGTGTCTTTGGCCCTCAAGTGAGTGTCTTTGGCCCTCAAGTGAGTGTCTTTGGCCCTCAAGTGAGTGTCTTTGGCCCTCAAGTGAGTGTCTTTGGCCCTCAAGTGAGTGTCTTTGGCCCTCAAGTGAGTGTCTTTGGCCCTCAAGTGAGTGTCTTTGGCCCTCAAGTGAGTGTCTTTGGCCCTCAAGTGAGTGTCTTTGGCCCTCAAGTGAGTGCCTTTGGCCCTCAAGTGAGTGTCTTTGGCCCTCAAGTGAGTGTCTTTGGCCCTCAAGTGAGTGTCTTTGGCCCTCAAGTGAGTGTCTTTGGCCCTCAAGTGAGTGTCTTTGGCCCTCAAGTGAGTGTCTTTGGCCCTCAAGTGAGTGTCTTTGGCCCTCAAGTGAGTGTCTTTGGCCCTCAAGTGAGTGTCTTTGGCCCTCAAGTGAGTGTCTTTGGCCCTCAAGTGAGTGTCTTTGGCCCTCAAGTGAGTGTCTTTGGCCCTCAAGTGAGTGTCTTTGGCCCTCAAGTGAGTGTCTTTGGCCCTCAAGTGAGTGTCTTTGGCCCTCAAGTGAGTGTCTTTGGCCCTCAAGTGAGTGTCTTTGGCCCTCAAGTGAGTGTCTTTGGCCCTCAAGTGAGTGTCTTTGGCCCTCAAGTGAGTGTCTTTGGCCCTCAAGTGAGTGTCTTTGGCCCTCAAGTGAGTGTCTTTGGCCCTCAAGTGAGTGTCTTTGGCCCTCAAGTGAGTGTCTTTGGCCCTCAAGTGAGTGTCTTTGGCCCTCAAGTGAGTGTCTTTGGCCCTCAAGTGAGTGTCTTTGGCCCTCAAGTGAGTGTCTTTGGCCCTCAAGTGAGTGTCTTTGGCCCTCAAGTGAGTGTCTTTGGCCCTCAAGTGAGTGTCTTTGGCCCTCAAGTGAGTGTCTTTGGCCCTCAAGTGAGTGTCTTTGGCCCTCAAGTGAGTGTCTTTGGCCCTCAAGTGAGTGTCTTTGGCCCTCAAGTGAGTGTCTTTGGCCCTCAAGTGAGTGTCTTTGGCCCTCAAGTGAGTGTCTTTGGCTCTTAACTGAGTGTCTTTGGCTCTTAACTGAGTGTCTGTTGTGCCAGGCAGCTGCCTCAAGTGAGTGTCTGTTGTGCCAAGGAGCTGTCTTTGGCCCTCAAGTGAGTGTTTATTGTTGTGAGGGGACTGAGAGGAAGGTGCAAGTAGTGGCCAGTGTGTGGGCTGCGGCTGTTGATGACTGATCACTCGCTAGTGCATGTCTGGGGTTGACTTTCCAAGTTAGGTCAAGATCATTGAAAAAAACGTGGATAATGACTAGTGCATATGTATTCATGTTAAGGATTGGGACGATCATCATTTTGTATAGAGCCATTGCCCATTGCTCTGTTTAACCAAAGTTTTTTTCTCGAAATTGCAGATACTGCCACAGCAAGAAAGTGATTCACAGAGACATCAAACCAGAAAATCTTTTATTAAATCTAAGTGGAAACCTAAAGATTGCAGATTTTGGATGGTCTGTTCACTCTCCTTCGTCTAGGTGAGTGGTCGCTTAGAATTTTGTTTGGAGTCTCATACTTCATAATGACTGAATTGAGCCTGTAATGACTAAGTTATTTGCTTGTGAACTTAAGTTTGTCAATCTGATGCTATGGGGACTGGTGCTCTATCCACTAGTAACTGGTAAGTTTGTCTATCTGATGCTATGGGGACTGGTGCTCTATCCACTAGTAACTGGTAGGTTTGTCTATTCTATGCTATGGGGACTGGTGCTCTATCCACTAGTAACTGGTAGGTTTGTCTATTCTATGCTATGGGGACTGGTGCTCTATCCACTAGTAAATGGTAGGTTTGTCTATTCTATGCTATGGGGACTGGTGCTCTTTCCACTCGTAACTGGTAGGTTTATCTATTCTATGCTATGGGGACTGGTGCTCTATCCACTAGTAACTGGTAGGTTTGTCTATTCTATGCTATGGGGACTGGTGCTCTATCCACTAGTAGCTGGTAGGTTTGTCTATCCTATGCTATGGGGACTGGTGCTCTATCCACTAGTAACTGGTAGGTTTGTCTATTTTATGCTATGGGGACTGGTGCTCTATCCACTAGTAACTGGTAGGTTTGTCTATTCTATGCTATGGGGACTGGTGCTCTATCCACTAGTAACTGGTAGGTTTGTCTACCCTATGCTATGGGGACTGGTGCTCCATGTATTGGTAATGGATAGGTTTGTCTACCCTATGTAGTGTATATCGTGACCAACTAGCCTGAATGTAGGTACGAATCTCTTTGTGCATAGTTCCTCCGTGGGCTTAATTCCATATTATATAATGCTTTCCTTCTTCTCTTAGGAACATTTTCGCTGTGGTTAGGAAGACTTCTAACAACCTTGTGCTGAAATGTTGGTAGATGATGTTTATTCTGAATTTTTTGTTGCTCCCTATCTTTTTCTTACGTCAATGTACTGCTAATTTTTTGCGTGATCAGATTCTTCTCTTCAAAGAAATTCTCGACAAATATTTTTCTGAGTATAGAAGAAAGCACACTAAAGTATAGACATCATTATTTGGAAAGTTTTCCGCCTATTCCCTTCTTTGACTGATTTAATGCTCTTCTCTAACGTGGACACAAGTGTTCTCTTATTCTTTAAAACGTGTATCAACTTATTCTTCTTTACTTAGTCCTATGGTTTTTGTATAACATGAATGGAAGTATATTCTAATTCACCAAAAATCGAACATGAACATACCTTCATCTGAGAAGTTTTATGCTCTACTCCGGTTTTTGATGGAAGTATATTCTCGTTCAGATTTGTTGTGGTTAGGGAGGCTTAAACTTATATTTTATCTTCTTGTTTAGATAAAAGTCAGCATGTTCTCTTTCTTGAATAAATTAATGTGTGTGCTCTTCACATGGCTACAGTATGTTTAAAACATGCCATCTAGCTTATTATTTTTTCCAACTATAATTAACTGTATGCTCTTCGTATGGTTACAGAGCATTCAGAACTTACCAGCTGTTTTTTTTTAATATATTAAATTTGTGCTCTGTACATAATTAGACTTTGTTCAAAACCTACCAGCTTGTTCTATTATTTCAAATGGTCCCTTGTGCTGTGCTTTTCACGCTATATTGCGACTTCCTTGTTCTCTAGTATCTGAAATGTGTGCCCCCCTCAGGCGGTCGACTGTACTTATTCTGCGATGCGCTAACAATTCACTTTACCTACTCAGGCGATCGACGCTATGCGGCACCTTGGACTACCTGCCCCCGGAGATGGTGGAGAGCAAGCCCCACGACGAGAAGGTGGACCTGTGGTCGCTGGGTGTCCTCTGCTACGAGTTCCTGTGCGGGGCGCCGCCCTTTGAGACGGAAACGAGCAGCGAGACCTACAAGCGCATCACCAGCGTGCAATATAAGTTCCCTTCACACGTCTCTGCGAAAGCCAGGGACCTCATCAGTAAGGTACGATGTTGGGGGGTATGTTTCGAGTAAAATTAGATTGCTTTTGAATTTAACTTTCTAGTAAACTTTATTGCATCCGTTAAACCTGTTTCACAAAATGGGGTTTGTTTCAAGAACATCATGAGGTCCCGAGCTGATGGTCAAGTAGGTCTTGTTTTTGTTGAAGTATTATGGGGTTTTGTTTTGAGTTGGCTGTTGTTCGGTTCACTGCTGTTTTCGATGCCTATTACTTTTTAACTTTTATCTCCTTTGATTAAATTTGCTCGATCTTGGGGTTTCTAGGGACTATGTGAGGGCCCGAGCTCAAGGTTAGGTAGGCATAGTGATGCAAAAAAAAACGGTTTTATTTGGTTGCGTTTTTTTTTGCAAAAAAAAACGTGTTTTTTATGTGTTTTTTTTGTTTTTTTTTTTGCACACCTAAATTTTGTTAAACATATGTCTGGGTTTTTTTTTTGGACACCTGAAATATATTAATATCCATGTTTTTTAGTCATTTCATTGTTATAAAAACATCAAAAAGAAACCATACAGTAAAAGTGGTGGCAGATAACCCACAATTACCTAGAGGCGTCTAAGAGGAACAGCAGGAGCCACAGAACTTATATTGATGGAGTCAAAATTCAGAGCTTACTATCTCTACTATGCCTGATTTTATTTTTATGTGACCAAAAAATCAGACTTTGCAGAGATAATAAGGTTAAATCTGAAGGATATGTCAGTTATCGATTTTGTAAATTTTGATGCCTAACCTAAGCATAGTTAATTAGATCGAAATAAACAAGTTTTCTTCTATGCACTTTCCGTCTCAAATGAGTATTTTATTAGTTATAGCGGTAAATGACTTACCGCAACTCCTGTGTTTGAAGCAGCAAGTAATTCAAGGAGCACGTCGGACAGCAACACTGCAATGCGCACTCGCTTCCAGCGCGATCGTCATCAAAGACAAAACCAAACCTACCGCTATACCTCGTTAAATACTCTTTTGACGAGAAAAGTGTATAGAAGAAAAGTTGTTTATTTCGATGTTATTACCATGATTCAAGCAACAAAAATTCGAAAATCGATGAGTAGCTGTTTACTCGAGTGCATTCGTCATCAAAGATGAAACTAAACTTATCGCTATAAATCGTAAAATACTCATTTGAGACGGAAGGTGCGTAGAAGAAAACTTGTTTATTTTGATTCAATTAATTAGGTTCAGGCACCAAAAAGTGGAAAATCGATAACTGACATATCCTTCAGATTTACCATAATAAGCTCTGAATTTTGACTCCATCAATATAAGTTCTGTGGCTCCTGCTGTACCTCTTAGACTCTAGGTAATTGTGGGTTATCTGCCACCACTTTTACTGTATGGTTTCTTTTTCATGTTTTCATTACAAAACAATGACTAAAAACCATAGATATTAATATATTTAAGGTGACCAAAAAAATATGCTGTTTTTTTAAAAACATGTTTTTTTTAAAAAAAATTCTGGGTCAATGTGAAGTTTAATGCAATCAGAAAATAATAATTAGCGATCCCAGGAATTACTAAAGGAACCCATTTAAGAACGTTTTACACGAATAACATTCTGCTCGCTGATGCGTTATTTTCGAATAATTGAACTTTGAAGTTGGCCTTTGCGCCAAACGAAGCGAGCGCGTGAAACGGAATTTAATTAATAACGGAAGCTATTACAAACGTAAAGAGGTTGGGTCGGGAGAGGGAGGCACGGTTCTTCTAATGAAAATTATAAATAAAGCTTCTAACCAAGCCATTTGGGTGATGACCGCAATCTTGTTGACATTGGCTCTAAGATGGCAGCGCCCATGGTGGTCGCCATCTTAGAGCCGATGTAAACAAGATTGTGGTCGTCACGTTAATGGGTGGGTTAGAAGCTTTATTTATAACTTTCGCTAGAAGAACTGTGCCTCCCCCTCACGACCCAACCTCTTTACGTTTGTAACAGGGGGTTAGCTTCCGTTTTTAATTAAATTACCCTCTCTTCCTTTGGCTTGGGAAGTTTAACTTCAAATTTCAATGATTCGGAAATAAAGCATCAGCGAGCAGAATTTCGTTCATGTAAAACGTTCTTAAATGGGTTCCTTTAGTGATTGTTTGGAATATAATTATTAATTTCCATGATTGCATTAAACTTCACATTGACCAAATTCTGACTAATAAAAATGAATATTAATATATTCTCTGGTACCAAATATAACCATGCTGTTTTTTTTACAAAGAATCATGACTAAAAAACAATATATTTTATGTGACCTAAAAAGCCCCATGCAGTTTTTTAAAAGAAAACATTTTTACTAAAAAAAAATCCTGACTGAAAAAACATGAATAATATATTTGAGACCAAAAAAATGTTTTTGTACTAAAAAAATCCTGACTAAAAAAACATGAATATATTTATGAGACCTAAAAAACCCCATGCTGTCTTTTAAAAAATATGGTTTTTTACAAACAATGATGTATAAGAACACATGGATATGAATATATTTTATGCTACCAAAAAACCATGCTGTTTTATTTTATGTATTTTTCATAAAAAATCGTGTCTTAAAATCATGGATATTAACATATTTTATGTTACCAAAAAATCCTTGTGTTTTTAAACATGTTTTTTTTTATTAAAAAGTTAATATTATTCATTTTTTGGTCACGAATTCTTTGTAAAAAAAACACCCCTCAGGGGGATACAATTATTGTATCTATGGGAACTAGCGCTCCCAGGGGGACAATGTAAGGGCCCAAGCTGAGAGTTAGGTAGGCCTTCTTTTTGTTGAAATGAAATGTTTTTGTGATGTTAAGGACCACCTTTTTTTCGGTTCACTGCTGTCCTGTTTTTCAGCACCTACTACTGTCTTCTTCAACTTTGATCTTGTTTCATAATCTTCCATCCTCTCTTTGGATCGCATTTGTTGCTGGGTAGGGAGGCTAAAACTAATGACTAATCTAATCTGTAAAGAAAACATGGATATCAATTTATTTTATGTGACCAAAAAACCATGTTTTCTGAAAAAAAGATTTTTTACAAAAAACATAGGTGTTATTAAATTTTATCTGACCAAAAAAAACATGACTTTAAAAACCATGTTTTTTTTCACCAAAAGTCATTAATATCCATGTTTTTTAGTCATGATTTTTTTTTGGTTAAGAAAACATGATTTAAAAAAACCAGCATGTTTTTTTTTGGCACATAAAATATATTAATATCCACATTTTTTAATCATGATTTTTCTGTAAAAAAGATGTATATTTTATAAAATACAGCATGGTTGTTTATGGTAAAATAAAGTATATTAATATTCGTGTTTTTTAGTCATGACTTTTTAGTAACAAAAACATTCAAAAAACAGCATGGATTTTTTGGTCACATAAGATATTTTAATATCCATTAGAACCGTACCAGGTCTTAGAATAAAATATCCACAAAGAATCTATTCACTCTATAAAACCTTTCAGAGACTAGCTCCATCCTCAGTAAGTCATTCAGTCAAATGTTTTTCAAAGGAACAGTGAAAATTCATTGTCCATTTCACCAAATTTTACAGAATGACTGAGGATGGAGCTGGTCTCCAAAAGGTTTTATGGAGTGAATAGGTTCTATGTAGATATTTTATTCTAAGACCTAGTACAGTTCTAATAAACATGATTTCAATATTAACAGCATTCTTTGTTTATAAGTTTCTAAAGATAATTCGATTAAAGAAAACTAACTTTCCTGATATTTACATCCGTGTTTTTTTAGTCATGATTTTTTTTAGATGTTTATAAAAAAACTTTTTTGGTCCAATAAAATATAATAGCCATGTTTTTTTTAGTCAAGATTTTTCTGTTAGAAAACAATGTTTTAAAAAAACAGCATTGGATTTTTAAGGTCACAAATATATTAATTTCCATGTTTTTAGTCATAATTTTTGTATAAATAAATGTTTTTTTTAAAAAAAACAGCATGGTTTTTTAGTCACATCTCTATCAATGACCATAAGTAAAGATATGTTATTATAACACACCATTTTGGGAGTTTAAGGTCATTCACATGTATTGTAAAATAAATGAAATATCAAAGCATGAAACCGCAGAAAATGAAAAAGTTCATAAAACCATAGAAAACCATCAATTAAGAAGTATGCTGTTTTATTTTGTAATTTGATATGAAAACAAATAATGTAATGTGGTTCATTTTCTTGCTGAATTATTTTCAGACAAAATATTTAAAAAAAAACCAAAATATCCACGTTTTTTTGCCACGGTTTTTTTGTAAAAAAAACGTGTTTTTTTTAAAAAAAACGGCATGGTTTTTTTTGAGTCACATCTCTAGGTAGGCATATTTTTTTGTTGAAATAGAATAGGTTTTTGTTTCATTACGGACCATCTTTTTTTTTTGGTTCACTGCTGTCCTGTTTTTCAGCACCTACTACTTTCCTCAACTTTTATCTTTCATGAATTTCTTTCTCAACATACTGCTATGCACCTTGTGCATAGATTCCAGGATGCACCCTGTGCATCGATGCTAAATAGTGCCTTCCTCATTCTTCATTTTGAAACGTCTTTGTTGCGGTTAGGGAGGCTTAAACTAACATCTAATTTAATTACATACATAACTACTACAAATCGTTGTAACACTTGCGTTACCGGCCTTGAACACATTGTGGACACCCTCAACTCGGAAGGTATAAGCCTGGTAAAATTACCCCCACCCATTCATATCGTACAAAAACCATGGGACTTGGTAAGGAAGGGAATAAGTTGACACGCGTTTTTGGAAATTAGAGAAGACTTTCGTCCTCGTAAGTAAAGTAGGTGCATTAACACGTGTGCGATACAGACCACCGGTGGGCCGTACTCAAGTTTTCCGAGCTTGAAAAAAATAGCAACTTTTTTAAATTGATGGTTGTGCAATTTACCCAGTTAATGTTTCTATTTGTGAAATATCTAATAACTTTTGACATGGACATGAACAGTTAATGCTTCTTATTTACAAAATTTTTAATAACTTTTGACTTGGATATTGAGCTTTTTAGTTTCACCCATCACAGTCAACTTATTTGAACTTTTCAAAGAAGGTATGAACCTAACCAAAGAACCCACAACTCTGGAGGTACAGCCTAATCATACAACCCATAACTCAGATGGTATAGCTTAACCAAAGAACCCACAACTCTGGAGGTACCGCCTAATCATACATCCCATAACTCAGATGGTATAGCTTAACCAAAGAACCCACAACTCTGGAAGTACCGCCTAATCATACAACCCATAACTCAGATGGTATAGCTTAACCAAAGAACCCACAACTCTGGAAGTACCGCCTAATCATACAACCCATAACTCAGATGGTATAGCTTAACCAAAGAACCCACAACTCTGGAAGTACCGCCTAATCATACAACCCATAACTCAGATGGTATAGCTTAACCAAAGAACCCACAACTCTGGAGGTACCGCCTAATCATACAACCCATAACTCAGATGGTATAGCTTAACCAAAGAACCCACAACTCTGGAGGTACCGCCTAATCATACAACGCATAACTCAGATGGTATAGCTTAACCAAAGAACCCACAACTCGGAATGTACAACCTAACCAAATAATCACCTCTACAGCTGCTGAAGTACCACCCCCACGAGCGGCTGTCGCTGGACGAGGTCCTCAGCCACCCCTGGATCGTGGAGCAGGCCGCTCTCGAGAAGTCGGCGCAGGCAAAAAAAAATTGATTCATCGTCCGTTTGCGCCGCATCTAATTTTAACGAGATGCTACATATTGTTGAGGGTTCCATATTTAGGGCTTTTGCTATGGTCTTCACAGACTGGTCTGTAATTTTAATAACTCGTTTAGTATCTCCGTCATATCGCTTACTTTACGTGTAATTTGTCCTGTTCTTAATCTCTACTGCCATTTTGAGTCCCAATGATTATAACAGCAATTTAGATGCTGTATAAGAAGACTGGGATATTTATACTGGGACAGCCAAGTCGTGCAAGTTACGTTTCTTTACGGATGTCGTAGACTGAAATTTAGTTTCTTTTTGGTTGAAATATTACGTTTACTCTTGCTGACTGCCATCAGTATTTTCTCTCCAATGAGTTCACTCCCATTTTTAAGTAGCAGCTTCTACTCTAGGTTCTGAGGTGTTCCCTTTTGCCATTATTATGTTCTATTTTTTCATTTCCCTCATTTTTTCTTAGATTAATTGTGGGTTCAATGTATTTCAAGATATATTTGCCCATTTTCTTCATCCTTCTTAGATTAATTTTTGGTTCAATGTATTTCAATGTAGATTTGCCTATTTTCCTCTAACATTCATCGATTTTTGGTTCAACACATTTCAAGATTTATCTTTTTTCCTTTCCTTAAATTGATTTTTTGGTTCAGCGAAAGTTCGAAAAATATTTCCTTTATCGTTTTAAAACTCTTCGCTGCATTTCCTCAGTAATGTGAAGCTAATCAATCATATCAACGGGAATTATTTTCTAGTAATATTATTGTTAAGGAAAGAATTCATTCTCGGTTTCAATGGCGGAGACGAGCCATGTTTTAGCCGAAATAAAGATGTCCGAGGCACAATTCATGTAAATAGATAACTTCTCGTCAATTTTTGCGTGTCTGAATCGGATATTTTGTCACTTGCCTGCTCTTTGCTGAGGTATTTACCTTTTAATAAGGCTGTAAAGAGCGATATCTCAGAGCATGAGCTATTTTCCCTTTAATGATAGAGTAAATTGGAGTACTAAGCAATGCTTGAAGCGTAAGTGGTCTAATTCTATAAGGACGTTTTCACCTTGAAATAATGAACTAGAGTCCACATTGGTGCCTTGCTCTCTTCGGATCGTCTTCGGGACGGATAGGGAGGCGTAAACTAACTAATAATCTAATCCGCCACGGAGCTGGGAATGTAAAAATGCTTTGATTGCTGGAGCTTTGATTGCTCCAGTCCTAATCAACTATTTATCGAAAGAAAACTCAAAGAATTTGGTCTGATCTCGAGTTATATCCATAACCTCCGGTACTGTGTTAGCTTTTTTGCGTCTGCTTTCTCGTATTTTTTACTCGTGCATTGGGAGATAGTTTTGCATTTGCATTCTCGTTTGTACTTGTGCATTGGGAGATATCGAGTGGCTTTTTTTTCAAGTTCCCATCCTTGTGTTGCAGTATACAGCTATCCATATTCCCTTCCGTGCCAAGACAGGATTAAAGTTGTTTACATGCTTAGAAAATAAGTCACATCGCTCTAGGGCTTCTCGTAAAATTGTCTGTAACTTCTTTCTCAGTTACAAAGTCATCTACGCGAGTTAAGATGTTCACACTCACTAAAACGTGGTCACACGCTGTGGAGTCACTATCTCTGCTGAGGAACTAATTTTAATGATTCGTTGAAAGGAGAGTTTAGAGCTAACGAAGTAGCTGCATCGAGTGCTTCCATGTAAGTGGGGTAAAATTTTTATCAGAATAAAACTTGATGCTAAGCTCCGGACTTCATTCTCACCCTCAGGGATACGCTTTGCCTCGACCATGGTTCATGGTTCATGGTAGAGGGAAATGCGCCTCTTGTTCGCCTTACCAATAAACCGGCTTCATTTTGAACAAAATTTTAAGACGTCAGCATTGCGACATGTCGTTTGGCCAAAAGTGGTGGCAGATTTGGGGCTAGCAGTGTTGCCCGATGCAATACGAGCGCTGCTATTGGTCCGTTGCACTTGCCATAACCTTATAAGCATTGCCACGCGGTCAACGATAAAAAGACTGGTTTGAAACTACCTCGTTTCCTCTACTGTGGCTTCGACTTGGAGACTTCAAGCGCTCCCCTCAGGGGGATACAACTATTGTATCTATGGGAATTAGCGCTCCCAGGGGGACTATGTGAGGGCCCGAGCCAAAGGTTAGGTAGGCTTTCTTTTTGTTGAAATAGAATAGGTTTTTGTTTTGTTACGGACCATCTTTTTTCGGTTCACTGCTGTCCTGTTTTTCAGCACCTACTACTTTCTTCTTCAACTTTGATCTTGTTTCATGAACTTCTTTCTCATCTTACTGTTTCTGTGCCCTTTCTGCATAAATTCCACGTTCCCTTAACTCCATACTAAATGGTGCCTTCTTCTTTCCTCTCTTTGGATCGCCTTTGTTGCGGATAGGGAGGCTTCAACTAACTAATAATCTAATCTAATCTTTCAAGCGCTAACAATTTTTTACTTCATCTACTCGACGTCCACAGCTCAATTTTAGCATCGGCGAGATGCACTTCTTTGAAACGCCTTAGTGATATTCTTAGGTCTATCATTCGCTAACGTTTGTAGGATTTCTTACATGCACAAAGACATGCTTTAGAAAATCCCAACCTTTAACGAAACATTAACCTGGCTCACAATCAGTTTCCTACGTAAAGTGTCGTTTTTTCTGCAGATGAAGACGAAGCAACGCTAGACTGCGACGTGTCATGCTTGGTCACTGAGGAAGTTTTCATCATGCTGCAGGCAAACCGGTGATCACAAACTCCATTTTAAAAAATACTTGAAGCTTGATGAAAACACAATCCAGTTATTTGGTATTCACAACATTGCTTACTTGAATTGACTTGAAATTTGAGTTGAATATTAAACCTGTTTTACCTGCCGGATTCGACGTATTAAACAAAGTTTCGTGACGTGCTTGAGAACGAACCCCATCCACTGCCTTGCTGCATAAAAAAAATAACCCAGGGTTGGTTTAAAGGTCATAAAAATGAAAGATCTTGCGTGGAGAACTGCTTTAATGCCGGTCTCACCAGTTCTCGGAGACTGAATTCCTTGCTTATGTACCCTACATTGCGTCAAACCAGGCCAGTTATATTAACATTTCAATTTATTATGCATCAAAAACCGGTTCGTTCAATTTACAGGCTATCAAACATGGTTTCAGAACTCTGCAATGCGTACTTTTTTGCCAGATCTCACATTTTTTGACGGACTTTTGACTTCCGACGGACGGAAATCAAGTTTAAGCCATACTTCAAAATTCTCGAAATAAATTCACGATCTTGCTGATGCTAAAAATTAAAGGCATTGGGATAAAAGTAGAAGCGGAACGTGGAACTTCCGAAAATTCTTTTGAAAACATGAATTTGTACAGAAAAACTCGTAACGATTACGGAAGCTCGGTATTGTACTAGCGTGATGACAGAAAATTTACCAATGCGCAGCACCTTTCAAGAGACGAAGGCCGGTGGCGTCTGAAATTATTATTTTTGGCATTGAAATGGTAAATAATAATGAATTTAGACCATTTTCCGGTCCCGCGCAAACAAATAATCATTACACACCTTCCCTATGCATTGCAAGGTAAAGATTCAAATATTCCTTACAGTACCGCTAAATAACAAATTTGCATAACATCGTCTGCCGCAATGTAGAGCCCAAAAAGCTTTCCCCACTGTAGAGGCGTGAGAAACGCCATTTATTTAGCCCTAGTTAAGCAAATCATTGGGGCTATTTTTTGGACTGCTCATCATTGATATCAAGTTAAACTTGCCTTAGTTTTCTTAAGAGTATCAGCCGTATAAAAAGCAATAAATAACATAGAAGGGCTTTTTTATCTCACATCCCATACAGCGGAATGAACGCGTCGCCGACGCCACATCCAACACAAACCAAGAAAGAAACCGCAGTAGGATCACAACTCAAAGAAAAAACTAAAAGCTATACACTGGTCGGTACTTGCTAAATAAAAAGAAAAACTAGGGTAGAAATAGGAAAATGTTTTTCTGGAGCTTCAGATTAGCTCGTTACGCAGATATCTTAATGGATTAAATCATGTCAACAATTGAACATGAAATGGAGGGTTCCACTCTGGTGGTCGGTAGAGGAGCGCTGTCCGCGCACACTAAAGAAAACTACAATATCTGCTAGCCTCACGCGCGAGAAAAGAAGAAATATAGCATTCAATAGCAGTGTTTGAAAACACAGAAAAAAACAGCGAAGGCGTTAAACACCACAATCCAAGATTTGTGGAGCGGCAGCAGATTAGGTTATTAGTTAGTTTCGGCCTCCCTATCCGCAACAAAGGCTATCCAAAGAGAGGAAGGAAGAAGGCACCATTTAGTATGGAGTTAAGGAAACGCGGAATCTATGCAGAAAGGGCACAGAAACAGAAAGCTAAAAAAGATCATGAAACAAGAAAAAGTTGAAGAAGTAGTAGGTGCTGAAAAACAGGACAGCAGTGAACCGAAAAAAGATGGTCTGTCACAAAACAAAATCCTATTCTATTTCAACAAAAAGAAAGCCTATCTAACAGTTAGCTCAGGCCCTTACATAGTCCCCCTGGGAGCGCTAATTCCCATAGATACAATAGTTGTATCCCCCTGAGGGCGGAGTGGCAGCATGCGTGCGAACGCAAAAAAAGAAACATCGCTCCCAGAATTGTACGCCGAGACCTACAATAAGTAGTGCGCAAAGGGCCCACATCACAGAACGCCCGTATGAAACATACGAAGAACTTGGAACGCTGTGGACGATAATGCAAGTCACAACCAAGCTGCAACACGAAAAACCAAGTTTTTGCAACCAATTACTGTGCACTTGAAAACGTGGTTTACCTCGTGACAAGTCCGGTTCTCCGATTTTTGGGCGTGAGAGTTCTCCGTAGTTTTCACTGGCATGGGCGAAGGCATAACTGCCTATGATCAGCTGGTTACGGAAATGAATTACCTAGTCTGGGGGTTTTCTCCACATAAAGAAGACAATATCAATGAAAGATGGAAAATGGGAAAATTCAGTAGTTTCTACAGCAATTTTTAGAAAATGAGCAGTTTCAAAGAAAAACGATTCTACAAATATGAGGCATTACAAAAACACAAAAAAAGTCCACTCAAGGGTGAAACTTTTGAGTTTAAACAGTGTAGTTGGTCATGTATTAGACGCTACACAGAATTAAATCTCCCATTACACATCAATTTGATGCAGCACTAATATTTTCAGAAGATTTCAATGGTTTGATATAAATGCGAACATGGGCCAAACAACGCATCACACAATTAAGGACAGATACAAGCAACAGATAACGAGTATCTGCTGCAACATAGATATCATATTTTAATTCATAAGAGAACGTGTCACGTCACGGTCGACAATTAGTGATCTATCAACAGCGAATAAAATATCTCAACAGTATACCACGTAGAGAAAACTAACAAAACCAAATAAAGAAATCAAGGAACAATCTTTGTTTCTGTTGTTTCCCATGGCTGCATTTCGTGATGCACTAGATTTATATTTCTTCAAAATAATGAAATACATAGCTGACAGTGAGCTGGAGCTCAGAAAACTCTCATCAAATTTTCAGGAGACGTCTAAATCTCTTAACCATCAGGATAAATTTGCTCTAAAAAAAATACATAAAAGCGTGAAGAGCGACGAGAGGATCAGCGGGAGAATTTGCTCCAAAAAAAAAAATAATACATATAAAAGAATGTGAGGAGCGACAAAAAGCATACCTGGTGCGGGAAAGTGTTTTTGCAACGCGGGTGTCAGATTCAAACCCTTCGATGCGAAGGCACAAAACCTGAAGCCAGATGATAAGTTTCATTATTGAAGGGCGGGTGCGAGCCAAGAAGAAGCAAGCACAAATGAAATGTACACCAAAATCCTAACATCGGACAAAATATTCCAAGAATTCATTGTTACACAAGGTTTAAATTAGGTAAAGGGTGCCAGACAGTGCAGGCCACAACAGCGCAACACTAGATAGTCAAGTGATGCAAGGAGGTCCAGCAGGAAATTAGTAGGTGGTCTGGCACCAGCGAGACTCGCTAGGAGCACAGCACCAGCGCCACGCGCTAAGGAATACAGTCCCAACGAGACACTACGGAGCAAACCAGGCACTGCACCAGCAAGACACACTAAGGAGGAGAGCAATGAGACACTATGAACAACCCCAATGAAACACCAGGGAGCACAGCACCAGAGCCACACACTATGGAGGAGAGCACCAGCAAGAGGCGCACTATGGAGTGCAGCGGCCCACAAATCTGGGGTAGAGGCAGGCGTCGCGGATGTGGTGCGTGTTGGAGAGCCAGCACAGGAACCGCTCCAGCCCCAGCCCGTACCCGCCGTGGGGGCACGTCCCGTACACCCGCTGCACGTACACGTAACTTACGTCAATTGCGTGATCTTTGTGTAGGTGAGTAGTAGTAGTAGTAACATAGGCTTACTAGCGCTTCAGTAGCTCCGACTATTTCGCGCCGAAGGTCTCATGGTTTTAAAGATACCTGAATTCTACATCACCTCCGAGGTAGTATTATAAGAACATTATTTCGGTCGTCAACTCAATTTCCATTGCCTCAACACACACAGTTATATTTGTTTGCATAAGCACATTACGATTTCTCACTCAATAAGCAGGATCCATTCTACAGGTCGCACCTGCAAAACGTATCGGTATACACCGCGAGTTGATACAAAACAAAAAAGATTTTTAAAATTTTAGCAGGGTAAATAGTGCGAGAACAGCTGGGACCCCGAATCGGAGGCTCCAGCTACCCGCCCACACTATGGCCGAGCGTCTTACCCACGCTGGAACCCCCTCACAAAGACAAGAGTGGCAGCACGGTACGCTCGGCCATTTCTTCTCCTCAAGTTATAACTTCGGCATGAGTTTGCACTTGCAGAGTGCACACGGATTTCCGTTTTCTGGGCATAAAAGCTCGTTATATTTTACCTATCAAATCGCTTCGTGCAAGAAAGGTCGCTAGCGCTCCGAGGTTGAAACGAGCACGGAGGGGCTCACGAAGCATACCAATGTGCAGCGACGAAGTGTCCGCATCTCGAAGATGAGGGAAGGATTCTCTTCTAGCAGCAGCAAAGTTTGGACATTCGGCAAGTACATGCAGCACCGTTAGTGGTACATGACAGGTGTTGCAGCGCGGCTGTGGGCGACGCTCCATTAGATGACTGTGGGTAAGTCGGCAATGCCCGATACGCAGCCGACATAGGATCACCTCCAAACGCCGGCTACGACATTCAGCTGAAGCCCATTCCCCCACCATAGGCTTAACCCTTTCGGTACGATAATTCAAATTGTTTGGGTAAAAACTTCCAGGGGAAAAAGTTGTCATTACCCTGAATTGTCAATGAAATTGTCCTAGTGTGGTGCTTTTAGCCTAAGCAAGTGCCTACTTCTTTATTTTAATTTTGAAATTTTTTGAATCTTTGAAGCTCGATGCTTGGCGACAGAAATTTTTGATGTTGATAATAAAGTTTTCGTATTTACGAAGAAATTATTTATACGTTTTTGCCCGAATTTACCAAAAATCAACAAAGTTCAGAAAAAACTTGCTCAAGTTAAATGGAAAGGGTATTGAATATGTTGCTCGGGTCCTGTAGCATGAACTTACGCGTGCTACAGGGTCCTATGGTAATTACAGGGGCCTATGGTAACCTATGGTAATTTACGCGTGCAGGTTTCTGGAATTGTTTAAAAACTAGTTTAATGAATGTTTGTAATTTCCCTAATTTTTTTATTACTCCAAAATATTCCCTCACTAGTTAAATTAGTTTAAAACTAGGTTAGATGCCCTAAACTGGAAGCACTAGCCAACTTGGCACTGGAGTAGCCGTCAGGACCGAAAGGGTTAAGTACTCTCAGTTTATTATTCAATTCCATGTCCCAGCATTGTTGCCACACATCACGCACGGTAGACTTGATAATGGGGTAGTAATCCCTACAGGGGACACCTGGGTTGTTCGGCAGGTCATCAGATCCAGCAGCACGCCGGGCCTCGGCATCAGCTCTCTCATTGCCGGCCACCCCTACATGGCCCGGCACCCAGCAGACTTGCACATGCTTCGGGCTCCGGGCAAGGCGTGACAGTCGGACAACAATGTCACTAATTATTGGGTGATTGCTGTGGTATGCTTGGACAGCTTCATAGACACTCTTCGAGTCAGTGAAAATTACAAAATCATAGTAGGGTATTTGCGCCACGAGGTCTAGAGCCTCGACAACTGCAAGTAGTTCAGCCGAGAAAACAGAAGTTTCCTGCAGGAGCCTTCGAGTACGCACATAGTCGCCAGACACAGCAGCACAGCCAACAGATTGATTCGTTTTAGAACCATCTGTATATATCTTACGTTGATCAGAGTGCTCCGCCAGTACATGATCCAAGAAGATACCCCTCAAAACCGAGGCCGGCAGCAGGTCCTTCTTAGGGATCTTGCAGCCTGTACAAAAAGTAGTAATTGGGATGCGCCACGTTGGTGCACCTGCAACCCTTGCGGGAAGGACCTCCATGGGGGGGAACCGCACGTTATTCATAAGCGCACCATAATCTACGGAGGATGGCAAATTATACGGAGTGGGTATACGCTCATCCACGTCGGTACGAAAACTTATCCAGGTCGGAGAGAGAGGGAGTTGCTGTAGCCGGGCTAAGTACTGTAATGACAGTTGCATACGCCTAAGCTTGAGGGGGGGCTCCCCACTTTCCACGCAGAGACTGGTGACGGGGGAGCTTCGAAAAGCTCCAGTGCAGAGCCTAATGGCTGCGTGGTGTACTGGGTCCAGCATACAGAGAGTACTTTCTTTGGCATACTGGTATATTACACTACCGTAGTCTAATTTAGACCCGCAGGAGAGTCACACGGTCGGCGCCCCACGTTTGACCTGAGAGGCTTTTTAGCAAATTTAATCTCATTATAGACGCTGCTTTTAGTGACTGAAGGTGAGGTTTCCACGTAAGTTTGCTATCGAAAATCATACCAAGAAATTTAGCATTTGCTGCGTAGACTATTGGTCTGCCCTTCAGGAAAAGTTGTGGAGGGTCACGCATTTTGTGGTTTCCCGGAATAAGAAGAGCCATAGTTTTCTCAGTAGAGAACGTGAACCCATGCTCCGATGCCCAACCATTTACATTATTTATAGCGTTTTGAATTCTACGAACCAGAGCAGGCAAAAAGTATGAAGACACGTACACCATAAAATCGTCAACGTATAGCGACGAGCAGATCTCAGGCGGCACAGCTGTCGTGATTCCATTAATAGCCACAGCAAAAAGCGTACAGCTGATGACGCTTCCCTGAGGGACTCCTTCAGACTGCGTCTCACACGGAGACTCCGAAGAGCCGACTTTCACTCGAAAAGTCCTCCTGCTCAAGAATTGCTGCAGGTAAAGAGCCATATTTCCCCTCAGCCCATCACGATGCAGGTTTTGCAATATACCGTACCTCCAGGCAGTATCATAGGCTTTCGCCATGTCAAAAAACACACATATAGTATGCCGGCGCTCACGTTTGCATTTAACTAGGTGGTTCTGCAGACGGACTAAAGCGTCCGTAGTACCTCGCATTCTGCGAAAGCCGTACTGTACAGGCGAGAGGAGGTCACGAGCTTCCAAAAACTTCACCAGCCTAACATTAACTATCTTTTCAAGCACCTTGCCGATACAGCTCGTGAGGGCGATAGGGCGATAGCTGCCAGGATTTGTAGGAGGTTTGCCGGGTTTTAAAAAAGCTAGGACAGTGGCAAAACGCCAGGCATCGGGGTACTGGTGTGTGGTCCAGATCTGGTTATACAGGGTGTTTCAAAAATACACGGCATAATTTCAGGTATGTATTCCCCACATGTAGACAATCAAAATAGTTCATTACAACATATGTCCGGAAATGCTTCATTTCCGAGTTATGGCCTTCACAACATTGAAATTCACCGGAACGTTTTTCTTTCCGCAGGTCGTTGCCGTCAAAGGACACATTAAGAGGGCACTCTGACAGATCATTCCTAGGCGAAGGTTAAATTCAGTGTTGTGTTTGGCGTTCGACTGTGTGTCATGTACACAAATCAGGAGCTGGCAGAGATGCACTTGATCTACGGTAAGGCAGACGGCAATGCTGCGCTGGCTCGTCGTTTGTACCAGGAGAGGTACCCACAGCGACAATGTCCAGATCGGAAGACATTTGTAAGTCTCCATCAGCGTCTGTGCGAGTATGGAAAATTTGACTCTCCTGGATTGGGAAGGGGACGACCAAGATCTACAACTCCAGAAGAACAGGAGGAGATTCTGGAGATTGTGAACAGAACTCCTTCTATCAGCACACGAAGGTTAGCGTTGCAAGTGAATGTTCCCCATACGACTGTCTGGAGACTGCTGAAAGAGTATCAATTGTATCCTTACCATTTGCAACGTGTACAGGCGCTGTCACCAGCAGATTACCCTGCACGAGTTAGGTACTGTCAGTGGTTCTTGCAGCAATGTGCTGCAAATCCGAACTTTCCTGCCTTAGTATTATTTACAGATGAAGCACAGTTCATACGAGATGGCATAACAAATCTCCACAATCAGCATGTATGGGCGTATGAAAACCCAAATGCAACTGTTGTATCTCATCACCAGGTGCGGTTCTCCCTCAACATGTGGGCCGGTATCATTGGTGATCGGTTAGTTGGACCCCATGTACTTGTAAACAGACTTACGGGGCAGGCGTACACAAACTTCCTGGAAAACATCATACCTGATGTTTATGACGACACTCCACTGATCGATCGTCAGCACGCTCACTTCTTGCATGACGGCGCTCCTGCACACTTCAGTCGTACGGCTCGCCGGTACTTGGATCGAAGATTTCCTGATCGATGGATAGGTAGAGGTGGCCCAATTGCTTGGCCTCCACGCTCACCTGATCTGAACCCTCTCGATTTCTACTTGTGGGGCCATTTAAAATCATTGGTTTATTCGTCTCCGGTGCCTGATTTGGAATCCCTTCGGAATCGAATTGTGGCACGCTCTGAGGACATACGCAACATTCCTGGAGTGTGGGATCGTGTTCGCAGGTCAATGAGACATCGATGTGAGGTCTGTATTCAAGCAGGAGGTGGTCATTTTGAACATCTTCTGTAATGGCAACGACCTGCGGAAAGAAAAACGTTCCGGTGAATTTCAATGTTGTGAAGGCCATAACTCGGAAATGAAGCATTTCCGGACATATGTTGTAATGAACTATTTTGATTGTCTACATGTGGGAAATACATACCTGAAATTATGCCGTGTATTTTTGAAACACCCTGTATATTGCTAAAAGCACTTTCAGGGCTGTAGGGTGCATTTTCTTCAACATTTTATAGTGAATGCCGTCTGGACCAGGAGAGGTGTTTTTAGTTTCCTTGAGAGCGTTATAAATTTCTAAGATGGTAATAGGTTCGTTATAGGGGAGATTTTCATCTGTGTTGAAAATCAGACTTCGACTCTCCTGCTGTCTTTTAAAGGCCAAGAAAGCTGGTGAATAATGATCACCGCTACTGACGTTAGCGAAGTGCCGGGCTAGAGCTGCCGCAACGCGCTGTGAGTCCGCGGTTTTCTCACCATTGACCTCCAAGCAGGGTGGGCTATAGCTCTGCTTCCCAGACATCTTCTTCACTCGCTGCCATACCTTCGACATGGGCGTTTCAGCAGTTAGGGACGATACATATTTTTGCCACGAACGTTTTCTTGCTTCATTCTTTGTGTGTAGTGCTCTTGCTCTGGCTCTATTGTAGGATATTTTGTCTGCCACACTTTTCGTCCTCTGATAGCGTCGCAGGGCATGTTTTCTTTCAATATTGGTGATGGTGCATTCATCTGTCCACCAAGGAATTCTGTGCTGGAGGGCACCCCCCCTCGACTTAGGGATACTGACGCCAGCAGCGATCAGCAGGCAGCCCACAAACTCTTCCAATAAGTCTTCCACTGGCCTGGTCTCGTCAACATCACACATTTGAGTGAGTGCTTCGAAGCTCCCCCAGTCGGCTCGCCTCAAAATAAAGCTGGCTTCGGTGGGAGTCGGACGATTTTCCTCGAACCGTATCTCTATAGGGAAATGATCACTACCGCACAGATCATCACAAACATTCCAGTGCAGATCAGCAACAACATCAGGGGTGCACAAGCTGAGGTCTATAGCCGATGACACGCCCGTCTGCACATGGAAATGGGTGGGCAATCCTGTATTTAATAAGCATGCGTCTGAGTTTGTGAATAGGCCTTCAATGATCCTCCCACGCTGGTCGGTGGAGGGATTGCCCCAAGCTATGTGTTTTCCATTAAAATCCCCCAATATGAGCGCTGGTCGGGGTAGCTGGTCGTAAAGGGTCAGGAGATCTGCTGTAGTGATGGGATCAGCTGGAGGTAGGTACAAATTACAAACTGTGAGCAAGCGCGGGCCAATACCAAGACGTACCGCCATTGCCTGCAGTGCAGTGTTCAGGCCAAGCCTTGTGAAGCCCGTATCCCGCCTCACTAAAATAGCTAAGCCCGTACCTGGCACCGGATTTGGTAGAGGAGAGAAGGTCTCTACGACGTAACTCGCCGGTGGTGTAGGTGTCAGACTTCCGAGCATTGTCTCTTGGAGGCATACACAGCCCGGCTGAAGCTCTTGCAGCAACCTCCTCAGATCACCATAATTGCGGCGGTAGCTTCGACAGTTCCATTGCAGAAGACTCATTATGTTTATCGGCTTGAAGATCTCTCAGTTGGGGTCAGTTTTTTCTCTGAAGTTTGTTTACTATCTTTTGGGTTTTTGCCACTCTCCTGCCTCGAGCTCCAAGGGAGCAGCTGCACATTAGGCGGGGGCATTGAGGGCATATCTGCTGGCATAGGGAATTTCTTTCTCATTTTAGTTGCTATACTTTCAGGTACCACAACAACACGTTCCAGAGAGCGAACACGATGGGTCACGATGTTACTTCCCTCGCGTCCTCGCTCTCGAGCCTCCCTAGCTTTACTGGACACTTGGACAGGTATACATTCCAGTCCTTGAGGTTTAACCGTTGGGTCATCTGAATTATCAATATGCTTAAAGGTGGGACGCTTTTTGGGGGCTTGCTCTGTCATCCCTCCAATTGGAGACGGAGTGCCGCTTTGCAGGCGCTTTCGGGCACCAACTGCGGTAGATGGATTTCCAGGGGAGGTGTTACTCTGGGATTCAGGTCCCTTATCCATTCCTTTTGACCCCGGGCTCTGAGAGCCCTGTTCCTTTTTTCCCTCCTCCCTAACAGACGAAACCTGCATTGATTGATCGCAGCCAGGTTGGTCAGCCACAGCTTCAAAATGGCTCCGGGCATCCACACAGACATCACCCAAAGTCGCACAGGACGGTGAAGGGTCTGACACAGTACCGGCAGCGCGTGGTAAGTCACCATCGGAAGACTTTTCTGGTCTTTCGGATCTAGAGTAAGAACTTCGGGGTCTTTTATGTTCCTCATTTGGAGCGTCAGTCTGGGTTGCTATACTAGTCTGTGTTATGGCATGAGCAAACTCGCCTCCGACTCTCATCGGTATCTCCTCGCTGATGCGTGTTCTGCCGGGCTCAGCTGTCTGTAATTGCGGCTGACGCACAGCCGATGAATAACTATGCGTAGGGCGCACGTAGCGACCGGAAACCTTCCGCTTTGCCTCACCATAGCTTACGCGCTCAGTAGTTTGTGTAGAAACTATTTCCTGTTCCAATTTATAGATAGGGCAGGACTGGTCACTGGCGGGGTGGGGCCCCTCACAGTTGGAGCACTTAGGTGGTAGAGTGCAAGGGAGTTTATGTGCTGCTCGGGAGCAGTGAAAACAGACAGCTTCTTGTTTACGGCAGCTACTTGCACCGTGACCAAAACTTTGACACTTAAAACATCTACGCGGCTTGGGTATATATTGCCTCACCGGGCACCGCGTCCAGCCTATACTCACGGACTCAGGTAGGCGCGTAGAATCGAAGGTCAATATGTACAACGAGGTGGGTATTTCAGCTCCGTTCTGTCTTCTTTTGGTCCGGTAGATAGATTTTACTCCACTTCTGGCAAGTTCTTCGAGTAGAGTTTCATCTCCGTAATTTGGTTTATTTGTATACCAAATAGTCCCCTTTGTTTCATTCAACCTTCCATGAGGAGCAACAGTGATGCTCACCCCAGCAAGGGTTTGGATTCTTGGGATAGTTTTTGCCTGATGTTCATTTCGAACCTCCACAAGGAGCGAGCCCGTTCGCGTCTCTGTTATCTTCAAAGGTTTACCACCAATTTTTCGTTCAAGTTCTCTATTTGCCACAATTACATCCATCTCTGCTAGGTTAGAACCATCACCCGCGTTGATGGTGTAAAATTTCTTATAATCTGGATGTGTATTCTCATAGAGGGGCACATCTGTGCGATATCTTTGGTTGGTACGTTGGCGGCGATGTCCAGATGAGTTTTCAATACGAAAACTAGGTCGCCTTTGATTTCGAGGTGGTATATATGGCTGAAGTACTAAATTTGTCTCGTCAGATTTTACGTAGGGTCCAGCGTCACTCACTGCAGCAAGCTGCGATGATACAGGTTGCAACGGCGGAGAAGGGGGACGATCATGTGAAGTTTCCGTTAAGAGCGCCGGGTCATTTCCAAGAGATCGAGGGGGATTTTCAGTAGTAGAAGCAAGCAAGTAGAAGTTTGTGTAGGTGAAGTAGCACGGTGCCCTACGCTACTGATGGTCAGTTACGGCCGGTAGAATACGGAGAAGTTAAGGAATACAAAAATATCCGGGAATGCAAAGATATTCAGGGGAAAAAGGATACAGTTCTCGCCAAGATATAGGCAAATAACAAGATATTTGGAAATAGGATATTCAGGAATAAAATATTTGGGAACATGACTGGTATTTGTGGTAGCACAAACACTAAGATGAATAACGAGTTAATATTAGGCAGGTACAGTAGTACGGATGCAACATTTGGTTATTTAAAATCCCAAATCTCAAGTAGGTACGGCTGCAATATTCGTTCTTCAACACCCAAACCTTCAGTAGCATGGATATAACTCTTGTGACTATCAAGCACTTATAATAGCGCAGAGGAAACCAATACTTCCCATTCAAAAGTACTATGTGCAATGGCGAGGGAACAAAAATATTGGGAATTGATAACATAACGCCTATAGAAACACTGGTGTAAAGACACCTGACAAATATACATGGACATCTACGGCAAGAAAACTAAGTTTTCTGTTATTAATAACCAGCGTTTACTGTAACAAGGACAGCAAGGCTAGTTCACCACCCCTCACCTGGTCCCACCAGTAAGGCTAGGTAACCAGCACTCACCTGGTCAGTGTACCAGTAGTAAGGCTTAGGGTCGAGTCCCTCCTTCTGATAGGCCGCCATGAGCTCGTCGAAGTTGTCCATACGCATCGACCCTCCGACGATCTCGCCCACGCCTGGCATCAGTAGGTCCACCTGAGAAATGAAAAAGTGCTTCAGTTCAGCCCCTAGAAACTTGGCTTTAGCCTCCCTAACTTGGCATCAGACACACAAATGGGGTTCGCTTGAATTTATGTACTTTGAAAATCAGTTTTGAAACAATATAAAATGTAATTTTGAGAGAGGAAAGCATTGTTACAAACTTGTTTCATTTGAGCGCACTTTGAAACTTGGTTTTAAAACAACGTAAAATGTGATCTCAAGAAAGGAAAGAAGAATGCATTATTTGTACTGAGTTATGGGAACGAGGAGTCTAAACATAAGTGTAGCACGTCTACCTGGCAAACAAATTTGGTGAAATAGAATAAATAAGGCATATATATTTGGCAAAATCATATCACATTTTATTTTTGGGCTAAATTCCGTGAAGCTATAACATTTTAAAAGAAGGGTAAACATTCTGCGGGGCCACAAACATTGTAATGTGTTGTGTGTCGTGTCGGCTCTTTGTGCAAGCTCTCAAGTGCTTGAAACAGGATGTCATATATCAAGGTGTCACAAGGCGGTTGGCGCTTCGTCCAAACTTCTACGGTCCAGGCGTCCATACAACACAAACACACATCGAAGCACACATACACAGGCACAACACAAGCCGAGGCTTTGGAGAGCAAGGAGGCGGGCGCGACGTAGTAACAGAGGCCCGCACGACCTGAGCCAATCACCGCTTGCCAAAGGAATGACGCAAGAAGGTGTGTCTGAGTACACACCAATGGGAGTCCCAAACGTCAGAACAAACAAGAATGCCGCCAATCAGGATACAGATGATGCCTCTGTAGAATAGAAGCTTCGAGACTGATTTCGAAACAAGGAAGCGAAACGTATATAAGGAGGGTAGATGAAGCCTAGGGAGGTTTTTCTTGAGTTATACAAGAAAGAGGCAAGTGATTTGAAACATCTGAGGGCACACCCAACGAAGCATTTCGGCTGCTGCCGGAATGCACCCAACGTGAGCGGCAAAATTTTAAATATTTGAGCAAAGTGAGCATCGAGGCTTCAAGAAAATAATTATCAACACCTGCAACCGTCAAAATACTGATGTGTAAGAGCGATCTGTTTGAAGCATATCAATGGAGCGGCAAAGTGCGCCAAGAACAGCCCCGTAACCACACCTCTGGAAGCAGTCCAAATGTTTGAACTTCAACACCAAGCTCGCAAGTGATTCTACAAGCAAATAATAACTGCACCGCCTTCAGAGTCTGCAATAATGCCGCCACTATGAGTCCTGCAATGTCAGGCAGACTCATAATTCAGAGCCTGAAATGGAGACCGAGCACAGCGCTTCCGCACTACGGTCGAGCAGCGAGCAAGAAGCAACTTCGGGACCGAGGAGCGGGAACGACTTCGAGACCGTGGGACGGTCTGCTGTGCACTACGTGAATTCTCAAGCAGCATCGGGAGTTCGTTAATTCATCGGCTAATCTGCACTATGTAAATTCTTCAAGCAGCATTGGAAGCGTATTAAATCATCGCGAACTACAATTGCAAGAAAGTGTTAATATCAAGTTAATGTTTGAAAGCTCAGGAAGGTGATTTTTAGGTGTGAGAGTTCTAGCACAGCCAGCACCTGTAATAGTGCGCTCCAAGCGGAGAGTAATCCAATGTGATTTGTGTCATGCGGAAAATTGGCTCATGTTCGAGTTCTGTGTTGTGCAAGATGCGAGGTATATTGTATTTGGAACACCTTGTGGTAAGCAAAGCTCTTTGATTTTTATATTGCATTATTTCCAAATGTTCGTATTCATGCTAGCCCATTCATCGACTATGTTCCTGATTTTTGCACAGTGCGGAAAGTATCTTTGTCGTAACCCTGAAATTGTTGTGATAGCGTTCATTGTAACAAGGAGAGTAGATTTCTCGTTCTTTGTGTGGCTCATTACGTTGCTCATGTTAACGCGTTCATCTTGTGCTCATGTTGGCCCAGTCATGCCGCCACGGAGCGTGCGCAAAGCACGATTTATGGCAGTCATCGGCCTAGACAGCCAAGGTGTGGTTTTCTCATTGTGTCGTGTGGGATTGCCATGTCGTTAAATCCATGCGCATGTTGCTATAACATTTCCCTGGGCTTAATCATTGCATTGAAATACTATGTGTGTCATATTCAAATTCACGTGTTTCCAAATAAATTCATGTAAATCTTCAATCCTTTTATTCTCCATGTCTGGTATGCAGGTGTACGCAAGCATGAAGGACAATATTATAAAATGTGTACGGGGGTTGGAATTCCCTCAGCGTATGGAAAGGGGGTCCTAAACCCGCCCCATTCTCCGTATCGCGACAGGAGAAATATATTAATTGTCCTATGCAAGCGTACTGTCTGTATATCAGCTTGGAAATTTTAAAGGAATTCATTTTCAGTTGTCTAAAAATTTCTGTTGCTTTTAATTCAGTCAAACAGTCGCTCGATAATTAAGCAGAATTTTCTGCAAGTACAATTCACCCCGTGTCATCTTAAGTACGCTCCAATTCTTGGGGAGTAATTTCTAACTTAGAGATCTATGCCGTCGCCTGAGACCGGGCGAGCTGTTGGAAGGGTAATAAAAGACCGGAAATTTCTTGTGGCGGTGAAGCTGAGCCGCAGTCAGACTATATCTGAGCGCCTAATTTGAAGTAAGCCTGACTGAATTCTGTAAAGCTGTGTAATTCTCTGACATTAAGTTTCTCAGGAATAATGAGAAGTTCATTTGACAATATTGCCGGCGTAGACCAGATTTTTTTGTCATAATGTTGAAATTGATTAAGTTGAATATTGTCTTCTTGGCGAGTTTCACAACAGATTTAAAAAAAAAATAACAGTGTTGAATCTTCTGAGAGCATTTTATTTTCTTGGCCGTGATAATCGTTATAAAATTTGCAAGCTCTGAAGTGCAGCCGGCATTATTAAAATATTTTTGTTCATCGTGGGATAAATTTGTTTGGTAATCATTCAATGACTAAAAAATTTGTTTGTGTTACAATCTCTCAAGGAAGGATGAGATTCAGTCGTGTAGGTACGTGATAGGCAGCAGAATTTTCGTCATGTGCTAATTTTCTGCGAGTTATTGTGGTGCCTCCCAATTTTGGTACTGATTCCGGCCAGAGCTGGGCCGCTGCTGCATGAGACTGAGTGAGTCGGCTTGTAATGGCATTTCACTGCTTTGAGTCATAAATGCGTGAGAGGACGGAGTAATAAAATTTGAGATTCTTGCAGCTGCAGTAGAACCATTTTCTGAGCGCCTAATTTGAAGTGTACTTGACTGAGTGTAATCCATGTCTATTAATTTCGAAATGCTACGAGAAATTTATACCTTCTGGAATCTTTGCTCATTTTTCTTTTGTGCCGCTGAGTTGATCTAGTTAATGTTGTCTGAGTGAATATTGCATCAAATGCGTACTCTATTTCCTTGACAGTGTGTTCGATAAAAATTTTTCTTGAGTGCTGAATTTTTGGTTGCATTTTCTATGATCTGCACAATTCTTAGGTTTAACTGAATTTAGGTGTGCAGCGATGGATCTGGAAACTAACGCCGTAATTTTAGCAGACAACGCCTTATCTCAAGTGAATCTTTGAAACAAGTTTACATTTTTCTGGGCTTTGAGACATTTAGTAATTAATCTAGTTGGAATTTTCATTTTTAATGATACCTCGCTTATAAATGATTTGCAAAAATTTTTTGGCCTCGTGTGTGTCAAGCTTCTCCAATCAGCTTTAGCAACATAATTCATATTTTCACTCGTTGATATCTGAGTGCTTCAATTATAAAAATTGACATCTGCTGAGAAGCAGTAATGGGAATTTTGAGAATCAATTTCCTTGCTATCAAAGGGGTGGTAAATTCTTGTTGCAAAATTGTTGAATGAATTAAGTGATGGTGCTTAGGATAAAAATTAAATGTAGTGTTTTAAAGTAAGTGATGATTTTCTACGATGCTGCGCATTCAGTTCGTGGTCTAATTTTATGTGCTTAGATAGAAATGACGCCGCTGCTCGTGTGTTAAGTAAAGTAAATTCGTCCTCCGTTTCTATTCACAAGATCATTGTGCTAAGCTCCAGTACATCAGAGTGAGAATTTAAATAATTGCTTCAATAATAATACACTAAATCATTGAATATTTTGGGTAATTTTCCCATGTGCCAATTATACAATCCATTTCGACACTGACATGAGTCAATCTGTACCTTTATATCAAATTCACTGAGCATAAAAATTTTGCCTCCTTAACTTTTATAAATTCATGATGTTTAAAATTTCTTTTGGATGTGAATTCGACGGTGGAACTTGGTAATTTAAGATGATTCAATCCTAGCTGCCTACAGGTAGGAAGGAATTTTTATTATATCAAGTGTCTGTAGATTAAAAGGTGGACACGTGGATTAAAACACAATTTTGTCTAATCGGTTACATGTCGCTGATGAATGAAATTTCATTTTTTTTAGCGTGCGTAATTAAAAGATTGTGTATTTTTCTCCAAGTCGTTCGTTGTCTAAAGGAATGTTCAAGTCATACTCATGTGTGAAGTGCAAATTATGTCTTACTGACACTGGATTCTACTACAGCGAAAGAGATAGAGTTGTGTGGACTTCGAAGAAATACTGTGTGATTTTTCAAGTAGGATTCAACCTCATATTTTATCGCAAAGTAAAGTATTGCCTTGTGTGAGAGATGAATATTTCCTGCGTACGCCTGGGATTATTGTCTCCCTAAACAGGAAAATTTACTTGTAGCATAAAGGTAATTTGCCTGGTGTTTTCATATAAATTTATCCCTGAACATCCCTGAGAATTCTTCAGAATATTTTTGGATTTTTATAATGGATTCCTAGTATTTGTCTAAGCATTCTCTCTCGTTCGTGCGCGGATTTTGGACAGGTTCGTACGAGGTAGCTTTGCCTGATCAACAAAGTGACTCAAGCGTACCGTCTGAGGCTTGGGCGCGAGATTGAGGGAGCGGGAGCATACGACAATGCTTTGAATGTTGAATGTTAACATGATTAAGCAGTGACTTTAAACAAATTGTGTGGACCGTTTCGTCAGTAATTGAAATTAAATCGTTAATTGATGGCGAGAGTAGGTTTGCATAATTATGATGTACTTATCAACTTCATTAGGATATGTTCATTTTCTACAACGAAAATGCTCAATATTTCGAGATGGAGTGTAATTTCTACAGACGCATTGATTATAGCGTAAAAATTGAAAATGAATTACGACTGGAATGTACAAGTGAAATCTTCATTGAGAATGTATGTAAGAGAGGTACACCGTGCAGCAGAGAGCCTCTGCCGGAATTTTATTGCTTTATGGATAGCACAAGCAATTAAGAAATTGTGGCGGTACGTTCAAGCTGATGTGGTTAAAACTCTAGTGTGGTATTACGGAACGCAAGAATGTAGGATGTTGTGAGAACATGGAAAGAATGTGTATTAAATGGTATCAGTAGCATTGAAGGAAATGCGTTTAACCCTTTCGGTACTGACGGCTACTCCAGTGCCAAGTTGGCTAGTGCTTCCAGTTTAGGGCATCTAACCTAGTTTTAAACTAATTTAACTAGTGAGGGAATATTTTGAAGTAATAACAAAATTAGGGAAATTACAAACATTCATTAAACTAGTTTTTAAACAATTCCAGAAACCTGCACGCGTAAATTACCATAGGTTACCATAGGCCCCTGTAATTACCATAGGACCCTGTAGCACGCGTAAGTTCATGCTACAGGACCCGAGCAACATATTCAATACCCTTTCCATTTAACTTGAGCAAGTTTTTTCTGAACTTTGTTGATTTTTGGTAAATTCGGGCAAAAACGTATAAATAATTTCTTCGTAAATACGAAAACTTTATTATTAACATCAAAAATTTCTGTCGCCAAGCATCGAGCTTCAAAGATTCAAAAAATGTTAAAATTAAAATAATGAAGAAGGCACTTACTTAAGCTAAAAGCACCACACTAGGACAATTTCACTGACAATTCAGGGTAATGACAACTTTTTCCCCAGGAATTTTTTACCCAAACAATTTGAATTATCGTACCGAAAGGGTTAAATTGATGGACGACGAAGAAAATGATATCATTGAGTAACAATTGTGCAACTCAAAGGCTGAGAATTAGGTGAACAATCATGTCTTTTTGCATTTTTGTGTGTGTTATCAGGATGTTAGATCATCAGAATGGCTGTTCTCAGCAAAAGTATGATGTAAAGTCTAACAGAGTGATGACACACTGTGTATTCATGTGTACATTAAGTGCGTTGGGGATTTCAGCCTATTTGGTAAATCTCCCGATTTAGCGTACAACATTTGTGTGAATGTTCCTATAATCTTGCGGCAACGTGGAATCATTTAAATGTGCTGCACTGTCTCTGGGGCTGAGAATCGGATAAAATTTGTGTTATGTCTATTTTTTACATTTTGTGTCAGTGATATCACAATGTCAGATCGTCTGAAGAGCCTTCCGGCGTAGTAAGGTGTAAAGTTTGACGGGCTGATAACAATAAATTTTTGTCTATTTCTGCATTTATTTGTATGTCTGTATTGTCAAAATGTCGGATCGCTAGAAAAGCCTTCGCGGCCGAGTATAACGTAAAGTCCGATGGCTTGACTATACCCAATGTATGTGTGCATTTTTTTTTATTGGTGCGTGTGCGGGAATTTCGGCCTACATGGTGAATTTCCAGCTATTTCGTACCTCATGTGTAAGAATGTTCATATAGTCTTGTGCCAAGGTAATCGACGCCTACGATTGAAAAATGGGGCTGGTCGTAAGTTACTGGAATGAGATGTATTAGTTTCTTCGAAATATTTAGGTGAATCAACTGATTAGTAACACCGTCGAACGAATTTCGGCTTTGTCTAGAGTTGGTTGAGGATGCCGGAAATTAACTATTTTATGTATGTATGTAGAAATTCTTCGCGTAGCTGAGCTCCGCCTCACTCAAGGCAGATTTGAAGGAAAGCGAGGAAAATTTCTAACGTGATCAACCATGTAATGCGCTGTCTCTCGAGTACAAATGGACCAGGTTAGACAATTTAACGCGTATTTTATGGAAGGAAATCATTAGCAATTTAACGCGAAACTCAGGGGTCTAAGTCATGCTGGTCGACAAGCGGACTGAGAATCAAAACCTGAAGATCTTCGCAAATAAATGTGCTTCATTTTATGAAAGAGCTGATGAGCTCCAACGTGGGAGTCCAACGCGTATTGACGCAGTAATCTACAGGATTGTCCGCGATTTGACGCAACGAGAATCTACGGAATTTCCACGAGTTCACGTGGCGCCAAGGATGAATTTTTTAATGGAAAAGCTTCAGAATACCTCGATTCTCAGCAGGGGGCCCTCCCCAGGATCAGTAGCAAGCCCAGGATCAGTAGCAAGCCCAGGAGCAGTAGCCTCCCCAGGATCAGTAGCAAGCCGAAGAGGAGCAGCAAGTCACAGGAACAACAACCACAAGCTGTAACTAGGTGCACAGGAGGAGCAACAGCAAGTTTTGTTGCAAGAAATACGTCTACTCTGAATCACAGGATGAAATGATAATTATGAGGAAGAAAACTTGAGGTTGGAAAATTACCTCCATTTGAGATTGTGTTTTTAGGTGGATTGCAACCGAGAAAGCTGAAAGGATGTCTCTGCTTGTAACAAATTCGCCGATTTTTCGATCTCTAATTGATATGTTTATCTATGTCGATGAATTGCCGAGAGCAAGTCGAGAATAATATGTCGTGTGTGTTTTATTTTATGCGTTGAAGTGTCCGATTTATGCGTTATCTTTGATGTGTTCTTTTCTATTTGCGTACTACAATAATGTGTATAAGAAGTGTGGGTCTCAATTATTTAGTGTGTGTCAGATATTAATGAATTTTTTAATGCGTCAACATCGGCGCGTTGCAAGAAGGTAAATCATGAGGTGATATGTAAGGAAATTTTGATGTCGGGAAAAGCGAAGGGATTGAATGAGGGGGATGAACATTTTCTAATTTTTAACGTAAGGGGTACGTCACGGTCATAATTGAAATTAACGAGTGAAAATTTTGAAACTTACAATGCTTTGATATTGTCATAGGAAAATTTGAACCGTAGGCTCAAATTTTGTTAAGGGCGCGGGGATGTGTGGTGAAATAGAATAAATAAGGCATATATATTTGGCAAAATCATATCACATTATATTTTTGGGCTAAATTCCGTAAAGCTATAACATTTTAAAAGGGTAAACATTCTGCGGGGCCACAAACATTGTAATGTGTTGTGTGTCGTGTCGGCGAGGGTCGGCTCTTTGTGCAAGCTCTCAAGTGCTTGAAACAGGATGTCAGATATCAAGGTGTCACAAGGCAGTTGGCGCTTCGTCCAAACTTCTACGGTCCAGGCGTCCATACAACACATACACACATCGAAGCACACATACACAGGCACAACACAAGCCGAGGCTTTGGAGAGCAAGGAGGCGGGCGCGACGTAGTAACAGAGGCCCGCACGACCTGAGCCAATCACCGCTTGCCAAAGGAATGACGCAAGAAGGTGTGTCTGAGTACACACCAATGGGAGTCCCAAACGTCAGAACAAACAAGAATGCCGCCAATCAGGATACAGATGATGCCTCTGTAGAATAGAAGCTTCGAGACTGATTTCGAAACAAGGAAGCGAAACGTATATAAGGAGGGTAGATGAAGCCTAGGGAGGTTTTTCTTGAGTTATACAAGAAAGAGGCAAGTGATTTGAAACATCTGAGGGCACACCCAACGAAGCATTTCGGCTGCTGCCGGAATGCACCCAACGTGAGCGGCAAAATTTTAAATATTTGAGCAAAGTGAGCATCGAGGCTTCAAGAAAATAATTATCAACACCTGCAACCGTCAAAATACTGATGTGTAAGAGCGATCTGTTTGAAGCATATCAATGGAGCGGCAAAGTGCGCCAAGAACAGCCCCGTAACCACACCTCTGGAAGCAGTCCAAATGTTTGAACTTCAACACCAAGCTCGCAAGTGATTCTACAAGCAAATAATAACTGCACCGCCTTCAGAGTCTGCAATAATGCCGCCACTATGAGTCCTGCAATGTCAGGCAGACTCATAATTCAGAGCCTGAAATGGAGACCGAGCACAGCGCTTCCGCACTACGGTCGAGCAGCGAGCAAGAAGCAACTTCGGGACCGAGGAGCGGGAACGACTTCGAGACCGTGGGACGGTCTGCTGTGCACTACGTGAATTCTCAAGCAGCATCGGGAGTTCGTTAATTCATCGGCTAATCTGCACTATGTAAATTCTTCAAGCAGCATTGGAAGCGTATTAAATCATCGCGAACTACAATTGCAAGAAAGTGTTAATATCAAGTTAATGTTTGAAAGCTCAGGAAGGTGATTTTTAGGTGTGAGAGTTCTAGCACAGCCAGCACCTGTAATAGTGCGCTCCAAGCGGAGAGTAATCCAATGTGATTTGTGTCATGCGGAAAATTGGCTCATGTTCGAGTTCTGTGTTGTGCAAGATGCGAGGTATATTGTATTTGGAACACCTTGTGGTAAGCAAAGCTCTTTGATTTTTATATTGCATTATTTCCAAATGTTCGTATTCATGCTAGCCCATTCATCGACTATGTTCCTGATTTTTGCACAGTGCGGAAAGTATCTTTGTCGTAACCCTGAAATTGTTGTGATAGCGTTCATTGTAACAAGGAGAGTAGATTTCTCGTTCTTTGTGTGGCTCATTACGTTGCTCATGTTAACGCGTTCATCTTGTGCTCATGTTGGCCCAGTCATGCCGCCACGGAGCGTGCGCAAAGCACGATTTATGGCAGTCATCGGCCTAGACAGCCAAGGTGTGGTTTTCTCATTGTGTCGTGTGGGATTGCCATGTCGTTAAATCCATGCGCATGTTGCTATAACATTTCCCTGAGCTTAATCATTGCATTGAAATACTATGTGTGTCACATTCAAATCCACGTGTTTCCAAATAAATTCATGTAAATCTTCAATCCTTTTATTCTCCATGTCTGGTATGCAGGTGTACGCAAGCATGAAGGACAATATTATAAAATGTGTACGGGGGTTGGAATTCCCTCAGCGTATGGAAAGGGGGTCCTAAACCCGCCCCATTCTCCGTATCGCGACACAAACAAGAATAGAATACCTAACATGTGACCTAGTTTGAGCCTTCCTAACTACATGAAATGCGTTTCCAAGAGAGGAATGGTGAAGGGACCATTTAGTATGGAATTATGGGGGTCTATGCTCAAATGAAGACTAACCAGTTGAGGTCAACAGCCCTGTACGCTCACCGACTCCGTGAGAGCCTTGTCGTCCGGTTTCTTCTGCATGTAGAAGGCCTTGATGCCTGCAGGGAAGCTGTGCAGCAGAATGGGCTTCCCTATCGCGTCCGTCATCTTCCTTTCGGGCATCTCAGGGATGTCCTGCACACAACACAATAACAGTTCAATACAACACTAATTTTAAGCCTCCTTAGTTGTGCAGGGTGGCGCTAAAAGATTGTATGGATTTAACTTGCGTAGTACCAGTGGTGGAAGTCGAATGGCAAATTTTTTAGTTATAATTATGACTAGCATAATTACATAGGAATTATATCAATTCAATTATGCTAATTTGAAATCACTACACTCTTCCTGCACCAACCTGCGTATACCAGAGAAAATTGTAACAGAAACGAGCCAAGAGGTGGTTTTTAAGTTCCTCGCTATAATAATCATACTTATGAAGCTCAAAATTTGGGCACAAGAGGCTGTGATAAAGCATGTTTCTTTAGTCTCAAACGGAATTAGAAGCAGCATTTTTTGAAGCTTCAAAATAGATAGAATACTCAGTAGAGTTTTTAACACTTAGACCGTGGCAGGTAAAACTGAAATTTAATATTCAACTCAAATGAAAAGTCAATTATCATAAATAATATTGAAAATAGCAAACGTTCACTGGATCATGCGTTTATTTTATTTTTATTAAGTATTTGTGAAAATTTCCTCTGTGTTCCACCGGTGGCTCGCTTTGCGGTCAAAGTGTTAATTTAAATTCGATGTAGCTTCTTCAGTGCTGCAAAATGGAAGGCCAGTTTCCAAAGAGCGTGAACGTAAATTAGAGATGTCATTTCACGGTGAAACGCATGCAGTTACGTTTAAAAAACACCAGCACACAACAGAAACAAAAAGACATACTCATCAACCCGAAGACACAAAGCGACCCACCTTCTTTCTTTCTTAATTCAAATAAAGGGGGAAAATATAAAAATAAAAGGAGGGGAAGTCCTATTAGCATCAAACAGACCATCTCACCTCCCCAAAGACATTAAAACCCACCTTCCTTTTTTCTTATTTCAAATAAAAGGGAAAAATAAAAAGGGCCGTGTGCACTAGTAGAACCAAAGAACACTGCTCACCTCGCCGAAGACATAGAGGGACCCATCTTCCTTCCTAATGTCGTGCTCCTCCAGATACTTGATGGCGTCGGCGTAAGGCATCCTGAGGAAGGGGCGGTCGGGCACCTGGAAACCAGGGTGCAGGTCCTCCACAATCTCGCGGCCCCGGGGGTCCGACAGCACGCGCTGCGTCACGTCGCACACCTGGCAGGGGCATGGAGAAGTTGTCATGAAAATATAGAACCTACATAAAACCCCAAAGGGAATTTCATAGAAACACAAAGGTCTGAAGGAAATCCCATAAAAACACAAAAAATTCAAAGGAAATTACATAAAAAAATGCCATGAAACCTTTAAAAAATCCAATTAAAACACAGAGAGCGCAAGAAAATCCAAAGGATACTCCATAAAAACACACAATGCACATGAAAACCCGAAGGCAATCCCATTAAGACAAAAAAAAGCACATGAAAACCCAAAGGAAATTCCACAACCTAAAAAAGCCTTGAAGTTCAAAAGCTCATAAATCCAAGACAAGTACTTAAAACCGTAAGAAAACCAAATGCCTAAAAACCTTAAGAAAAAGTTTGCAAATCGGCATTGAAGGCCTACAAAACGCACAGAAAACGTCTAAAAGCTTTAAGAAAAGGCTTAGAAACGAAAAGGAAAATTCTACAACCTTGACAGGGTCTCACCACACCCTCTGCACAGGGACTTGGAGATTTCGGTATGTTTTTGAAACGCGATAAGAAATTGAACAAATTTACTTTGAAAATAGTACAGCAACTAAACTAAATTCCAAGCTGAACAACAGTTGCAAATTTTCATCTATGTAAGATGGGCAAAACAGAAGAAGATGACTAATGAAGAAAAACTAACGGTAACTGACTGCACTGGTAGGAAAAGTAACTGAAAACTGGAGGTAACTGACTGCACTTGGAAGATGACGACTATTGGAGAAAAACTGATGATAACTGACCGTACTGGCAGGAAAAGTTACAGAAAACTAAAAAAACTATCTATACCCGTACGAAAGGTAAATGACTGTACAGGTCAGTAAAAGAGGAGTGCTTACAAGGTCTTCTATTCTGTCGAGGAGCTCCTCGAAAGTGATGAAGGGACACTCGGCTTCGACGTGCGTGTAGGCGGCGAGGTGGCGACGGGTGCGTGACTGCTCCGCGCGGTAGCTCTGCTCTATGCAGTACACGTCTCCGAAACTGCAATGTGCATCGGAGTTAATTCTGGTCAGCATCTAAAACTAGAGTGAACATCAGCATATTCCAAAACTGGAGTGAACATCAGCGCTTCAATGTCCAAAACTGGAATATGCATGAGCGCTAATCCTGGTCAGCTTCAAAGCTGGGATGTACATGAGCGTTTCAACATCCAAAACTGGAATGTGCATGAGCATTCCAACTTCCAAAACTAGAATGTGCATGAGCATTCCAACTTCCAAAACTGGAATGTGCATGTGCGTTCCAATGTCCAAAACTGGGATGTACAGGAGCGTTAATCCTGGGCAATGTCCAAAACTGGGATATACATGAGCATTAATCCTGGGCAATGTCCAAAACTGGGATATACATGAGCGTTAATCCTGGGCAATGTCCAAAACTGGGATATACATGAGCGTTAATCCTGGGCAATGTCCAAAACTGGGATGTACAGGAGCGTTAATCCTGGGCAATGTCCAAAACTGGGATATACATGAGCATTAATCCTGGGCAATGTCCAAAACTGGGATGTGCAGGAACGTTAACCCTGGGCAATGTCCAAAACTGGGATGTACAGGAGCATTAACTCTGGGCAAAGATGCAGTCATGCACTATAAAATTAGGCAAGTTAATTTAAGCTCCCTTAACCACTCTTAATGGAAGGCACCATTATGAGTGAAGTTAAGGGCAGGGAAAATTCGTGTACAAGGTGTCACAACACCAAGTGGTAAAAAAAGGACAGCAGCTAAACAAAATGGTCCGTATTCAAACAAAAAATCTTCTCAATTTCAACAAAAGGAAGGTCTACCTAACCTTCAGCTTGGGACCTAACACCTTCCACCAGGGAGATCTAATTTCCCAGATGCAGTACTTGTCCTCTTTTTAATCTCCTGAGAGGGAAGGAGTTTGGGGCGGGAAGTTCCACCCAATAGAAATTGCGAGTTTAAAAGTAAATCCAAGAACAATTAAGGCTAAAAAACTTAACCCAAAAGTTTAGCATTGAAAATAACCCTCTCAAGTTTATGGTGAAAAACATGACACACGGGGAATTCAAATTGAGCAAACAAAAGTCAGGATGTTCTCATCCAAAAAGTAATGCTCTGTCGCAGTATCACGGAAAAACCTACCCTTCTGATCCAAATAGAAATGCTCTGCTTTAGCACAACGGGAAAGACCAAGTAACTCAATACTTGAACCAGAGAAGTTCGATTCAATACTTTGATGAGAAAAATTCAACCCAATACTTGGATCAGAGAAGGTCGGCACCTGGGCAGGCAGGTCTCGAGGTAGAGCTGGCTGGACTGGGTGAGGAAGGCCTTCTCTCCAAAGAAGCTGAAGTCGAAGAGCGTGGAGCCGCCCTCGCACTGCGTCTGTACGAGGGTGGGGGGCGTCATCTGGGTGTAGCCGCGGTCCTTGTAGTGGCTCACGAACGCGTTGTACAGCAGCGACCGCAGGTACAGCACCTGAATATTAGAACGTTGCCATAATAGTGCAAAGGTTACAAGCGGTTCAATAACATGGGGCATATCGCGTCAAGTTCAAAGAAGCAAGCAGTTTACGCTATAACTCGGCTGTAAAGGTAGACTGTAAAATGAACAATAAGAGACCACTAAAAGACTTAAAAAACAGGCATCCACCAGACAAAGAGACCAATAAACTCAAAAAAAGTCATCCACCCGACAAAGCAACCACCACTCAGTGCCCAAACCTTGCTGGCGTTCTCGCCCCTAATGAGGAGGTGCCGCTTGTCCAGCTGCACATCGGGGTTGGCCTCCTTGTTGATCTCTGCGTCAGTGCCGCCTGCAGGAGCCGCTCCTATCAGCGTCCAGTAGTCCACCTGCAGCTCGTGGCCGCCTGGGGCCTGCAAAGGGCACGCTTGATATGCAGGGAGGTTTCAAAATAACTTGGAATACCAAATACACTACTGATTTAAACAGATCCTTCTAGAAAATTTTGAGCACTAACCCAACAATGATTCATTAACGCTTATGTCTAGTAAAAATTCCACCATGAATGTCAATGTCACGTACAAAGTACACCATGAATGCATAGTTGTCAAGTAAAAATATCAGTTTTGCCAAGGATGCAATACTGATGGCTTGTGAATGACCGTTCTAACTGTACAAAAAGGATAGTACCGACCTTGCTGTATAATTAAATGAGCTCACGTTTAGAATCATAGACATTCTCAGATTGGCCGAGCAGGCATCATACCTCACACCTGTGATGTTGCTAGTTAAAACGAAGTCTCTGACCTACAAGTTTAGTGACAGGTTAAAAATTTATAACAGGTTAAAACTTTACAGCAAGTTAAAACTTAATTATAATTTTGGTTGGCCATCAGTCTCAAGTTCTTGGCACAGCGCACGATTCTTGAGTAGAATTGAATCTCAAACAGCCGTGAACACTCTAGAGCTAACTCTGATTTTCAGCAGTAATCCATATTAAAAAATTATAAAGATTGCTTCATGCTGTTATACCGTTAATTTGAAATTTACACATTACTTGCTCTTACCACACAATCCATGATGGTTCTATAACAAAACTGTTCACAGCTTAAAAACGAAACTGGCCATGGTATGAAATCAAAACTTATTGAAAACAAAACTGGTCACAGTTTAGACAGGAAACAAGTATGGAAGCACCTGGAGCACACACTGACCTGCTTGCCCTCAGGCACCTGGAGCAGAGAGCCGTAGAGGCACACGGTAGACTCAGTGGTGAGGTAGACAGCCTCGAGTGTCTGACACAAGCGGTCGAGCAGCACGCACTGCAGGAAGCCCGTGCCGTCCCGCAGCACGATGAACATCATGTTCTTGCCTGCCCATGTCACAATGGTAAGTGGTAGGCTGTGCCATTTGTGCTGCTGCTGTTGTTTTTGTTAGCTTGTGGTGCTGTTGTTAATGGCAGCTTGTGGTGCTGTTGTTAATGGCAGCTTGTGGTGCTGTTGTTAATGGCAGCTTGTTGTACTGTTTTAGTTGTTGGCAGGTTGTACTGTTTTAGTTGTTGGCAGGTTGTACTGTTTTTGTTGTTGGCAGGTTGTACTGTTTTTGTTGTTAGCAGGTTGTGTTGTTGTTGTTGATGGCAAGTTTCGTAGCTATTGGCAGGATTTTGAGTGCAATGCAACTAGTGAAAAAGATAGTTTGAAGAAAAAGAATAGTTTTGCATCCTTGCACTTTTATTATTTGAATATTAATCGACTTTAAATCAGTTAAAATAAAGAAGACACGTTATACAGCTCATTTGAATATGAAACAGTTTTACCAATCAATGTAGGATAAAGCAGTTTCTATCATTATTTGCAAAAATATTCCCAACTTATTCCATACCTTTTCTTCAACAATGAACAAACGATAGAGATGAGTAGTTTCTATGATTATTTGATAAAAATTTCTAAGCTTGTCACTAACACAAGTCGACTGTCTCCCTCCAACACGAGTCGATTGCCTCCCACCAAAGTAAATTGACAACCACTCAACATGAACATGGGTTCACCTCCTGACAGATTCTCAAACCAAATTTGCCTCCCACAACCCAAGTCGCAAGATTCTCAACACAACTTCACCTCCCACCAACACAAGTCGACTGTCTAATCATCACAAGTTCACATCCCACAACACAAGTTAACAGCCTCACCCTGCCGCCTGAGCCGATGCACCCAGCCCTTGACTTTGACCCTCTTGCCCCTGTGTGCCTCGCCCTCCCTGATCTTGATGACGGCGGCAGGGGGCAGGGACGGGTCCTCCGTGATGGTGATCTTGGCGGCCTCCTCTGCCGCTGCTGCCCTCTGCTTTGCTAACTCTTCCTCCTTCCGCCTCCGCGCCTCCTGCTTCTTCAGGTCCTGCACACAAGGATGCTAGTTTGAGATGTCCGTCATTTTCATATTGAACGGGTATCGATCAATGTATTCTTCAGATCCTGCAGGGAGGCTAGTTTGAGACGTCTATCATTTCCATTAACACATTGACCACAACGGGTTAAACTAAAGTTCAATATTCAACACAAAATTTAAGGTCAATTGTAGTATGCAATTTTGAAAAAAGCAAACCTCAATTGGATTGTGCCTTCATTCAGCTCTCATTAGGTATTCATTAAAATTGCATTTGTGACTACTGGTCGGTCAGCAGCATTATGAAAACTCCCTCAGTGACCACCGGTGGCTCACGCCGCAGTCGAAGTGTTAAAATTGATTTTGACGAGTTCACCCTTGAAATTTAACATGGAAATTATGTACAAAAAATAAACAATGTCTAAGTATGTACCAAACAAAAATAAACGATGTAGCTATCAGTGTTGCTGCAAATTAAAGTTTTATGATAATTTGAAGCTCAACTAACACAACACAGGTAATTAGGTACTTGTGGGTTATCTGCCGCTTCTTCTAATTTATGGTTTTCTTCTGATGTCAAGGATGGGTTAAGGACACTGTCTGGGTAGAAATCGAGATGAGTGTTGATTTTCTGTTTTTATATGCATCTTATAGAGGATTTTCTTGCGCTTCCATTGATACTTTCCGTTTACGTCTACTCCGAATAGTGCGCCCACCAGAGGGGGGGAAAGCGATGGGGGTGGCGTGACCTTGACCCTTCCCCCCTCATTATTGGGAGTCAATTGAGCGTGTTTCTCTGCGGCAATGGCAATAGAGTTCGTTCATGAGCTACTCAACGTGTTTTCATTATTCAAACGAATCATTCTAACGCTAAATAAATATTTTTTATAAGATTTTGACAATTTCAGAATTTAGCTGTTCTGCCGTATCTATGATACCGCAGCTTTCATTCATAGCTCGATGACAGCTGCAGTATCATAGCTACAGCTATGGCGAGCACACCAATCCAAAGGGCTTGAAAAGAGCTACAAAACAGAGGAGTTGACTTAAAAAAAACGTATTTTGGTCGAAAAAAAATGAAAAAATAAAAAAAGTGGTTATTTTGAAGAATTACATGTATTGTCTTTTGTTGTATATTTTTTCCCAGAGTTACAGAGCTACAGCAATGTAAATTATATCAATCGAAAGGGCTTGAAAAGAGCTACAAACGCTGAAGAGTTCATTGTAGAAAATCTTGTAGTTCAAAGGATAAAAAGAAAAACAATTTTTTTTGTGAAAAAACACATTTTTCTGGTAACTTGATAATTGGTTTCTCAAATGCTACTTCTTCCACAATTTCAGAGCTACAAGAATGGTTTATATACCATTCGATAGGGCTTAGCAAGGTGTATCCATAAGGGGAGAAATTTTTCGATATATCAATTATTTTGAAAATTACACGACATAAAAAAAAAATGAAAAAAGGTTACATATTTTAAAAAAAATATTCCCAAAATCCACAAAAAAAGTTATCAAAATTCGTAGCCCCTTATGGTTATATAGACATATGAGCAATCTAAAAACGAAGTTCTGGTTCTGTAACTTCAAAATTGTAGAAGAAGTAGGATTTTAAAAAACCCTATTTTATCATATTTTTCAAAAAAAAAAAAAATCCAGTGCAGATACAAAAATTTTGTCGAAATAACAAATGATCTTTCCATCATTTCACACCTACTGTGAAAATTTCAGAGAAATCCATCCATAAATAACGGACTTTTCTCCTACCCAGACGGTGTCCTTAAGGAAACCATCCCACTTTTTCAACTTTTTTAGTCCAATTCGTTTGAAAGTTGGCCAGTATATGTATTTTGTAAAAGTAAACCTTTTTTACTCCTGTCATTTTTTCGAGATAGGCCTTACTTTTTTTTTTGACAAAAATGTGTTTTTGGTATATTTTTATTGAAATTTCAGATTGCAACTCCTCCTTCAGTTTTGATGCGAGAACAAAAACAAAGACAGTTTTAGAACCCTTGGAACATTTCTAACAAACGCTCGTTCAGCTTTTTTCAAATTCAAATTTTTTCTATTTTTTCAAAAATTTTTAAAATTTCAAAAATCAGCGACTTTTTTTTGGGTTTAGAGCTATATATTTTTTCAAAGAATTCGAATTTGAAAAAAAACGAACGAGCGTTTGTTAGAAATGCTTCAAGGATTCTAAAACTGTCTTTGGATTTGTTCTAGCATCAAAACTCAAGAACTAGTCCCAGGATGAATGTTGAAAATTCAAAGTGTTGGGTATAAGCAAAAAATAAAATTTTGTGTTGAAGTGTAATATAATGAACAATTGATGTAATTGAATGCAGTTTTAATTTTTATTTTGATAATTTCCATACATAACTTCATATTCGAAGTGTGAATTGTGATTTCAAAAAAAAAAAATTATTTTTTTTCAACAAAATGATTTTTTTTTATTTTCAGTCTGATTCTTATAAAATTTGACTATGATATGTAACCTTTGAAAATAAACACAATTGATTCTATTCATTTTTTAGATTCAGGCCTTAGATTTTGCAAAAATTTGAGATATTGGTTTTTAGGTATTGATATTTCAAAATGGGACTCCTCCTTCAGTTTTGATGCTAGAACAAAAGCAAAGACAGTTTTAGAATCCTTGGAACATTTCTAACAAACTCTAATTGAGCTTTTTTTCCATTTCCTATTTGTTCTCTTTTTATATGGGGTCAAAATCGGGAAAAAATTTAAAATTTTGGGTGCTTTTCAATTATATTGATATTTCAAAATGTAACTCCTCCTTCAGTTTTGATGCTAGAACAAAAGCAAAGACAGTTTTAGAATCCTTGGAACACTTCTAACAAACTCACATTGAGCTTTTTTTCCATTTCCTATTTGTTCTCTTTTTATGTGGGGTCAAAATCGGAAAAATTGAAAAAGTTTGGTCGCCTTACCCCCCCCGGGGGGGGGGGGGGGGAAATTATTTTCCGTAGCGCCATAAAATTTTAGGAACGAATAGTCTACCACCTAAGGGTCCTTTTACAACAAAAACATGCAAAATGACCTTGGAATCGAGAGCATCTGGCAAGGGCCTGGGATGGTGGCCTTAACATCAAAAGGAAACCATAAATTGAAAGTGGTAACAGATGATACACAAGTACCGAAACAAAAATGAATCAACAAGGATTATATTCTCACATGAAATCCTTCTCACATGAAAAATCCATTCATACTGTACAGAACATAAATTCAATATTCATAAAAACAATTACTTTCTTTACTTTTTCCCCTAGAAACACTTTTCCTCCTAAACAAGAGGTGACAGATAACCCACAAGTACTGGTAATTATACCAGAGCAGGACTAGCGACATACTCACATCCTTCCATAACTTTGTGACCTTCTTCAACTGGCTCTTCGCAATTGGTTCGTATTTCTGAAAAAAAGAAGAATGATGTTCAGATAATCAGTGTTTCCTTCCATTGCACTGCCATTTAATGTTTCTGAGAGAAGGAAAGATTTATTTCTAATAAGAAGCATTGGCTGCTATTTCCATTAGATTTCATTTCCAATTAATTTACATTTCACTTTCATTCAAAAATGATTCAGTCAAAAGAAAACTTGCTCTACAGAAGGTGCATTCCTTCAAGTTTGCTGCTCAATATATCTAGACATAGACGATTGAATCTTTATAACGCTGTAGAGTAATTTTGACGAAAAAGTTACTTTGTCAAACAACAAATTGCTTAGTTAAACTTAGGATAATAGGCAAGTGAATTTGCAGTCAAAGCATAATTACAAGCTTGTCATACATTAATAAATAAAACTAGCTGTTAATAAACAAAATCTGCACACAAAAACATAAAGAATCATACAAAAAATTGGCTACGCAAAACACTACTCACTAAACCAAAAAATTCCTTTTGCTTAATGCATCACACAAAAATTCTAGTGAATTTTTTCTACAATGGAGAAATGCGACACCTGGAATAAGAAAAGCAAGAAAAAACTTAACAAAACATGTGCAAGCACAAAGTGAGTATACATAAAAGAATAAAGAGGACACCAAAGTAGGAATACACCACCATGCAGTATGGTAGAAGAAACACGGCAAAATTATGTCTATGGGGAAAAAAAACCTCTTGGTTTGGCAAGCCAATAGGAAGATTTCATTTCAAGTACACTGGATACCATCACCATTGTGACATGTAGTTAGGCCAATTATAGTGCCAGATTTGGGGCTAGCAGTGTTGCCAGATGCAATCAGAGCGCTGGTATTTTTTGATGCCGTGATGTCACTATTGGGACATTTCGTTTGGCCAATAGTGGAGCTAGCAGTGTTGCCCAATGCAATCTGACCGCTGCTATTGGCTTGATGCGATGACATCATTATTGTGACATGTCGTCAGGCCAATAGTGGAGCCAGATTTGGGGCTATCAGTGTTGCCATATGCGATCTGAGCGCTGCTATTGGGTCACCGCTATAACAGCATTGTCACACGATCAACAGAAAAAAAAGACTGGTTTGACGTTACCTTGTTTCTTCTACCCCACCATGCACATAGGAAATGGTCACCTGGTGTTGGTTGCCCATGGAAGGTATGGAGAGGAGCTCCAGGAGAGCAGCATCTTCTACCACACTAAATGTAAATTGTGGATCGGAGGCAAGGCTCCGTATGTGTTTATGCCACCGCCTTAAATGAGGGTGTATACAAGATACTTCACTAGAGTCTTTATCAATGCTTGGACTAGACTTGTTGATATAAGAGTAAATAACATGGTCCAGAGAGGAAGGTGAGGTGCCTGTGATGTAGGAGCGATCGCTCAAGTGCTCATCTAGGCGAACAAGGAGCGCTTCCTGCTGCCCATCAACAGCAGTGCAGTTTGGCTGCTGGTTGTGAAGCTTCATTAGAAAACTAGACTTTGCACAGCACTGATAATGCTGTTCAGATTAAAATGTTAGTTTAATTAAGCTTCCCTAACCATAACTAAGACGATCCAAGAAGAGGAAGGTATCGTTTAGTACAGAGTTTACAAGAGTTAAGGAAATGCAGGATCTACGCACGAGGTGCATGGAAACCAGTAAGTTGAAAAAGAAGTTCCTGAAACAAGATAAAAGTTGAAGAAAAAAGTAGTCAGTGCTGAAAAACAGAATAACAGTCTACCAAAAAAAGATGGTCCTTAACATAACTTAAAACATTCTATTTCAACAAAAAAGAAGGCCTACCTAGCTCTCAGCTTGCGATAAAGCTATTCATTTGGGGTCTGTATCATGCTAATGGACTAGTACATTGGGGTGAAAATTAGGAACAGCAACAAAAGACTACAAGAGGTATCATTTCCCTGTCTCCTAAGCAAACAGAAAAAAGAAAGAAAAACCATGTCTACATTGCTTCTAAAATGTATTTAAATCATAGTTTCCAATGTACTTGCTTGATATCTGAGAGCATTTTGTTTTCAATATCAAAAGCCTTCACCCATAGTTAATTCTCTGAATTAATTTCAAATAAATAGTTCACTTAACCGAACTGAATACAAAACTACATGGAAAATCAACTATATGTAAGAACTTGGCAAATTAAGTTACAATGTGCAGATATAATGAAAACAAAACACTATTTTTTTTTAAATAATTTTCTACAATTATATTTATCTGAAGCTGTGAATGACAGATAACCATTGAAAACCAGACTCAAATAAACATGTAGAGTTGACACATTCACTACATATCTGTGGTTGCTCCGGTCAATTTGGTTAGGTTAGAAGCAGAATTGAAAAGCCATCTTTACTGCTTGATTATATTCTTTTCCTTTCTAACAAATAGGAAAGTATAATTGCACAATAAAATTTGAACACGAACATATTGGCTTTAATAAAGGCAGTAATCAGTGAAAAAGTAGCCATTATGACTGGGACATAAATGAGCAATTTACTACTAAGTGATAGTATCATACGTAGTGAATGTAATAAACATCCTTGTTTGTGAACCAACCACAAGACATACCCATAAAAGCGGAAAAATACTATCTTTAACCACTGAATTAGAACCAGTGGTAAAAGACTCAGTATTCATATTAACATGATCATACAGCCAACACAAGGAGCACTTTTACATAAATAAAATATTACAGTATACCCTTAAATATTTTTAAAAAATGTGCACTAACTAGCAAATTAAAAAATGTTCAAAAAAGAAATGTTTAAAAATAAGTACATATTGAGAAAAAACCTCACCCTAGACAACAGGAGGACATAAAGTTAAAATATCACTGCCAAACTACCTCCGTTCATGGTAAAACAATTGAAAAATTTTTGGCACTGACTATCTGATTGTAATTATTTAGTTACTGTTATTTTATGCTACCAACCGTAACTGGCAATGGGTCAAAAAATTAGAATGGCTTTTGAATTAAATGTTAGAATAAGTATCATTGATATATTGAAGACTCACACACATAACTCAACATGGTGAAATCCATTTATAGCTTAAATGGCTGTGAACAAAGTAATTGCAAGAGCAAAACAATCTTTCAGATCTCTGCACTTTGAAGATTTTTGCACTACATGCTACTCATCATATCTAGAACTCCATCTTGGCAATAATTTAAAATTAATGGCTCTTCCAATTGAGGGTTAAACTTGGCACAGCATTTTCTTATTCAAGGTCAACCCATTACAAAATAACCCAGTGTTAACCCTAGAGTAACCCCAATCTTTCCTGATGGATATTAGGAAAACACACGCATCTTTCTCATTTTCTAAATGTTCTCATGAAAAGTTCACATTTAATGAATTTCATTATTGATAGTTTAAGAGAAATTACCATAATATTTTGTTCAAGACTAAAAAAATTTGGTTGCTATAGGTTTACTAAGGCTTACCTGGTCTTTTTCTTTGGCATCAACCATAATTGGAGGGAGAGGCTCGGCTTTGTAGTCTCTGCAAGCTCGTAATGTAGTCTTGAACGGTTTGCTCTCAGAGCCATCACCTGTTGTATCATCACCGTGCAACTCCGACACATATACAGTACCTGCACATACAATTTCATTAATTAAGAAGTCACACAAACATGAACAACTGAATAAATGCTTATAAAACCATGTTACCTAGATATACATCATTTGAAAAGTCTACTAATATATTTGCAACAAAAATTGCAGCCACACACATATAAGACCTGAAAAAAGATGCATTTTCAAAGTAGAATTTCCAAGGAACGATGCAGCAATAATGCTGCTAAGGTAGTATATATGAAAGGATGCTAATTCATACCTGAATTTGTGATATAAAATTTTTGAACTACAAGTAGTGTCTTTTGACTTTTTCTGGTCAATGCATATCTAGGTAGCAGACAACTTAAACTAATATAGGGTAATGTTCGAATGGCCGGTCGGTTCGAATCGTCGGTCATTCTTAGTTAATTTTAAATTTTTGCGCTCGGTAGCTATCTAAAAACTCAACCCGAAAGGCCTGCAATGGTGTAATCTGCTACGCCTCTTACGGGGTGGCTTTTGGGTTGCTACCGATCGTCAAAACTGAAAATTAACTAAGAATGACTGACGATTCGAACAGACCGGCCATTCGAATATTACCCTACAACCTAATTGCTAAATATGGCAAATTGCTTATAAAATTATGGACCACTGTAATGAAATTAAACTTTAGCTATCCTCATATTAAATGTTAAACTTAGCGCGGTCAATATTTATTTTAGGTGCTGCACGGAAATTAATAATTTGGGGCAAATAATCAATAAAGGAACACATTTAAATACCTTTTACATGAACGACATTCTGCTCGCTGATGCGTTATTTTTGAATAATTGAACTCTAAAGTTGGCTGTCGCTTGCCAAACAAAGCGACCTCACCAAGCGTAATTTAAAAAATAACGGACGGTAACCCCCTATTACAAACGTAAAGAGGTTGGGTCGTGAGGGTTAGCCACAGTTCTTATAGTGAAAATTATAAATAAAGCTTCTAACCCACACATTAGGGAGACGACCGCAATCTTGTTTATATCAGCGCAAAGATGGTGACCACCATGGGCGCCGCCATCTTGGACCCGATGTAAACAAGATTGCGGTTGTCAGCCCAATGGGTGGGTTAGAAGCTTTTTTTTGTAATTTTCACTATAAGAACTGTGGCTAACCCTCACGACTCAACCTCTTTACGTTTGTAATAGGGGGTTAAGGAGACCGTCTGGGTAGAAATCAGGATATATGTTGATTTTCTGTTTTTATATGCATCTTATAGAGGATTTTCTTGCGATTCCATTGGTACTTTCCGTTTACTTCTACTCCGAATAGTGCGCCCACCATAGGAGGGGAAAGCAATGGGGGTGGAGTGACCTTGAACCCTCCCCCCCTCACTATTGGGGGTCAATTGAGCGTGTTTCTCTGCGGGAATGGCATTATAATTCGTTAATGGGCTACTCTAAGTGCTTCCATTATTCAAATGAAACATTCTAATGCTGAGTAGATATTTTTTTATACTTTTTGACAATTTCAGAATTTAGCTGTTCTGCCGTATCTATGATACCGCAGCTTTCCTTCATAGCTCGATGAAAGCTGCAGTATCATAGCTACAGCAGTGGCGAGCACACCAATCCAAAGGGCTTGAAAAGAGCTATAAAACAAAGGAGTTGACTAGACAAAAAATGTATTTTGGTGGAAAAAATTTAAAAAATTTTTTTTGTCAAGAATTACACCTATTCTCTTTTGTTGTTTATTTTTTCCCAGAGTTACAGAGCTACAGCAATGTAAATTATATCAATCAAAAGGGCTTGAAAAGAGCTACAAACGCTCAAGAGTTCATTGTAGAAAACCTTGTAGTTCAAAAGATAACAAGAAAAAAAAATTTTTTTTTGTGAAAAAACACGTTTTTCTGGAAACTTGATATTGGTTTCTCAAATCTATCTCCTTCCACAATTTCAGAGCTACGAGAATGGTTTATATACCATTCGATAGGGCTTAGCAAGGTGTATCCATACGCAATAGCATTTTTCGATACATTTAGTATTTTGAAAATTACACCACATGAAAAAAAAATGAAAAATATATCATTTTTTTTTCAATCCCCAAAATCCACAAAAAGAAGTTATCGAAATTCCCTATTGCGTATGGTTATATTGACATATAAGCAATCGAAAAACGAAATACTGGTTCTGTAACTTCAAAATTGTAGGAGGAGATAGATTTTACAAAACCCCCCTATTTTATCATATTTTTCAAAAAAAAAAAAAAAAAAAGTGCAGCTACAAAAATTTCGTCGAAATAACAAATGATCTATGCATCATTTCACACCTACTGTGAAAATTTCAGAGAAATCCATCCATAAATAACGGAGTTTTTTTTACCCAGACGGTCTCCTTAACTACCCTTATTAGGGTACTTATAAAGATAGCGGACGTTTCCAACGTCTTCATCTGAACACACTTTAACCGCCAAATCACGAAGTCCAGCGTAAACCTGGTGCCATAAAACTAACAACAAATGATGCGAGAAGACATTTATGAAGTTTCGGTGACTTCGGGTGGAAATTTATTCAGTAATCCTAATTTTAATATAGCCTGCAAAATGAGTGATTTTAGTGCTTTGGCGGACAGTTGAAGGATAAACGAAACTTAACGGACAGTTGAATGCTGTCCGGCTAACAGTCTCCGGACACTTGACAGTGTCTGTTTAAAGGCCTTGGACAGTTCGAAAACGTATGAATTTAAATGAGCATTGTATCCTTTTATTAATTTAATTCATATTAGTTTCATATATATTGAATTTGATAGCCAATACGCATTTTTACTAAATTTAATTAGCGTATATTTCTTTCAGTTCGGTACTTGAAGTGGTTCGGTTTGGTGATTTCAGTTGTAGATAATTGACGAAGAAAATATATAGTTTACACCAAATTTGCACCCGAAATAATGGTGAAAGAGGCAGTTGAGATCTTATTGGATACAAATATTAATATAAAAAGGATGTTTTTATGCTGAACAAGGGTAAAATATACAATTCCATGATGGTTGACATTTTATTCAATCCTCAATTGGTTCCAGCAAAAGAATCCAGCAAAAGAATGAATCAGACGATATCTATCCGTTCGGAGTGAATCCAACGTCAAAATCATTTTCGTTTACGTCTGTGAAGTTGTATTTAGGTTGGCGCTGTCCTGGAAATATTAAGTAAGGCTTAGCGTAACTCCCTGAAGCTGAGACACATGCTAGCACTGTAATTTGTTCCTTCGACTCTGGAGCAAGCCTGTATACGCATTTTGCGCCTTTCTCCGTAATTATGGGAGTCTTGCTGCTGGTTCCTTGGAGCGGAAATTGGCTTTCATTTAAGTTAAAAAATCGATGAGCATTTTCTCGAACCAAAAACTCCTTCGCATTGAGCTGATGCTCCAACTCCAAGAAATTCTCAAAATTTTCGAACCATTGTTTGATGGTTTCTTTAGTGACAGCAGCCCTTTGGGTACCGAGATTTTCAGGGAGTCTATCTGAAACCTCAGGGTGTCTCCTCAAAAAGGCATAAATCCATGTTGAACTTGGCAAGTTATCTTGGAATTTTCTTTCTGCTGGAATTTCGTACCCATTAGCCTCTGCCTGGTCAAGAAGATCTTTGACGACTAATGGAATTTCTTTCCTAGGCAATCCATAACCAATTTTGGCCATAGTCACGACCCAGTTTACGAGCCGGGTTTCTTGATCTGCTGTCAAGAAATATGTTGGCCTTGTAATAGACATGACAAAAGTAAAAATATTAGTGTCAATATGCCCCTATTCTGCGAATACTTTTCATGTGCAGCATACTGCAGGCATTTGTAGGCAAAAAACTAATATTTAAAGCAGGATTGATACATATAGTGTCGTAAGAACGCATTACAAAGCGTATAAAATGTGATATATATACAACTATTGAACCAATTTTGCGTTGCCTGGGTATCAATCATCAATATAATAACTAAAATATTGTGTTCAATTTCATCTAGGGTAAATTATGTAAGCTGTATGGCTTCTAAACATACCAGGTTGCTCTATTGAGAGTGCAGTTTTTTCTCCGATCCTGTCACTTAATGTGGACTTCGGAATTCTATACTTTTCTGAAGCCTTGCGGTACAACATTCCATTCTAAATGGCTGCCACTGCAGTAAGTAACTGCTCTTCATTATACACCGGCTTCTTCCGTTTAGGGGCCCTCTAATAAAGATATAAATGGGTGAATTCATAATATGTCCGATATACTTCTGACCTGATTATTACCGGACACCTGGCGTCCGGACACCTAAAATGATGTTAAAATTTTCAAGGTTCCCGGACACGTCAAAATTGTGTTCTGTGTACAATACATGGCGCCATAAACGTTTCAATATAATAAACATGACACTCGAGCTCTAATATGGCGGCAAAATTGTTTGAATGAGCAACACCTTCACACTTAAATTTCATCTTTTCCACGGTCAATCCTTATTTTTTTGGGCAGAAATTGCAGCAATGTGTAGTCGATACGTAATTAGATGCAATTTTCATACGTTCGAAACTTATTTTATCATGATTAACCACTTTTAAACAAGAAATGAAGTATCACTTATACGAACCTGTCACTGTCGATGCACAGAATCTACGAAGTGCGCCAATAGAAAAAAATAAAGCATAAGTGTCCGGTATGCTTCAGTGTCCGCGATCCTCATAATTACCCTAACTAAATTATGGCGTCGGCGCCAACTTCAAAGTACAATTATTCAAAAATAACGCATCAGCAAGAAGAATGTCATTTTTGTAAAAGGTTTCTAAATGTGCTCTATTAGTGATTCTAAGCAACGAAATTTTTAATTTCCGTGCAGCATCTAAAATAAATATTGACCCTTAGGGCTCATATTTTACAAAATTATACTTAGAAGATAATTCACCTTTTTAACTAATAATGCAAGTTTTCCATAATCTCAAAGCAAAGTATTTTGCAAGAGGGAATATTACAACTAGTACTTTGAGATTAAAATTCATTGATGCAGGAGAACATTCTGAGCAATTCAAACAATGGATTTACAGAGCAACACAATCTCAAATGAAAATAAAAATAATCAACTTATATGATTGAAAAAATATGACATTTTCAGGTACTGAACAGTGGCTTTACATCTATTCTACATTATATAGGGTAAATGTGTAGCGTTGGTCAGTAATCAATTTTCCACTTTTCGGTGCCTAGAAATAGGTAATTAGATCTAAATAAACAATTTCTCTTCTATACACTTTCCATCAGAAATGAGTATTTAATGAGTTATGACGCTAGGTTTAGTTTTGTCTTTGATGACGAGTGCGCTAGAATAAACAGCTACTCATCGATTTTCAAATTTTTGTTGCTGGAATTGTGGTAATAACATTCTTTGATGACGATCGCACCAGAAGGGAGACTTCATTGCAGTGATGCCCTACCACGGGATCGATGATTTTTTTTCCGTTGCAAACACTGGAGTTGCGGTAACTTATTCATCGCTATAACTTGTAAAGTATTTGTTTCCGACGGAAAGTGCATGGACGGAAACTTGTTTATTTCCATCTAATTAACTACAATTAGACACCAAAAACTTAGAAAATTGATTACTGACCAACGCTACACATATACCTTTTATAGTTTATGGCAATTCTGTCAGAAATGAAGATCAAAACTCTCAATATACAAAACATCAAATTGTAGCCTAACATGAAATTGTAGCCTAAGTCATAACTTTTTCCATGCAATGAACAGTGGCTTCACATAACGTATATACTGAATATAAATGTTCCAATGAGTTCATTGAATGAACTTAACACGTTAACCGTCACGTGTGCCACCGGTGGTACATGGAGGGAATTTTCATAATGCTGTGGACCGACCCAAAGTCACAAACTATATTTTTGTAAATTCTTAATCAAAGCTACGTAAGGGTCCGATCCACACAATGTTTGCTATTTTCAAAATTGCTTACTACAATTGACTAAATTTTAGTTGTAAATTGAACTTAAGTTTAACCCATGGCGGTTAATGAGTTAAGTTAGATCTACAGAATTGAAAATCAAAATAAAGAAAAAATGAATTGTTTTTAACTTACCTAAAGAGGTTTGTTCCATCATTGTGACAATATCATCAGCCATTTTGTAGCTTGATTCACAGCAGTAGGTTTAACTTAGTTTGAAGGTGCTCGTATCCACAAGGATAATATTAAGATATATCTTAGACGAAAGTGTTTACCTTGTAACCTTGGAATAATGAACAAAATATTCAAGAGATTATAACATACCAATCAAAAAGCAAGACATCTTAGGTAAGCTAACCTCTAAGTACAATATGGACGTTCATATGCAAGTTAATCCACGACGTGACTTCATCATTTAGTTTTAGTAATAACGCAATGTTCTAACCACTCATTACTACGTAATATATTTCTAAAATGCTATGATGCAATCCAAAGTAAACTGAATTTTAATGATCCGTACAAATGTTTATTAGTTGAGTAGAACATTAAGGTTAACAAGTGTCTAACTAGGGTAATTCATCAAATATCGAACTGAACTGATTATCGAACAACTTTGGAAATATGCGCGTAATAAATTTAGTAAGCATCCAAACTTGCTCAGTGCCGGTGATCTTACATCTAAAACTCCTATTTTAGTGATAAAAACTCATTTCTGTGAGCTGCAAACTGCTACCAGCTGTTGCGAACGCATTTTCTGTACGACCCTTAGAAATTGGTCGTATTTTTTCACTTGAAAAATCTTACGCACCTCGGGAAAATTGCGACGGTTTAATTGTTGTTGGGTCACCGTCAACCTCCCGTCATAACTAGAGAATAGTGTTGTCATATGATGTTCTGTTGCTGTATTTTTTTCTTTCCCGCTAAAAACTTGATAATTATTCCATGTTCGACATTCAGTTCCTATTTCATGTCAGTATTAAATACTGAACAAAGGTGTTCGAATCAAAATTCCTTAAAAATCATGAATTTATGCCTCGAACAAGGCTTTTCGATTCTTAATTCTTTTAAATAACTGAATCAATCGGTAAATCTGAAGGAGATGACAGTTGTCGATTTTCCACTTTTTGGTGCCTGAAACTAATTATTTGAATCGAAATAAACATGTTTTCTTCTATGCACTTTTCGTCTCAAATTAGTATTTTACGATTTATAGCGGTAAGTTTAGTTTCGTCATTGACGACGAATGCGCTCGAATAAACAGCTACTCATCGATTTTTGAATTTTTGTTGCTTGAAACATGGTAATAACATCGAAATAAACAACTTTTCTTCTATACACTTTTTTCGTCAAATGAGTATTTAACAAGGTATAGCGGTAGGTTTGGTTTCGTCTTTCAAGACAGAGCGCTGGAAGCGAGACGCCATTGCAGTATTGCCATACAACTCGATCAAAGAATTTCTTTCCGCTTCAAAGACTGGAGTTGCGGTAAGTCATTTACCGCTATAACTAATAAAATACTCACTTGAGACGAAAAGTGCATAGAAGAAAACTTGTTTATTTTGGTGTCATTAACCATGTTTAGCCATTACAATTTGCAAAATCAACAATTGTCATCTCCTTCAGATTTACCAATCGATCTATTGAACGCCTGTGTCATTTCCTTAAAATATTGTATTAACGCTTGATAATAACATTGAATAGTTGAAGATGGCGACCAATCAGCTGCTGGTGTTCCAAGGCTCTCAAGATCATCAATGATTCGTCTGGCTACATTTACTGATGATCAATCCCTTGCCAAGAAAATTGATGCAAGCATCAATAATAATTCATTGACGAGTGCTCTACACTCTACTCCAAAAAAGGTCACACAGGTTGATGATCAAAATGATGGTTCAACAAGCACTGCAAATGAAACATCGACATCATATTCAAATTTTGATAACTCTCCATTCAAATGCTTCCTGAAAATAAGTAATGAGACAGTTATTTTAAACAAACAAACAAAACAAACATCGGCATCTTTGGGATGCTTTATTTCCAATCAAGCCTGATACAAATGATCTTAAGCATTGGTTTTTCAAATGTCTTATAACTAAAACTATGTATAGGACACCATGACGGTTCCCCCGTAAGCCAGTACCCATTTCCGACATCTGGGTCGAGTGGGGTATTGTGCTTGAGCTTCCCCTTATACCCAACGAGGAAAATCGCAGCGCCAGCGCCGGGATACGAACCCGCGGCTCCAAGATACAAGTCCGATCCCTTAACCGCTGTGCCACCGCGAGCACTTCCAAGAAAATCCAGTGCACCAAAGAAAAAAAGGAATGAAAGAAAAACGTTTATTTTCTAAGTGGCCACATGAGATACATGTCAACATATTGGGTTTTTAAAAGTTTCGTAATATAGGACGTCCTACAACAAAAGTTCCATACGAGGAGTACTAATTGACAAACCATCAGAGGTGTACAAATAGAAAAGCCATACGAGGCATAATAATTGACAAACTATACGAGGTGTACTAATAGACAAACTATCAGAGGTGTACAAATAGATAGACCATACGAGGCATATTAATGGACAAAATATACGAGGCGTACTAATAGACAAACCATACGTGGCATGCTAATAGTCTAACAAAAGTTCCATACGAGGAGAACTAATTGACAAACCATCCTGTTCGGATCAAAATTCTTGTTCGATTCATGTTCGATATTGATGAAATTATATTATACAAGAATTCGATTTTTAGAACAATAAATAAAAACCAATAATCTACGTTGTCTTTAAAGCGACATCACAGAGCAAGAAAGCAACTGTTCAAGAATAATCTTGAGGCCCGCAACAGTTATTCAGAGCAAAAGTTACCGATTTATGAAGGTTATTTCTAGACACACGTGGTTTCTGTTCGATATTTGATGAATTACCCTAGTCACAAAATGCTGCATAATGGCGAGTCACGCGCTGGAAGTCGTTGCAGTGCATTAGGCCGGTACATGTTTCTGGCTATGTGGATGAAAATGAATCAACTGGGAAATCATGCTATGTAGCCGTACAGTGTATAAGTAAAAATTGATATTTTTTGCCTATTGGTCCATATACATTGTTTGCATATCATGATGCACTTCAATTTTGTAACGGCATTTGCGGACGCATCACCACCTACAACGAACACGTGCGCCCAACTGACAGAAGAGAGGTCACGTCAAAAATAGTGAAAGGGACGGAAGATGCACGGTGCAGACGCTTTCAGTCCAGCTGAGCGTTCGGCTGATGCAATTCCTCCAGTTCACACGGAATACGGTCACGAATCCTCGACCTCAATGACCTGTTGCATAGCATGGAACGAACTGCCGAAGTTCCTGATAATTCCTCATGAGAATATTACTATGAGCAGTCCAGATATGTTGCACACCGGCTCTCCTTCCCATGTGTGTTTAAAAATAACTTGCAAAATAACTATCAACTTAAAGAAAACCAACCTTTTACTGATTTATTTGAAAATGAGCATTTTGTTTTAACGTCAAATGAAATAGTATGTTTAAATGATGAGTGTAGAAAATACACACCCTAAGATTACAGCGGAGACAGAAAGAGAAACGTTTCTCACGGAAGCATAATAAATTAATGATGACAAATAGATCAGAATTTCATCATACTCTATAATTCGATTCAATGACCAGGCCATGTATCAAATTTTCAATTGTTCCTCCCTAGGGATGAAACAACACAACCCTTGGACTAAAATGACTAATTTTCTTTATCAAATTGTCGTAAGTAGCAATTGTCGTAGGTAACAATTGTCGTAAGTAGAAATAGTAGTAGCAAGTGTCAATAATAATAATGATAATAATGACAAGTATAAAACGCAATTTGTTGGTCTGTTGGTTGCTTGTTTCGTTGGTGCCTCCATCCACCAAAATAGCACACAGACATGCATATGTATACCAATACTGGATATATATCGAAACTTGTGGTATTTGAATAGTGACCTGTTTTTTATTCATTCTTAAATACACGTATTCGGAGACCTTATCTCGAGAAAAAATGTGGGGAGAATTAGACAGCTAGCAAAGCTGCATCACAGATACTTGCACAAGATGCTCTGGTTGTTTAAGTAATCACAGAATAATTAATGCTCCGGGGTATTTATCAACATAATGGAAGAATTTGCGGCTCGAAAATTATACGAGACTTGAAAAAACAGAGCTTTAGGCGTTTATTACAAGGAACAAGTTTACTTGTTCATCACTCCCTAGAGAAAAAAGTTTCCCTCAAAAATAACACGTTATTCTCGTTCTTCGTTGACAACTTAGGTTCACTGGGTTGCATCTGGTATCTTATCTACCATGAAAGCAACAAACGCTAATAATCTTGTTGGTTCATTTGTTCGCTTATCAAGGCCTATGAACACGCACTACTTTCACTAATGACTACACCAAACGCGACCTATTTGCTTCAGGTAGCTCGCATGACTTATTTTTGATAAACGCCAAGATGGGTCTTTGTAATATACCGTATGCATGATACAGGGTGTAGTATTTTGAAGTTTTTCTTGAGGTTTTATCTAAAAGCAGGACTTCGAATTTTGTTCTATTTAAGAAATAAAAAATAGCTTTGAGTTTTGCCGTATTTTAGTACCATAAGCTGAACTTTAAATTTTACCCTACATTAGTACTATAAGCAGTGCTTTAAATTTCACTCTATTTTAGTACTAAAACCTGGGCTTAGAATTTCACCATATTTTAGTACTAAAACCTGGGCTTAAAATTTCACCATATTTTAATACTAAAACCTGGGCATAGAATTTCACCATATTTTAGCAGTAAAATTGGGCTTTGAAATTCACTCTATTTTAGGAATAAAACTGGACTTTGAATTCAAGTTTACTTTAGTACTATTAGAAGAGCTTTGAATTTTGCACAGGTTATGACAGAAAGCAAATCGTGGAAGGTAAAAACCAAGCAAGCAAACCAACAAGATTTTCAAAAAACTTTTAAAATCCAATATGTTGTCATGCAGCTCATATGTCAACTTTTTTGGAAACAAACGGTTTTTCTTTTTTTATTCTTTCTTTCAAAGCTTCAGCACGTGGCTTTCAGCACTAACTGAAGTCAGAGTTGCAACTAAAATTCGTATTTAGGATACGAACTGTAACAAATACCAATTTTATGAAGAAAATTTTCCAATATCTTTTTATAAGTACTATAGCATTGATACAAAAAACTCAAACAACCTGACTCAACGCGTTAAACGTGAGCCATAATATAAAGTATTACCACAAAGTATCGATAATCTTGTTTGCAGGTTTGTAATGGTTCACACTTATGGTTCACACTCATGGTTCACACTTATGGTTCACACTTTATTAGGCTTCGAATTTTCTTGTTTCAAAGGCCGAACGGATGTTGGTTTTAATTTTTATTTGGACACCTGCGGCTGGATTTGTCCCAACTGTCACCAGGAGATGAATGCATTTATTAAACACTTTTTGTGGTGTCTAAACGTATTGTTGAGGCTTAGGTCGTTTTTCAAGTACAAAGACAACACGTAATTACCTTAATTGTCTTTCCCCGTTCTTGTTTCGACCATCCCCTACACTTCCAAACGACTCAAAATTTTACACGATTTACGGTTTTACTACTTAAATGTTTCAAACAAAAAGAAAATCACCTTCATAGAATCAAGTTGCATAAATAATGGGCTACCCTGAGTCTTCTTCCGTCACAGGTCGCATCCACAGATTGAATTTAGTACCCGTCCCCAGAACAAGTAGAAGGTTATACACCCCACTGCGCTGCAGGACCGAAGCCTGAAGTAAGAGCAAGTAGGACAGACAGCGACCAGACATCAGAAAGAAAGAAAAGCCGTTTATTTAAAAAAATTATACGTTAAATTTGTTACAACACATAAGATTTTCAAAAAATTTTTTAATGTAAATGTCCTTAATTGATAGACAAACCATTCGAGGTGTACTAATAGAACTGGCTTCAATAGCTGCTACAGAACGGGCTCCTTCAGGGGTCGACCACTGTGCTACCTACAAAGAACAGACTAATAAGATATTTAACCCCAAACGGGAAGTAAATCTTATGTCACAGTCTTTTAAAAAAAGAGTAGGACACTGGACCTTCGTAGTTACTTCTGTCTGAGGACACCAACGAGAGAGTAACGATAACAGAAGCGGGGACGAGGTCACATGACAAGAATAGCTAAAAGGAGAATTCTAGAAATGGAAAGTTTATTATAGGAATCCCTGACAATGCACCCAACTGAAGTATAACTGCGGTGGCAGTTATACTTCAGTTTAGTTTTAGAAAATCAGATGTTCCATCATTTCATCAGTTGTGTACCTCAGTCTTGACCTCAATTTAAAGTAAATACAAAGAATTCAATCAAAATGGTACCTGTAATAAAAACTCTAAAATCTAACATCTATCCCCTCAGGTCAGGCCAGTGAACATCCAACCTATTTCTGAGATCACAATCTTTTTACCATCAATCAACGTCAGCACTGATAAATTATGGTCTTATATACAAAATACTATCATTTCATATCAGTAAAATCTCCTAGAACTCTGAAAACATTCCACGTATTCAAACAATTTATTTACCACAAGCGATACATCGGTAGATTGTTTCTTAATTCTAGTATTATACAGTGGATACATTTGAGTATATGTTTCTTAATTCTAGTATTATACAATGGACATATTTGAGTACATGTTTCTTAATTCTAGTATTATACAATGGACACATTTGAGTATATGTTTCTTAATTCTAGTATTATACAATGGACATATTTGAGTATAGCTAATTGTAGTGTAGGCCCGAATAAGTTCAGCGAATTCTTGGGTATCCTATTATTAACACTATTCTAAGGTGTACAATTACGTTCAACTCAATTCACTTAATTAACCTAATTGCGCATTTGACTGATCAATGAATTGGTTCGCTCAATATTCGATGGTTAATTTTACATTAATAGTTCATATCGGCTTGATGTAAACAGTAGATTCTAGGAAAGATTTGAGAACAGACTATAGTTCTTTGCCCAAAATAACAATTTACCCCATCAGGATGAGTAGTATTGGAGAAAAGATTTGACTTGATTACCTTTTGTGATTAATATTCCAATTAAAAATGGATTCAAAATTAGTTTTGAAAGCTTTGTAAGAACTTCTTTCACGGATCGCAACAGGGATTGAATTCCAAGTCTTAGTTCTAATGGAGAGGATACTGTGTTGGGACAGAGCTTTTGAAAAATAAGGAAGTTTGAAATTACTTCTATTTCGGGTTAAATGGTCATGATGGCCAGTTTGTACAGTTAATAATTGTTTGAGATTTTTGTCGTTATCATTAGTCAATGTTGTAAACATGAAATAACATATGGTGAGCTTTTAGAGATCCAGAAGTTTAAGTATTTGGAAACTTTTGAATGAATCAGTCGTGTTGGCATTATATTCTTACTTTCTCACCTCTCTAATTTCTTTTTGCAGAGTGAGGAGTAATTTTTTTTATTTTATCAGTTCCATGCCATGCATCTATTCTGTATTGTAAATGGATTTTCCAGTTCTTCACGCGTTAAAAGACGAAGAAAATTGTTTATCATCTTTACTAAAACACAAACTATAAAATTCTATATCACTGTATATTTATAAAAACAACGTTTCGATGTACGCACATCATCTTCAGGCTGAAAAATACAAAATAAATTTTGCAATCACAATACTAAGAAATGTAAATCAAATGCAAAAACAGAATCAGACGATATAAAATTTTTTCGTAAGGTTGAGAAATTAGAAAATAACTATTGTAAATATAATGAAATGAGTGTTCGTTAAAGTATTTTCAAAGCTTCTTCAGGCAATTAATTTTTCATTTTATTAAGGATTTCAATTTTTTCAATAACTTAGTACTGATATGTGCAATGTGCTCTTTGAAGATCAAATGTTAATCTATTAAAATTTCCAGGAACTTACATGAGTTGGGTTCTTCAATTTCACTTTCACCAATTTTAATGCGTGGAAGAGATACATTTATCAAGTATGAGAATATAATGTACTTTGCCTATCGTCATAAAGGCTTATTTTGCTTTTTTATTAGCTTTAAGTCACATTGAAACCTTTTGGATGTCGTTATTTATACTTTCTGTAATTAGAATAGGATATTGATTAGGTTGAACCATAGAAAGCGCGTTGTCATCCGCAAAAAAGTAGGAATTGTAAAACTGACGTAGATTTAACTATATCGTTGATAATATAATGATTAAAAATAGGAAAGGTCCAAGGACAGACCCTTGGGGGACTCCATGGCTAATTGTCAGTAGTTCCGATTGTGCATCGTCAGGGGCAACGTATTGCTTCCGATTTGAATATAAAACCTTTAACCTTGAACTATATTCCCAATAGAATTGGAAATAGAGTAAAACCTCTTCGAACCTTGAACTGAAATCCCAATAGTATTAGAAATAGAGTAAAATCTCTTACAATCTTGAACTGACTTCCAAATTCAATTAGAAATAGAGTAAAACTTCTAAGAACCTTGAACCAAATTCCCAATAGAATTGTGTACTTCATCCACTTAGCTCGGCTGATAATTTCTAAGGAGTTGAAGCGTTTCCGCCATCTTGATCAGGAGACAGACATCTAAGACTCGAGTCGCCGCCATGTTTTATTGATGCGCTGCCAGACGCACAGTGAAACAAATGAGGTGTATTTTTTACCGAATTAAACTCGAGATAAAGTTTCGATCACGGCTTTTCTGAGTGAGTTCTCCTTTGAGGTTGACGTAGAGTTAATTCAAGCTTGAAAATGAAATCACTATTGCGACAGGAAAATGAGAAGCTTTTATATGAAAGTTTAGCGGGCTGTCCTTGTTTGATAGGTCTCTTATTCGTTGATATTGATTAAGAATTTCCAGAAAAAATATATTTTTGAATTTGAACTGATTGACATAATTTGAAACCACAAATTCATAAATCATTCCACATTAGTTCGTGAGAGACACAAAAAATTTGGATCATAAAATGTTTACCTTGAGATTATTTATCATCTCAGCTCCAAATAATTCCCATTACATGTACTAGAAATGAAAGGGAACCACGATGATCAAGGTCACCATCTCTATTTACGGGGCAATAAATCTATAGTGGACCGCGCGCTGGGCCGAAACTTTCAATAAAAATATACCTGGAGTAACAGAGCGCCGTTCGTGTGTTTGATGTCCCCTGTTTACAATTCGTTTGGTGACTTTACGCAGCTCGCTGCTTCAATCTTACAGAGAGTCTTTGAACACCAAATCTACAACGCAAAGACTCAGCAATCCATTGGATCAACAAGAGTTTCTCTTTCACGGAATTTCTTCTTGAGGAGGAAGTGATGTGTGGACGAACATTTTTACTTTGTTTTGGCTTTTAGAGCGGATCATGTCAGTCAATCTTGTTTCTACATGGAGTGCAAATAAATATGTTGTTTATTTAGCTGCGTGATTGATTGATTATGCGTTAGTTTTAGCCTCTTTTACTACTACAAAGATGTTTAAAGAGAGGAAGGATGAGGGTACCATTTAGTATGGAGTTAAGGGAATGCAGGATCTATGCACAAGATGTGTTCTTGCACAGGATCGCATGCCTATAGAAACAGTAAGTTAAGAAGGAAGGTTATGAAACAAAATTTAAGTTGAAGAAGAAAGTAGTAGGTGCTGAAAAACAGGAGAGCAATGAACTTAGAAAATGTGGTCGTTAACAAAAAAAAAGTTTTATTTCAACAAAAAAGGCCTACCTAGGTAACTCTTAGCTCGGGACCTCACATTTTCCTTCTAGGAGCGCTATTAGCTAAGTATGAGGCATGTGAGTGCATAAATAAGTAACGTATATTTATACGCTGGTATACACGCAAATATGAGCACACATGCAAAAATAAAGATAAACATTAAGAAATTAATACATACCGTATACTGAAATATTAATACAACGGGACACCAGAACAAAAATTCTATTGCCGTTTAAGTAAATTGTGAATTTTCAAATGATATATAGCAGTTACAAAATGATTTAAAATTGATATTGAAATCCTAACTTATCCCTCTGTAGATCACCAATTTAAATTCTTTGCTCTTAGGATTATTTCTCCAGGAAATTATTCTGTACCTATATTTTTCCCATTCATTTCCTTTATTGAGAAGTAAAAACACAAAAAATCTTGACTTCATTGCTTTTTTTTTCATCTATGGCCATTGTGCTCCCTCAGAGGGGGGCGGAGACGAGAAGCTGGGAAACTCATTTTTTTGTAAAATTATTTTTGTGAAACGGTGATCTTGTTGCCATCTAGGACTAATATTTTACAACTACGGAATTTTTAAATCGGCTATTTTTTAAATGGACTCCTTGTATGATAACTTCATGAATAAATGCAGCCATAAGGTTCAATAATAAGGATCATGAATAAAGGGTCTTGAATAAATGCAGTCAGAAGTGTCATGAATAAGGATCATGAATAAGGATCATGAATAAAGGGTCATGAATAAATGCAGTCAGAAAAGTCATGGATAAGGATCATGAATAAAGGGTCATTACTAAATGCAGTCAGAAGAGTACTTTACTGTTCCTATGACGCTGGTTATCGCTATTGCCTACCTCTTATGGTTTTTCCATTAACTTAGGACCTTCATGTCAATAAATATTTAAAATTCAGTGGATTGTAATTAATTTCATGTATCAATTTATTTTAGAAATGAACGACTTCTCCTTCGCTTTTTTACTTTCTGTATTGCAAGCGCATCTTAGCTACATGCATATCTAGGCACCAGTATTGAATGTACTTTTTTTCTTTTTTTAGGATATATAATGAAGTGTTATTTATCATGACTTTGACTGGTTTCAAATAGTTGACAGAGTTTTCAAACTTTTTTTCATGTTCCATATTGTTCCTGGTTGATAGTTGAAAATCCTGCTTTGAAGCTTTGAAACAGTTCCTTGCTCGCAAACTTAAACCTCTGTAGCATTGATTTTTAGTCTTCATCTTGTTTGGTTCCTCAGTACTCCTGATAACCACTTCCACATCCACAGCTTCTCCCAACTATCCTTAAGTTCTTCCTCCCTTCTAACCCCACCCGTTTCCCCAACCCCATCAAGTTCTTCTTCCCAACCAGGCCCTCCCCCTCCCCCAACCCCTTCAAGTATCCAACCCGTTCTCTTGAGGAAGGGTTGATACATCCCCCTTCTAGCCCCACCTACTTCCATAACTCCTTCAAGTTCACTCTCTTCAAATCCCATCCGCTTCCCCAATCACATCAAGTTTTTCTTCCCATCCAGGCTCTCCCACTCCCCCAACCCCTTCAAGTATCCAACTCCTCCCCTTAACACTTTGACTGCGACGTGAGCCACGGCGGTAGTCGCTGAGGGAGATTTCATAATGCTACTGGCCGATCAGTAGTCACAAACTCAAATTTCAAGAATACCAAATCAAAACTGAATGAAGGCTCGATCCAGCTAATGTTTGCTGTAGTCAACATAGCTTACTTCAATAATTATTGACTCTGAATTTCAGTTGAATACTAAACTCAGTTTTGCCAGGCGTAGTCCAAGTGTTAAGGAAGGGTTGATACATGCCCTTCCAGCCTCACTCGCTCTCCCAACTCCCTCAAGTATCCAACCCATCCCCTTGAGGAACGGTTGATACATCCCCCTTCTAACCCCACCCGCTTCCATTACTCCTTCTAGTTCATCCCCCTTCCAATGCCCTGTATCCCCAACCCCCTTAAGTTCTTCCTCCATTCTAACCCCACCCGCTTCCATAAATCCTTCAAGTTCATCCCCCTTCCAACCAACCCCTTTGTATCTCCAACCCCTTGAGTTCATCCCCCTTCCATCCCCCCCTCTTTATCTCCAACCCCCTTAAAGTTCATCCCCTTCCAGCTCCCCTGTATCTCAAACCCCCTTAAGTTTATCCCCCTTCCAGCCCCCCTGTATCTCCAACCCCCTTAAGTTCTTCCCCCTTCCAGCCCGCCTTCATCCTGGTTGCTCTCAAGTCAAACAGAAGCTCGAAATTAAACAAAAGCTCTGATGAAACTCATCATTATCTCTGAGATCGCTGCTCCCGCTGCCTCATGGGGAGGATGGGGAGGAGCCGGAGATGGTAGGGGGACTCCACATGCGATTGAAGCACCAAAAGATTTAATGATGGAAATTACGGCGCTCCGAGTTAGCCATTTATTAACATTGGGTTGTTGACACACCGTCTCGTTCTTCTTTCAAGAGCTGCTCGAGCTGAACGAAACCTCAGCGGTGCTGCACTCAGATGTAGTTAGATTTCTTTGGATAATGGTTTGACTCACCCAAGTGTGTCCAAATTTCTGTGAGTGCTGCACTCAGATGTAGTTAGATTTCTATGAATAATTATTTGACACACGCGAGTATGTCCAAATTTCTGTGAGTGCTGTTTTCAGATGTAGTAAAATTTCTTCGAATAACCGTGTGACACACATGAGGGTGTCCAAATTTCTGTGAGTGTTGTTCTCAGATGTGGTAAGACAAATCTGAATAACCGTTTGACACACATAGGTGTGTTAAACGGCTACATTCAGATGTAGTAGGACTCCTTTGGATAACCATTCGACACATGCAACTGCGGTACTGCACAGAGATGTAGCAAGATCGCTCCGAATAACCGTTTGACACTGTATCTACATTTCTGTGATGCTGTTCTCAGATGTAGTTAGATTTCTCTGAAGAGCCAATTGACACACACATGTGTGTCCAAATTTCTGTGAGTGCTGTACTCAGATACGGTGAGATTTATTTGAATAACTGCCTCGACACGCGCAGGTGTGTCCAAATTTTTGTGAATGTTGCACTCGGATGTAGTAAGATTGTTGTGAATAACCTTTTGACACACACAAGTGTGTCCAAATTTCGGTGAGTGCTGGAGTCGGCAGTAAGTAGGAAGTGGCGTTTGTTCATTACTTTTGCCAAACTTGCTGTCGAATTAACGTTTTTCTCGTAAATTGAGGTGAAGGCGACGCATAAGCGCTGGTTGAAAATAAAGACTTGTGGTTCATGCACTTATAAACACCTATTATTTTGCAACGTCGTCCATCCCTGCTCGTTTTTAACGTTCATCCCTATGATTTTGTTACATCAATTTCTGTTATTTTGTAACGTTCATGCTTGTTATTTTGTAACGTACATACTAGCTATTTTCTACCACAATTTGGGACAGAAAGTATTTGTCTCCTAACCTAAATACCAGTTATTGCGTCGCACAAATACCAGTTTTTGTGTAGCATAGATATCAGTTATGTCACGACTGACGTTACTAAGTAAGTGTTTTACACCGAAATTACAACTATTTCGTTACGTAAGTACCAGCCATTTCGTAACACAATTCCTGTTATTTTACAACAAGCTAGTTATTTCACAGCATAAACTTTGTTACATAAGAACCTGTTTTCGTGATATGTCACGTGTTGTACAGCAGAGACTATATTTTATGGAAAAGGTTTTGTATCATTTTTTTTAATAGGAAAAATTTCACTGTTATTCCTGAGAAAAATCAAAGAGAGAGGCAGCCAAATAACTTCAAAGATTATTTCGGCTGTATTAAATATATATTTTTTTCAATATTATTGATTAAAAGATTTCTAAACCTCCAGTCATAGCCTATAGAAATCCTACTTAGTGGAACTTACTTAATGGAACCTACTTAGTGTAACCAACTTAGTGGAACCTACTTAGTGGAAACTACTTAGTGGAACCTACTTAGTGTAACCTACTTAGTGGAACCTACTTAGTGGAAACTACTTAGTGGAACCTACTTAGTGGAACCTACTTAGAGGAAAATACTTAGTGGAACCTACTTAGTGGAACCTACTTAGTGTAACCTACTTAGTGGAACCTACTTAGTGGAAACTAATTAATGGAACCTACTTAGTGAAACCTACTTAGTGGAAACTACTTAGTTGAACCTACTTAGTGTAACCTACTTAGTGGAACCTACTTAGTGGAAACTACTTAGTGGAACCTACTTAGTGGAACCTATTTAGTGTAACTTACTTAGTGGAACCTACTTAGTGGAAACTACTTAGTGGAACGTACTTAGTGGAACCTACTTAGTGGAACCTACTTAGTGGAAACTACATAGTGGAACCTACTTAGCGGAACCTACTTAGTGGAACCTAATAGATAGGCCATCACAGGGTTAATGGGACTCCGTCTACCATCGGCCGTCAACCATCGTCTACCATCGGCGCACCAACTCTAACTACCCAAACGTGGTAGGCTAAGTGTGAATGAAACAAACATCTCAGTCTCTTTATTTACTTATCGTAGGTTAGGGTGAGGGTGGGTACAACACGACTGTGTGGGCTCTGAACAGCTGAACACAATCCTCGAGTGACGCGATACTCAACTGATATGAATACGAATGGGTTACTCAACCGATGCGGTTCAGGTGTTAGTTATTCAACTAATACTAAGTTGAAGTATTAGTTATTCAACTAATACTAAATTGAAGTATTAGATATTCAACTAGTACGGCGCTTGGTTCAAGTAATAGTTACTCAACCAATACGGAGCTGGATTCAAGTATTAGTTATTCAATTAATACTAAGTTGATGTATTAGTTATTCAACTTATACGGCGTTGGCTCAAGTATTAGTAACTCAACTAACACTAGGTGAGAGTGTTAGTTATTCAACTAATACGGCGTTGGCTTAAAATATTAGTAACTCAACCAATACGATTCAAGTATTAGTTATTCAACTAATATCATACTGGATTTAAATTAAGAACAAATGAACTATGTGCGTGTAAGTTGAGGTTCACATGAGACGTACACTCGAGGGCCGCTGTACACAACTGAGACGTACACACATCGCAACACACGCGTTCAGTTAACTAACGACCTTATTTTTACGCGCTAAAGTGCGCGGTTTCTGCGTCACGCGTCCACGCGCGTTACTGATTACGCGTCAGTGAGCGTTTTTTAAGGCTGGCTAATGACGTTAGTGTGTTATGTTGGTGTGTTATGTTGGTGTGTTACGTTGGTGTGTTATGTTGGTGTGTGATGTTGGTGTGTTATGTTGGTGTGTTATGTTGGTGTGTTATGTTTGTGTGTTATGTTGGTGTGTTATGTTGGTGTGTTATGTTGGTGTGTTATGTTGGTGTGTTATGTTGGTGTGTTATGTTTGTGTGTTATGTTGGTGTGTTATGTTGGTGTGTTATGTTTGTGTGTTATGTTGGTGTGTTATGTTGGTGTGTTACGTTGGTGTGTTATGTTGGTGTGTTATGTTGGTGTGCTATGTTGGTGTGTTATGTTGGTGTGTTATGTTGGTGTGTTATGTTGGTGCGTTATGTTGGTGTGTTACGTTGGTGTGTTATGTTGGTGTGTTATGTTGGTGTGTTATGTTGGTGTGTTATGTTGGTGCATTATGTTGGTGTGTTATGTTGGTGTGTTATGTTGGTGTGTTATGTTGGTGTGTTATGTTGGTGTGTTATGTTGGTGTGTTATGTTTGTGTGTTATGTTAGTGTGTTATGTTGGTGTGTTATGTTGGTGTGTTATGTTGGTGTGTTATGTTGGTGTGTTATGTTGGTGTGTTATGTTGGTGTGTGATGTTGGTGTGTTATGTTGGTGTGTTATGTTTGTGTGTTATGTTGGTGTGTGATGTTGGTGTGTTATGTTGGTGTGTTATGTTGGTGTGTTATGTTGGTGTTATGCTGGTGTGTTATGTTGGTGTGTTATGTTGGTGTGTGATGTTGGTGTGTTATGTTGGTGTGTTATGTTGGTGTGTTATGTTGGTGTTATGCTGGTGTTATGCTGGTGTGTTATGTTGGTGTGTTATGTTGGTGTGTTACGTTGGTGTGTTATGTTGGTGTGTGATGTTGGTGTGTTATGTTGGTGTGTTATGTTGGTGTGTTATGTTGGTGTGTTATGTTGGTGTGTTATGTTGGTGTGTTATGTTGGTGTGTGATGTTGGTGTGTTATGTTGGTGTGTTATGTTGGTGTGTTATGTTGGTGTGTTATGTTGGTGTGTTAAGTTGGTGTGTTATGTTGGTGTGTTATGTTGGTGTGTTATGTTGGTGTGTGATGTTGGTGTGCTATGTTGGTGTGTTATGTTGGTATGTTATGTTGGTGTGTTATGTTGGTGTGTTATGTTGGTGTGTTATGTTGGTGTGTGATGTTGGTGTGTTATGTTGGTGTGTGATGTTGGTGTGTGATGTTGGTGTGTGATGTTGGTGTGTTATGTTAGTGTGCGATGTTGGTGTGTTATGTTGGTGCGTTATGTTGGTGTGTTATGTTGGTGTGTGATGTTGGTGTGTGATGTTGGTGTGTGATGTTGGTGTGTGATGTTGGTGTGTGATGTTGGTGTGTGATGTTGGTGTGTGATGTTGGTGTGTGATGTTGGTGTGTTACATTTGTGTGTAACATTGACGAGTAACATTGGTGTGTAAAAGAACACAGTTAACTCACACAAAGCACATTTCAGACCCCTGCCCCTGCTAAAGTCAGGATCCCAATCGAAAGATTTGAAGGCAGAATCAATCGACGCCTTTGCACAAATTTAAAATCAGCCCAACAAGTTTTCTGTCGTTAACAAAAACTTGTGCTGTTTGTTAGTTATTTCTACCTTTTTGTTATCGTATTCACTATTTTATTGCTTATTTAGTAGCTTTTATCTGTTAGTCCGTCTAGAATTCTTCAATTCTCGATTGTTTTGCACTAACTTTCCATTATTTGTTGTCCAGGTATTATTTTTTGTTATCCAATGATCATTTATTTTTCAGTTGTTGGATAATTACTTTTACTTTGCAAGTTTTTCAGCAAGTGTTTGTTTTTTATTTTTTGTGCGGTTATTATATAGTTAGAGCTATACTACTATCTTTTGTAGAGTTATTTTATTTTGCTGTTGTTTAGCAACAATTTTTTACTAAAATTTATTGTTTTAATCGTTCAGTAATTGATGTGCTTTTAGTTGTATGGTACTTTTGCCCTGTCAGGTGTTCAGTAATTCATTGAAACACAAACTGTAGAACAAAAAGATGCACATATAACAAAAATTGTACGTAATTCAATGAAATGCAAATGGTACAATTCAGAAACACATATAAAAGATTCACCCTAATTCAATGAAATACTAACTGTATTACGAAAATATACGAATACTATTGCGAAGGTTCACCATTTTTCAACAAAGTGCAGATGGTACAATTCACAGAAACACATAATTGTAAATTTAACACAATCCAAAGGAATACAAATGGTACAAATCACATATACACTCAGTTTCAAAAGTTTACCATAATTCAAAGGAATACGAATGGTATATGTCACATATACACATAATCAAAAATTTACAATGATTCAATGGAATACAAATGATATATTTCAGATATACACTACACGAAATTTGAGAATTCACCACAATTCAAAAGAATACAAATTGTCTATTTCAAATATTTCGGCAGACCTTTCCCTATCATTATTAACCTATGTAAGGAATGAACATCACTGGGAACAATCGTGAAAGCAACCCAAATTTAAGCACAGGACCTCCATAGGAAATTGAAAATAATATTTATATGTGATTTAATTTTAATAATTTAATATTATTTAACTTAATGGCTGTTAATTTTAATTTAAAAGCATTTGATAACATTTATCAATAAGTTTGAGGTGCTTTTCATGCTTCACTTGGTTGTTTTCACATGAAAATTACCCGTTTTGTCACTTCGCCCTTTAAAAATTAATGCATTTTACTACATATGTTCACGCAGAATCTAAACTTAAAAATCGACGATATGTTCGTGAGAAATAAGTTCTAATATACACAATAAGGAAGATATATCATGTCTTATTCGACGATGTACAGCAATTATTGTCGTACATATTGAAATGCCATTTTCCATCTCAGTTAATGTTCTACGTACTAAATTATTGTTACGAGTATTTAATTATTGTTCTACGTATTAAATATTGTCGTACATGTTGAAAATGTAATTTTACATTTCAATTATTATTCTAATTATTAACTTAATGTTCAATATATTAAATTATTGTTTTACGTATTAAATCTTGTCTTACATGTTGAAAATGTTTAAAATATGTGATTATTGCTTTGCTTTTTAAAATTGTCTTACATATTGAAATGGCATACATATGTTATTTATATTGAAATGGCATACCTAGTGAAATTTGATTTGCAAAATAATTCATTGTTTTACATGTTGAAATAGCAGTACATAATAAACAACGATAGACGTGTTGAATTATTGCTTATTGAAATTAATTTTACGCATATTTAATGAACACAAATATGAGTAAAATCAATACCATGCGAGTGAATGCATCCCCTGTTTTTGTGTTTGTATTTGCTTTTAAATATTCGTGTGGGTAATTGTATTGAAATTTATATTTTTGTGTTGGTTAATGTATTGGAATTTGAATATTCGTGTGGGTAATTGTATTGAAATTTATATTTTTGTGTTGGTTAATGTATTGGAATTTGAATATTCGTGTGGGTAATTGTATTGAAATTTATATTTTTGTGTTGGTTAATGTATTGGAATTTGAATATTCGTGTGGGTAATTGTATTGAAATTTATATGTTTGTGTGGGTTAATGTATTGGAATTTGAATATTCGTGTGGGTAATTGTATTGAAATTTATATTTTTGTGTTGGTTAATGTATTGGAATTTGAATATTCGTGTGGGTAATTGTATTGAAATTTATATTTTTGTGTTTGTTAATGTATTGGAATTTAAATATTCGTGTGGGTAATTGTATTGAAATTTATATGTTTGTGTGGGTTAATGTATTGGAATTTGAATATTCGTGTGGGTAATTGTATTGAAATTTATATTTTTGTGTTGGTTAATGTATTGGAATTTGAATATTCGTGTGGGTAATTGTATTGAAATTTATATGTTTGTGTGGGTTAATGTATTGAAATTTATATTTTTGTGTGGGTTAATGTATTGAAATTTATATTTTTGTGGGGGTTATTGTATTGAAATTTATATTTTTGTGTGGGTTAATGTGTTGAAATTTATATTTTTGTGTGGGTTAATGTGTCGAAATTTATATTTTTGTGTGGGTTAATGTATTGAAATTTATATTTTTGTGGGGGTTAATGTATTGAAATTTATATTTTTGTGTGGATTAATGTGTTGAAATTTATATTTTTGTGGGGGTTAATGTATTGAAATTTATATTTTTGTGTGGGTTAATGTATTGAAATTTATATTTTTGTGTGGGGGTAATGTATTGAAAATTATATTTTTGTGTGGGTTAATGTATTGAAATTTATATTTTTGTGTTGGTTAATGTGTTGAAATTTATATTTTTGTGTGGGTTAATGTATTGAAATTCATATTTTTGTGTGGGTTAATGTATTGAAATTTATATTTTTGTGTGGGTTAATGTATTGAAATTCATATTTTTCTGTGGGTTAATGTATTGAAATGTATATTTTTGTGTATGTTAATGTATTGAAATTTATATTTTTGTGTGGGTTAATGTATTGAAAATTATATTTTTGTGTGGGTTAATGTATTGAAATTTATATTTTTGTGTGGGTTAATGTATTGAAATTTATATTTTTGTGTGGGTTAATGTATTGAAATTCATATTTTTGTGTGGGTTAATGTATTGAAAATTATATTTTTGTGTGGGTTAATGTATTGAAATTTATATTTTTGTGTGGGTTAATGTATTGAAATTTATATTTTTGTGTAGGTTAATGTATTGAAATTCATATTTTTATGTGGGTTAATGTATTGAAATTTATATTTTTGTGTGGGTTAATGTATTGAAAATTATATTTTTGTGTGGGTTAATGTATTGAAATTTATATTTTTGTGTGGGTTAATGTATTGAAATTCATATTTTTGTGTATGTTAATGTATTGAAATTTATATTTTTGTGTGGGTTAATGTATTGAAAATTATATTTTTGTGTGGGTTAATGTATTGAAATTTATATTTTTGTGTGGGTTAATGTATTGAAATTTATATTTTTGTGTGGGTTAATGTATTGAAATTTATATTTTTGTGTGGGTTAATGTATTGAAATTCATATTTTTGTGTGGGTTAATGTATTGACATTTCCCGTTCGTAAGGGTTGTTATACTTCAATTGAAATTTTCGAGTAGGATTTAATATTGAAATTTGAACATTCGTGTGGGTTATTGCTTTGAAATTTAAATATTCGTGCGGGGTATTGTTTTGGAATTTAAATATTCGTGTGGGGTATTGTATTGGAATTTAAATATTCGTGTGGGCTATTGTATTGGAATTAATAAAAAACATAAACGAAAATAACATGACAATACCTCTGTCAGTTACAACTGCTCAGTTGTATTTACGTAATGCCATCAGGTAGGTATCCCTGTAAGTTACAACTGCACAGTTGCAACACAACTGCCAGTTACAACCAGAGCACCGAGCCAACTGGTGACCACGATTCTCAAGTATTTCTACTCAAACGTGCTCATTATCTAACTTAATTTATTTGTTAATTTACATTCATTTCCATTGAAAATTGACCAAATTAATCCTGCATGTTTTCTGGGTCCACAAAACACCTTTCAGAAAAAAAAACACTCATGCTGCTGTGCAATTTAACATCATTTCCAATGTTTTCAAATTGACTAAATGATTTGCATGCTTTTTGAAGCCACAAATCACAGGACAAAGAGACGAGGTACCTGACAGGTCTGCTTGACAGTTACAAGTCACCTGTTCAGTGCAGGTACACGACAATCACACATTTTGATGCCTGGAGTCTTAAGTTTGGGTCGCATTCTCATGCTTTAAGTATGCGCGCTGACCACGGTAAAAGAAACAAGGTAGCGTCAAATCAGCGTTTTTTCGACAACTGAGTCGCAATGCTGACGTCATGGTATCGAACCAATAGCAACGCTCAGATTGCATCTGGCAACACTCCTAGCTCCAAATCTGGCACCACTATTGACCGAACATGTAATAATGCTGACGTCATGGTATCGACCCAATAGCAACGCTCAGATTGCCTCTGGCAACACTGTCAGCCCCAAATCAGGCACCGATATTGGCACCGCCTGGCACCAAATCAGACATCGCCTAACGAAATGTCACAATAGTGACGTCATCCAGTGTGTTTGGAATGAAGCCTTTCTATTGCCTAGTCAAGCATGGGGAGGTATATTTCCCCATAGAAATGACTCTACCTTGTTTCCTCAATCATGGCGCTGACTCAGCACCGGCGGCCGGTAGCGAGAGTGCTGGTATTCCTCTTCTCCTGCCTTGCTCACGAAGCTGGAACTGCTTTTACACACATATTGCTGGCTTGAGCTACAGTTACTGGCCCGTACAGTCACTGGGCTGTACAGTGACACATTCACTGGGTATGACATTTCTATTCTTAATCAATAACATTATATGTACATATCTTTACCTTTTTACTTAGTCTACGAGAAAAAAGATGCAATTAAACACTGAGATATTACATTTTTACACATATCCATTAACCGTAAAGATAAAATTTATTAAGCTATAATTCATTTCGCCTCACACCAGCTCTTGGAGTACTGGAGCCTTCTTTTTATTGGTGATCATATTTTGTATCGTCCTGAGTGCATTTTAACTCCACTGCTTCGTGACCCACCGGTGGTCACTGAGGGAATTTCCATGATGCAGGTGACCCACCGGTGGTCACTGAGAGAATTTCCATGATGCAGGTGACCCACCGGTGGTCACTGAGAGAATTTCCATGATGTGGGTGACCCACCGGTGGTCACTGAGGGGATTTCCATGATGCAGGTGACCCACCGGTGGTCACTGAGGGGATTTCCATGATGCAGGTGACCCACCGGTGGTCACTGAGAGAATTTCCATAATGCAGGTGACCCACCGGTGGTCACTGAGAGAATTTCCATGATGTGGGTGACCCACCGGTGGTCACTGAGAGAATTTCCATAATGCAGGTGACCCACCGGTGGTCAGAAAAATGCGAACGATGGCTTTTCTCCATACCGTGAAAAAAACTTTTCAATGTTTTTAATTTAGATATTTAAGGGCATAATCCACCTTTCCACAAGTACCTCTGATATGTGATAAGTTGTGCTTAATGCATAATACAATCCTGCCCACCGATTCATAAAGGTACCAGTATGAGGAAGTTGTGATGTATATTTACTAATACTTACTAGTCCCAGTGATACATAGACGTACCAGTACGCAAAGAAGGCATCAAGCGTCCAACGTATTCTGCTTGACGCTGGAGTCATTGCATTATACTTGACACACTTCAATCACAAATAACCTAAAGTTCAATTATGAATAACCTTCGTTCAATCATAAATAACCCAAATTTAAACTATAAGCTACCTTCGTTCAATCATAAATAACATAAATTTCAACTATGAATAACCTTCGTTCAATCATAAATAACATACATTTCAATTATGAATAACCTTCGTTCAATCATAAATAACCTAAATTTCAGTTATAAATAACCGTCGATCAATCATAAATACTCTCAAGTTCAATTATGAATAACCTTCGTTCAAACATTAATAACATAAATTTCAGTATTAATCCAAATGTTTAAAATTATGTCAATATTTCAATGTTAATATCAGTCATGAGATTTTTTGTTGTCAGATTAGTTATAAATTTAAGCATAAATAAAATCAATATTTCAATGTTAATATCAGTAATGAGATTTTTTGTTGTCAGATTAGTTATAAATTTGAGCATAAATAAAATCAATATTTCAATGTTAATATCAGTAATGAGATTTTTTGTTGTCAGATTAGTTACAAATTTAAGCCTCCCTAACCGCGACGAGGCGTTCCAAAGAAATGAATTTACGCATTGAAGACTAATGCTTGTTCAATTAAAATCGAATACTCGCACTTGTATTTGATATCTGTTCTCGTTCAATGTACTAATGCAATTCTCACGCGCTGTGAGCAACGCTGCATTAGCCAATACCTCAAAAAATCAGCGCATGTATCTCAAGAAATCAGCGCATGTATCTCAAGAAATCAGCGCATGTATCTCAAGAAATCAGCGCATGTATCTCAAGAAATCAGCGTATGTATCTCAAGAAATCAGCGCATGTATCTCAAAAAAATCAGCGCATGTATCTCAAGAAATCAGCGCATGTATCTCAAGAAATCAGCGCATGTATTTCAAGAAATCAGCGCATGTATCTCAAGAAATCAGCGTATGTATCTCAAGAAATCAACGCATGTATCTCAAGAAATCAGCGTATGTATCTCAAGAAATCAGCGCATGTATCTCAAGAAATCAGCGTATGTATCTCAAGAAATCAGCGCATGTATCTCAAGAAATCAGCGCATGTATCTCAAGAAATCAACGCATGTATCTCAAGAAATCAGCGTATGTATCTCAAGAAATCAGCGAATGTATCTCAAGAAATCAGCGCATGTATCTCAAGAAATCAGCGCATGTATCTCAAGAAATCAGCGCATGTATCTCAAGAAATCAGCGTATGTATCTCAAGAAATCAGCGCACGTATCTCAAGAAATCATCGCATGTATCTCAAGAAATGAATTATATTTCTTTAAAAAGATAAATAATATTGGTGAAGGGTACCTAGAAACAACACGGTAACCTCCGTTAACCCTACACAGCTATCATTAACATTTTACAGGTAAATATTGTTAACCGTTCCATAAGAATTATTTGTAAAACACTATCATTAATATTTATTGATATTTTTATTATTATTATCATTACTTCGATGGTATTTAGGGCTCTTCTTTTCCTATCAGTTCTTTATGAGGGAAAAATTTTGCTTCGTTGATTCCCGTCGTCTTCGTTGAATTTGTGGTGATTTTCTTGCTCTTCATAGTGACATATGTGTTCATGGCAACAACTGTGTTTATGGCAACACATGTGTTCATGGCAACACTTGGGTTCATGGTATCACAAGTGTTCATGGCAACACATGTGTTCATGGAAACAGGTGTGTTCATGGCAACACTTGGGTTCATGGTAACACAAGTGTTCATGGGAACACATGTGTCTATGGCAACACATGTGTCTATGGCAACACATGTGTTCATAGCAACTCTTGGGTTCATGGTAACACAAGTGTTCATGGCAACACATGTGTTCATAGCAACACACGTGTCTATGGCAACACGTGTGTTCATGACAGTACGGGTGTACTCAGGAGTCTCTTGTTTCGAGATCAATCCGTGAGGAGTTTTGATCAATGCCAAAGTGAACAAAAGTACTACCAGTGGTACGATGAGTTCAGGTACTGGTACTGGTATTCCAGGTGCGAGTACTGTGACTTGAGGTACGAGTATTGCGAATTCAGCCACAATGAATTCATGTATGGTTTGTAAAAATTTCGGTGTTAGTACAGTGAATTCATACTCTGGCTCTCGGATTCCAGGAAAGTGCTCTGCGAATTTAGGAACGGAGGGTAGAAATTTGGATGCTGGTGCAGTGAATTCCAACTCTGACTGTAGAAGTCCAAGTATGAGAATTGTGTATTCAGGCACTGGAACGTTGAATCCAGACCCTGGCACTGGAATTTCGGGTGCAGGTATCGTGATACCAGCTACGGGTACTGTGACTTGAAGTACGGGTACTGTGAATTCAGGTCCGGGTACCAAGAATGTCGGTGCAGGTACAGCGATCTGAGGGTTTGCGGCCGTCAAAAAGTAAAGAGCGCAGAAACAAAAAGCAATTCCACAGACTATGAAGCTTTTCCAGAACCTCTGGGCATCGAGGAGTGGCAACACTAGCGACGTTTTTCCAGAACTCTTAAATTTCGAAGAGCAGCAACACCAGGGACGCTTTTCCAGAACTTGTGGACCTCGAGGAGTGGCAATTGCTGAGACCCTTTTCCAGAAATTCTGGACTTCGAGGAGCGGCAGCACCAGCGACTCTTTTTCAAAACTTTTGGACCTCGAGAAACGGCAATACCAGCGATGTTTTTCCAGAACTTCTGGACCTCGATGAGTGGTAATACCAGAGACCCTTTTCCAGAAATTCAGGACATCGAGGAGCGGCAACACCAGCGATCCAGCCGCAGCGTTCTTGAGACGCACCATCATCGAATTAATTGTCACAGAAAAAGTTCCTACGAACATGTAAAGTATTCCTCCTGGAATGAGGTATAACCTTGAGAATGCTTGGATGGTTTTAAAACAAGCTGGAGGGAGCTGGACCATCGCCCCCAAGAGGGAGAAAACCAAAAGTCCTCGAGAAAGGCATGGGGAATCAGCAGGGGAATCGTCGAAAAAATGGAACTCATGCCGATGGTTGGGGGCAATCCCTCCCAGGCCAGGGTCGTGGGGAGGCATTCGGGGGATCTCCAGTGGAGGGTGGTCGGGGTACCCTGCGTGGGGATATTAGGTTTTGCAAATTTAAAAACCACAAAACAAAATGCTCGTACTATTAAATACACCGTAAAAATTGGCATGCTATATGAAAACTTGAATACACATATATTTATTGCACTGTTACTATAAATGGACGAGTTTAAAGAAAGACATTTCTTAAGCATAAGTATCGGTGTGTAATATTGCATGGAGTTATCTGAACGATTTTTTGTTAATTCATTGTCCATTTGGGAGATCTTCCAGCGGCTGATAGGTTGAGGCCCGAAGAGTTCATTTTAGTATTGACAGCATAAGTTTAAAGAAAAAATGTCGAGTGCTTTAGTTTTTATCTTCAACTTTTATCAGCGATGTGTCCTTCTTAACCCATTCCTTGCAGCGAGCGAAATATTAATGGTTTACATATGCCAGGTCTATAAAATAGGCCTACTCACTACGTAATGAGTTGCTAGCTAAACCTACCTACCCACTCACCAGGTCTACGGTTCATCCCGTCACCCCACCCACCCACTAACGGTTCATCCGTCACCCCACCCACTCACAATTCATCCGTCACCCCACCCACTCACGGTTCATCCCGTCACCCCACCCACTCATGGTTCATCCCTTCACCACACACGCTCACGATTCATCCCTTCACCCCACTCATTCACGGTTCATCCCTTCACTCAACCCACTCACGGTTCATCCCTTCACCCCACCCACTCAAGGTTCATCCCTTCACCCAACCCACTCACTGTTCATCCCTTCACCCCACCCACTCACGGTTCATCCCTTCACCCAACCCACTCACGGTTCATCCCTTCACCCCACCCACTCACTGTTCATCCCTTCACCCCACCCACTCACGGTTCATCCCTTCACCCCACCCACTCACTGTTCATCCCTTCACCCCACCCACTCACGGTTCATCCCTTCACCCCACCCACTCACGGTTCATCCCTTCACCCCACCCACTCACGGTTTACCCCTTCACCCAACCCACTCACTGTTCATCCCTTCACCCCACCCACTCACGGTTCATCCCTTCACCCCACCCACTCACTGTTCATCCCTTCACCCCACCCACTCACTGTTCATCCCTTCACCCCACCCACTCACGGTTCATCCCTTCACCCCACCCACTCACTGTTCATCCCTTCACCCCACCCACTCACGGTTCATCCCTTCACCCCACCCACTCACGGTTCATCCCTTCACCCAACCCACTCACGGTTCATCCCTTCACCCCACCCACTCACGGTTTACCCCTTCACCCAACCCACTCACGGTTCAACCCTTCACCCCACCCACTCACGGTTCATTTCATCACCCCATCCACTCACAGTTCATCCCATCACCCCACCCACCCACTCACCTGGTCTACGGTTCATGCCGTCCGAAGACTGCTTGCCGTTTCCTCTAGCATTCGCGCCCCATTGCTCATTATTGTCGATTTTTTTGCCAAAATTTGATCGCCCCGCGCCTCTGGCGCCGCCAGTGTCGTGGCCTTCTTCGTCCCCGCCTCTGTGGGGCTCCGTGCCTCCCCAGTTCTGCCCCCGGCCGGGGGGAGGCGTGTGCACGTCTATCTTGTACGTCCGGATCTATTGGGGAAGCGAGAAAGTCATCTTGAGATGAAAAACATGCCAAGAAAATCAACTGTAGATGAAAAATAAGCCAAGAAAATTAACTTGAGAGGAAAAAAAATCCGAGAAAATGCATCACATGTGGGACCGAGAAAATCAACTTGAGATGAAAAACAAATAAAGAAAATGCATCGCAAGGGGAAGCGACAAAATAAACTTGAGATGAAAAACATGCCCAGAAAATGCATCACAAGATGAACTCTACGCATAAGGTATTACCACGATTCAAAGATTGCTTATGGAGAAATAAATTTAATGACCGAAGGGTAGATTCTGTGATTAGAGAATAGGTTTAGGGATTATAGCATAGCTTTAGTTTGTAAAGTTTAGATTTTATGGTTGAAAGTAGATTTAGTGATTGAAGCGTAGATTTAGAGTATGTGAAGGACATTCCCAGAACATATGAAGGGCACTCAAGTATGAAGTTCATATGAAGAATATAACAAAAAACATCCTCAAAACGAAAGGATAGTAAATTACGTGTCAATGGCATGTGAAGAACAGGTGAAGTGTACGTGAAGAGCACATTGAAAGCACGTGAAGGGCACTTCATACCTGCCCCTCAGCAGCGCACACCTGCCCCTCAGCAGCGCATACCTGCTTCTCAGCAGCGCATACCTGCCCCTCAGCAGTACATACCTGCCCTCAGCAGTGAAGGCCACTTCATGAAAGAACACTTACTTTAGGATATTTTAAAACCAATAATGAGCTTATTATATCATCTATATTGAAAATAAAGTGTTTTTCTTTCATTCCTGCCTCTCAGCAGCGCATACCTGCCCCTCAGCAGTGCTGAGGCTGTTGCGAGCAGCGCAGGTGTAGGTGGCATAGTCCTCCTCCTGCAGGTCACGTATCACGAGCCTCATGCTCGTCCGGTACTGGTGCTGCGACGACCGCGTCTCTGACACGCTGTGCTTGCTCCTGGAGGAGATAGGGGTGTTAGGAGGGTGCTTGGAACTTTGGGGGTAATTGGTACTTTGGGGGCATCTGGTACTTTGGGGGTGTAGGGTACTTGGTACTTTGGGGGTGTAAGGAACTTTGGTGCTTGGTATTTTGGGGTGCTTTGTATTTTGTGGGTGCTTGGTACTTTGTAGGGTACTTGGTATTTTAGGGGTGCTTGGTAGTTTGGGGGTGTGTGGTACTTTGTGGGTACATGGTATTTGGGGGTGCATTGTACTTTAGGGGGTACATGGTTATTTTGGAGGACATTGTACCGTTGGTGGGGTACTAGCTCCTGTGGGAATACAGAAATGTTTATGGGGTACATGGTATTTTACGGGTACTTGGTACTTTGGGGGTGCAAGGTACTTTAGAGGGTACTTGGCCCCATTGACTAGTGTACCTGACACCTTCAAAGGTATCTGGGTACTGGGTATGGGTAGCCTTTAACACAAGTATGGGTCACCCTAACACGTCTAGGATATCTGACATAAACAGACTCAACCGTCCAGAATGCCGTCCGTCAAAAACAGACTCTGACGGATCAGACAGACTCACCCGTCCACCACGACGTTTTCCCTGTCTGTCCTCTTCCAGGATGACGTTTGACTTAGGCAGACTCACCCAGATGACACAGACAGACTCACCAGTCCAGGATGACATGTGTCAGAGACATACCCACCCGGTTAGAATACCGTCCCTCAGAAACAGACTGTGATGGATCAGGCAGCCTCACCCGTCGAGGATGACGAGTGACAGAAACTCACCCGTCGAGGATGACGTGTGACAGAAACTCACCCGTCGAGGATGACGTGTTACAGAAACTCACCCGTCGAGGATGACGTTGTCCCTGTCCGTGCGCTTCCAGAATGCGATGGGGGGCGGCCAGGCCTCCACGTCGCAGCGCAGCTCCAGGTCCTCCCCCAGGGGGGATCCCACCAGCTGGGACAGTACGCTGATGGAGGGTGCGACTGGGGGGGGGGGAGATGGGTGGTAATTGTTGGGGGAGAGGTGAAGATGGGTTGGTTATTGTTGCGGGATGTGGGAGATGTGTTGGTGGTTGTTGGGGTAGTTGGTGGTTGTTGGGGAGTTGGTGGTTGTTGGGGAGTTGGTGGTGGTTTGTGGGTTGGTGGTGGTTTGTGGGTTGGTGGATGTTGGGGGAGTTGGTGGTTGTTGGGGGAGTTGGTGGTTGTTGGGGAGTTGATGGTGGTTTGGGGGTTGGTGGTTGTTGGGGGAGTTGGTGGTTGTTGGGGGAGTTGGTGGTGGTTTGGGGGTTGGTGGTTGTTGGGGGAGTTGATGGTTGTTGGGGGAGTTGGTGGTTGTTGGGGGAGTTGGTGGTTGTTGGGGGAGTTGGTGGTTGTTGGGGGAGTTGGTGGTTGTTGGGGGAGTTGGTGGTTGCTGGAGGAGTCGGTGGTTGTTGGGGGAGTTGGTGGTTGTTGGGGGAGTTGGTGGTTGTTGGGGGAGTTGGTGGTTGTTGGGGGAGTTGGTGGCTTTGGGGAATTGGTGGTGTCGTGAAGGTGTCGAGGGTTCGAATCCCGGCGCTGGGTGACGACTTTCTCAATTGAGTATAGCGGAAAACCTCACAGCACAACACCCCACTCTACCCAGGCGTCTGAAACGGGTACCGGTCTTGACCGGGGGAAAGCGTCATGGCATCCTGGTGTTAGTTATGAGGCATTTGAAAAACCAATGTGATATGTATCAGGCTTGATTGATTGGAATAAAGCATCTTTAGATACCTATGATTACTACTCACACTCCACGTTGACCACTATGCGCTTGACCACAGCAGGAGGTACGTCATTGTTGGCGATGCACTGGTATGCCCCCATCTGGCGGCGGTTCACCCGCGTCAGCTCCAGCGTCTCGCCCTCCACGATGGGCACTGGGGAGCAGGAGCGAAGTTTTGGTTTATTGGACATGGTCCATTTGCAAGTTTCGTTAACAAAGTTTTGGATTATTGGACATATTTCATTTGCAAGTTTCGTTAACAAAGTTTTGGTTTATTCGACATATTTCATTTGCAAGTTTCGTTTATGGAATACGTAATCCAAGCTCCGAGTGCAATATCTATTATAGAAGTACCATGGCGCAAAATCCATAATCCAAGTACAAAATTCATTATTCAATTACAAAATCCATAATCCCTGTACCATGTAAAAAAAGCGTTTAACCACGGACCCAGTACAAAATCCATAATCCAAGATCCATCTACAAATTCCATTCTTCTTCCTGCTCCTTTTGAACCCCTTTAACCTTTAACCTCATTTTAACCCTTTTAGCTCTGTCGTTCTTGCTCCTTTAACCTTTGATCCTATCCTTCTCCCTCCATCTGAACCCCCTTAACCTTTGACCCTGTCCTTCTTGCCCCGTCTGAGCACGATGGGGTCTCCGTCCTCCCGCCGCCAGGTGATGCGGGGTGCGGGATACCCGCGGGCTGAGCACACCAGCGTCACGCTCCCGCCGTCCACCACCGTCACGTCCCCGCTGCTCTCGCTGTCCAGTATGTTGGGGGGCACTGCGGGGCAGACGTGAAATTGGAACATAAGATTCCAGGTTCTTGATCTTATTGTGGTACTGGACAGTGAAATTGCAGGGTAATCTTTATCCCTTTTGTGGCGTTGGAACCTAAAATTTCAGGGTAATCTTGATCCCTTTTGTGGCGTTGGACCCTAAAATTTCAGGGTAATCTTGGTCCCTTTTGTGGCGTTGGACCCTAAAATTTCAGGGTAATCTTGATCCCTTTTGTGGCGTTGGACCCTAAAATTTCAGGGTAATCTTGATCCCTTTTGTGGCTTTGGGGTGTAAAGTTTGGGTAGGGTGTATATTGGGTTGCTCTTTATAGATTTTCTGGTGTTTAATTAGACCACAAATGATTGATTTGGTCTCAAATGTTTAATTAGACCACTAATGTTTAACTAGACCAGAAATGATTAATTAGACCACAATCTAATTAATTAGAATTGCAATAATTCAATTTAATGAATGCAATAATATATAAATAGGGCAATTATAAAGGAAATAGGCATCACTCGATTAAGTTACGTATTAAAAATTTAAAAATAGTTTTCAAATTATATAGTACAACCAAACTGTACCAAGATACCAGAAGCGATGTTCCATTTCGTTCATTCTCAAGACATTTTTTCCATACATGGATTTTGAAAAACATTCTACCTAAAATATTAGAACGTTGCATATGTTAGAAGCTGCATCCCCATTTTATTATATAACTGAGTACACGTAAAAAAGGGGTACGCAATTCAATGTAAACACCGAATTCTCGGAAACGAATTTTCTTGATTTTTTTTTGTAAATAGATGTACGTAACAAACTGCAGCTTCATGTCATTTTAAATTGCATCCCTATGTTATTATAAAAAGATGAGTGTGCGTAGAGAGTGGTGAACAAGAAAGTCGATAATAATAACATCAGAGTTTGTAAGACTACAGATGATAAAATGACTTACCATGCACATCAATGCAGCCGAGCGTTTTTTTCATGGTGGCAGTGTTGATCTGGCACATGTAGCAGCCACGGTCGCTCTCCTTCACCTGCCCGTGTTGTGTGTGTGTGTTATTTTGAAAAAATGTGGGAGATATTGTGGTTCAAATGAACACATTCATCACTAGACTGAAGTTCAAATGATCAAGTTCATTACATCACTGGTGCTCAAATTGGCAAGTTTATCCCTTGAATGATTCTTAAATGAACGAATTCATCAGTTGACTGATGTTCAAATGAGGTAATTCACCGCTTGAATGATGTCCCAATTAGAAAATTAATACTCGACAAATGTTCAAATTAGCAAATTCAACACTTGACTCAGGTACAAACCAGCACATCAATCACTAGGCCGACGTTCAACACATCTGACGTCAGGTAGCACGCATGCGCAACACACCTGCCGTCAGAGTGACGTACCAGACGTCAGGTTACATGCACACGCAACACACCTGACGTCAGCGCGACGTACCTGACATCAGTTAGCATACATGTACAACACACCTGACGTTAGAGTGACGTACCTGACGTCAGGTAGCGCGCATGCGCAACACATCTGACGTCAAGTTACACGGTCCATTGCACAGCTGACGTCAGGTTACACCCATGCGCAACACACCTGACGTCAGCACGACGTACCTGATGTCAAGTTACACTCATGCGCAACACACCTGACGTCAGGTAGAAAGTAAGCATAACACACTTGACGTCAGCGCGAAGTACCTGACGTATGTGCAGGTTCCAGGTGTGCGGCTCGTCGTGTGTGACGCTGATGCGCGTGTTGTGCGTCACGACGACGTTGTGCAGGCTCAGGATGGTCTGCGTGTCCGCCCGCATCCACCCCACCTGGCGGTAGTGGTGGAGGCTTGTCAATGAACTTTGTGAACTTTGAGTTTCTTCATTCACCAATAAGTTGGTCAATGAGTTTCTTCAACTTTGTAAATGAGCGAATGGATGGTAGTTAGTAGTAAGGATTTATGAATGAATTTTGTGAATGAGTTTCTTCAGTGTACGCCAATGGATGGGAGTTGGAAGTAAAGATTTGTGAATGAATTTTGTGAATGAGTTTCTTCAGGGTACGCCAATGGATGGGAGTTGGTAGTAAAGATTTATGAATGAATTTTGTGAATGAGTTTCTTCAGGGTACGCCAATGGATGGGAGTTGGTAGTAAAGATTTATGAATGAATTTTGTGAATGAGTTTCTTCAGGGTACGCCAATGGATGGGAGTTGGAAGTAAAGATTTGTGAATGAATTTTGTGAATGAGTTTCTTCAGGGTACGCCATTGGATGGGAGTTAGAAGTAAAGATTTATGAATGAATTTTGTGAATGAGTTTCTTCAGGTTACGCCATTGGATGGGAGTTAGAAGTAAAGATTTATGAATAAGTTTTGTGAATAAATATTATGACAGAACGCCAATGGATGGGAGTTGGTCGTAAAGATTTATGAATGAATTTTGTGAGTAAATATTATGACAGAACGCCAATGGATGGGAGTTGGTTGTAAAGATTTATGAATGAATTTTGTGAGTAAATATTATGACAGAACGCCAATGGATGGGAGTTGGAAGTAAAGATTTATGAATGAATTTTGTGAGTAAATATTATGACAGAACGCCAATGGATGGGAGTTGGTCGTAAAGATTTATGAATGAATTTTGTGAGTAAATATTATGACAGAACGCCAATGGATGGGAGTTGGAAGTAAAGATTTATGAATGAATTTTGTGAGTAAATATTATGACAGAACGCCAATGGATGGGAGTTGGAAGTAAAGATTTATGGATGAATTATGTGAATGAGTTTCTTCAGGGTACGCCATTGGATGGGAGTTAGAAGTAAAGATTTATGAATGAATTTTGTGAGTAAATATTATGACAGAACGCCAATGGATGGGAGTTGGTTGTAAAAATTTATGAATGAATGTTCTCAAAGAGCGTCCATAGCCATAGCCTCACTTTCCATCCATCCCCACTCTGAATTCCTCCTTAACTTTTACAACATAACCTTCCACAAGGGGTGTGTAAATACGTTTGTGAATACGTTTGTGAATACGTTTGTGAGTACGTTTCTGAATACACTTGTAAATATGTTTGTGCATACATTTGTAAATACGTTATAAGATACGTTTGTAAATACTTTTGTAGATACGTTTGTAAGTACGTTTGTAAATGCATTTGTAAATACGTTTGTAAATACGTATGTAAATACGTTTGTAAATACGTTTGTAAATATGTTTGTAGAAACGTTTGTAAATACCTTTGTAGATACGTTTGTATATACGTTTGTAAATACGTTTGTAAATACGTTTGTAAATACGTTGGTTAATACATTTTTAAATATGCTCTATCTGAACGTCAGTGGATGGGGGTTAGTAGTAAAGATTTATGAATGAATTTTTTCAGGTCATCAATGGATGAGAGTTGGTAGTAAAGATGCTTCTAGAGTGGATATCGTAGATAAAGTAGACTAGATAAAGAGTAGATAAAGGATCGTCGGTGGCCACGGACGATTTTCATTCATTTCTCCAGCTTTTCATTCCTCGACTTACTCCCACAAATTTCCATCTATTCTTCTCCATTTTCTCAGTCTCCGCTTCCCCAACTCACTCTCCACTTATCTCCACTCCCAATTCTTCACTCATTTCCACAACCTTTTCCCCAACTCAGTCCCCGCACATCCCTACTCCCAATTCTTCCCTCATTTCCACAGTCTTCACTTTCCCAGCTCAGTCCTCACATATTTCCCTCATTTCCCTCATTTTCCCACTTTCCCAGCTCACTCCTCACCTATTTCCCTCATTTCCCTCATTTTCCCTCATTTTCCCACTTTCCCAGCTCACTCCTCACCTATTTCCCTCATTTCCCTCATTTTCCCTCATTTCCCACTTTTCCAGCTCACCCCTCACATATTTCCCTCATTTCCCTCATTTTCCCTCATTTTCCCACTTTCCCAGCTCACTCCTCACATATTTCCCTCATTTTTAGAGTTTCTTCTTTCAAACATTTCCACCCTCAATTCTTCCCTCATATCCTCAGCTCCTTCCCCGACCCACTCCCCACACATTTCCCTCATTTCCACAGCCTCTTCCCCACCCACTCCCCCAGACCTAAGGAAGACGTAATTGGGGATAGCTCGGCGGAGAAGATACTCCGCACAAGACGCCGCAGATTGCTGTTTGCCGGCCATATTGCTGCGCCGCCTCACTTTTGCGGCTAATCAACGCAGCTCTGCTTAATGAACTTTTGTGTCGTTTTTTTGTCAAATGGCAAAAGAAAACTCGACTGAAGAACTACGTCGATTTGAGTTTGAGTTGAATGGACGAGTGGAGAACTGAATCTTTTTGAGTTTGAGTTGAATGGATGAGTGGAGAACTGAATCTTTTTGAGTTTGAGTTGAATGGATGAGTGGAGAACTGAATCTGTTTAAGTTTGTGTTGAATGGACGAGTGGAGAATTGAATCTGTTTGAGTTTGTGTTGAATGGACGAGTGGAGAACTAAATCTGTTTGAGTTTGAGTTGAATGGACGAGTGGAGAACTGAATCTGTTTGAGTTTGTGTTGAATGGATGAGTGGAGAACTGAATCTGTTTGAGTTTGAGTTGAATGGAAGGTAACGCAGCGATGTCACGAGGGATGAAGGTTGGGGTCTGTGTACTGAATGAACAGTTTTTTAGGTGTTTTGTATAATAAGGATTAGACAACTAAATGCTTTACGGTTTAAATAACTCAGCATTTTAAAGATTTTCCGACTCAACAGCTCAAAGTTTATACGACTCAGAACTTCAAACTTATTACAACTCATAAGTTATAGTTAATGCAACTCAATATTCAAAGTTAATACGCTTCGATAGTTTAAAGTTCATGAAACTCAACACTTTAAAGCTCATACAACTGAACATTTTAAAGTAGATCCAACTCAACTTTTTAAAGTTCACTCAAAACTGTGAAGTTTATAGAATTCAACAGCCAAATTTTCATGCGACTCTCCATTTTAAAGTTTAAAATAACATCTTCAGAAATGTGCGAGCATGGAAGCAGAACAACGTGGTATAAATGTGGTAATGTGAGCAAAATAACGCGTAATCCTCATAAAAATAATGTTTGTAAAAATGTGATGAAGACATACTCATAAGTGTTCAAAAATCACTTGATCATATTTATGGAAGAGGGTATTGTGTATATGTCGATATATCATGTCTGCAGGATGAATCTTTTTATTCATTTAATTGAGCTCATGAATTGAAATGATTTTTAAAAAGATTTTTTAATTAACTATATGTAGAAAGTAATCTCAATGAATGATTTTAAATAAATGCTCTACAATTCAGTTCTGATTTTAAAACCAAGAAAATCATCAAATTTGAAAAATTTGATGTCAGACGCGATCAGCTCCACGGGTAAATTTTGGCTCGGAGTAAATGTAATTTTATAGACATAGAACAAAGAAAAAATATTATAATTTACTATCTGAAAGCGTCAAAAAATGTGGAATTGACCTTACGATACAATCTGAGTGAAAGGGGTCACACTGCTGCTGGAGAATTGAATTATATTGATATATAATTCACTCATATTAGTTCTAAATTATCAAAATCCATCGGAATCCTAAATAAAGTTAAAAATTTTCTGCCTGAAACAGCTTTACAAATGCTCTACCGAACGCTCATTTCTCCATACTTGCAATACGGAATAGAAGCATGGCACGGAACTGATAAAAATAAAACCAACAAAATTTTTACTCTGCAGAAAAGGGCTGTCAGAGCGGTAAAGAACCTAGAATATAATGCTCACACAAATGATTCTTTCAAAAATTTACAAATACTTAAATTTTCGGATCTCTACAAAATCTCCATCTGTAATTTCATTTACAAAACATTAAGAAATGATAGCGACAATAGCCTAAGACAATTATTGACTGCGCAAACTGGTCATCACGACCATTTAACCCGAAATGGAAGTAAATTCATGCTTCCTTATTATTCAAAGGCCAGGTCGCAACACAGTATTCTCTTCGTTGGAACCAAAACTCGGAACTCTGTACCTGCAGAGATCCGTGAATGTAATTCGTACAAAGTATTCAAAAGACATCTTGAGTCTCACTTCCTATCAGAATACTAGTCGTGTAAGATCACCGTGTCGAAATCTTGCCTCCTTCATGTAAATAATGATAATGTCATAATGTAACTTGCCTTGTGTACCATAACCAATCTTCTCTCTGCTCTTGAATCGTTTTATCGAACATACTGTTAAATATAGCCGACTTGACCTATATTGTAAAATACAGCATAAAATATCGAGTTAATTATCTCAATGGTCAGTCTAATGCGAAACTAGGTTAAGTGAACTAGGTTAAACATTTTTGTACACCCTAGAATAACGTGATGGTAGGATGCCCTAGAAGTCGCTGAACTTGTTCGGGCCCACAGGTAGCTATACTCAAATTTGACCATTGTACTAGACTTAAGAAAAATTCTACCTCTGTATCACCTGTGGTAAATAAATTGTTTAAAATTGTTTAAATTGTTCAAATTTCGACGTTGACTTATAACTTCAACAAATAAAATTTTACTACAAGTCTGGGAGCCGTATGCAAGCGAATTCCCTTTGAATTTTTTGAGCTGTTTCTTATTAATGTTTTGTCTAAAAACCGCATAATTTTCAAACATACTGTCACTGCTGAAATCTTTTTTGCTTTTTTAGTTAAAGTTTTGCCTCAGGACCGAATAGTCTTCAAGCACATTAACATTGTGTATAATTCATTCATTCTGTCTAAATGATTTATATATTTATGAATACGTTATGTCTTAATGATTTATTCTGTCTAAATGATTTATTTATTTATTAATACGTTTTGTCCAAATGATTTATTTATTTATTAATACGTTTTGTCCAAATGATTTATTTTGTCTAAATGATTTAATTTGTCTAAGTGATTTATTTATTCATTAATACGTTCTGTCTAAATGATTTATTCTGTCTAAATGATTTATTTATTTATTAATACGTTCTGTCCATACGATTTATTCTGTCTAAATGATTTATCTATTTATTAATACGTTCTGTCTAAACGATTTATTCTGTCTAAATGATTTATTTATTAATACGTTCTGTCTAAATGATTTACTATCTCCAAGAACATTGCTCTAGCTCGAATTCTATTTCTTTGTTTAAAAACATTGCATTCTTTGAACGTATTCACGTTGTCTATAGATTCGAAAATCCAGTCAAAATAAAAAATTGACGATGGTTTTCTATGCTATGAAAGAACCATTTTTAAATTAATAAAATCTTGTAGCAATATAGAGCACACAAAATATCCCAAAGGCAGCAACCAAAGAAAATTGATCCATGTTGACATCTGAGTCTGGAAAATATGCAAAAGCTCTCAATTTAACAGATTATATAATTCGGGAATTTTGTGAACTACTTGAGGTTAACTTTCTACTAAAAGAAAAAATGAATTTGAAATATGGACCATTTTAGGAAGAAGTTATGCTAGATGAAAGTACATGCCTGAAAAACTAATGAAACTTAGTGATTTGAAATGGGTCATTTAAAGTTGAAGAAAGGATATCTTTTCTTTAGCGTTAAAAATAATATGCAGTAGAATACATCAATACGAGAATAATTGAATGATCTTAGTATAAATATTTTGGAAACTGCTAAAATAAGTTCTGTGTTACAGAAGTTTCTGAATCAGTATGGAAAAAACTGAAAAAACTTAGAATGAGCTATAATTCTTTGTAAAAATAAGAATATTTTTCTTTGAGTGTTTTATCCACCGAGACAAAATGGAACGAAACTGAGAATATTTTTCTTTGGATTCTGTGTCTACGGATGAAAAAAATGAATTTCTTTTCTTTGGAATATTAATCCACAGCAACGCAAACAGACAAAAGTATGTATGCATATTTTTCTTTAAATTCTTAGTCCACGGAGACAAAAACAGACGAAAATACTAATACTCTTCTTTGAACTCTTTCTCCATAGAGATCCGAATAAATAAACAAACAAGCAATAATCTGACGTCTGACTATACCCTCACAAAGTCTGTTTGCACTCAATATCCACAGGCTCAGGTTCTGTCAGGTCCACTCCCGTATTTTGGATGCGTCTGAAATTTTCAAAAACGCGTTTTCTGAATGGCATTAGAGGCATTTCCTGCGTTGTGTTTGTGTGTTGTGTTAGTTTGTAGTGTTTGTGTGTTGTGTTTGTGTGTTGTGTTTGTGTGTAGTGTTTGTGTGTTGTGTTTGTGTGTTGTGTTTGTGTGTTGTGTTTGTGTGTTGTGTTTGTGTGTTGTGTTTGTGTGTTGTGTTTGTGTGTTGTGTTAGTGTGTTGTGTTTGTGTGCTGTGTTTGTGTGCTGTGTTTGTGTGTAGTGTTTGTGTGTAGTGTTTGTGTGTTGAGTTTGTGTGTTGTGTTAGTGTGTTGTGTTTGTGTGTTGTGTTTGTGTGTTGTGTTTGTGTGTAGTGTTTGTGTGTTGTGTTTGTGTGTTGTGTTTGTGTGTTGTGTTTGTGTGTTGTGTTTGTGTGTTGTGTTTGTGTGTTGTGTTTGTGTGTTGTGTTTGTGTGTTGTGTTTGTGTGTTGTGTTTGTGTGATGTGTTTGTGTGTTGTGTTTGTGTGCTGTGTTAGTGTGTTGTGTTTGTGTGTTGTGTTTGTGTGTTGTGTTTGTGTGTAGTGTTTGTGTGTTGTGTTTGTGTGTTGTGTTAGTGTGTTGTGTTTGTGTGTAGTGTTTGTGTGTTGTGTTTGTGTGATGTGTTTGTGTGTTGTGTTTGTGTGCTGTGTTAGTGTGTTGTGTTTGTGTGTTGTGTTTGTGTGATGTGTTTGTGTGTTGTGTTTGTGTGTTGTGTTTGTGTGTAGTGTTTGTGTGTTGAGTTTGTGAGCTGTGTTAGTGTGTTGTGTTAGTGTGTTGTGTTAGTGTGTTGTGTTAGTGTGTTGTGTTAGTGTGTTGTGTGTGTGTGTCGTGTTTGTGTGTTGTGTTAGTGTGTTGTGTTTGTGTGTCGTGTTTGTGTGTTGTGTTTGTGTGATGTGTTTGTGTGTTGTGTTTGTGTGCTGTGTTAGTGTGTTTTGTTAATGTGTTCTGTTTGTGTGTTGTGTTAGTGTGTTGTGCTTCTGTGTTGTGTTAGTGCGTTGTGCTTGTGTGTTGTGTTAGTGTGTTGTGTTAGTGTGTTGTGTTTTTGTGTTGCATTAGTGAGTTGTATAGTGTGTTGTGTTTTTGTGTTGCATTAGTGAGTTGTATAGTGTGTTGTGTTTTTGTGTTGAATTGGTGAGTTGTATAGTGTGTCGTGTTTGAGTGTCATGTTTGAGTGTCGTGTTTGAGTGTCATGTTTGTGTGTCATGTTTGAGTGTCATGATGGAATACATTGTATAACGTACGAATTGTGGATTCTCCAAGAATTACTTACCTCGAGAATGTCAACCACACACCTACCTTGCAGGACTTGTTTCCCACATCTTCACCTTGTAAGACTTGTCTACCCACTCCCTACCATGCAGGATTTTACCCATTCCCCACCTTGTAGGACTTTACATCGTCATCACCTTGTAGGACTTTACCCCGTCCTCACCTTGTAGGATTTTACCCCGTCCTCGTCTTGTAGGACTTAACCCAGTCCTCACCTTGTAGGACTTTACCACGTCCTCACCTTGTAGGATTTTACCCCGTCCTCACCTTGTAGGACTTAACCCAGTCCTCACCTTGTAGGACTTTACCACGTCCTCACCTTGTAGGACTTTACCCCGTCCTCACCTTGTAGGACTTTACCCCGTCCTCACCTTGTAGGACTCGAGGTTGTCTACGATGCACGCCAGCTTGGCCTCCCTGCCGAGCGCGACAGTCACGTTGGTGATCGGACCCCCGAACTCTGGCTCCGTTTTGTCCGAGGCGGGGGGCTTCCTGCCCAGCCCTGGGGGGAGAAGGGGAATGTGTGAAGTCCCAGATATCAAAAATAAGGAAAAACCGTGAAAAAGAAGAAAGGAAAAACAGTTTATTTTCAATGAAGATGATGCAAGGAACATCATTGATTCGGTCCTCCGAACTCTGGCTCCGTTTTGTCCGTGGTGGGGGGCTACCTACCCAGCCCTGGGGGGGGAGGGGAAGAGAATGTGTGAAGTCCCAGGTATCATAAAAAGAAAAAAAAAAGTTTATTTCCAATTATCATGATGCAAAAAACTTCATTGGCATTTATAAATACCTCAACATAAAGATCCTTAGTTAACCCCCACATGGGCATTGGTATGCACACACGGGTATCGTAATGCCTATTTTCAATTATTATTGTTGAAATAGGAGATTGAGAGAATAGCTTGAGAACTGTATTCTGTTTGTTGTATTACGTAATATGGTGTATTATGCGTGAACCAGGCCTGAAGAAGTAGTGATTTGAAGCATCTGAATTGAGGTAGAAACTGAGGATATATTGGGTGGGACAGAAGCTGAGGATATATGAAGTGGGGATAGAAACTGAGGATATATGAAGTGGGGATAGAAACTGAGGATATATGAAGTGGGCTTAGAAGCTGTGGATTATTAAGGGGGGATAGAAACTGAGGATATATGAAGTGGGGATAGAAACTGAGGATATATGAAGTGGGGATAGAAGCTGAAGATATATTGAGTGGGTGAGAAACTGTGGGTATATCAAGTGAGGGTAGAGAGTAAGGATATTCGAAATGGGGGTAGAGAGTAAGGATATATGAAATGGGGGTAGAGAGTAAGGATATACGAAATGGGGGTAGAGAGTAAGGATATACGAAGTGGGGGTAGAGAGTAAGAATATTTCAAATAGGGGAAGAGAGTAAGGATATATCAAGTAGAGGGGAGAGGGGGTACTTGAGAGTGAGCAGAGAGAAATAAAATATTCAAAGTAACTCGGAAGAATAAATAATTCAAGATCATAAGTAACTTTTTTGTGCGCATATAAGCGATAACAATTGAAAAAATGAACCAGAAGTAGTGTAAATTGGACACTATCTAATGAAAAGATTGCTTGCACGACTTCGTATCAAAGTTTGAGCACTGACACAGTCTCCATCTTTGATATCTGTTTCAGAACAGTTTTAGGCTCACTAATTATTTGCACTGCTTCATAACAACTTGCACTGTATAATAAATCTGGTATCACTATGTACCTGAAGATATTATAAACCTGTTCAAATAATGATTTCTCCTTAATTTATTTAGTTTTTAAACAAGCTCATTCATACGTTTTTTGCAAATGACACTGCATTCCTAAACTCCTAACTTAATTTAGTTATTTTGTCTTATTGCGCGTATTTTGCAAATAGCCCCTCATTTCTAAACACCAAATGCGCTTTTCCTATGAATGACTGCAAAATCCACACTTTGCCACAGTTGCCATATTAAATAAAGATGTTCCCAAGCTCTGCCCGAAACAATACAACATCCACATTTTACCGCACAAGCTCTGTCTTAATCAATACAACATCCACATTTTGACGCATTCGATATTTTAAAGATGTTCCCAAGCTCTGCCCGAAACAATACAAAAACCACATTTTGCCGCATTCGCGATATTAAAGATGTTCACAAGCTCTGCCCGAAACAATACACTCGCACTCCAGTCGCATGTTTGCGCATTCTAAGGCCATCCTGTCCAAAACGCCTCTGTTCTTTTGCAACTTTGTGTCCTGAATTCCGCTTCATTTTCGATTCGGCCGTTTTGGCGCACACATTATCGATATTGGAGCGCAAAATCAGGGCGGCAGGGCGCAAACTTTAGCAATTGGAGCAAGTTGATGCCAGACGGACTGGACTGCTCCAAACAGACTCCGAACTTTGTCCCGAATCTTCTTTGCGTGCGTCCCTCAAATTTTTGAATGTGGTGTTCTTTGTGACGTTGTTCGTCTGTTCGTTTGGGTTCTCCTGAATCCATCATTAATTTTTTCTGCTTTTGTCAGTTTGTTTTGGGTTCTCCTGAATCCATCATTATTTTTTTCTATTTTTGTCTGTTCGTTTTGGTTCTGCGGAATCCATCATTAATTTTTTCTGTTTTCGTCTGTTCGTTTTGGTTCTTCTCAATTCATTATTAATTTTTTCTGTTTTCGTCTGTTCGTTTTGGTTCTTCTCAATTCATTATTAATTTTTTCTGTTTTCGTCTGTTCGTTTTGGTTCTGCGGAATCCATCATTAATTTTTTCTGTTTTCGTCTGTTCGTTTTGGTTCTTCTCAATTCATTATTAATTTTTTCTGTTTTCGTCTGTTCGTTTTGGTTCTGCGGAATCCATCATTAATTTTTTCTGCTTTTGTCAGTTTGTTTTGGGTTCTCCTGAATCCTTCATTAATTTTTTCTGTTTTTGTCTGTTCGTTTTGGGTTCTCCTGAATCCATCATTATTTTTTTCTATTTTTGTCTGTTCGTTTTGGGTTCCCTAAATCCATCATTATTTTTTTCTATTTTTGTCTGTTCGTTTTGGTTCTGCGGAATCCATCATTAATTTTTTCTGTTTTCGTCTGTTCGTTTTGGTTCTGCGGAATCCTTCATTAATTTTTTCTGTTTTTGTCTGTTCGTTTTGGGTTCTCCTAAATCCATCATTATTTTTTTCTGTTTTTGTCTGTTCGTTTTGGGTTCTCCTAAATCCATCATTATTTTTTTCTGTTTTTGTCTGTTCGTTTTGGGTTCTCCTAAATCCATCATTAATTTTTTCTGTTTTCGTCTGTTCGTTTTGGGTTCTCCTGAATCCTTCATTAATTTTTTCTGTTTTTGTCTGTTCGTTTTGGGTTCTCCTAAATCCATCATTATTTTTTTCTGTTTTTGTCTGTTCGTTTTGGGTTCTCCTAAATCCATCATTATTTTTTTCTGTTTTTGTCTGTTCGTTTTGGGTTCTCCTAAATCCATCATTAATTTTTCTGTTTTCGTCTGTTCGTTTTGGGTTCTCCTGAATCCTTCATTAATTTTTTCTGTTTTTGTCTGTTCGTTTTGGGTTCTCCTAAATCCATCATTATTTTTTTCTGTTTTTGTCTGTTCGTTTTGGGTTCTCCTAAATCCATCATTAATTTTTTCTGTTTTTGTCTGCTCGTTTTGGGTTCACATGAATCCTTCATTATTTTTTTCTGTTTTCGTCTGTTTGTTTTGGGTTCACATGAATCCATTATTAGTTTTTTATGTTTTGATGTCTTGCTCCATCGTTTAGATTTCATACACCTCTTCGAATGAAGTGAGTGCCAATGTCTTGTTCCATCGCTTGGATTTTATGAACATCTTCCAATGAAGTGCGTAATTTAAAATATATTTTCATTGGTTCGAAACAAAGATTCTTTATTTTCGTTTGTCATTTATGGCTTACTCTGAAAATTATTTTAATTCCGTTGGCCATTTAAGGCCCACGATGAAGATTCTTTTGATTACGTTTGCCATTTATGGTTGACAACGAAGATTCTTTTAATTTCATTTTCCATATAATCCTGTGTTCAAAAACTGCCGTCACTATTCCTGAACAACTTATCTAACCATCACCATCTAATTTCCTCCAAGTTCCCAGAGCAAAACTGATGTCAATGATGAAGTGGCGTTATTTTCTGTCAGGCATAAAAGAATAATCCTGTTATTTTCAGAGAGAGTGATTCAATGATATTTCAACCCTGAACGTAGAACTTGCATTGGACTTGCTTTGGATTTGCGTTTGAATTAAGTTGAACTAGCGTTGGATTTGCGTTGGATTTGCGTTTGAATTAAATTGAACTAGCGTTGGATTTGCGTTGGATTTGCGTTTGAATTAAGTTGAACTTGCGTTGGATTTCCGATGAACTTACGTTGGACTTGTGTTAAACTGGCAATGGACTTACGTTAGATTCGCGTTGGACTTGCGTTAGACTCGCGTTATACTCGCGCTGAACTTGAGTTAGACTCGCGTTGGACGTGTGTTGGACTTGCATTAAACTCGCCTTGGACTTGAGTTAGACTTGCGTTGGACTCGCGTTGGACTTGCGGTGGACTTGAGTTAGATTCGCACTGAACGTGTCATGGACTTGCGCTGGACTTGCATTTGATTTGCATTGGACTTCCGTTGGACTTGTGTTGGATTTGCATTTGACTTGGATTGGAATTGCGTTGAACATGTGTTGGACTTGCATTGGATTTGCGTTAGACTTGCGTTGGAATTACGTTGGAATCGAATTGGACTTGCGTTGGATTTGCGTTGGACTTGTGTTCGACACGTCAAACGTTGAAAACAAGTTTTAATCGGCCACGAAGTCACTATGCGTGTTATCAAGTCGTATGCAACCCACACACTGCCTGTGGGTACGCTTCGGTGATTAAGTCCGTCTTTAATAAACGTTTTGTTGTCGGTGAGCATTTTCCAAATAGAGGAAATGTGCTTTTGCCCGGAGACGGCGAGTTGATTACTTGTATTTTACATCCACCTCAATAGGCCGCCGGTGACTGCTCACTACTAATGTCCTGTGCTACTCTGAGGAAAAGAACTTTCTCATTGACATCAACGTACTGATTGAAGTGCGCAAAACCTCGTTTAAAAATCTTGATCTGTGCCAGAACTCTCTATGATTACATGACCTCTCTATGGCGGATTACAAATCTCTTTGGATCTGATTACATGAGCTCTATACAACTGATTACAAGATCTCTCTACGACTGATTACAAGAACTCTCTACGACTGATTATAAGAACTCTCTACAACTGATTACAAGAACTCTCTACGACTGATTACAAGAACTCTCTACAACTGATTACAAGAACTCTCTATGAGTGATTAAAAGAACTCTCTACAACTGATTACAAGAACTCTCTATGACTGATTACAAGAACTCTCTACGACTGATTACAAGAACTCTCTACAACTGATTACAAGAACTCTCTACGACTGATTACAAGAACTCTCTACAACTGATTACAAGAACTCTCTACGACTGATTACAAGAACTCTCTACAACTGATTACAAGAACTCTCTACGACTGATTACAAGAACTCTCTACAACTGATTACAAGAACTCTCTACAACTGATTACAAGAACTCTCTACGACTGACTACAAGAACTCTCTGGAACTGACTACAAGGACTCTCTGTTAGTAAAGGTAGGAAGTGTGTGACACTGACAGCAAGCATTACATTAACCGTATTAAAGTTCATAGTCATCAATGATTCAACTACTAATTATTTATTTATATCGTCTATAACAGGTGAAGTTTATGATCTTATTATTTTCATCGTGCATCCACAATTGAGGATTTAAATCATCTAAAAGTTTTTATTTCGCTTAACTCTTCATTGTTTATACTCGAGTGCTTTTAGTTATGTAGAGTACGAAAATTGTTAGAAAACTTAAGTACTAGTGCACTACTGTGTCCATACTCTGTGGTGAGGCTACCTCTTCTAATTTCTTACTGATGCAATCTCATCTGATTTTTTACAGGTAAAAATATCTCTGAAGGAAGTACCGCTTTGTTTCTTTTAACTTCTTCACAATTTTAATAGAACTAATCACATTTTTTTTGGAACATTCTCCGCCATGGAACAATCTCCACATGGAATATTCTCCCCATGAAACATTCTCCACATGGAACATTCTCCCCCATGGAACATTCTCCCATATGGAACATTCTCCCTCATGGAACATTCTCCCCCATGGAACATTCTCCCCCATACAACATTCTCCCCCATACAACATTCTCCCCCATGGAACATTCTCCCCCATACAACATTCTCCCCCATGGAACATTCTCCCCCATCGAACATTCTCCCACATGGAACATTCTCCCCCATGGAACATTCTCCTTCATACAACATTCTCACCCATACAACATTCTCCCCCCATGGAACATTCTCCCCCATGGAACATTCTCCCCCATGGAACATTCTCCCCCGTACAACATTCTCCCCCATCGAACATTCTCCCCCATGGAACATTCTCCCCCATGGAACATTCTCCCCCATGGAACATTCTCCCCAATGGAACATTCTCCCCCATTCAACATTCTCCCCCATACAACATTCTCCCCCATGGAACATTCTCCCCCATACAACATTCTCCCCCATACAACATTCTCCCCCATGGAACATTCTCCCCCATACAACATTCTACCCCATGGAACATTCTCCCCCATCGAACATTCTCCCCCATCGAACATTCTCCCCCATGGAACATTCTCCTTCATACAATATTCTCCCCCATACAACATTCTCCCCTCATGGAACATTCTCCCCCATGGAACATTCTCCCCCATGGAATATTCTCCCCCATACAACATTCTCTCCCATCGAACATTCTCCCCCATGGAACATTCTCCCCCATGGAACATTCTCCCCAATGGAACATTCTCCCCCATTCAACATTCTCCCCCATACAACATTCTCCCCCATGGAACATTCTCCCCCATACAACATTCTCCCCCATACAACATTCTCCCCCATGGAACATTCTCCCCCATACAACATTCTACCCCATGGAACATTCTCCCCCATCGAACATTCTCCCCCATGGAACATTCTCCCCCATGGAACATTCTCGTTCATTCAACATTCTCCCCCATACAACATTCTCCCCTCATGGAACATTCTCCCCCATGGAACATTCTCCCCCATGGAACATTCTCCCCCGTACAACATTCTCCCCCATCGAACATTCTCCCCCATGGAACATTCTCCCCCATACAACATTCTCCCCCATGGAACATTCTCCCCCATACAACATTCTCCCCCATGGAACATTCTCCTCCATCGAACATTCTCCCCCATGGAACATTCTCCCCCATGGAACATTCTCCTTCATACAACATTCTCCCCCATACAACATTCTCCCCCCATGGAACATTCTCCCCCATGGAACATTCTCCCCCATGGAACATTCTCCCCCATGGAACATTCTCCCCCGTACAACATTCTCCCCCATCGAACATTCTCCCCCATGGAACATTCTCCCCCATGGAACATTCTCCCCCATGGAACATTCTCTCTCATGGAACATTCTCGTCCATGGAACATTCTCCCTCATGGAACATTCTCCCCCATGGAACATTCTCCCTCATGGAACATTCTCCCCCATGGAACATTCTTCCCCGTACAACATTCGAACTCATACAACATTATCCTTCGTACAAAATTCTGCTCCATACATCTTCCTCCCCGTACAACATTCCAGAGACACACACACACAACATTCCAGAGACACACACACACAACATTCCATAGACACAAACACAACATTCAAGGGACACACACACAACATTCCAGAGACACACACAACATTCCAGAGACACACACACAACATTCCAGAGACACATACACACACTTACACGTCACAGCCACACGGCCCCTTTAAAGCCTGATGAAGTTTGCTTACGAGGCCGGCTGACCAGCTGACTGTCCTGCTCTGTGGTGCCAATCAATTAAAACGCGCCATGTTTTCTCTCGCAGAAAGCTAAATAAAAGCGCGCTCAAAATACAAGTCTTAACTGAATTACGGCGCGCGCCACAATCACGCCGGCAGTGCTCTCTGTCCCGCCTCAACAAACAACGGGCAACTCTACGGGCGCCGCGCGCCGGTTTTCAGAGACATTATTTGAAGGTAACTCTTCGGGCGCCGTGCGCCGGTTTTCAGAGACATTATTTTAAGGCAACTCTACGGCCGCCGTGCGCCGGTTTTCAGTGACATTATTTGAAGTTAACTCTACGGGTGCCGCGCGCTGGTTTTCAGAGACATTATATGAAGGCAACTCTACGGGTGCCGAGCGCCGGTTTTCAGAGACATTATTTGAAGGCAACTCTACGGGTGCCGTGCGCCGGTTTTCAGAGATATTATTTGAAGTTAACTCTACGGGCGCCTTGCGCCTGTTTTCAGAAAAATTATTTGAAGGCAACTCTACGGGTGTCATGCGCCGGTTTTCAGAGACATTATATGAAGGCTGAGTTGGGTGGGTATAAATCAAGGGTTTTTGCAGTAATTACTGTGTGAAGAATGCGGTGAGTGTAAGGAATGTTTCTTTGTTGAGGATTGATATTATTGGGTGAGTCGTTTTGGGATTGAAGGTATGAAATCATATCTTATTTAGAAAAAATATAGCTGGCTAAAAAAATGAAGCATGAAAATATAAATAACCTTGAAAAGTTAGAGAAATACTTTCATGTTTCATTAACTTTATGTTATGTTTTATAGCATTCGGTTAATAAAACATTACACCACGAAGTTTTTATCCTTTAATGCCTAATAGTCTCCTCCTTTGTTGGTCGTTCGAAGATTTTACCTCTAATTTACCTTTTATGAGTACAAAATGCTGTTTTTCCAAGTCAGTTAAAGTGTTTTGTGAAGTATTTCAGATGTCTGCCGTTTACTATCTTTCTTATTAGAAAAACACGAAATTTTTTTACAAGAGACAAAAAAGTTTTTTCAGTAAATTCCAAGATATAAAAAAAAATTAAATCATTATTGAGTTATATTTGGATACTGAATATTATATCGAATTTCCAATGAAAAATTACGTTTTGTGGAATCATCAACATGAAAAATATATTAGAGAATAAAAACATATAACGTAATAAACATATTAACTAGAAAAAGAAATATTTTCCGTGTAATTCTAATTTTAAAAAATATTCATGAAAATTCCACAATTTCAGAAAGTTTTATTGTATATCAACCAGCGGAAATATTCTTGTATGTTTCAAATGACTTCAATTTTTTTATGAACACCGAAGGACCAAAAAGATTGACAGAAATTCGAATGGAAAATTTCATGGGAATTACACTCTAAAAAATCATGGCTTTTAACACTGGTAAAAAAATAATTTAGCACTAAATCTAAACAAGAAAACGAAATAAGCAAGATGTAAAACCCAAAAAGAGTTCAGCCCTTTTGCTAGTAAACTAATACTAATTACTAATGTTACTAATGTAAAACCAATACTGATGTTCGGTAATAGATAGTTAAATATTTGTAGCAATATCCGTAGACTTTTTTCAATTTTCTCATGCAACGAGATTCAAAAGCTTTTCCAAGTAGTAGAAATGGAATGAAGAGCGCTTAGCTCTTTTGTAAGTGAACTAATACTGATGGAAGAGACTTCAGTTCTTTCGTTTTTGAACTAATACTATGCAACAGAAGAGAAGAAAGTTCAACTTTTCGTTACTGAAATAATACCAACAGAAGAGACTTCAGCTCTTTCGCTAGTAAATTAATACTATCAGAAGAGAGTTCAGCTTTTTTGTTAGTGAACTAATACTAACAGAAGAGACTTCAGCTCTTTCGCTAGTGAATTAATACTATCAGAAGAGAGTTCAGCTTTTTTGTTAGTGAACTCATTCTAACAGAGGAGAGTTCAGCTCTTTCGCTAGTGAATTAATACTATCAGAAGAGAGTTCAGCTTTTCGTTAGTGAATTAATACTATCAGAAGAGAGTTCAGCTCTTTCGTTAGCGAACTAATGCTATCAGAAGAGAGTTCAGCTCTTTCGTTAGTGAACTAATACTACCAGAAGAGAGGTCAGCATTTTTGTTATTGACTAATACTACCAGAAGAGAGTTCAGCTTTTTTGTTATTGACTAATACTACCAGAAGAGAGTTCAGCTCTTTCGTTAGTGAACTAATACTACCAGAAGAGATTTCAGCTTTTTTGTTATTGACTAATACTACCAGAAGAGAGTTCAGCTCTTTCGTTAGTGAACTAATACTACCAGAAGAGATTTCAGCTTTTTTGTTATTGACTAATACTACCAGAAGAGAGTTCAGCTCTTTCGTTAGTGAACTAATACTATCAGAAGAGAGTCCAGCTCTTTCGTTAGTGAACTAATACTATCAGACGAGAGTTCAGCTCTTTCGTTAGTGAACTAATACTATCAGAAGAGAGTTCAGCTCTTTCGTTAGTGAACTAATACTACCAGAAGAGAGTTCAGCTTTTTTGTTATTGACTAATACTATCAGAAGAGAGTTCAGCTCTTTCGTTAGTGAACTAATACTACCAGAAGAGAGTTCAGCTTTTTTGTTATTGACTAATACTACCAGAAGAGAGTTCAGCTCTTTCGTTAGTGAACTAATACTACCAGAAGAGAGTTCAGCTTTTTTGTTATTGGCTAATACTATCAGAAGAGTTCAGCTCTTTCGTTTGTGAACTAATACTACCAGAAGAGAGTTCAGCTTTTTTGTTATTGGCTAATACTATCAGAAGAGTTCAGCTCTTTCGTTTGTGAACTAATACTATCAGAAGAGAGTTCAGCTCTTTTGTTAGTGAACTAATACTATCAGAAGAGAGTTCAGCTCTTTCGTTAGTGAACTAATACTACCAGAAGAGAGTTCAGCTCTTTCGTTAGTGAACTAATACTACCAGAAGAGAGTTCAGCTCTTTTGTTAGTGAACTAATACTACCAGAAGAGAGTTCAGCTCTTTCGTTAGTGAGCAAACAGTAAGCAAAGAGAATGCTAATCCCATTGGAATTTTCAAGTACTACTCCAGAAGCCACACAAACAAGACTCGGTTCAATATGCTGAATCCTGTCACTGTCGGAACACTTGACGCTGTCTCAACGTAAACACTATCGAGGCTTTCAAAATACCAAATGATTATAACTTTCATACGCAGTTATTTTTTTCTAAATCATTTTTCCATCTTCTTCAGCAAATTTCCAAATGCTGTAAATACTCAAGTGAAGGTCTGAGTTATATGTTTTTTTCTAAATAATGAGAAAAATACATTTACAATGGAAGTGGATTTGTATTTCTCCAGATTCTAGAGGGAATAAAATGAAGCCTGCTCTGGCAGGTGGTTTTACTTTTCTTGGCACATAATCCAGTTTGATACTTTGATGTTGAAAGGGTAAACCGCTACTTTAGTCAAAGGAAAGGGTTAATTGAGTCAAAGGAAAAGGCTACTTGAGTCAAGTCAGATACGTTTCTCATGAAAGACTAAAGTTATATTGCATTATATAAACATTTTCGTACTAAGAATAATAAATCAGGCCTCAATTAAAACACTTATTGACTCAGGACATGGCCACGCAAGAGTTTATCAGTTCTGAAATGTTTGGTAATAGATAGTTAAATCTTCGTAGCAATATCCGTAGAGTTTATCCAGTGCTTTCTCGACATCAGATTCACAAATTTTAAAAGTAGTATGTCAAAATGGAAAGAAAATACGTTGATATAAGGTATAAAAAGAGAGACGGGGAGAAGAAAGTGAGAAAAAGATGTGCGAGAGAGTGAGACCGAGAGGAAGGGAGATAGAGAGATGAACTGAAAAAGAGAGGAACAAAACGATATTTTAAAGTGAAAACACGAAAAGAGAAAAAGACGAAACCGAAAAAGAGACAAATGGAGAGGAAAAATTATGAAAGAGAGGTTGAGGGAAAGAACGGCAAGAACGGAAAGAAGGCTCCCAGTGTAATTAAGATCTCCACCCCATCCTGCTAAGAAGACCACCTGTTTAGTTAGTACACAGACTCGAGGGGGCGGGGGAGTTTGGAGCGAGGGAACAGAGCCAATAAGGAATGCAGTCTCCTTCCCTCACTTGAGGGAATTTGACAGCAGTATCTTGTATACGAGGGATTTCTTTAATTCTTCTGGCTAAAGTGTGATAACACTTTAATCTTTTGCTTAACTCTGTTTTTTTTTTTAATTTCGTTTTAGGTGATAACACTGATTTTTTTTGTTTAATTTTTAGGGGATTAAGTGTGATAACACTTTAATATTTTTTAATTTTTTGGGAGCCCAAGTGTAATAACACGATTTTATTATTTGTTTAACTTTTGGAGCTCGAATGTGAAAACACAGTTAAATTTTTGGGGCTCAGGTGTAATAACATTGCTTTATTTTTTGTTTAATTATTGGGGGCTCAAGTGTAATAACATTGCTTTATTTTTTGTTTAATTATTGGGGACTCAAGTGTGATAACATTGCTTTATTTTTTGTTTAATTATTGGGGACTCAAGTGTGATAACAGTGTTTTATTATTTGGTTTTTGATTGCAAATGAAAAGCCAACTTCTTCTAGTGGTTGTGAATAAAAAGCCAGTTCCATTTTCTCATAATTGTTTGTAAATGAAAAGCCAATTTTAGCTCATTCTACAGGTTTTGAATGGAAAGGTATTTTATTTTTTTCACAATTTTTTTGTGAATGCCAAGCCAGTTTTATTTTCTGTCTATTGTGGTGTTTGAGAACTATTGAGAACTATTTTAGTTTTCTAACTATTTAGTTCTCAAACTATTGTTTGAGAACTATTTTTCTGTCTATTGTGATGTTTGAGAACTATTGAGAACTATTTTAGTTTTCTAACTATTTAGTTCTCAAACTATTGTTTGAGAACTATTTTTCTGTCTATTGTGGTGTTTGAGAAAGAATAATAAGTTTCTGTTTTTTTTCAAGTGGCTGCAAATGAAATTCAGTTGTTAACGATTGTGAATGAAAGCCTGTTTCAATTCTACATTTTGATTATGAATTGTGATCTTTGTAACTATAAAGGCCCCTCAATCAGATTGTTATTTACTGAGAATAAAAATCCGGTATTATTTGAGCATTATTGATTGTGAATGACAAGACAGATTCATTTCTCCATTATCGATCATGAATGAAAAGCAAGTTTTATAGCTTTTTTTTTATTGTAAAAAACAGTTTTGTATCTCTCCTGTTGATTGAAGTGAGAAAACAGTTATACTTCTTTCTAATTGATTGCAAACAAAACACCATTTTTATATCTTCCTTATGGATTACGATGAATGGTCAGTTTCATTTTGTCTTTATTGATCGCAGTGAAATCCAAGTTGTATTTATTCTTTAAAGTTTGCAATGAAATGCCAATCAAATTCCTTCTGAGCGGATTATAAATAACTATAATTTCAATAGTTTTTGATAGATTATGAATTCGAAATCAGTCACTAAAGTCATAATTTCAATGTTTTGAATGTGTCTATTTCCTTTCGATGCTTACGGTTTTCTTCTCGTATATACTGTATGTATAAACATACATATATATCATGTAGACCTAATAATCATATAATAATAATAATAATAATAATAATAATAATAATAATAATAATAATAATAATAATGATAATAATATAGGCTTATATAGTATCCCATCATCAGCTTCCATTTTCAACCTCCACCTGAAATATCTCTATCTAGATCCTCCTCTTCTCCAGTCATCATCATCCACTATCATCCACTACCATCTACCTCCATCACCACCATCACCACATCACAGATCTCCTTCGTAATTCCACACGCAAAAGAATCAGATTTGATCAGAAGCAGCAATTTTCAGACAGAATAAAGTCAGTTTTGCCATAAGAGCTCAATTGAAGTTCATCAGTTTGAGTGGCGGTGGCCTTTCGCGAAAGGTCTTCTTGATTAACGTCCTTCCCATAACCAACGAGCACGCAAAGGTCCTCCTTCTCTCATTAATGGGTCCTCCTTCTCTCATTAATGGGTCCGCCTTCTCTCATTAATGGGGCCTTCTCTAGTTAGTGGGGCCTTCTCTCATTAATGGGGGCTTCTCTCGTTAATAGGGCCTTCTCTCATTAATGAGGGCTTCTCTAGTTAGTGAGGCCTTCTCTCATCCTTCTCTCATTAATGGGAACTTTTCTCATTAATGGAGCTTTCTCTCATTAATGGAGCCTTCTCTCATTAATGAGTTTTCTCTAATTAATGAGACTTCTATCATTAAAGAGGTTTCTCTAATTAATGAGACTTCTATCGTTAATGGAGCTTTTTCTCATCAATGGAGCTTTCTCTCATTAATGTGGCCTTCTCTCATCAGTGGATCCTTCTCTCATCAATAGATTTTTATCTTATGTATGGACTCTTTTCTCATTAATGGATCAACCATATTTAGTAAACTGACATTATGAAGGCAGGAGTACGTGTTCCTTGGAGGATAATTTCTGGATATTGGGTGGACTGGATATTGCTGGATAGTGGGTGGACTGGAGTGGAAGATGTGGGCTGTAGTGGAAAATGGACTGGAGATGAGTGGTGGAAGCAGGGAAGTTGTGTGGAGTTTACTTAATGTAGCATTGAAGAGGAAGCTATATCTGCAATGTGGGATTGAATTCTTTATTGGGTTCAAAGAAATAATGGTGGCATAATGGACTTCAGTTAAGGATTGAATTCTTTAATTAAGGTTAGGAATTGATGTTTTGTTATGGTGGAATTGCAATGTGGGATCGAATTATTTTATTATAGTGATTAAAATAGTAATAATGAGCAATGGTGGCTGCACAGCAACATGAGAGGAAATTCTTTTAAGAAAATAATTTAAAAAACCAAGGATGGACGATATTGAAGGAACTGTAACATGGGATCAATTTTTTGACCACTTTAAAGTATTCATGATGGATGATGATGGTGGAACTGCGAATTGAGATCAAATTCTTTAACATATTTAAAGGAACTTTCAACTTCCTTGATCGATAATTCTTCACTGTATGTTTGAATGAGCGTAATACAGGCTGTGGGGTCACCCACACATTATACAGGGTTTTGTATTCCGTGTTACTGGCAACTTGGAGTTATGTTGTGTGTGGTAATGGGTTGAAATATAGAATAGAAATATAGAAATATGTAGAAATAGAAGAACATGCCCCATGCGAAAGTGATCGCCTAAAAATATGAATATTACCCGTTTATTTATAATGAATGAATGATTTTTCATAATTTTTATTTTTTATTAAATAAATATTCTGAAAATGAATCCTGATGCAGGGTCCAGGACGGGGGTCCAGCATGGGGGGTCCAGGACGGGGGTCCAGCATTGGGGTTCAGCACGAGGGTCCAGCACAGGGGTCCAGCAGGTGTTGCACGGACCCCACAAGAGGGCACCTTTGATGACAGCAGAGTTAATTACAGCCGTCACTTCCAGCTCACCTGGGGCACACCGGTGCCTACAGCCCCCTTCTCCCCCCCTGGGGGGTCCGTGGCCCCTCCTGGGGGTATATCGCTTGCGGGGTCTGTGTTGTCTCCTTCTAGGGGTACATACCCCCCCCCCCCCTCCTCTGGGGGGCATGACGACCCCTCCCCCAATTCTCGTATCCCCTGCAATGAGCTGCATTGTGGTGGGTGATGTTGTTGTGGTGACGAAGGGGATTGTGGTGACTTGTGGTGACCCTGCACTTGTGGTGACCTTACAGTTGTGGTGATCTTACAGTTGTGGTGACCTTACACTTGTGGTGACCTTACAGTTGTGGTGACCTTACAGTTGTGGTGACCTTACAATTGTGGTGACCTTACAGTTGTGGTGACCTAACAGTTGTGGTGACTTTACAGTTGTGGTGACCTTACAGTTGTGGTGACCCTGCAGTTGTGGTGACCTTACAGTTGTGGTGTCCTTACAGTTGTGGTGACTTTACAGTTGTGGTGACCTTACAGTTGTGGTGACCTTACAGTTGTGGTGACCTTACAGTTGTGGTGACCTTACAGTTGTGGTGACCTTACAGTTGTGGTGACCTTACAGTTGTGGTGTCCTTACAGTTGTGGTGACTTTACAGTTGTGGTGACTTTACAGTTGTGGTGACCTTACAGTTGTGGTGACCTTACAGTTATGGTGACCTTACAGTTGTGGTGACCTTACAGTTGTGGTGACCTTACAGTTGTGGTGACCTTACAGTTGAGGTGACCTTACAGTTGTGGTGACCTTAAAATTGTGGTGACCTTACAGTTGTGGTGACCTTACAGTTGTGGTGACCTTACAGTTGTGGTGACCTTACAGTTGAGGTGACCTTACAGTTCTGGTGACCTTACAGTTGTGGTGACCTTACAGTTGTGGTGACCAAACATCCATCGTTTTCCTCACACGCATTTACTCTCCAACACACCCACACACCCACACTCTCCCCACACACCAACTCACCCTCACTCCCACCACTCTCACCACACACTTTCCTCTCACACCAACCACATCCCCGCTACCCTCACACACCCCACACACCCCACACTCACCCTATACTCTCTCCATACACACTTTCCACACCCCCTCTCCTTCACACACCCCCACACACCCCATACTCTCCCCATACACCCTACACACCCCAAACACACCACACACACACACCCACTCACCCTACTCACGACCCGCACACACCCACATACACCCCAACCCACACACCCCACACACTCCCCACACACACCCACACACACACCCCACACATACACACACACACCTCACACACACCCCTTACTTTCCCCCACACATCCACACACCCACACACCCCACACACACCCACCACACACCCTATGCTCTCCCCACACACACCACACACACACCCCACTCACGCGTTCACACCCACATACACCCACCCACACACACCCCACACCCACACACCCCACACACTCCCCACACACACCCACACACACTCCCCACACACACCCACCCACCCCACACACACCCCTTACTTTCCCCCACACACCCACACACCCTACACACCCCTTACTTTCCCCCACACATCCACACACCCACACACACCCACCACACACCCTATGTTCTACCCCACACACCCCCACACGCTGCGGCCCGGAAAGGCGGCGTGACAGGGCGTGTTTTTGTCAGCATTTCAGGCCGTGGTCCGGCACACAAAAACCGGCGTCCGTCTCCCCACATTCCGTCCGACGGGACCAGTTTCCTTCTCAAAGTGTATGTGCTTTGACGCGTTAACTGCGGTGGGTCAAACTGAAGCTCAATATTAAACAAAGTCAAAAGTTGTTAGAAATCTTATACATACCAAACATTAACTGGAACCATTAAATACTTTTACTTCTAAAATTTGTTGGAAAATTGTTGGATCGTATCGCGAGGGACGTGTTGAAAAGTTTGTGTTGATTCTTGAGAATACGGAGATGAGAATTTTGATTTTTGGGAATAAGATGATGTTGTGCTGAAATTATTGTAAAAATACTCGAGTACTGAAATTAGACTCGATAAGTTTTAGAAATTTATTACGATTTGATGGGTTGGGATCTATAATAACAAAATGAGTTTGAGTTAATGATAGTAATAGTAATGAGATGGGCTTTAGTAAATGGTATCAATAACAATAAGATGCAATTGAGTTAATTGAAATGACAGTAATAAGATGCGCTTGAGTTAATAAAACTGATACTAAGATGCAATTGAGTTAATGATGATAATAGTAATAAGACGAGTATGAGTTCATGAAAATGGTTATAAGATGGGTTTGAGGTAATGATAATGATAAGAATAAGATGTGTTTGAGCTAATAGTAATAAGATTCGTTTGAATCGAACATTCGTATGAGTTAACAATAACAACAATAAAAATATATTTGAGTTAATGATATAAATAACATTGAAATGCGTCATAATTAAATTGTGTAATAATAATAACCAAAATTTCCTCATAAATAAGTTCTTCATATATTTGCCAAACAAGCAAACGGCTGACCTGTTCAAATGATTCATATAAGGTAACATATTTTAACCAGAGTCGCAGTGTGAAGATGGTTTTAAATTACAGGAGTTCATGTTTTTGAATGCTCCTTTGGACCACATTGAAGAAAAGGAACCTGCCAATTCATATGAATAATATAAAAATAATTTAATACCATTTAACAGCACGATACATTATGCCTCAATTTCTTAAATTAAATATTTATTTTATAATACTGATTTTACTCGTCAAGTCTGCAATTTCTAGTCTACATCAGTGACTTCATGAAGAATTCATTAGGTCTCTATTCTAACTTTATATACTCCCCAACCCCAATATAAGTTACCTTATGAAGAATTCATTAGGTCTCTATTCTAACTTTATATACTCCCCAACCCCAATATAAGTTACCTTATGAAGAATTCATAAGGTCTTTATTCCCCAAACCTTATTGTCTACTCACTCAATAACCCTACGTTATATCCCAGCCTCCCCATACCTTTTGTTGCACTCCCCCTCCCCAATCCCTCATTATACTCCCCAACCTTCCTCACGCCAGTCTAAGCTTCGCCGACAGTCGAATTCCCTAGGCGGTGATGACTTTTCTTCGCTTTAACCTTCCCCTCTGTCCCCTCTGTCCCCTCTGTCCCCTCTCTCCCCTCTCTCCCCTCAGTCCCCTCTGTCCTCTCTGTTTCCTCTGTCCCCTCTGTCCCCTCTCTCCCCTCTGTCCCCTCTGTAACCTCTGTCCTCTCTGTCCCCTCTCTCCCCTCTGTCCCCTCTCTCCCCTCTGTCCCCACTGTCCCCTCTGTCCCCTATGTCCCCTCTGTCCCCTCTATCCCCTCTGTCCCCTCTGTCCCCTCTGTCCCCTCTGTCCCCTCTATTTCCTCTGTCCCCTCTGTCCCCTCTGTCCCCTCTGTCCCCTCGGTCCCCTCTGTCCCCTCTGTCCCCTCTGTCCCCTCTGTCCCCTTTGTCCCCTCTATCTCCTCTGTCCCCTCTGTCCCCTCTGTCCCCTTTGTCCCCTATGTCCCCTCTGTCCCCTCTGTCCCCTCTGTCCCCTCTATCTCCTCTGTCCCCTCTGTCCCCTCTGTCCCCACTGTCCCCTCTGTCCCCTCTGTCCCCTGTATCTCCTCTACATAAATATTTCTTAAAAAAATCCAGCACACAAAACATGTAACACAAAATGAATACGAATGAATTATCTAATCAAGCACAACCAGTATCACGAAAAATCAATATTTACAAAATGTTTCACCCAAAATACCTAGCATGTAAATCAGTAACTGTGTTGTCAATATTCTGTGGGAATTATTTAAGTATTTTCTTGTAAAAAATACCCAGAACTGGGCGGGAAAAGCACGGAAAGCGCGCCAGTTTATACCAAGAGGCGTAAGGTAAAATAATAATAAATTGAGCGAGAAGTGCATAGAAAATAGAGCCTTATAAAAGTGCGTACTGTAGCTGTTACGTGTGAAGAGTATTTGGTACATTACATGTATAATCTCATTTTACCTCGTGCATCTTATCGTCTCATTACACTCATCATATCGTATCATTACACTCATCATATCATATCATTACACTCGTCATATCGTCTCATTACACTCATCATATCGTATCATTACACTCATCTTATCGTCTCATTACACTCATCATATCGTATCATTACACTCATCTTATCGTCTCATTACACTCATCATATCGTATCATTACACTCATCATATCGTATCATTACACTCATCTTATCGTCTCATTACACTCATCATATCGTATCATTACACTCATCATATCGTATCATTACACTCATCATATCATATCATTACACTCATCATATCGTATCATTACACTCATCATATCGTATCATTACACTCATCATATCGTATCATTACACTCATCATATCGTCTCATTACACTCATCATATCGTATCATTACACTCATCATATCGTATCATTACACTCATCTTATCGTCTCATTACACTCATCATATCGTATCATTACACTCATCATATCGTATCATTACACTCATCATATCATATCATTACACTCATCATATCGTATCATTACACTCATCATATCGTATCATTACACTCATCATATCGTATCATTACACTCATCTTATCGTCTCATTACACTCATCATATCGTATCATTACACTCATCATATCGTATCATTACACTCATCATTTCATATCATTACACTCATCATATCGTATCATTACACTCATCATATCGTATCATTACACTCATCATATCGTATCATTACACTCATCATATCATATCATTACACTCATCATATCGTATCATTACACTCATCATATCGTATCATTACACTCATCATATCGTATCATTACACTCATCATATCGTCTCATTACACTCATCATATCGTATCATTACACTCATCATATCGTATCATTACACTCATCTTATCGTCTCATTACACTCATCATATCGTATCATTACACTCATCATATCGTATCATTACACTCATCATATCATATCATTACACTCATCATATCGTATCATTACACTCATCATATCGTATCATTACACTCATCATATCGTATCATTACACTCATCATATCGTATCATTACACTCATCATATCGTCTCATTACACTCATCATATCGTATCATTACACTCATCTTATCGTCTCATTACACTCATCATATCGTATCATTACACTCATCTTATCGTCTCATTACACTCATCATATCGTATCATTACACTCATCATATCGTATCATTACACTCATCTTATCGTCTCATTACACTCATCATATCGTATCATTACACTCATCATATCGTATCATTACACTCATCATATCATATCATTACACTCATCATATCGTCTCATTACACTCATCATATCGTATCATTACACTCATCATATCGTATCATTACACTCATCATATCGTATCATTACACTCATCATATCGTCTCATTACACTCATCATATCGTATCATTACACTCATCATATCATATCATTACACTCATCATATCGTCTCATTACACTCATCATATCGTATCATTACACTCATCATATCGTATCATTACACTCATCATATCGTATCATTACACTCATCATATCGTATCATTACACTCATCATATCGTATCATTACACTCATCATATCGTCTCATTACACTTATCATATCGTATCATTACACTCATCATATCGTATCATTACACTCATCATGTCGTATCATTACACTCATCATATCGTATCATTACACTCATCATATCGTATCATTACACTCATCATATCGTCTCATTACACTCATCATATCGTTTCATTACACTCATCATATCGTATCATTACACTCATCATATCGTATCATTACACTCATCATATCGTATCATTACACTCATCATATCGTCTCATTACACTCATCATATCGTATCATTACACTCATCATATCGTCTCATTACACTCATCATATCGTCTCATTACACTCATCATATCGTCTCATTACACTCATCATATCGTATCATTACACTCATCATATGGTCTCATTACACTCATCATATCGTATCATTACACTAATCATATCGTATCATTACACTCATCATATCGTCTCATTACACTCATCATATCGTATCATTACACTCATCATATCGTATCATTACACTCATCATATCGTCTCATTACACTCATCATATCGTATCATTACACTCATCATATCGTATCATTACACTCATCATATCGTCTCATTACACTCATCATATCGTATCATTACACTCATCATGTCGTATCATTACACTCATCATATCGTATCATTACACTCATCATATCGTATCATTACACTCATCATATCGTCTCATTACACTCATCATATCGTCTCATTACACTCATCATATCGTAACATTACACTCATCATATCGTATCATTACACTCATCATATCGTATCATTACACTCATCATATCGTCTCATTACACTCATCATATCGTATCATTACACTCATCATATCGTATCATTACACTCATCATGTCGTATCATTACACTCATCATATCGTATCATTACACTCATCATATCGTCTCATTACACTCATCATATCGTCTCATTACACTCATCATATCGTAACATTACACTCATCATATCGTCTCATTACACTCATCATATCGTAACATTACACTCATCATATCGTATCATTACACTCATCATATCGTATCATTACACTCATCATATCGTCTCATTACACTCATCATATCGTATCATTACACTCATCATGTCGTATCATTACACTCATCATATCGTATCATTACACTCATCATATCGTATCATTACACTCATCATATCGTCTCATTACACTCATCATATCGTCTCATTACACTCATCATATCGTAACATTACACTCATCATGTCGTATCATTACACTCATCATATCGTATCATTACACTCATCATATCGTCTCATTACACTCATCATATCGTCTCATTACACTCATCATACCGTAACATTACACTCATCATATCGTCTCATTACACTCATCATATCGTAACATTACACTCATCATATCGTATCATTACACTCATCATATCGTATCATTACACTCATCATATCGTCTCATTACACTCATCATATCGTATCATTACACTCATCATGTCGTATCATTACACTCATCATATCGTATCATTACACTCATCATATCGTATCATTACACTCATCATATCGTCTCATTACACTCATCATATCGTCTCATTACACTCATCATATCGTAACATTACACTCATCATATCGTATCATTACACTCATCATATCGTATCATTACACTCATCATATCGTCTCATTACACTCATCATATCGTATCATTACACTCATCATATCGTCTCATTACACTCATCATATCGTCTCATTACACTCATCATATCGTCTCATTACACTCATCATATCGTATCATTACACTCATCATATGGTCTCATTACACTCATCATATCGTATCATTACACTAATCATATCGTATCATTACACTCATCATATCGTCTCATTACACTCATCATATCGTATCATTACACTCATCATATCGTATCATTACACTCATCATATCGTCTCATTACACTCATCATATCGTATCATTACACTCATCATATCGTATCATTACACTCATCATATCGTCTCATTACACTCATCATATCGTATCATTACACTCATCATATCGTCTCATTACACTCATCATATCGTATCATTACACTCATCATATCGTCTCATTACACTCATCATATCGTATCATTACACTCATCATATCGTATCATTACACTCATCATATCGTCTCATTACACTCATCATATCGTATCATTACACTCATCATATCGTCTCATTACACTCATCATATCGTCTCATTACACTCATCATATCGTATCATTACAATCATCATATCGTATCATTACACTCATCATATCGTACCATTCCACTCATCAAATCGTATCATTGCACTCATCATATCGTATCATTACACTCATCATATCGTATCATTACACTCATCATATCATATCATTACGCTCATCATATCGTATCATTACACTCATCATATCTTATCATTACGCTCATCATATCGTATCATTACACTCATCATATCGTATCATTACACTCATCATGTCGTATCATTACACTCATCATATCGTATCATTACACTCATCATATCATATCATTACACTCATCATGTCGTATCATTACACTCATCATATCGTATCATTACACTCATCATGTCGTATCATTACACTCATCATATCGTATCATTACACTCATCATATCGTATCATTACACTCATCATATCGTATCATTACACTCATCATATCGTATCATTACACTCATCATATCGTATCATTACACTCATCATATCGTACCATTCCACTCATCATATCGTATCATTACACTCATCATATCGTATCATTACACTCATCATATCGTATCATTACACTCATCATATCGTATCATTACACTCATCATATCGTACCATTCCACTCATCATATCGTATCATTACACTCATCATATCATATCATTACACTCATCATATCATATCATTACACTCATCATATCATATCAATACACTCATCATATCATATCATTACACTCATCATATCGTATCATTACACTCATCATATTGTATCATTACACTCATCATATCATATCATTACACACATCATATCGTATCATTACACTTATCATATCATATCATTACAACTCATCATATCGTATCATTACACTCATCATATCGTATCATTGCACATATCGTATCATTGCACATATCGTATCATTGCACATATCGTATCATTGCACATATCGTATCATTGCACATATCGTATCATTGCACATATCGTATCATTGCACATATCACAACTGCAGTAATTACAGATATCAGGTTTCACATCATTCCATTGGGACCTATTTAGAGCCATATACGAGCTTTTTGAGAGCTTTTAGTAAGGACCTGCTATTTCGTAGGATATATACCAGTTATTTCGTAGGATATATACCAGTTATTTCGTAGGAAAAATACCAGTTATTTCGTAGGAAAAATACCAGTTATTTCTTAGGAAAAATACCAGTTATATCGTAGGTAAAATACCAGTTATATCGTAGGAAAAATACCAGTTATTTCGTAGGAAAAATACCAGTTATTTCTTAGGAAAAATACCAGTTATATCGTAGGTAAAATACCAGTTATATCGTAGGAAAAATACCAGTTATTTCGTAGGAAAAATACCAGTTATTTCGTAACATGGAGACTCATCACATGCAAATCATACCATATAGTCAAATTTTACAGCCAGTACCGGCTACTTCGCAGCTGGTCTACAGAGATGCGGGACACGAAGAACAATTTTTACAAGCCACTTTTCCTAGCAACAAAATACATTTTCCCAGTCGAAATTACACCACCACCACCTTCCGTAACTCAATTCTTTTAAGTCATTGAACAACTTAAACTCAAGGAACAACTTCAACTTGAAGACCAACTTCAACTCAAGAAATAACTTCAACTCAAGAAACAACTCCAACTCAAGGAACATCTTCAACTCAATAAACAAATCAACTTAAAGTTCAGCTTTGCACTCTACAGCGAAATCTTGACCAGATAAGACAAAATGGGTTCGAAAATTCCGTACTTTTCCTTCTATTTTCAGTGAGGAGAAATCCAAGAAGAAATTCAGTGTTGCCTCGCAAGAAAATGGGTTTGAGAATTCCATACTTTTTTATTTACAAGACAAATCTGGGGAGAAATTCAGTGTTGCCTCACATGTCATTTCTTCGTTATCGAGTGGCCTGAAATTGCTTCTTTTGACAGGTAGACGCCGCATTATTGGGTTTGTGGAGTTAAAAGAGATCTGCGTGACGAAGTTACTTACTGGCGTGTTACTGACGTGTGATGTATCCTTGATGCACCGTTTGTCTCTGATGCACCGTGTATCCTTGATGCACCGTGTCTTTCAAACATGGCCGGCAAATGTATGATGCTTCCCTTGTTTTTGATGCACCGTGTGTCTCTGATGCACCGTGTGTCTCTGATGCACCGTGCGTCTCTGATGCACCGTGTGTCTCTGATGCACCGTGTATCTCTGATGCACTGTGTGTCTCTGATACATGTGTGTCTTTGGCAAACCGTAAATCTTTGATTCGCACACAACGTATCATTGAGACGTGTCATGCGTATTATTTGAGTATTCTTTTTTTGATACGCACCCTGCAATTCGTCGATGCAACTCCGGTGTATTTTTGATGCACGGCGCATCGAAAATACGCTTAATGCGGATCTTTGATACGCATTATGGTATTTTCGAAGCCAGCTGATATGTTTCTGGAAATCCGGTGTATCCTTGATATGCACCTCGTGTACTTTTTGTTTGCCGTGTATTCGATGTACACCACGGTAGAGGAAACAAGGTAGGGTCATTTCTATGAGAGAAAATACACCTCCACTTGTTCGGCTAGCCAATAGAAAGGCTTCATTTAAAACAAATTTTATGACGTCACCAAAACATCGTGTCGGTAGGCCAATAGTGGAGCCAGATTTGGGGGTAGCAGTGCTACCAGATGCAATATAAGCGCTGCCATTGGTTCGTTGCCGTGACGTCAGCAAAACCACATCATCAACGAAAAAAACACTGATTTTAACCTACCTTGTTTCCTCTACCGTGGTGTAGAGCGAGTGGCTATCAAAAGGTTCAAAATATGCACTGACACTATACATGTTTGCAGTCCATATGTGGCTATCTCAATGTTTAATTGGATACAGAGTCCATCTACAGGTTTCACAGTACACAATGGAAGGAGTGACGCGTAGATGAGATGTATACGGTAACTGGAGTGTCCGACGTGTTCCACACGGTGTAAATTGCTTCTATTTTTCAAGCTCTTACGAAAAAAATTCTGAATCTCTGTCTTATTTTTTGAATAATTTTGAATAATAATTTTTGGAATAATAATTTTATTGATCTTCCATTTTTGATCGGCAAGATAGTGTATTTTTATGAAATTATTGGTTTCGACTGACATTAATTGACAGATGGATTTTTTCTCAGCTTTCTTTATTGAGTTACTGAATTTAAATTGTTTCATTACGTAAATTTTCACAAAAACAAAAAATAAACTCGAACAAACTCAAAATTCCCAGACAAATTTCAATTTATAAGAAAATTTCTTACATCTTGTTCTCGATCGTTAATTTCCCCTCTGTTGATATGTTTCCCCTCTGTTGCTATGTTTCCCTCTGTTGATATGTTTCCCCTCTGTTGATATGTTTCCCCTCTGTTGCTATGTTTCCCTCTGTTGATAAGTTTCCCCTCTGTTGATATGCTTCCCCTCTGTTGATATGTTTCCCCTCTGTTGCTATGTTTCCCTCTGTTGATACGTTTCCCCTCTGTTGATATGCTTCCCCTCTGTTGATATGTTTCCCCTCTGTTGCTATGTTTCCCTCTGTTGATATGTTTCCCCTCTGTTGCTATGTTTCCCTCTGTTGATATGTTTCCCCTCTGTTGCTATGTTTCCCTCTGTTGATATGTTTCCCCTCTGTTGATATGTTTCCCCTCTGTTGCTATGTTTCCCTCTGTTGATACGTTTCCCCTCTGTTGATATGCTTCCCCTCTGTTGATATGTTTCCCCTCTGTTGCTATGTTTCCCTCTGTTGATATGTTTCCCCTCTGTTGCTATGTTTCCCTCTGTTGATATGTTTCCCCTCTGTTGCTATGTTTCCCCTCTGTTGATATGTTTCCCTCTGTTGCTATGTTTTACCTCTGTTGATTTGTTCCCCTCTGTTGATATGTTTCCCTCTGTTGCTACGTTTCCCCCCTGTTGATATGTTTCCCTCTGTTGCTATGTTTTCCCTCTGTTGCTTTGTTTTCCCTCTGTTGCTATGTTTTCCCTCTGTTGATATGTTTCCCCTTTGTTGCTATGTTTCCCTCTGTTGCTATGTTTACCCGCTGTTGCTATGTTTCCCTCTGTTGCTATGTTTCCCTCTGTTGCTATGTTTCCCCTCTGTTGATATGTTTCCCTCTGTTGCTATGTTTTCCTTCTGTTGCTTTGTTTTCCCTCTGTTGCTATGTTTCCCCTCTGTTGCTATGTTTCCCTCTGTTAATATGTTTCCCTCTGTTGATATGTTTCCCCTTTGTTGCTATGTTTCCCTCTGTTGCTATGTTTACTTGCTGTTGCTATGTTTCCCTCTGTTGCTATGTTTCCCTCTGTTGCTATGTTTCCCTCTGTTGCTATGTTTCCCCTCTGTTGCAATGTTTCTCTCTGCTGCTATGTTTTCCCTCTGTTGCTATGTTTCCCTCTGTTGCTATGTTTCTCTCTGCTGCTATGTTTTCCCTCTGTTGCTATGTTTCCCTCTGTTGCTATGTTTCTCTCTGCTGCTATGTTTTCCCTCTGTTGCTATGTTTCCCTCTGTTTCTGTTTCCCCTCTGTTGCTATGTTTCCCCTCTGTTGCTATGTTTCTCTCTGCTGCTATGTTTTCCCTCTGTTGCTATGTTCCCCTCTGTTGCTATGTTTCTCTCTGCTGCTATGTTTTCCCTCTGTTGCTATGTTTCCCTCTGTTGCTATGTTTCTCTCTGCTGCTATGTTTTCCCTCTGTTGCTATGTTTCCCTCTGTTGCTGTTTCCCCTCTGTTGCTATGTTTCCCCTCTGTTGATATGTATCTCCACTGTTTATATGTTTCCCCTCTGTTGTTCTGTTTCCCTCTGTTGATATGTTTCCTTCTGTTGCTATGTATTCCCTCTGTTGCTATGTTTCCCCTCTGTTGCTATGTTTCCCCTCTGTTGCTATGTTTCCATCTGTTGCTATGTTTTCCCTCTGTTGCTTTGTTTTCCCTCTGTTGCTATGTTTCCCTCTGTTGCTGTTTCCCTCTGTTGCTATGTTTTCCCTCTGTTGCTATGTTTCCCTCTGTTGCTATGTTTTCCCTCTGTTGTTATGTTTCCCTCTGTTGCCATGTTTTCCCTCTGTTGCTATGTTTCCCTCTGTTGCTATGTTTCCCCTCTGTTGCTATGTTTCCCTCTGTTGCTATGTTTCCCTCTGTTGCTATGTTTTCCCTCTGTTGCTATGTTTTCCCTCTGTTGCTATGTTTTCCCTCTGTTGCTATGTTTCCCTCTGTTGCTATGTTTTCCCTCTGTTGCTATGTTTTCCCTCTGTTGCTATGTTTTCCCTCTGTTGCTATGTTTTCCCTCTGTTGCTATGTTTCCCTCCGTTGCTATGTTTTCCCTCTGTTGCTATGTTTTCCCTCTGTTGCTATGTTTTCCCTCTGTTGCTATGTTTCCCTCTGTTGCTATGTTTTCCCTCTGTTGCTATGTTTTCCCTCTGTTGCTGTTCTCCCTCTTGTGCTATGTTTTCCCTCTGTTGCTATGTTTTCCCTCTGTTGCTATGTTTCCCTCTGTTGCTATGTTTTCCCTCTGTTGCTATGTTTTCCTTCTGTTGCTATGTTTTCCTTCTGTTGCTATGTTTTCCCTCTGTTGCTATGTTTTCCCTCTGTTGCTATGTTTTCCCTCTGTTGCTATGTTTTCCCTCTGTTGCTATGTTTTCCCTCTGTTGCTATGTTTTCCCTCTGTTGCTATGTTTTCCCTCTGTTGCTATGTTTTCCCTCTGTTGCTATGTTTTCCCTCTGTTGCTATGTTTCCCTTCTGTTATTTTTGTCATTGGAATCGTATTTTCTCCAACTTGTCGACCTGTTTTTAATTTTTCATATTTTGCATCCAATCATTACTCGATGTATCATTTTATGCACCGACGTCCCCACTCTTCCCACTTCACTCCCCACACCAATCCCAATGCCATTCCTTACCCCACTTTCCCTCTTCCCCCTCCACTCCCCATACCATTCCTCACCCCACTCCCCTTCTTCACCAACCAATCCCCATACCATTCCTCACCCCACTCCCATTCGGTTTCCTCCTACTCCCCTCACTCCCCCCCTCCCCTCACCATTCCCCTCACTCCCCCCCTCCACTCCCCCGAAAGAGTCCATTAATTCCAGCCCCGAAGTCCCCAGCGTGTGAGGCGGCAGTTAACGGGCCGATACAATGGAATCCTGTGCCTCGTTCTATTGAAGTTGTGTGGTGTGGGGGTGTTTTGTGGTGGTGTATTGGTGTGGTGGTGTGGTGTGGTGGTGTATTGGTGTGGTGGTGTGGTGTGGTGGTGTATTGGTGTGGTGGTGTGGTGTGGTGTGGTGTGGTGTGGTGTGGTGCGGTGTAGTATGGTGTTCATCACCATATCACAAGATAAAGATCGACATAGTTTTGAATTTTCCATTGATTGATTCTCAAAATTGATTTTAACTTTAGTTGCATGTTGCACGTCATAACAACCAGCTCTATTCACCGCTCAGATGATCGGGAAAAAGTTCTGTGGTTCGCAATACTTGCAGCAATAGTTGAGCCCGAGCAAATTTTAGAACTCATTCAAGAAATCGAAAATTCGGAAATCAAAAATCGATTTTTTTCACCCTATTTTTTAGGCAGAACTTCTCGTTGCAGCAGAACTCTCTGCACAGCTTCTTCTATTTCATTTTGTTCCAATTAGAGCTTTCGTTTTGTCTGTAAGTTTCATTTTGCTGTAATTGGAGCTTTCGATTTGTCTGTAAGTCCCATTTTACTCCAATTGGAGCTTTCGTTTTGTCTGTAAGTTTCATTTTGCTGTAATTGGACCTTTCGTCTCGTCTGTATGTTCCATTCTACTCCAATTGGAGCTTTCGTTTTGTCTGTAAGTTTCATTTTGCTGTAATTGGAGCTTTCGTTTTGTCTGCAAGTCCCATTTTACTCCAATTGGAGCTTTCGTTTTGTCTGTAAGTTCCATTTTACTCCAATTGGAGCTTTCGTTTTGTCTGTAAGTTTCATTTTGCTGTAATTGGAGCCTTCGTTTTGTCTGTAAGTTTCATTTTGCTGTAATTGGATCTTTCGTTTTGTCTGTAAGTTTCATTTTGCTGTAATTGGATCTTTCGTTTTGTCTGTAAGTTCCATTTTACTCCAATTGGAGCCTTCGTTTTGTCTGTAAGTTTCATTTTGCTGTAATTGGAGCTTTCGTTTTGTCTGTAAGTTTCATTTTGCTGTAATTGGATCTTTCGTTTTGTCTGTAAGTTTCATTTTGCTTCAATTAGAGCTTTCATTTTGTCTGTAAGTTTCATTTTGCTTCAATTGGAGCTTTCATTTTGTCTGTAAGTTTCATTTTGCTCCATTTGGAGCTTGCGTTTTGTCTGTCAGTTTCATTTTCAATTGGAGCTTTCATTTTGTCTGTAAGTTTCATTTTACTCCAATTGGAGCTTTCATTTTGTCTGTAAGTTTCATTTTGCTCCAATTGGAGCTTCGTTTTGTCTGTAAGTTTCCTTTTGCAAGAATTGGAGCTTTCGTTTTGTTTGTAAGGTTCATTTTGCTCCAATTGGGGCTTCGTTTTGTCTGTAAGTTTCATTTTGCAACAATTGGTGCTTTCGTTTTGTCTGTAAGTTTCATTTTGCTCCAATTGGAGCTTTCATTTTGTCTGTAAGTTTCATTTTGTTCCAATTGGAGCTTCGTTTTGTGTGTAAGTTTCCTTTTGCAAGAATTGGAGCTTTCGTTTTGTTTGTAAGGTTCATCTTGCTCCAATTGGGGCTTCGTTTTGTCTGTAAGTTTCATTTTGCAACAATTGGAGCTTTCGTTTTGTCTGTAAGTTTCATTTTGCTGTAATTGGAGCCTTCGTTTTGTCTGTAAGTTTCATTTTGCTGTAATTGGAGCTTTCGTTTTGTCTGTAAGTTTCATTTTGCTGTAATTGGATCTTTCGTTTTGTCTGTAAGTTTCATTTTTCTTCAATTAGAGCTTTCATTTTGTCTGTAAGTTTCATTTTGCTCCATTTGGAGCTTGCGTTTTGTCTGTCAGTTTCATTTTCAATTGGAGCTTTCATTTTGTCTGTAAGTTTCATTTTGCTCCAATTGGAGCTTTCATTTTGTCTGTAAGTTTCATTTTGCTCCAATTGGAGCTTCGTTTTGTCTGTAAGTTTCCTTTTGCAAGAATTGGAGCTTTCGTTTTGTTTGTAAGGTTCATTTTGCTCCAATTGGGGCTTCGTTTTGTCTGTAAGTTTCATTTTGCAACAATTGGAGCTTTCTTTTTGTCTGTCAGTTTCATTTTGCTTCAATTGGAGCTTTCATTTTGTCTGTAAGTATCATTTTGCTCCAATTGGAGCTTACGTTTTGTCTGTAAGTATCATTTTGCTCCAATTGGAGCTTACGTTTTGTCTGTAAGTATCATTTTGCTCCAATTGGAGCTTACGTTTTGTCTGTAAGTTTCATTTTGCTCTAATTGGAGCTTTCGTTTTGTCTGTAAGTTTCATTTTGCTCTAATTGGAGCTTTCGTTTTGTCTGTGAGTTTCATTTTGCTCTAATTGGAGCTTTCGTTTCGTCTTTAAGTTTCATTTTGTTCTAATTGGAGCTTCGTTTTGTCTGTCAGCAAAGTCAGTGTTTTTTCAAATTTTTACATTATTGCCCCACACGACACTTCATTTTTACAATTTTGCTTCGAGTTTATTCGTCCACAGTTGTATGTTAATATCTTTATATATAATGGCATTTTCGGCGATTCCATTTAAACACCTTGAAATACACTTGTCATTTATTAAAGTCGAAAGCGTTACTCTTTTAGTATGTCCTTCTTTGGTGCTATGCTATTTTCTTTTATTTTATACTTCTTCTGTTTTACAACTACAGCAACAACAACAGCAACAACAACAGCAACAACAGCAACAACAACAGCAACAACAACAGCAACAACAACAACAACAGCAACAACAGCAACAACAACAGCAAAAACAACAACAACAACAACAACAACAGCAAGGCAACAGCAACAACAGCAACAACAACAGCAACAACAGAAACAACCACAACAACAGCAACAACAACAACAACAACCGCAACAACAACAGCAACAACAACAGCAACAACAACAACAGCAACAACAACAACAACAACCGCAACAACAACCGCAACAACAACAGCAACAACAACAACAGCAACAACAACAGCAACAACAACAGCAACAACAACAACAACAACAACAACAGCAACAACAGCAAAAACAGCAACACAGCAGCAACAACAGCAACATCAACACCAACAACAGCAAAAACCACAACAGCAACACAACAGCAACAACAGCAACAACAGCAACAACAGCAACACCCACAACAACAGCAACACAACAGCAACAACAGCATCAACAACAGCAACAACAGAAACAACCACAACAACAGCAACAACAACAACAGCAACATCAACAGCAACAACCACAACAACAGCAACAACAACAACAACAAAAGCAACAACAACAACAACAACAGGGGTTGCCACCTGTAGCTGGCAACAACTTCCTGCAGCAGAAGGCAGCCACTTATTGCTGCAGGTGGCAGCTATTTATTGCAGCAATAGCTGTTTCGAGAAGACGTTGTGGCAGTAGTAAGTAACCATCTTCTGTAGCAACAAAAATTACTGCATTTGAAATTACCCTCTGCTTCAAGCTGCTGCAAGTATAATTTTCTGCGTATGGATTACCTGCAGTAACAAATGTGACAAATGTAACAAATGTAACAAATCTGTCAGCTCAACTGTCTGTGTATGAACATATTGCAGTAACAAATGTAACAAATGTAACAAATGTAACAAATCTGTCAGCTCAACTGTCTGTGTATGAACATATTGCAGTAACAAATGTAACAAATGTAACAAATGTTACAAATCTGTCAGCTCAACTGTCTGTGTATGAATATATTGCTGTAACAAATGTAAGACATTTTCCAGCTCTGACTCTACAAGCAAAACTCAGGCAGTAACAAATGTAACTAATGTTACAAATGTAACAAATAAAACAAATATAACAAATGTAACGTATATAAAAAATGTAACATATATAACAAATGCAACAAATGTAACATATACAACAAATGAAACACATATGACATGTGTAACAAATATGACAAATGTAAAAATATAACAAATGCAACAAATGTAACAAATGTAACGAATGTAACAAATGTAACAAATCTGTCAGCACGGCCCTTCTGCAGCAACTCAGTGGAGTTCCGATACAATTTGCCAGCCAATAAAAACAGCGAAATGATCTTGAGTTTTGAAATGAACACTGCGGGCACAACGTCGCTCTTGAGGGGCCGTCCTTGAGTGGTAATGGAGCCTTCTGGAGGTCGAGCCTCGGCTTATTTGGAGGACGAGATTTGAAGTACGAGAGTGGAGATTTGAAGTACGAGAGCGGAGATTTGAAGTACAAGTACGGAGATTTGAAGTACGAATACGAAATTTGAAGTACGAGTATGATTTGTGATACGAGTACAGAGATTTGCAGTACGAGTATGGAGATTTAAAGATCGAGTACGGAGATTTGAAGTACAAGTACGAGTATATTAATTTTCTAATGCAATTGAGTACTTCAGAAATAGAACGCTGTTCAATAAGTTTTTAATAGAATTTCTTCAAAGCCAAGAGGTATTAAATGCTACTCATAAAAACAAAAAGAAAATAAATTCTCTCTAAAATATGAAGGAAAGAAAATTTTACCCTAAAAACAAAAAGAAACGAAATTCTGTTCTAAAAACTAAAGCAATGATATTTTACTTTAAAACCAAGAGGTTTGACTTTAAAACCAAGAGGCTTGACTTTAAAACCAAGAGGTTTGACTTTAAAACCAAGAGGTTTGACTTTAAAACCAAGAGGTTTGACTTTAAAACCAAGAGGTTTGACTTTAAAACCAAGAGGTTTGACTTTAAAACCAAGAGGCTTGACTTTAAAACCAAGAGGCTTGACTTTAAAACCAAGAGGTTTGACTTTAAAACCAAGAGGATTGACTTTAAAACCAAGAGGTTTGACTTTAAAACCAAGAGGTTTGACTTTAAAACCAAGAGGCTTGACTTTAAAACCAAGAGGTTTGACTTTAAAACCAAGAGGTTTGACTTTAAAACCAAGAGGTTTGACTTTAAAACCAAGAGGTTTGACTTTAAAACCAAGAGGTTTGACTTTAAAACCAAGAGGTTTGACTTTAAAACCAAGAGGCTTGACTTTAAAACCAAGAGGCTTGACTTTAAAACCAAGAGGTTTGACTTTAAAACCAAGAGGTTTGACTTTAAAACCAAGAGGCTTGACTTTAAAACCAAGAGGTTTGACTTTAAAACCAAGAGGTTTGACTTTAAAACCAAGAGGCTTGACTTTAAAACCAAGAGGTTTGACTTTAAAACCAAGAGGTTTGACTTTAAAACCAAGAGGTTTGACTTTAAACCAAGAGGTTTGACTTTAAAACCAAGAGGTTTGACTTTAAAACCAAGAGGTTTGACTTTAAACCAAGAGGTTTGACTTTAAAACCAAGAGGTTTGGCTTTATGATTTAAAAAGTTATGGCTCAAACTCAAGCTACCCTTATAACCAAATGCAACTGAATTTGGTCTGAAATCCAGAAGAAACGAAATTTTACTCTAAGAAACCACAAAATTCTACTCTAAAAACCAAAAGAAACAAAGTTCACTCCAAAAACCAACAGGAACGAAATATCACTTCAAAAAACTCGAAACTCTACCCTAAAAACCAACAGGAACGAAATATCACTTCAAAAAACACGAAACTCTACCCTAAAAACCAACAGGAACGAAATATCACTTCAAAAAACTCGAAACTCTACCCTAGAAACCAAAAGAATCGAAATTATACTCTTAAAACCAAGAGCGACGGAACACTTCTCTAAAAACCCTCGCGGACTTCACAGGATATAAGTTTGTGAAAATTTCCGAGGACGTTGTTGTGGGGACATTGGCATTGGACATCGCGTGCAGATATCAATGAGAGAAGTGCTCATGTTTTGTGGAGGGTGTTGGGCCCACAATGGCGCTCATTACGCTGATTGCGTTTGTCCCGACGCATAAAACGGGTCTGTCTTTCGTAAAACGGGTTTGTCCTTCGGATAAAACGGGTTTGTCCTTCAGATAAAACGGGTTTCTCAATCGAATGAAACGGGTTTGTCTGTCAGGAAAACGGGTTTGTCCTTCGGATGAAATGGGTCTGTCTTTTCGATAAAACAGGGCTATTCATCGGATAAAACCGATTTATTCATCGGATAGAGCAGGTATATCCAGCGGATAAAACAGGTTTATCCATCGGATTAGAACGAGTTTTTCCATCGGATAAAACGTGTCTATCTTTCGGATAAATCAGGTTTACATATCGGATAAAACAAGTTTATTCAACGGATAAAACAGGCTTATCCATCGGATAGAACGTGTTTTTCCATCGGATAGAACGGGTTTATCCATCGGATAGAACGGGTTTATCCATCGGATAGAACGGGTTTATCTGTCAGATAAAATGTGTCCATTGATCCAGCTATCGGCGGCTGAGTTTCTTTAGAGAGCGCGATCTGTCGAGGATGTTTCTTTGGTTTATCTAATAGAAAAAGAGTTCTTTGAAGGACTGCGAAGGATTCTTTGAGTGTGGCTGTGACGGCACCGGCATAAAGGCTCCCTCGAGGATGATCACAAAGCAAAAACTGTCGAGGGAAGCCAAAGAGATGAGATGTTTTACCTTTCAGAATTAATTAGAATAATAGACTCAATGAATGGGATGATTTCGATAAAATGCATCGCTTTTGATATGAGATCCTCTTTCCGTCACCGAGTTTTCACGAGGTGGATTTTAATGATAAAAGTCAAGCGTGATAGGGAGGGAAAAATGGCGGATTTGATTTTTGCTTTCAATTTCTAAGGCCTTCGTTCGAGAAGTGACTTGGTGAAAATTAAATTTTACGCGTTAGAAAATCAGTTCAATGTGACTTCAAAATTACAGCTTGTGAAGGTATTTATGCGAGATTAGCCCTCTTCTGAAGACGTTCATTGGAATCGTGCTGAGTCTGAAATAGCTAGATATTTCTACGGCCTTAATTCCTATTCTAATTAAACTACAGGGGAAATAGAAAGGTGTTACTACGGCCTCAACTTTCTATTACATTTATACTACATCGTTAATAGAAAGCTATTACTACGGCCTTAACTTTGCACTTGAATTAAACTACGCCAGGAAAAAAAGTTATTACCAGGACCTTATACTTCCATTGCCATTATGCTGCATCGGAAATAGAAAGCTATTGCTAGGACTTTGTATTTCTATTGCGGTGTAGAGCTATGTCAGTATCCCGTATCTATTTGAACGGTATATCATTTGAATTATCCCGTATCTATTTGAACAGTATATTATTTAATTATCCCGTATCTATTTGAACAGTATATTATTTGAATTATCCCGTATCTATTTGAACAGTATATTATTTGAATTACCCCGTATCTATTTGAACAGTATATTATTTAATTATCCCGTATCTATTTGAACAGTATATTATTTGAATTATCCCGTATCTATTTGAACAGTATATTATTTAATTATCCCGTATCTATTTGAACAGTATATTATTTGAATTACCCCGTATTTATTTGAACAGTATATTATTTGAATTACCCCGTATCTATTTGAACAGTATATTATTTGAAATATCCCGTATCTATTTGAACAGTATATTATTTGAATTACCCCGTATCTATTTGAACAGTATATTATTTGAATTACCCCGTATCTATTTGAACAGTATATCATTTGAATTACCCCGTATCTATTTGAACAGTATATTATTTGAATTACCCCGTATCTATTTGAACAGTATATTATTTGAATTACCCCGTATCTATTTGAACAGTATATTATTTGAATTACCCCGTATCTATTTGAACAGTATATTATTTGAATTACCCCGTATCTATTTGAACAGTATATTATTTGAATTATCCCGTATCTATTTGAACAGTATATTATTTGAATTACCCCGTATCTATTTGAACAGTATATTATTTGAATTATCCCGTATCTATTTGAACAGTATATTATTTGAATTATCCCGTATCTATTTGAACAGTATATTATTTGAATTATCCCGTATCTATTTGAACAGTATATTATTTGAATTATCCCGTATCTATTTGAACAGTATATTATTTGAATTACCCCGTATCTATTTGAACAGTATATTATTTGAATTATCCCGTATCTATTTGAACAGTATATTATTTAATTATCCCGTATCTATTTGAACAGTATATTATTTGAATTATCCCGTATCTATTTGAACAGTATATTATTTGAATTACCCCGTATCTATTTGAACAGTATATTATTTGAATTATCCCGTATCTATTTGAACAGTATATTATTTGAATTATCCCGTATCTATTTGAACAGTATATTATTTGAATTATCCCGTATCTATTTGAACAGTATATTATTTGAATTATCCCGTATCTATTTGAACAGTATATTATTTAATTATCCCGTATCTATTTGAACAGTATATTATTTGAATTACTCCGTATCTATTTGAACAGTATATTATTTGAATTACCCCGTATCTATTTGAACAGTATATTATTTGAATTATCCCGTATCTATTTGAACAGTATATTATTTGAATTATCCCGTATCTATTTGAACAGTATATTATTTGAATTATCCCGTATCTATTTGAACAGTATATTATTTGAATTATCCCGTATCTATTTGAACAGTATATTATTTGAATTATCCCGTATCTATTTGAACAGTATATTATTTGAATTACCCCGTATCTATTTGAACAGTATATTATTTGAATTATCCCGTATCTATTTGAACAGTATATTATTTGAATTATCCCGTATCTATTTGAACAGTATATTATTTGAATTACCCCGTATCTATTTGAACAGTATATTATTTGAATTATCCCGTATCTATTTGAACAGTATATTATTTGAATTACCCCGTATCTATTTGAACAGTATATTATTTAATTATCACGTATCTATTTGAACAGTATATTATTTGAATTATCCCGTATCTATTTGAACAGTATATTATTTGAATTATCCCGTATCTATTTGAACAGTATATTATTTGAATTATCCCGTATCTATTTGAACAGTATATTATTTGAATTATCCCGTATCTATTTGAACAGTATATTATTTGAATTATCCCGTATCTATTTGAACAGTATATTATTTGAATTACCCCGTATCTATTTGAACAGTATATTATTTGAATTACCCCGTATCTATTTGAACAGTATATTATTTAATTATCCCGTATCTATTTGAACAGTATATTATTTGAATTACCCCGTATCTATTTGAACAGTATATTATTTAATTATCACGTATCTATTTGAACAGTATATTATTTGAATTATCCCGTATCTATTTGAACAGTATATTATTTGAATTATCCCGTATCTATTTGAACAGTATATTATTTGAATTATCCCGTATCTATTTGAACAGTATATTATTTGAATTATCCCGTATCTATTTGAACAGTATATTATTTGAATTATCCCGTATCTATTTGAACAGTATATTATTTGAATTACCCCGTATCTATTTGAACAGTATATTATTTGAATTACCCCGTATCTATTTGAACAGTATATTATTTGAATTACCCCGTATCTATTTGAACAGTATATCATTTGAATTATCCCGTATCTATTTGAACAGTATATTATTTGAATTACCCCGTATCTATTTGAACAGTATATTATTTGAATTACCCCGTATCTATTTGAACAGTATATTATTTGAATTACCCCGTATCTATTTGAACAGTATATTATTTGAATTATCCCGTATCTATTTGAACAGTATATTATTTGAATTACCCCGTATCTATTTGAACAGTATATTATTTGAATTATCCCGTATCTATTTGAACAGTATATTATTTGAATTATCCCGTATCTATTTGAACAGTATATTATTTGAATTATCCCGTATCTATTTGAACAGTATATTATTTGAATTATCCCGTATCTATTTGAACAGTATATTATTTGAATTATCCCGTATCTATTTGAGCAGTATATTATTTGAATTACCCCGTATCTATTTGAACAGTATATTATTTGAATTACCCCGTATCTATTTGAACAGTATATTATTTGAATTATCCCGTATCTATTTGAACAGTATATTATTTGAATTACCCCGTATCTATTTGAACAGTATATTATTTGAATTATCCCGTATCTATTTGAACAGTATATTATTTAATTACCCCGTATCTATTTGAACAGTATATTATTTGAATTATCCCGTATCTATTTGAACAGTATATTATTTGAATTATCACGTATCTATTTGAACAGTATATTATTTGAATTATCCCGTATCTATTTGAACAGTATATTATTTGAATTATCCCGTATCTATTTGAACAGTATATTATTTGAATTACCCCGTATCTATTTGAACAGTATACTATTTGAATTACCCCGTATCTATTTGAACAGTATATTATTTAATTATCCCGTATCTATTTGAACAGTATATTATTTGAATTATCCCGTATCTATTTGAACAGTATATTATTTGAATTACCCCGTATCTATTTGAACAGTATATTATTTGAATAATCCCGTATCTATTTGAACAGTATATTATTTGAATTACCCCGTATCTATTTGAACAGTATATCATTTGAATTATCCCGTATCTATTTGAACAGTATATTATTTGAATTACCCCGTATCTATTTGAACAGTATATCATTTGAATTATCCCGTATCTATTTGAACAGTATATTATTTGAATTATCACGTATCTATTTGAACAGTATATTATTTGAATTATCCCGTATCTATTTGAACAGTATATTATTTGAATTATCCCGTATCTATTTGAACAGTATATTATTTGAATTATCCCGTATCTATTTGAACAGTATATCATTTGAATAATCCCGTATCTATTTGAACAGTATATTATTTGAATTATCCCGTATCTATTTGAACAGTATATTATTTGAATTATCCCGCATCTATTTGAACAGTATATTATTTGAATTACCCCGTATCTATTTGAACAGTATATTATTTGAATTATCCCGTATCTATTTGAACAGTATATTATTTGAATTACCCCGTATCTATTTAAACAGTATATTATTTGAATTACCCCGTATCTATTTGAACAGTATATCATTTGAATTATCCCGTATCTATTTGAACAGTATATTATTTGAATTACCCCGTATCTATTTGAACAGTATATTATTTGAATTACCCCGTATCTATTTGAACAGTATATTATTTGAATTACCCCGTATCTATTTGAACAGTATATTATTTGAATTACCCCGTATCTATTTGAACAGTATATTATTTGAATTATCCCGTATCTATTTGAACAGTATATTATTTGAATTACCCCGTATCTATTTGAACAGTATATAATTTGAATTACCCCGTATCTATTTGAACAGTATATTATTTGAATTATCCCGTATCTATTTGAACAGTATATTATTTGAATTACCCCGTATCTATTTGAACAGTATATTATTTGAATAATCCCGTATCTATTTGAACAGTATATTATTTGAATTATCCCGTATCTATTTGAACAGTATATTATTTGAATTATCCCGTATCTATTTGAACAGTATATTATTTGAATTATCCCGTATCTATTTGAACAGTATATTATTTGAATTATCCCGTATCTAATTGAACAGTATATTATTTGAATTATCCCGTATCTATTTGAACAGTATATTATTTGAATAATCCCGTATCTATTTGAACAGTATATTATTTGAATAATCCCGTATCTATTTGAACAGTATATTATTTGAATTATCCCGTATCTATTTGAACAGTATATTATTTGAATAATCCCGTATCTATTTGAACAGTATATTATATGAATAATCCCGTATCTATTTGAACAGTATATTATTTGAATAATCCCGTATCTATTTGAACAGTATATTATTTGAATAATCCCGTATCTATTTGAACAGTATATTATTTGAATAATCCCGTATCTATTTGAACAGTATATTATTTGAATAATCCCGTATCTATTTGAACAGTATATTATTTGAATAATCCCGTATCTATTTGAACAGTATATTATTTGAATTATCCCGTATCTATTTGAACAGTATATTATTTGAATTATCCCGTATCTATTTGAACAGTATATTATTTGAATTATCCCGTATCTATTTGAACAGTATATTATTTGAATTATCCCGTATCTAATTGACCAGTATATTATTTGAATTATCCCGTATCTATTTGAACAGTATATTATTTGAATCATCCCGTATCTATTTGAACAGTATATTATTTGAATTATCCCGTATCTATTTGAACAGTATATTATTTGTATTACCCCGTATCTATTTGAACAGTATATTATTTGAATTATCCCGTATCTATTTGAACAGTATATTATTTGAATTATCCCGTATCTATTTGAACAGTATATTATTTGAATTATCCCGTATCTATTTGAACAGTATATTATTTGAATTATCCCGTATCTATTTGAACAGTATATTATTTGAATTATCCCGTATCTATTTGAACAGTATATTATTTGAATTATCCCGTATCTATTTGAAGAGTATATTATTTGAATTATCCCGTATCTATTTGAACAGTATATTATTTGAATTATCCCGTATCTATTTGAACAGTATATTATTTGAATTACCCCGTATCTATTTGAACAGTATATTATTTGAATTACCCCGTATCTATTTGAACAGTATATTATTCGAATTACCCCGTATCTATTTGAACAGTATATTATTTGAATTATCCCGTATCTATTTGAACAGTATATTATTTAATTATCCCGTATCTATTTGAACAGTATATTATTTGAATTATCCCGTATCTATTTGAACAGTATATTATTTGAATTATCCCGTATCTATTTGAACAGTATATTATTTGAATTATCCCGTATCTATTTGAACAGTATATTATTTGAATTATCCCGTATCTAATTGAACAGTATATTATTTGAATTATCCCGTATCTATTTGAACAGTATATTATTTGAATTACCCCGTATCTATTTGAACAGTATATTATTTGAATAATCCCGTATCTATTTGAACAGTATATTATTTGAATTATCCCGTATCTATTTGAACAGTATATTATTTGAATTATCCCGTATCTAATTGAACAGTATATTATTTGAATTACCCCGTATCTATTTGAACAGTATATTATTTGAATAATCCCGTATCTATTTGAACAGTATATTATTTGAATTATCCCGTATCTATTTGAACAGTATATTATTTGAATTATCCCGTATCTAATTGAACAGTATATTATTTGAATTACCCCGTATCTATTTGAACAGTATATTATTTGAATAATCCCGTATCTATTTGAACAGTATATTATTTGAATTATCCCGTATCTATTTGAACAGTATATTATTTGAATTACCCCGTATCTATTTGAACAGTATATTATTTGAATTATCCCGTATCTATTTGAACAGTATATTATTTGAATTATCCCGTATCTATTTGAACAGTATATTATTTGAATTACCCCGTATCTATTTGAACAGTATATTATTTGAATTATCCCGTATCTATTTGAACAGTATATTATTTGAATTATCCCGTATCTATTTGAACAGTATATTATTTGAATTATCCCGTATCTATTTGAACAGTATATTATTTGAATTATCCCGTATCTATTTGAACAGTATATTATTTGAATTATCCCGTATCTATTTGAACAGTATATTATTTGAATTATCCCGTATCTATTTGAACAGTATATTATTTGAATTATCACGTATCTATTTGAACAGTATATTATTTGAATTACCCCGTATCTATTTGAACAGTATATTATTTGAATTACCCCGTATCTATTTGAACAGTATATTATTTGAATTATCCCGTATCTATTTGAACAGTATATTATTTGAATTATCCCGTATCTATTTGAACAGTATATTATTTGAATTACCCCGTATCTATTTGAACAGTATATTATTTGAATTACCCCGTATCTATTTGAACAGTATATTATTTGAATTACCCCGTATCTATTTGAACAGTATATTATTTGAATTATCCCGTATCTAATTGAACAGTATATTATTTGAATTATCCCGTATCTATTTGAACAGTATATTATTTGAATTACCCCGTATCTATTTGAACAGTATATTATTTGAATTACCCCGTATCTATTTGAACAGTATATTATTTGAATTATCCCGTATCTATTTGAACAGTATATTATTTGAATTATCCCGTATCTATTTGAACAGTATATTATTTGAATTACCCCGTATCTATTTGAACAGTATATTATTTGAATTATCACGTATCTATTTGAACAGTATATTATTTGAATTACCCCGTATCTATTTGAACAGTATATTATTTGAATTACCCCGTATCTATTTGAACAGTATATTATTTGAATAATCCCGTATCTATTTGAACAGTATATTATTTGAATTATCCCGTATCTATTTGAACAGTATATTATTTGAATTACCCCGTATCTATTTGAACAGTATATTATTTGAATTACCCCGTATCTATTTGAACAGTATATTATTTGAATTATCCCGTATCTATTTGAACAGTATATTATTTGAATTATCCCGTATCTATTTGAACAGTATATTATTTGAATTACCCCGTATCTATTTGAACAGTATATTATTTGAATTACCCCGTATCTATTTGAACAGTATATTATTTGAATTATCCCGTATCTATTTGAACAGTATATTATTTGAATTACCCCGTATCTATTTGAACAGTATATTATTTGAATTATCCCGTATCTATTTGAGCAGTATATTATTTGAATAATCCCGTATCTATTTGAACAGTATATTATTTGAATTATCCCGTATCTATTTGAACAGTATATTATTTGAATTACCCCGTATCTATTTGAGCAGTATATTATTTGAATAATCCCGTATCTATTTGAACAGTATATTATTTGAATTATCCCGTATCTATTTGAACAGTATATTATTTGAATTATCCCGTATCTATTTGAACAGTATATTATTTGAATTACCCCGTATCTATTTGAACAGTATATTATTTGAATAATCCCGTATCTATTTGAACAGTATATTATTTTGAATTACCCCGTATCTATTTGAACAGTATATTATTTGAATTATCCCGTATCTATTTGAACAGTATATTATTTGAATTACCCCGTATCTATTTGAGCAGTATATTATTTGAATTACCCCGTATCTAATTGAACAGTATATTATTTGAATTATCCCGTATCTATTTGAACAATATATTATTTGAATTATCCCGTATCTATTTGAACAGTATATTATTTGAATTACCCCGTATCTATTTGAACAGTATATTATTTGAATTACCCCGTATCTATTTGAACAGTATATTATTTGAATTACCCCGTATCTATTTGAACAGTATATTATTTGAATTACCCCGTATCTATTTGAACAGTATATTATTTGAATTATCCCGTATCTATTTGAACAGTATATTATTTGAATTACCCCGTATCTATTTGAACAGTATATTATTTGAATTACCCCGTATCTATTTGAACAGTATATTATTTGAATTATCCCGTATCTATTTGAACAGTATATTATTTGAATTATCCCGTATCTATTTGAACAGTATATTATTTGAATTACCCCGTATCTATTTGAACAGTATATTATTTGAATTACCCCGTATCTATTTGAACAGTATATTATTTGAATTACCCCGTATCTATTTGAACAGTATATTATTTGAATTATCCCGTATCTATTTGAACAGTATATTATTTGAATTATCCCGTATCTATTTGAACAGTATATTATTTGAATTACCCCGTATCTATTTGAACAGTATATTATTTAATTATCCCGTATCTATTTGAACAGTATATTATTTGAATTATCCCGTATCTATTTGAACAGTATATTATTTGAATTACCCCGTATCTATTTGAACAGTATATTATTTGAATTATCCCGTATCTATTTGAACAGTATATTATTTGAATTATCCCGTATCTATTTGAACAGTATATTATTTGAATTATCCCGTATCTATTTGAACAGTATATTATTTGAATAATCCCGTATCTATTTGAACAGTATATTATTTGAATTATCCTGTATCTATTTGAACAGTATATTATTTGAATTATCCCGTATCTATTTGAACAGTATATTATTTGAATTACCCCGTATCTATTTGAACAGTATATTATTTGAATAATCCCGTATCTATTTGAACAGTATATTATTTGAATTACCCCGTATCTATTTGAACAGTATATTATTTGAATTATCCCGTATCTATTTGAACAGTATATTATTTGAATTACCCCGTATCTATTTGAGCAGTATATTATTTGAATTACCCCGTATCTAATTGAACAGTATATTATTTGAATTATCCCGTATCTATTTGAACAATATATTATTTGAATTATCCCGTATCTATTTGAACAGTATATTATTTGAATTACCCCGTATCTATTTGAACAGTATATTATTTGAATTACCCCGTATCTATTTGAACAGTATATTATTTGAATTACCCCGTATCTATTTGAACAGTATATTATTTGAATTACCCCGTATCTATTTGAACAGTATATTATTTGAATTATCCCGTATCTATTTGAACAGTATATTATTTGAATTACCCCGTATCTATTTGAACAGTATATTATTTGAATTACCCCGTATCTATTTGAACAGTATATTATTTGAATTATCCCGTATCTATTTGAACAGTATATTATTTGAATTATCCCGTATCTATTTGAACAGTATATTATTTGAATTACCCCGTATCTATTTGAACAGTATATTATTTGAATTACCCCGTATCTATTTGAACAGTATATTATTTGAATTACCCCGTATCTATTTGAACAGTATATTATTTGAATTATCCCGTATCTATATGAACAGTATATTATTTGAATTATCCCGTATCTATTTGAACAGTATATTATTTGAATTACCCCGTATCTATTTGAACAGTATATTATTTAATTATCCCGTATCTATTTGAACAGTATATTATTTGAATTATCCCGTATCTATTTGAACAGTATATTATTTGAATTACCCCGTATCTATTTGAACAGTATATTATTTGAATTATCCCGTATCTATTTGAACAGTATATTATTTGAATTATCCCGTATCTATTTGAACAGTATATTATTTGAATTATCCCGTATCTATTTGAACAGTATATTATTTGAATTACCCCGTATCTATTTGAACAGTATATTATTTGAATTATCCCGTATCTATTTGAACAGTATATTATTTAATTATCACGTATCTATTTGAACAGTATATTATTTGAATTATCCCGTATCTATTTGAACAGTATATTATTTGAATTATCCCGTATCTATTTGAACAGTATATTATTTGAATTATCCCGTATCTATTTGAACAGTATATTATTTGAATTATCCCGTATCTATTTGAACAGTATATTATTTAATTATCACGTATCTATTTGAACAGTATATTATTTGAATTATCCCGTATCTATTTGAACAGTATATTATTTGAATTACCCCGTATCTATTTGAACAGTATATTATTTAATTATCCCGTATTTATTTGAACAGTATATTATTTGAATTACCCCGTATCTATTTGAACAGTATATTATTTAATTACCCCGTATCTATTTGAACAGTATATTATTTGAATTATCCCGTATCTATTTGAACAGTATATTATTTGAATTACCCCGTATCTATTTGAACAGTATATTATTTAATTATCCCGTATCTATTTGAACAGTATATTATTTGAATTATCCCGTATCTATTTGAACAGTATATTATTTGAATTACCCCGTATCTATTTGAACAGTATATTATTTAATTATCACGTATCTATTTGATCAGTATATTATTTGAATTATCCCGTATCTATTTGAACAGTATATTATTTGAATTATCCCGTATCTATTTGAACAGTATATTATTTGAATTATCCCGTATCTATTTGAACAGTATATTATTTGAATTATCCCGTATCTATTTGAACAGTATATTATTTGAATTACCCCGTATCTATTTGAACAGTATATTATTTGAATTATCCCGTATCTATTTGAACAGTATATTATTTGAATTATCCCGTATCTATTTGAACAGTATATTATTTGAATTATCCCGTATCTATTTGAACAGTATATTATTTGAATTACCCGGTATCTATTTGAACAGTATATTATTTGAATTATCCCGTATCTATTTGAACAGTATATTATTTGAATTATCCCGTATCTATTTGAACAGTATATTATTTGAATTATCCCGTATCTATTTGAACAGTATATTATTTGAATTATCACGTATCTATTTGAACAGTATATTATTTGAATTATCCCGTATCTATTTGAACAGTATATTATTTGAATTATCCCGTATCTATTTGAACAGTATATTATTTGAATTATCACGTATCTATTTGAACAGTATATTATTTGAATTATCCCGTATCTATTTTAACAGTATATTATTTGAATTATCCCGTATCTATTTGAACAGTATATTATTTGAATTACCCCGTATCTATTTGAACAGTATATTATTTAATTATCCCGTATCTATTTGAACAGTATATTATTTGAATTACCCCGTATCTATTTGAACAGTATATTATTTAATTATCCCGTATTTATTTGAACAGTATATTATTTGAATTACCCCGTATCTATTTGAACAGTATATTATTTAATTATCCCGTATCTATTTGAACAGTATATTATTTGAATTATCCCGTATCTATTTGAACAGTATATTATTTGAATTATCCCGTATCTATTTGAACAGTATATTATTTATTTATCCCGTATCTATTTGAACAGTATATTATTTAATTATCCCGTATCTATTTGAACAGTATATTATTTAATTATCCCGTATTTATTTGAACAGTATATTATTTGAATTACCCCGTATCTATTTGAACAGTATATTATTTAATTATCCCGTATCTATTTGAACAGTATATTATTTGAATTACCCCGTATCTATTTGAACAGTATATTATTTGAATTATCCCGTATCTATTTGAACAGTATATTATTTGAATTACCCCGTATCTATTTGAACAGTATATTATTTGAATTATCCCGTATCTATTTGAACAGTATATTATTTGAATTACCCCGTATCTATTTGAACAGTATATTATTTAATTATCCCGTATTTATTTGAACAGTATATTATTTGAATTACCCCGTATCTATTTGAACAGTATATCATTTAATTATCCCGTATCTATTTGAACAGTATATTATTTGAATTATCCCGTATCTATTTGAACAGTATATTATTTGAATTATCCCCTACCTATTTGAACAGTATATTATTTGAATTACCCCGTATCTATTTGAACAGTATATTATTTGAATTATTCCGTATCTATTTGATCAGTATATTATTTGAATTATCCCGTATCTATTTGAACAGTATATTATTTGAATTACCCCGTATCTATTTGAACAGTATATTATTTGAATTATCCCGTATCTATTTGAACAGTATATTATTTGAATTATCCCGTATCTATTTGAACAGTATATTATTTGAATTACCCCGTATCTATTTGAACAGTATATTATTTGAATTACCCCGTATCTATTTGAACAGTATATTATTTGAATTATCCCGTATCTATTTGAACAGTATATTATTTGAATTATCCCGTATCTATTTGAACAGTATATTATTTGAATTATCCCGTATCTATTTGAACAGTATATTATTTGAATTATCCCGTATCTATTTGAACAGTATATTATTTGAATAATCCCGTATCTAATTGAACAGTATATTATTTGAATTACCCCGTATCTATTTGAACAGTATATTATTTGAATTATCCCGTATCTATTTGAACAGTATATTATTTGAATAATCCCGTATCTATTTGAACAGTATATTATTTGAATTACCCCGTATCTATTTGAACAGTATATTATTTGAATAATCCCGTATCTATTTGAACAGTATATTATTTAATTATCCCGTATCTATTTGAACAGTATATTATTTGAATTACCCCGTATCTATTTGAACAGTATATTATTTGAATTATCCCGTATCTATTTGAACAGTATATTATTTGAATTATCCCGTATCTATTTGAACAGTATATTATTTGAATTATCCCGTATCTATTTGAACAGTATATTATTTGAATTATCCCGTATCTATTTGAACAGTATATTATTTGAATTATCCCGTATCTATTTGAACAGTATATTATTTGAATTATCCCGTATCTATTTGAACAGTATATTATTTGAATTATCCCGTATCTATTTGAACAGTATATTATTTAATTATCCCGTATCTATTTGAACAGTATATTATTTGAATTACCCCGTATCTATTTGAACAGTATATTATTTGAATAATCCCGTATCTATTTGAACAGTATATTATTTGAATTACCCCGTATCTATTTGAACAGTATATTATTTGAATTATCCCGTATCTAATTGAACAGTATATTATTTGAATTATCCCGTATCTATTTGAACAGTATATTATTTGAATTATCCCGTATCTATTTGAACAGTATATTATTTGAATAATCCCGTATCTATTTGAACAGTATATTATTTGAATTATCCCGTATCTATTTGAACAGTATATTATTTGAATTATCCCGTATCTATTTGAACAGTATATTATTTGAATTATCCCGTATCTATTTGAACAGTATATTATTTGAATTATCCCGTATCTATTTGAACAGTATATTGTTTGAATTATCCCGTATCTATTTGAACAGTATATTATTTGAATTATCCCGTATCTATTTAAACAGTATATCATTTGAATTATCCCGTATCTATTCGAGTCCCATATTTATCTATCTATTCGTTAACTATATGGGTAATAAATACTGAAAAATTTGTTCTTGAAATCTGATTCACAACTGCAGTGCAGTGCAGGTTCTTATATTATGTTTAAACAACAATAATAAAAATCCATCAATTTAATAAGCATGAAAATTACGCACAATAGGTTCATCAATTCTATCTAAATCACATACTGCCCTACTTCGATTCTATTTAAAAAGTAATATTTCACTTTCTACTCTCCCATTTCCAATGAAATTATCCTGATTAACTATTTATTCTTATTAAAATTTACCTATTTATTCTTATTAAAATTTATCTATTTATTCTTATTAAAATTTATGTATTTATTCTTATTAAAATTTATCTATTTATTCTTATTAAAATTTATGTATTTATTCTTATTAAAATTAATCTATTTATTCTTACTCCTATTTATTCTTCAACTCCGATTGAAAACAACAGCTCGCCATTCATCCTTCAATTTCATATAAATAGCAATAACGTACTATCTATTTTTTACGCCCGATTGAGTTGCATTTAAGTAACAAAATTAAAGTTGAATTATTTAATACCATTCCGATTAAACAACAAAAACGTGCTATTCATTCTTCAATCACCATTATATAGCCATAACGTAGTGTTTATTTTTTACATGTGATTAAATAGCTGCAAGTCGTTCCCTTTCCAAAATTATATGTGAATAGATAAGACACAGGACCAAATTTTTAATACCATTAGAATACTAACAGTATTTGATCAATACTTCATGACTTTAAATTTCAATAACGGTAAAATCCTCCGTTGCTTATCATAATTATTACTATTTTCAGTATTTAACAGACGCATTTTCATCAAATGAACGACGTAACCGAATTAAAAACAGAAAAACTAATTTGTTTTCAATAGAAATTAAATGAAAAGCTCGTTATAGTTACCTTTTGTATACTTTTCCCTTGAAACCTAATTTGTTTTTCAGTGTTCATCAAAGAATCGATCATTAATGTTAAATTTACGTCCGTTTCTTGATATATGATTTGTTTTCATCATTCATCAAAGCATAGTATATTGTTGTTACTTTTATCAACTTTTCCCGTTAAAACATATATCATCCTTCATAGACTCACTCATTTATGTTGAATGCGCTTTATCATCAAAGAATCACTCATTTATGTTGAATTTTATGCGCTTTTCGTATCATTTTAAAAACTTTTCTTCTCAAAATCCAATTTGTTTCATTGTTCATCAAAGAATCATTCATCATTTATACATTTATTCACTTTTACCTTAACACCTAATATGTTTTCCTAATTCATCAAAGAATCACTCATCATTTATACATTTATACACTTTTACCTCAACACCTATAATGTTTTCCTAATTCATCAAAGAATCACTAATCATTTTTACATTTATACGCTTTTACCTTAAAACCTAATATGTTTTCCTAATTCATCATAGAATGACTCATCGATGTTCCATTGTATATAATTTTCCAGCTAAAACGTGTTCATTGTTATATGTCTTTTTTTCTAATTAAAACCTGCTCATTATTGTTATCTGTAACATACTTTTCTCGGTAAACATAATTTATTCGTCAAAGAAGCGCTTATTATGGTCACTTTTTGTATAATTTTCCAGTTAAAACCTAAATTGTTTCCATTGTTCATCAAAGAAACGCTCATTTTTGTCACATTTTAAATAATTTTCGTGACATATTACATACTTTTTCACCTTGAAGCCTAATTTGTTTATTCATCAAAGAATCGCTCATTATTGCTACATTTAATACATTTTTACCCATAAACCCTAGCTTGTTTTCCTAATTCATGAAAGAAATGTTCATCATTGCCACATTTCATGGACTTTTCCCCTCGCGCTTCATCATGACCGAAAGCTTCTTCACTCACCACCCCAAATTTGGACCCGACATTCTAGCCATTTTGCCTCATTCTTCAACCTCAAAGTTACCAAAAATCTGGACTGAAATTCGCTTACCGTGACGCTGACAAGATCAGGTCTTTGGCTGATGCTCGATCCCATCAGCTGTGCTGCTGACTAACTGACCCACTGATGAGGCTGACGAAGGAACTGTTGCATCTTCAGTGTTGCTGACTAACTGACCCACTGATGAGGCTGACGAAGGAACTGTTGCATCTTCAGTGTTGCTGACTAAATGACCCACTGATGAGGCTGACGAAGGAACTGTTGCATCTTCAGTGTTGCTGACTAAATGACCCACTGATGAGGCTGACGAAGGAACTGTTGCATCTGCAGTGTTGCTGACTAAATGACCCACTGATGAGGCTGACGAAGGAACGGTTGCATCTGCAGTGTTGCTGACTAACTGACCCACTGATGAGGCTGACGAAGGAACGGTTGCATCTGCAGTGTTGCTGACTAACTGACCCACTGATGAGGCTGACGAAGGAACTGTTGCATCTTCAGTGTTGCTGACTAACTGACCCACTGATGAGGCTGACGAAGGAACTGTTGCATCTGCAGTGTTGCTGACTAACTGACCCACTGATGAGGCTGACGAAGGAACTGTTGCATCTTCAGTGTTGCTGACTAACTGACCCACTGATGAGGCTGACGAAGGAACTGTTGCATCAGCTGTGCTGCTGACTAACTGACCCACTGATGAGGCTGACGAAGGAACTGTTGCATCTGCAGTGCAGCTGACTAACTGTTGCAGCTGACGAAAGAAATGTGCCACTAATGACAGACTGATCGTTAAAATAGAAAGTGTGTCAATAATGTGAGAGTGTACGCGTTATAATAGAAAATACCCCGCCAGTGAGAGATTCCTGACGTTATAGTAGATAGTATGGCACTATTTGGACTGTTCACGTTACATTAGAAAATTTGCCACTAATAAGAGACGGCCACACGGTATAGAAAAAACTGCCCCAATAGCAGGAGAATGCTCGCGTTATTGTACAAAATGTCCCATTAACTAAAGTTCTCACGTTATAACAAAAAATGTGACACTAATGAGAAACTGTTCTCGTTAATATAGAAAGCGTCACACTAATGAGAGACTGTACACGTTACAACAAAAATGTATCACTAATGAGAAACTGCTCACGTTATAGTAGAAAGTGTCCCACTATTGAGAGACTGTACACGTTATAATAGAAAATGTAGCACTGAAGAGAGACAGCCACCTGGTGCAGCACAAAACAGTCCGAACGGCACATATTTCAAAGGCGGTTTTCGAGTGCAATATTGCGAAATGAGCTCCTTGTAAGCCTTTCTGAGGCGGTGCTAATGGTGAGCACTGGCCGCTGTAATTAGCGTGATGCGCTCAGTGCTTCCTCCACTGCTCCCCTCTCCTCCCTTCTTCTTCCCTCTTCTCCCTACTCTCTTCCCCACTCTCTCTCTACTTCTTCCCGTCTATTTCCCCTTTCTCCCCTCTTCTCCATCTTCTCCCCGCTCTTCTCCCCGTTCTCCCCTTCTTCTCCATTTTTCTCCTCACTCTCCCCTCTTCTTCCGTCTTCTCCCCTCTTTACCCCATTCTCCTCCCTTCTTCTTCCTTCTACTTCCCTGTTCTCCCCTCTTCTCCCCACACTCCTCCCATCTTTACCCCTCTACTCCCTTCTTTACCCCTCTCCTCCCTTCTTTACCCCTCTCCTCCCTTCTTTACCCCTCTCCTCCCTTCTTTACCCCTCTCCTCCCTTCTTTACCCCTCTCCTCCCTTCTTTACCCCTCTCCTCCCTTCTTTACCCCTCTCCTCCCTTCTTTACCCCTCTCCTCCCTTCTTTACCCCTCTCCTCCCTTCTTTACCCCTCTCCTCCCTTCTTTACCCCTCTCCTCCCTTCTTTACCCCTCTCCTCCCTTCTTTACCCCTCTCCTCCCTTCTTTACTCCTCTCCTCCCTTCTTTACTCCTCTCCTCCCTTCTTTACCCCTCTCCTCCCTTCTTTACCCCTCTCCTCCCTTCTTTACCCCTCTCCTCCCTTCTTTACCCCTCTCCTCCCTTCTTTACCCCTCTCCTCCCTTCTTTACCCCTCTCCTCCCTTCTTTACTCCTCTCCTCCCTTCTTTACCCCTCTCCTCCCTTCTTTACCCCTCTCCTCCCTTCTTTACCCCTCTCCTCCCTTCTTTACCCCTCTCCTCCCTTCATAACTCCTTTCCTCCCCTCTTCTCCCCTCACAAATAGGATTGGCTGCAATAGTCGCCGCCTTCATGCTTTCCCCATAAGCCCTCCCTGATCTCATTTAATTGATAATGAGCCAAAAGATGCTCTTTCAGAACGAGTTATTTATGCCCGTAAAACGCATTTCTGGGTAACCAATTTATGCGTTTAAACAGGGCACAAATGAGAGCTAAGTATAACGGGACCAGTGCAGAAATGAGAGCTAAGTATAACGGGACCAGCGCAGAAATGAGAGCTAAGTATAACGGGACCAGCGCAGAAATGAGAGCTAAGTATAACGGGACCAGTGCAGAAATGAGAGCTAAGTATAACGGGACCAGCGCAGAAATGAGAGCTAAGTATAACGGGACCAGTGCAGAAATGAGAGCTAAGTATAACGGGACCAGTGCAGAAATGAGAGCTAAGTATAACGGGACCAGCGCAGAAATGAGAGCTAAGTATAACGGGACCAGTGCAGAAATGAGAGCTAAGTATAACGGGACCATCGCAGAAATGAGAGCTAAGTATAACGGGACCAGCGCAGAAATGAGAGCTAAGTATAACGGGACCAGTGCAGAAATGAGAGCTAAGTATAACGGGACCAGTGCAGAAATGAGAGCTAAGTATAACGGGACCAGCGCAGAAATGAGAGCTAAGTATAACGGGACCAGCGCAGAAATGAGAGCTAAGTATAACGGGACCAGTGCAGAAATGAGAGCTAAGTATAACGGGACCAGCGCAGAAATGAGAGCTAAGTATAACGGGACCAGCGCAGAAATGAGAGCTAAGTATAACGGGACCAGCGCAGAAATGAGAGCTAAGTATAACGGGACCAGCGCAGAAATGAGAGCTAAGTATAACGGGACCAGTGCAGAAATGAGAGCTAAGTATAACGGGACCAGTGCAGAAATGAGAGCTAAGTATAACGGGACCAGTGCAGAAATGAGAGCTAAGTATAACGGGACCAGCGCAGAAATGAGAGCTAAGTATAACGGGACCAGCGCAGAAATGAGAGCTAAGTATAACGGGACCAGCGCAGAAATGAGAGCTAAGTATAACGGGACCAGTGCACAAATGAGAGCTAAGTATAACGGCACCAGCGCAGAAATGAGAGCTATGTATAACGGGACCAGCGCAGAAATGAGAGCTAAGTATAACGGGACCAGCACAGAAATGAGAGCTAAGTATAACGGGACCAGTGCAGAAATGAGAGCTAAGTATAACGGGACCAGTGCAGAAATGAGAGCTAAGTATAACGGGACCAGCGCAGAAATGAGAGCTAAGTATAACGGGACCAGTGCACAAATGAGAGCTAAGTATAACGGGACCAGCGCACAAATGAGAGCTAAGTATAACGGGACCAGTGCACAAATGAGAGCTAAGTATAACGGGACCAGTGCACAAATGAGAGCTAAGTATAACGGGACCAGCGCAGAAAAGAGAGCTAAGTATAACGGGACCAGTGCAGAAATGAGAGCTAAGTATAACGGGACCAGTGCAGAAATGAGAGCTAAGTATAACGGGACCAGCGCAGAAATGAGCGCTAGGTATAACGGGACCAGCGCAGAAATGAGAGCTGTGTATAACGGGACCAGTGCAGAAATGAGCGCTAGGTATAACGGGACCAGCGCAGAAATGAGAGCTAAGTATAACGGGACCAGTGCAGAAATGAGAGCTAAGTATAACGGGACCGGCGCAGAAATGAGAGCTAAGTATAACGGGACCAGCGCAGAAATGAGAGCTAAGTATAACGGGACCGGCGCAGAAATGAGAGCTAAGTATAACGGGACCGGCGCAGAAATGAGAGCTAAGTATAACGGGACCGGCGCAGAAATGAAAGCTAAGTATAACGGGACCAGTGCAGAAATGAGAGCTAAGTATAACGGGACCGGCGCAGAAATGAGAGCTAAGTATAACGGGACCAGCGCAGAAATGAAAGCTAAGTTGAACTAAGATCTAGGAGATAAATCACCATGGGTTTCAACAAGTGTTTTTTATAAATCAAGTTAAGGAATTCTCCATCCTCATTCGATGCTGCACAATTAGTTTAGAAAATAGAGTACCGCGCTTGCAAAATCAGGTGCAGATAGTGGAGTTGTGGGCCACCAATTTGTAAATAATTATCTCAAATGTACTTTAGTGATAGTCAATATAGTAAAACTTACTTCAACCTTTCTTGCTTAAGGTGGGCAGATGATTCGTTAAATAATTGGTTTCTTAAATTTATTTATTTCAAATTTACTTCAAGGTGGGCGAGTGATTTGTTAATTAAATTCATGCTCTAGTTTAGCTCAAATCATGCAACCACTAATTACAGACTGCCCTGTCTGGAAATGAAAGACAAACACTCGGAGCGAATAAATGCACTCGAAACGCTAAAAATCGTCTCTATTAGCGTCCAGTGATCCGACGAAGGAAAAAGTATTTTTATTTCCAACATCGCTCTATCGCATCGGAAAAGTGCGCAACCACATTGGAGAACTGTGCCACTGCATCGGTAAACTGTGCAACTGCATCAGAAAACTGTGCAACCGCATTGGAAAACTGTGCAAGCATCGGTACACTGCACAACCGCATATATAAATTGCGCAACCGCATCGGAAAACTGTGCAACCGGATCGGTACACTGCGCAACCACATCGGAAAACTGTGCAAAATGGTCGCCGATTCGACGAAGAGGAAGAAATGCTTTCTCCCACACATAGTACTTGAATTAACGGGATAAAGTTAATCGCCTTCGTTTAATCAGTGGCCACACCACTCAAGTTTAAAAATGTGGAAGACAACGCGTAAATTTTCAACGCACATTACCTAAGTTTGACGTGTCACAGCACAAGTTAACATTGTGTTGGTGCATCATGTTTCAAATGCTACCAAATTACCATTGCATAGCTTAATCATCACCCAATTACCATTGTCTATATCTGCTGTGTATATGTATGTTTTACCACTCCCACACAGCACACTAGAACACTACACAATCACTGTATTTTTTTTTGAAGGCGCTTCATCAGTGTTTATTGGAATTCATTTCGACGTTGTTCCATCACAAAAAAATGAAATTGAAAGAAGACCCGAAAAGCATTCAACTAGTTCATAGGTAAATCATTTTTACAAATCAATTGAAGCTCCAACTGAACAAGAAACAGGTAAAATTTTGACGGCCAGGATATGAGTTTTAAAAATATATTTTGCCCGGAAATTACAGCAAAAAAAAAATTATTAGCGTTCTGATTCGGTATGGCTTCATTCGTAATTATTGCATGGGATATAAAATTGCTTTTTAAATTGCGATTTCTTCTTAGGCTCACAGCAGCACCAGTCACCCAGTCACTGTAAATAATTTATCGTTCAAAAAAAAAAAATAAATAAAAAATAAAAAAAGGCAAAACACGTGGAAACTATCTGAAACTTTTTATGGCTATTTTACTGCTAAAGCATATTACAAATGTTACCATGCTATCATTTTGCTATAAAATCTTGTTTCCTATGCTACCAAATTGCGATTGTATTGCTGAATCATGTTTCAAATGCTACCAAATCGCCATTGTATTGCTGAATCATGTTTCAAATGCTACCAAATTGCCATTCTATGGCTGAATCATGTTTTAAATGCTACCAAACTAAAATTGTATTGCTGAATCATGTTTCAAATGCTACCAAATCGCCATTGTATTGCTGAATCATGTTTCAAATGCTACCAAATTGCCATTGTATTGCTGAATCATGTTTTAAATGCGACCAAACTAAAATTGTATTGCTGAATCGTGTTTCAAATGCTACCAAATCGTCATTGTATTGCTGAATCATGTTTCAAATGCTACCAAATTGCCATTGTATTGCTGAATCATGTTTTAAATGCTACCAAACTAAAATTGTATTGCTGAATCATGTTTTAAATGCTACCAAACTAAAATTGTATTGCTGAATCATGTTTTAAATGCTACCAAACTAAAATTGTATTGCTGAATCATGTTTTAAATGCTTCCAAACTAAAGTTGTATTGCTGAATCATGTTTTAAATGCTTCCAAACTAAAGTTGTATTGCTGAATCATGTTTTAAATGCTTCCAAACTAAAGTTGTATTGCTGAATCATGTTTTAAATGCTTCCAAACTAAAGTTGTATTGCTGAATCATGTTTTAAATGCTTCCAAACTAAAGTTGTATTGCTGAATCATGTTTTAAATGCTTCCAAACTAAAGTTGTATTCCTGAATCATGTTTTAAATGCTTCCAAACTAAAGTTGTATTGCTGAATCATGTTTCAAATGCTACCAAATTGCCATTGTATGGCTGAATCATGTTTTAAATGCTTCCAAACTAAAGTTGTATTGCTGAATCATGTTTTAAATGCTTCCAAACTAAAGTTGTATTGCTGAATCATGTTTTAAATGCTTCCAAACTAAAGTTGTATTGCTGAATCATGTTTTAAATGCTTCCAAACTAAAGTTGTATTGCTGAATCATGTTTTAAATGCTTCCAAACTATAGTTGTATTGCTGAATCATGTTTTAAATGCTACCAAATTGCCATTGTATTGCTGAATCATGTTTTAAATGCTACAAAACTAAAATTGTATGGCTGAATCATGTTTCAAATGCTACCAAATTGCAATTGTATTGCTGAATCATGTTTTAAATGCTACCAAATTGCCATTGTATGGCTGAATCATGTTTCAAATGCTACCAAATTGCCATTGTATTGCTGAATCATGTTCCAAATGCTACCAAATTGCCATTGTATGGCTGAATCATGTTTCAAATGCTACCAAATTGCAATTGTATTGCTGAATCATGTTCCAAATGCTACCAAATTGCCATTGTATGGCTGAATCATGTTTCAAATGCTACCAAATTGCCATTGTATTGCTGAATCATGTTCCAAATGCTACCAAATTGCCATTGTATGGCTGAATCATGTTTCAAATGCTACCAAATTGCCATTGTATTGCTGAATCATGTTCCAAATGCTACCAAATTGCCATTGTATGGCTGAATCATGTTTCAAATGCTACCAAATTGCCATTGTATTGCTGAATTATATTTCAAATGCTACCAAACTAAAATTGTATTGTTGAATCATGTTTCAAATGGTAGTATCATAGTTTCAGATAATTGTATCATGGTTACGACATGAGCTTGAAACGATATCATAGTTACGGATAATTGCATCATATTTACGATATGACTATGAAACAGTATCGCAGTTACGGTTAGACTGGTGTTGTGTAACTACTGATTTGTTTGTAGAATATTAGTAGTTGGGTTAGGATACGATAGGAAAAGCCTGGATACCTCAAGATGGTAAGATTGCTTAGGTTAGGATCAGCTAGGTTATGTTTGAAAAGGTTATGGGTAAGGTTATGTTTGTAAGAAAACGCATCAAAGTTTAAACTTGAAATGGTTAGATTAACAGTGGCCCGATTTTTAAATTTGAAAAATTTGATAACTTTTCCCGGGACCATCTCGGTTTTCCGGTACACCACACATTCCTACCCCATTAATTTCCATAGAATTTAACTTTTTCTGCTAAGCCACACAACCACATTTAGTATGAGCTTAATGTGCATATATTCCACCAAAGATTTATACGTCCACACAACCACACTTGATATGAACTTGATGTGCATATATTCCACCAAAGATTTATACATCCACACAACCACACTTGATATGAACTTGATGTGCATATATTCCACCAAAGATGTATACATCCACACAACCACACTTGATATGAACTTGATGTGCATATATTCCACCAAAGATTTATACATCCATACAACCAAACTTGATATGAACTTGATGTGCATATATTCCACCAAAGATTTATACATCCACACAACCACACTTGATATGAACTTGATGTGCATATATTCCACCAAAGATTTATACATCCATACAACCAAACTTGATATGAACTTGATGTGCATATATTCCACCAAAGATTTATACATCCACACAACCACACTTGATATGAACTTGATGTACATATATTCCACCAAAGATTTATACATCCACACAACCACACTTGATATGAACTTTATGTACATATATTCCACCAAAGATGTATACATCCACACAACCACACTTCGTATGAACTTGATGTACATATATTCCATCAAAGATGTATCAATCCACATCTCCGTGTGAACTTTATAAACATACAGTATATACCACCATAGATTTATGCATACACACCATCGTATGAACAAGAACTTAACATACACACATACATATACTCCCCCAAAGATTTATTCACGCACATCTTCGTACGAAGATGAACTTGACATACATATCCTCCCTTTGTATGAACATGAACTTAACATACATATTCTTTCTTTGTATGAACATGAACTTAATATACACACATATACTCCCCCAAAGATTTATACATGCACATCCAGCGGTTCATTCTCTTTAGGAATTGATTTCGAAGGCCGGTTTGGGCCCTCACGGACAGAGGGAAGTTAGTGAGGGAATTAAGTGCAGGAAGGAGCGAGAGAAAGGGGCATGTTTTCTCTGTGCTGGACAGCTTCTATTGGAGCGGCTCGTGATTATGCGCATGTCATTGTGCGGCCAGCTGCTGCTGTGCTGTGCTCCACTGCGTGCTGTGCTGTGCTCCACTGCGTGCTGTGTTGTGCTGTGCTGTGCTCCCCTGCTTGCTGTGCTGTGCTCCACTGCGTGCTGTGCTGTGCTCCACTGCGTGCTGTGTTGTACTGTGCTCCACTGCGTGCTGTGCTGTGCTCCACTGCGTGCTGTGCTGTGCTCCACTGCGTGCTGTGCTGTGCTGTGCTCTACTGCGTGCTGTGTTGTGCTGTGCTGTGCTCTCCTGCTTGCTGTGCTATGCTCCACTGCGTGCTGCGTGCTGTGCTGTGCTCCACTGCGTGCTGTGCTGTGCTCCACTGCGTGCTGTGCTGTGCTGTGCTCCACTGCGTGCTGTGCTGTGCCTGGTTGTGCTGAGCTGTGCTCCACTGCGTGCTGTGCTGTGCCTGGTTGTGCTGTGCCTAGCTATGCTGTGCTATGCATAGCTATGCTGTGCTGTGTCTGCTTTGCCTAGTTATATCGTGTGGATGCTGTGCAGTGCCAGCACAACTTGCAACACTATAGTGCAGTTTACGACACTGCAGAACAGTTTACGACACTGCAGCACAGTTTACGACACTGCAGCACAGTTTACGACACTGCAGCACAGTTTACGACACTGCAGCACAGTTTACGACACTGCAGCACAGTTTACGACACTGCAGCACAGTTTACGACACTGCAGCACAGTATACGATACTGCAGCATAGTTTACGACACTGCAGCACAGTTTACGACACTGCAGCACAGTTACGACACTGCAGCACAGTTTACGACACTGCAGCATAGTTTACGACACTGCAGCACAGTTTACGACACTGCAGCACAGTTTACGACACTGCAGCACAGCTTACGAAAATGCAGCACAGTTTACGACACCGCAGCACAGCTTACGAAAATGCAGCACAGTTTACGACACTGCAGCACAGTTTACGACACTGCAGCACAGTTTACGACACTGCAGCACAGTTTACGACACTGCAGCACAGTTTACGACACTGCAGCACAGTTTACGACACTGCAGCATAGTTTACGACACTGCAGCACAGTTTACGACACTGCAGCACAGTTTACGACACTGCAGCACAGCTTACGAAAATGCAGCACAGTTTACGACACTGCAGCACAGTTTACGACACTGCAGCACAGTTTACGACACTGCAGCACAGTTTACGACACTGCAGCACAGTTTACGACACTGCAGCACAGTATACGATACTGCAGCATAGTTTACGACACTGCAGCACAGTTTACGACACTGCAGCACAGTTACGACACTGCAGCACAGTTTACGACACTGCAGCATAGTTTACGACACTGCAGCACAGTTTACGACACTGCAGCACAGTTTACGACACTGCAGCACAGCTTACGAAAATGCAGCACAGTTTACGACACCGCAGCATATCTCTGGCAGCCTCCACACCACAATTCCATCCCGCTCTCGCTGGCGTGTCGGATTGCAGAAAAAATCCATCGGAAATCTGTCCATTTTTTGAAGAGGCAATTTTTGCGTTGATGCAACAGATGTATTGTTTGAGGGAAGAGACGCCTTCTATGGCTTGCCCTCTAATAAAACCGCGCGCCTGATAGATTGTTGTGACTGGTCTGGCTTCTGAGGGTCGGGTGAGGGAAACCCGGGCTGGGAGTATTGCCTGAGTGTCAGGGTGAGGGTAAACTCGGGTTGGGAGTATTGCCTGAGGGTCGGGGTGAAGAGAAACTCGGGCTGGTAGTATTGTCTGAGGGCCGAGGTGAGGGGAAATTCGGGTTGGGAGTATTGTCTGAGGGTCGGGGTGAGGGGAAACTTGGGTTGGAGTGTTTTCTGAGGGACGGGGTGAGGGAAAACCCGGGTTGGGAGTATTTTCTGAGGGTTTGGGCGAGGGGAAACTCGGGTTGGGGTGCGTTCTGGGGGTCAGGATAAGGAGAAACTTGGGTGAAGGGTGTTTAAGATTAGATAACTCGGGCTGGGAGTATTGTCTGAGGATCGGGGTGAGGGGAAACCCGGGTTGGGGGCTATTCGAGGGTCTGGGTGAAAGTACATGAAGAAGGAAAGAAGCGAAAGTAGGGGTGAAAGAAGTTAGGGAGCATGTAGAGAAAAAGTTAGGCATCGTGTAGAGGGAAAGTTAGGCATCATGTAGAAGGAAAGTTAGGCATCATGTAGAGGGAAAGTTAGGCAGCATGTAGAGGGCAAGTTAGGGGGCATGTTTTAGAAGCAGTCATTCCATATCGACTTGGAGACAACAATTTATAGACATCTAGATATTGCATGATTGTATGCACTGTACAGAATATGTACTTCATGCAATAAAGTCTGAAAGTAGCAATGAATGTCTGTCATTGTTTAAAATTACCCAAAATGTTATTGATGTTTGAAATCAGTGATGGAATATTTGGTTCGACTTAACTACGAAACTTTCTCTCAGGCGTTTGGATCACTGCCCTGTTGGAAGGTCCACGCTAAGATGGATCTTAATGAGGCACGCTCTAGTGTTGTTTCCCTTCCAGTTGTATGGTGTGTTCATTACATATTATTTAAGGTCAACTTATTGGAAAGAAATGAAATTCTTTCTCTTGCAGTACACGTGTTACAGAAATTTTTCGTATCTGAAAACCATGATGGGTTGACTTCAAACACGAAGGGAAAACAATAAATTTTTGAAAACTTTATGCGTATTTGATTTTATGTTATCGGTTCAGTACAATTTCAAAAAGCCTGTCTAAACTCAAAACCCAAAAGAAAAGTCATATATGCAAAAGGTGCAAAGTCATTGTATAAAAGTGAAAACTCTTAGCGATATTGAAATGAAATCCTACCTTCCACTTCACTTTAGAGCGTTGGAATCACGGAACACCAAACGAAAAGTTACCATAAGGTGCAAATTCATGCTATAAAAGTGAAAACTCCAAGCGATATTGAAATGGAATCCTACCTTCCACTTCACTTTAGAGCGTTGAAATCAGGGAACACCGAACGAAAAACTGAGAAAAGCGCCGAAGGGACGAAACAATTGCCAATAAGCGCCTCGGAATAACAATGCCGCCCTCGGCCAGGCGACGGCGGCGGCATTCTCAAGTGAACTGCTGATCGTAGCACTGATACCGCCCCTGGCAGCTGATCTGAGCCCTCGCTCTCCCGGTGTGGGTGCTTGCTTTTTTGCCTCGATTTTCTGCACTTTTGCTTACATTTGCTGGTGTGGGTGCTTGCTTTTTTGCCTCGATTTTCTTCACTTTTGCTTACATTTGCTGGTGTAGGTGTATGCTTTTTTGCCTGGATTTTCTTCACTTTTGCTTACTTTTGCTGGTGTGAGGGCTTGCTTTTTTGCCTCGATTTTCTTCACTTCTGCTTACATTTGTTGGTGTAGGTGAACGCTTTTTTGCATTGATTTTCTTTACTTCTGCTTACATTTGCTGGTGTGGGTGCTTGCTTTTTTGCCTCGATTTTCTTCACTTTTGCTTACATTTGCTGGTGTAGGTGTATGCTTTTTTGCCTGGATTTTCTTCACTTTTGCTTACTTTTGCTGGTGTGAGGGCTTGCTTTTTTGCCTCGATTTTCTTCACTTCTGCTTACATTTGCTGGTGTGGGTGTACGCTTTTTTTGCCTTGGATTTTCTTCACTTCTGCTTACATTTGCTGGTGTGGGTGCTTGCTTTTTTGCCTCGATTTTCTTCACTTTTGCTTACCTTTGCTGGTGTAGGTTACCGCCTTTTTGCCTCGATTTTCTTCACTTTTGCATACATTTGCTGGTGTGGGTGTACGTTTTTTTTGCCTTGGATTTTCTCCACTTTTTCTTACATTTGCCGGTGTGGGTGTACGCTTTTTTTGCCTTGGATTTTCTTCACTTTTGCTTACATTTGCCGGGGTGGGTGTACGCTTTTTTTGCCTTGGATTTTCTTCACTTTTTCTTACATTTGCCGGTGTGGGTGTACGCTTTTTTTGCCTTGGATTTTCTTCACTTTTTCTTACATTTGCCGGTGTGGGTGTACGCTTTTTTGCCTCGATTTTTTCACTTTTGCTTACATTTACCTGTGTTGGCGTTCTTTATTGACGTTATTTTGTTAAACTGTAAGCTGAGCGTTAATTTTCGCCATCGTGTGGGCATTAGACGACCGTTTATTTCTCCAGGCATGACAAATTATGTAGAAATACCTTACGAATATCAACTATTAAATATACATATAATTAACTTTGCAAAACTAACAATTAAATATGTATAGGTAACTTAACAAAATTAATTGATAAATAGATATACCTAACATATAAACCTAACTCAGCAGTGAATTAATCTAATAACTCCATTTTAAAGTAGAAGGTGATAAATGAAAGTAAATTTTCGATATTTAGCGCTACACGAGTGGCATTTTGGAGCTCATAATTCATCTGCAATAGAACTAGACGGCAAAAAAAAAACATTTTTTTAACATTATTTCTAGTGATGTAGAATCCTACCATAATCTAGTTTATAAATTTCATGATCGTGCGCGCCGTGAATTTAATTTCTTTTATATCTATTGAAACCAACGCCATTACAACCGCCGCCATTACAACCACCGCCATTACAACCACCGCCATTACAACCACCGCCATTACAACCACCGCCATTACAACCACCGCCATTACAACCACCGCCATTACAACCACCGCCATCACAACCACCGCCATTACAACCACCGCCATTACAACCACCGCCATTACAACTACCGCCATTACAACCACCGCCATTACAACCACCGCCATTACAACCACCGCCATCACAACCACCGCCATTACAACCACCGCCATTACAACCACCGCCATTACAACCACCGCCATTACAACCACCGCCATTACAACCACCGCCATTACAACCACCGCCATCACAACCACCGCCATTACAACCACCGCCATTACAACCACCGCCATTACAACCACCGCCATCACAACCACCGCCATCACAACCACCACCATTACAACCACCGCCATCACAACCACCACCATTACAACCACGCTATACAACCACCGCCATCACAACCACCACCATTACAACCACGCTATACAACCACCGCCATCACAACCACCGGCATCACAACCACCGCTATCACAACCACCGCCATTACAACCACCGCCATCACAACCACCACCATGACAACCACGCTATACAACCACCGCCATCACAACCACCGCCATCACAACCACCACCATCACAACCACCGCCATCACAACCACCACCATTACAACCACGCTATACAACCACCGCCATCACAACCACCGCCATCACAACCACCGCTATCACAACCACCGCCATTACAACCACCGCCATCACAACCACCACCATTACAACCACGCTATACAACCACCGCCATCACAACCACCGCCATCACAACCACCACCATCACAACCACCGCCATCACAACCACCGCCATCACAACCACCACCATCACAACCACCGCCATCACAACCACCACCATCACAACCACCGCCATTACAACCACCGCCATCACAACCACCACCATCACAACCACCGCCATTACAACCACCGCCATCACAACCACCGCCATCACAACCACCGCCATTACAACCACCACCATCACAACCACCGCCATCACAACCACCACCATTACAACCACCGCCATCACAACCACCACCATTACAACCACGCTATACAACCACCGCTATCACAACCACCACCATGACAACCACCGCCATTACAACCACCACCATCACAACCACCGCCATCACAACCACCACCATTACAACCACCGCCATCACAACCACCACCATTACAACCACGCTATACAACCACCGCCATCACAACCACCGCCATCACAACCACCGCCATTACAACCACCACCATCACAACCACCGCCATCACAACCACCACCATTACAACCACGCTATACAACCACCGCCATCACAACCACCACCATCACAACCACCGCCATTATATCGCCAAAGAAATAATTAAATAAAACAAGTAATAATTTATACAAAGGAAGTTATTTTTTACACATTATAAATAACAATTCACTCCGAATAAGTTATAATTATTAACAGAGAACATCGAATATTAGTATAATTACGCAGCCAGGAGGGAGGGGGGGGGGGGGGGGGGCGACGGGGCATGTTGAGTTGGGGGCCACTTTCAGTCTCCGTTTTTAAGTATAACAATAAAAAGATAGTTGATAAATAATGTTTGCGACCCCCTCCCTCCCCCCCCCCCCCCTCCCGAAATTTTCGGCTGACTGCCCCACTGCATTTCATGGTGCGAGAAAATATAGACTGCAGTATAGAAATTAAAGTATATGTAACAGCACCCTGCACAACCTATATTACGACTCATTGTGAGCTGCTGTGAAATGCATTCACGAATAGGACTTCAATTTTTTCATTCATGTACGCTGAATGAATATTTTTCATTCATATATGGGAAATTAGTTTTCGTATTCAGGATTGGGAAATGACTTTTCGTCCAGTGAATGCGAAATGAGTGTTTGTAAATGAATAGAAATGAGTTTTTGCATTCAAGAATGGGAAATGAATTATAAAATTCATGAATGGGAAAGGAACTTCTGCAATTCATGAATGGGAAATGAACTTCTGCAATTAATGAATGGGAAATGAACTTCTGCAACTCATGAATGGGAAATGAACTTCTGCATTCATGAATGAGAGAAAACTTTCAATGGATACGAAGCTTTTGCCTGAACATTTTGGTTGGTTTTTATTTTCGCGTTCATGTTCGAAGTTTCTTCTGTAGTGTTTCTTAGGAAGTGTACTCAGTAAGTGCCCTCAGAAAGTGTACTCAGTAAGTGCCCTCAGAAAGTGTACTCAGTAAGTGCCCTCAGAAAGTGTACTCAGTAAGTGCCCTCAGAAAGTGTACTCAGTAAGTGCCCTCAGAAAGTGTACTCAGTAAGTGCCCTCAGAAAGTGTACTCAGTAAGTGCCCTCAGAAAGTGTACTCAGTAAGTGCCCTCAGAAAGTGTACTCAGTAAGTGCCCTCAGAAAGTGTACACAGTAAGTGATCTCAGAAAGTGTACTCAGTAAGTGCCCTCTGAAAGTGTACTCAGTAAGTGCCCTCAGAAAGTGTACTCAGTAAGTGCCCTCAGAAAGTGTACTCAGTAAGGGCCCTCAGAAAGTGTACTTAGTAAGTTCCCTCGGAAAGTGTACCCAGTAAGTGCCCTCAGAAAGTGTACTCAGTGAGGGCCCTCAGAAAGTGTACTCAGTTAGCGCCCTAAGAAAGTGTACTCAGTGAGGGCCCTCAGAAATTGTACTCATTGAGGGCCCTCAGAAAGTGTACTCAGTAAGTGCCCTCAAAAAGTGTACTTAGTAAGTGCCCTCGGAAAGTGTACCCAGTAAGTGCCCTCAGAAAGTGTACTCAGAGAGGGCCCTCAGAAAGTGTACTCAGTTAGCGCCCTCAGAAAGTGTACTCAGTGAGGGCCCTCAGAAATTGTACTCAGTGAGGGCCCTCAGGAAGTGTACTCAGTGAGGGCCCTCAGAAAGTGTACTCAGTGAGGGCCCTCAGAAAGTGTACTCAGTAAGTGCCCTCAGAAAGTGTACTCAGTAAGTGCCCTCTGAAAGTGTACTCAGTAAGTGCCCTCAGAAAGTGTACTCAGTAAGTGCCCTCAGAAAGTGTACTCAGTAAGTGCCCTCAGAAAGTGTACTCAGTAAGGGCCCTCAGAAAGTGTACTTAGTAAGTGCCCTCGGAAAGTGTACTCAGTAAGTGCCCTCAGAAAGTGTACTCAGTGAGGGCCCTCAGAAAGTGTGCTCAGTTAGCGCCCTCAGAAAGTGTACTCAGTGAGGGCCCTCAGAAAGTGTACTCAGTGAGGGCCCTCAGAAAGTGTACTCAGTGTGGGCCCTCAGAAAGTGTACTCAGTGAGGGCCCTCAGAAAGTGTACTCAGTGAGGGCCCTCACAAATGTACTCAGTGAGGGCCCTCAGAAAGTGTACTCAGTGAGGGCCCTCAGAAAGTGTACTCAGTAAGTGCCCTCAGAAAGTGTACTCAGTAAGTGCCCTCAGAAAGTGTACTCAGTAAGGGCCCTCAGAAAGTGTACTCAGTAAGGGCCCTAAGATAGTATACTCAGTTAGCGGCTTCAGAAAGTGTACTCATTAAGGGCCCTCAGAAAGTGTACTCAGTAAGCGCCCTCAGTAGTATACTCAGTTAGCGGCTTCAGAAAGTGTACTCAGTAAGGGCCCTCAGATAATATACTCAGTTAGCGGCTTCAGAAAGTGTACTCAGTAATGCCCCTCAGAAAGTGTACTCAGTAAGCGCCCTCAGTAGTATACTCAGTTAGCGGCTTCAGAAAGTGTACTCAGTAAGGGCCCTCAGAGAGTATACTCAGTTAGCGGCTTCAGAAAGTGTACTCAGTAAGGGCCTTCAGAAAGTGTACTCAGTAAGGGCCCTCAGATAGTATACTCAGTTAGCGGCTTCAGAAAGCGTACCCAGCAAGGGTCCTCAGAAAGGCATCATTAGAAAGTGTCCTAGCAATAGCAGCCAGCTTAGAAAAAGCACCGATGTGTGTTATTCAGTCTGTGTGTGTGTGTATGTTTGTGTGTGTGTGGTGTGAAAAGTGAGGGGAATGTAGAGAGGAAGTGAGGGGTAAAGGAAACCATTGAGCCAATTGTGAACGTGTGACGAAAATGAGGGAAATGTAAGGGGAAAATGAGAGAAATGTGAAGGGAAAATGAGGGAAATGAACGGGGAAGTTGAGAGAAATGTAAGGGGAAAAGGACAGGAAAGTGGGATCTTAGAACCTGCTCTGTTTGTGGGTGAGAAATGAGGGGAAAGTGAGGGGAAAAGAGGGGCTTAGAGCCAGCGCATGAGGTGCTCCGTCACTTCTAGAGGCAGGCAATCCTCGCAGAATTGAAGCTTTTCCTTCTGGATCATTGAATGTGTTAGAGGGGTGAGGGACGGGTGAGGGGCGGGTGAGGGAAGAGGGCTGGGTGTGACGCGGGTGAGATGTAAGGTTGTACAGTGAGGGTCGGGAGTTGTCAGTACGAGGGGCGATGGGTGAGGGGCGATGGGTGAAGGGTAATGAGTGAGGGACGATGGGTGAGGGGTGAGGGGTGAGGAGCGATGTATGAGGGGCGATGGATAAGGAGCGATAGGTGAGGGGCGAAGGGTGCGGAGCGTTGGGTGAGGGGCGATGGGTGAGGGGCGATGGGTAAGGAGTGATGTGTGAGGGGTGATGGGTGAGGGGCAGGTGAGGGGCGGTTGTACGGTGAGGGTCGGGCAGTGTGAGGGGTGAGGGTGGATAGAGGGGCAGGAAGATGGAAGAGATCGGACAAAAGAATAGGAATGGAGGCTTTAGGAAAGATGAATGACGCAGTTATTAGGTGAGTGAACTATGAGGATACGTTTTTTGTGAGCTATTTAATATAACACAATTTTGAAAATCAACGGCAAATGTAAGGGCAGCGATTCGTTTGAAAAATAAACTCTCCTTCAAATTGGCAAATATTTTGTGTTTGTCTTTGATACCTCATCACTACATAATGCCTGCACGTGTCTATTTTCATGAAGTTTTGTTTATGTATGCAGTTTTGATACATTGCGTTGTTTTCCGAACGCTCATTGTACGATGGAATCGAAAAATGAAAGGCTACTCATTTTGAGCTGTTCAATTAGAAACTGTTTTCATTGATAACAAATGAAAGACCTTGTTATCCAACGGCTGGAGAATCAAAAATAATGTCTGGAGTACAATTGTTTTCCTGTAAAACTAGAAAAATGACAGCAGGAGTACAACAGTAATTTTTAAGAAATGTGGGAAACATGTATCACGAAGCATGTGCGAAGTATCACCCAATCAAAATAATTAAAAAAGATACAAAAAATCTGAGAAGAAAGAAAATAAAGTGAGCGAAATTTTCCGGCGATAAGAAGTTTATAAACATGTGAGGCCCGGGAAATGTTAAGGAAACAAGTACATACGAGTATAGATGATAAGCAGAGGCTGTATTGAAATAAATAGGAACTATGCGATAGTTGGAATTTTGAAAATTGAATTTTAATCGCTCAATTCTGTCCCCACAGAAATAAAAATTCAATATTTTTATGAAAAATAGAAATATCAGATTTCGTCCTAGCATATTATCGGCACTATTTGTGCGTATGAACAGTAGATTGTATGCGATGAATTGTTTATTTCTCTATGGCGCTTCAGTACGGATTCTTTGTTTACAAATCATTCCAAAACGAGTTTTAAGTTTTAATTGTATGCAGATTTTTTATATTGGGGGTTACAATTAAAGTCTTTCAGTGTTTTAAGATCAAACATCATCTTTTTTCCCAAGCCAACACCGAATGAACATAACTGCAAGTTCATCATTCAACATCATCATTTTCAACATCAACCTCATTCAACATCAACCTCAATCAACAACAACCTCATTCAACATCAACCTCATTCAATATCATTCAAAATCATTAAACTTTTTTCAACACCATATATCCTAACAATACTATCGCCCTGAACCAATATAACCACAACCAGCCACTGCCACAGCCAGAACAGTTAGCAGTTACTGCACAGAAACAGCTGTTTCCGATAAAACGCATTTGTGTCAATAACCCTTTTTGCCCACGCTGTTGTCAAGCAAGGATTTTGCTGTCGATTTCTTATAGCCGAGCCGAACGAAGGAAGAGGCGTGAAGCCGGTAAAAAAGTCTATTGCTAAAAAAGTGCTCTGAAACTGGCCTAAAAAAAATTCTATTGCCAGAAGAATTGCTGTGAAACTTTCCAAAAGAACACTGATTGCGAAAAGAAGGGCTGTGAAACTGGCCAAAGAAGAGCCAATCGCTAAAAGAGGGGCTGTGGAACTGACTAAAGATTGGCCGATTGCTTAAAGAAGGGCGGTGAAACTGGCCACAGAGAGGCCAATTTTCAAAAGAAGAGCAAAAAAACTATCTACAAGTAGAACTACGAAACCGGCTGGAAATGAGCCCATCGCCAATAAACAATCACAAAATCATGTAAAAAAATAACTTAAAAACACTTCCAAACTTTCCAAAGAAGAGCATTGCAACTGCTGCGCATAAAAAATGCAATTTTTTAAACGTTAACCTGCGGTGGTTAAAGGTTGGTTTAGTTAGGTTTTAAGTAGCAGAATTGGGAAATAGACTTTACTGCTGGAATAAATTTTTATCCTCCCTAAGAAATATGAAAATGCATTTGCACGATAACATTTCACCTCGTACGATAACAGATATTTTTTAAAAAGATCGCGAAACGGAAATATGCCATTCATTTGTACTGGTACGTGAATGAGGAATTTACTGAATGGTACTCATGTGGCCCTAAACACAGGGAACGAGTTAAGGACATCATGATATTATACTGTTTGCGATGTTCTTTCATTGCTTCAGTGAAAGTAGCTGTTCAATTTCATATTTTGCATTCGCCATTCTTAAAAAAATTCTGTTTCTGTATTCGAGAGCAGCTAAGACTTTCAGGAATGACCTCTTTTATTCCTCATTCTAACTTTAGGTGTCAAGAATTTAATTCAAGATTGTAATCGTTAATATTCGGCGGCTGAGGACTTAATCAATTTGCTCTTTTTCTCCGTGCATCAGCAGCTATTTCAAACGTTGATTTTTTGTGCATCGTTTTCAAGTATTAAGTTTTATTTATTTAAACAGCATTAATGCTCATTATTTTCAACTTTAATTTCATTCTACATGACTATTAAATTTCGAAAGTTTCTTGTCCGATTTGATTCAACAATAAAAATTAGAAAACAATCAAGTTCTATCTGCCAGGACAGCATGAGTTTTCAAAAGTTCAAGTGTATTTTTTTTGGGGGATAACGGAGCAAATTTTTGTTAATTTCCTTCTTTTTTCAACAACAGCGTCAATTTGGGAATTTTTCCGCATCTACTTCCAACAGCAGCGTAAACTTTCAGGAATCTTTCTACCCTTTTTCAACAAGAGTTTAAACGTTCAGGAATTTACCTTTCCACTTTCAATAAGAGCGTAACCTTCCAGGAATTTCTCTGTACACTTTCATCAGACGCATAATTTCCCGGTCCACTTTCAACAGAAGCATAATTTCCCTGCCCACTTCGAACAAAAGCGTAAACTTCCAGGAATTTCCCTGTCCACTTTCAACAGAAGCAAAATTTCCCTGTCCACTTTCAATAGAAGCAAAATTTCCCTGTCCACTTTCAACAGAAGCATAATTTCCCTGTCCATCCACTTTCAAAAGAAGCATAAAAATTTTCCTGTCCACTTTCAACAGAAGCATAATTTCCCTGTCCACTTTCAACAGAAGCATACAAATTTTCCTGTCCACTTTGAACAAAAGCGTAACCTTCCAGGAATTTCTCTGTACACTTTCAACAGAAGCAAAATTTCCCTGTACACTTTCAACAGAAGCATAATTTCCCGGTCCACTTTCAACAGACGCATAATTTCCCGGTCCACTTTCAACAGAAGCATAATTTCCCTGCCCACTTCGAACAAAAGCGTAAACTTCCAGGAATTTCCCTGTCCACTTTCAACAGAAGCAAAATTTCCCTGTCCACTTTCAATAGAAGCAAAATTTCCCTGTCCACTTTCAACAGAAGCATAATTTCCCTGTCCATCCACTTTCAAAAGAAGCATAACAATTTTCCTGTCCACTTTCAACAGAAGCATAATTTCCCTGTCCACTTTCAACAGAAGCATAAAAAATTTCCTGTCCACTTTGAACAAAAGCGTAAACTTCCAGGAATTTCCCTGTCCACTTTCAACAGAAGCAAAATTTCCCTGTACACTTTCAACAGAAGCAAAATTTCCCTGTCCACTTTCAAAAGGCGCGTAAACTTCCAGGAATTTCCCTGTCCACTTTCAAAAGGCGCGTAAACTTCCAGAAATTTCCCTGTCCACTTTCACCAAGCGCGTAAACTAGAAGCTTCACAGTGGAACAGACGGTCTTGCAGGCGCGTCCGCTGCAGTAGCCCCATTACTAGTTTCATATCAATTTTGGATCGGCACGGGCCGTGTGATCGCTGCTAAGGTGCGCTCCAATAGTCGTTCTGTTCGCTTGCAAATCTGCACCAATAAGTCAGAGGGGCGAATCTTCCCTCCACTGCCCGGCCAGTGAGCGAGGGAAACCGTGTAACCCTCGTTAATAGAGGGGAATTTTCGAGGGATGGACTCCAAGCGTAACTGGTAGAAGAAGTACGAGGAAGTAATTGAAAGGTATATGCAGTTATTGAATGGAATATCCGGAAATTGAAAGAAATATCCGGTAAGTAATTGAAAGGAATATCCGGTAATTGAAATGAATATCCGGTAATTGAAAGGAATATCCTGTAATTGAAAGGAATATCCTGTAATTAAAAGGAATATCCTGTAACTGAAAGGAATATCCAGTAATTGAAAGGAATATCTTTTAATTGAGAGGAATTACCTGTAATTGAAAAGACTGTACAGAATTGAAAGGAATTTCGAGTAATTGAAAGGAAGTTAGAAGGTAGAATTGTTGATAGAAAGTAGGTTTTTGTGAAAAATACATCAGCAGGAAAGTAATTGAAAGGAATATCTAGTAAGTGAAAGGAATATCTAGTAATCGAAAGGAATTTCCAGTAATTGAAAGGGAATTGGGAGGGATAAATATGGATAAAAAGTGTGTTATTGAGAAAAATACGTCCACGGAAAAGTAATTTAAAGGAATATCCAGTAATTGAAAGGAGGTTGAAAGGTAATGTTGTGGGTAAAAACTAGATTTTTGAGAATTCGTACTACTTGATAAACTGGTGTTTTAATTTGTATTTATTTCTGTCACTTGCACGGGAATTCAGTGTGAAATTTGAAGTAGCTCTCAATATGTAATGGAAGAAAAATGAAGAAAAACATTGAAAGAATATAAGAAAAAAATGAGACAAGCCCGGTTATCCTTTTAAGCAATGCACAAGTTTCATTCGTCATTTCGGTTACTCTTCCACTTTCTCGCGAAAATAAAGCTTCTTGTTCGTGTTGAGATTTCAAAACGGAGTTGATAGGACACTCTTAAAATCATTTCGGTTACTCTTCCATTCTCTCAAGTCGCGAAAATGAAGCTTCTCATTGAGATTTCAGTGTAGAATTGAAGGAGCATTCTTAAAAGGTTCAATAGTATAATCATGATATGCAATTAGTAAGAAGTATGATTTATATTGAGCGCAATTCTTAAGAAGAAATGCGAACAAAAAACGTAAAAAGAAAATATTCTTGAGTTACATTCAAACGAAAAATTAAAAAGTCCACACGTGAATGAATGTAACACGGGATAAGGACTGTACTCATTTAATTCTGTACAAAATTTTTAGCTCTCTAACCCATTACGCCGAGTGTGACGAATTCGTCACACAAAAAGTGCAATCTTCTTATGCACTAAGTTGCAAACAGAGCTTCTATCAAATGAATATGATGACACACAGACCAGCACCGGCAACACACAACACACAACAACAACAAATAACAACACAACACACAGTCCAGCACCAGAAACACACAACACAAAACACAACAACAAATTACAACACAACACACACACCAGCACCGGCAACACACAACACACAACAACAATAAATAACAACACAACACACAGACCAGCACCGGCAACACACAACACACAACAACAACAAATAACAACACAACACACAGACCAGCTCCGGCTGGGCCCGCTTGTGCCCCCTTTTGTGCTTGGTTATGAAAACCGCGAAAATTTCGAGCTCGTCAAAGGTGACCGCCGCTGACCGATCCAATATCGCCGCTTTGATCGCGCCTGCGCTGCCGTCGCCGCTCCGCCGCCAGGGCAAACAGGGCCGTGTTTGTTCTCGTTCTGCGTGCCGGGTCTGACCCCAGATGTTGACGGGTGTAGTTCTGGGGTCGGGGTGTGGGGTGTTGGTCGGGTCTGACCCCAGATGTTGACGGGTGTAATTCTGGGGTCGGGGTGTGGTGTATTGGTCGGGTCTTACCCCAGATGTTAACGGGTGATAGTTCTGGGGTCGGAGTGTGGGGTGTTGGTCGGGTCTGACCCCAGATGTTAACGGGTGTAGTTCTGGGGTCGGGGTGTGGGGTGTTGGTCGGGTCTGACCCCAGATGTTGACGGGTGTAGTTCTGGGGTCGGGGTGTGGGGTGTTGGTTGGGTCAGACCCCAGATATTAACGGGGTGCAGTTTTGGGGTCGGGGAGTGGGGTGTTGGTCGGGTCTGACCCCAGATATTAACGGGGTGCAGTTTTGGGGTCGGGGTGTGGGGTGTTGGTCGGGTCTGACTCCAGATGTTAACGGGGTGCAGTTTTGGGGTTGGGGTATGGGGTTGGATTGTGGGGTGTGGTGGAAGTAAGGTTGACTTGAGGTGTGGTGCTAAAAACATGTGACTACAGATGTTAACGGGTGTAGTTCTGGGGTTGAGGTGTGGGGTTGGATTGTGTAATATAGTGAAAGCAAGTTGGAATTGATGTGTGATATTAAATTATGTGTTTTATTAAAAACATGTAATTAGAGGGTTAGCGCTCTAAGAGGATTCACTCGTAAAGCTAAAGTTAAGTTATGCAAACATGATATAGAGCGGATTATGAGAAGAGATTGGCTCCAAATTGATGAAGTGATAATATATTTTTCCATTAAAACTTGACACATAAAGGTTTTGAGAGAACAATCATATAAGAAGCACTCTCATATTGGGTAAGTTATACCTCGTAATGAAAGCTACGCTACGCTGGATTGTGCCGTTACAACCGCTGAAAAGCAGCTGTCTTTGACACATATTTGACACATGGTTTTGACACGTCTTTGACACGTATCTTTGACGCATGTCTTTGACACATGTCTTTGACACATGTCTTTGACACATATTTGACACATGGCCTTGACATGCCTTTGACACATGGCTTTGACATGTCTTTGACACGTATTTTTGACACGTATTTTTGACATGTCTTTGACACATGTCTTTGACACATGTCTTTGACACATGTCTTTGACACATGTCTTTGAGACATGTCTTTGACACATGTCTTTGACACGTCTTTGACACATGTCTTTGACATGCCTTTAACACCTATCACTCATACACAATCCATGCAAATCCCAACATGATTGAAAACGTGGGCATACGCATTCATTTGATCGAAAACATGTGTGTACGCATAAAACTGAATGAAGACATGCGTATAAATAATGCTCGTTTGACCAGATCATATGCTTAACCTACTGAACAATGCCATTTTCTGGATTTTAAACATGTTCATAATGTCTTCAAGCAGCGCAAGTGGAAAAGACTGGTATGCATACTTTATATTTATTGTTACTTGGCTTTGAAAACTGGAATTTAGGACACTTTTTCTGCGAAAACTGAAATTTTTCTGCTATGAAATGAAAAAAATACCCAGCTTGAACTCTAGCTTTGATATCAGAGCATTAACAAAGCACTGCAGCAGTGCTCAGTGCAGCACTGCAGGCAGTGCACAGTGCAGCACAGCAGGCAGTGCACAGTGCAGCACTGCAGGCAGTGCACAGTGCAGCACTGCAGGCAGTGCACAGTGCAGCACTGCAGGCAGTGCACAGCGCAGCACGGCAGGCAGTGCACAGTGCAGCACTGCAGGCAGTGCACAGTGCAGCACAGCAGGCAGTGCACAGTGCAGCACAGTAGGCAGTGCACAGTGCAGCACTGCAGGCAGTGCACAGTGCAGCACTGCAGGCAGTGCACAGTGCAGCACTGCAGGCAGTGCACAGTGCAGCACTGCAGGCAGTGCACAGTGCAGCACTGCAGGCAGTGCACAGTGCAGCACTGCAGGCAGTGCACAGTGCAGCACAGCAGGCAGTGCACAGTGCAGCACTGCAGGCAGTGCACAGTGCAGCACAGCAGGCAGTGCACAGTGCAGCACTGCAGGCAGTGCACAGTGCAGCACAGCAGGCAGTGCACAGTGCAGCACTGCAGGCAGTGCACAGTGCAGCACAGCAGGCAGTGCACAGTGCAGCACTGCAGGCAGTGCACAGTGCAGCACAGCAGGCAGTGCACAGTGCAGCACTGCAGGCAGTGCACAGTGCAGCACAGCAGGCAGTGCACAGTGCAGCACAGCAGGCAGTGCACAGTGCAGCACTGCAGGCAGTGCACAGTGCAGCACAGCAGGCAGTGCACAGTGCAGCACAGCAGGCAGTGCACAGTGCAGCACTGCAGGCAGTGCACAGTGCAGCACAGCAGGCAGTGCACAGTGCAGCACAGCAGGCAGTGCACAGTGCAGCACAACAGGCAGTGCACAGTGCAGCACTGCAGGCAGTGCACAGTGCAGCACAGCAGGCAGTGCACAGTGCAGCACAGCAGGCAGTGCACAGTGCAGCACTGCAGGCAGTGCACAGTGCAGCACTGCAGGCAGTGCACAGTGCAGCACTGCAGGCAGTGCACAGTGCAGCACTGCAGGCAGTGCACAGTGCAGCAGTGCAGGCAGTGCACAGTGCAGCACTGCAGGCAGTGCACAGTGCAGCACTGCAGGCAGTGCACAGTGCAGCACTGCAGGCAGTGCACAGTGCAGCACTGCAGGCAGTGCACAGTGCAGCACAGCAGGCAGTGCACAGTGCAGCACTGCAGGCAGTGCACAGTGCAGCACAGCAGGCAGTGCACAGTGCAGCACAGCAGGCAGTGCACAGTGCAGCACTGCAGGCAGTGCACAGTGCAGCACAGCAGGCAGTGCACAGTGCAGCACAGCAGGCAGTGCACAGTGCAGCACTGCAGGCAGTGCACAGTGCAGCACAGCAGGCAGTGCACAGTGCAGCACAGCAGGCAGTGCACAGTGCAGCACAACAGGCAGTGCACAGTGCAGCACTGCAGGCAGTGCACAGTGCAGCACAGCAGGCAGTGCACAGTGCAGCACAGCAGGCAGTGCACAGTGCAGCACTGCAGGCAGTGCACAGTGCAGCACTGCAGGCAGTGCACAGTGCAGCACTGCAGGCAGTGCACAGTGCAGCACTGCAGGCAGTGCACAGTGCAGCACTGCAGGCAGTGCACAGTGCAGCACTGCAGGCAGTGCACAGTGCGGCACTGCAGGCAGTGCACAGTGCAGCACTGCAGGCAGTGCACAGTGCAGCACAGCAGGCAGTGCACAGTGCAGCACAGCAGGCAGTGCACAGTGCAGCACAACAGGCAGTGCACAGTGCAGCACTGCAGGCAGTGCACAGTGCAGCACAGCAGGCAGTGCACAGTGCAGCACAGCAGGCAGTGCACAGTGCAGCACTGCAGGCAGTGCACAGTGCAGCACTGCAGGCAGTGCACAGTGCAGCACTGCAGGCAGTGCACAGTGCAGCACTGCAGGCAGTGCACAGTGCAGCACTGCAGGCAGTGCACAGTGCAGCACTGCAGGCAGTGCACAGTGCAGCACTGCAGGCAGTGCACAGTGCAGCACAGCAGGCAGTGCACAGTGCAGCACTGCAGGCAGTGCACAGTGCAGCACTGCAGGCAGTGCACAGTGCAGCACTGCAGGCAGTGCACAGTGCAGCACTGCAGGCAGTGCACAGTGCAGCACTGCAGGCAGTGCACAGTGCAGCACTGCAGGCAGTGCACAGTGCAGCACTGCAGGCAGTGCACAGTGCAGCACAGCAGGCAGTGCACAGTGCAGCACTGCAGGCAGTGCACAGTGCAGCACTGCAGGCAGTGCACAGTGCAGCACTGCAGGCAGTGCACAGTGCAGCACTGCAGGCAGTGCACAGTGCAGCACAGCAGGCAGTGCACAGTGCAAATGACACAAAGGGCAAATAATTCCTGAGACAGGAGAGGTTCTGTCGATTTCGACGACAGCCGGCGACAGGCAACATGGCGATGCCTGTCAAATTATTAACGGCCCATGACGGTAGGGACGGACTTGCCTGTCTAGGCAGTGACTGTCTTAATATTTTAAGTGACGGCTTTTGTTCTGTCTTTGTCGTTTGAAGAAATGAGTTATTTTAAATAACGTTTTTTTTCGTCGATATTTCATGGAATGAGTTATTTTAAATGACGGATTGTTCTAAATCAGTTTTTTGGACGGAGCAAAAACCGAGAGATGAGTTATTTAAATAACGGTTTTGATAAGTAAGTCTTTTTGAGGTCCAAAAAAACGCTTTACTAAGCGGTTTTTAATATATTTTAAATAATTTTTTTTCGATGCTTCTGCTAAGTCGGCTTTCCTTAGAATATTTGAAATTTATTTATTTGTGTGAAGTTGCCTTGCATAATTATAAATGTAAGTTTTAACTGTCTTGTATTAAAAAAATATTATGTATTAATAACAATATTCTTTGAGGTGATAATTGATCATATTTGAGGTGATAACTGACTTAATTTAAGGTGATATTATATAATTACAATATTATTTGAGGTGATAATTGATCATATTTGAGGTGATAACTGACTTAATTTAAGGTGATATTATATAATTACAATATTATTTGAGGTGATAATTGATCATATTTGAGGTGATATTATATCATTATATTTTCACGTAAGGTGAAAATTGATTTCATTGAGGGAGAATTTAATTCAAGTGAAGCAACGAAAAATGCGACACAAAATGAAAATGTTATTTTTCGGATTTTTCAATCCGCAGAAAACTTTCAAGTTTTTTCGAAAAAAAAGAATTTCCAATTAGAATAAGCATGTATTGAAAAAATTTTCAACAAATAATTGTTCGAATGCAGACAGAGGCAGAGTATTTTTTACCCAAAAATACAGAACACGTCGAGAAAAATTTATTTGCCTATAAAGATTCACCGAACTCTTACTCGCTCAAATTTGTTTCTGCTCTGAAGTTACAAGGAATGTCCAAAAACCTCAGGTTTGTGCGAAAAAGGCAAAACTTTAGGAAAAACTCAGAAGGTTTCGGCAAAAAGCTTCAAAACCATTTTGAATACCCTTCAGACCTTTCAAAAAACAGTAAAGACTGAAGAGAAAAACCACGGATTAACTCCATTAAGAAACTATATCACTTTCGAAATTTAAGATATTTTCAAAGCAAATTAAAAAAATTTATGAATTCGAAAAGCAACCAAAGGAAATACCAAACAAGCGTTGCATGAAAACTTTAACGACCTCAAAACGCAGCAAAGAAACCTTGGAGACAGAAGTCAGTCAAAAGAGCATTGGAGACAGTCAAAACAGCCTTGTAGACAGCCAAAACAGCCTTGGAGACAGCCAAAACAGCCTTGGAGACAGTCCAAACAGCCTTGGAGACAGTCCAAACAGCTTTGGAGACAGCCAAAGAAGCCTTGAGGGCAGCAAAAAAAAAAAGACCCAGAAAACAGCTAATACCTCTCAAGACAGCCAAAAGAGCTCAGCAGACAGCTAAAACAGCCATGAAAACAGCCAAAAATTATGAAAACTGCTCTATAAATACCCAGAAAACAGCGGAAGCAGCCTTGAAATTAGCCAAATCAACATTAAAGACAGCCAAAAGAAACCTAGAAGACACCCGAAAATTTTCAAAATAGCTCTAAAAGCTGTCAGGACAGTCCAAAACAGCCATAAAGACAGCCCAGAACTTTAAAAACAGCCCGAAAATTTTTTGAAATAGTCAAAAAAGACTCAGAAGACAGACAAAAAGGTCCAGTAGACAGCCAAAACAGCCTGACAGACAGCTCAAAATAGCCCTAGACTACAGCCCAAAAGTGTCAAGACAGCCCAAAACTCTTAAGACAGCCCTAATCTACCAAGACAGCCCAAAACAGTCAAAACAGCCCCAAACAGCCGCGAAGACAGCCCAAGAAGCGCTAGGCGGTGGGATCAGGTATCAGGCGGGCGGTGCGCGGCCGTGACTGGTCATATCATAAGCATTTAAAGGCGCAGTTTCGTCGCTTTGCCACTCACTTGAACCATCGATCTCGAGGAGCGGCGTAAGAGGCGTTTTTGAGGGTAATCGCATGCCTATGGACTTGTGCCGAGGGAAATGAGGACGAGGGAACGCTGTCGAGAAAGAATGAGGGAAGTAAGAACGAAGATTTGCCGCCAAGAAAGAATAGAATGAAAGAATGAGGAGAGATGGAAACGAAAAAACCACGACAGGTAAGAATAAGGGGAAATGAAAACGTGGGGACGCTGTCAAGGAAGAACGAAGGAAATAAAAACGAAAAATCGCAGCCAAGAAAGAATGAATGAAGGTGAATTGTCGCCTAGAAAGAACGAGGGAAAATTGAAACGTGGGAACGAGGGAAAATTGAAACGTGGGAACGAGGGAAAATTGAAACGTGGGAACGAGGGAAAATTGAAACGTGGGAACGAGGGAAAATTGAAACGTGGGAACGAGGGAAAATTGAAACGTGGGAACGAGGGAAAATTGAAACGTGGGAACGAGGGAAAATTGAAACGTGGGAACGAGGGAAAATTGAAACGTGGGAACGAGGGAAAATTGAAACGTGGGAACGAGGGAAAATTGAAACGTGGGAACGAGGGAAAATTGAAACGTGGGAACGAGGGAAAATTGAAACGTGGGAACGAGGGAAAATTGAAACGTGGGAACGAGGGAAAATTGAAACGTGGGAACGAGGGAAAATTGAAACGTGGGAACG